>CM060919.1:686397159-687883825 GCA_030737875.1 Allium sativum
GCTTTTGCACTTGTTTATATATATATATATATATATATATATATATATATGATAACTTAAACAATTTTAGAGATGTGGGACAATTTTTTTTTTTTTGGCCCTCGCTGAAATATAAACCTGGCTCCGCCACTGGTAGTAGTAGTAGTAGAAGAAGAAGAAGTAGTAGTAATAGTAGTAGTAGTATTGTTGTTGCTACTGTTACTATTCACACATATATACATATCAAAGTTTTAAACGCGAAAGGCGTACAATGAGACGTTTTCAGGTCTACGAGGCGAGACGTAAGCCTTGAAACGTTGAGGTATAAGCATTTCGGGTAAAAATAAAACGCAAAAATAAAATAAAGAAAGTCTGACATTTTAAATTAACCAATGCAAAAAATGAAAAACAAATAATTTAAGATCCGACTTTTACCAAGTATATATTTTTATTAATGATTAAAAATAAATAATCGAAACTCGTATGATTCAAATTTTGATTTCTTAAAACTATTTGAAGATTACATCAAACTCCAATTTTGATACGTTCTATCGATTCAAATCGATTTGCAGAATTTATTTCAAGATTTAACAGAGTTTATTGAAAAACATTCTTTAAATAACAATGAGAAAATTCATTACATTGCTCATGATTATTTTTTCATAACCAATCTTACTTGATTATGTCGATATTGAAATTGAAAAGTAAAAAATGCTAATTTTTATTTTCTTAAATTTTGTCTTTTTTTATTTTCATTAAATAATTGAAGTTTAATGTCATTTATCTGTGTCAATATCTACAACTAAAGATTAAAAGATTTTTAAGTCATATGTCTCAACTGTTTGAGGCGTGCGAGGCATACGCTTTATGCGTTTTGTATGCCTCAAGTTGTTGATGCGTAAGCTTTAGAGGTAAAAAGCCTTTTGAAATAAGCCTCAAAGCGTTTTATCTTGTATTTTCTCGAAGTGGGCCTTGAGGCGAGTATTGAGGTGAGCTTTTTAAAACAATGATACATATATATACACAAACATACATATACATAACTCATAGTATTCAAAATCTATTTTGATTTGAAAACATTGTATCATAAAATCCAATACTACATATATTGAATTGAACCCAAATTTTACATATATGTTCTTCTATATATGGATTGAACATCCACAAATTTAGTTAGAATTGGAATGGTGTGACTCACGATATGATAGATGTGTTATATGGGTGCTGCAAAAACAAGGGTGCCATAAAGCTTCCCTCCCCCCCCCCCCTCTCTCTCTCTCTCTCTCACACACACACACACACACACACATATATATATATATATATATAGGGGTGGGATGTAGTAATGTACTCTATTAACTGAGGTTTAACTAACCAAAAAGATTGATCTGCTACACTGTTTTCCTTAACCTTTGTGTTGGCAGGACGTAATATATTGACATGGCCTATAAGGATGAAGATTGCACTGGATGCAGCAAAAGGACTTGCTTTTCTTCATGGAGCAGAAAGACCCATCATTTATCGTGATTTAAAGACATCGAATATTTTGTTAGACGGGGTTTGTGTTCTTTACTCATGTACTTCGATCAATATTTAGATAGATAGTAAAAAATTATACTTAATTCTTTTTCATTTTATGCATATGAGTCACTGACATTAGGGTTGTCAATGGGTCGTGTCGGGTCGGGTTAACTTGGGTTCGGGTCAATTCTTAAACGGGTCAGGTCAACCTGTTTATTAAACACGTCATATTTTCTCAACCCGAACCCAACGCGTTTATAAACGGGTTGACCCGACCCGACCCGACCGTTTATTTAAGCGGGTCGGATCGGGTTAAACAGGTTGACCCGTGAACCCATAAACCCGTTTACTTGACTGTATTCTTAAAAGCAGTCTACGTTTCAGAAATGCATTTAGCAAAATATAAACATAAGATACAATACATGAGCATTCAAATCCACATTTCACATGAGCATCCAGCAACAACAATGTGTGTCTAAGTTTCAGTTTTCCCTTTTGTACGTTTTAATCACATCAGCTCTAGAAATCAACTTAATATCTGCATAGACATAAGAAAATAAAAGTAACAACGCTAAGTCTAACAGGCTCAACCCGGTCCGTGTATGCATAATTGCATATGCCATATGATGAGTAAAAATATATTTTATATTAAAGGGGTCATGGCGGGTCAAAAACGGGTTCATGGATCAACCCGAGACCCATCCGTTCTGAAACGGGTCAGAGCGGGTTGACTCAAAATTGACCCATTCATAAATGGATCGGATCGGGTTTTTTCCGTGCTGGTTACGAGTCGTGTTTCGGGTCGTGTTAGAAACTGACGGCCCTAACTGGCATGCTATTGCATATTTTCTGAAATTCTGCTGAATGATACCAAGAAAGCTATTGCTAAGTACATCATCATGTAATAATTGATTCAGCATCATCTCTAAACTAATTACGATAAAGAGGAATATTCACATAAGATATCAGATTACTTGATTTTACACTTCTCTCTCTATGTGTGTCCGTATGGCCTAATATTTAGACACGATAGATCTGCTGGATTCTACCATGTTCACGTTTGGGGTTGAAATGTTGAAATAATGGACAATTCAGTGGTTGATCCATTGTGTCACCAACTTGTGTCCCAATGAAATTTCCTCTATGTAGGGCCAGTTATTTGTGCATAAAAAAACACAATTAGTGACAAAATAGCTGTGAACCATTGGTATGTGCCATGTTCACATTTAAGGATGAAATCAAAGGGTAATTCAATGGTTGATATCTACTCTGTCATCAATTGTATTCCAATAGAGTGTGTGTATGTACGTATGTGTGTGTGTGTGTGTGTGTGTGTGTGTGTAGAGAGAGAAAGAGCGCACCCCCCTAACCCTCCCGATTTCCACCACTGCTATTATTTGGGTGCAAAAGAGGTGCCACGAAAGAGGGTGCCATATAACCAGCCATGTGTGTGTGTGTGTGTGTGAGAGAGAGAGAGGGGGGGGGGGGGGGGAGGGAGAGGGAGAGAGGGACGGGAGGGTAGGGGATGGATAATAATCGAAAATTTCGCGCATTACTATTTGCCGTTGATGGTATGTAAAGAGAGAGAGAGAGCTTTAAATTGATGTAGACAAAAATGCATGTCTCATTTTCTTGGACTTACATTTGCAGGAGTTCAATGCCAAACTTTCAGATTTTGGGCTTGCAAAGGAAGGACCTATAGGTGATCAAACACATGTTTCTACAAGGATCATGGGTACTTACGGTTATGCTGATCCTGAATATGTTAAAACAGGCAAGTTTGAAAGTAATCACAGACCAGTATGTGCTAAATCACTAATGCTTTGTTACTGGAGAGCAAATACTGCAACCTTTGACTTCTGTTACAAGTGGATTTGACATTCTGACAAAGTAATAACAATTAGGCCCCAAAGCCTGGCCATCTGGTTGAATATTAGGTTTAGACACGTAACGGTCACAAGCTAGTTAATTTACTTGGCTGCCTAAGTCTTCAATTTTCTTTTCATAACAGAAAATTTCAAAGTCAATATCGGATTTTAGGCAAGATCAGTTTTTATCTTCATGTTCCTGCAGGTTTATTTCTTCATTGATTTACTGTTGCGCGGTTTGTAAACATTCTAAAAACTTGTTTACCTATATCATATTCTGTACATACCTTGAGGTGTTTACCGGCAAATGAACATATGGATAATGGTGGTTTAACACTACAAGTATACTCCTCATTTGGCAACAATGTTAAATGTTGATAAGAAAATAATCTGACTTTTGTATCGACCGAGGTAAAATAAAACTGAAAATATACACATCACATATTGATCACTAATATTCAATCAATGTATTGTTGGTTAAATCATAGTTCATAAATATGTTATTCTAGTATGTTTATTGTGGATCAGGGTTTGGTGATGATGTTAAATATGTTAGATATCTGAAACTACTGAAGTCGTATTTAGTCTGCCAATGCAAGTTGGAATCCATGTATCCCCAAGTGGGGAATACATATGAATTAACATGTATTATTGTAACAAAAGGAATTTTCACTCCCCTATTTCTGAATTCTCGTTGAGAGCTTATTTCATGTTCGAATTCAAAGCAAATCCACAATGTATGATGCAAGACATTCCCAATAATCATTACCTTCGCTTCCATCATATTACTGGCTGGATTTTTGTGTTCCAACAACTCTGGAGTTCTCACTTGGTGCCTGATGCGTCATTTCCACTCCTCGTATACCCATCAAAACACTAACACAATTCAGTTACTTACATTTAAATGGGTTGGATCCAATCTATTTAATTATATGGTGTTACAGGCCATTTAAATGATTTATTGAATGATTTTGTACGAGTTTGATCTATTCACGAATTCAAATCCAATTAACCATAAGTTTCATTTATACTTATAATGTCTTGCAAACCCAATTAAATACAAATAAAACAAACAAAAAATTTAGAAAAAATTATAAGAATAAGAAATGGTTAAGACTTTTCCAAGAACAATCGGAAAAAATAAACAGAAACTATAAATATTCGAAAGTATACAAAAAAAAGAATAAATTCGAACAACCTTAAGATTTTTAAAAATTGAAATTTCAAAAAATAAATAAATGATTATCTTTCAAAATACATACAAAATTAGGAAAAATATAAATAATTGGAATGAATTCAAAATACTTTGATTACAAAATTCGCTAAAATTGAAAACTGTAAAATTTGAAAAATCCAGTAAATATATTTAAAATTTAAATAATTTTGAAAATAAAATAAAAAAGTCCTGGAAAATCCAAAAAAGCTATAAACATTTCAATAAAATAAAAGTGTTTTTTTAAGAATTCAAAAAGCATAAATTAGTAACAAAAGTTTCATATTTAGAAAATTGAAATTGTTTTTTTTTTTGGAAAATACGAAAACTAAAACATTCATAAAAATTAAAGATTTTGAAAAAACTGAAAAGAACCAAGAAATTTCTAAAATTATATAATTCTGAAAATGTTGAAAATTAAGATCAATTAGAGTTATTGGGAATAATTCCTGAAAATAAGATTTTAAAAATTCTAAAAAAAATAGAAAACATAAAAAAGCTCAAAACAGCTAAAGAAATTTCTTAATGAATTGTTGACGTAACAATTCGGCCGAACTGCCTTATTAAAGTAGGGGCTACCTTTCATAATTGGAGATTGCTTGTGCTACCCGTCAAGAGGAAGACTATAGCCTGACAAAATCGTGTAGGCAATCCTGTAGAAATTTCGGATCGTTTGCCTGACGAGGCTTGTAGGATAAAGCATATTTTTTTACATTATTTTTGAAGGGTTATTTTCTTGACCCCAGTTCTCTCATTATCCTTAAAATTGATAAAATAAAATAAAAAAGGAAATTAATATAAATTATGAAGCTCAAAAACTTCTGCAAACAGGGAAAAAATGGAGAAAAAAAACTATAGAAAAATTGGAATAGGAAAAAATAACCATGAATATTTAAAAATAAAAAAATCTGAAGAAATTATTTAAAAAAAAAAACAGAGGAAAAAAGCAAAAGAATAAAAAAACATTTTGTTCTAAAATTCGAAAGTTATAAAAGTGAAAAACTCAAAGAAATGATGAAAATCAAGGAAATTCAAAATTTTGAAAAGCTGTAAAATAAATAAAAACCAATAAATGTAAACCAAAAAAAAGTTTGAAAATGCATTGTTCATAAAAGCTAAAACCTTAAAAAAAGTAACAATAAAATGAAACTTTTTTTTTATCAAATTCAAATAAATAAAAAAATTATGAATTTTAGATATAAAGAATAATATTTTTCATTCTCTTAATTCTTTTTTAAATTCTGATTTTGTTATAAATTTATTGAGTTTTCTTTAATTTACTGATTTGTTCACAATTTTTATTTCCTAATTTAACAACCATTTTTTATTTTGTATATTCTTTTGGGTTCGCCAAATTTTTGGTTAGTTTAATTTTTTTTTTTAGTCTTTTATACTGTTTAATTTTTTTATAATATTTTAATTTTGAAGTATCTATTTTTTTTCTAGGTTTTTTGAGGTTGTTGAATTTGCTGATGCTTACTGACAAATTCTAAAATTTAGTTGTTTTTATTTTATTTTCTTTATAATAAAAGCGATACTTTATTTAAGTAGAGCACTCATTATATTATCTTAGGAACTATATACTCATAGCAATAGCATACTCCAGGTAATTGACACATGAATAGTGTAACCAGTGTGGCTCAAATTCTTAATCTCATCGGTGGAAGCTGACTTTCTCATCCAACTACACTACCCATGTGAGATAACTTTTTTTCTTTTTTAATTCTTTTCATTTTATTTCAAATTGACTATCTTTCTATGATTTTTTCCTCAAATTTTCAACATACCAAAAATACTTTATATTTTTTCCCCCAAATTTTTATGTTTTCTCTTGATTTTTTTTTTTTTTGATTTCTTGTGTTCTTTTTGAATTTTATGATGTATTTTAAAATGGTAGAAAAAACATTTGAGCTATTCATGTGAACTCTTTTTGAATGTGGAAATGATTGGATTGGTCTGACCTGCTTAATAAGTGAGTTGGGTTAGCTTACTGTTCAACCCATTTAACAATAGAGTTAACTGAGTTGGGTTTTATTTTTTTAGTATGGGTTGGTTTAGCTTCATCCAGTCCACTTATGATTAGACTCAACCTATGTAATGGGTTGTAGCTCAATATTGCATTTTAAATCGAACTTAGATCCACTAGTAATTCAGCTAGCGTTTTATGTCATCTTTACATACTCGCACACCATCGATTCATAAGTTTAATCACCATGTATAATTTGAATGTCTTCTGTTGATGTAGATTGGCTTTATCCATGCATTCTTTTTTGAGGACATACAAGAGTAAATGCACTCTCTTCAATATAATGAGACTATGTTGATATGTTGATGTAGAATGTGTTCTGCTTGAACAAAAATGTACCACTCTTATTATAAAACAAAACAAACGTACGATGAGAGATTGATTACGCTCATCTCCGCTACATCTCAATTACATCTTTATATATTTTAGTCGTTCCTTCAACACCTGAAACATTATTTGCAAAACTACGAGTTCATTTTGAAAATTTTAGCATTCAAAATAATAATAATACAAATCACTAAAACATTAGTTGTAATTGGCAATTTGAAATGTTAGTTTGCGTACGTTAACATTTGAGCGAATTGAAGTTCCATGTAGATGATGAGTGATATAAAATCATATCTATACAAAAAAAAAAAAAAAAAAAAAAAGCATTTCAAGTTGTGTTGTTGCTTTAAATAGTATATGGATTCAGATCGGTTCTAGTGACAGGTAGATGTAGCTGATTCCTCCCATAAACACATGTGTATTGTATACGTACATACACATGGTGATGATCTCCTACACCTCATCTACACCCTTGCAGTTTCCATAGCTAGACAATTTTAGATCAAACAAAAATTTGAAGATATTCAATCTACTGCATGAAGATTATTATATAAAAAAATAATAATCAATATCTAATGTTGTAAAGGCGCTCGCCCAGACGCCAAAAAGCGTCAGATGCTAGCTTGGTGCTTTTTTTTTGTTTGTTGAGACACTGTTCGTGCTTGAGGCGCCCTAAAAGTGCTGAAGTAACCAAAATCTGAGGGTGCTGGAAAAAGCAATTTTTTTTTTGTCGATCTGAGGGATATAAAAGATTTTTGGGGTTTTTACCCAAGATTTAGCCTGAATTTGATGGAATTGACCTAAGTCTGATGTCGGCTTCTATCGAGATCTCATGCTAGTAAAAAAACATAATAAAAAAAAAGCCAAAGCTGCCAATTTGAACTGTTAAACTGCCACCAGCTGCTGCCTGTCGATTTCAGCTTTTTTAAACTCAATTTTAGTAGCAGTTTTGAAGTGATTTTTTTTTTTTTTTGTTTTTTTTTTTTTGGGGCATCCAAATTCGGAGATATGATCATACACCCTTATCTGCTAAACCCCATCTACACCTTATGGTTCTTTGATACTCATTTTGAAATCAAATGAAATTCGAAGATATGATCGTACATGCCTCAAGACAATTTCCGCAAAATTCGATTCATTTGAACACTTTTAATATGTTAAAAGGATATGTTTTAAAATAATCATTAAATAGTTGTTTTAAATGGTAGGTATTGATTCAACATTATGAACATGTCAGAAGTTTGGAAGTGATCTATTTTTTCTGAGTTTGCTCATAGTGTTGATTGAATGATCTTAAAGTTTCATTTGATTTTTAGAAGTGCAGTACAAAAAATATAGGGGTGTGTAGAGCGAGGTGTGGCTTAAGAAGAGGGTAGTGGATCCTTATCCTATACACACATGCATGTGTATATACAGATATATGTATATATGCATATTTGTCAGTGTACTTATGCATATATGTATATATGCGCTCTCGTACAGACACAAATGCACATAATTATTGAAAACTAGTAATTAATATTCGATGATTCTAATCCAAGGCCTATACATCCACATTCATGTGACGTGTTATCGACCCTTCTATATTCACATGCATATGTGTGTGTATTGCGTACTTATCTCTATATACGAAGCTCGCATGCACACACAACACACAATCTATAACCGGGAAGTTGAGGTATCGCTAATATTTTTTTTTAATATAAAGTTCAGAGAGCAATCAGGCCTGCAATGTTATATGATGCAGAATGTTGGCCTACTAAGTGGCAACATGTCTAGAAGATAAGCGTAGCAGAGATGCGGATGCTGCATTGGAGCTGTGGGCATACCAGACGAGATCGGATTAGAAATGGGGATATTCGGGAAAAAACTTAGAGTTGCACCTATTGGAGAGAAGTTAGTCCAATACCGCTTGGGATGGTTTGGACATATCCAACGTAGACCATACGATGCACATGTACGCGTTGGAATTATAGGCCGCGCCGAAGGCCTAAAGAGAGGTAGATGTCGACCTAAAATGACATGGGAGGAGATGATAAGAGAGATTTAAGTAACTGGAGTTTATCTGAAGAGCTGGTAGTTGATAGGAGTGCATGGAAGTTGACAATCCATGTACCAGAACCTTAATTTTTTTTATAAACTTTATTTCACGTTTATTGAACCTTTTTACTTTTTATTACTATTTTAGATTTTATTTTGCTTTTATTGAACATTTTGACTTATTATTATTATTATTATTTAAAAAAAACTTTATCAAATGACCTTTTATTTGTTTGGTTATTTTAAACCTTTTATATATATATATATATATTATTATCATCATCATTATTAATTTTATTTTATTTTAATTTTGGGTTCCATATCTAGCCAACCCCAACTTGTTTGGGATATATGGCTTTGTTGTTGTTGTTGTTGTTAAAATTCAGAGAGCTGTATCTTTTTTTGATTTGATCAATTGCTGTTTAATGTGAAAAGAAAAAAGGAAAAAAAATGAATAAGGTTGGTTTGCATTTGTAGCTAGGTAATAATTACCAAGATTGTATACATATTGATGCAAATCCATAATCTTTAAAGCAAAGTATGCGGAATATTGGCAAACAAAATAGTATTTTACACCTTAAAAAAAAGGATTTCGATTGCCTTTTGACCACCGTGAAATGCGCCTCATAGTTGCAATAACTTACATCAAGGAAATATGGTATAACTTTAGTTGTTACGCTCATGATGTTAAATTGCACATATCAATTTATGTGCCATGCAATTTTCTAGATCATAGTATTTCATTTTATTTTTTCATAATATGTGATACTTTAAGTGTTGCAGTCTTCAGTTCCTTGTATTTTTATAATATGATTCTGCTTCTCAGGTCATCTGACTGCTAAAAGTGACGTATATGGCTTTGGAGTAGTGCTCCTGGAAATCATGGTCGGAAAAAGAGCGCTTGACAAGCGACGCCCGAAACCCGAACATTATCTAGTGGACTGGGCTCGTCCTCTATTAATCCGAACCACAAAATTAATGAAAATAATAGATCCCAAAATGCAAGGACAGTATTCTAGTAAAGCTGCAGTCAAGATTGCCAATTTAGCTCATAGATGCCTTAATGAAAACCCAAAAATTAGGCCTTTAATGAAGGAAGTGGTCGAACTATTAGAGACGTACAATCAAGAAGAAATGCTCTATCAAAGCAATAAAGCAGCTGGTGCCCTTCAAGAAGATGACTGTAAAGAAACAATCAATGATCATAACCTTGATACAGTCCATGGGAAACAAACAAATGGAATAAAGAATGAAACGCCTGAGAAAAACACAGATATTAGGCATTCTACTTCTTTCATAGCTGACGTCAATGCAAGGACATTACCCGAGTCTAATAATTACGAGAGGTAGAAGATTATAAATCAGGGGAAGAAAAGATAGCGCACGGTTTTTTGATGCTTATGGAGCCATAAATTCTATATTCAGCTGCAAGATTTTCCACCAGTGCTGAAAGCCTAGTTTATGGGTAGTCCATATTCAGATGTAAGATTTTTGACCAAGTTTTAAACCCAAGGTAGATTGGATATTTAATCCACCTCTGTTTCCTTGATACATAAATCTGGTAGCTGGTATTAAGTATTGATCTGGGAGTTCATGCCTTCATCGGCATTTCCGCCTTTAGACTTGTTTACTATAGGATGCCTCTTTTGTTGTTGTAAATTATTACATAGATATAGAGGAGCTGTGCAAGTCGCTCTATTATATGGCAAAGCTATATATATCATGTGTTTATAAAAGCAGTCTCTCCTTACTGGGTATGTAACGTTTATGCATTTTGTTCCAGTGGTAATCTCACTTGTATTTAAGAATAAGACGGTTCGGGATAAACTTAATAAGTAAGTGTAGCATATCATGATTATGTTTGTAAATGTGAAGGTATAAATTGTTATTGGTATTAAGAGAGATTTTGTCGTGTTAAAAGAATAAATGAGATGTATTCTTATATGTAGGCTTTTCCATATTATTATTTTTTCCTAAGTGCACAACCTACAACTTGCAACCGGATCTTGATATCAGATCCAAATCCGTCTTAGTCAACTCGTCAAAACAGACATTTGCAAGCTACTTCCGCAAGTGCTCGACTCCTAACTGTCATTTTCAAAGTCTATACATGCTTCCAAGTTATTTATCTCTACATTATGTTTGTTAATCTAAGTTATCTTGCTTTTTTAAAAAAGACGAAAAACAAAGAAGAAAGAGAAAACAAAGGAAGACAAAAGGAAGAAAAAAAGAGAGAAAAAAGTAGGAAAAAAAAAGAAGGGAAATAGGAAGAGAAGAAGAAGAAAAAAAAAAAAAAAAAACCAAGAAAACTCTAAAACCTGAACTAGGTATTGGTAAATATTTTGCATCTTGTTTTATGCGTAATAATTGATAGAGGTATGTGGGTTGATACTTCCAAATATGATTTCTAACTCATTTTTTAACCCGAATAGAAGATCCATAGGATAAAGAGTCGATGCGATCTTTGGTTCAACTCAAACTCTCTAAGTAGGCTCAAAATAAAAGAGGAAAGAAGTCCAAAAAGTTTGATCACAAAAACGACCAAGTAATTTGGCATTGATCTATGCTTTGTGAATCTGTACCGATCCATATAAATAGATGATAATTTGTCAACACCTATACCATCGTGATCCTAAGCTTCCTACCATCCTCTATACCAAGTTCCATAACAATTATGCATAACGAGCTCAAGTCACTCGATGGGCAGAACTATTTGAAGATAACTAAGGAAGACCGACTCGCAAGTACAAGTTAATGAAGTCCAAACCACATCAAACTAAAAGAACAAATATGAAGTCGAAATCATCATATTGCTTAAGTCTATGGATCAATGTCAATCCATGAAGCTTTGTGCTATAAAGCTCAATTTTGGAGCGAAGATAAGCAGTGTCTAGATGGACCTTCTGGTAAAGCTGCTTGGACCAACTCGTATCAGAATGCCTATAAATACTCCAACACCTCCTACAGATAAGAGATCCGATTTCTCCTTTCCAAAACCTCCTCAACCATGCATTCTTAAGAGACATCAAAATTTCTTCACCAAAGCAAACTATCGTGATCTACTCTGATAGTCTGTAGTACTTGTGACTTGTAATATTTAAGTTGGAGATAATTGAACTATCTGTAATCAAAACACTGCAACTGGCATGGAGAATCAACCAATGAACATATTCAAAGTGGATGTAGGTGTAATACCTCATTCTTTATGGTCAGACGGTAAACATTGTAGATGCTGCAGTCATCTCTAGTTTCAAATTTGGACGATAAAGTATCGAATGTTAATCAATCATAACATCAGATAACACGATATTATGGAAAAATTTCATTAAACATTCATTGATAATAATTTTTCATTCATATAGCTCTTCGCATAGCCCTTCAGAGAAAATATAAATTATTACAAAACAAACTACTAGAGCGACATATGACGATGCCCCTCGGTTGATCAGAACATAATAAGGGCAGTAATAAACTTGCCTATATATACATTTAATAGACAAAACAAACCACAACCAAACTCTTAAAAGTTATACCCTCCTGCTCGCCTCCGGAAGCTTATTCGAAGGAGATACCTGAAAAAGCTTAACCCTCAGCCTACTCAATTGATTACCCGAGAATTTAAGGAGGAAAAACAAATGACTACAAATCAGTCAAAAAGACTTGTGCGAATAATAATCTTGCTACCCTATTCTACTGATATCTAACGAGGCCACGCCGCATAACGAGTACAGTTACCACTAGAACATATACAACAACATATTTCTGGAACACAATGGATTCTTACCCCTTGTTATAGTGATCAATTGTCTTAGCGGTTTCAACATTTTACTTATCATTTCTTTTTTTAATCGACCGTCGTGCTTTGTTTCGCAAAGAGTTGCTTTTCCAGGTAATGGAGCCTAAATCTCATTCAATCTTTGATTCCCATACCGTGTTTCACCGAGTCATATCCCATTAACACATAATTAGCGTTCCCTTTCGGTTCCCATCTCATGCTTTGTCGAGTACCTACCCGCTAATATGTAACGAAAGTTTCCTTTCGAATCCCCTGTACTATACAAAGAATTGGGCTAGACATCATTATTTACAATTTAGTTTAACTAGTATTTCCCAATTTTCACTCCTTGGACCCTCCCAATGTTTCATACAAATGCAATGTCTTAAGCAATGGCAAACTACCAAACTACATAAGCATTTCAATGGTTTCAATCAAAGTCCGATCTATACTTCAATGAGCATGACACGTGTTTTGTTCCCTGTAACAACCTAGAATTTTGAAACCAATTTAAAAAATTTATTTTAGAAATTTTAATGAATTTTGAATGTTTAAAATGATTTATTTTAAATCGTAATGATTAAAAATTTATTTAAATCGAAGTTAGAACGAATTTTTTTAATTTAATTATATAAGGAGTTAGAAATAGCACGGTAGTTTGAAAATTTGAATTTGAACTTTGACTTACTGTACATGATGCAAAATAAATCGGATTTTAGTTAAACCAAAAATATCTAAATCTATTTAAAATTATCTTTCCAACGAATCTGAAAAATTGAAATTTCATAGCGGGAATCAAAAGTTAGATCCAGTTTAGAATTCAGAAAAGTCGCTATAGATTTTTTATACATATTTTAATATTAAAAATAGCCATTTTACAAACGACTTCCGTTTTCGACGAAACCACTTTTGTTGGAACCGGAATGTCAAATTATTGCTAGGTTCCAATTTTCATAATTTTTGGAATTAATATGTGAGCATGACAAAAGTAAATGTGTTTTATCAATTTCAATCAAATTTAATCGACTTGAAAAAGGCCGTTTTTCAAACGGTCTCCAAATTCAATGAAATTAATTTTGTTAGGACCATATCGTCATAACTAGAAATAATTTTTCTAGAATTTTCAGAGTCCGTATATGGCCCCGGTAATTTAAAGTGTACGATTAAATTAAATAATTAAATGGTTTATATTTTAAGTTAAAGAAAACAAGCTGGAGATGATCAAATGGGCTGACAGGACCTAGCCCATTGTGTTCAGAATGGGGGCATTTGGCTAGAGACAACTCTCGTTGGGCTGGAATAGAAGCTAGTATAGGCTAACGGGCTTTTTAGTGAATTAAAGAATTAAATGAATAAAATATTATAAATATATACTAAACAAAAACCCTAATCTATTCATTCTTTATAGAGCCGTCGCCCATCCTTTTCATGGCCTAGATGCTCCGAATTATTTTTGTTAATCTCTCCTAATCTAATGCAAATTAAATCGAAGTTATAATGCGAATATTGTAGTAGATCTTGAGCTCTACATTTTCATACGAAGATGATGGGGTTCCGTATTCTATTTTGGTCGGTTTAGGGTCTCGAAGTCGGTCGTTTGGAGGCAGATTTTGAGTAGGAGGAGGCGTGCGAGGTGGCTGTCGTTCCGGCCGGTGGTGGAGCAGGTGATGGCCGTCGCTGTGAGATGGTTGGATTCGGCTCCAAGCTGAAGATGGTGAGGCGCGTGGTGAAGTGATGAAGTCGATGTATGGGTGCACGGTGTCCAGACATTTAACAGAAGAAGGAGAAGGATATTAACAAGGGTTAAGGAATTTAATTTAATTTTAATCTTGTAAATAATGTAATTAAA
Source organism: Allium sativum (assembly GCA_030737875.1). NCBI lineage: Eukaryota > Viridiplantae > Streptophyta > Magnoliopsida > Asparagales > Amaryllidaceae > Allium > Allium sativum. The sequence goes on from CM060919.1 coordinate 686,411,758, forward strand.
GTGATTAATACTCAAACGTCAATATCTTTTGCAAACTAAATCAGAATGGGACGAGATCGGATGCGTTGAAATCATAAATTCAAGATCTATACCATGGAAACTGACTGGAACTGGTTTGAAGCTATCTACAAATTCAGAAGAAATAAATACCAATGTGAGATCTCTGATTTAAATCAAATTTGATTGTTGATTTTTATGTGAAATTTGTATGTACTCGCTATTAAAATTCACGTATGTGATGTATGAGATTAGATTTGGTTGTGTATGGCTGAGATGAATTGATTTGATTAAATTGTGTAGATCTAGAATTTGCATACAATAAAATACACGTTTTTATTATATTTATGAAAATAAAAATATTCATGTTTTAAACAATATATTTAGAAAATAAAAGGATTGGAAAAGATATATACACTTTCATCGTATGTTTGATTCGTTAAAAAGAATCAAGTTGTATGTTAAAATATCATTATACTAGACAATGCCATGATAAAATATTGTTATATTAGAACAAATTGTGTCATTTTTGTTATGGAATGCTATATTAGATTAAAAATAACATTTTGTTTAGTAATGTCATATATTTAGTAATGTCATCTATTTAAAAATGTCATTTATTTAAAAATGTCATAATAAAGATATCATTTTGTTTAGTAATGTCAAGTTAGAATAATGTCATGACATGTAAAAATGTCATTTTAGTAAAATATGTCATATTAGAAAAAATATATCATTTTTAATTATAAAATGTTGCATTAGATTAAAATTGCCATTTAATTATAAAATGTTACATTTTTATGTTATGAATAAAATATTAAAAAAAATCATGTAACATAAATTTGTCATTTAAAAATTAAATTGGGTATTTATGTTACAAATTAAATTGGTCATTTATGTTAGAAATTAAATTTGTTGTTTATGTTAGAAATTAAATTTTTCATCTTTCGTTAAATTAGAATTGACGATATAAATTTGTCATCTTTTATTGAATTAGGATTGACAATATTAAATTGTCATTTATTAGAATAATGATATGTTATAAATGTCATTTATTTAAAAACGTTATGTTAATATGAAAATATCATTCATTTAGGAATGTCATGTTATAAAATGTACACTAGAATAAAAAGAACATTTTGTTAGAAAATGTATACTAGATTAAAAATATCATTTTTGTTAGAAATGTTACATTTGTTAAAAATACCATTTTTAATTAAAAATGTTGCTTGTGAAATAAAATAACATTTTGTTATAAAATTGTTTATTAGATTAAAAACATCACTTTGGTTAGAAATGTTTATTTAGAATAAAAATGATATCTTTGTTAAAAATATTACTTAGAATAAAAATGTCTCTTTTGTTAAAAACATTACATTAGAATAATCATGTCATTTTTGTTAAGAAATGTTCATTTAGATTAATGGTAACTTTTTGTTAGGAAAAAATTATTTAAATTAAAGATAACATTTTTATTAGAAATGTTTATTTAGATTAAACATGTCATTTTAGTAGAAATGTTTATTTAGATCAAACATGTCATTTTTATTAGGATTGTTTACATTAGAAATAAAATAACATTTCTGTTATAAAATGTTACATAGAAATAAAACAACATTTTTGTTTTATAATGTTGCATTAGAAATAAATAGCATTTTTGTTATAAAATGTTAAGTTTGACAAAAATATCATTTTTTGTTATAGAATGTTACCATAGTATAAAAACATTATTTTGTTAGCAAATGTTACATTAGAATAAAAACATTATTTTATTAGTATATGTTATGTTAAAACAAAACATGTCATTTTGTTTGTGTTTGATGTGTTAAATAAAACATGTCATTTTATTAGCATATTGTTTGTTAAATAAAACATGTCATTCTATTAGTACATGTTGAAACAAAACATGTCATTTTGTTAGTATTTGTTGTGTTAAATAAAACATGTCATTTTATTAGTATATGTTATGTTGAAATAAACATGTCATTATATTTGGATTATGTTTTGTAAAATAAACATACCATTTATTTAGGATCATGTTTTGTAAAATAAAAATTGTCAAAATTATAAGTATCATTTATGTTCATTTTGGAAATGTCATTTATGATCATTTAGAATTGTTAGAAAATGAAGTTCATTTATGTTTAGTTAGAAATGTCATTTATATTCATTTAGAATTATCAAAGACAAGATTAACATTTTAACATTTTTATATGTCATGTATACATTAGTTTTGTATACATATTAAAATTTACATTTTTACATGTCATGTAGATTAGAACATATATTTGTCAAATAAATATGTCATTTAGATTAGAACATATTTGTCATTTAAATTAAAACATATTTTGTAAATAAATAGGTCATTTAATTAGAAATGTCATTTTATTAGAAAATTTATCCTAAGTTAAAATATGATTTGTGCTAGATTAAAACATTATCATTATAATGTTATTATGGTAGTGAAATTAAACTATAAATATTTATTTATAATTTAAACAAATGAAAATTCGTTAAATAGAAAATAATTCAAACTGAATTGTAATCGGTTAAATTCATTATCCAATGATTTATTTATATGAGCTGTTGTTGGCTGAAAACCCCACACGGGTACTAGGATGATATTTGTCATACACTAGTCCCAATTGTTTAGTTATCTGTCAATCGATAGATTGACAATCAATGATGAGCATTATTTATTTATTATTTTAATGCTCACTCCACTCTGGATGTGAATGGATGGTTTATTGATTATTTATCATTACTGTTATATATGTATGAAATCCATATGACCGAATTTATATGGTAATTGATGGAGTCACATTCCGATTCAGAATACTTTTAATAGAATAATATTTGAAAATAAAGAACATTTTTATATAAAGAATAGTTTATAAATAATGAATATTTTTCAGTAAAATAATTACAATTGAAAATTATAATTGCACTTTTGACACGAGGTTAGGTTGCATTTGTGGTGGAAGTCTGCCCGGACCCGACCGGCATATCCAGCAACCACTAATGTTGAACCTAATGTGAGAGGTCTAAGTGCGCAAATACGAAGCGGGCTATGACACGAGGTTAAGCCCAACTTATGGGATAAGTCTGCCCGGACCCGACCGGCATGTCCAGCATCCGCAAGTTGTAGGCCTAATGTGGGAGGTCTAGCCCATTATAAACCATAAATGGACATGGTAATGAATTGGACTATTTAGCCTATTATAAGTTGAAATGCCATTTTAACCCGAACGGGTTTATCGATCGTTTTTATTCATTTTATAATGAATAAAATAAAAAGTAGCAATTTCCAAAATCTAATATTTTGAAAACATTATTTTAATAAAGAAATAGAATAAATCTTTAAATTAAGATTTAATGAAGTTTTCCAATAAATTAATATTTACTTGGAATTAAATAACACTACACCAAAATAGTCATTTGGTAACACTTATTTTTTCTAGACGCCAACACTTATTCACGTTGTAGAGTAATCACCAAAATAAGCGTTGCTAAATTAAAAAAGTGTTACTGAAAATACATTTCCATAAATTTTTTTTTGGCCAACGCATATTTCGGTTGGTAACTTTCGTTCTTGGGGGCAGAAATGTAAAAGATCATGTATAACCCTAATTCTCATCTTCTCAACGCTTGTAAACACTCATTCCATTCTTCGGCCGCCTAGAAATCAAATTACACAGCCCTAAAATAACTAAAAAATCGCTTTCTCATTCAAACCGTTTTCTCCTCCAAACGAACCAGAGATCTCCACTCCTTCAGGCGACGAAATCGGCCTCTCCTTCAATCGATTCTCCTTCAAGTGAATCGGCTTCTGCTTCAAGCGATTTGATATTACTCTCTGGCTTTCTTCCCCTTCCTTCATCGATATTTCTTTTTGGCTTTCTTCAATCCTAAAGATTTGAATCCATGGGTGCAAAGTGAAGGTTAGTTTTGTTGTTCCCATAGCTATGCTATTTGGAATTGTTTGCGCGGCTTGATGGATGTAGTCCCCGTACTTATATTGACATTGCCAGGATCGTCATTCTCTGTAAATTTAATATAATAAAGTAGATGGTTAGATTAAGTGTTAGTGACTTTTTATTATGGTAGTATACTACACTAGATGATGGGATCTTGACCGATTTTCACTATGGAAGTAATATTAATACACATCCAGTGTTTTCTCGAGTGCTGAATGTGAGGTTCAATTTTATTATATATTTACCAGGAGTAGAAAGAAAAAAAAGTTCCTCAAAACACCTCCAACGCGATGGATTAAGAATTATCATCAAAATTACATTTTATATCTTTTAAGAACGAAAAGTAAGATTTCAACCCAAATTTTTTATAAGTGCCATATAATCTTCATCAATATCGTAACTGGGAAGCTTTTTAAACATAGTAAACTAAATAACAGATGTCCGTATAAAATCAAAATGCATATAAGAAACTTACAGTAGCTTGAATGCCAGTGAAGATAGCAACGGTAAGATATCGACCTAGATAAGCATCGACAATGACTCCCCCCCTCCCCAAATAAACATAACATGAAAGAAGTACCCAAAAAATTAGTCATAGTGTTAGCCTTACAGGCGTAAAGGCTTTATATAAGGACAGGCTGGGTGCATATGGATTTTGAAGTTGAGTTATAAGCTTCAAAGAAATGAGAGCTCTAAAGGGCTTCTTAAAAGAAGTAGAGTTCATGTTGATGTCTTGATGGATAAATTAAATTATAATAATAAGATAATAGCAATATTTCATCCTTAATATATGTTTTTTCCATCAACCTTATTTATCACTCTTAATCTTGGTGTTCAGTTTTTTACTTTTTCATTAGTTAGCCAGTAGTTTTTGTCTTAGTATGTTTTTTTACACTCCCATAATATGAATATTCAATAATCGAATAAGCTAACAAGGTCTCATATTAGGATATATTTCACTATAAAGTTGTAAGTTAACAAGGTTTCATATGAAGTGCTTGGGTGTTTCTTATTTTGTTTTCTATATTAACCTTGTTGATCTAAGTTATGTTGTTGTGCTGTGTGCCCATGTCTTACCAGTTCCAAGTCCATGTTTTGTCCTGAGTATGTACTGTTTCATCTCTAATCTATTCCATGCTTTGAAATATTGTTTGTTAAAGTTGGTTTGCTACGTTGTTCATTGCGCTTTGAGCTACTTGTTGTGCTATTTGAATATCTAATCTGTTCATTTCCAACTGAGTTAAACTCAGTACCAAATAAAATTTATAAACTCAGTTGTAACTGACTTTATAAACTCAGTTTTGAACTGAGTTAAACTCAACCACGATACCTTAAGCTATTAGCCTTAAGGCTACATGTGTTGGTAAGGTAGCTTGTGCATTTATATTTGAGTTTGTTGGATTTGATATTGTATACTTGGATGCGACGTGTAAGACATTATATATGACATTTTAGGTCACCATGACATTATTGGCACATGTAGGGAAAGTGGATTTGGTCGAATATCTTCCAATCAAGCCTTCCCAGCACTCCATTTGTCATACGGATAAGCTCCAGCATTTGTTATGTCATTTTACCTGTGAATACTTTACAGCTAATTTGTTATGTCCTAAGGTATTCTCCATCGGACTATTCAAACGATTCGGGCGATCCTCCTCAAATTGTTTATTCAGCCGAATCTCAAACACCAACTCCGTTTAGCGTCTACGAGAGAATTGAGTCAAGCTTAGAAAGGGATTTGGCATTATTAAGTGTTCAGAATGTGACACCGCCTACCAGATCGACCACACCTACAAGATTGCCACCCCTACCAACATGCTATGTTGAAGAAGCACAATCTCGAAGGTTGTTATGCCGTTGCAACATTGAACCAATATTCAGAACATGCTATTTGAATAAAAACGTTGGCCGTCGATATTTTATTTGTGCAAACACAGGGACTCTTAGAGATTGTGGATTCATCAACTGGATTGACAAACCATTATGTGATCGTGGTGTGGAATTTGCATTGGAGGTTCTTGAAGAAAACAAAAGGCTTAAAAATGAGCTTAAGTTGCAGGATTTCATCGAGTTCAATAGACAAAAGATGTGTCAAAATTAAAAAGGTATGACATTGAACTTATAACATTTACTATTATTTGAAACTTAATTGATGTTATTTGATTAAATGCACGCAGGAAGCAGTAGAAGCGGAGGAAAAGATAAATTTTGGTGGTACAAGCTATGCAAAATTTTGGATGTAAGATTTGTTACATGGATGGAGTTTCACGTTTGGTACTTGTAGACTTCAAATATGAAAAACGTCTTGCATTATGTTAATTCTGTATTGTTATTACTATGGAATCAGATATTGTATATATATTGAATTTAGTATCTATATGTATTGAAATTTTTTTATTAGTTCATACTGTGCTGTTGTCATGAATATGGATTTTTTTTCCTTATTCATTTGGTTACATGCTGCTATGTTGAGATAATTCCATAGCTGAATGAATGCATATTAAATAGAGCTTGTGCTATCATATATGCAAATATTAGCGTTGCATGTTACCAACGCTTATAAGTGTTGCGAATATAATATTGCCAACGCTTATAAGCGTCGCAAATGAATATTTGCCAACGCATATAAGCGTTGCGAATGAATATTTGCCAAGGCATATAAGCGTTGCGAATGAATATTTGCCAACGCTTGTATGCGTTGGTAATACATTGCCACGCCCCCATAGCAACGCTAATAAGTGTTGCGGAAATTGTTTGCGACAGTTATACTCGTTGGCAATCACCTGTTTTGGTGTAGTGTAAATAAACTGGATTTTTGGGTTTGTCGTGAATGGTGTCTTCAATAACACCGTTCTTAAACCCAGTCGAGAAAAGAATAAATCTTTTAATTAAGATTATTAGGGTTTTCCAATTATACTTAGAAATTAGAATAAAATAAAATGTGAATTGGGTTTATTGTGAACTGTGTTTTAAACGGCACTTGTTCTTTAACCCAATTAACAGTGAAAATAAAATTTGGAATTTATAAATCTCTTATTAAGATTTAAATGGGAATTTTTCCAAAGTAAAGTTTCCAATTTAATATATTAAATTGGAATTGAATAGAATTCGATTTAATAATAATCGAGATGAGTTTCTGTAAAAGAAGACCATTACTATATATGGAATTTAAAAGGCTTGGCTGTTATTCCATTTATATTATCAGTCTGATATGAGAATTTATATCGATTATATATTGATTTAATTTCTGTAAGAATTCCATATTTTATGGAAGATGATTTTTGGGTTTATCGTGAACTGTGTTTTAAAATGACTTTGGTTCTTTAACCCAGTTAAAGACAAGATTAATTTCTTAAAGTTGAATAATCATAAAGTTATGAATTTTTGATATTAAAAGCATAATTGGTGTTTTGAAGAACCTTTAAAAAGAAGATTAAGGAATAAATTTAAAGAATTTATCTTTGATAAAATTAATGGGAACATTTCCCTAAAAACGAGAATATTTTATTAAAAGAACATTCTGAATTGGAATGAGTCATTTGATGTGTTTTTATAGCACTTTATTATTGATTATAGAATACGTGAGTTATTCGAAAAGACCGGGTTTAACCCATTCCGAATAATTACTACGACGATTAAGAGTTGAAGATGAAGACGGTGATTAAAGAGCAGAGGTCTTCACATCGTTTGGACGATTACTAATGTCTTGATTGGGAGGCATCCCAAGACAAGATAATTAGTGGTGATCGTCCAAACTAGGCCTGTAAACGGATGCAAACGGATGCGGATAGTGCTTTATCCGTATCCGTATCCGAAAATAAAAATCCGTATCCGAATCCGAATCCGTATCCGGTGGATACCTACTAAATAATATCTGTATCCGTATCCGCGAATATTTTCGGATATCCGAAAATATCCGTATTCGGCTTAGCAAATACGGATATTTCCGGATATCCGAAAATATCCGAATCCGAACTTAAAAATATGTAAGTTACAATATGATGCATATTTCATTTTAGTTGGAAATTTTGAAATAATACATAAATGATAAAACATACCGATTTAACAATAGCACATTCAATCACATAAAATTCGACACTAATTTAAATGTGTTTTGTTACTTACTTTTTATCCATCTGTTTATAAAATAATAAATTACTATAACCTAAATATAAAAATACAAAACTATATATTTTCATAGCGGACGGATATTTATCGGATACGGATATTGCCATATCCGTATCCGTATCCGCTAAGCATTTCGGATATCGGATATCCGTATCCGCTTTTCGGATATCGGATATTTTTCGTATTTTCGGATGCGGATATAGACGGATTTCGGATATTTCGGATATCCATTGACAGCGCTAGTCCAAACGTACTTGGAGATCGATGGATATGCGAGCACCTCTCTCCTGTATTGGACATATGGGACGAGGAATAAGGTGTCTCCGGTTTTGTTCAGACCTAGAACGGACTTGTAAATGGATGTGTGTCTGACATTGGATTCCATTCTATGTAAATTAATTTCTATTCAATATATAACCATTGGTGGCGGAGAATTTATTCTCTTGCTTAACACCCTTAGTGGTTATGTATTGATAGTTATTGATAGCATGGCATGGATTGTCAATGTGGCACGCCAAGATGCAAAAGATCAAGGCTTTTGTTGAAAAGCAGAGCCTTGTGGTTGATGATCAAAGCATAGCCTATTTCGGCATAGCTTTTTGTATAACGTTACCTCGTGAGCTTCACACCCCGATTAGAGTCAGAAATGGGACAAGGGAACGCAGGGAGTGCACACATTTCTTTCTAGCTAGAAGTGGTGTTAGGGTTTTCACAAAGCCCGACATTTTTACTTATGTGGTTGATGGATTATGAGGCGCCTCAAATTTATTGGTCGATTGTGACCATTTTATAGGTTCAAATAGGATCGGGAAACATGTGTTCAGGAATTGCCAATCCACTAAAGTATTTGTGGACCGGCCTTGCAATATCCAAGGGTTCGCAAGCGTCCGGATCCTGAGACATTGCTAGAGTGTCTCGAATCGGTAAGGAGATCATTCCTAGCCTTGACTCATGATGGAAATCCAGCTTCCAACACGACACCATGCGATTTTGATTGTAGAACTAGTATGGCGACATAGTAGGATGGGGTACTATGCAATCTATGATTGATACATTATGATTGAAATTGTTTTCGAAACATATACACACTATTAATAATATCAAATCCATTTTATATGTATCAAGCATTTTTGACCATTCTAAGGTAAAACTCTATCCTCCGGTTTGCGTTGCATTGTGTGATGGGACCTGAGTCTTATAATGGTTTCATTTTTCTGAAAAGCATTGCATTGTTTAACGATTTACTTCAATTATGCACTGGCAATCCAATGGAGTAAACCCGTTCCGCTTAAGCGGCATGGTCCTGTGATTAGCCTTATTATTAGATAAGTTAAGTTAGATTTCTCATACCAGTCCCATGACTGACCCGTAGTTTGTTTCACTTGCAAACTCGGGTTCCCATATTTTACACACGAGCAGTCGAGTAGTTTATTTTGCAGATATATTAAGCAGGATTCTGGATCGAAGCTTAAAGCTGTGTCTAGAGCTAGTCTTCCGCTGTGTTATTTTAATTGTTCCGCTACATTGTATTTCATTTATTGTAAATTATCTTCCGTTGTATTGTTATTTTAATGTACTCTGATATTCTGTACTCTGATGTAACATAATTGTAATGTTTATAAAAGTCTTCTATTATTTGTTCTAATGTGTTGTATTCCCAAAGTTGGCGTATTCGGGTTTTGAACGGTCCTGGTCGATTTTGCGATCGATTAGGTCCGGGCGAAATCCGAATCGTTACATTCCCAATCCCCTTTGACTCCCCCATAAGCATTGAAGTTCATATTCCATTTCATTCCGAAAAGTGGTAACCCTTCCGGCTTCATGAAACAATCAATGCTTATCTTCAAATAAGTGGCGGTAGGCAATAGAGGCAAAGCCTCTACTCTCTTTCAGAAAACATTTTTAATAAAAGTTCTCCTCGTCGTCGTCACCAATGCCGACAGCGAAAGAGGCAAGGCCTCGAAACATTTTATTTTAGAAAAGTTCCTTATTTATCAAAGGAAATATTTTATAGAAAATAAGTTTATAAAGGCATGTCGTCATAAACAATGACTTCAAGGGTTTTGGAAGCATAGGCTTCGATTTAGATAACGTACTTTAGAAAATGATCTTATCATCCAAACAAGAATAGAGGATAAGTCACTAAATATTTCTAGAAAATGAGTGTAAAAAGTCTCCATCGACACTTGGGTGTTGACACGGTCAAAGGCATACGCCTAGGATTTGAAAGCATTTTATACAAAAAATTATGGAATAGTTTTATGAAAACAGCCCTATCGATATCCGTTGCCGGAAGGATAGATGGTAATAGTCCATTTTACTTTTCAACCTGGTCAACATCCATTATGCCAATCTGACTCTAAGGCAACAAGTCACTAGAAAATCATGTCGGCACCCTTTGTGCCGGCAGGCTCAATGGGCAACAACCCAAACAAACAACCATCAAGCAATTCAATAATAAAGCTTATGTTAATAGACCGACCCATCCGCATTAGCCAAAGGATGTCGAGACGATAGTCTCTTATTCTTTCATTTGTGATTTATAATACAAAACCCCTTTCGGCATTCCAAAGCAGCAAGGTGGTAACCTAATTCTCTTTATATGATAAACTTAGAACAGAACTTTCAAGTTGTATGGCAATAGCCTGTTAAATATATATTTTCGTTAAGGGATCCCTTCGTCAAACACTGAAGGAATGGAGACAACAACGTCATAAAGCATAAATTATGGAAAATAATACTCTTTTGATTCCACTGAAAAGTGCGAAGGCAAAGGTCTCTATTCTTTACAAAATTATAGTTTAAAAATCATTCGTTATAAAATATTTCGTTTATGGAAGAGTACCCTTCGGCCGAACCAAAGGAGTCGAGGCGAAAACCTCTTGTGGAGCAGCTATCTTTTAAAACCAAAACATTTACAAATATCAGGAACAATCCAAAACCTAAAGGAAATAGGAGGAAGTCTAAATACTTTATGTACCATAGTTGTGATATTTCAAGCAACCATGGTTACCAAAGGGTGGTTCCGACTTTGTCGAAAATGTGCTTCCGGTTCTGGAAATGGCATTGATATTAATTTTGGAAAAAACCGATTTATTTCTTTATAAAACACATATGTTTACCAACTCCACTATATTTTTCGAAATTCTATTGGTTTATAAAAAGTATACCGACCAAAGTATGCAATTTTTTTCTAGTATTTCGTACTATAGAAAAATGCAAAATACATGGACATATTATCTTAAACGTTAATGCTATGCCTAATGTAAAATCTTTCCTAAAAAAACATCCTAAAGAAATTTATAACAGATACATTCAAGCATAGAAATTTATGAAATCAGAAACCCATCTCTATAACCATTAAACATATATCATAACAAAGTTTCAGGTTTTCTGGAGATTTCTAACTATAGGTTTTGGGCTATGTATTTATTCATTTTCATGCATAGCAATCATACACAATGAAATCAAACATGGGTGTTTCAAACTAAACATATTGCATCAAGAACAATATGAAATCAATTATAAACAACACATAACTTTCGTTTGTACATAGTTAATCAAAACTACAAGGGTAGAGCCACCTTGATTGGATAGAGGTGATGATATTTGTTGATGAAATAATCCAAGATCTAAGTTTCCTATCTTTTCCTTTTTCTTCTCCCAGCTTTAATGTCCATTCCCTCTTTCAGTTTTTTTAGGTTTTAGAAATAAATGTTTATGACAGAAATGTTAGAGAATTATATATATATATATATATATATATATCCTTCCTCCTGATGCATATTTTAATTAGCTAATTTATTTCAAAAGGCAACTATAACACCCCGCATTTTATGGCAATTAAATATTTAATAATGCATATGAATATGTATATGCATAGACATAAATATTTAAAAGAAGAATAAAATAATGATAATATATGATTGTATGTAGTAAATGCATGCACTGAAAAAGAAGAAAAAGATTAATGCAAGTAATAATGCAAAGCATACGTTAAAAGAAAGAAGAAATCAGTTGTATGCAGTGTAATATGTTGCATGCAATGATCTACAAATATTATGCATTAATATTAAAAGAAAAGTGAAAGAAAAAGATGCATGCAAAATGATAAGTTTACATGCAATGGTTTAAATAAAAGATTACAACATATATGAAAAGGAGAAATAAGAAAAGAACAATGACCACCTTTGTTCTAAGCCTTGTTAACATAAGCCTTAGTAGCCCAGTTGGTTAGAGTATGTGGCTTTCATATAATAGATACAAAGTTCGATCCTCGCCAACACTATATTTTTGTTTTAAGGCAAACGACTAAAATAACACATGTTCTAAAGAGAAAATATACATAAATGCTCACATAAGGAAAAGTATACATATAAGGAAGTAAAGAAAAATATATGTATATGAGAATATATGCGTATATATGTGCAGATATATATATATACATATATACAGGAGAAAAGTTCAAAACAAGGCTGCAATCATAGAAATATAGTAAGAATTAAATAACGGCATAACACCATTTAAATTTTGAAATCGAAATAAAAGTTGTGCATATATATATACGTATAAAATGGGCATTTGAAGTTTTGTATACATATAAGAAGGTTATATATAAATATATTATTTAGATAAATCAAAGAAAGTATGACGGGATACTAATCAAACGTTTAAAAATCAAAAACGTCAAAAAGATGGACATCTGCCAAAATAGCTCGTGGGACCCAAGGGGGTCGACCTTGTGTCGACACCACCATAGGGGGTCGACCCTAGGGTCGACACATACACATGGGGGTCAACCCCACCGCGAATCTGGTTAGATTCATCAATGAATCTGGACTGTTTTCATAACCATGTTCGTTGCTGACTTAGCGCTGCATGTAAGATAAGATCCTGAACACCTATAAATATGCTAGCAGAGCCTAGCATAAATCTCATATTTTCTGAGACGATGTCTATACTCTGCCATTCTTCTTCCTCCTCAAATCTCTTCAGAAAAATAGAATAATTAGTTTAGGAAAATTCTGATTCAAGATTTGGAGGAAAAGAATGAATATCAATAAAAAAAGGTGTTCAGAATTCTATTCGAAATAAGGTAATTTATTGGATCTGGTCTATTTGAATTTCTCCTCTTTCTTCCCTTCTTCTTTTAGTTAAGAATTGTGGATCCATTGTTATTTAGGGTCTAAATCTAGTTAGAGGAACCATGGAATTCTAAATCTGGACCAGATTCAGTAATTGTAAAGCAATTAGGTGAGTGGATTTAAAATATAACTTTTTGATAATGGTATATTTATCGTTTGACATTCCCTGCAATGTAATTCTGCTAGAATGATTAATCTGTTAAAAATGTAAATCTTCTAGAATGTTAAAATGTTAAAACGTTAATATGCTGAAATGTTCATATGTTGAAATGTTAATATGTTGAAACGTAAACCTGTTAAAATATGTGTAATGTATTGTTGTATACATACATATTCTAATTACATGTTAACCTGTGACATATTTTGTACTTGAACCCTTAACTGTAGAAATTGAGATAATTACATGTTAAATTGTTAGATTAGAATAATTACATGATTGTTAGTTACATGTTATTATTTTAGAATGGAGCTAATTACATGTTAGGAAGAACATGCGACATGATTGTAAGTTAAAATGGAATTAACATGATATTAAGTGTGACATGTAGAAATAGAATTACAATAAAAGTTTGGAAGAATGGATACACCTAAATTATATGGAAAATTTACTGTAAATAGAAAACTGTAACCGCACTTAGGCACGAGGTTAAATTCAACTTGTGGTAGAAGTCTGCCCGGAACCGACCGACAAATCCAACATCTATAGGTTGTTAATTTAATGTGAGAGGTCTAGTGTGTAAATATACATGTAACGGTGCTAAGACACAAGGTTAAATTCAGCTTGTGGTAGAATTCTGCTCGGAACCGCCCGACAAATCCAACATCCACAAGTTGCTAATTTAATGTGAGAGGTCTAGTGCATAAACAAACACACACACACACACACACACAGAGAGACACACGCACACACACACACATATATATGAACATATGTATAAAGGATATAAATAAATGGTGTTAATTGTAATTAATGGAAATGAATGGAATTGAATGGAAGTTACAACAATATTGGAATGAACGGGGGATGATATCAACCTATTAAATTATTTACATTAATGAGAATGCTATATAATAGGTAGGCTTGTCTGAGGGACAAGTGAAAATTACAACTTAGGTTATAATAAATGGTAGAGGGATTGTGATAACTTATGTAATGAAATGAGTTGTACTTAATTATAAATTAAGTAATTTGTAAACTTGAGAATCTAAGGATAACATGTTAAAGGCTTGTCCTAGGGACAAGTTGAAATTATAACATAAGTTATAATAAATGGAAAGGTAACTTATTAGTAAACTTTTGTTAAGGGAACTAAGTTAATAAGTAAGCAACCACAAGTTGTAGTGACAATATAAGATGGAATTATGATTAAGTAAGAAAGGATATGGTAAACCTATGGAATGAAATAAGTTATATTTAATCATAAATAATAAGTGATGCGTTAAGCAAAAAACATGTGAATTGAGATATACTTAATTACATATTAAGTAGAACATGTTATTGTAGCTATGGAATCGAACAACGAATAATATAAAGAGATTGTAGATTACAGAACTTGGATTACAATCTAGAGAATAACATGTTATGGGTTTATCAATAAACTTAAATGGATAAAGTTATAACTGAAATTAATAAGCAAGAGAAACTTGGTAACTTGAATAAGAAGTCAATATGACTAAGAATAACCAAGTTGAGCGGAAATCTGCAAGGGAAGAGCAAGCGGGTAATTAAATGATTAGACATAGGGCCTAATAATATGTTAACCTGAGGCGCTTGGACCAGTTCGTACGTCTGAAGGTGAATAACCCAACAGGGTAGATAATCATGGTGTCATGAGACATGAGGGGAACGCACGTCCATCTGATTATCCTGCTTGTTCTGCCTGTTGTTCTGCTGATATTCTGTTGGGTCTAAAGGACAGGAAGGGGAAGCACGCGGCTTCCTGGGACATGGAGGGTACTCCTGGTAGTCCTTTGTGCTGTGATAACATCTTCTGTGCTCACAGAGGTTAGGTCTGTGCGTTTCTAACAGGTGAGTATGCCTTGATTGCCACGATAGTGGGCAATCAAAAGACTGTAAGGTGACATAGGTGATTCGACGATCCGAGTAGCCTTGTGACTAGGCTAGGTTACGACCACTTTTAAAATACTAACAGGTCTAACCTAGGTGATAGCAATTCATTGGGTACCTACCATCGACAGTCATCTTGATACGTGATGTGCAATGCGGAAAGGAGGAGAGCTAAACCAAAAGATCATAAACCTTTTGCTATCAAGACTCTGGGTGAGGAACAGACCAATTAGGATTTGTTGTTTGTTGTTTGTTCTTAGGGAAGGATATTATTTCTCAATCTTGTTTGTCTTTCACTAGTTGAGGGAGGGGTCAGGTGGGACCATAGCCATTGAAAATGCAGACCTTAGCATCTGTGTGTATAAATATCTGAAAAGCTCCCGACCGAGTTCCGTGTTTCTTGTACAGCCCTACCACGGGACTCGGTGCACAGTAGAGGTTATGTGTGGTTAAGGCATCGAGTACGATTAACGATACGTGCGTAGGAAAGTCTAAATAAATGCATGTCTGCCCTGGGTGGTGTATCGTAGATTCAAGGGCCTTACTATATGATGGAATCTAATTCGATCAAAGGTGGCAGTCCGTAGGCTTACATAGCATGGCAATGGTAGATATATGTGGAACGTAGCATTGTTATATACAGATCCGTACGTCACTTCGGCGTAGGATGAGGCACTGTGTACATTTCTATGGCGTTATGGTGGAGACCGTACGAGTGGGGAACCATGGGGTGTACCTCAATATTGGGGGTAGCTACATATATACTATACTAGGTTAATCCACTAGGAAGTAGATGGGTACGGCGTGTGTGTAACCCTTCAGTGCTGTTAACCCAAGCAACCTAATAAACAAGAAAATATAACTGAACGGTATATGTAGGATTATCCAAATTGTGTAGTTTAAATCCAGTCACCAGAACTTGTGTTCTGACCCCTCCTCATAACATACTCATAGGTTAGATTTGTGGCAGAGATATGATAACTTTGGATACTGGTTAGGAAGTATTATTACTACGGTAAGGCTATATTTTGATTACGGTATATTTGCCTATTCCGTTGTGAGATGTTTTTCTGAGCCCTAATATATTTTGTATCTCTGTCTTTTCTGCAGGATACCAGAGCAAACCAACACGAGTTTCGATAGATTAGAATTTTGGAAAAAAATCGGTCCGTCAGAATTCGGGTTGTTACACCAACCTTCTAATTTATTAATTCTCCACAAATCTTATTCCCTTATCCATTACATTGTTCCAATTTAATCCTCTAATTAAATTCTTAAATAATATCCTATGAAAATTAGGGATGTTAAATCCTCCTCCCTCTTAAGGAGTTCCGTCCTTGAAATTTAGACGAGGACTAAACAACCATAATAAGCAATCAAGTAATCAATGCCGTGTATACTAGTGTATTGTACTGGTATCTAATCTATAAAGCAATATAAATCATACTGCAAGCAAATTAGGATGAGTCTTGTTAATCTTTTCTTTGGTTTCCCAGGTGCAGTCTCTTTCGTCAGCACCCCACTGGACTTTCACCAGTTTAATCGCATTGGTTCTCAATTTCCTTTCATATCTATTTACAACTCTCATTGGTTGTCCTACGATAGTTAATTTAGGTTTCACCATCAGTCCTTCTAATGCCTTCGGATTCATGGTAGTATGGGGTCATGCATATACTTTTGTAAATAAGATACATGAAACACGTTGTGGACTCCCGCAAAGTTATCTGGTATCTCTACACTATAGGAAAACTTTCTAATCATAACCGATATAAGAAAAGGTCAACCGAACCTTAGCGCTAGCTTTCGAGATTTTCCGAAATGAAACACGCCTTTCATCGATGATACATTGATGAAGACTCTATCTCCAACTGAAAATTATAAATCTTTACGCCTTCTATCCATGTAACTTTCCTTCCTGGACTAAGCTTCCTTCATTCTCTTTCGAATGATATCAATCTTTATCATGGCTTCTCTAATTAATTCGAGATTTAGAACCAATCTATCGCTTATTTTCAGCCAACATGATTGCGATTTACACGATCTTCCGTACAAAGCTTCGAAAGGAACCATTCATGCACTAGTCTAAAACTATTATTATAGGAAAATTCTATTAAGTGAAAATAGTCCTCGCATGAAACACAAAAGTTAAAAATATAAGCCCTCAAAAAATCTTCTAGTCCCTTATTTTCCCTTTCGGTCTGTCCATCCATCTATGGATGATACACAGTACTCATCCTAAGCTTCGTTCCCAATGCCTTCTGCAAACTCTTCCAGAACTCACTAGTAAATTGCGGGTCTCTGCCACTTACAATACTACTAGTAATTCCGTGAAGCCTTACTATATTTCTTATTAATAACTCAGCCAAAATCAGTGCAGTCATAGCAGTCCTTACGGGGCTAAAATGGGGTTTTTTGGTCAGTCTATCCACGACTACCAATACGTTCTCGTTTCCATTTCTTGTTCATGGAAAACCATCTATAATGTCCATGGATTTCGAGTTCCACTTCCAAATTGGAATATCTAGTGGATGAAGAAAACCACTAGGCTTCTTATGTTCAGCTTTTACTTGCTTGCAGTTCCGGCACTGCTTACCTATAAGCCTACATCCTTCTTTATGCTTTCCTAATAAAATCTTCTCTTCATATCTTTGTACATTATTGACGTGATAAACTGGTCCTCTCACACCAACACCTGATGAGTAAATAGTATCCAAATAATCCAAACACAGAATACTAAAAATGTAGATAACATTAGAGATTTATAGCAGTTAGGCAAGTGTGCCCATGTCCACTCTGAGGTAACTTTGTATGTTATGCTACGTAGTTACAAGTACAATCACAGTCCAATCCTCTTGATTACAATGTAAGTGTTAACAACAGTGAATTCATTTCTCAAAGCTAACAAGTCCACTCTGGTGTCCAAATATCCAAGAGTTAAGTTCTAGTGTCCATGAAGTTTCTATGTCCAGTAGTATGCAAATAGCAAGCCAAGTACCTAAAAGAATGTTCCAATGTCCATGAGAGTCCAAAAATCCAACCCAAACGCCAAATAGAAGTTCACAAGTCCAAGGAAGTTTCCAAGGAGGACGAATCCATGAACAAAGCCATTAAAAATCTCCAACTCCAAAGTTCTTGAGTGCAGCAGAAATGAGCCAAAAATCCTGGAAATACCTAGCAAGAGGACTATTTTTATATGTAGGGGGTGGGGAATTCGTATTCCCACATTTTGTATCCCCGCATTCGTCACTTGGGATCAGTACCGACCCGGGAAGTGTTAGCCAAATTCTTGTGCTTTGATTGCTTCGTGTCCATTGCTAATTCCCCTTTCGTATATGGGGATACGAAATTCATGGAAGACAAAATCAAATAAAACCAGGAACAAGAAAAGATATAATCGATCCCTGATGCCTCAAAACCATTTACCAAATTTCCTTCTTCGTAGTGGAGAATACGAGACAACCTAAAACCGATCCTAGAATTGCTTGAGTTTACATCGATCTCGAAGAATAGAGCATGAAAATCGATCCCTGAAGAGTTATCTTATTTCTAACATCCTGAATCCATTCAGGGGATATGAAACCCCTTGCTTCACACGAGGTACGAATCACCACAAGAAATACCGATCTCGGGATATGGATTGAGAATATCGATCTCGTAATACGAAAGCTAAATACCGATCCCTATAATTAGAAGATTTTTGCTACTTCCTGATCAACCATGAGTTGAACCGATCCCAACCAAGTTTCGAGGAGTTAAACCTCCTGAAACACTTAACCAAAAATCTAAGTTTTTCATAAATTCCGAGACTTCGTCCAAATCTGAGTCTTTCCGAGTTCGTACTCAAATCCTAAACACTTAGATAGCCAAAATTCCAAAATGTTATTGCCTTGTAAAAAGCCGGGTCAACACTTGTCCCCCAAAACATATCTTTCTGTGGAAGACATGTTTTGTATAATCTTGAAATTTGTGAATCCAGAAGTCGTAATCCAAAAGAAGTCCAAATAGAAATCCAATAATCGAAAACCAAAATCTAGAAGCCACAATTACGCCAGATCGTATTGTTAGAAAACCAGAATCTGAAGACCAATAGAAATCCAAGGATCACTCCAGATCATATTATAGAAGAATCCAGAACTAGAGTATCCGAGAACCAGAATAACCAATATCCAAAAAACCAGAGAAATGCGAAATCTAGAATATCCAGTGTTGGCATAGTCCATACCTGCAAAAAAACAAATGGATTACTTTTCCAAGTCCTGGAAAAATAACCCACAACCAATTGAATCGTTTCGCCAAATCCTAACAAAATGACTTGCAACTAATCGAGCATAGTCCATACTCAAGCCATGACAGAGCGACCTTGCCAAGTCCTGACAAGACGACCTGGCTCTTCCCAAACAAAGTCCTTACTTGGGGATCAATTTGTTTTTACACTTAATGAGAAAATTCCTTACTCACCCGGTCCTTAAAGATTGAAACTCCAATTCCTGATTTCATACTTCGTAAGCAAGGTCCGTACGAGTGAAGTACTTTTATTAAAGTTTCAAAAAAGTTCTAAGTGTTTAATAAATTCAAAAGAAAACTAACGATTTATCGTTGGGAAAAGAGAGGGGTTAAGTCCTAACCTCACATGTAGATGGGTCGACTAAACCGTTTTTGATTTAAATTTCATTAAGTGAAAGAGATTGGATGGTTTTTCATTTGCAAAGAGCATGCGTAGGAATCCCGTTGGTTTCCGTACATGGGTAGACATGTTTAGCCATCCAAACTCCAAATTCAGATTAGTTATGTAACAACCCGCATTTTACGTATCGAAGGATCGTAAAATATTTTTATTTAATTCCCCCAGGGTCGGATCATTCTCATATTTTGATATGTTGATTATGGGGATGTAAGACATGTCCAGAATTTTTATCAATTCTATTGTGACATTTTGCCCCTTTTAGTTTTGTGTAGGGCATAACTTTTGACTGGGACCAAATCAGATGCTGAGATCGATTTCATTGGAAAGGAAATGGTGTTGCCAATTCTGTAGATTGGTCATATTAAAGATTTGGTTCAGTGCTTTGGGAGAAATCGTTGTTTTAGTGCTACACAATTTTTAGACAGACTAATTAGTCATTAGTGGGCTGACGTTTTGGCTATAAATAGGGGGTAGAGGCAAGGGGAAAGGGTTGCTTTATTCATTTCTCATTTGGTTAAGCTCGTGATCCTCCTTGCTCTATCAAATACATCTCCACTCTATTAAATTCTTAAATCTAGATTAGTAGATTGAAGACCAACATCGAAGAAAGGTAGATCGTGTCGAAATGATTGATTCAAAGGTCGTTCTTCGCTGTTCGGATTAGAGATTCATCATTTTTAAGCTATTTTGTGGATCTGGTGAGTGATAAGCATCTCTTGCACGGATTCAATCAAGTCTATGGGTTGTTTGGTCTTATTTTCATCATTTCAAGTTGTTTTCACCTAGATCTAATCAATGTAAGTATATTTTCAATTTGAATCACTATAGGATCTATGTTGGGTTCATATGGATGAAAGCTATAATATGGAATTGACTGGGAGTACTTGAAGCTTCCCGGAATTTTTGTCTAATTTTGAACAGTTGTTTTAAATTAGATAAAACAAAATAAATCATCGATTCAAAATCAAGGTGAGTAAACTCATTTTCTGGATAAACAGATTTTTTTTAATATACAAATTTTATATGTTGTTTGTTGGTTGTTTAGATGCATTGAATAATTGTTGATCAATTGCGGTTATTATATATATACATATATTAGTTATATTTAGGCTTGGTGGTTGGGAATTGATATTTCCCGCAGTATCATTAGCGGATGACCCTATGCGCCCCACAATATATATAATGGATGACTTTCTATACCGCGATATCCTTCCTTGAAGCAGAACGGGTATTATTTATATTGTCTAACATCTGTGGATGTAAGAAAAACAGTTTGGAGGGATCCACCTGGATTCCTCAAGTTTATTTATTGTTTGTTTCCATATATATTATAATATATGATTTTTTTTTAGAAAACTTGTGATTGATGATTGTATGTTTTGGATGTTTGAATGGCACTGGCCCTAGGTATTGGCATTTAAGATACTGTAAAAATATATTCGAAAGAAAAGAAAAGGGTTTGAGTTAAAAAGGAAAATTAATTTTTTCGAATATAGAAACCAAACTTCGAATGGGCTAAGAAATACAAAAAAATTTTTTGAATAATAAAAACAAGTAGGTAGGTTTATAAACGATGTTAAGTAAAATAAATTATCATTTGATAATTTGGAATTATAAATTCAGGTATGAATTTGAAATCTTTTCGAAAAGGGAACGACTGATTTTAATCCGAAATTCGTAATATAAACTGAATTGAAATGAATCCAAATGATTTATAATTAGAATTTGATTATATCGAATTTTACAAAATAATTTATTTCCAAGGGAATTGAAATTTATTATTGAAGATTGAATTACAAATAAATTTACAACTGAGTTATAAAATAATCGACGATTACGGATAATCAGAAGTATTAAGTTAGATTTAGAAATTTGACTTAGTTTATATTAAAAATATATAAGAATGAGATTGAAATTTATTAATAAATGAAGTTTAAATGCTTATATTTAAATTTAACTAAAACGAACTCGCCGCGGCGCGGTAGTTCGTAATTTGTCGTTACGATCTTCAATTGCGTATATAGAACTCGATATAAGTATGAATTCTTTGAAACAAGAATCTTGCGGAATTACTAAGTAATAGTTTTCTAATGAAAGAGAAAAATCTAGACTTCGTCTTGTAGATTTTGAGTTACGTCAAAATTAAATTTTCAGAAAATACCGCTATAATCGTTTAAAAACTATAATTGTTTATTTAAAATTTATAAAAGGATTTTAAGCAAATAAAATGTAACGACCCGCATTCTACGTACGAAGGATCGTAGAATATTTATTTTACTTTCATATTAGGTCGTATAGTCGTGTAACTTTGGAGAACGACTATTGGGGTCATTTCTCATGTTCATGATTTGTGCCAATTTTTAAATGACCGTTTTGCCTCTGGAGAATCTTATTTCGCCTATAACTTTTGATTGGTAAGGATTTTTGATCTGAAACCACTTCTATTGGATTCAGATGATGGTTTACCTTTCTGTAGAGTGGTCACATTAATCAAACGGACTTACCGTTTGGGAGATATGGCTGAAAGAAGGTTTGGAAGGTGAAAAACGGCATAATTGGGCTTAACCAGGTGATTAGCAGCTAAGCCCATAAAAATTAACCCATTTCGGGATTAGGGTTATGAGAGGACTGATAGGGTTTGGGAAACCAGTTTTATTCATTTTTCTAGCCGCCATTTACCTTCCTCTAACCCTAGTCATGGCCCCCAACTCCCAAATCACCTTTTAATCACTTTCTAATCACATATTAAGCTAATCAACGTCAAATCAAGGAAAATTAACATCAAATCGGAGGTAGAGCTGCTGTGTTGCATTGGGATCCATGCCAAATCAGTTAGAGTTTCAGTTCTGAGATTTATTTATGGCTAAGTGAGTGATTTGCACTTTTATTCACTAATTACGGCTATTAGGGGTGATTAGTGATAATTAGCGAAATTATGCATCATAAATAACTGGAATAATATGTAGAAATTCTAAAATATTATTTTATGTCACTGGTGAAAATTTGGGTTAATTTGGATTAGGTTTGTTGATCTTAGTTAAAACATGCTTAAGGGAATTAAGGGGAAAATCATGCTTTTTGGTTTTGTTTGATCTAAAATATTTCATGTGATTGATATTTTGGTGTTTTTGGTTAATTCTACATGTTACTACTGTTGTTTGGTATGTTTTGTGACTTCATAGTAAGATTAGAATGGTTGAAAACGCCATCGTTTAGCGAAATTAGCTTGTTGGAAAAACTACAGAAAATCGGTTCCTGAAGGGGGTATGCCTCACGAACCGCCCAGGAGAACTTCGATTCCTGAAGGAGGTATGTCTCACGAACTGCTCCAAGATGATGGTGATGAACCGCTCCAAAGCGATGGTCACGACCGCTCCAATATGAGGACTCACGAACCAGGGAAGGGTGTCACGAGCCGGGGAGGGGACCACGAGCCCGGGGGGGTCACTATCCGGGGGGGGGGGGGGCACGAATCGGGGGGGGGGGGGGTGAGCTTTCCTATACTTTTTCGCTTCGTCCAAGCGAGAGAGGGAATCCGAGAGCGGGATTCTGAGAGCGGGAATCCGAGAGCGGGAATCCGAGAGCGGGATTCTGAGAGCAGGATTCCGAGAGCGGGAATCCAAGAACGGGATTTCGAGAGCGTGAATCCGAGCTATCCTATACTTTGTCACTTCATCCAAGATGATGACTCCAAACTGAACCGGATTCGAACTTCTACCACGCGACGACAATTTTGATCTCTTCTGAAGATCAAAACTAATTCAACCAAAACACGAGATGCAAAGGAGGTTCAAGTGAGAAGTTCTTACTTAGGATCCAGCTGGGAACCAATGAGTTAAATTTTAGAGTTGGGTTTTGCTGTGGGACATGTGCAAAGGGGTTATCGATATTCATAATTTTGATTCACCACTGAGAGACGGATTATGGGCTATGGATCAGTGTAATGGGGTCATTGTGACTCCAAGGGAAAGTGATCGTAGCAAAGGATTGGGTAACCGAAGTGGTGGATATCGTATGCTTTATGCACTGAGTGAGAGATGTGAGGATGATTGCTATATTTGATGTTTGATAGCACCATGACATGTGCACTTCCACTTTGCACTTTATGTTAGTGTTACCTTAGAGTATTGTACATCTTGTTGTGCTAACTCTTTGGTTGCAGGTCCAGTTTCAGGTATGATTATTTATACCTGTTATTGTTTTGTTTTGCTGCTATCGCTCATACCAGACTTTTGTCTGACCCAGAGTTTTATGTCTCTTCTTATTACTCTAGGTGCTCCTAAACGATCAGACTAGAGACATGTTAGGTAGTTATGCACGAGTAGTTGTCTGGAGATGACCAGGAGTCTTCCACGTACGATTTACATATATTCTCCTTGAGTTATTGTCGGTCACTATTTTGGACATTAGTAGTGTACCTTCCCTATTTTGCTTTAGAGACAGTATTTTGAAGTTGTAATAATGGTTTGGATCATAAGCTGTATTTTGGATTCCGCTGCTATGATGGTTTAGTTTTCAACTTATGCACTGTCTCATCTGTTTTATGTCAAGTTATGTTATTATTATATTTTATTCCATGCGCTGTGAGATATACTACAAGTTCTTGATGATTCATCGTTTCAAAACCTTTTTCTTTGACGATCATCAAGTGCTAGTCAGGCATTGGCACAGCGCATTTCGGTGAAATGTCGGCTGGTCCAGGGCGTGCCGTCACACTTGGTATCAGAGCCTATGTTGCGTAGTTGACCTAGGTGAAGACATCAGGGAGAGATTGTATACGTAGATGAGAGCGCGTATTTGTGATATTTTTGTTTTAAAAACTATATATATATACTATTAATATATATAAGGAAGAAGTCGCACTGCACTGGCCCCACTAAGTAGACGGTTAATCGTTTTCTCTTTAAAGATTGAACAATGAGCCGATATACGAGGAGTATGGGTTCAAAGGCCAACAATGGGAATGTCCCTTATATGAGGACGATGTTTACTTCCTTCATGCAAGAGATGCTTTGTGATGCTCAAGGAGCAGTTCCTAATACTGCTAACGGGGGTGGTGCAGCGGTGTAGGCGCCTGGAGCCGATTTCGTCAAGCTATGCAAGGATTATACTAGTCTTGGTGGGAAGTCGTTCCATGGAATGGAATCGGTTACAGAGGTTCAAGATTGGCTTGATAGTTGTGAGCGCATCTTCGAGGATTTGGGAATCGATGATGTGATGAAGAGAAAGCTAGCATCACGTCAGCTTCAAGGACGGTTGATGAATAAAGCAGCTACTCTTGAGGATCAAGTTACTTGGAATCAGTTTAAAGTCCGATTCAGTGATAAGTTTATTCAAGCCGCTCAGAAATCTGAATTGTTTAGGAAATTCTTGGATCTTAAGCAGAATGATAGCGCAGTCTCACAGTATATTGCTGAATTTGATACCTTATCGAAGTATGGATTGTCCCTTATCGTTACGGTCGAGAAGAAGAACGAGAAGTTCATAACTGGCCTAGATGAGTACTTGGGGGAGAGATTCATAAACCATATCGATGAGACTTTCGAATCTACTGTGGGAAAGGCATTGAGATCTGAGAGCCTTTACCTTAAGTCGAAGGCCAAGGTTGCTATTATATCTACAGAGGAGCCAAAGCCACAGGCAAGCGGGGGAGGCAAGAATAATTCCCAGAATAAGAGGAAACAAGACCAAACCAAGAATGGTCAGAAAAAAGAATAAGAAAGATGGTGAGTGCTTTAGTTGTAGCAAGAAGGGCCACTATGCCGGAGATTGTCAGGAAAAGCCCGGGGAAAGGAAGTTCTTCAATTGTGGCTAAGCGGGAAAACTCAAGGATAGATGTTCACAACCCCTTAAAGAGAAGCAGACCGTGAAAGCATATGCTATCAGTGTTGTTCCTTCTTCGTTGAATGCCCCAATTGCGGCGTAGAAGGGAAAGGGTGTCGTTATTCAAGGTATGATACCTGTTTATGATGTTCCAGTTCGAGTGTTGTTTGATACCGGGGCTTCGCTGTGATGGCCCGCCCCGCACCGGCCGACATTTCCCTTGAAACGCGTTGTGCCAATGCCCAACTAGCATGAGACGGTAGTCAAAAGAATTTGAAACTGTGAATCACCAACGAACCTGTAGTATATCTCACAACACATGGAATAAAATATAATAATAACATAACTTGATATAAGACAGGCGAGACAGTGCATAAGCTGAAAACTAAACCATCATAGCAACGGAAATCCATAGTACATCTTATGATCCACATCATTATTACAACTTTAAAATATTGTCCCTAAAGCAAAAAGGAAAGGTGCGCTATTAATGCCCAAAGTAGTGACCAGCAACAACACAGGGAGAATATATGCTAATAGTACGTGGGAGCCTCCTTCTCGTCTACGGTATAGCTACTCGTGCAACCACCTAACATGTCTCTAGTCTACTCGTGTGAGCACCCAGAGTAATAAGAAGAAACATAAAACTCTGGGTCATACAACAGTCTGGTATGATTGGTAGCTAGTATACACCTCTAAGATGAAAAAATAATAGGTATAAGAACCATACCTGAACCTGGACCTGCAACCAAAGAGTTAGCACAACCGGATGTACAGTACTCTAAGGTAACACTAACATAAAGTGTAAATATGGGAGTGTGCATGACATAATGATAGCAAACATCAAACATAGCAATCATCCTCACATCTCTCACTCAGTGCATAAAGCATACGTTATCCATTACTCTGATCACCCAGTCCTCTGCTACGATCACTTTTCCCTTGGGCGTCATAGTGAACCCATTACACTGATCCGTAGCCACTAATCCTTTGCTATATCCACTTTACTCCGTGGAGTCATGATAACTCCACTGCACTGGCTTATAGCCATGCTACGATCACTTTGCCCTTTGGAGTAATGACTACTCCAATGCACTGATCCATAGCCTAACATCCATCTCTTAGTGGTGAATCAAAGTTATAGACATCAATAACCCCTTTGCACACGTCCTGCGGCAAAGCCCTACTCATGAAGTTAACTCGTTGGTTACCATCTGGATCCTGAGCTACAACTTCTCATTTGGACTACCTTTGCATCTCGGGTTTTGGTCATCACTCCTTTAGGCCTACATTCAGTTTGATATGTATGGAGCATCCCTTAGCGATCATACTTCAATTCGGATATCTGGTTCGTGGATCTCTAGCCAGGTCGTAACCAAACACCCTACTCGGTTCGTGATACACCCGCAGGGTCCACTCGTGGTGCTTGATCAGTTCGTAGGAAGGCGGCTCATGGTCTCTTCCCTGGCCCGGTTCGTGATAAGCATCTAGGTCATGATGCTTCACTTGGGTTCGTGGTCCTGCCCTATCCATTGGCTCGCGGTTCGCGGTTCGCCCGCGTCCATCTGGTTTGGTTCGTGACTTGTAGGGTGGAGCACGAGTGGGGGTCAGCTCGTGATGGTCCTTCACGATCGGGGGTGCCTCACGAACGGGGTATGACCAATTTCATGCAACTCTTTCCAGCAATTGTTTATGCCACACGATGGGGTTTTCGACCAATCTAACAGTTCTAGGCAATCACAAAACATTCCAAGTAGTACTAGCAACATGTATAATCGACTATAAACACCAAACAACAATTTAACATGTTAATGCAAATCAAACATACCCAAAAAACCCTTGTTGTCCCCTTAATCACGTTTAATCAAATCTAACAGAGGCATAAATTGGCATTTAAGAATTTCTACATATTTTTCCAGATATTTATAATGCATAATTTCGTTAATTAACACTAATCACCCCAAATTAGCCGTAATTATTGAAAAACAATGCTAATTACTCACCTTAGCCACAAATAAAACTCAAATCTGAAACTTTTGACAATATAGCTTGGATTCCAATGCAACATAGCAGCTCTACCTTGATTTCTATGCTAATCCGCCTTGATTTGATGTAGATCTTCTTAATAGTGATTAGAAGGTGATATGGGAGTGACTTATAGGATGAAGACCATTACTAGTTTTCAAAAGGTGTAAGTGGCAGCCGAAAAATGACAAAAACTGATTTTCCTAAACCCTATCAGCCTTCCCATAACCCTAATCCCAAAATGGGTTATGAGCCTAGCTGCTAATCACCCTATTTGGCCCGACTAAGCTGTTTTTCACCTTACAAACCTTATTTCAGCTATATCTCCCAAACGGTAAGTCCGTTTGATTAATGTGACCACTCTACGGAAAGGTAAACCATCATTCAAATCCAATGAAAGTGGTTTCAGGTCAAAACTCCTTATCAATCAAAAGTTATAGGGAAACAAGATTCGCTAGGGGAAAAACGGTCATTTAAAAATCGGCAAAAATCGTGAACATGGGAAAAGACCCCAATAGTCGTTCCCCAAAGTTACACGACCATACGACTTTTATGAAAAATGAAATAAATATTATACGATCCTCCGATGTGTAGAAATGTGTGTCGTTACATTCTCCCCCCTTAAGAAATTTCGCCCCCGAAATTCCTTAACCAAAACATATAAAGGTGCTCCGCATGCCTACAAGCCATTTACAAATAATCAAACATAAACAATAGCACAACAATTCTATCCTAGCATGCGGAATATCTAAATCGCAATTAAAACCTTACGACGCAAAGAGTTCTGGGTACGACTTCCTTATGTTTTTCTCTGTTTCCCAAGTACAGTCATTCTTGTTATCACCCCACTGGACCTTGACCAGTTTCACCGTCTTCCTTCGAAGTTGCTTCGTATCGTGCTCGACAATACGAATCGGCCTGCGATTCCCAATCGCCTCGGTTCCACACCGATATCATCTAACTGATCCGGTGAAATAGCCATATTAGGGTCGTGGACGAACTTCCTTAACCGGGAAACATGAAATACGTTGTGAACTTCCGCCATCTTGTCAGGTAATTCAACTTTATGTGCTAGATTCCCAACTTGCTCGAGAACTGGGAATGGACCAACAAACCTTGGCGCTAACTTACCACTCCTACCAAATCGCAACACTCTTTTCAACAAAGAGATCTTGACAAATACCAAGTCGCCAACAGAGAACTTCAAATCTTTTCGTCTTTTATCAGCATAACTCTTCTGCCTATCTTGGGCGGCCTTTATTCGCCGTTGAATAACCTTGATCTTGTCTGAAGTTTCTCTTATTACATCTGGCCCAAGCACAAACTTCTCACTGGTCTCCAACCAACATGATGGTGAATTGCACGGTCTTCCGTACAAAGCTTCAAATGGAGCCATACCAATACTGGATTGATAACTATTATTATATGCGAACTCAACTAGAAGCAAATGGTCATCCCATGACCCTCCAAATTCTAATATACAAGCTCTCAAGAGATCCTCTAATACAGGATTCACCCTCTCTGTTTAACCATCGGTTTGAGGATGGTACGCGGTACTGAGATGTAATTCTAACCCTAAAGCTTCTTGTAAGCTGTTCCAAAACCCACTAGTGAACAATAGATCTCGGTCACTCACAATACCTTTTGGTACTCAATGAAATCTCACTACCCATTTCATATACAGTTCTGCTAACTTAGCGGTCGTTCTATTTGACTTGACCGGTATGAACCTTGCAATTTTGGTTACCCAAATACCGTCATGACCCGATCTCGTACTCGGTAACCCATCGAAGAAATCCATTGAAACATGTTCTGATTTCAATTCTGAAATTTCCAATGGTTGTAACAAACCACTAGGCTTCTTTTGCTTAGATTTAACTAACTGACAATTCATGCACTTGGATATAAACTTCCCAACGTCTCTTTTCATCCCTTCCCAGTAGTAGGTCTGCTTCATGTCTCGATACATTTTGTTACCACCGGGGTGTATAGTCAATTTTGAGTGATGACATTCTCTAGGCACTTCATCTCTCAATCCTTTCACGTTGGGTACAACTAGTCTCCCATTCTTTCTAAGCCATCCATCTCGATCAAGCCCATACTTGTTCATCTCCTCGTCGATACCCATCTCTAACTTGGAGATGATTTCCAATAGATTAGGATCATCCCTCTGACTGGAACCAATTTGCTCAATCAAGGTTGGCATGAACGTCAAACTTGCTAACATCTCTGGATCCAATTCACACTTAGGTCTGAAATCATATCCTGCGATATACTCCAGCTGCTTCCATTCCAGAAACATATCCCCTAAACTGGCATGTCTCCTACTCAATGCACCAGCTACCGCATTGCCCTTTCCTGGTGTATATGCGATGTCGAAATCATAGGAAGCCAAGAATTCTAAACATCTCTGCTGACGGAGATTTAAATCTTTTTGAGAGAAAAGATACTTTAATGACTTATGATCGGTAAACAACTCAAATCTTTCTCCTAAGAGATAGTGTCTCCACATCTTCAACGCGAACACGATTGCTGCCAATTCCAAATCATGGGTAGGGTATCTTTTCTCATGTGGTTTCAGTTGCCGACTAGCATAAGCTACAAACCCACCTCCTTGCATTAATACAACACCTAGTCCGGTACCACAGGCATCCGTGCATACCGTCATCTCTTCGTTCCCTTTAGGAATAACTAACATTGGTGCACATGTCAACTTCTGCTTTAGACTCTTTATCGCATTTTCACACCTTTCGTCCCAGATGAAGGCTTGGTTCTTCTTGGTCAACTAAGTTAACGGTGTTGCTATCTTGGAGAAGTCTTGGATAAACTTACGATAATATCCAGCTAACCCCAAGAAACTTTGGATGCATTCTTGGGCGTAGACCAATCTTGCACCGTAGCTACCTTCGCAGGGTCCACGACAATACCATTCTCTGAAACAACATGGCCCAAGAATCTCACTTCACTCCTCCAGACACTTAGAAAACTTTGATTTCAATTGGTGTTTTCTCAACATCTCCATCACCATCCTCAAATGTTCCTCGTGTTCTTCCTCGGTCCTCGAATAAACCAAAATATCGTCCACGAACACAAGAACAAACTTATTCAATTGATCCCTGAATACCATATTCATAAGATCCACAAAATTTGCTGGTGCATTGGTCAACCCGAATGGCATGACCAACCACTCATAGAATACATACGGTGTCCGAAATGTCGTTTTAGGTATACTCTCAGCTGCTACTCGGAGATGATGAAAACCTGTCGCGAGATCTAACTGGGAGAACACTCTTGCTCCACTCAACTGGTCAAACAAATCGTCTATCCGCGGAAGAGGATACTTATTCTTCCTAGTCACCTTGTTCAATCGCGATAGTCTACACATAATCGAAGGGAACCATCTGCTTTAGTAGCAAACAGCACTGGTGCGCCCCACTCGGAAACACTCCTTCGGATAAATCCCTTCTTCAAAAGATCACTTACTTGACCTCGATCTCTCGCTGCTCCCTTAGTGCCATACAACGAAGTGGCATCACTATAGGTCTGGCATCTTTCACTAAATCAATACGAAACTCGATCTCTCGTTGTGGTGGAAGTCCGGTCACTTCCTCGAAGATGTCCGGATACTCGCTAGCAATAGGCACATCTGACAACTCATCATGCGGGATGTTGAGGGAATTTAGAAAACTAGCCATCACCCCATCACTAGGTAGGCTACCAAACAGTACCCTCCGCCCATCATCCGCCCTAACGGTCACCGAAGACCCCTTACTGGCCACCACCACCCCTACCTCTGGAGCCAATCGACTCCCAAAATAATGCCATACCTAGTAAAGCCAAAAAAAACAATCACAAGCAAACGTACATCCATGACTCGATTAGACCACATTACGACAAATCATACTAAGGCTAGTCGAACCACCAACCGGGTTCGTCACAAATAAAGGTCTATCGACTATCTCGGGTTCCAATTCCAACCTATCTTCTAGGTCACTAGATATGAAGGAATGGGAATCCCCGGTATCGAACAAAACTCTAACAGGAACATCATGAATAGATATCATACCTTGAATCATGATATTATTTCCCTTCTCCATCGTAGTTGGGGCATTCGACGAAGAAGGAACAGCGTTGATAGCATATGCTTTCACTATCTACTTCTCCTTAAGAGGTTGTGGACATTTATCCTTAAGATGTCCCACTTGGCCATAATTGAAGCACTTCCTGTATGCTGGCTTTGCTTGACAATCTTTGGCATAGTGGCCCTTCTTGCCACAACTATAGCACTCAACATCTTTCCTATTCTTCTTATGACCATCCTTAGCTTGGTTCTGTTTTCTCTTATTCTGTGAATTATTCTTGCCTCCACCGCTTGCCTACGGCTTTGGCTTTCCTGCAGATACAATAGCAACATCAGTCTTTGACTTAGGGTAAAGACTCTCTGATCTCAATGCCTTCCCTATGACAGATTCGAAAGTCTCATCGATGTGGTTTATCTGCCTTTCCCCCAAGTACTCATCTAAGCCAGTTATGAACTTCTCATTCTTCTTTTCGGCAGTATCAATAAGGGATAATCCATATTTCGATAAAGTATCGAACTCAACAGTATATCCAGAGACTGCCCTACCATTCTGCTTAAGCTCCAGAAATTTCCTAAACAATTCTGACTTCTGAGCAGCTAGAATAAACTTGTCACTGAAGCGAGCCTTAAACAGATTTCAAGTAACTTGATCCTCAGGAGTAGCTACTTTAATAGTATTCCACCAATTCATAGCTCGTCCTTGAAACTGACGGGATGCTAACTTTATCTTCATTTCATCGTCGATCCCCAAATCCTCAAAGATGCGTTCATAACTATGAAGCCAATATTGAACATCCGTAGCCGATTTCGTTCCATGGAACGACTTCCAACCAAGACTAGTATAATCCTTGTCAAGCATGGCGAAATCGGCTCTAGGCGCCTGCACACTGCACCACCACCGTTAGCAACATTAGGAACCGCCCCCTGAACATCTCTAAGCACCTCTCTCATAAAGGTAGTAAACATCCTCCTTATATCAGGAACATCCCTATTGTTTGCTCCTGAACCCATACTCCTCATATTACGGCTCATCGTCAAATCTTTAAAGAGAACACGATCAACCATCTCTTTAATGATGCCAGTGCAGTGTGGCTTCATTCTTAGATATACTAATAGTATATATATACACACATATATCTCTTGAAAACCAAAATATCACAAATACGCGCTCTCATATACGTGTAATGTCTCCCCTTGATGTCTTCTTCTAGGTTAACTACACAACTTAGAGCTCTGATACCAAATGTGACGGCCCTCCTCGCCCCAGTCGACATTTCCCTTAAAACGCATTGTGCCAATGCCCAATTAGCACGGGTCGGTAGTCAAAAGAAAAGAATTTGAAACTATGAATCATCAAAGAACCTACAGTATATCTCACAGCGCATGGAATAAAATATAATAATAACATAGCTTGATATAAGATAGGCGAGATAGTGCATAAGCTGAAAACTAAACCATCATAGCAACAGAAGTCCATAACACAGCTTATCATCCACATCATTATTACAACTTTAAAATAATGTATCTAAATCAAAAAGGAAAGGTGCACTACTAATGCCCAAAGCAGGGACCAGCAACAACGTAGGGAGAATATATGCTAATAGTATGTGGGAGCCTCCTGCTCGTCTCCGGTACAACTACTCATGCAACCACCTAACCTGTCTCTAGTCTACTTATGTAAGCACCAAGAGTAATAAGAAGAAAAATAAAAATCCGGGTTAGACAACGGTCTGGTATAAGTGGTAGCAAGTATACATCTCTAAGACGAACAAATAACATGTATAAGAATCATACCTGAAACTGGACCTGCAACCAAAGAGTTAGCACAACCGGATGTATAGTATTCTGAGGTAACACTAACATAAAGTGTAAATATAGGAGTGTGCATGACATAGTGATAGCAAACATCAAACATAGCAATAATCCTCACATCTCTCACTCAGTGCGTAAAGCATATGATATCCATTACTCTGATCACCCAGTCCTCAGCTACAATCACTTTGCCCTTTGGCGTCATAGTGACCCCATTACAATGATCCGTAGCTACTAATCCTTTTCTATGTCCACTTTACCCCATGGAGTCATGATGACTCCATTGCACTGGCTCATAGCCATGCTACGATCACTTTGCCCTTTGGAGTAATGACTACTCCGTTGCACTGATCCATAGCCTAACATCCATCTCTTAACGGTGAATCAAAGTTATAGACACATGTCCCGCAGCGAAGCCCAACTCATGAAGTTAACTCATCGGTTTCCATCTGGATCCTGAGCTACAACTTCTCATTTGGACTATCTTTGCATCTCATATTTTGTTCATCACTCCGTTCGGCCTCCATTCAGTTCAGTATGTATGGAGCATCCCTTAGCGATCATACTTCAGTTCTGGAATCTGTTTCGTGGATCTCTAGCTGGGTCTTGACCTCCGTTCATGACCAAACACCCTGCTCAGTTCGTGATACACCTGCGGGGTCCACTCATGGTGCTTGATCAGGTCGTGGGAAGGTGGCTCGTGGTCTCTG
Source organism: Allium sativum (assembly GCA_030737875.1). NCBI lineage: Eukaryota > Viridiplantae > Streptophyta > Magnoliopsida > Asparagales > Amaryllidaceae > Allium > Allium sativum. The sequence continues at coordinate 686,446,207 of CM060919.1, forward strand.
CCCTGGTCTGGTTCATAATAAGCATCTGGGTCGTGATGCTCCACTTGGGTTCGTGGTCCTTCCCTGGCCATTAGCTCGCAATTCGCGATTTTCCCATCTCCATCTGGTTTGGTTTGTGACTTGTAGGGTGCAGCACGAGTGGGGGTCGGCTCGTGATGGTCCTTCACGATCAGGTGTGTCTCACGAACGGGGTATAACCAATTTCCTGCAACTCTTTCCAGCAACTTTTTATGCCACACGACGGCATTTTCGACCAATCTAACGGTTCTAGGCAATCACAAAACATTCCAAACAGTACTAGCAACATGTATAATCGGCTATAAACACCAAACAACAATTTAACATGCTAATGTGAATCAAACATACCCAACAAACCCTTGTTTTCCCCTTATTCACATTTAATCAAATCTTATAGAGGCATAAAATGACATTTAAGATTTTCTACATATTTTAACAGATTTTTATAATGCATAATTTTGTTAATTAACACTAATCACCCCTAATTAGCCGTAATTAGTGAAAAACAATGCTAATCACTCACCTTAGCCAAAAATAGAACTCAAATCTGAAACTTTTGACAATATGGCTGGATTCCAATGCAACACAGCAGCGCTACCTTGATTTGTATGCTAATCCGCCTTGATTTGATGTAGTTCTTCTTAATTAGTGATTAAAAGGTGATTTAGGAGTGATTTAAAGGATATAGGCCATTACTAGGTTTCAAGAGGTGTAAGTGGCGGTCGAAAAATGACAAAAACTGATTTTTCCAAACCCTATCAGCCTTCCCATAACCCTAACCGCGAAATGGGTTATGGGCCTAGCTGCTAATCACCCTATTTGGCCCAACTAAGCTGTTTTTCACCTTCCAAACATTATTTCAGCCATATCTCCCAAACGGTAAGTCCGTTTGATTAATGTGACCACTCTACGGAAAGGTAAACCATTGTTCAAATCCGATGGAAGTGGTTTCAGGTCAAAACTCCTTAACAATCAAAAGTTATAGGCAAAACAAGATTCACTAGGGGCAAAACGATCATTTAAAAATCGGCAAAAATCATGAACATGGGAAATGACCCCAATAGTCGTTCCCCAAAGTTACATGACCATACGACTTCATATGAAAAATGAAATAATATTCTACGATCCTCCGATCCATAGAAATGCGGGTCGTTACATTCCCCTTCCTTCATATCTAGTGATCTGGTAGACAGGTTGGGATTGGAACTCGGGATAGTCGATAGACCTTTAGTTGTGACGAACTCGATTGGTGGTTCGACTAGCCTTAGTATGATTTGTTGTAATGTGGTCTTATCGAGTCATGGATGTATGTTTGCTTGTGATTGCTTTGTTTTGGGCTTTATTGGGTTTGGCGTTATTTTGGGAGTTGGTTGACTCCAAGGGTATAGGGTGGTATTGGTTACCTACCTAGTGATGGCAATACTAACTGGAACTAGGGGAACAAAGAGATTCGGGTCGGCCATGAATCGTGAAGGAAGGGCCTTTGGAAGCATTTTTAAATGCTGTGTGAATATCATGTGCGTTTTGGTATTCCGTAGTAAATGAGTGATTGCTGTGGATTGTTTAGGACTTTATGTTAATGTTCTCTTTGGATCAAAAAAGGTAATAACTTAGGAGTAAATTCAATGGGGAAATCTCGAAGTGATAAGATGTGTTCGTTGATCGTGGAGATGCAACGAAGATTAGTACGATTCAAGTTGGATTTGAACTCATAGACAATGGGTTCTCGTTAATCTTGGAGATACAACGAGTAGGGAGACGACCCATGTTGAACTTGAGTTTGTGGGTAATGGATACTCGAGACTGGGTCTGAGTTTGTGGATAGTCGCCGGCGATGCCGATAAGAGTTATAGAGAGATTATCGTTGTCATAAATTCTAGTAGTCTCTGGGAGGCAAATGTACGTTGGACATGCAGTAGTCTGGCTAGAGTTGGGGTCGCTATTTACCCTTCACTAGTACAAAATATGCCTGTTGCTTCGCCTTATTTGCTTCGGTTGTCTTTACAATCGATGCAAATAATGTTCTTTGCATCGATTTTTGTGGGACCGATGCAAATACACAGAAGCAAATAATATTATTTACATCAGTTTTCATCATAACCGATGCAAGTAGCATTATTTACATCGGCTTCTGAGGAGCCGATGCAAATGCACCGAAGCAAATAGTATTATTTATATCGGCTCCTAAGGAACCGATGCAAATGCAGTGAAGTGAATAATATTATTTGCACCGGTTGTACTTACAACCGATGAAAGTAGTGTCATCTGCATCTGTTGCATTAGAGACCGAAGCAAATGCATCGCAACGAATAGTTTATTAGCGACGTTTGTTTAAAAACTGAAACAATTGTTGATTATTTTAGTCGAGGCCAACAACCATAAATACTCATTCATATACGCCATTGTTTATAATTTATTATAATTAACGATTATCAATAAAAATATATTATATAATGAGTAAGTTTTTGTTTGGTAATTTATTATAGTTAGTTATTATAATTAGTAATTATTATTAATATTTATTAATTAAAGTTAATATTTAACTAACTAACGATCAATACTTAATAATTAGTATTTAACAATTAATATTTAATTAATGTGTAATATTTAATAATTAATGATTATTATTTACAATAAAATTTGATTAATAATGATAAGTAAGTAATTATTATTATTATTGAATGAGTACTATTTAACAATTAAAAGTTGTTATTCAACATAAACCATTAAATAATTAATATTTGATAGTTAATATCGAATAATTAATATTTGATTGTTAATATCGAATAATTAACAATAAATATTAGATACTAAATATGCAACATTAATGTTTGAAAAATAATTCATATTAATTAATAATTAATAGGTACCATTTAGTATTAAACAATTAATTTTCAATTATCATTGATTAATAATTACTACTAAACAATTTACTTAAATAGTTATTTGACAATTTAGACCAGTAAGTAATAATTTATGATCGAATAATTAGACAGGTAACTATTTGTAAGTACGAATAGGATTATTAATAAATAATCTATAATTACTAATCATTATCTACAATTAATAATTAATAAATATAATTAACAATTAATAATAATTAAATAGTAACTCATCCAATTGTTTGTGTTAAAAATTCAATAACAATTCTCCGTTACCTGCTCACTCATTACCTATTCACGCATTATTAATTGGCAAACGGGTCAAACCCGACATTATTCAAGCGTTGCCTGCTTCTCAAACCCTAACGCACAATCATCTATAAAATACCAATACGTAGATTTTCCGCCGCCTCCATCAAGTTTTCCTCTTTCCCAAATACTTTTCTCCATTTTTCTATTAATATTGATCCGGAGAAGAGGCGACTCTGGAAGATTTTCTGGAAAGGAGAGGAACGGAGGTGGCCGAAGTCATGGCGGCGAGAGGGAGAGGGAGGAAAATGATCGACAGAAGAGGTGGCAGTTTGGATCCGGCAGAGAAGGCCGCGCTACAAAGGTGGAAGAGGATGATAAAAAATCGAGAGTCTGCAGCTAGGTCAAGGGAGCGAAAGCAGGTCAACTGATTTTCTGTACTTCTGTCAGGACTTTTCTACAGGTTTAGAGTCATACGAACAAAAAGGTTTATAGTTGAGTAAATATAGACGTGATTGTATAAACATTTGAAATTTAGTTGTAAATGTTTTTTCTTATTACGAACTTCTAAATTATTTGCTATTTTTATTAGATTAAGTTGTTGCCAAATGCTAAAATCACTCAAATAAGTTATGAACTAATCTTCTTAACTATTAGCTATTGCTGGACTTGGTCTTAGACTAATATCATATATAGACCATTTTGTATCGCATATGCAGAAAATGAGTTGTGCAAATCACTTCAATATGTATCACTTTGCAGAAAGTGAGTTGTGCAAATCACTTCAATATGGTATCACTTTAGTGTATTAGGTCAATTTTTGCCATGTTAGCATAGAGTAGCCAGATTTGAAATGAATTTTAGATGGGGTTTCAATTTGTTATTTGTTTGGCTAAAAAGGATAAATAATGTTTATCTAGATCTGTAGCTGGCGATGTATATTTTTTTTGTTAGTTAGAGAGAGTAAATCATGTAAGGATGTACTCATTTGAATATAAAATCACACTTAAATGTTATTGTATAAAAGAAATTGGATATAGTAAAGGTGTCTTGGTTGGAAATGTGCAACTCTTAAAATGGTACAATTACATGTTGCACAAAAGCTGTGGATCGATTGTTCGAAGCTTAACTATTGTCATCATTTAGAAACTCACTTGATTCTTATTCATGTGCTCGATTGTAGCAATATGGTATATGACTACATTCACCTATTTCAAAAAAAAAACTACTTCTTTACAAGTTTACATACTACACTCCGTAAGATATTTCACAAGCCATGTGTTTGTTATGGACCGTTCAATTGCACTGGTGATAAATCAAAGTTGTAATCTTATCACTGGAATTTCATTGTTTCAGTTTAATATTTCGAAAGATGCACAGTAATGTTATTGATTCAAATTTATATATTTGTAATGTATCCTTTAATTTGTACATGCAGGTTTTAGTTACGATAATCATGAAAAAGAAAATAGTACATTTGGATCTCAGCTGCAGCTTCATAAGTCTCCTTTAGCCTACGCCTTTGGTCTTCATTACATATCTGAACTGTTCAAGTGCTGTGTTTATTACATAGCTGAACATTTCTAGAATTACTGTGGTTCAGTTTCATTTTTTTTGTATTATAGTTGAGATACTGATGTATTTGATATTGGTGTAGTACATGAATTATTTTAGTGTAATATTGATCCATTTTCCATCTATTTGTTAGTAGCATTTATTTATTGATATTTGATTTCTATTTATCCATTATAATTTTATTTTATTTTAACTTTGTTGTGCAATATTTGTCAATTGCAATTTAATGACATTTCAGGTTTTAGAACCTGGAATCGCATTTTTTATTTTAGGTGAATTTGCATCGGTTGTCAGTAATCGATGCAACAAAGTAATTAGGTTTGAGCCAAAAACCTTCCTTTTTGCATCGGTTATTACTAAAAACCGATGCCAAATGTATTTATTGCATCGGTTCTAAAACCGATGCATTATTTTTTGACTTGTTGCATCGGCTGCATATGCATCGGCTGCTGAACTGATGCAAAAAGGGGGTAAACAACCGATGCAACTGGCATGTTTTGTAGTAGTGCTTGGCATATGGCATGAGCCATCATGCGATCAACAGTAGTTTCGAAGCAGGATTGGCGAGGATAGCTAGAGTTAGTTATAAGTGTTCGTGTGTTTGGTTGTTTTGTTCATATCATCTCACATAGATTGTCTGGATTCGGAGGAGATGTTCCTTGAGTGCTTGTCTGATATTAGTTTAGGCCTTTGGGGCTTGTGCTTGGGGAATGTCGAGTTCGACTAGGAAGATTTGCATGAGTATAAGTAGTTGTTTTGATTTCCATTGAATGATGTCTTGGTTTACTCGAGGAGTGATGGGCAGCCGTGGCATGATAAGACTATTCGATGTTGTGGACTTTCCCGAGTTGGACTCGATAGGGCTATGAGATGACTCGAGTGGGACTCGAGAAGGCTGCAAGATAATCGATTGACTTGGGTTGGACTCGAGTTGAAGACGGAGTTGTGGATAGCTCTTCTGATGGAATGCCAAGGAATGGTCGATAGTTTGGAGTGTTCTAGGCGGACTCGAAGCAGGGGTATATGCGGATGCCCATTTACCTTGGATCCGTTGGACGTGATCTAGTTATCCTTGGAGGAAAAACATATGTTGGACGTGCGGTAGTCCATTTGAAGCCGGGGTTTCCATGGGCCCTTGATATTGGTTGGACCAGTCATACAGGTATCGACGTATTCATGGCTTTAGCAGGTGATAGATAAGAATTGTTGTTTGATGGATGCTATTGTTGCTATGTTTGTTCCTGTTTTCTTCTTGTTGACGTCAAAATTTGGTTACTAGTGACAATCAACCCCTAATCGTGCGATCAACACACGAGAAGATTATAAAATCCAGTAAAAAGCAAATAGAATGAGGAGCACACACAGAATTTTTATAGTGGTTCGGCAAAGACAGTGCCTACGTCCACTTTATATATTATTTCTCTTTTTCGATTACAAGTACAATGCTCTTTTTTTTGTTTGAAGAAGAAAGATAAGATGGCTATATTCCTTTCTTCTTTTTGAGAGAAGTTAAGAGGAATGAACTCCAAAATCGAAGTGCAAAAGAATTTGGCAGAAGGGAAGAGTCTCATTTTCTCTTTTAGCTTGGGGTATTTATAGGAGGAAAGTGCAGCTTGGGCTGTTGCAATATGACCCAGCCATTCCGGGAAAGCCTGGACACGTGGAACCCATCAATTGGTTTGAATAGCGGCTGGGGACTGATTCCGTTGTTCATAAATAGTATCCTCGGAACTTGTGGCTGACGTGGCCTCCACGGAAAGGTATATCAAAAGTAGAGCTTTGTCCGAATGTGGTTTGATCGCTTTTATTGCCTTGGAAGTCGGGATATACGGTGGAATGGCTCTGTAGAAGATTTCCACGCTGGCCCGAGATAATCGGTCGACGCGCCTTTCACGGAAGCGAGATACTTGGTCAACTGGGAGAGCGATTCTTCCGGAGTGAGCTGTCGATTGACTAGGTTGGACTTAGGCCAATATGTGACTGCTTCGGACCGTGCATCTGCTGGGCTTCCTGAAGCATGGCTTATATCCATTTGCGTGTTTGGGCTTTGGTCTAGCTCGTTGAGACTCTTACCAAAAATAGGGTTAACACTTTGCCCCTTAGAATGCATCTTCATCGGTAGAGGGAGGTGTGTTCTGAAATTTGAACCGAAGCACAAACGCTCGAGCAACTATGGTCACGCCAGACCATATTAAGGCCAGAAAACCGATGGTTCCGACGTTGTATTAAGGCCAGAAAACCGACGACCATATCAGGTCGTATTAAGGCCGGAAAACCGACAACGATCAGGAACCATATTAAGGCCGAGGTGACGATCGCTATTTGTATGAGAGTTAGCTCCTGCAAATACATAATAAACCATTCTCGTTTTGGATAAGACTAATGGATCAAGAATTTTATTTCACTTGGCTTTGAAGGGTGGCGAGAATTAACCATGCTCGGCTTAGTAACGAACATTAACCATGTTCGGCTTAATGGCGAACGCTTAACCAGGTTCGGCTTAATGGCGGACGCTTAACCAGGTTCGGCTTAGTGGCGAGCATTAACCATGCTCGGCTTAGAGAGGTGGCGAGTATTAATCATACTCGGCTTAGGGCAAGTATGTTTTTAATGCTCGACTCATGTTAAGTTAGTTTGTCCAACGGGCTATGAATGCTCGTGGTGTAAAAAGAAAAGAGGGAGTATAATCTATACTTCGTATTTAGAAAACATGGCCTTACTCGGTAAAGGGAGTAGGTGTTTAGAAGAAAAGAAAGGGTAGTGGGATTTCGCGCTGACCACATAAAACAAGGGGTGAGCGTTATTCATGCTCGGCTTAGAGGTTTCCAAACATGATCTATATTTGGAAAAATAAAATTCATAACTGTTAAACAACTATTACAAAGAAAAGAAATTCTAAGGGGACATCAGTTGATCTTAGAGCATGCCTAGGAGCTAAATCCTAACCCCATACATGTGTATATCAAGGTGTCCTTATTATTGAAAGAAATACATCAAAAGAAAAGAAATCTAATTAATGACTATGCAGCGAGTGCTAGTCTCAGGGTCCTTCCCGTTTCTAGGAGCTCAAGAACCGACATGAGGAGCTTGGGCAGAAGGTCGCGGTGGCATGGCCGGGGCGCGATCTTTGACATATTCGGGGAGCTCTCCTTTCCTAACTTGCCCTTTGATGGGATCGCGCAGATGTCTGCATTCATTTGTATTATGTCCATCTATGTTGTGGAATATACAATGCTTACCAGAATCGAGTTCCATCTGTGTCGGATCTCGTCGAGGTGGTCTTGGAGTTGGTAAGGACTCGCGTATGTCAAGATAGATATCGAGCAAAGAGGAATTGAGCTCGGTGTACTGATCTTATAAATTTTCATTTCGAGGTCGCACATTGCGCTCGGTTTTTTCCGGGGCCTTTCCTCTTCCTTTATTCTGGCCGTTACCATTGAATGGACCTAGTTGTTTGGCTACTAAAACCTCGAGGCTCTCCATTTCAAGGCTGGCATCTTCTTGTCGGAGGAATCTTTCGGCCTCGGAGTAAAAGTCGTCTATATCCTTAGGAGTATCTCTGGTTAAAGAGATTGAGAATTCTGATCGATTTTGAACTCCTGCGATGGCGGCCATGAGTACCATCGATGGTTCGGGCCGATCGACAGATGCTACGACCGCGTTGAATCTTTCAAGGAAGGACCTGAGCGTCTCTACGGATCGCTGCTTGATGGTAGACAAGAACATAACACTTTTTGGTCAGGAGATATGCACTCGGAATTGTTCGATGAAGCGGGTGACTAGGGTGTTCCAACTGCTGATCGACTTTGTTGTTAGTTGCCGAAACCACATGCCGGCTATATCTGTGAGAAAGAGGTGAAAGCACTTAGCCATAACATTGGTCGATGCACCCAGTACTTCCATATGTTGCATGTATCACATGAGGTGAATGGTCGGGTCAGTGCGACCGTTGTATGGCTCGATAGCTGGGAACTTGAAGTCCGGAGGGTTTCGAGAATTTCTGATTTCCCTGGTGAAGTGGCTGCGATTGACATTGTCTATGTCTTGCTGCAAAGAGTTTCCCCGAGTGCAGCGTCGAATAATGCTTGCAAGTTGGCTCCCATCTTCGAGGAGTCGTTGCCATGAATTTAACTCTGCATTTAGAAGAGCTTCTGTGCGGGGATCTGGCAAACACATGCTCGGAAGGGCGGCCATTGGTGGGGCTCGGCTTCCGAGAGTTGAGTGAAGGTATGAGGGAAGGTGAGACACGTAGTTGGTTCTAGGTAGAATGTCCCCTCTGGAACCTTATGAGTTATTGGTCGAGCCTGTAATAAAGGGTCTAGGCTGATCTAGCATAGCATGTGATGTTAGGGGGCTCGGGGTTGCCCCCGTTTGGAGCGAGGTTAGGAGGGTCTACGGTAGCGTTTTCTTCCGCCATGGTGAGGACTGGTATAGTAGGGTGGATTCCCTTGTTCGAAGGGAAGGCTGCACCAACTCTTCGTTAAAGGTGAAGAGTGGTTAGACTGGTCTGTGGTAAGATTCCGGATTGTAATGTGAATGGCGTTGATTCTGAGGGACCCGAAGGTAGCTCGACTGGTTCGATAGGTTGACTTGGGGCAAATTTGCCAGACGACCTAGATCTCGACCGCCTGCCTCGTGAGCTTCTACTACTGCACCTGCGCTGGTTGCTGGAAGTGATACTCCTAGTTGTGAAGGATTGGTTGGTGGGACCAAACCAAAATGAAATAAAGGTGTAACCTAATCCGGGGCCTGATTCTGTGCAGACCGAAGATCAGTTGCTGCCCTAGTCTCGGCCGGTGGAGGAATTGATGTTGAAACGTTCAATCCTGTCTCCAGTCGACCGAGAAGGTGATCCATCAACTGCTGCTGTCATTCGAGGAGTTTACCCTAAGATGCCATTTGTTCTCTGAATTCGACCATTATCTTATCCATGTTATCCCGGGTAAGGAATCAAGACATGTCGGCATGAGATGAAACTTCGTGACTTGCTTCCGCAGAATCTGTATTGGCTGCATCAGTGTTTGCAGGACCAGAGGATGTTGCATCTTTCTTTCGTTTGTTCACCATAAGCAGAAGTGAGTAGAGGCTCTAATGGAATATCAGTACTTAGCCCCCTACCTGGCGTGCCAAAAGTGTTGACGTCAAAAGTTGGTTACTAGTGACAATCAACCCCCAATCGTGCGATCAACACACGAGTAAAGATTATAAAATGCAGTAAAAGCAAAAGAATGAGGAGCACACACAGAATTTTTATAGTGGTTCGGAAAAGATGGTGCCTACGTCCACTTTATATATTATTTCTCTTTTTTGATTACAAGTACAATGCTCTTTTTTTTAAGAAGAAAGAGAAGATGGCTATTTTCCTTTCTTCTTTTTGAGAGAGGTTAAGAGGAATGAATTTCAGAATCGAAGTGCAAAAGAAGTTGGCGGAAGGGAAGAGTCTCCTTTTCTATTTTAGCTTGGGGGTATTTATAGGAGGAAAGTGTAGCTTGGGATGTTGCAATATGATCCGGCCATTCCGGGAAAGCCTGGACACGTGGAACCCATCAGTTGGTTTAAATAGCGCCTGGGGACTAATTCGGCTGTTCATAAATAGTATCCTCGGAAGTTGCGGCTGAGGCGGCCTCCACGGAAAGGTATATCAAAAGTAGAGCTTTGTCCGGATGTAGTTTGACCACTTTTATTGCATTGGAAGTCGGGATATACGATGGAATGGCTCTGTAGACGATTTCCACGCTGGCCCGAGATAATCGATCGACGCCCCTTTCACGGAAGCAAGATACTTGGTCGACTGGGAGAGCGATTCTTCTGGAGTGAGCTATCGATTGACTAGGCTGAACTTGGGCCGATATGTGATTGCTTCGGACCGTGCGTTTGATGGGCTTCTTGAAGCGCGACTTATATCCATTTGCGCGTTTGGGCTTTGGTCTGGCTCGTTGAGACTCTTGCCAAAAAGAGGGTTAACACTTCTTTTGCGTAGACAATCACCTGTAGGATTCTGGCGATGGGAAATGAAGAGATGACGGTATACATGGATACCTGTGATGCCGGACTAAATGTGGTAGCTGATGCATTGAGTATGAGACATGCCAGTTTAGATGTTATGTTTCTTCAATGGAAGCAACAGGAGTATATCGCGGGATATGATTTCAGACCTAAGCATGGATTGGGTCCAGAGATGTTAGCATGTTTGACGATTAGACCGACTTTGATTGAGCGAATTGGTTCCAGTCAGAGGGACGATCCTAACCTAATAGAAATCATTTCCAAGGAAGAGATGAATATCGATGATGTGATAATGAGAATGACTGTACTTGGGAAACTGAAAAGAACATAAAGAAGTCATATCCAGAGCTTTTTGCCAGGTAAGATTTTAATAATGATAGTACTCCCTTGTTAGTAAACCGCATGGTAGGATAAGCTTGTTATGTATGTTTGATTGTTTGTAAATAGTTGATAGGCATGCGGGCTACATTTGTATGTTTTGGTTAAGGAATTTCGGGGGCGAAATTTCTTAAGGGAGGGAGAGTGTAACGAGCGTCATTCTACGTACGGAGGATGGTAGAATATTTATTTTACTTTCATACGAAGTCGTATGGTCGTGTAACTTTGGGGAACGACTATTGGGGTCATTTCCCATATTCACGATTTTTGCCAATTTTTAAATGACCGTTTTACCCTAGCGAATCTTGTTTCTCCTATAACTTTTGATCGGTAAGGATTTTTGACCTGAAACCCCTTATTTGACTCGAATGATGGTTTACCTTTCCATAGAGTGGTCACATTAGTCAAACGGACTTACCGTTTGGGAGATATGGCTGAAACAAGGTTTGGAATGTTAAAAACAGCATAATTGGGCTTAACCGAGTGATTAGCAGCTAAGCCCATAACCCATTTTGGGATTAGGGTTATGGGAGGGCTGATAGGGTTTGGGAAATCAGTTTTATTCATTTTTCAAGCCGCCATTTACGTTCCTCTAACCCTAATCATGGCCCCCAACTCCCGAATCACCTTTTAATCACTTTCTAATCACATATTAAGCTAATCAACATCAAATTAAGGGAAATTAATACCAAATTGGAGGTGGGGCTGCTGTGTTGCATTCGGATCCATGCCAAATCATTTAGAGTTTCAGATCTGAGATTTATTTATGGCTAAGGTGAGTGATTTGCATTTTTATTCACTAGTTACGGCTAATTAGGGGTGATTAGTGATAAATAGCGAAATTATGCATCATTAAAATCTGAAAAAATATGTAGGAATTCTAAGATATTATTTTATGTCACTTGTGGAAATTTGAGTTAATTTGGATTATGTTTGCTAATCTTATAGTTAAAACATGCTCAAGGGGAAAATCATGCTTTTTGGGTATGTTTGATCTAAAATATTTCATGTTATTGATATTTTGGTGTTTTTGGTTGATTCTACATGTTACTGCTGTGTTTGGTATGTTTTGTGACTTCATAATAAGATTATAATGGTTGAAAATGTAATTGTTTGGCAAAATTAGCTTGCTGGAAAAACTGCAGAAAACTGGTTCCTGAAGGGGGTATGCCTCACGAACCGCCCAGGAGAACTTCGGTTCCTGAAGGGGGTATGTCTCACGAACCGCTGCAAGATGATGGTCACGAACCGCTGCAAGATGTTGGTCATGAACGCTCTAATATGAGGACTCACAAACCGGGGAAGGGTGTCACGAGCCGGGGAGGGGGTCACGAGCCGGGGGGGTCACGAGTCGGGGGGGTGAGCTTTCCTATACTTTGTCACTTCATCCAAGCGGGAGCGGGAATCCGAGAGCGGGATTCCGAGAGCAGGAATCCGAGAACGGGATTTTGGGAGTGGGAATCTGAGCTAACCTATACTTTGTCACTTCATCCAAGATGATGACTCCAAACTGAACCGGTTTCGAACTTCTGCCACGCGACTACAATTGTGAACTCTTCTTGTAACGACCCGGATTTTCAGCCGTTGAATTCTGAATATTTAAATTGGTTTAAATATTTTATTTGAATTATATATAGGAATTTATTTAATAAAACGATATTTAAACGTATAATTTATAATATAATTAAAACGAGCTTAAAATGGCACGGTAGTTTGAAAATTCGATTTCAAATTTCAAACGAATGTACAGGATTCAAAATAGATCGGATTTTGGCGAAACAAGAAATATTTGAATTTGTTTGAAAATATCTGTCCACCGAATGTGAAAAATCCAGATTTCATAGCGGGAATAAAAAGTTATGTCCAAATCAAATATTTAAATAGTCGATGTAGAATCGTTTATAGACCATAACGGTTTAGTTAATATAACTAGAGATTTGTTACGAATTTGGACGGGGTTCTTTTGAGGCATAGTTATAATTTAAATTTTAAAATTTTACTGTAATTTTTAATCAAATAAATACACAACTTTTTATTTGGAGTATTTTGCACCCTATATCAATAGTTTGGGGTTTCATAATATAAGTTAAACTACCGATATTATTATATTTTTGGGATCAGGGCGAATTGCTTGTTACGATCATATTTTTATTTCTGTCCGGAGCGATCGATAAAGTAGAGAAAATAAAATACGAACACTGCCCTGATCTTAATAAATCCAACTTTCAAAGCCTTTTAAGTGGATGAAATAAATAGATGAGGTGATAGGATTGTCAACATGAATATCCATGGTACATTCTGCTTCTAATGCACGTTATTATTAACAAGATTTGACGGATACACATTCCAGTAGTGGGCATACACAACACGTAGGATCTGATCTATTAATAAATTAATAGTAACGTATAGTATTTATGCTCAAAGCTAAGTCTACATCAAAAATTAATGAGATACAGAAGCGTGCCCACCACGTCAAAACTCCTTGCCGACAAAGTAAAACATACGTTGAAAAATCAATCCTACCCTATTGCCCTATATCCGTGCTTGGAAAGTAACTGAACTTTATATAAATAACACCTCAACCATCGTTCTATTTTTCCTGAACCAGCCTTTACCCAACATGCGAAAACATTACAATCCTCTTTCCTACTTATCTCCGACATTACCTGATCAAATCTCAAAGCCTCTACCGAAAGAACTATGGAGCTCAATGACCCTTACCCTGTGACAGTTGGCGATGGAGTTTAGATGAAGGTGATGACCAGAACTTGGTCGTGAAGGCGCGGATTTTAAGGGTTGTTTGCTGGCAAAAGCCACAATTAGGTAGCTCGAGTTCTCAGGCGAAGGGGAGGTCAGTGAGCCGCATCAGGCCGTGGTGATGGATCAACGTCCGGTGGTCGGCTTTGTGAACAGTCCGGTGGTTGGTTTTGTGAACAGTCTGGTGGTCGGTTTTGTGAACGGAGATGTGGTGATCCGACGGTCGGAGGAAGGGAAGAACTCGCTGAAGTTTCGGTTGGCTAGTGGAGGGCAGATTGATCAATTTGTGGTGATGCGATGAACCACCTGGAAGCACGCTAGTGCTTTATTACGGGAAAATTAATCCTAATGGTAAATTAATCCTAACTGAGTATATTATAGTTTACAAAATTATGGTGTTAAAAGTTGGTGGGTTTGGGCGTGTTTGCTTGGAAACAGAAAGGGAAATTGAGTGGTGCTTTGTTGGTTAAGATTGAGAAGTAGAAAGGCTCTGCAAATGGGAAAGATGATCCAAAGTTAAACTGTGGTGTTGAATCGTGAAATAATGATTTGTGGAGGGGAGGGTACGGAAATGACACCATGAATGGGTCTGTTTACAAGGGGAACATGGTCTTCTCAGTACTAGGAAGAAGGGGAATTAAATTGCAGTTCTGTGTAGTAATGTAGTGGGAGGCTTGTGGAAACAATTCGCAAGAAATGTGAAAAGGAGTTCTTGATTTAAAATGATGGTGGCTGCCAAACTCTGGTGTTGTGAAATAACGTTAGTCTTAATCGTTGAAATGGAGGGAGTCTTTGTGCATTCAATGGCAACGGATGGTGTTGAGCAAAATTAGTGTTGAAGGAAGATGGTAAAGCCGTGAAATTCAATTCAAACGAAAGCAAGGAAAGCAGATGAAAGAAAAGAGACCATCTTATTGATTCATGCGGTATTAACATCTTTAACTAGAAATTAGTATAAAATTAGCAATTTAATTTTTAAATTAAATTATACGACTAAGATGGTTATAACATGGGCATATGTTAATAGAATCCAATGAAGTCGGTCACGTGGGAATTGTGGCGACAAGGCCGTCTTTGTGGAGCTAATGTCGCGAAGGACAAAGTTATCAGAATTTCGTAGAAAAATTAAAAGTCGATTTCATTAAATGAAATCAAAGCAGAATCATCAAACTGCGAAACAAGGTGAGTAAACTCACTAACTCTGACTCGTTTATATTTTTATATAAACGAGTTTTTAAATTTATTTTATACTGTGTGATGGTTGCTTGGTTGAACAGTTGATAAAATTGGTTGATATGGTTACATCGTTGATCTATGGATGTGAAATAATATTATTGATGTTATTAACATCTGTGGATGCAGGGAAACAGGTTGGAGGGACCCAATTGGGTTCCTCAATATTTATATTACTGTTTTTCCTTGGTTGTGATATATGATATATATATATATATATATATATAATCAGAAAGTGACTTTGTTGTGTTTGAGTTACCCTAATCTAGAATTTTGGTATTTAAATACCGTAAAATATTTTCAAATATAGAAAAGAGAATTTGAGTTTTAAAAGGAAAATTTATTTTCAAAAATAGAAATTTAATTTTTGAATAGAGTTAAAAATAGAAAACCTGTTCAAATGAATGAATCAAGAATTTGTTTATAAATGAGAATATATCTTAATTGAATCATTTATCGTTGGATACATTGAATTTGTATAACAAAGTGGAAATGGGTGTCGAAGCCAATATTTGAAATGAGATTTAAACCTTAGCTATTATCAAGGAAATGTTAAACGAGATTTTAAATGATTAAAATAAGAAGAAATGAGATTATAAATGTTTGAAATTAATAATGGGATTTTCTATAAACAATTGTAAACAGAAGTTATATATGAAATTTGGATTTGATATGGTAAAATCAAATGGATTTGATTATATAAAAAGAAATATTATTCACGATTAAAGTGAATAATCAGTAGATATTCTATAAATGAAAGCAACTATAAAAGAGATCTAGGTTGGGAATGTGAATTCAAATAGAAATTAGAATGATAAGGGAAATGGAAATTCGTTTCGAAAGGAAACGTTGAATTATTTTCCAAAGTTCGGAATATAAAACAAATTGAAATAAATTCAAGGGATTTATAATTATACTTTGACTAGGTCGAAGTTCGTTGTAATGGTTTAGTTCAGGAAGGATATTTGAATTCTATGTAGTACAAATCTAAACAACGATTTTAAAGCTGTTGTTATAATAAATGTTTTGGTAAATCTAAATAGCAAATTTTAAACGCTGTTGTTATAATAACTGTTTTAACAGCGATCTTAACGCTATGGTTATAATAAGTATTCTATAATTCTAGGCAGCGCTTGTAACGCTGTTGTTAAAAGCAATGTTTTATAAATCAAATATTTGGATACAGCGATTATAACGCTACCGTTATAATCAATATTTTTATGTAAAGGAGGTGTGTTCTTAGATCGAATCCGAAAGTCGCGTAAGCGATGGGTTGTTTAAAATTGTGAGCTTTGACTATTTCAAAGTTGAGAATGTGGTTCAATTAAGGTCTGAGAGGTAAATATACCCCAACTTGATTGACTTCATGATCGATGGAGGAATGGTTAAGGTTCGATGGTGGAAATTGGTTAAGCAATACGGTTAGCTAATAAATGATTAGTGGGTTGAGTTATAATAACGATGTTTTATAACATCACGTTAATTTGAAATGTTTTCCCAAATAAAAGGAGGGATATTTTCTACACATAGAAAATGAAATGAATTGCCAACGAGGAATTAAGAGACAGGAATTGGAAATGATAATTTAATAAGAAAAATTAAATTAAAAGGGGCCCAATGTTGTTTGATGCTTGATCGGTAGAAATTTCCAATTGAAAATAGGACCGTTGATTGTATGGATGTTTCTTTGATAGTTAAATCACCGACTATCAAAGTTTTCTTTTATTTTTACCTCCGTTATCAGTACAGAGATACCGGGATCAGATTTAATATCTGAAAACCACTCTGTATTGGCATAAGCGTTACGAATCAACTTATGTTGAAGAGATTATGAAGACGGAGTAAAGTGCAAGGGCTGTTCTGTTAATCTTAGGTAGAAATTTCCCAAGATGGATTAACATGATGGTGCCTTTGGTTTGTCCAGACCCAGGACAACTTGAATGGACGAGTGTCTGACAGAGTATTTCCAAAGGGATTACGTACATTGATTCCTTCAAACGTACGAAAATGGGGGCATAGAAGGGAAACTTCTTTAGCCTAACAATTTGAGTATTTTTGTGGGAATCAATTAGTGATTTCCGATGGATCTGACAATGTGGCATTCAGAGTGAATGGTGGTCAGATGTTCTGGAAAATAATTCAAACCTCAAGCCTCACAATCGGGAATTGACAAAAATCGGGCAGGCAGCATGGCTATGTGGGTCGCACCCATTAGGATGTATAATCACCTATCTAGAGAAATTCCATTTGTTCTTTAATCTATCGATGTTGTCCCTTTCGGGAAACGGTTGCTGATCCCAACCGTTGGTGATATACATTCGATACACTCAAGCGAAATGAGTGGTCGGTCAGTGAGGGCCGGGTTGCAAGATGTTCTTGTTGAACCTAGTGTATTCGTCTCTAGAGATACACTATCGGAGGGTGGTCCCATACCTTATCAGGTTGGAAATCCAATCTCCAATAAACGCCCTGCGGTTTTTGATTTTATATTATATATGGAGCGTGAGATGCAAGCGTTCCGCTAGATTCTATTTATTTGATGTAGACACTATTACAATATCACTGGATTTGATATTAAAATCATTTTTGGTTATCGTAAGGTAAAAACCATCCGTGTTTATGTGTGGATCGGTCTTACGATTATCAATTCTTTCGAAAGGCTTTTGAAAGTTAAACAAATGGTTGGAGTTTGCTCACACCAGTCCCATGACTGACCCAGAGTTTATTTTGTTTGTTTTCCCTAAACTCTTGGGTTCTCAAATTTGTACTGGCAGTCAAGTAGTCGGGATTTTACATATTCATTTGGAGGAGCGCGAAGCAGGAGGCTTCATTAGTTAGCTATAGACTATCTTATTTTCCGCTGTGTACTATGTTGTATCTGGAAACGGGTGTTATAACTGTTCCAGAGATAACCGTTGTACTCTGATGATGGTATGCATATACAGTTACTGATTTGTATTTCAAAAGTTTAAGTTATCTAATATATTTTATTCATTCCGCTGTGAGTTTGTGATCTTCGTTTTCTTCTATTCTAATATTTCTTTCTTTCTATTTATCATCCTCTAACTTCTTTCTAATAATGATGCGTGTTTCTGTGCAATTTGGGTTGGACATGTGGTGTTATTAGTCGGCTCAAAGTGTACGGAAATTCGGGCCATTATATTTGGTATCAGAGCTGAAGGTTGAGTGATAACCTTGGCTCTGTGGCGTGACTCAATAGGGATGGGGTTAGTAACACCCTAGATTGAGTTTTAGTGTTTATATATGAGCGCATATTTGTATATTTGATATGAAAATGGTTTTATATTGTGTTGGATGGTTTGTTGAGTGGTTTATGAATTCTGGTCGATACATGATGTACAACTGTATCAATAGGTGTTTCTAAACTCTCGAATAGAATAATTCGACGCAGTATTGTTTTGAAAATGGGTAAATGAAAAACTTTTACCCAAAATTATTTTGATATAAAAGGAATAATTTTCTGGAATTATAGAATATGTTGATTGTTATTACAATCAAATGAAATTATAAAATGTCGAAATGGTTATATAATTTGTATACAGATAATGTATACAAACGAGATAAACCAGAATTTAGTTCAAACCAGAATTGGAATTTAAGTCCCGGATATTTAGGAAATATTTTCTGAATATTATAAAGTAATATAACATTACTTTGAATATTTTTGAATAAGAATGGTTTAAATGGATTTTAAAAGTGATTAAGCACTGAAATCACTTCAAGGGCGAGAAAATAGTACTGATAATGGGTCACGACATTATCGGTATTCATTTTCAAGTTTCTGAGTGACGGATTGCTACCATAGGAATTTGGGAAAGAAAAATTTGTTTGAAAAGGACATGATGTTTTAGAAATTCAAATGTTTTGAATCAAGTTGATTTTAAATATATAGATATATATGATTTCATACTAATTTGAAATAAAACCCTGGAATTTGAATTCTGAAATTAAAATTTTACTTGTATAAGTTGAATATATTGAAATGGTAAAAATGTATCAAATGAGTTGAAATTTAACTTAAGTTAAATGGAAATTGAAACTCAAACTGAGTAAGTGGATTGATTCTGAAATAAAGATCAAATGGAATCGATAGAATGGAAGTGAACTAATCAGAAGATTGATTAGGGATTTCGAAAACTGGAAGTTGGATTGATCTGAAACCAATTGGAAATGGATATACGTATGTTGATCAGGTATTGAATGGAAGCAAATGCAAGAAATAGAATTATGCCCGACAAAAAGGTACACGTTTACAATATTACTTGGGTTTGATGATTTTATGAGCCGATGGGGCTAGCCGCTTGGCTTTTTGATTTTCTTTTGGATTGGAGAAGGCCTAGAAAGGCGAGTTGTGGTTGTGCCGATTGAACCGTGCAGAGGAGATGCTGCCGAAATTTTTCAGAATTTAAAGTGTTAAAGAATTTTCAGAGATTTTGAAAATTTTCCTTAGTAAGAATAAATTAATATTTTAATTCAAATTAATTGGTCTAGTTAAACTAAAGTTAAGAATTGAACAAAAAGGATTTTTGGACCTAGTAATAGGGTATGTAGCATCTTTTCCTACCTTAGCAATTTCGAGGACGAAATTATTTTAAGGGGGAAGGAATGTAACAACCCGGATTTTCAGTCGTTGAATTCTGAATATTTAAATTGGTTTAAATATTTTATTTGAATTATATATAGGAATTTATTTAATAAAACGATATTTAAACATATAATTTATAATATAATTAAAACGAGTTTAAAATGGCACGGTAGTTTGAAAATTCGATTTGAAATTTCAAATGAATGTACAGGATTCAAAATAGATCGGATTTTGGCGAAACAAGAAATATTTGAATTTGTTTGAAAATATCTTTCGAACGAATGTGAAAAATCCAGATTTCATAGCGGGAATAAAAAGTTATGTCCAAATCAAATATTTAAATAGTCGCTGTAGAATCGTTTATAGACTATAACGGTTTAGTTAATATAACTAGAGATTTGTTACGAATTTGGACGGGGTTCTTTTGAGGCGTAGTTATAATTTAATTTTTAAAATTTTACTGTAATTTTTAAATAATTAAATACACAACTTTTTATTTCGAGTATTTTGCACCCTATATCAATAGTTTGGGGTTTCATAATATAAGTTAAACTACCGATATTATTCTATTTTTGGGATTAGGGCGAATTGCTTGTTACGATCATATTTTTATTTTTGTCCGGAGCGATCGATAAAGTAGAGAAAATAAAATACGAACACTGCCCTGATCTTAATAAATCCAACTTTCAAAGCCTTTTAAGTGGATGAAATAAATAGATGAGGTGATGGGATTGTCAACATGAATATCCATGGTACATTCCACTTCTAACGCATGTTATTATTAACAAGATTTAACGAATACACATTTCAGTAGTGGGCATACAAAACACGTAGGATCCGATCTATTAATAAATTAATAGTAACGTATAGTATTTATGCTCAGAGCTAAGTCTACAACAAAAATTAATGAGATACAGAAGCGTGCCCACCATGTCAAAACTCCTTGCCGACAAAGTAAAACATACATTGAAAAATCAAACCTACCCTATTGCCCTATATCCGTGCTTGGCAAGTAACTGAACTTTATATAAATAACACCTCAGCCATCGTTCTATTTTTCCTGAACCAGCCTTTACCCAACATGTGAAAACATTACAATCCTCTTTCCTATTTATCTCCAACATTACCTGATCAAATCTCAAAGCCTCTACAGAAAGAACTGTGGAGCTCGACGACCCCTACCCTGTGACCGTTGGCGATGGAGTTTAGATGAAGGTGATGACCAGAACTTGGTCGTGAAGGCGCGGATTTTAAGGGTTGTTTGCTGGCAAAAGCCGCAATTAGGTAGCTCGAGTTCTCAAGCGAAGGGGAGTTCAGTGAGCCGCATCAGGCGGCGTTGTTTGTTTTGTGAAACGTCCAGTGGTCGGTTTTGTGAACAGTCCGGTGGTCGGTTTTGTGAACAGTCCGGTGGTCGGTTTTGTGAACGGAGATGTGGTGCTCCGACGGTCGGAGGAAGGGAAGAACTCGCTGAAGTTTCGGTTGGCTAGAGGAGGGCAGATTGATCAATTTGTGGTGATGCGATGAACCACCTGGAAGCACGCTAATGCTTTATTACGGGAAAATTAATCCCAATGGTAAATTAATCCTAACTGAGTATATTATAGTTTACAAAATTATGGTGTTAAAAGTTGGTGGGTTTGGGCGTGTCTGCCCGGAAACAGAAAGGGAAATTGAGTGGTGTTTTGTTGGTTAAGATTGAGAAGTAGAAAGGCTCTGCAAATGGGAAAGATGATCCAAAGTTAAACTGTGGTGTTGAATCGTGAAATAATGATTTATGGAGGGGAGGGTGCGGAAATGACACCATGAATGGGTCTGTTTACAAGGGGAACATGGTCTTCTCAGTACTAGGAAGAAGGGAATTAAATTGCAGTTCTGTGTAGTAATGTAGTGGGAGGCTTGTGGAAATAATTCGCAAGAAATGTGAAAAGGAGTTCTTTATTGAAAATGATGGTGGCTGCCAAACTCTGGTGTGGTGAAATAACGTTGGTCTTAATCGTTGAAATGGAGGGAGTCTTTGTGCATTCAATGTCAACGGATGGTGTTGAGCAAAATTAGTGTTAAAGGAAGATGGTAAAGCCGTGAAATTCAATTCAAACGAAAGCAAGGAAAGCAGATGAAAGAAAAGAGACCATCTTATTGATTCATGCGGTATTAACATCTTTAACTAGAAATTAGTATAAAATTAGCAATTTAATTTTTAAATTAAATTATACGACTAAGATGGTTATAACATGGGCATATGTTAATAGAATCCAATGAAGTCGGTCACGTGGAAATTGTGGAGACAATGCCGACTTTGTGGAGTTAATGTCGCGAAGGACAAAGTTATCAGAATTTCGTAGAAAAATTAAAAGTCGATTTCATTAAATGAAATCAAAGCAGAATCATCAAACTGCGAAACAAGGTGAGTAAACTCACTAACTCTGACTCGTTTATATTTTTATATAAACGAGTTTTTAAATTTATTTTATACTGTGTGATGGTTGCTTTGTTGAGTAGTTGATAAAATTGGTTGATATGGTTACATCGTTGATCTATTGATGTGAAATAATATTATTGATGTTATTAACATCTGTGGATGCATGGAAACAGGTTGGAGGGACCCAACTGGGTTCCTCAATATTTATATTACTGTTTTTCCTTGGTTGTGATATATGATATGATAAATATATATAATCAGAAAGTGACTTTGTTGTGTTTGAGTTACCCTGATCTAGAATTTTGGTATTTAAATACCGTAAAATATTTTCAAATATAGAAAAGAGAATTTGAGTTTTAAAAGGAAAATTTATTTTCAAAAATAGAAATTTAATTTTTGAATAGAGTTAAAAATAGAAAACCTGTTCAAATGAATGAATCAAGAATTTGTTATGAATGGGAATATATCTTAATTGAATCATTTATTGTTGGATACATTGAATTTGTATAGCAAAGTGGAAATGGGTTTTGAAGCCAATATTTGAAATGAGATTTAAACCTTAGCTATTATCAAGGAAATGTTAAATGAGATTTTAAATGATTAAAATAAGAAGAAATGAGATTACAAATGTTTGAAATTAATAATGGGATTTTCTATAAACAATTGTAAACAGAAGTTATATATGAAATTTGGATTTGATATGGTAAAATCAAATGGATTTGATTATATAAAAAGAAATATCATTCACGATTAAAGTGAATAATCATTTAAAGTAGATATTCTGTAAATGAAAACAACTATAAAAGAGATCTGGGTTGGGAATGTGAATTCAAATGGAAATTTGAATGATAAGGGAAATGGAAATTCGTTTCGAAAGGAAACGTTGAATTATTTTCCAAAGTTCGGAATATAAAACAAATTGAAATAAATTCAAGGGATTTATAATTATACTTTAACTAGGTCGAAGTTCGTTGTAATGGTTTAGTTTAGGAAGGATATTTGAATTCTATGTAGTACAAATCTAAACAACAATTTTAACGCTGTTGTTATAATAAATGTTTTGGTAAATCTAAATAGCAAATTTTAAACGATTTCGTTATAATAACTGTTTTAACAGCGATATTAACGCTATGGTTATAATAAGTATTCTATAATTTTAGACAGCGATTGTAACGCTGTTGTTAAAAGCAATGTTTTATAAATCAAATATTTGGAAACAGCGATTATAACACTACCGTTATAATCAATATTTTTATGTAAAGGAGGTGTGTTCTTAGATCGAATCCGAAAGTCGCGTAAGCGATGGGTTGTTTAAAATTGTGAGCTTTGACTATTTCAAAGTTGAGAATGTGGTTCAATTAAGGTCTGAGAGGTAAATATACCCCAACTTGATTGACTTCATGATCGATGGAAGAATGGTTAAGGTTCGATGGTGGAAATTGGTTAAGCAATATGGTTAACTAATAAATGATTAGTGGGTTGAGTTATAATAACGATGTTTTATAACATCGCGTTAATTTGAAATGTTTTCCCAAATAAAAGGAGGGATATTTTCTACACATAGAAAATGAAATGAATTGCCAACGAGGAATTAAGAGACAGGAATTGGAAATGATAATTTAATAAGAAAAATTAAATTAAAAGGGGCCCAATGTTGTTTGATGCTTGATCGGTAGAAATTTCCAATTGGAAATAGGACCGTTGATTGTATGGATGTTTCTTTGATAGTTAAATCACCGACTATCAAAGTTTTCTTTTATTTTTACCTCCGTTATCAGTACAGAGAGATCGGGATCTGATTTAATATCTGAAAACCACTCTGTATTGGCATAAGCGTTACGAATCAACTTATGTTGAAGAGATTATGAAGACGGAGTAAAGTGCAAGGGTTGTTCTGTTAATCTTAGGTAGAAATTGCCCAAGATGGATTAACAGGATGGTGCCTTCGGTTTGTCCAGACCTAAGACAACTTGAATGGATGAGTGTCTGACAGAGTATTTCCAAAGGGATTACGTACGTTGATTCCTTCAAACGTATGAAGATGGGGGCATAGAAGGGAAACTTCTTTAGCCTAACAATTTGAGTATTTTTGTGGGAATCAATTAGTGATTTCCGATGGATCTGACGATGTGGCATTCAAAGTGAATGGTGGTCAGATGTTCTGGAAAATAATTCAAACCTCAAGCCTCACAACCGGGAATTAACAAAAATCTAGCAGGCATCATGGCTATGTGGGTCGCACCCATTAGGATGTATAATCACCTATCTAGAGAAATTCCATTTGTTCTTTAATCTATCGATGCTGTCCCTTTCGGGAAACGGTTGCTGATCCCAACCGTTGGTGATATACATTCGATACACTCAAGCGAAATGAGTGGTCGGTCATGTGAGGGCCGGGTTGCAAGATGTTCTTGTTGAACCCAGTGTATTCGTCTCTAGAGATACACTATCGGAGGGTGGTCCCATACCTTGTCAGGTTGGAAATCCAATATCCAATAAGCGCCCCTGCAGTTTTTGATTTTATATTATATATGGAGCGTGAGATGCAAGCGTTCCGCTAGATTCTATTTATTTGATGTAGACACTATTATAATATCACTGGATTTGATATCAAAAATATTTTTGGTTATCGTAAGGTAAAAACCATCCGTGTTTATGTGTGGATCGGTCTTACGATTATCAATTCTTTCGAAAGGCTTTTGAAAGTTAAACAAATGGTTGGAGTTTGCTCACACCAGTCCCATGACTGGCCTAGAGTTTATTTTGTTTGTTTTCCCTAAACTCTTGGGTGCTCAAATTTGTACGAGCAGTCAAGTAGTCGGGATTTTACAGATTCATTTAGAGGAGAGCGAAGCAGGAGGCTTCATTAGTTAGCTATAGACTATCATATTTTCCGCTGTGTACTATGTTGTATCTGGAACGGGTGTTATAACTGTTCCAGAGATAACCGTTGTACTCTGATGATGGTATGTATATACAGTTACTGATTTGTATTTCAAAAGTTTATGTTATCTAATATATTTTATTTGTTCCGCTGTGAGTTTGTGATATTCGTTTTCTTCTATTCTAATATTTCTTTCTTTCTATTTCTCATCCTCTAACTTCTTTCTAATAATGATTCGTGTTTCTGTGCAATTTGGGTTGGACGTGTGGTGTTATTAGTCGGCTCAAAGTGTACGGAAATTCGGGCCATTACACTTCTGAAGATCAAAACCAATTCAACCAAAACCCGAGATGCAAAGGAGGTCCAAGTGAGAAATTATTACTCAGGATCCAGTTGGGAACCAATGAGTTAACTTTTAGAGTTGGGCTTTGCTACGGGACGTGTGCAAAGGGGTTATCGATATCCATAATTTTGGTTCACTACTGAGAGATGAATTATAGGCTATGGATCAGTGCAATGGGGTCATTGTGACTCCCAAGGGCAAAGTGATCGTAGCAAAGGATTGGGTGATCGAAGTGGTGGGTATCGTATGCTTTACGCACTGAGTGAGAGATGTGAGGATGATTCCTATGTTTGATGTTTGCTATTACCATGACATGTGCACTTCCACTTTACGCTTTATGTTAGTGTTACCTTAGAGTATTGTACATCATGTTGTGCTAACTCTTTGGTTGCAGGTCCAGGTTCAGGTATGATTATTTATACTTGTTATTGTTTTGTTTTGCTATTATTGCTCATACCAGACTTTTGTCTGACCCAGAGTTTTATGTCTCTTTTTATTACTCTGGGTGATCCTAAACGAGCCGAC
Organism: Allium sativum; assembly: GCA_030737875.1. Classification (NCBI taxonomy): domain Eukaryota; kingdom Viridiplantae; phylum Streptophyta; class Magnoliopsida; order Asparagales; family Amaryllidaceae; genus Allium; species Allium sativum. Next base: position 686,472,082 of record CM060919.1, read on the forward strand.
TAGAGACAGGTTAGGTGGTTATGCACGAGTAGCTGTCCGGAGGCGAGCAGGAGGCTTCTACGTACTATTTACATATATTCTCCCTGTGTTGTTGCCGGTCACTATTTTGGACATTAGTAGTGTACCTTACCTATTTTGCTTTAGAGACAGTATTTTGACGTTGTAATAATGGTTTGGATTATAAGCTGTATTTTGGATTCCACTACTATGATGGTTTAGTTTTCAGCTTATGCACTAACTCGCCTGTTTTATGTCAAGTTATGTTATTATTATATTTTATTCCATCCGTTGTGAGATATACTACAGGTTCTTGATGATTCATCGTTTCAAAACTCTTTTTCTTTGACGATTGTCCCGTGCTAGTCGGGCATTGGCACAACGCATTTCGGGGAAATGTCGGTTGGTTCGGGGCGGGCCATCACATAAAACTTGTAATTCCATTAGAAAAATCCAGGCTTGAGTTATAAAATATATATGAACTCAAATGGAGTAAATGAAATGATTTTTTGAAACAAAAATCATATTTTTAATTGTTGAATAGAGTTAACTAATTAGAAGAATAATAATTTAATGGAATTTTGGATTGAATTTGACTTTGGATCAGTGAATATGATTTGTGAATTTATATTAGAAATCGAGTATGAAACTTGAATTGGAAATGACATTCGGTTGGTTCAGAAGGAAATTAAAAATATGTATGAACATTATATGTTCAAATAAAAAATGTAATAGGCAAAATAGCTGATTAGAGAATGAATTAGCGAATTTAGTTAAAAACGATTGGGTTGAATTGGAATAAATTGGGAATAGTTGGATATATGTTAAGCAGGTTTGGAAGGAAGTGTATGAAGAGATATAAATTGAATGTCCGACAAAAGAGGTACATATTTTTGATAAGGAAAACAAAAATCAGACATGAGTTTTTTAACTTCATAATTATTTTCGCACATTAAGTAATTGAATGACACATTGCTTTGCAGCTAATACAATAGGAATAGCTACAAATTTGGCTTTTGTGAGATTGTATTTTGATTTCATTGCAATGTTTTCTATAGTTATTGATAACTGAGTGTCGCTTTTACAACCATCCTCAAAAGACTTCTTAATAGCATCTAATAAATCACATTATTTTTTGTCTCAATATTTGGTTCTTTCTTAACATTTGCATCTCAACATCAATTTTAGCAATATGGAAAATTGATCATGCTGCATCTTTAACTATATTTATTATGGGATTCGCCAAAACAATTTATTCACTAAGCACATCCGATTCCTACTTTATAGGGGGTGCGCTACAAGTGTTCCATGGCGATCACACAAAATAATCTAGTGTGAAACCGTTTTGACATGAATAAACTTTCAGTATGTTCGACATAAAATTCTTCAAATGTTTACACCTACTACATGAACAATGAATTTTTTCATCATTTCCATTATTACCTAATACGAACTCAATAATATGTGCATATCATTATAAAATCTCATCTTATTCCATTTTTTTTATACATCTAGCTTTTTTGATCAGCAAAATAGTTGACCATTTTCCCAATTTGGAAAGAATTTGATACATACATTTAATATTTTAGTGATTACTTTTTACTATTTTATTATGTTATTAGTTATATAGGATACATTCTTTAATAGTTGACCATTTTTAGGTCATTCATACCTGCTACTAATTTATAAGTTATATAGTACATATTCTTTAATGCCTTTTTAATGAAATATAACACATATTCAGTTTAAGAAAATTACAAACACAATATTATATTTTAAGTTTTAAAGAAGTCAAATTTCTCATAAAATTGTAATCATGCATCAGTTTCTGATTTATAAGTATTCTCCCGTTGGATGCAACTCTACCAAGTCTGGATGCAATTCCTTCTCCAATTCACTTGGGGAAATTATGTTAGAATTTGTAAATTGGAAATCAACTACTTCTCAATAAGTGCACAAAAGCGAGTATGTTTGATGAGAGAAAAATACATAGAGGCTTATATCTATGGCTATTGACGCAGACTGGAAACAAAGACTCGGAGAATCTCAGATCATTTCTTACTAAAACTTACCATTCAGTCACATGAAGCACCTTTTCCTTTCCTAAAATATTACAAACATGGCTATTATTCAGCAAAACACTTCTTTCTTTCTCGCATTTTCTAATGTTCTGATTACCACTTCGTGATCTACTTCAATAGGGCAACGCGTACCGAAATAGTTTCTGGATTTATGACCGGTCGCTTCAGTGAATGGAATCCAGTTTTTCCTGAGAAATGAGTGTGTTGTGTTTTCACTGTCAATGGAAAATTGGAAGGAGACCAAAAGAATGTGGTCCTGTCGATTTCACATTTTCCTACTTGTTTGCATGTCCATCGTTCTATTCTTCCTCTCCAATCTTGTTTTCCATTATAACTATCACAAGTTGCAATGGAAATGGGAAAATACACTTGTTTTAGAAATCCATGGGGATATTTCATAAAATATGAATTTTTTCTTGAAATATTATAAATCACTTCAAAAAAAAACACAAATAAAAAGGTAGAAATTGAAATTTTCACTTGCAATTTAAAAATATTACGGAATATTAAATTCTAAGCCTATATCCTAAATTTACAAGGTTATATTTATCAGGTGTGCATGTGGAAAACATTCAGCTTTATAATTTAAGAGTCTACTACTATCATCTGCTGAACCTTCTCGAGTACACATTAGAAAATTAAACACGAAATCTAAATTAACAGCATCAATAATATTTTTGTATCGGACAATATTTTCTACTTATTAATATCGACTATTTCTCTACGCTAACCTTGATGGAAATACTTGTTCCATCTTTCGCTTCAAAATTCATTTTGAAAAGGAATAGTAAACCGTAGCATATCTAATTTCATTTAAAACATCAATGAAAATTTTGGATTTAATGAAATATTCCACCATAAGTAAGACAACGACCTTAAAAACACAAGGGTTAATGTTTTTAATAGCTCGCTTAAAACTTTCATCAATGTATTAATCTGTGTATTGTTTCATATCCTATCACGTAACAAATCATTTCTACCGGTCATTTTTTTCATTGTAAAAACTAAACCATACCTAATATGTCTGAAAATAATACCCTTCATTCAGAAGGATATGGACTTCCATTCTCATGTTCATCAAAATTCAAAAGCATCATTCATTCAATTAAATATATGTAAAAAGCAATATGATGCTGAGTATGAATCAGTTGGAATAACTTTGTCATGAATCCTTTGGAAGATTTATCGTACTCAACTAAATTATAAGAGCATTTCCAACCACGTTTGTTTTGATCAATTCACGCTGGATCAACCAAAACTAACCCCAAAAAGAAAAAAGAAATTATTTTTTTAACGGTAAAAAATAAGCCAGCTAAGAAAATTAAAAAAAACTCTTATCCAACTTAAAATAACACGATAAAGAAATAAAAAGCTCTCAGCAGGTTACTTCCCTGGTTTGTTGAGGTTAAAAAAAAAATGGGTAGACGACTTTAAATAAGCCGGTTAAAACGTATCTTATAAGCAATACGCTGTATTGCTTTGTCAACTTTCAGAGTTGTCAAAGCAACCCAAATAAGATCAACTGACCTATATAAGGGATCCATTGATTACCAACCATCACCTAGTTGGAAATGCTCTATGGCAGTTACGACTTTAAAGCTTTGTTAATTAATCGTGGAATTATTATAGATGTAATCATATTCAAAAGTGTTTGGAAAAAAAATTGTATGATGAAATAGATGGAAAATGAGCATGGATAATGAATCTATACTAATATATTAAAGCAGGGTTTTACTTCAAGGGCATACAAGCCTCCCTGCAATTTGGCAACTCAAGCGTCCCACATGTTCCTCTATACGCAGCTCTTCCCTTTTTTTCCACGATCCATGTAGGGTTTTCTTCTAAACCTAATTTTTATTGTGGAGTGACTCTTCAACTTGGCAGCGATTGCAGCTCCACTCTTACTTCTCTCTTCTTTCTTCGTTTCACTCCACCCTGCCTAATATCCTCTATCCCCGATTAAAGATTTTCCTGGCAATTGTTGATTTACTTACATCCCCTTTACCTCTTTCTCCATTTCGGTCCGAGTTACATACCAATGGAACCCGGTTTTAGTTCACAAAACTTTGACCCTACTTCTTCATATCACCCTCAAAATCTCACCTTTAGCTTCATGTGATAAAACCTCAGATTGCCTTTCCAACACAAAGGCAAGGAACTGGCGATGTCGTTGTCTTCATCGTAAATACGGAATTGTACATATGGTAAGTGTTTTCTTTCCCGTATATTGGTTTTAATCTTGACTTTCTGGTTTTGATGAATTTTAAACTATCTTAGGTCATTTTGTTAATTTTTAACCCTTAGTTTTAAAAAGGAAGTCTTATGGTTGAGAAGTAAATACTACGAGCATACTTTCGTCGTGTATTTTTTTTATTTCGTTTTTTAAAAAATTTCATTGTTATAAATGAAGCTGTTTGAAATTTAAATGGATTGAACTTATTTAAAATATGACATCGGCTTGCTTTGATCTTCGTTGTTTCCAACGCTACTTTGTTTAGTGTCACTGAATAAACATTCAATTTTTATCTATATTTGTTCTAATTTATTGTTTCTCAGTTATTGGCCATGGTCAGGACATTCAATTTAATCATCTTATCTAATTTAATATTATTCCTTCTAACTTCCATCAGGAAAAATCTCAACCCCACTGTAATATTTTTTTCCTCCATATTGCATCCTTTTTTAGACTCAAAATTACAAGCACCAATCACAAGTGCATTGATACGACTTTGAAATTGTCCTTAATAGCGTAATGCTCAACTAGATGGATGGTGATATAGTAACATAAATTATAGTTAGACAATACTCTACAATATAATGATCTTATCGGAGAAAGAAATAGTCGCCAAAGTATATTTTAATTTTTTTTCTTTTCGGCATAAATCTATGATCATATATTAAATTTAAAGCCCATACCATTGAATTTTGTTTAACATTTTATTTGTTATTGGAATTTTTTAGAGATCTTCTGAGTATACTTGGTGTAGTACGTTTCTTAAGAGAAATCTTTCTAGAAAAGGGAAAGAACTTCTTCTTAACTACAAAAATATTTACTAACTAATTTTCAAGTTATATCTGTTTTTTTATTTAGTTCTTTGATTCTGAGTTCGAATCTTTATTTTTTTGGCTACTTATCATGTTAGGCACTGCTAAAGTTAGGGGGTTTTAGTGCAGAGTTATATTAAACAATTGTGATTAGTTGATAGGGAAGAAACAATAGCACATAAGGGTTTAAGCTGTTATGTTATGATATTGTGTTTTTTTATGGGATTCCTTTTAGCAAACTTACATATTCTTGATGGCACACACAAAAAAAATTATACACTAAATTTTTAATAAAAACCTCTGCACCTAGGAATTTTAACGTGTTACCCAATGTTTTTCGTTTATTCCCAATGAACTGACCAAAAATAATAAAGATTTTGTTAAGTGGGAATTAAGTGTGTTCAGCTACGCTGAGTTATACCTGAGTTTGCATACTGTTTTCCGTAGAATATTATTTTTGTTAACATTTGGGGCTGTAGAATGAATCATGTTTAAATATCATGTATAAAATAGAGTGAATTGATAACTGCAGTGTTTCTATTTGAATCAAATAACTGGAATGATTGAGGTTTAATTGACACTAAATAATCCTTGATGTGTTGCTGCATGCTTGAATACATTTGCATCAGATTAAGTCGGTGTGATTTAATAAACAGTTACTTAAATGATATTCAAATTATGATGTTCAAAATTATCTGAATGATGTAATTTATGAAACTTAAATGAGTCTTGAATGAGAGCTGAATTAATTCTTTTGAACATTTGAAATTCTTGCTGTATAATTTGAAGATTTAAATGGATTATATGCTCTAATGTTTGTGTTTTAGTCTCAAATTCCATCGATTCACTTGACAACTAAGTCTATTACACGATGCCTTTCAATCTTCCTTACTCCATTATCTGACAAATGCTGCCAACGCAATTACTAATTTCAGCTAAAATCGATTCACTCCCCATTAACACGCACAAGGATTTGGATATAGACTCGAATACATAAAACTAGATTAATATAGACTAATATTATTTTCTTAGGAAGAACAAGGATTTGGATTATTATTTTCATTTCAAAGGGGAATAAACGAGTATCATTAAGACTGGAAATGGACTACCGTTAATAGTGATGATTGTAATACTAATTTTTGTTGGTTTAAAATCTAATCTTCTATCGTAACTTTATTTTAGTTGGCTACCATATGCACTGTAGCTAGCTTTCTTCATAATGTTCTGAGTTTCATTTTTGGCTTGAACCATTCATGATTGCGATTTTCTAATCTATTTTTAGTGAGTGTCGTTTATTTTTGTTTTATTTCTCATGTTTATTTGCTTATTATTTCTCTTCATCAATACATTTAGTTTTGGTCAAATCAATAGGTTTATGTCTATGCTACATGAATCCCCACCAAAAAATTTCAAGTGTTATATTTCAGTTATCAAGATTACATATGGTTTACTCAATTTACTTTGTCTTCCCTTAAGCAAAGATAAGGTTGCACAACTATAATGATATGCAATTATAGAAAGGCTACATATCTAAATACACAGCATTATAACAAGTTGAACAGCAATGGATCTTTACATTCTTCAACTTGGCATAAAAAAATCCTAAATTATTTTTAACCCAAATAAGCAAAAATCGATGAGTAGTTCTCCCATCTTTGCAACGGAAAATAATATAATTTTTCTATGAATATTTCCAGCATTAACTGGTCTTTTATAATTATTTGTGACTTTACCATTTAAATTTGATAAAGGTACATAAAATTATTAATTTGTTACAGATAAATGTTCTTTTATGTCAGGTCATCATTCTCTTGAATAATGCTAATAGACATTATATTTCTGTCACATGATAAATAACAGAGATTTGAAAATTTTCTGATAATTGATTTTAATATTCGTTGTTTTATCATAAGATGGTTTCGTTGCATTGTTTGTCGAGTATGTTGTTGTTGTATATTATCATGCTTCATTCCAATCTGTTTCGTTCTAATAACATGTTATTTTTTTTAATATGCTTACATCATTATTCTTTATGATCATTTTGTGGGATTAATATTTTATAGTCACCTGTATATTGGTGTTTCAAATTTAGTTTGCATAATAAGCTGAGCTACTTAAGATATCAATTCACTATTGATTTACCAACTAAGGATTAAAAAAACTACAATGAGTATGCTAAATTTTTTAGGATTATAATGCTGTTGGAAATTTTTGTTTGTTGTACATAGCGGTACTTCAGAATAGGTAACTAAATCAAACTATTTTTCTCTTTGACTAATATCTTAAGTTAATCTCCGTTATTTCCAATTTGAATATTGGATTATTAGTTGGCTATATATCTATATTTACTCACCCGGAACATTTTTTGGCCAATGATGCTCAGATTGTAGCTTAAGGAAACTTACACTTAATTTTGCTTCAATTTCATTATCATCTTTATCATGGTTCTTTATTGAGTATCAATGAATGCTTACACTTTAATTGTGAACATGCTGTATGCACTTATATGATGCCAAACATAAAAAAATGCCAATTATTATTATTTTTTACTTTCTTTGCCATCTGATTGTATATGTTACCTATGTTCTGATAGGCTTTAAACTTCCATCACTTTAATATTACATAGAACAAAGAAATTCTTTTCGAAATCTGTCTATTTTACAGACTTATTATTCTTGCTATGAATCATATAGGAAACAGAAAATTTAATCTGAATAAGAGACATCTATCTCTTTATAATGATATATCTATGCAATGCAGAATTGGCTTGGTTCTTGGCAGCAAAAGTATGCCTTCTGAAAACAGGGGAAAGAAACATTTGATGTCATATGCAACAACATATTCTATTTGATATTTTGTCTATAATCACTCATTATATTTGAAGTCTAGAAATTGACAACTCTTTTTCTACTATTGTAGTCTAAATAACAAATAAAAATAAATACATTAAAGCTTCCTAATAGCTTTCTACTGTCACTAACTTCGGGCGCAAGTGGGTGAAATTAGATTGCATATTAAAGTACACATTGATTTACATAAATTAATAGTTTGAATTTTCCGAGAAAATGAGTTTATGTTCCCACAGAAAAAAGAAAGAATTTGACCATTGAATTAACTCATGAATAGGATTTGTTTGAATGATGAATAGGATTTGTTTGAATGATGAATAGGATTTGTTTGAAAGATGTTATGGTGTTATAACCTTCAAATTGTGCTCATTCTATAACACATTGTCCTATTTGTTCACGGGTATTTTATTTTTCATGTATGCAGTCGGGAACCCCTAATAAGGATTCGTGCAAATGAGAAAGACATTCTTACTCACATAATCTAACGAGCTCTCTTAATGTTCAGTCTATGCTAATTAGTCCAGTAGCAGATTCCTACGTACTCTTGCATAAGCAATTTCCTTGCAATAAGTCGATGAGCGGTTGAATGGTTAGTTTAACTTTCTTATCGTCATCTGATATAGTAGATAACATTTTTTATGTTTATTCATGCATAGCTTTAACCTAACTGTTCCTTACTTCATATATATGCAACAAAAAATTATTGGTTTCCGTTATGCACACATTATAATTGTTATATTATATTCACAGAAATCGAGTACAAATTTAATTTACAACTATCCAACTCACAACTGTATGGTGCTATAAAATTTCAAGGTTCTTAACGGGTTGTGTTGTACTGTTTCTGTTATGTGAAATTGAATTGTACTGAATTTTTATAGTGCATTACGTACATAACACAATCTATTTTAGTAAGCTAAAATCTTGACCTTAGTACTTACATTTGTTTAACATATGCATGACAATTCAGTCTGTATTTTATATAGTAAGCAACAATGGGTTTTCAACATGTTATTAGTAAGATAATCTCATTTTTTTTATTCTTATGGCTATGTATGTTATCATTACCTGATTGAGAGATCATTTATTAGGTTTTGCTTTACGTTTCTTCTGTTCTACCGCATCCAATTGATGATTTTTACCGTTTTCATGTTTCTGGAACTGCAGAAATTGTTTAAAGTACATGAATTCAGTTGTATACCAAACAGTGTCCTTTTCTCACAAACTGAACTGAATGACGATACTTTGTTTTCTGTTATACCTTTGATGCTGAATTTACATTAGTTTTTTTTGCCATATTCGACATTGCCAGAGCATTCACTACTGCTGCTTGCTTTGGTTTTACAAGAAAAGATCCATATTATTACTCCACGCTTTGGTCAGTTTGCAAATTTTTTTTTGTATTGCTGTTTCACAAATTTGCAGGTTTTACTTTCTAATTAAAAATCCAATCATGAGTTTATTGACTTAATTTGAGTAAGTTGATTAGCAAATTCGTTCACTGCTTCTCATCTTCATACCATTTTTCTTTCAATTATTGGTATACTTTAACTGCAGTTGGTAAGTTGTTCTAATTCATTTGTAGTTTAGACTTGACTGATAATCCAAGTTATTATCATTTATAATTTGACAGATTAACGTATTTTTGCTGTAATTGTTATCATGCCCAATTTCTGGTTATACTAATTAAGCAGTTATCATATGGATTGCAACCAATAAGTTTATTATCTTCCACGTAATTCTTGGCTAACACTTTGACTAAAATCCAATTAGATATCACAGGAAGAAGCTTGAGGCTTGCTAACTGTATTATTTACCTATAGGTGATTTTAACATAGTAATGGATTAGAAGATGATCACTATTGATATTAATTTTCTTGCAGATTCTTAGCAGAAAAAATGATCAAGCACCCTTGAATATTCAAAACTAATTTTTAGAGCATTCATGTGACGATGGTTTAAGTAACGATCAAGGTAAGTGTACCCAACTAGTTAGATATGTTCATTTGTTATTTTACACACTGTACTCACTAGGTTTAACTACATTTACAACTAAGTACAACAAAAAGCCGAGCTCCATTCATATGACACTAATTATTTAAGCACAACTGTTGAAAATGAGTAGCTGAGTAGCTACAGTAGTGCAAGAGCAGCATGAAGTGGCAGGCTATAAGCTTGAAGGGGGTGAAGCGTAGTCAAATGAGGTTGTAAACTAAAATGTTTGTGTTGCCTTGATCACAATAGAGCCTTAAAAATGGTGCATTTGCAGAGATTATATAAGGTTTGTCAACGCATTTTTTCATAGTGTTCAGGAAATTGCGGAACTGGAAGCTTAAATCCGTAAAAATGTGTTTACAGCTTCCTGCGACGCTGTATTCTAGAAGCTCATGGTTAAATACGTATGGGTATATTGATCCTTATTTGTTCAGTTATAGTATATATATCTGCTGCTCATATATTATAAGTTTATTTCCATGTGCAGGAACACATTCAGGCTTCCGGTTCTAAAGAGAAGTCACCTACATGTCAAAGAAAAACACATGCAGTCATACAAATTTTTGATGTAAATCTCTAATGGTGGCCAGGCCTCCGCATTCTGTACCCCAGGCCTATTTTTCGCCTCTTTGCTCCTTTTCCAACCCATGCGCGATTTCGTCTGCCGCCTTCTTTATCTTCCATTCCAGTTAGTTTTTATTTTCCACTGTTTTCAGATCTGGATACTTATTCTCTTCTCACGTCCATTTTTTTTTGGCCTCCTCTCTTGCTTACTTAACCTTCCTTAAACACTTTTTCCAACCAATCGGGATCTGTCCTGCTCCTTAATGCTTCCTCTCCTCATTCCTTTGAGTTCCCCTTCGCTGTCTCTACTCCGTCCAGTTCCTCGCTATCTCTACATTGGGACCATGAATGATTATCAAACTCTTCCTAGCCTACCACTCTACTCCCATTCTTATCCTGTAGATGCATATATTTTTTCAGCTTGGTTTAGGTTTAAATAGCGATTTCTTGACATGCCTCGGCTCTGTCATGGTGCAATTTGTTTCATTATGGTAATTTTTTTCCTTTTTTTATTTGTTTGTGGATATAAAAGTGATTGATCAGGTGTGGCATTGTTGTAAACCTGCTAGTAGGGGTTGTACTTGATCGGTTTTGTGATGGGTTTGTTTTTCTGGACTTCGGTCGTTTTTCTTTGCATGGGGTTGTTGATAGCTGGCTATGCATTTCCTCTTTCACTTCTCAAGCAATTGTTTGATTATTTATTGAATAAAGGGAATTGTTGGCTTGCCATGTTGTTCATAGCATTTATATGGTCATAAGCTGTTGCTAAGTCATAGTTTTCTGGGTCTTCTGGTTAAGCCTTGCATAGGGATTAGTTTTGTATTAGTAGTTACTTTGGTTGTATTATTATGTATTGATAGTATGGGACTGCTTTGCGCAACCTGAAATTAACAGATATCTCTCCCCGTGGAGCTTCAAGAAAAGAAAAAAAGTCAACGAAAAACAAAATTAGAGGGAGTTACCAAATAGTGGCTGTCTTCATATTTGATTGTAAATGAAATATATAATATGTTGTATGATTTTTTTATTTTTTTGTTTTGGGTTTATATATGCATTCAAGTGTAGTTATGTATAAAATGTAAATTATGTATGAAAGTTTCCTAAGCTTGCCTATTATTTGCAGAAATGAGTATAGTGGCCTAAATTAGTTTCCTTCAACATTTGGTTGTCATCTGTTCATATGATATTACTCTTCTGTGCTTAGTACCGGTTTAGTACAGAGTTGCTACGCAGCCTTTTTTTATGTAGTAATAGAAATTTCTTATAGTCAGATGTTGTTCCAAATATTTTTAATTTTAGATATTTATATTGGATTACCATGGCTTTACGTTCATGTTTATAACTATATAGATTGTAAAACACTGTCAGGTACATCTGAATAGAAGCATTATAAGTTTACATTTGATGATGCATTACTTAAATTAATGGGACAATTTGACTAAGATCCTATTAAAATACACAAAAATTCCGTTTAAAAACTTTGTAAATTAGGTCATTATTTTTTGAAAATCATAAAAAAAACATTTCACTTTAAAAATTACCAAACTTCAAAACTTAATTTCAATATGTAATCATCTTTGTATATGTGATAAAAGTACCCAAAAAGCTTCAACTTTTTTTTCCCCATTTTTCAGTTGAACTACTGTAAATCCTCCAATTTTCCAAAAAATTGTAAACGACATACGTATCAAATTATTGCATGCTTCTGTGCTATTTTTGTTAATTGCTTCAAACTTTCAAATTTAATGCAAACAATTATTCAAATGTCACATTATTGTAGGACAACCATTAAAAAAAATTATGACCATCGCATACAAATGCAATATATATATCACTTTCAGTAATATTGTAGAAAAAACATCAACCATACAGAAAAATTGCAGACGTGTCTATAGTTTTTCGATACATTGAGACATGTCTGCAATACACTGAGCGATTTTTGCAGATAAATTTGCACTTATTCACAAATAATTGCGAACATTTCAACAACTTATTTACTTTTACACAGTATATTATGAAATAGTTTCTGATATGCCTGCACACTTTTACAATAAGTGTAGACATTTCATCAACCTATTTTTCTTTTTCAATATCTGAAATACAATATGAAATAGTTATTAATATATTTATACCTTCTTACAATAAATGTAGATATTTTATCAATTTTTTCAGTAATCTTTCGTTACTATTTACAATTTTTTATTAAAATTTTTTTAGGCATTACTGCAAAAATTCATGAAAGTACGTTACTAAAATAAAATAGGGACTCGCTTTACATTGAAATTTAGGGAGGGATCCACTTTAAATTAAGTTTTATTTTAAGGATGCCTCCTTATATTCACTAAATTAATAAGCATGATAGGTAATGTAATTCCGTCAAATAAGAAATAATTGACATATGACGTTACTTTTTTTAAATATAAATCCATTGTTTTCTAATAAATTTTTTATGTTATGTGTGCATTAAGATTACTTAAGATGATCAATTTATAAGCATCTCTCATCGCATTTCACATTAACGTTCAACAAATAAACCAGTCAAAGTAAATTTACAAATTTAAATTTTCATGTGGTTGTAATTTAAAAACATTCATCTAAGAAAAATTTCGATGAAACCCGTGTGGCACAAATAATAAGGAAATAGATGTATATATCTCGATTTAATGTTTACCTCTTATCTAGCCATCTCATTTTGAACCAACGAAGCATCTACCTAACAAAAATCGGCATAGCCAGTAAAATAAGTCTGAAGTAGTTACCGTAAAATGTTAAATCAAAAGGCTTAACCTGTTGGCCCTTCTTGGTAAATAATCAATGATTCGATAATTCTATATGATACTTTGACGAAAGCAACGATACTAGGTACTTATTTTGTGCATGTGCGTGATTCAGTCACTATTGAAGAAATCTTTTCTCCCGCCTGGATCTTAGGTGTAGATATTTGATCGGTTCAATCCGTTTTGAGGCAAAATACATCAAAACAAATTGAAATCAAACAAATTCAAAACTAAACTGATGCTAATCGAGTTAGTTCGATTAGTTAAATTAATAACCAGTTTAATCGAAATATAAAAAGGCTTCATCACTCAAATAACTAATTTAAGGAAAAACATAATTTTGTGTATAAAAGAGACTATTTTTATATTTCTTATGTTTATAATAAAATCTAACCTACTTTTAATAAGTAAACTATGTATTTTATCACTAAACCAATTATTTAAAGTATTATAATACCAAATTATTGGATGATGTAGTAAAAAGTCAATTAAATCAGTAATAAAAAATCTAACCGAACTCAAACTGATTTATTTCCAAAACCGACTAAAATTGTTGCCTGCATGCTTCTTTAATACTTATTATTTGCTATTTATTTTGGCATTAATGTCATTGGTATTAAATTTTGCTTCAATTGGACATACATAATCATTGTAGTCATTATATAAAGTTATGGTGTCCATGGAAACAATAATATATAAATTAGATTAAAGGTTGGATATGAAGAATTAAAAATCATCTACTAATGTATAGTCATTTTTAAAATTGCACTAAATATTAGTTATTATTCATTAATAATAAATTGTGGATTGGTAAGTTTAATCAATATATATTAAAAAGGTGAATTTTAGGGACAAGTCCAGAAAATCAAAGAAATCGTAAATATTATGAAAAAATATATAGAAATATCTGCATTTATTGTGAATATATGTAGCGATATTCACATAATTATTGCATGTAATGAAAGAAGAAAAAAGAGGTGCAACAGTGTATACATTTATTGTGAAAAAGTACAGATATGTTTGCAACAATTTTATAGTGTATTGCAAAGATGTTTTTTTTTTGTATGAAAATATTGCAGACATGTCTGCAATTTTTACAAATATCTGTTTTTTTGCAATTTTACTGGAAGTGATATATTTTTCATTTATATGCAATGTTCATCATTTCTTTTGTAGAATTTTCTTGAATAATGTGATGATGGAATAAGTGTGAACTGAAATGAAAGTTTGAAGTAAATCAACAAAGAAAGCATAAAAGTCTACAATATTTTGATATAACTGCTGCGATGTCAGCAGTTTTTCGAAAAATAGTAGGATTTCGTTGAAATGTAAATATTTTTTGTTTTTTTCTACTTTTTTTTGTGTCTTTTTTACATTAATATGAAAAAGAATAGTGAATTAAGTTTGAAAGTTGTATAAATCTTAATGTTTTTTATGACTTTCGAGAAACAAAAACTTAGTATACAAAAATTTAAAATAGAAAGTTTTTGTGTATTTCGAAGCTTAACAGGACTTTAGCTAAATTATCAAAAAAAAATTATCATTTGAATTCAAATGATGTTCAAATTATAGGTAAAACCATAAAAGTTATACAGTTATTTTACACATCAACTTCGTCCGATCGCTAGCAACAAATACGTCTTTAATGTGAACTCACGATGCAACAATCCGTGAAATATTTGATGAATTTGCACAACTTGTATTGACAATGTTCACAACAACTTTCCACATAACTCGATATAATATTTGCGTTAATGATTTATTTAAAATCGACGTATGCACCACTGTATTTTATGATACAATTATGACCATCACAAGTTGCAATGAGAACGGGAAAATACACTTGTTTTAGAAATTTATGGGGATGTTTCCCAAAATATGAAATTTTTCTTCAAATATTAAATATCATTTCCAAAATTAAGCACAAACTAAAATGGTAGAAATTGAAGATTTCACTTGCGATTTCAGAATATTACGAGTTGCTAAAACTATAGAACGTGTTGACGTTCGTTACAAGATGATATATATTCAATTCTAAGCATGTACCCTAAATTTACAAGGTTATATTTACCAGGTAGTGCATGCGGAAAATTTTCAGCTTTATCATTTAGGAATCTACAAATATCATTTGCTTAACCTTCTCGAGCACACATTACAAAATTAAATGCTAAATCAAAATTAACAGCATCGATAGTACTTTTGTACCAGACAATATTTACTACCTATTAATATCGACCATTTCTCTGTGCTAACCTTGATAGAAATATGTGTTCCATCTACCGCTTCAAATTTCATTTTGAAAAAGGAATAGTAAATGTAACATATCTAATTTCATCTGCAACATCAGTGCAATTTTTGGATTTAATGATATATTCCATCATAAGTAAGACAATGACCTTAAAAACACAAGTGTTAATGTTTTTAATAGCTCGATTATAAATTTTATCAACGTATTAATCTGTGATTGTTTCATATCCTATCATGTAACAAATCATTCCTACCAGTCATTTTTTAATAGTAAAAACTAAACCATACCTAATACGTCTGAAAATAATACCCTTCATTCGATAAGGATATGGGCTTTTGTTCTTATATTCATGAAATTCAAAATTGTCATTCATTCATATTAAATCAATGTTAAAAGCGGTATGATGCAGAGTATGGATCAACTGGAATAACTTTGTCATGAATCCAACGAAAGATTTATCGTACTTAGCCATAAGGGCATTTCCAACCATATGGGTTGGTTTTGATTAGTTCACGCTGGATCAACCAAAACCAACCCCAAAAAGAAAAAAGAAATTATTTTTTAATAGGCATAAAATAAGTCGGTTAAGGAAATTAAAAAAAATGTTAGCCAGCTTAAAATTATTATACGTCTAGTATACCAAAATAGAGAATAGTCAATTATAAACTCGTCGCACAAGTTTATAAATCAAATTTTCACTACACCAGAATTCAGTATTAGCTAATGATAGAAATAAGTATGTTGTAATCAATTTACAACAACAAAATTATACTATTTTGAGAAATAGCACAACATAGAGAATGGAGAGATTATAGAATAATGTTTATAAATATACAAATAAACTAGAAATCTAACTGGATGATGTCTAAGGCTTGTCATAATAATTTCTTTAAGAATTTTATATAAAAATCTCCCAAGATACAACAGAGTATTCTGCATGAGATTGTAATGAGTATGTCAGTCTGTGATTAAATTATAATAGTAGGAGTAATAACAGAGAAGATAAAAGGAAGATTCAGATTGGAAAATGATCTGGATTGAGAATGTGATCAGTATTCTCCTCTGTTTATATTTTCTCCATATCCCTTCGAATAGTTACGTCCTTACCTCTTCGTACATTCACATCTATTTGCATTTCGTCGCTGAAATCTACAGGTTGTGCTTACTCGCTAAAAAACTACGCCAGCATCATCGCATCTTCTCAGACCTGCATCCGTCCGTTTTCGAACGGCCTCCATCCGCTCTGTTTCACCAAAAGTTGTGCTTCTTGCTGTTTAACGGTCACATCCATTTGTTTCAAAACCGCATGCATCTCTTCAAGTTTGCGTCTGCCTTTTTCCGGTTGGCTACAAAGCCCAACCCAGTCTATACTATATTATGATTACTGAGTTTGGTTTCGGAAGCTCTCAAGCCTCCTCAGCAATATTAAACTCAACCGTCACACTTTTCCATACTTTCTTCGCGTATTTGCTTTCTCTGCGCTTCCTTTTCGCCGAAATCAATAAATATTCACGTCTCTTCCAATACACAGCATTCACTTTCCCCTTTTCATCCAAGTTCCTGAATATTCATGCCCGTCAGAAATTTGAGCCTTTTACCCCCAATCAGCGTCATCCTCTCCTCCATCCGTCCATTAAACTGTTCCTTTCCTCCCTTCTTCCGTCCATTAGCTTTTTCAACCCAGGTGATTGTTTCTTCCCACTTCTACATATTTTTTTAAACAATTCACATCAGGTTTCTTTCGCTTCATCCTTATGCGTAGATCTATGGTTTTACAATGATAACTGACCCGATTTGCATACTTTTATTTGGGTATTTTATTATTAGCTAAGTTATTGACTGCTAATTGAAATATTTACTGAAACCTCATTCTTATTCTTTTGTGCGGAATGCTAATTTTAGGTTTATCCGTTGCTGTACTCTATTAGTTGCCAATAATATTATTATTTTTTCTTTTTTTAGGGTCAACATTTGTAGCAGTTGTCTGAATTCTATAATTTTGATTAATATAAAAATGATACATGTGTGTAGGTATAAAAAAAATCAAAATAATGCGAATAGCTTTCGCATTTTCGCTATTGAAAAAAAGTTAGGTCTAAAAACTGAATAGCTCTACAGCGTTCATCATTGACTACTGACTAAATATCATACAAAAGAAATTTAAAACTCAAATGGATAACCTGATGGAGTTGTCAATGAGGGATTATTTTCTATTACGCAGTACCTGTATTTAGATTCAATTAGAAACGTTTACATATGACACCTCCCGAGTTTGAGATTAGAACTTTGCAGACCATATCGCTACTAAATGCAAGATTTTAGCACATACGATCTACCTGTAGAATGGCGGTAAAGCTGCTGCTGCATATGCTAAGTTTCTCAGACTGAGCCATGTGCTTAACAGTTTGGAAAATTACAATTTTTTGAATGATACTATTATTATATGTGCATGAACCGACATATGAGCATGGGTGTGAACCCACTTCACTCATGTTGTTCCATGAGAATTATGCAAGTATAAATTTCTATGACTATCAACGTGTTTTGTTCATGTAAATGATTAAAATGCGAACAACAGGTTTTCTATGACTATAAGCCCAGTTTAACATCGGATTCACAACATGAGAACGCCCAATTAGAAATTCCGTGAGAATTAAAAAATGTGTGGACAACCTACGAGTGTGCAAGTATGATGCTTTTTATATGTAACAAAATAAAATTAAAAGAAATGGTGCTGAGCGGCGCATATTTTAATACTGCTTGGAGTCGATTCAGGTGTATGACAATTTGAATGAAAGAAAATATGAAACTTCAGTTCAGTTATCAGCTTCCAAAATATTGTTGAGAGTAGATTTATTTTTGTAATACTGTTAATAAAACACGTAGCATCTGGAAAAATTTTAGTGTCTACTTAGAGTTTTCATAAGTTAGCAACTTTCTGTTGATGTTACGGACCATGAAATAAAGTCTAATTAAGATTTTTTTTTCCTTTCTAATCCCTGATTCTCTCCTTTTTATTTGGATTTTGCATGTAGTGCTTGGGTTCGAATCGAATTGACTTCTGTGCTTTTGACACGATGACAATATGGATGGTGTTTTGAACTTGGAGAACTGTTATGTGTTAGTCTAGAAGGGATTCTACTGCTCGGCTTTCTTATATAGTTACAGGTATGTTTTGAATATATTTTTATAACTTTCCATATGTGCAATGTATTTTCATTTCTGTGATTTTTATGTTAGGATAACTCATTGATGATTTAAGTATGAAGTTGCTACAACAGTTCGAAGTTCCACATAACTTAGGTATTATTTTTTGTTTGTTTCTACATTTACAATTCAAGATCGAATATTTTGTCAAATTTTTGTACTTCCAAACTATTGTTGAGAGTTGGTTTATTTTTGTAATACTATTAACAAAACGCATAGCATCTGGAAAAAATATAGATGTCTGCTTGAAGTTCTCATATGTTAACAACTTTCAATGGATATTACAGGCTATGAAATAAAGTCTAATTAAGACTTTTTTAATCTTTATGATCCCTAATTTTGATTCTTCACGAAGTGCTTGGGTTCCCATTGGCTTTTTTTTCCTCTGCCTTTGACATGGTGACAATGCAGACGATGTTTTGAACATGGAAAGCCATGAGGTATTAGTTTAGAAGGGGTTTTATTGCAAGAATTTTTTCTGTAGTTAAAGTTGTGTTTTGCTTATTTTTTATAATGTTCCCTGCATGCAATGTATTCTCTTTTTGGCGGTCTATATGTTTGATGACTTATTGGTGATTTAACTATTGAGCAGCTACTGCAGCTTTAAGTTCCAGGTAGTTAAATGTATTAGTTTGTTTAATGTTTTGCTTCATTTTTATAGACCATCAGAACTCAAAAACAAAACTTTACACTACTACTATTGCATCAGTTTTAACTGTATTATAGACTATAATATACATGCAGTGTTTGTAATTCATGTGTACGTGTGAAGCAATGTATTTATATACAAATGCAGTCTAATATGGATAATAACCCTTCTTCATTCCTCATTAACAATTTTATTTGTAAAACAAAAAATAACCCTTTTTTTATTCCACATTAACGATTTTATTTGTAAAACAATTATAGAAAGATGTTTTATTTTTCAAGTTGCCATACTTTGTATTATGTTGGTTGAAAAGTTCTCATCCTTGGTAGATCGTAGAAGAGACTATTTATGATTAACTTTATGTGTTCGGTTTACATTGATGTCAGCAATTCACATGCGTTTTAAAGTTTTTAGACCAATTTGACTATCATAGTAATATTGAGTTCTTATTTCATCTATACAACAGTATTAATAATGGGCACAACTTCTTTATCTCTCAAGCCCCTTTCATTTTTCAACTTGGGACATTCATGCACCACCACATGTATTTGGAAATCCAAGCTACAGTGCCTTTTCCTTCTAGCACACATTCTCTTCATTTCCCAAATTTTAACCTATTACCTAAATTAACTTTCCCTTAAACCTAATTTGTCATTCCTTGATTTCAACATCATAACCACACCCAAATCTCAACGATAAAATCTATGTAGTCAAGGCGCGCGCCTAGGCGAAAAAAAGCGCAAGACGCAACTAGGGGACTTTTTTTGAGTTCAAGGCACACCTGTTAGTGAAGCACAAAAAAAGCGCAAAAAAGCCCAAAAGCGCAAAAAGCGCGTTTTATTTTCAGTTTAAGTATTTTTGTTGTTGTAAATTTAGGTTGAATGGTTTTTCGATTACTTATTTTGGTTTGTGACATGAACTTATGAAGTTTTATCATTAAAATTGCAAACTCAGCTATTATTTATTGTCAAAACTATATATTAAGTTGTAGTTGTAAGTGCAGTTTTTATAGTTCACTTGGAAAAAAATCGCAACTAAGGCGCACAAAAAGGCACAAGGCGCAAAAAAGCCCAAGCGCCTTGGGCTTTTTTGTGCCTTTGCGCCTTGACTACCTAGGATAAAATATATCCCGCCTAAGTTGAAATGTGGGCTTGCCTCCACACTATCAAAATAAGATAAATTACGAAGGTCTCCATCGTTAGAAAAACTAACAGCTCCAATTTCTACTTTTAGAGATCCTTGAACTGCAAGTTCTACCATGTTAAAAAAATTCGGAACGAATGAGTTCTTTTAATACACGAAGGTCACATTTCTAAATCGCTTATGGACTTTTCCGTGTTCTATTGGAAAACAATAATGAGATTTTAGGTCACATTTTTAGGACAATTAAGATAGCATGCACTACCCGAAAGGTACAGTCAAGATTGAATCAAGTGTTTATGATTTTTTCCATAACCGTGTTATTTATTGAAATTAGGCAGCTGTATAATTATGCAAAAAAGAACTTTCTTTAACAGTTGATAATGTTATGGATGATTTTGTCATTGGGTTATATAGTTACAATAAGAGGAAGAGGATAATCTCATATTTAATATGTAGAGATCAAACTATTTTGCCATTGGTCTATGTAGTTACAATAGGAGCAAGAGGATAATCTCATATATAATATGTAGAGATCAAAGTTTGGACTTTTGCCTGAAAGAAATGCAGTGCAAATCAATCAATGATATTTGATTATAGCATGCGATCTTATACAACACTTATGACTAACATTCTGATTTGCAATCTGGCATGTATTCAATTTCGTTAAAAATACAAAAGAATGAGATACATTGCAATGCATGTCGAACGGTTTGCTGAAATTTAGCTTAATGATTGAAAATTATAATTTTTGGGATCTATTATGCCTTTAACCAAATTATTGTTGAAAATCATACATGTTACAAAGTATATTTAATACAAAGAAATCAAGCATTCGAGCAAAAAAATATTGCTTATTTAGTAGGAAATTCCAAAAAAATAATAAGATGAGTAGAAAAGGATACCATTGTGCGACATGTTGTATTACTAGCCTGCAAATACGTGATTTTACCAAAGATAAGGGGATTATTATACAAATTGCATTTACTTCATGGTTTATTCCTTTTTATATAAAGTTAAAGCATTCAATAATCCAAATTACACTTTGCTCTACTGTAGAATAGGTTATTCAAGTCTCGCCAACAAATTTAATATTGAGAATATCAAACCTGCTGTTCTATACGCTTTAAAGTAAGTATTTAAAATCATATAACTGTACGCACTGTGCGTATGAATAGATAGAAACTAAAGCAATAACAATAGATGTCTAGATCGATTATTTGGGAGAGACTAATGTTATATACACAGACATGCATTTTTTGAATTTTTTGGTGATATTAGTATGAAATCATATGGTTAAGATTATCTAGGTTAATAATTTGAGTGACTTGGCCTAAAAAAGCAATTGTTTATATTGTGTAGAAAACAATATATGGTGTAAATGATGAGTCAGTCCATGTGATTAATACAAGTTGATAGATTTCACGATTTAGAATTGGCAATATATCTAAATGATTTTCCCTTTCACTTTCAAACTCTCCTTCCTATTGCTAGATCTTTGTTTTGTATTTCATTTTCTAATCCTGAATTTTAGTTTAACCTTTCAAGTAATTTAATGATGTGATATTATATAAGATTGTTTAATTAAATTTAAAATGTATGCTCTTTTATCTCTTGACGATTCACGTTGTCTATGTACATCACAAATTTTTTCTACAGCAACAACTACAATTTTTCCACTAAAATTATTATAACCGGGTTTAAATGATATTATAAAAGTGGTTTTCCATGTGTGCTTTCTTATTTCTCTTTTCGATTTGCTTCTAAAGGGTGTTCATTTTCATCACCATAACATATATATATATATATATATATATATATATATATATATGAACTATAGTGAATTTATGTGATCTAATGTCAAATAATTTTCAGACTGTAGGATTGCTAATCATATCTAAGTTGAAAGGGAAGACAAGGCAACTGGTTTTAAACCTATCACAAAGTACATGCTGGTAACAGCCAAAGGGTATTTATTACTTAGAATTTTAGCACATATAATGTACATAGAGTTGTGTTGTTTATTAACTGCTCTTTGCCTAAGGTGGAAAAAATAGGCATTCAACTTATATTTGTATCCATATATAGGTAATTGTGTAATGTTATTTAAATTATACCATATGTTTATCATATTGTCAAAATTTTGTTGTACAAAATGACTTTTCATCAACCTAACTTTTCCCTTTGTTCTATCAATTTTGATTCATGTGGGTCAACATTCACTTGAGTTAATGTCCGTGCTGCATTATTAGGATATACTAATTTGATCCTGAAAGTGATAGAACATTTCATCCTGCTATTCTTTGTGTTGAAGCTCAACCAAGAATTGAAAGTTAATTAAATTATTTGAGGGATAGCAAGGATGGTGTATTGCTGGCGCATGCATGATACTTCCAGAATTGCTATGTAATGTATAATTTGTTTGTCAAAAAAGATATATGTAATCAACGAGTGTTTGGAAGCTGAAGCATGGTTAAGAGAGAAAAAACAGCAGCATGATGATTGATGCCTCACCAAAATATGTGAATCATGTTCTCCTGTCAGCTGATGTTAAGAGAAAGGCTTAAGCATTAGACAGGTTATGTAGGCATGTGATGACCAAACCTCAACCCGCACCTACAAAACCTCGAACTCCACCTCAGCTAGAGGCTCAGTCTCCTCAACCTCAGTCGTCAACTGAAGAACAACCTACTCAGAATGATGAGACTGCGGAACAAATGGCTGAAGAGAATATTGTATTACTACTATTCATCTTAATGCCCCATGTGTTGACCACTTTACGATGCTTTACGTGGACTTGGAGCATAGAAATCTCAAAATATGCATCTTATGTTTGAACATGAACAGGTGATTCAAGCTGGACGTTGTGGTTTCTATTGAAAAAAAAACTGTTGACACATGGTTGTATGTATGTACTAGATTAAGTATAATTGAAAAGGGCAAGTTATCCTACGTGTGAATTAAATAGACAAATGTTTTCGTAATATTGTTCTAATTAATTTTGATATTTTTATGTGTGTGAACTGTTACATTCTATCTGCTACTGATTTTATATTATGAATATCAATGGTTTGATTGACAAAAAAGAGTTTTAGTAAATTTAGTCTATGCTACATTGAAAAAAATAATGTATGTTTATGTCTATAATATTTTTAATTTTCTAGAATTTGAGATATGGTAGTACGAAATCACTAATTGCCATGCATGGTACCCATCCATTTCAACTAAGATTCGATTAAGATTAGAATTAATCAATGAAGACTGGAATTTGACTTTAGTTCCATATCACTGAAATTTGAACAGCTGCCACAAGGAATTTCGTTTTTGTAGCCAAACTGATTGAATTTTGTAACAATCCAAAATTAAACACTCTATTGGCGTCTGTTTTTGAGTGTAATTCTTACAAGTATATGATATTGGATCATTGTTGGGGATGCTTTAAGCTTAACGTTAGCTTTAATAATAGTCCTTATTGGTTTTCTTATGATCTTACGAAATCTCTTATTAATGAATATTTTATTTTTGTCCTTCACCAAGCTTTGTCACACACTTATTTTGGCTTTGTTCTTATTTGATATACTGATACCATAAGAGAAAAGAACTTCTAGCAGCTCAATAGCTTTTACGGCAATATCCGTGTGCATAGCTCAATTTTAATTTAAAGGCTTTTCAGTTCCCTTTCTCTGGAAAAAAAATACTGAGCTAACATGTGAAAAGATTTAAAAAAAAATGGTTGCACCAAACTGATCATTACACCCACGTCCATACATGCATTTCTACCTATGAAAACATACCTCCCTCAGCCGCCAATATCACCTTCTCTAGCTTAATAGCTCAAGCTTCCATAACCAGATGTTTTCTCTTCTCTCCTCTTCAACCCACTGGTCATACAAGTGTAGCTAATCTAACTCTCTTCTACCGTAGACCTTTCCCTCTTTGTGCATGCTGAAACGTACCATCTCTTCCGACCGCTTTATGTTGAATCAAGATTCATACATGTCGCCCTCCCCGTTCAGTGGAAATACATCAAATACTGATAACAACAGCTACGTTGGTTGCGGAATCGAGGACGGGTCTACATGTTCTACCATACCAAGTAGTGTTTGGCATCTACTGTTAACAACGAGTATTTTGTATGTTAAGGGTTCTTTCTTACCAATTCTATTTGCTACTATGTACTGTATCATCAGTTTTCGATAGTTTTTCCCATCTTCTATAACTTTCATAGCATAGATGGGAATGACTATAGGGTTAGCAGTAGGTTCCACAGTTTAGAGAAAATTCATCCTCTCTTTACATGTTTGGTTAAGGTTAAATTTATTTTGAGAAAATTATGCTTCTAATATACTCTATTTATAGAAGAATTACAGTGAATTTGGTCATTTATATTCATAGCACTAAAGGTTGAATTGTTAGACTTTTGGGGAAATGCCTTAGCTCAAATCCTAACATTACAAATAGTCTGAATAAGTTTGCCATTTTGAATTGTTTACAATTGAAATTGGAAGTTCATCCATAAATTATTTCTCTTTATGCACAATTTCTAAGGCGACAGTGTAAGTAGATCTGTCCAACAAATCAATTAGGGAAAATTGAACATCTAATCAATTTAACATTAGTTCGATTCCTAGGTATTGCACAATTTTGCATAACTATAGCTGGAAAAAATGTGGATGATTAATTTTTTCTTAGAATAAACCTTATTCCAAAACATGTTAAATACAATGTATAAGGTTCAACGATAAATTAAAGTTACTCATATAACATGAAGATATGAAAATATATAGTTGATTATGTAACATATAAGTTAATGGAAAAAATGATAAAGTATCTACTTTAAAATATTACAATGAATATGTAAAATGCTGATAAATTGCACATACATGACATATTGAAGTGCTAACAAATATAGCAATTCATTGTCAAAATGGTAATGATATTTCTATAAAAATGAGATATCAGTTTCTTCTTTTCTATCAAGAATGTTCGTGGCTATTCAAAAAAAATTGTGTTTATATATTTGCTTTGAATACATTAACAATAAGTGGTTGATGAATACTTTAGATCTTTTGTTCAGTTTTTTATGTCTCTCCAATAACTAATCTCTCATTATACTATATTAAATAGGAAAATAATTTATTTATCTGTATAACTAAAGAAAAGTCTATTTAGACACAAAAATTTAACACAAATTGGCTGATATAAAATCTCAACTATTGGATTACTCCCTGATTTCCACTTCTCATATAAGGACAAATTTATCCAATGAATGAGATTTTATGTCTTTTGATTTGTGTTAAATTTTTATGCCCATATGGCTGCTCCCATAATTTAAACCCCAATATTCATGATTATATGAGAAACTCGATTTTTCATACATTCTGGAGTACTTTTATAATAAGTAATTGATGAAGAATTTCAATCCTTTATTCAATTTACTATGTTTGGCTACTTGGCCCTATCATGATATACGAAGTTACGGAAAATGATTTCTTCTTTTATTCATGCGGCTAAGATAGTAGTGAATTATGATTCTTTGCTAATAAAAATAAAACAAAATAAATTCCTTTACTTCTCCCATATATATTTATAAATGTTTGAAAACATGTGACAATTTTTTTTTTGGAGAATACGTCTGTAGTATGGAAAAATGTAGGCTACTGAATTAACTTAGTTTTTTGATGAGGAGTTTAATCTTTTACTTCGGTTTTTTATGTTTGGAAACTTCACTCAATTCTTCTATTAAGCTATGTAAAGTAGGAAATGGTTGCTTAACAAAGAAAATGAGGACAAAAAATTATGGAAGCCTTTTATGTTGGAAAATACGAGGATGAAGATTGAGAACTGCTCATTCGTCGAAACTGTATATTTTTGTCATGGACCTTCAAGTAAAGTTCTAGCTGTTTTCTACTCATTTCAAAACTATATGCAATATGTGGGGAAGTTTTTGAAATGGAAGCTGCATTCTGTATTAGATCATATAGTATGCGACAGAGTTCGCATTATTATAGTAGTTGAATTAGTAAAAAAATTGAAGTCGGCGCGTATGATAAAAATAGTAATTCTAAAAGCAATCTTAAACAAATGCAATATAAAGCAGCGTGATCTTAAATTGTTGCCTTAGAAACATTAATAACCCAGTACATATCATCAACAATAATATATACTGCACCTTGCATCTTAATTCAATTTATTTCGGGCACATTATACCACTGCTATAAAACACTCACCACTCCAAATAGTTCTTTAGTTAACTTTTCGGATTTTCTCATATTGAATATCTATCATTTTCTACATAGTCTTAACTGGGTATCAAAGTAGAGGTCTATACTAAAGGATTTATTCCCTATGTAATGAAAAAATTAAGTCAAAACATTTCACTCATCAAATGATGTTTGATATTTGAATGACATGCGAAGAAAACAAATATTTTCAGTTGCATGTTGTAATTTTCTCATAAAAGAAATTGTGTTCCACATTGCCATTGGTGATGCGATGTATATGAATAAGAAGCATGATTTAATATCTAAGTATGTGTAACACATATAATATATTAGAACGCTTAGTAATTACAAGGTGGTATAAAATACTAATAATTATTAGTTATGTTTCTATTAGTGTTCATTCTCTTACAAACATGTAATATCATCAATTCATGTGTGTACAAGGTAATGGAAAATATTGAATATCGATATCTTGCATCTTGATGGTGACAATTCACATTTGTGAATTCTTGAAAGTAATGACTCAATTATATAATGCTCTCCATTGCACTAAATGTTTTTGTGTTATTAGTTCCATTCACAAACAAGGCATAGGATACTCAATTTACATATAGTGTTTTCATGGTTATATTCATACTATTAAACAGAGTTTTGGTGAAGCCTGTGTGCGTAGCACGGGTTCGCACTTGTTTTAGTTTGAAGCATGAAACTGTTAAATAATGGCCCAGTAAAAATAGGGTCATATTAGACCCGTATCCGAACTGGGACGGACAGTGGCGGCGCACGCGTGTTTGTAAAGCAAGACTTCTCTCCTTACAACAGAGCAAACATTTGGGTTCCCTAAGGCTCCAGCCTCCTCTTAAGGAATTGCTTTATATACTTGGAAATAAATTTTACGTTTGGCAATATGGGACTTTGGAGATTTCATTCAAAACTTCAACAAATAAGGTCATGAACTCTGATTCCATAGTAGATCGAGCTATGCATGTTTGTTTAGTAGATTTCCATGACATTGCTGCCCCTGCTAAGGTAAACACGTAACCACTAGATGATTCTGATTCCTACGAATTAGCAATCTAGTTTGCATCACTATATCTTTCTAAGACGGCATGATATTTCCTATAATGTAAGGAATATTTTGTGTTATTTTTCAAATATCCAAGCACTCTTGTTAGTTCTTTCCAATGTTCTTTTTCCTGGATTGCTTGTTTAGCTACTCAATCGACTTACTACATAAGCTATATCTGGTCTTGTGCAATTTATGAGATACATCAGATATCCTATTACACGAGAATATTCCAATTGCATTACACTCTCCTTAGTGTTTTTATGCAGTACTATGATGGATTAAAAGGTGTTTGTACTCCTTTAATTCCAAATTCTTGAAATCTTTCAATCACTTTATCTACATAGTGTGACTAAGATAATTCAATTCCATTAGATGTTCTTATTATTTTGATTCCCAAAATAATGTCTGCAATACCCGAGTCTTTCATATCAAAACTATTGAATAGCATTTTCTTTACTATCTCTATAACTTCAATGTTAAGACCAAAGATTAGCATATTGTCTACATATAAACAAACCATCATGTATGATTGTCCAATTTATTTATAGCCAGCGATTCAACCCGAACTAGTTACATGCCTTTTCTCCCTGGCAGGAACGTAGTCAGTAAGCCCGTCATATCGAAGCTGACCACTGACTTAGAGAAGGGTCTCCCCCTTTTCGAATGAAGAAAGGAGTCGATGCACTTTGGCATAAGCCTTACTATTCATCTGACTCTGTAAGCAATCCTCCATGCATTTATGTACTTTTCAAATAGGAATCCATTTTCTGAAAGATCGTGGCTTTCGTGCTTCAGTGAGTCATCCGAGCTTACCCGAGCTCTTCCCACCGAGGTGAAGATGACTAATATAATGGACTTCTTCTGATAGGCCTTGGTCTGATTTTGCTGATGAGAGTGAGCAGTCTAATTACGATGCGGGGTGGGATCTGATTTGATCTACATTTGATAATGAAAACGTAAGTTCTGGTGCGCTTTTCACGTTGCACATGACATGATCAATTTGACTCAACGGCGCTAATACTAATAGAAGTTGTGTACTCTTCGTCTAGTGAAGGGGAACGAAGGAGACCGAAGCATATAAACACATTAATCACATTCGTTTAGACCGAAGGAGACCATATAGCGATTTTACTAATTTACATACTTTGTTTTCATTTCCTTTGGAAATGAAAACTTCTGGTTGCTTCATATAGATCTCCTCATCGAGATCTCCATTTAAGAATGCTTTCTTTACATCATTTGATGAATTTCTAAGTTATAGATGGATGCAATTGCTATCAACATTCTTATAGAGGTTATTCGTGTTACTGGCGAATATGTATCAAAGAAGTCTACTCCTTTTTGACGATATCCTTTGCCAACTAATCTGGCTTTATACTTGTCGGTAGAGCCATCTGGTTTCATGTACTTCTTGAAAATCCACTTGCAGCCAATTGGTTTTATTCCAAGTGGAATATCAATAATTTCCCAAGTTTTATTACTTAGAATTGAATTAATCTCACTTTGGGTTGCTTCTTTCCAAAATGCCGATTTAGAAGATGTTATTGCTTCCTTGTATGTTTGAGGTTTATGTTCTAACATGTATGTTAGGAATTCCGAACCAAATGTCTTGGAAGTTCTAGCCCTTACGCTTTTTCTAGGTTCAATTTTCTCAATCTCACGAGGAGATACATCTTCATGTGAATTACTTGATTCTTCTCTTATCATTTTTAGGACATTATTTCTTTCATTTCTTTTATGTGGAAACACATCTTTAAAGAATGAGGCATCTCTAATCTCAGTGATTGTGTTTACATTGATATCTGCTATATCAGACTTGAATACTAGAAATTTGTAGGTACTATTTTGGGTTGGCACTAGATAGTAAAAAAATCTACAGTTTTTGGTCCAAGTTTGACTTTCTTAGGAGGCAGAACTGGAAATTTTGCCAAGCACCCCCACACTTTGAGGTATTTAAAGCTTATATGGAATTGCTCCTATTTTATTGCAAGGAACCTTGTTTAAAATGTTGTTAGACATATTATAGGCTTAACCCCACAAGTTCATCAGTAAACCAGAGGTTAATAATATTGCATTAGTCATATCTTTTGATGTTGTATTCTTTCTCTCGGCAACACCATTTTTTTGTGGTGAATATGAGGTTGTTGTTTGATGAATTATTCCATTTTCGGCATAGAATTGTTCAAATGGCGATTCTTATTCTCCACCTCGATCGAACCACAATATTTTGATCTTTTTATCTAACTAATTTTCTACCGTAGCCTTGTATTTTATAAATGATTTGATTGCTTCGTCTTTACTGTTCAAAGGATATGCATAGCAATGTCATGTATAATCATCAATAAAAGTAATAAAGTACTTTTTTCCACCTCTTGTAGGTAATGATTTAAAATCACATAAGTATGTATGAACTAAACCTAGTGGTTCAGTATTTCTATGAACAATATGAAATGGTCAAGGTATCTATACATGTCTCACATTTGTAGTTTTTATCTTCTTGGAATTTAGGAATTAATCCTAAGTTTGTCAGCTTTTTTATTTTTCGGAAATTTATGTGCCCTAGTCTATCATGCCAGAGTAAAATTTCACGCTCAAGCAAATAAGAAAGTTCAGTTTTATTAATAGCACAATCAGAATACATAGGTTTTATGCCGATAACGGCTACATTTGCCTTAAATAGGCCATCACATAAATATCCCTTTCCAATATACATTCTAGCTTTGGACAGAACCATCTTGTTTGAATCAAACACCATTTTGAATCCTTCTTTTGATAGCACTGCACTAGGGATGAGATTCTTGTGGATGTCTGGAACGTGGAGCACGTCATTCAACTTAACAGTTTTTTCAAAAGTAAACTTCAGAATTACTGTGCCACTACCTTCGATCATTGAAACTACAGAATTGTCCATGTAGAGTTTTTCTTCATGATCGAATTTCTAGTATGTAGAAAACATGGATTTGTCAAAGAAAACATGACGAGTAGCGCCTATGTCTACACACCATTGATTAGGATTTTGAACCAAATTGCATTAAGAATCAACAGCCGAGAATTTGGACTCGTCCACTTCCATGTTATCCACTATATTTGCCTCTTTATTGCGTTCCTTCTTGTGATTGCAATCTCTAGCAGCATGTCCAACCTTTCCACAAAACCAACATTCACCATTAAACTTTTTGGTTTGTTTGTTGTTTTTGGTTTATTGTCTGGAGCTTTCCTTTTCTTTTGGAAATTCTTCTTTTTGTTTTGGTCTTTACCCCTTTAGTCACAAGTGCCTCATCGCTTGTTCTTGTAATTCCACGGTTATCTGCCGTAATTTTTAGTTAGACGATGAGATCCTATAAAGATATTTCCTTCTTATGCTTTAGATAGTTGAAGTAATCTCTCCATAATGACGGCAGCTCCCCCGTGATGTCTTCAACCAAAAACGATTCTCCAACCTTATGACCTTTCGATTTGAGTTTATGAATGATAATTTGCAATTTATGTAGTTGAGTAGTCATCGGTTCGGAGTCAACCATCTTGTAGTCCTTGAATTTCTCTGTAACGAATTTCTTAAGACTAATATTCCGTGTCTTGTACTTCATGGCAAGTGCATTCCAGAGTGTTTTTGCTGTCTTTAGAGGCTGATATCGAGACAATTCAGAATATAGTTTCTGTGTAGAAAATCAGAATGCTTCCACGTAGTAACTTCTAATTCCTTGCCCGGTTTTGGAATCAGTTCCTCCTCCTCGAGATACCTTTGTAGACTGAGTGCGGTGAGATAAAACAACATTTGATTTTTCCATGTTGTGAATTGATAACCTTCTCCTTCGAACGGATCAAGCCTGTTGTGGGAAGTAGCCTTGGTTGATAATTCAACTGTTGTCATCTTTGTTTTAGTAAGAAAAAGGTAAAATTCTTAAGATGTTATACGTCTAGTATACCAAAACAGAGAATAGTCAATTATAAACTTGTCGCATAAGTTCATAAATCAAATTTCCACTACACTATAATTCAATATTAGCTAATGATAGCAATAAGTATGTTGTAATCAATTTACAAATATAACGTTATAATACTTTAAGAAATAACACAACGTAGAGAAGGGATAGATTATAAAATAATGCATATAAATATACAAATAAACTTGAAATCTAACCGGATGATGTCTGAGGCTTGTCATAACAATTTCCTTAAGAATTTTATTTCAAAATTCTCCCAAGATACAATGGATGTATTCTACACGAGATTGCAATCAATATGTCACTCTATGATTAAATTGTAATAGTAGCAGTGATAGCAAAGAAGATAGAAGGAAGATTCAGATTGGAAAATGATATGTATTGAGAATATGATCAGTATTCTCCTATATTTATATTTTTTTCCGTATCCCTTTGAAAAGTTGCGTTTGTACCTCTTCGTACAGTCGCATTTGTTTTCATTTCATCGCTGCTATCTATAGGTCTCTCCTACTCGCTGCATCTTTTCAGACCCACAACCGTCCGTTTTCGAATGTCCTGCTTCCTCTCTGTTTCACCAAAAGTTGCGCTTCCTTCTGTTTAATGGTCGCATCCGTTTATATAAAAATTGCATCACATCTCTTTGAGTTTGCGCCTGCCTGTTTCTGATCCGATACAAAACCCGACCCAGTTTTAGTTCGAAATCTGAAACTGTTAAACATTGGCTTGGTAAAAATAAGGTCATATTGGACCCGTACCCGAACCCGACCCTGCCCGGTTTGGTTTGGTCGAACGGACGACGGTGATGGCGCGTGCGTGTGTGTTGGTGAAGCATGACTTCCCTCCTTTTAACGAAGCAAACATTTGGTTGCCCTAAGGCCCAACCTGCTCTTAAGGAATTGCTTTATATACTTGGAAACAAAGTTTGGCGATGTGGGACTTAGGAGATTTCATTCGAAACTTCAATAAAAATTACCCGATAAAGGGAAAAAAAGCTCTTAGCAGGTTAATTCTTTTAGTTTGCCGAGGTTCATAAAAAAATTATTAGCCAACTTTAAATAAGCCGCTTAAAACGTTTTTTATAAGCAATACGCTAAATTGCTTTGGAAACTTTCAGAGTTATCAAAGCAACCCAAATAAGCTCAACTGACACACATAGTGGATCAGTTGATTCCCAACCATGACATGGTTGGAAATGCTCTACAGCAATCACGACTATAAAGCTTTGTTAATTAATCATGGAATTATTATAGATGAAATCATATTATAATGTGTTTGGAAAAAACATGTAAGATGAAATATATGGAAAACGAGCGTGAATAATTAATTCAATAATGATAAAACAAATAACAAGGAAATAGATGTATATATCCCGATTTATTGTTTACGTCTTATCCAGCCATCACATTTTGAACCGACAAAACATCTTCCTAATGAAAATCAATGTAGCTATTAAAATAAATCTGACGTAGTTATCATCAAATGCTAAATCAAAAGGCTTGACCTGTTGACTCTTCTTGGTAAATCATAATCAAATTCAATAGTTCTATGTGATAATTTAATGAAAGAAACAATACGAGGTACTAATCTTATGCATGTGTGTAATTCAGTCACTATTGCAGAAATCTTTTCTCTCACCTGGATCTTAGAGGTAAATATTTGGTTACATCAAATCAAATTGAAATCAAACAAATTCAAAACTGAATTGATTCTAATCGAATTAAGTTCAATTAGTTAAGTTAATAACCAGTTTAATCGAAATATAAAAAGGTTTCATCACTCAAATAATTAATTCAAAGAAAAACATAATTTTATGTTTGAAGAGACTTTTTTTATATTTCTTATGTTTATAATAAAATTTGACTTACTTTTAATAAGTAACTATGCATTTCATCATTAAACTAATTATTTAAAGTATTATAATACCATATTATTGGAAGATGCAGTAAATAGTCAATTAAACCAATAATAAAAAATTCTAATCGAACTCAAACTGATTTAGTTTGAAAACCGACTAAAATTGATTGGTTAGGTCGGTTAATTATGTTTTAGTCGAATAATTCTCACTCTCAGTCTTTCTAAAGCGCTACACTAGCATTACTGCTATGTTTTCGCCTTATCCTCCTATAATCCATCTAGATGAGACTTAGTACATTATTTAGGAATATAAATAGTGTGGTGCTAAGGGCATCCCAATTTCCTCTTCCTATTACCACTACTAAAAAATACACAAAAGTTATCCTTCCACTCTTCCTAATACCTCACATTAAAAAATAGGAGTTACCACCATTTATACCTATTTCTCCCTCTCAACTTCAATTTGGTCGTTCTCTCTCCATCGAAACACTAGATTGAAGTTCGATCATCATGAAATCATCACTTATGCCGAGGAAGAAGAAAGTTGCATATGCATCATCGTCTCAACCCCAATCTATTCAACCAAGTAAATTTTAAACCCTAATTTCAGTTTGGCTTAAGATTCCACTAGGTGTTATTTGACGTGAATGACATTGACTGAACGATTCTTTCTGGCTGTGAATAGTGTTTTTGAAGGGTGGTCAAATGTCGTACATATTTTTTTTCCGATGGCAGTGGATCACCGTTCGTTTGGTTGACTTTATTTCGTTCGTACATATAATTTTTCGGTGGTAGTGGATCACCGTGCATTAAGAAGCAATGACAGGTAAGGAACAAACGAATTAGGGTTTTAGATTAGGGTTGAGTATGTTTTTTGGAAATCAATCGTTGATTGAGATGTTAGAAAGTGATCTATGTGATATTATGAAGCATAGATAATTTAATGTGTTTTAATTTTTTTAGTTGTGGTAATAAGAAGAGGAAATTGAGGTGCCCTTAGCACCACACTATAAATAAGTTTCTAGGCTTCATATGCGCATCAATTTAGGCTTTATGCATCCTATAAGCACCATATTGTTTCTTTTAATCATTTTTGTCATCATAATTATTTCCAAATCCAAATAAAACCATAACATCCAAATTGTGGATCGTTAAATATTAATTAAGATAAAAAAATTATAACCAAACTACATGAACTTGTCAAAAATATCAAACTTGTTTAATTATCAGTTAATCCATGTTGTTACGATTAATCTTTAGTCCATGTTTACCGCTTGAAAGTCTGAAACCAACTTAGCGATTTTTATAATTTTGGATTTATAGATGTTTAAAGAAAACTTTAACACCATGTCTTAACAAATTATGAGTGGCCTTAGAATGAACGATGTTTATGAAATAATTTTTCAGATCAATAATGAATTACGCATCGGATGACTAGAACAAGAATACTTATATACACATGCACTTCTAACCATTGTAAATAGCTTGAGTGTAAATCAGACAGATCAGACTGGACGGGGGTGTTTTTAGTTTCTATTCTAAGTAAATTCGAACCGAACGTGGACCGAACGAAATATTTCTCATACAAATTTTGTTGTCCTAACTAATGATATAAATAAAATCGATCTGAAATGGACATGTTTTTTTTAATACAAACACGAATCCGGTCGGATATGGATATTTTAAATCAAATTTTATATTTTTTATTAGTTTTTCTTTCGATTATATACCAAATTTAGGAGGAATTCAGACGAATTCGAATGAAAGCGAACCAACATGATTTCTTATATAAATTTTGTTGTCTTGACTCGTGTCCTAAATGAAAATCAAACGGATTCGGATGGATATATTTCGGACATGAACAAGCATTATACATTCGTACAAATTTAATAGTCCTAAGTTTACAACTTAACATGATTTTAGCTAGTACTACCATACTAAAACTGCTATAAAATATTTAACAAGCCTTATGCGAATTCACTTTAGGCAGCGCTTCATTAGTTATCACGTCTTTGGACAAGCAGGTACATAACAACAATAGGGCCTTAATTTTAGGAAGCACTAATAAAAACTTTTATGATTGCGTACTTTTTGCTCTTGCTTAAATTCAATTTATCATATTTTAAGAGTTAATAACGAAACCATTAGCGGTTTTAACTACTACGTCAAAAATAGTTGTTATAAGTTTTGAAGTTTAATTCAGTGAAATTCGGTGGTAGGTTCCTAAGAAAATATATTTGGATTAGTTTTGATTAGTAAAAGGATTTAGGGTGCGTTCGGTAGTGTAAATTGGACCGTTACCCCCAATAGCTAAATTTTAGCCGTTGGGACCGGCGCGTCCGACGCATTGCTCGTCAATAGCTAAAATTTGCCTCCCCCTATAAATTCATCCCTCCCCCTTTCATTTCTTCATTAAATTCATTCATTTCTCTTTATTTTCATTTTTTCGGTCAATTTGAGCTTATTTTCATGTAATTTTCTCTGTCAAAATATTTTAAACATTCGTATGTGCAACATATTTTTTTTCCAGTTAAACGACACACTCCTCTACATCCGGGACTGCTGGATCTTTGTTCATGCCCATCGCTATCCGGACTGTGGAAAAAATGGAGGCATTCATAGAAATTTGCATTAACCATTAAATCTCAAAGGCACTGGAAGATTTTTGACTGCTATTCAGAGGGAATTTAATGACGGTTCAACAATGATCTGACGCAGACACCTATGAGGAACAAATGAGACAATCTAAAGAGGATATGGATATTAAAACGAATGATGCAAATTCCAAATGATGAATGGGTTGTTTTTCACCATCGTCTTGATGGCTCAGACGAATGATGGAGCTTTCCTGACCGATTGTATCAGAGGTTCAGGATAAATCCACCTTTGAATTTTCGAGAGCAGAATGAGATTTTCGGGGCTGCATAGGGAAGGGCACCTGCAGATATGAGATTCCCACACCATTATAGCCCTTTATTGTGGTCGATACAGCTATATGTCATGATATTCTGAGTGGAGGAAGCCCACCACCAGTACAGTCTAGATGCATACAAACGTCGAGTGCTACTTCTAGCTAACGTACTACTGAACGCCCGTTTGTTCAAACGGAGCGTTCCATAGATGTGATTACGCGTTTCTTATCTGTTCAATCTACCGTTGCTGACGTTGAGAGGTGGGAGATTATGAAGATTTTTGGCGTCGATCCATCAGCCTTAGATATGGTGGAGGTTCTATCAGATGAAGACATGTTTGGTTATCTAAGTTATCAAGTGAGAAATTTCCGTCGTTATCAGTAGTGTGTTGTATTTCCACATTTTATTAGTTTCTATATTAATATTGTTTAGTAGTATGTACTGTTTGGTTTACAGTATTCTTCTTCTTTAATGATACCATTCTGCTTTAATGATACCAATCTGTTTTAAACATAAATAAATTAAATTTAAAAAAAAAACGGTCTTCTTAAAGTAGCAATGCATTCTCCACTTAACCGAATGGTCCGCTTAAATGTTCCACTAAAATTTCCTGCTTAAATACCCTGCTTCCGCTTACCGCAAACACACCCTTAGAATGTGCATGTGGCCTATATTAAAAGAATTTTGCTGATGTATCAATTTAGGACTAACTTAGAGATAAATTAAGTACTAGAGCATGCACATGGCTGATATTTTTCCATAGTAAACGACAAAAAAAAGGTGTACACACATGCATATATATATATATATATATATATATGAAATATATATCATACAGAAATGGCGGCTGCACGCACACCCCGAGAAACCCTAACCCAACAAGAAGATGAAGGAGGCGATGGATGGCAAGACGTTCGTCGGAAGGGCAAACAAACCTTTGCTGACGTCATACGCCAGGCCCCCAAAACAACTGCCACGCTCAAAACCCAAAACCCTAGCAAATGGGCAGACATGTTTGAATCAAATCTGAGGAACTCTGGAGAAATGCAATATTTCAAACCACAACAGATGGGGAACATCAAATACCAACTAATTGATGACCTAAATTTCGCTGAGTCAAACAAACTATGGGAAAACTCGTTGTACGTGTACATGGCAGGTAAACGCCTATATTATGTTTACTTTAATGCCTATATTAAACGAGTATGGGCTCCCAAAGGGGCATGGGATGTATACCCAAGAGAAAATGGCTTCTTTTTGATAAAATTTCAACTAAAAGAAGATTTTGAGAGAATTTTCAAAGGAGGCCCATGGTTCATGGACAGTAAACTCATTTTCATGAGGAAGTGGGTTGCAAATTTCAATTTTGAAAAGGCTATGCTTTCTACTTACCCGATTTGGGTTAAGCTCCCCAACCTCAACTTAGCACAATGGAATGCAAGATGCATTAGTAAACTTGCAACCATAATTGGTAAACCATTGGATATAGATGAAAATACAAAACAAGTCAAAAGGATCAGCTTTGCAAGAGTACTAGTAGAAATTACAGCTAATGCAGAACTGCCAAATATGATCAAAGCAGTTGACAAAAAAGGAAATACGTATGAACAAGTAGTAGAATATGAGTCCATCCCACTTAAGTGCACCAACTGTTTGTGCTTTGGGCACATAGATACATACTGCAACACGACCTTACCAGACAAAATGTGGGTTAGAAAAGAAAAGGGCGACGAAGGCAGCGCTTCCAAAAATCCAGACACTGCTACTGTACAATCAAGTGCTGGTAACACTGCAATTAACACTAATGAACCAGAGATCAATGGGGGGCTTTGCAACATCTGAAGCATCTCATACAAATTCAAATCAAAACCACTCTGTTCAGGCACATGAGGATGACCAAGATCCAAGTGATCTACGTGTGGGGTCCATTCCAGAGGTGGAGGAGGAGCCGACAACTCTTGAGGATATTCAGAAGCTGGGTATCCAAATTGCGGAGTCTGATGAAGAAAACACAGAAGAAAACAGTAATGAGAACTTGACTAAAGAAAATACCAAATACAATGAACAATTCATAAGGTAAAGAAGGTATTTCAGTTGCGTTAAACACATTGGTCAGCACTGCTCCAGTTACTAGGAGTAAAAAGACCAATAAATAATGTCGATGCTATGTTGGAACGTTAGAAGTCTAAATAATGACACTCGTCAACTAGATCTTTACAACTTGAGGGACAAGTATAAGCCTTCTATCATAGCTGTTCTAGAAAACAAGTTCAATAATGTTAACTTAGAATATTTCAAGTATCGTATGGGAGACCAATGGGATCATAGTGATAACCTACACACTACACAAAAAGGTCGTATTGTGGTTTTTTGGGAAATGACATACTGAAAATGCTATTTGATTAATAGTGATGAAAAACAAGTAACCTTACGTGCAGTCAATAATGGTGGACTAGACCTTGTTATATCCTTTATTTATGCAAGTAACTTAGCAACTGAAAGGAAAATTCTATGGAAAACTATAACTGAAAATGCTCGCATCATTCAATCGCCATGGCTGGTGCTTGGTGATTTCAATGCTGTGCTGAGCACCAAGGAGAAGAAAGGTGGACTTACGCTCAAGCTTTCCCAAGTTGTTGAATTCAACAATTGTGTGTTATCCAGTGGATTGTCAGAAATTCCCCACTCTGGGCTGCAGTACACATGGAGAAGTGGTGAGGATAAGAAGATTTCATCAAGACTTGACCGTGCACTAGCTAATGCAAATTTGCTAAACATGATCAACGGCCTTAATGCTACAGTCTTAGCCTCATCAACAAGTGACCACTCCCCTCTGCTTATTCGATTTAGTGATACTGCTTGCAACCCCAAAGGGAAACCTTTCAAATATGCAAATCATTAGCACCTCATTCACGGGTATCATGAAAATCTCAACCTCAATTCCTTGCCCAATCCAGATGGTAATTACATGTTCAAATTAATCATGATCCTCAAAACATGTAAGTCCAGACTCAAACATTGGAACAAAGTTAGACCAAAAGAAGGAGACAATATTCAAAGCTCACAAGAACAGCTCAAGACCACCCAAACCTTATTGGATGCAGACCCACTAAACGAAGCGCTGAACAATGTCTATTATGCAATGAAAAAACAATTCAAAGAAGCACTTGCTTCGAAAGCATTTGAAATCAAACAAAAAGCAAAAGAGAAATGGCTCACAAAGGGGGATGAATGCAATAACTTCTTCTATACTAAAATGTCCCAAAGAAAACATTTTAATAACTTGTTTAATTGTTTGAATGAACAGGGAGACTCGAGTAAAGCAATCAAACAACTTGAAGACTTAGCAATTGCATACTATTCAGAGCTTTTCAACGGCACTTACAACGAAAACTTACCCGAAATCATATGCATAAGGCAAGTTACTGCTGAAGGGAGGTTGACTCTGGGGGTTGCCATCAGCAAAAGGGAACTGAAGATGGCCCTCTTCTCCATCCGCGACGACTCCAGCCCCGGCCCTGATGGCATGGGGGCATCCTTCTTCAAATTGCACTGGAAAGACCTGAAAAATCACTTATTAACAGCCTTTCAAGAAGCATTGGAAACTGGAGAATTTCTTCGTGAAATAAATCATACATTCCTAACTCTAATCCCAAAGGTTACTAACCCCACAAGAATAGAAGACTATCGACCAATTGCATGTTGTAATGTTGTTTACAAAATCCTTAGCAAGATTATATGTAACAGATTGAACAAGGTACTACCTTTCCTCATTTCACAATGCCAAAATACTTTCATTAAAGGCAGATTCATTTCAGAAAATTCGTTAATGGCTCATGAACTAGTTAGGGAGTTCAACAAAAAAGGTGCAGACAAAATATGCATGAAAATTGATCTACACAAGGCCTATGACAGAGTCAATCGCAAGTTCATAATTCACATTCTCAGAGCTATGGGTTTACCAGCTAATTTAATCAATCTCATTGGGTTCTGCCTTGACACTCCCACCTCCTCAATTCTGATTAATGGCAATCCCAAGGGATTTATAAACAGCTCGAGAGGCATCAGGCAAGGGGATCCCCTCTCCCCATACATGTTTGCTGTTGCGATGGAATGGTTTACTCTACAAATGGAGCTAGCCACTGAACATAGGCTAATTGAGCCAGTGTACATGCACCAGCCTAAAGTCACGCACTTGATATACGCTGACGACTTGCTTGTAGTTTTCAAAGCCTCAATGACTACCATTGAACAGCTAAAGCAAATTTTTGGCAATTTGGAGAACTGGGTGGGACTTAAAGTAAATGAACTGAAAACGAAATGCTACTTTAATAAATTCTGCAGAAGGAAACAGCAGTATTTGGAGCAGATTGGGATGTCACAAGGTACTCTACCTGTCAAATACTTGGGGGTACCTCTGTCTAATAACACAATTACTGATGTGGAATGTGGGAAACTCATTGATGACATTAGAAACAAATTACAAGGGTACGGTCATAACTTCTAAAGTCAGATTTTGGCTTCAAACTTTTCAAATTCTTGACTGTTCAATCGCTAAGATCAACTCTGTGTGTGCCAACTTTATCTGGAGGGTAGGGATGCATAAGATCAGTTATAAGCTCTTGTGCAGGCCTAAAAGAGAAGGGGGAGTGGGCTTTAAAAACTTATTTGAGCTCAAGAAAGTGTATGGGCTTAAACAGGCCTGGAACTTAATCTCCTCCAATAACCTATTGGCCCAATGGATGAGGGCTAGATACATCAAAAGTAATTTTTGGACCACAAAAGCTGATAATAAAGCTTCTACAATTTGGAAAAATTGCCTTAAGCAAAGAGATGATCTCAAAAACAAAATTCAAAGAGAAATTGCTAATGGTAAGAACACAGACTTATGGCTGGATCCATGGCTGAATGGGAAAATCCTGGTGGACTGATTTAGGTGGGACTGTTACTCAGCATATGGTGCACCCAAACACCAGGTTGACTCAATAATTACCAATAATCGATGGGCAGAAGAGAGGAATGCTATATGTCGAAACTTAAAGGAAGAATTGAAGAATAAGCAAATTTACCAAGAGAAAAGTTGGGACACTTGGCAGTGGGTAGAGGAAGGTGGTTTCAAATTCAAGAATGTTCTAGAAGATACGAGAGCGAAACACCCTACCGTTGACTGGCACTCAGTGGTATGGGCGAGAGTGTGTCCCCCAAAAATGGCACACGTACTTCACAAAGCAATACTGGGACGTCTCCCAACGAAGGACATGCTACAGAACTGGGGAATAATTAGTGAAGACAGGTGTTTGCTATGTAATGAAGAGTCTGAATCTAACAAGCACTATTTTTCGAATGCAAATATACTAAAAGACTGTGGGCGATTCAGAAAATCAAATGTTTCAACATTGATGAAGTCGGAAGCTTGGCAGAAGAGATACAGTACCTGAATAATCGGAGAAACGTGCCTAAGCTGGTGATAGAGGTGGGCAAGATTTGCCTCACAGCCACAGTGTGGTAGGCATGGAGAGAACGCAACGCCAGAGCTTTCAAAAAGAAGAAAACCGAACTATTAGTCAACGTGAGAAACATAAACAGAGAGATTGAGTTGCTTTTCAATCAAATTAAGGAGAAGACGATTACCACTGTAGAGGAACAAGGACGATTGTTAGTGGCGAAGCGGAGCTGGAAGGAACGGACCGCAGAAATTCGAGCAGAGAATCAACGGCCGCCATGAAGACAAAGCCCTAATTTTACTTTTCGTCTTTTGCAGAGAATATAGAAATGGAAAGTGATTTTTGGATGTACGTTGTATAATACTCGTGTACTATTCGGGCTGTATTGTATGGGCCATGAAGGCTTTGGGATTTAGCATTAAAATTTACCAAGTTTCAAATATATATATATATATATATATATATATATATATATATATATATATATATAAGCAGCCTTCAGTGACACCCTAAATAGTCCAACACCTCTTTGGCCTCCTAATTTCCACCACTATTTATATTAAATTAAGTTAGTGGGAGGATAGATAGTAGGGGTGACCATTCGGTTGGTTCTAAAGTTAAAAAAAAACTCAAATCGAAATTTTTCCAAACCGAACAAAGCCGAACCTAATTAATTTTGGTTAATTCAGTCGGTAATCGAATTAATCGGACTTGAAGGATGTGCTATTATTTAAATGATGAATTCACTAAAAGTAAAACATAAAGTCGAGGAAATTTTATATAGTATGTTTTATGTTTATAATAAAATTTGACCTATTTGCAACAAATGTCTTTGTATTTGATTACAAAATCAATTATTTAAAGTATCACAATACTGTAAAATTAGATAATAAATTAAAATTTCAGTTAATTTAGTTAAGACAATAAAAAAAATGATTTTACAAACCGAATTCAAACCTATTTAGTTTTAAAACTGAACCGAACGACTAAAATAAATCGATTTGGTTGGTTAATTCAGTTTGAACCAAATATTACTCATCCCTAAGAGATAGTTAGTGGAAAGTGAGAGAGGGAGGAATGAGTGGTGGAAATTAGGGGG
Source organism: Allium sativum (assembly GCA_030737875.1). Taxonomy (NCBI): domain Eukaryota; kingdom Viridiplantae; phylum Streptophyta; class Magnoliopsida; order Asparagales; family Amaryllidaceae; genus Allium; species Allium sativum. The sequence continues at coordinate 686,515,180 of CM060919.1, forward strand.
CTAAAGGGGTGCTACACTGTTTGGGGTGCCATTATCATCTAATAAAATTACAGATGCAGAGTGTGCTGAACGTATTACGAAGTTAAGAGACAAACTACAGGGATGGAGCTCAAATTTGCTATCATCTGCAGGTAGAGTAGAGCTTGTACACATAGTCATTCAATCTAAAGTGAATTTCTGCTTACAAACCTTTCAAGTACCTGATGCATCTATCGATAAAATTGAAAAAGTGTGTGCGGATTTCATTTGGAAAGGTAGCATGCATAACATTAAGTATTCAGACTTGTGTAGAACTAAACAGGTAGGAGGAGTGGGTTTGCGCAACCTCAGAGAAATGAGAGTTGTTTTCACAGTGAAGCAGGGGTGAAAATCATTAACTCAAGTAGGTTGTGGGCTAAGTGGATGAGAAGCAAATATTTAAAGGGTAATTTCTAGCAAATACACGCTAATAATAATGCTTCCCCCACATGGAATGTAACACCCCACCTCTATTAAGGTCACTCACAAAGGGAATGCCTTAACTTTAGTGGAGCGTTTTTGGTAAACATACACTGAATATCACAAGACAGATATAAAAATTTTGTAGCGGAAAATAAACAACTTTATTAAATCACCAAAATACTTTGTTACATAATACCATGAGTCATAAAACCATTACAGCAAAACACTTCTGTCTTGCATCATCAGAGCACAAAGGTATTTAAAAGAAAAATGTCATTCCCTATATTAAAGAGCAAGCCATATAAGAGACAGAGACTCGAGCCATACTTCAGAAGTAGCTCCTAGAAGATGATATCCAAATCCTGACTAAACCTGGGTGTTTCCTACCTGAGAACCTAGGGAGGGGGGGAAACGAAAGAAAAGAGGCGAAACAAACTAGGTCAGATATACGTCTGGTGAGTCCAGTAACTTTTAGCTAGTAAATAAATAAAGGTAAACATGACAGGCATACAAAGTGGATAAGAGGATTCACGGTACAGATGACAGGTATGACAGGACAAATAAGGTAAGGTGTAAGCATGCTTCACTACAAACTGTTCCGCATTATTACTAGTAAAATCAAGATAGGATGATCCCTTCCGCTAACCATAATAACGATAACGATGGTGGTAGTTTCATGTACTCCTAGCCGCTGTCATAGGTGCTGCCTGTTCCTATCTCAACTAGTCGTACCCACTACCCTCCTACCATAAATTGGTAGACTTAGGGCATACGTCCGGGTATACCCTAACCACTACCCTAATCGATCGGCTCCCTACTCTGTAGATACCCTATGCTGGTCCCACAACTAGGGGGTATCACTTCCCTAAAGGGGCAACCCAAGGAGTGCACAGTTATACCTACTGGTGTCACGGTCGTCTTGTCCCCCTCTGCCCGGCCCATGCACGCACATGTCCCCGGTCGGTTTGCGCTGCCCACACCATCCATCTCGTTTTGGATTTCTTACAATCAATCAGTAAGCGTGCCCCTTCCCCGCCTAGTACGGAGTTCTTTACTTTGATACCCCTCCGGGTTACTGACTGAAATGGGTCCCACACAACATGATACAAGTTCTCCCCTATGTCTTGTATCCTCACTAGGTTTTCTACTGACTATGTATACCCTAAGGTGTCTTTAATTACATAGACCTCAATCAGTTATGCGTACCTATAGGTGTCTCTATCTATTCACATTAGTTATGTGTACCCCTAAGGGTGTCTTTAATACATAACTTTACTATTTTTCCCCGGTTATGTATACCATTAGGTGTCTTTAATTACATAACCCTTTTTATTCGGTTAAGTTTGCGGGCCTATATATATTAATATTACCCACCTACCCTTCAGTTGTACTTAACCCTCCCACTGATTTAATCCTATTTATTTAATGGTTAAGTTTGTGGGCCTATTAATATTACCCACCTACCCATCAGTTTTACTTAACCCACCCACAATCCAACTCATTTTACTTAACCCTAACTTATGTCTATCATCATATAGTCCACATGTATTAAGTTAGGTTAAGTAGTCTTCTCTTATTACCATGTCGAATTATGGATATATTGGGCTAGACCTCCCACATTAGGCCTACAACATGTGGATGCTGGATATGCCGGTCGGGTCCGGGCAGTCTTATTCCACAGTTGGGTCTAACCTCGTGTCTTAGCCTGAGTTGTATTCACACACTTAGACCTCTCACATTAGGTTCAACATTAGTGGCTGCTGGATATGCCGGTCGGGTCCGGGCAGACTTCCTCCACTAATGTAACCTAACCTCATGTCATAAGTGTTAATTAAATTTTCAGACTTTAATTGCTTAAACATTCCTCTTTTGATTAATTAAGTTAATTAATTAATCCTTTCTTTTTTATAGGTGTCAATACCTATTTTAATAACAATTTGAATTTCTTATCCATTAATGGTCATATTCAAATTATACCATTTTTACTCAACTTTACCTATGTCATAATAGGTAATTATTTATATATTTCCCTACTAGAATTATGTGTCCAATTTACATAATCACTATATAAATTATGCCTATTACAAATTCCCCTTTTTCCCGTTTCTTGACTAGCGTAATCGCGTGCATTTTGGCGTTATCGAGGCTGCAAAGTAGCCTCGCCACAACAATAAAATAAACGGAATGACAAGGTGATTGTTTCAGTATGATTTTTGGCATAAGCATGACAACTAGGGAAAATGACATGATAACTTCGCATATAATTATGATTCACTACATAATTAACAACTTGCATAGATTCATGATTTTGCAACATAACAACATGCATAGGTTCATGATTTTCAACATAACAACTTGCATAGGTTCATGAATTAACAACATAATTAGCAACTCACATAGGTTCATGATTCACAACATAACAACTTGTGTAGGTGACTTGCATAGGTTCATGATTCACAACATAACAACTTGCATAGGTGACTTGCATAGTTTCATGATTCACAACATAACAACTAGCATAGGTTCATGAATTCATCACACAATAACTTGAATTGGTAACTTGCATGATCTCATAACAACTTGCATAGGTTCATGATAACAACTTGCATAGATTCATGATAACAACTTGCATAGATTCATGAATTTGCAACATAATAACTAGCGTAGTGTAACACCCCACCTCCACCAGGGTCACTCTTGCAAGTACACTAGCTTTGGAGGGGTGTTGGACAAGGTAAACATGCATGAGATATCACAAGACAGAACATATAAGTAAAACAGAGTAAATAAAGCAGCGAATAAAACTACTATTTCAAAACCATTGTCAACTTACATCAAAAGTACCAAGTTATTATTTTCCAACTACTACAAGTCTAGAAACATAAACTGAAAACTGGAAATAACATAAAGTAAACTATCCCCAAAGTAGATGTGGTAAGCCATAGCGAGCTCAAGTCCAAACCATACATGAGCTATCTAGTAAGCAAGCTAAAGATCCAGCTAGGTGCTAGTGTTCCCACCCTGAGAACCTTGGGGGGGGAACGGAAGAAAAGAGGCGAAAGAAAACGGGTCAGTCAAAAAGACTGGTAAGTCCTACCTACTATTAGTATAAAAACTAATGAAGTTAACTGGACATGTAAAACAGAGATGAAACATAGGATGATAACTGGTATGGTGAAAAGTTAACAAGATAGATCAAGTGTGGCATCGCATATACAAGGTTAAGTTTTGCACCAGGTGTACTAGTATTCTAATTCATGTCAAGTATAAACAAGAAATGATCCCTTGGCCCAAAGTTGGCCCAACATCATGAGGTGACCTAAATCAAGGTCCAACTACTCGGTCTAGTCGATCGGCTCCCTATAAGCCTAACTCGTCGTGTATCGGTGTCATACGGCCTAATCATGGAATGTAGTTAACTGTGCAAGGTCCACCCTAGGGTGTATCCAGCCCTAAGGTGTAAACCACAGACACAAATCAAGCACGCACAGTCTAAACCTACTGGTGCCCATGTTCAACTTCGAACTTAATGTGCACGACCATGGTCCGCCTGAACCACCGGTGCACCATTCAGCCGTCTCTTTTGGTCTCTTACAATCAATCCAGTAATCGTGCCCCACCCTAGCCTAGTCCAGGGTATCCAGATACTCCCAAGTGGGTTACTGCTGAAAAGGACCACGTAACTAGGATTTCAAGCGGGTTAAATGTGGTTAACCCTATCCTAACCATGTATTGAGTTGGTCAAGTGTGTCCAAGCAGTTCATGACTTAACCCTATCAATACATCGTGTTTAATTGGTTAAGTATTCAAGTAGTCCATGACTTAACCCTACCAACCCATCGTGTTTAATTGGTTAAGTATTCAAGTGGTCCATGACTTAACCCTACCATGTGGCATTAATTAACTTAATGCACCCCAACCTCTCACATTAGACTTTGTTGTGGTTACTAGTTAAGCCGGGCGGGTCCGGGTAGCTTTACACCACAACCTAGTCTAACCTCGGGTTTTAAGTGCGATGTGACCAACTACTCACATTGGGTCCTATTGTTTGTAGCCACTAGTTAAGTCGGTCGGTTCCGGGTAGATTTATGCTACAAACTCAACCCAACCTCGAGTTGGCCACTTTCATGTTTTCTACATGTCATGTCCACATTCATGTTTCAAGCATAATCACATGTCATATTTTCAAATCATGTTTCATGTCATTTAATTTTACCCACAACGTAACCCCATCGCGTGTAAGTTCGCATCAATGCACATAGATCAAAAAGGGGAACATAATGATATGACAAGTTGGGCATAAAGTGGCAAAGTCTATCACAAGTTCAACATGGTGATATATGAGGCAGAAAGGGTTCAACATACTAGCATATGTCATTATTAGCCTCAAAACATGCATGACATCCACTTAGCAAATAGGTGATAACGTGATCATAGTTGACATAGGGTGAAAACATGTGATTAGCACATAGTTCAAGGTCATATGCGAGTTAACATCAAGGTTATAAGATGGTTCTATGTTGCATTTATGCATAACTACCAAGTTCTATGTTGAATTATGCATAACCAACAAATAAAGCTCATAGCTTTCTACCCAAAAATCAAGGTAAATGATACTAGGTTCATGATAGTGCCACAATCATAGATCAAAAGAGTCATACATGGATCTATGCATACAAATATAGCCCAAAAGTCACATTTCAACTTGCTACATGATCGTATTAACTTCATAGTTTAAATCTAAGAGTAGAATAGGGCTTACAAAGCTTGGCTATGAAGACTAGAACAAAATAAACAAGATTGAGACGAAGCCACACTAGAAATCCCCAAATGAATATAAGCTCCAAGTTGTCTTGAGAAACAAGAAGCTCCTTTGATTTGTATGAAGAAAGATCCTTGTTTTGATGAAGAAAGATGGCTCTTTTACTAGCTTAGAACACTCAAACTTTCATGAAGAGGATGGAGGCCATGATATGAAGATGGAGGCCATGATCAAGAAGCATTTTGGCATATTTTAGTTGTAGGAATGATTAATGAGGGTTTAGTCTAGGTCTTAGGGTCTTTTTATAGAAGTTTAGGTTAGTTTAGGCCATAGGATTAACTCTAGTTTAGATCTGCGCCATCTAATCACGTCACAAGCCAACAAAACATGACCTAAGAGCCAAAACAGGTGCATCAGGCCAGACTTGTCGACCACCCAAGTCGACAGGGGTGTCGACTGGGCAGTCGACACCACCTGGGGTGTGTCGACTCCCAAGTCGACTCCCTAGTCGACTTGGGGCTTGCGAGAATGTTCCAGCCTGTCCTGCTAGGGCTGAATTTGAATTCTGAATTCAAATTTGAACTGTTTTTGAACTTGAATTTTCTGAAAACTTTGACGGGCCATAACTGGATCATACGGACTTCGATTTTCGAAAACTCAGACTCTATTTCGCGTATTTTTCCAAGACGAATGCAATGGCATAGCCCGTTTCCCTTGATTCTGATTTTATTAATTAATTCTGCCTTTATTAATGTTATAACATGTTATTCAAAATACGGGTTGTTACATTCTCCCCACCTTTAAGGATTTCGTCCCCGAAATCTTCAAGTTAAGAAGAACGTATCCTACCATCCATCATCCATCGACTCAAAACATCATCCACGAGCAGTCATTGTCCTTAAAAGATTCTAAATGTTGTATGATCATATGCGAAAGGTGAGTGTATATGTACTTATCTAATGCGAAAATCAGGCGGTTACTGATTCAGTAAACCTCCTTAATGCAAAGTATGTTAGTGAAATGAGTCCATATGTATGCAAATTCCTAACATAATTCATAATATCTACATGAGTGCACATAACGTTCATCCATATGCAACATCCACGTGATAGCATAACAAGTTTCAGCCATGAATAAGTATAAGCACTCATGCATATGCAATATGAAAGTGTGTGAGCTGATCTTAGTGCCTAATGTGTATTATGCATCCACGAGTATCCACTTGCAAACGCTTGCAACCACTTGCAAACATCAAGCATAACATGTTTCAAATACACGTTTCATCCAAAGGGTTTCTACCTAAGGTTCTCATGACAGGATTAACAAGATAAACATGGATAGCAAAAGAAAGATATGCAAACTAGGAAAAGAGATTGAGAATGTACCCTAAAAAAGGAATGGATAAAGCCCACGCATGTTCTCCTCGGTTTCCCAAGTTGCATCTTCATCGGCTTCACTCCACTGAACCTTTACTAGCTTGACTTCTCGATTCCTTAGCTTCTTGATCTCCGTTCCCAAGATACGAATCGGAGCTCGCCTCAAAGTTGCCTCTTTCTCTACCTCCACGTCTTCAAGAATGCTAGGCTCAACTACCTCGGCTGACTCATGTAGGAACTTCCGGAGATGCGAGACATGAAAAACATTGTGCACTCCGGCCAGCTTCTCGGGCAATTCCACCTTATAAGCCATCTTCCCAATCCTTTCTATGATAGGGAAGGGTCCTACGAACCTTGGTGCCAGCTTTCCAACTGCTCCAAAACGAACCACATTTCGCAAAGGAGAAACCTTCACAAAAACCATATCTCCAACTTCAAACTCCAAGTCTGTCCTTCGCTTGTCTGCATAGGATTTATGTCTGTCTTGGGCTGTTTTCATCCGCCTTCGAATCAACTCAACCTTCTCGGATGTGTCCCTTATCATGTTGGGCTCAAGTATAAGCTTATCCGTCGTCTCCCACCAACATGTTGGTGACTTGCACGGCCTCCCATATAAAGCTTCGAATGGTGCCATCCCTATGCTTGCTTGGTAGCTGTTATTATAAGCAAACTCTATGAGAGGAAGGTGGTCTTCCCAAGTACCACCAAAGTCAAGAATACATAGCCTCAACAGATCTTCCAGTACCCTATTCACCCTTTCGGTCTGGCCATCCGTCTGTGGGTGATAGGCCGTACTTAGATTCAATTGCGTACCCATCGCTTCTTGCAAACTACTCCAAAATTGGCTAGTGAAGATTGGGTCACGATCGCTAACTATGCTAGAAGGAACTCCATGCAATCGCACTATCTCTCGAAGATAAACAGATGCCAGCCATGATGCGGTCCTCTTGCTCTTCACCAGAATAAAGTGAGCACTCTTCGTAAGTCTATCAACTATGACCCATATGCCAGTATTCCCCTTCCTTGATCTCGGCAATCCATCCACGATATCCATAGAGATACTTTCCCACTTCCATAGCGGAACTTCCAATGGATGCAGTAGCCCACTGGGCTTCTTCGACTCGGCCTTTACTTGTTGGCAAACAATGCATCTAGAAACAAACTCTGCCACATCCTTTTTCATCCCATCCCAAAAGAAAATGCACTTCATATCCCGGTACATCTTATCCCCTCCGGGATGTATGGTCATCCTCGAGTGATGCGCCTCTTCAAGAACTTTATTTACTAAGTCTCCCACTCGTGGGACACATAGTCTTTCATCACGCCTTAGCCATCCCTTGTCATCAATGGTATATCTAGCGAGGTGACTTGACGTCTCACCCCGAATCAACTTGTCCATGATCTCAACTATCTGCGGGTCTTCCCTCTGTGAAGCCCCAACTTGATCAAGAAGTATAGGTCTAAGCTCAAGGGATGCTAACGAACCAGTCACCGACTCAACAGCAGGTGCAAAATCAAAGGTTGCCAAGAACTCTAGGCTCTTCATCTCAACAAACAAGGGACTCAAAGTCAAACTTCTTCTGCTTAGCGCATCCGCCACTACATTACCCTTGCCAGGGGTATAAGCTATCTCGAAGTCATATGATGCCAAGAATTCCATCCACCTTTGCTGCCTTAGATTCAAATCTTTCTGCGAGAAGAGGTACTTGAGCGACTTGTGATCAATATATAACTCAAACCTTTCGCCTAGAAGATAGTGGCGCCAGGATTTGAGTGCAAAGACGATCGTCGCCAACTCCAAATCATGAGTGGGATAGTTCTTCTCATGAACTTTGAGTTGCCTACCCCCAAAGCATATCACTCTCCCTTCTTGCATTAGGACAGCGCCTAATCCCGTGCCACATGCATCGGTGTACACGGTAAACATCTTCCCTCCATCGGGTAATGCTAGAACTGGAGCTGTGGTGAGGGCTCTCTTGAGCCTTTGAAAAGCAAGCTCACACTCTAAGTCCCATGCAAAGACTAAGTTCTTGTTCGTTAACTTAGTAAGAGGGGCTGAAATCCTAGCGAAGTCCTTAATGAACTTCCTATAATATCCTGCCAGACCGAGAAAGCTTCTTACTTCAGTTGCATTCTTCGGAACTTTCCAGTCTTGTACCGCCACCACTTTAGCGGGATCCACAGCTATGCCCTGCTTAGAAACTATATGCCCAAGGAACCGAACTTCCCTTCTCCAGAAATGGCATTTAGAGAACTTGGCTTTCAACTGATGAGCTCTAAGCGTATCCATAACCTCCTTGAGGTGTGTAGCATGCTCTTCCTCGTCCTTAGAGAAGACCAGAATATCATCCACGAAGACAACCACAAACTTGTTAAGGAACTCCCTGAACACCCTACTCATCAAATCAACAAAGTATGCGGGTGCATTAGTCAAACCGAACGGCATGACTAGCCATTCAAAGAATCCATCTGGAGTCCTAAACGTAGTCTTGTCAATACTATCCCCAGCCACTCTAAGCTGATGGAATCCGGTGGCTAGATCGAGCTGAGAGAAAACAGAAGCACCAACAAGCTGGTCAAAGAGATCATCAATCCTCGGTAATGGGTGTCTATTCTTCTTTGTCAGCTTGTTCAACTCACGATAATCAACACATAGACGAAGCGAACCATCCGCCTTAGTAGCGAATACCACCGGAGCACCCCATTCTGAAATGCTTCGCCTAATGAAATTTTTCTCAAGCAACTCCTTGATTTGCTTGCTAAGCTCTCTTCTTTCTCGCGGGGCCATGTGCCTCACAGGCAATGAAACTGGCTTGGCATTATCAACCAGATAAATACGGAAGTCTATCTCGCGTTTAGGGGGTAACCCCTTCACCTCATCAAAAAAATCAGGATATTCTCGGACCACCCTCACAGATTGAAGATTGTCAATAGACGAGTCGAGGGATTCAATATAACATAACATGACGGGATCCAGAGGGTTACAAGAAATCTCTAGGGTATTGCCAAGGCGAGTCATAAGCCTCACTACCCCATGCTCACACTCGAGAATGGCTCCATAACTGGACAACCAATCCATGCCCAAAATCAACCCGTATCCCATGAACCCGAGAACATAAGCATTACATGTGAATTCTACGGTCAAGATAGAAATCCTCAAATCCATACAAATCATAGATAAATGGGCGGAACCCCCAATTGGATTTGAAACACTAACGGGATCCTCAACAAGACTAGTACTTAGGTGCAAACTTTCAACAATGTCAGAAGAAATAAAACTATGCGATGCGCCAGAATCGAATAAGGTACGAACAGGAAAATCAGAAATGTAAACAAGGCTTTCTACAGAAATATTACCTCGATCAAGAACTGGAGCGGTGTTGAGAGCATGCACTTGCCCTCCAGAAGGTCCTGCTCGCTGAGTCTGTCCTTGCCCCTGTCCTTGCTTCTTTGGGCAATCCTTGCTATAGTGTCCAGACTCTCCACAATGAAAGCATTCTCCCAACTTCCTCTTCTTCTTCCTACAGTCTTTAGCTATGTGTCCAATGATCCCACAGAAGTTGCACGTCCTTGTCTCCTTTGCCTTGTTGTTGTTGGCCTTGTTACCCTTGTTGTTCTTATTGTTCTTGTTACTCTGATTGCTATGGTTGCCTCCCCACTTGGAGTCCGCCTTCTTAGCTTGAGTCTCATTAGGCTTGACTTCTTTCTTGCCATTCTTATCATCTCCCTGGAGCAATGCCATGTCTACTAGGCTTTCAAAAGTGGCCCCCATGGGTATATGAGACATGGCTAAACCTTGTAATGGCTCATTCAACCCGCGTGCAAAGCGTAGAGCCTTCTTCTGGGGTGTGTTAACCATGTCCAAACCAAATCGAGCAAGTTGGTTAAACTTATTCACATACTCCCTCACTGTCATGTCTGCTTGCTTCAAGGATATAAACTTCTCCATTTGTAGATTCTCCTCAGCAGATGATAGAAACTTAAGCCCAAACCTCATCCTAAAGTCGGCCCAAGTCTCTATAGGCCTAGTAGCGTTGGTGACCTCCCACCAATAAGCAGCTTCCTCTTTCAATAGCCATACTGCCAATAGAACTTTTCTACGGTCTTCCACATCAAAGATGGCAAAGAGGTCTTCAGTTTCTTTTAACCAATTTCTTGCCACAACAAAAGTCTCCGTCCCCACAAAATTCTTGCCACCCATGGCCTTAAAGTCCTTGCAAATCTTCGCGAAATCCGCTTGTGGACGCTGAGGAGGAGGAGGAGGAGGAACCTCAGGTACGGTGGGGGTGTTTGCTGGGCCCGCATCGTTGGCCCTAGCTTCCAGGTATCTTCGGAACCATCCTGGAATGGGTACTCCCTCGGGAAGGTTAAGATCGGCCATGCTGAAAAGGAAAAGATTGATTTAGAACGAGGAAACAAAGGATAGTGCTAATGGCTTTTGGGGAATAGCCTTTTAAAATAAACTAGACTTTTCTTGGAAAATACTTAATTGGTTTTGAAAATAGTTTTTCAAAAATAAGTTTTTAAAAACCCTTTTGCTCAAATCTTGTAAACCTTATGCTCTGATACCAAATGTAACACCCCACCTCCACCAGGGTCACTCTTGCAAGTACACTAGCTTTGGAGGGGTGTTGGACAAGGTAAACATGCATGAGATATCACAAGACAGAACATATAAGTAAAACAGAGTAAATAAAGCAGCAGATAAAACTACTTTTTCAAAACCATAGTCAACTTACATCAAAAGTACCAAGTTATTATTTTCCAACTAATAAAGGTCTAGAAACGTAAACTGAAAACTGGAAATAACATAAAGTAAACTATCCCCAAAGTACACCCTGAGAACCGGGGGGGAGGGACGGAAGAAAAGAGGCGAAAGAAAACGGGTCAGTCAAAAAGACTGGTAAGTCCTACCTACTATTAGTATAAAAACTAATGAAGTTAACTAGACATGTAAAACAGAGATGAAACATAGGATGATAACTGGCATGGTGAAAAGTTAACAAGATAGATCAAGTGTGGCATCGCATATACAAGGTTAAGTTTTGCACCAGGTGTACTAGTATTCTAATTCATGTCAAGTATAAACAAGAAATGATCCCTTGGCCCAAAGTTGGCCCAACATCATGAGGTGACCTAAATCAGGGTCCAACTACTCGGTCTAGTCGATCGGCTCCCTATAAGCCTAACTCGTCGTGTATCGGTGTCATACGGCCTAATCATGGAATGTAGTTAACTGTGCAAGGTCCACCCTAGGGTGTATCCAGCCCTAAGGTGTAAACCACAGACACAAATCAAGCACGCACAGTCTAAACCTACCGGTGCCCATGTTCAACTCCGGACTTAATGTGCACGACCATGGTCCGCCTGAACAACCGGTGCATCATTCAGCCGTCTCTTTTGGTCTCTTACAATCAGTCCAGTAATTGTGCCCCACCCTAGCCTAGTCTAGGGTATCCAGATACTCACAAGTGGGTTACTACTGAAAAGGACAACGTAACTAGGATTTCAAGCGGGTTAAATGTGGTTAACCCTATCCTAACCATGTATTGAGTTGATCAAGTGTGCCAAGCAGTTCATGACTTAACCCTATCAATACATCGTGTTTAATTTGTTAAGTATTCAAGTAGTCCATGACTTAACCCTACCATCCCATCGTGTTTAATTGGTTAAGTATTCAAGTGGTCCATGACTTAACCCTACCATGTGGCATTAATTAACTTAATGCACCCCAACCTCTCACATTAGACTTTGTTGTGGTTACTAGTTAAGCCGGGCGGGTCCGGGTAGCTTTACACCACAACCTAGTCTAACCTCGGGTTTTAAGTGCGATGTGACCAACTACTCACATTGGGTCCTATTGTTTGTAGCCACTAGTTAAGACGGTCGGTTCCGGGTAGATTTATGCTACAAACTCAACCCAACCTCGAGTTGGCCACTTTCATGTTTTCTACATGTCATGTCCACATTCATGTTTCAAGCATAATCACATGTCATATTTTCAAATCATGTTTCATGTCATTTAATTTTACCCACAACGTAACCCCATCGCATGTAAGTTCGCATCAACGCACATAGATAAAAAAGGGGAACATAATGATATGACAAGTTGGGCATAAAGTGGCAAAGTCTATCACAAGTTCAACATGGTGATATATGAGGCAAAAAGGGTTCAACATACTAGCATATGACATTATTAGCCTCAAAACATGCATGACATCCACTTAGCAAATAGGTGATAACATGATCATAGTTGACATAGGTGAAAACATGTGATTAGCACATAGTTCAAGGTCATATGCGAGTTAACATCAAGGTTATAAGATGGTTCTATGTTGCATTTATGCATAACTACCAAGTTCTATGTTGCATTATGCATAACCAACAAATAAAGCTCATAGCTTTCTACCCAAAAATCAAGGTAAATGATATTAGGTTCATGATAGTGCCACAATCATAGATCAAAAGAGTCATACATGGATCTATGCATACAAATATAGCCCAAAAGTCACATTTCAGCTTGCTACATGATCATATTAACTTCATAGTTTAAATCTAAGAGCAGAATAGGGCTTACAAAGCTTGGCTATGAAGACTAGAACAAAATAAACAAGATTGAGACGAAGCCACACTAGAAATCCCCAAATGAATATAAGCTCCAAGTTGTCTTGAGAAACAAGAAGCTCCTTTGATTTGTATGAAGAAAGATCCTTGTTTTGATGAAGAAAGATCGCTCTTTTACTAGCTTAGAACACTCAAACTTTCATGAAGATGATGGAGGCCATGATATGAAGATGGAGGCCATGATCAAGAAGCATTTTGGCATAATTTAGTTGTAGGAATGATTAATGAGGGTTTAGGCTAGGTCTTAGGGTCTTTTTATAGAAGTTTAGGTTAGTTTAGACCATAGGATTAACCCTAGTTTAGATCTGAGCCATCTAATCACGTCACAAGCCAACAAAACATGACCCAAGAGCCAAAACAGGTGCATCAGGCCAGACTGGTCGACCACCCAATTCGACAGGGGTGTCGACTGGGCAGTCGACACCACCTGGGGTGTGTCGACTCCCCGGTCGACTTGGGGCTGGCGGGAATTTTCCCGCCTGTCCTGCTAGGGCTGAATTTGAATTCTGAATTAGAATTTGAACTGTTTTTGAACTTGAATTTTCTGAAAACATTGACGGGCCATAACTGGGTCATACGGACTCCGATTTTCGAAAACTCGGACTCTATTTCGCGTATTTTTCCGAGACGAACGCAATGGCACAGCCCGTTTCCCTTGATTCTGATTTTATTAATTATTTCTTCCTTGATTAATGTTATAACATGTTATTCAAAATACGGGTTGTTACACATAGGTTCATGAATTCATCCCACAATAACTTGCATAGGTTCATGAATCCACAACATTACAACTTGCATAGGTGACTTGCATAGGTTAATGATTCACAACCTAACAACTAGCATAGGTTCATGAATTCATCACACAATAACTTGCATAGGTTCATGAATTTCACTTGCATAATTTCATGATTCACTACAACAATAAACTTGTATAATTTCATGATCCACAACAACAATAAACTTGCATAACTACAAACAACATATACCCAAATCATAGTCTACCACGATTCACTTTTATTTATTTAAACCTAAAATGACTAGAACTCATAGAAAAAGGGGTCTTGAGTTCTGGGATCTGAATTCTATAATTGATTAGCGTTCCCTTGTTGTAGACAATTTCGTTTTTGAGATTAGACTTTGATTTGATTTGAAGTGTTGTCTTTAATTTGCTTCTAGTTGGTGGCGGCTATTCTAGGGTTTGGAGTGACAACATGACGGCCATTGATCTAATTTTGATTTGATTTTAGGGTTTGAGTCTACCCATGTTTATATAGAATTTCAATTTAATTATAGCCGTCGGATGATCTTAGGGTTAATTAAAACCACCAGTTAGGATAGGGTGACACTTCAGCCCTAATGACTCAGCAAGGAGTCAGAAAAGACTCAGCAATGAGTCACAGTGTGGATCAGATCACACCAGAAAGCTGTGCAGGCTTTCTGCTCGGCCTGGGCGTACTTGGGAAGTGCGCCAGTGTATTTTTGTACTGGCGCACTTCCCAAGTGCGCCAGTGCAATTTTTTTTCTTTTGGTTTTTCCGCCTAACTTCGTTCGTCCATATCTCCATCATATGGTGTCCGTTTTACACAAACTCGGACTGTATCTCAAGCAGAATTCCGAGACGAACGCAATGGCGCAACCTGTTTCCCTTAATTCCCACATTTGAAATTAAGTATTCTTAAATTTAGTTAATTTGATTATTCAAAAATTCAGGGTGTTACATTCTCTCCTACTTAAAGGATTTCGTCCCCGAAATCTTCAAGTTAAGAAGAATGTGTCCTACCATCTAATCATCCATCTACTCAACCATCATCCACAAGCATCCGTTGTCCTTAGAAAACTTCTAATGTTGTATGAACATATGCAAAAGTGTGTGTATATGTTCTTTATCTAATGCAAAGATTAGGCGGTCCACTGATTCATTTGACCTCCTTAATGCGAACTATGTCAGTGCCATGAGTCCAACATGTATGCAATTTTCCTATTTGATACATATTATCTCTTCATGTGTGCACAACCATTCATCAAAATGCAGCATCCATATGATAACACAACCATTATACATCCATTACCCTAAATACGCACACATTTTTATATGCAATATGAAATTGATTTGAGCCGATCTAGTGCCTAATGTGTGTGTAAATGCATCCACGAGCAACCACTAGAAAACACTTGCATCCACTTGCAACCATCAAGCATAACATGTCTCAAACACATGTTTACATCCATGGATTTCCTATCTAAAGATCGAAGATTCGGTTGATGGGATACAAACAAATGTTATAACTAAAACAAAAAGCTCTGTTCCCATTTGACATCGGTTAAGAGAATAATTCCCTAAGTCTCAGCCCCGAAGACAGAAATCAACATCAGACTGACACTCGGAGAATTACCCCCATTAAACAATGTCAAAACTGGAAATTAACTTCATGTTTCGAGTAGAAACCACTATCCTTTAGAAATATTCAGATACTTACAGACTACTGGTACAAATCAGATTACAGAATGATTTTCAGAAAGCTAAGCATAACAGACCCTTGCGGGTCGCAAGAAACTTTGGGGGTCTTCTCATGACAAGTTAGAAACTTAATGACCCTCCTCTCAAAATCTAGAATGACCCTCTACATAGAAAGCTGGTCCATTTAGAACCAACCCGTAACCCATAAACTTGAGCACACAAATGTCACATTCAAATTTTTGACGCCTAACACAGATAATTTCAACCCCTTACAAATCACCAATAAATGAGCCGAACCACCAAAGGGGTTTGAAACAACTACGGGATCAGAAATAAGACTAGTATTAAAGTGCAGAGTCTCAATGCCAGAATCCAAAAGAGTCTTAACTTCATAATCAGATAAGGAAATTAAACCTTTTACATAAATTTTTCCTATCTCTATCCATCTGTCACGAGAGCATCCACCTACCCTCTAGAAGATTCTATCCTTTGCCCTTGCCTTCTTGGGCAATCCTAGATCAGATGTCCTGTCTCATGGCACCGAAAACAACCAACCTACTTACATGTTAACAAGTCTTTCTCTAAAGTTGCCCCCATCGCGCGGAAAATCCTACGAAGCCCGAAAGAGGGTTAGCCGTAGATGGAATAATTGCGGCTACAGATGGAAGTTAGGCACTTCTTTGCCCTTCGACAGACGCCAGAGTCTCATCATGACTACGGGACCATGTCACGATGAGGTTACCTCCCAGAAAGCCAAGAGCCCTGGAGACTCAGAAAAGAAGGAAAACAAGGATTAAACAGAAATCAGAAGATAGACATATGGCTTTGGGGACTACGTTTTTCAAAACAGACTTTCCTTTTTGAAAATACTTTCTTTTAAAACTTTTTTGAAAAATATTTTCAAAACTTTTATCTAATCTGGTAACCTTCAGCTCTGATACCAAGTGTAACACACCACCTCCATTAAGGTCACTCGCAAAGGGAATGCCTTAACTTTAGTGGAGCGTTTTTGGTAAACAGACACAGAATATCACAAGACAGATATAAAAATTTTGCAGTGGAAAATAAACAACTTTATTAAATCAACAAAATACTTTGTTACATAATACCATGAGTCATAAAACCATTACAATAAAACACTTCTGTCTTGCATCATAGATTACATTGGTATTTAAAAGAAAAATGTCATTCCCCATATTAAAGAGCAAGCCATATAAGAGACAGAGACTCGAGTCATACTTCAGAAGTAGCTCCTAGAAGATGATATCCAAATCCTGACTAAACCGGGGTGTTTCCTCCCTGAGAACCTGGGGGAAACGGAAGAAAAGAGGCAAAACAAACTAGGTCAGACATACGTCTGGTGAGTCCAGTAACTTTTAGCCAGTAAATAAATAAAGGTAAACATGACAGGCATACAAAGTGGATAAGAGGATTCACGGTACAGATGACAGGTATAATAGGACAAATATGGTAAGGTGTAAGCATGCTTCACTACAAACTATTCTGCACTATTACTAGTAAAATCAAGATAGGATGATCCCTTTCGCTAACCATAATAACGATAATGATGGTGGTAGTTTCGTGTACTCCTAGCCGCTATCATAGGTGCCGCCTGTTCCTATCTCAACTAGTCGTACCCATTACCCTCCTACTATAAATTGGTAGACTTAGGGCATACGTCCGGGTATACCCTAACCACTACCCTAATCGATCGGCTTCCTACTCTGTAGATACCCTGTGCTGGTCCCACAACTAGGGAGTAATACTTCCCTAAAGTGGCAACCCAAGGTGTGCACAGTTATACCTACTGGTGTCAGGTCGTCTTGTCCCCCTCTGCCCGGCCCATGCACGCACATGTCCCCGGTCGGTTTGCGCCGCCCACACCATCTACTCGTTTTGGATCTCTTACAATCAATCAGCAAGCGTGCCCCTTCCTCGCCTAGTACAGAGTTCTTCACTTTGATACCCCTCCGGGTTACTGACTGAAATGGGTCCCACACAACATGATACAAATTCTCCCCTATGTCTTGTATCCCCACTAGGTTTTCTACTGAATATGTATACCCTAAGGTGTCTTTAATTATATAGCCCTCAATCAGTTATGCGTACCTATAGGTGTCTTTAATACATAACTCAATCTATTCCCATTAGTTATGCGTACCCCTAAGAGTGTCTTTAATACATAACTTTACTATTTTTCCCCGGTTATGTATACCATTAGGTGTCTTTAATTACATAACCCTTTTTATCCAGTTAAGTTTGTGGGCCTATATATATTAATATTACCCACCTACCCTTTAGTTGTACTTAACCCTCCCACTGATTTAATCCTATTTATTTAATGGTTAAGTTTGTGAGCCTATTAATATTACCCACCTACCCATCAGTTGTACTTAACCCACCCACAATCCAACTCATTTTGCTTAACCCTAACTTATGTCTATCATTATACAGTCCACATGTATTAAGTTAGGTTAAGTAGTCTTCTCTTATTACCATGTCCAATTATGGTTATATTGGGCTAGACCTCCCACATTAGGCCTACAACATGTGAATGCTGGATATGCCGGTCGGGTCCGGGCAGTCTTATTCCACAGTTGGGTCTAACCTCGTGTCTTAGCCCGAGTCGTATTCACACACTTAGACCTCTCACGTTAGGTTCAACATTAGTGGCTGCTGGATATGCCGGTCGGGTCCGGGCAGACCCACCACTAATGTAACCTAACTTCGTGTCATAAGTGTTAATTAAAATTTCAGACTTTAATTATTTAAACATTCCTCTTTTGATTAATTAAGTTAATTAATTAATTAATCCTTTCTTTTTTATAGGTGTCAATACCGATTTTAATAACAATTTGAATTTCCTATCCATACATGGTCATATTCAAATTATACCATTTTTACTCAACTTTACCTATGTCATAATAGGTAATTATTTATATATTTCCCTACTAAAATTATGTGCCCAATTTACATAATCACTATGTAAATTATGCCTATTACAAATTCCCCTTTTTCCCCGTTTCTTAACTAGCGTAATCGCGTGCATTTTGGCGTTATCGAGGCTGCAAAGTAGCCTTGCCACAACAATAAAATAAAGGGAATGACAAGGTGATTGTTTCAGTACAATTTTTGGCATAAGCATGACAACTAGGGAAAATGACATGATAACTTCGCATATAATTATGGTTCACCACATAATTAACAACTTGTATAGATTCATGATTTTGCAACATAACAACTTGCATAGGTTCATGATTTTCAACATAACAACTTGCATAGGTTCATGAATTAACAACATAATTAACAACTCGCATAGGTTCATGATTCACAAGATAACAACTTGTATAGGAGACTTGCATAGTTTCACGATTCACAACATAACAACTTGCATAGGTGACTTGCATAGGTTCATGATTCACAACATAACAACTAGCATAGGTTCATAAATTCATCACACAATAACTTGCATAAGTAACTTGCATGATCTCATAACAACTTGCATAGGTTCATGATAACAACTTGCATAGTTTCATGATAACAACTTGCATAGATTCATGAATTCGCAACATAACGACTAGCATAGGTTCATGAATTTATCACACAATAACTTGCATAGGTTCATGAATCCACAACATAACAACTTGCATAGGTGACTTGCATAGGTTCATGATTCACAACATAACAACTAGCATAGGTTCATGAACTAATCACACAATAACTTGCATAGGTAACTTGCATAGGTTCATGAATTTCACTTGCATAATTTCATGATTCGCCACAACAATAAACTTGTATAATTTCATGATCCACAACAACAATAAACTTGCATAACTACAAACAACATATACCCAAATCATAGTCTACCACGATTCACTTTTATTTATTTAAACCTAAAAGTGACTAGAACTCACAGAAAAAGCGGTCATGAGTTCTGGGATCTGAATTCTGTAATTGATTAGCATTCGCTTATTGTAGACAGTTTCGTTGCTGAGATTAGACTTTGATTTGATTTGAAGTGTTGTCTTTAATTTGCTTCTAGTTGGTGGTGGCAATTCTAGGGTTTGGAGTGACAACATGATGGCCATTGATCTAATTTTGATTTGATTTTAGGGTTTGAGTCTACCCATTTTTATTTATAATTTCAATTTAATTATAACCGTCGGATGATCTTAGGGTTAATCAAAACCACTCAGTCAGGGTAGGGTGACAACTCAGCCCTAATGACTCAGCAAGGAGTCAGAAAGGACTCAGCAATGAGTCACACTGTGGATCAGATCACACCAGAAAGCTGTGCAGGCTTTCTGCTCGGCCTGGGCGCACTTGAGAAGTGCGCCAGTGTATTTTTGTACTGGCGCACTTCCAAAGTGCGCCAGTACAATTTCTTCTTCTTCTGGATTTTCCGCCTAACTTCGTTCGTCCATATCTCCATCATATGGTGTCCGTTTTACGCAAACTCAGACTCTATCTCAAGCAAAATTCCGAGACGAACGCAATGGCATAACCCGTTTCCCTTAGTTTCACATTTGAAATTAAGTATTCTTAAATTTAGTTAATTTGATTATTCAAAAATTCGGGGTGTTACATGGAAGGCTATTCTTAGAATTAGAGACAAGCTGGCTAGAAATTGTATGAAAGAGATAGCCAAAGGAAAAGGACCGGACTTATGGAAGGATCCATGGATTGATGGCAAGTCATTGGTGGAATTATTAGGTTGGGACACATATTCAGCTTATAGGTGCCCAATTTAGATAGTAGATGATTTAATTCTTGATAAAAAATGGAACTGTAACAGATTGTCGTGCAGTGCGGACATAAAGGCTAAAATTGAGTTCATGCTGTTGTTTTACAATAGAGAAGAAGACATATGGTCATGGAAGAAAACAAAGAATTTACTACTCAATTAGCTTGGGAGGCAATTAGGGTTAAACACCAAATTAAGGGGTGGCATGACTTCATTTTGGATAGGGTTAACTGCCCTAAAATGGCTACCACCACTTATAAAGCTATTTTTAATCGTCTACCTACTAAAGACAGACTTATGTCATGGGGAATCATTCAGAAAATCATGTGTGTTCTATGCAGTAATGAAGTGGAAACACATAAACACTTGTTTTTTGAATGCGATTTTTCAAATAAAATTTAGGGTAATTGCATGGATAAATTGAACATTAGCAACGGTTGTTACTACCTTACAGCATGCATTGATTACCGGAAAGTCGGCGGGAAGTTGGTAACTACGAAGCCAAACTCTATAAGATTGTTGTTACCAACTCTGTTTGGACGAAATGGAGGGAGCGGAATGCCAGGGTTTTCAAACAAGCAGCGCAACACCCAAACAAAGTTAGTTACTTGAATAGGGTGGATGTGAGAATTACAACAAAGAGAATTAGACTTAGAAGACCTGCTGATAGCTAGGAATAAGCAATAGCGGCGTTGCTAGCAGCGGATCTGAGGGATGAAGCGGGAGGAAGCCGATTCGAGGGCAATAACTATCACCCGCCACGACCTAATTTTAGGTTTACGATGAGAGATGAAGAACTTTCGAGAGGAATAACTTTTTATAATAATTTAGTGGAAATGTGGATTTGTATTTTTCTATGTCAGATTTGTGTTGAGTTAAGCAGGCTTAGGCCTGTTCATAATGGTAGCGTTAAGTATTTGTAAAGGCAGTTTGGCCTTTTTCCTTTTATTGGGCTATGAAGCCTTAATATAAATCTTACCCATCTTTTAATATATATATATATATATATGAGGAACGTTTCCGGGTACCCATGTTTTGTAGAATTCCTTAAAACTCATGTCGTATCGTGGACTACACTAATTCAAATTCAACAAAAATTCATAGATGTTCAATCCATATATATATATTATCATCTATCCAAAATTTGAGCTTGTTCCGACATTCGTAGAGTGAATTTAACGGTTCGGACAAATGTCTGAATGATGAATAATTGAGCTAAAATTTTGAAAATGTTATGAATGTCGAAACGAGGTTAAATTTTAGATATATGATAATATATATGGGAATTGAACATCTATGATTTTTGTTGGATTTGGATTAGTGCAGTCGTCCATATGGTGGGGGTGCTACAAAACAGGGTGTGTAACACCCAATATTTTTAATATATACTGAAATAATTTTTGACAAATATCAATGTTTATTATTTCTGAGCTTGTCCTCGAAACAAGTACCATTGTTTTCGTGGCAATTTTCTAATTCATTTACATATATGACTTGCCCCAACGGAGTTCGTACGGGGAAGTCATTGATGAATAAAAGTTTATGAAGTTATGCACGAATATATACGCATAAATTGAAATTTGAAATTTGAAATTCGAAAGGTGTTTTATAAAGGGAAGAAATTAATATAAGAAATAATAACGCGTAAGAAAAATGACAATGAGTGGAACGTTAAATAAGAAATAAATAAGAGCGGAATTAACGTTTATGGCCCAGTAAATGGTCGACCACGCTATAAGTGGGTCGACACAATACCGGTGAAATGGACATTTTATACGGCTCTAATTTATTTTATTCTATTCGATGAACAAGATTCTTCTGTGCACCTATAAATAGGCTAGTAGAGCCTAACTTTCAACTCATATTTTCTAAAAAAACGACAAGGCTCTTTCATTTTCTTTCTCCTCCAAATCCTTCAGAAATAAGAATATGTTAGTTTTAGAATTCTGGTTAAAGATTTGGAGACAAAGAATGTAGAACTAAGCTATAGGTGCTCCAGTTTCTCATCTACGTGAGGTAAGTTCTGTGAATATAGATTTTTGTGATTCTTCTCCTTCTTTTAGCACCAGATTTGTAAACTCATTGGTATTTCAATAATAGATCTTATTAGGTAGACCACTGGTAGTGGATCTAAATCGGATTCAAGAATTATATGCAGTCAAGTGAGTGGATTTAAATTATATTTTCCAATAATGATATACTTTATCGTTTAATTTATGTTGAAAATTTTGACATGTTCTTGTCCTTCTTCTTCTTTTCCCCCTTTTTCTATTTGA
The DNA here is from genome assembly GCA_030737875.1 of Allium sativum. Lineage (NCBI taxonomy): Eukaryota > Viridiplantae > Streptophyta > Magnoliopsida > Asparagales > Amaryllidaceae > Allium > Allium sativum. Next base: position 686,537,861 of record CM060919.1, read on the forward strand.
TCAATGTTAAACTACAATCATGCACCAATAAATTAAATCATAACTATGTGCTAATTTTATGGAATTGTGGTTATGTGCGAGCTTAATTGAAATGTTATTAAGCACGGATTATGTAAGTTATGGTTATGTGCAAAATAAGAAAATTTTGGATTAAGTGCAAATTAATAAGGAATCATAATAAAATGGGGAAATAAGATAGAAATGAAAATCAATGTATATCAAATTAATTAGGAAGTTAGAAGTAACCTAGATTGATTGGTTAGTAAAAATAGGAAATATTTCCATAGTTTGGTTTTTAAGAAGAAGCGGAAAACATAACTGTAAACTTAAAATAGATGAAGATGTGTAACAATGCGAAATAAGGACCTTTGTCGTATTGTGCACTGTTCAATAGCCTAAAATATCTAAAAAATAATACCTTGCAATTATGAGTACCTATTGTTGTATTTACATTAAGTTATGGAAATAGATTTTTGTACCGTTTGTAATAAACTAATCAATTAGGAATAAGGCTAACTTCCAAAAAAGAATAAGTGGTAAAAACATCAATATAATATAACATAACCAAAAGAAGTTATGAAAATAAAAGGCTTATTGTAAACTTATAATTGGACTATAATAAGTACAATTCAGTGGAAATGATGTGTAAGAAAGATTATAACATAAAATTATAATTTGGAAAGTGAAAAGATAGGAATAAAGCTTGTTATAAATAAACATGAAATTGGGAATTAAGTTTAATAAGCCTAATGTATTCTATGGTGACCTTGTAATTAGGCAATACTCTATGGAGTAGATTTATAAATAAATAACATTTGATTGAACAGATTAATGAATATTGTAAATCAACAGGGAAGTAAGCTAGACGCACAAGAATAAATTAGACATAGGGTCTGATAAAATAATGGTATGTGTTTGGTCTAGTCCATAAGGATGAAAATCCTACGGGTAAATCATCGAAGGTATTGGGAAGACAAGGTAGGAGAACGTCCAACTTATTCGATGGGACTGGAGGGAAGTGCAGGACTTATACGAGATGTGAGGATACTTTGTATGGTCCTCTGTGTAGGCTTTGTGTTGTACCCACAGAGGTATGGTTTATACAGTACCATCCGGTGAGTATACTTTGGCTGCATCTGCTACACCTGTAGTTGTGGGCACCCTAAAGACTGGCTGGATGATTTTTAGGACGGTTCGGCGGTTGCCTCGACTCGTAGGCGGGGAGGCTTTGTAGTTAAGACCCAACAAAGGATAGTAGGCTGTCAGGCGTCTGTCATCGTCAATTGGAGCATGTGCGAGAAAGACTGGAGCTAGAACCAAGAAGCCAATGATCTTCACTATCAGGTCATTAGATGAGGGACCACATGTTTGGTTAGATTGTTTGTTAGAATCTGTCATTTAACTCTTTTGAATAGTCTTTCATTAAGGGGGTAAACTGATTGGGCCTTAAAGAGCCACATAAGAGACATACCAACTATAGATATATGTATTTAGAGCCTAACGAAGACATTATGTTTGGCCATCCCAAGGCCATTCTTGACAGATATAGTAAAGCCCCCTACTGAGTCCCGTTAGAGCTTAGGTATTTTGACGCCTTTATGGCGCAGCGTTGGAGACTCGATACACTCTCATAGCATAGTATATTACACCTTTGTAGCGTGAGAGTGGAGGTCCAGTACGTTTTTCAGAGTACGACGGTGGGGACCACTCGAGGAGGGTACTATGGTGAGTACCTTGAAATGTTAGGCATATAGCTATATATATGTGTTATTTATCAGGTTAATCTACTGACGAGTAGTTTTGGTACGTTCCATGCGGGGAAGTCGAAAGTATATTATGAGGAATGAACCCGAACAACTTAATAAATAAAGAACCAATGATAGAACGATATGTATAGTGTTATTGTAAAAAAGTATAATTTTTCCATTCAACAGAACTTTTGTTTAGACCCCCTCCTCATAACAAACCCGAAGGTTAGATATATGATTGAGATTCTACAGCTTAGAAACACTTGCCAGTTAGTGTCATTATATTGGTAAGTATGTATTTACTATTATATTTTATTTGTTATGCTGTGAGATATTTTATCGTGAACTATGATATATCTATCTTTTCTTTTTTGCAGGGTACCAGACAAACTGACTCGAGTTTCGATAGATTTTGATATTTTTGGAAAATTTGGGTATGTTGAAATTCAAGATGTTACAGGGTGCCTTAGAACGCTCCTTATATATATGTGTGTGTGTATATATACATACAAAAGATATGATCAAGTGCACCCCTTTAGCTCCCTGATTTCCACCATATATTCCGGTTTCTCTCTCCTGCTACTAACTCTCTCTGCCCGGCTAACTTATTTTACTACAAATGAGTGGTGGAAATAAGGATTCTAAGGGTGTGCTTTGTTATTGAGGTGTTGTTGAGCGCTCCTCGTATGTGTGTGTGTGCGCGTATGTGTGAGTGTGTGTGTGTGTGTAAGGGTTCTAGCGCACAAGCATTTTGTAGAACCTTATTTGCATCTCAATAAGAGCCACTTCCTAATATTTAATTAATTGAGTGGGAGGATATAGCGTTAGTGGGAGGAGAGAGAAATAGGAATGTGTAATGAAAATTAGGGGAGCTAAAGGAATGCTGCACTTTTTGGGGTGCTTCTGAATGCTCCTATATAGACACACACACAATGCATGAACGATTGCAAAATTGTTTACTATGCAAATTATAGAAAGTGGACAATAAGTTGTAGAAGTTTATCAAGGATTAGAAGAGAGTGAGATAATTTGAATAAAAGACAAGTATATATGGTGATTTATCAGTTGCTAACTTCGATTAGAAGTGAAACGTTTATTTGTCGATGACCCTTTGAAATTTTGCACACATCCAGAGTAAGTATTTACAAAAGTAAAGAAGCGAGCGGAAATGGAATGGGTAGGTTTAGCAACATATAACTCGGATTTTATCGAAATCATTTTATAGGATTTTTCACCCAATGTAGAGATAGGAATTACGGAGTACACCTTCAATCCACCTTTTCCTCAAGTTTGCACTAAATTTTTGATAGCATTTGTTTTAACGGTTTTAGTTTTTGGCTTTCGCCCATGTAAAAATACAAATAACACATGTATATTATGAAAAATAACTGTTTTAAGAAATAAAGTCAACTCACAAAATAGAAAACAACTTTATTTATTTTCACTCATTTGGATAGTAATGGAAGAACAAAAGAGAACTCATTCGTTCGTCGCTCCTCCATCCCCTTCATCGCCCCCTCTGCCGTACTTACATTTCCCTCATCATCCATCAACTCTTCTTAATTTTCATAGTTAATTTTAAAAGCTCAAAATGCAAAACACAATATTAATCAAAACACCACCTTAGTTATTATTATTTTCATTTCGTTCTTTTTAAATATAATTCCATTCATGTTTTCCCTTTTTTTCATTTATTATACGAATTGAAATAAGAAAATCTATGCAAAATTTCATTCATCCAATTTTTTCGAAGAATTCTCATTTTTTTCATACATCGTCTATTTATTATTCGGCTCGTGTGAAGGGCGTATGAGCCTACATTTCATTTGATTTATGTCCATCTGAAACTCTTATTGAATAGGATACAAACACCCCCATATTGTTCGGTTCGATCTGCTCGATTAACACTCCCCTACTCCTAAATAAGAGCAATTTGCCACAAAGAACATAAACCGTCCATGTACAAAAGTTGTTCAATTTTATTCATCTTGTATAGAACAACGACTAACCAACGACTTTTAAACACGCCACCGAGTAGTTTGAAATTTATAATTGTAAAGGTCAACAATTTGGTTCTGAAGCTGTTGTGACGATGGAAATTGTGAAAGACAACTTGTTAATTGGAGAAACTATAAGAATAGAGTATGACGGTATAACAGAGTCAAGGGCAATGATTGTTGAAAGACGAGGGAGAAGCAACACCAAAAATTCTAACAATAACCACAACAAGTCACGGGGAAGATCCAAATTCGTGAAAGCGATTTACTATTATTACTCGATCAGACTGGTCCATACGAAGAAAGTGTAGACTTTTGAAGTGCGAATATAAGAAAGGAAAAGGCGATAAGAAAAATGTAAGGGGTGATCAATCCCTTTTAGCGGAAAAAACCTCAAAGGATCTTGCAATGATGTGATCGAACAAACAGATTGAAATGATTATCAATCACGGATCACAGAAAAAATAAAGGCAACAAAGAACACACAAATTTATAGTGGTTCCACTATCGCAATATAGTGTACGTCCAATTCAATGGGGAAGAGATTTTATTAGTGTTCAAGAGATTACCTAGTTTTTACAGTAGAGCGAAGAAATGAAGAAATACAGATAATCTCATGTCATAGGAATAACATCCTCTATGCTTCTTTTTAACTAGAGAAAAAAATTTATTAGGGATAAGGCAATTGATTTATGTAAATAAATCAATTCATGGAAGGCTAATATTCCCATTTAATTTTATTGTCGTATGATTGATTGATAACTTTCCATTTTCTCCATCAATCAATCATTTTCCCAATTTAATTTCTTTCAGTTTCTTCTTTCGTGAAACATGGGAACAAAATAAATGACGAATCTCCAATATCCCTTTCTTCTTAATATTCCTTTCCATTTCTTTCTTGCACAAAACGGATAACCAAATTACCCAGAATATCTCCAAAAATCTAATTAATTTTTGGAAATATTGTATCATAAAAAATTCCAATAATCTCCACCTTGATACAATATCTCTTGCAACCAGAGTCTCTATTGTGAATGCTTCCCAATAAGTTCCTGCAAAAGCCACCCCTCATTGCACTTTGTTAGTGAACTCCGACAGGCCACCGCCCACCAACAAAGTGTTGAAAGCATTCAAAAAATAAGGTAGACATTGTGCAACCAACTCCTATCTCTTCATACAAGAAGAATACCAAATCTTCTCTTGACTTCAAATAAGTAACTCTTTTCCCCGTAGTGGCACCATGTCGCACCTAGCACTTCATCAAGTTAATCAAGTTCGAGCAATGCTCGAACTTAGTAGCAGTAATGCATTCGTAAACATGTCCGCTGCATTGTCACTTGTGTGAATCTTCTAAAGACGAATTAACTTCTCCTCATTCATAGCGCAATTCCACTTCGAGTTATCACTCGACTTCATGGTTTCTTCAAGGCTCAATGGTTCATCATGAATTACATGTAAAGCATACGCAAACTAATCAGCATGGCTCAAATTTGCGTACTGCCAATCTCCATATCTAATTGGAGCTCTCTTTGGTCTCTGACTAGCCCGAATGACTGTATCGCCCGACTCTCCTTCAGCTCCACCTTGAGCTGAATCCTATCTAGCTTCATAACCATCACCATCACTACTAGAGGAAATATGTGGACTATCATATGATGTATCATCAACTGCTCTGTCACTATTAGCAATAGTAATAGCTCTATTTCGGGTTTGAAAACTGGTAAACTCGGTCTTTTCAGGCTTCGCATCAACTGAATCTGAATCCTCCGATAAACCTTCAAAAGGTTTAAACATTGCTGACTCATTAAAATTCACATGTCTGGAATGTATAACTTTCTTCATAACTGGATTCCAAATTTTATATCCTTTTATACCATCTGCATAGCCAAGAAGAACACATTTGGAGGCCCTAGGCTCCAACTTATCATGTCCTGTATTGTGAACATAAATTGGACATCCAAATATGCAAAGATAACTTAATAAAGTGTTTTTACCTCTCTATATCTCCTCTGTAATCTTCCCATCAATGGCTAAGCATGGAATCCGATTAATAATATGTGTTGCAGTCGAAATAGTTTCAGCCCAAAAACCCTTAGACATACTCGCAGTCAATATCAAGCAACGAGCCTTTTCAAGTAGAGTCCTATTCATTCTTTCAGTAACCCCATTGGATTGTGGATCACCAGGTGTAGTAAAATGTCTTATAATACCACGCTGTCTGCAGTAGTCGAGGAACGCTTTGAAAACATATTCGCCACCATTGTCGGATCTAAGAATCTTCAATTTCTTTCCTGTTTGGTTTTCAACAAGAGCTAATCAAACCTTAAACTTATCAAATACTTCCGACTTAGCTTTCATTACATACACCCAAACCTTGTGCGAGTAGTCATCAATGAATAAAATAAAATAATATGCTCCACCAATAGAAGTTGTAGAGTATGGCCCCTGAACGTCTAAATGCACATAATCAAGTACCCTTTTAGAAGTATGCACGCCATCATCAAAAGAAACTCTGGTTTGCTTTGCCAATACACACTCCTTGCAAAGTCCAACTTGTTGAAGATTTCACCCTCGATCTTTTTCTTCTTATGAAGCAACTTTAAGTTCTTCTCCGAAGTATGACCTAATCTCATATGCCAAAGCCTGGTAGCATCCAAATTTTTAGAACTATCGACTCCAACACATAATTCTCCATGGACAGTGGTACCCATTAGCAAATGCAGATTTCGCACCTTAACAACCTTCATCAATACAAGTGCCTCTCTAGAAACTCTCAAACCATCTCTGACAATGATTATCTTGCATCCCATTGATTCCAATTGGCCTAGTGATAACAATGACTTCCGAAGACCTGGGACATAGCGAACATTTGAAAGTGTGCGAACAATCCCATCATACATGCGAATGCGGATTGAACCAACTCCCATAGACTTACATGTAGCATTGTTCCCCATAAGGATAGAATTTCCTTCTTTGGCATCGAAGGAAGAAAAATAATCCTTATTAGGGTCATATGAAATGATGCTCTAAAATCTAGAATCCAGTGGTTTGCAACATCAGATACAGCCGCTATCAATAGATCGCTGCCATCATTCTTCATCGCAGTAGATGAAGAACCATCAGTCTTCTTCTCCAAATCTGGACAATCTCTTCTCCAATGGCCTGGTTTCTTACAATTATTGCACTTTCCATCTTTATACTTACTGTGCAAATGAGGCTTCCTAGAATTGGAACGCCCCCTATATTCTTCACTTTCTTCTTTACTCTTCCTCTCTTAACAAATAAGCTTGAACTACTACATCCTCCACTACTATCACCAACACAAAACTCTTTCATTTGATCTCTCAACTCTTCACTGAGCAAACCTATCTTCACATCATCTAATTTCAATGTATCTCCGCCATAGATAGGGCTATTAGCGAAGCCAGTGTATCGCTCTGGGAGCGAACATAATAGAACCATTTCTTTCTGTTCTTCATCAATTTTCAACTCAACAGACTTCATCTTCATCAATAGGTCATCAAACACACTCAGGTGTGTCTTAATTGAAGAACATTCCTTCATCTTATAAGTGAAGAAGGTCTTCAATAGGATCAGATGGTTAGTTAGGGATTCCTTCATGTAGAAGTCCTCAACTTCTTCCAAATTCTTTAGCTGTTGTTTCCTGACAGATTTCAGAAATTACATTCTTTCCCATAGCAAGTTGAAGAGTAGTAAAGGCCCATTCTTCCATCTCTTCTAATTCCACTGATGAAATATCAGTAGACATTGTTTCTGTATCAAATGCTACTCGATGAATGTGATTTCTTCTCAAAACTGCTTTCATCATCCTCTGCCACTATTCAAAATCTCCTTCACCATTCAACTTCTCTATCGTAACTATGATCCTGATGCCACATTGGAGCCTCTAACGTATGGAGAAACTACTGGCACTGATGTTTTATTTGTACTATTTTCATCTTCCCCTGCCATTCTACCAAACACCTTCTTTGCGAATCTAGCTCCAATACCAATTGTAAGGGGTGATCAATCCCTTTCAGCGGAAAAACTTCAATAGGGTCTTGCAATGATGTGATAGAACAAACAGATTGAAATGATTATCATCATAGATCACAGAAAAAATAAAGGCAAAAGAGAACACACAAATTTACAGTGGTTCCACTATTGCAAGATAGTGTACGTCCACTTCAATGGGGAAGAGATTTTATTAATGTTCAAGAGATTACAGAGATTTTACAGTAGAGCAAAGAAATGAAGAAATACAGATGATCTCATGTCATAGGAATAACATCCTCTATGCCTCTCTTTAAATAGAGAAAAAAAATTACTTGGGAATAAGGCAATTGATTTATGAAAATAAATCAATTCGTGGAAGGCTAATGTTCCCATTTAATTTTATTGTCATATGATTGATTGACAACTTTCCCTTTTCTCCATCAATTAATCATTTTCCCAATTTAATTTCTTTCTGTTTCTTCTTTCATGAAACATGGCCAAAATAGATGGCAATTCTCCAATATCCCTTTCTCCTTAATATTCCTTTCCATTTCTTTCTTGCACAAAACGGGTAACCAAATTACCCAGAACATCTCCAATAATCTAATTAATTTTGGAAATATTGTATCATAAAAATTACAATAAAAAACTATAACCATTTCATCAGAGAACTGTAAAGTCTTCGTTATCAATGATGAGGCATACATCAGCACCAACTTGGCATTAGTCCAACTATGTAATTGGCTTAGGGTCTTCCTTCCACGTTGCCTAGTACGAGGACTTTTCTAACAACACAGGTTTTTGTACACGGGCTAAAAAAATTATTATATGTTCTCTGTATTTTAAAATAAAGAAGAATAAAATACGAATTCAGGAGCCTAACTTTTATAATATTTTGAAAATGAGAAATGAAGAACTTGTGATTTTTAAAATTGTGTGTATTGAAATAAATTAAATACCTTGAGTATAATAAGGAATTTATTCCAATCCGTGTCTGCAAAATATGTGTTGATGATTCAAATGAATATTGAAAATATAAAATACTGATTAGCAATCAATATTTATATTTAAGTGACTATATGATATAATTCCAATATTAAGTGTCAAGTTGCTTTAATGAGGTAATTAATAATATGTAAAATTGTGCATTAGAGTGTAAGTTGTTGGAATTATAGAATAAAGTGTAAAAGTTGTGTAAAAACAATGTTTGAAACCTTATTATATATGTTTGTGCGAAAAATCTTGTTTTTAAAATTTTTAATAAATGTAAGTGTTAAAATGATAAATTAATGGATTACTTTTGAAAATGTTCCTTTAAATTTATTTATGTAGTGAATAAAACTTTTTATATAAATGTAAATTTTGATTTGAAATCAGTATTTAAGTGTATTGTAATATTTTAGTGAAGTTTTGTGATTATTTCATTAAGAAAGTAAAATGTTATACAAATTAAACTCAAGGATGTTGGATTGAATAATTAAAATGTAAAATGTGCATTTTGATGAAAATATGAATTCTAGCATGTGCACTTTTTAAAATGGTGCTTAAAAATGATTAAAAGTATCTTCAACATGTGTGTTTTTGTGTTGTAAGTTTTGTGTATGTGAATTTGTTAAAATGGGTAAAATAGATTAATAGTGTTTGAATTGTGTATATGGTCTAGTTCAATTATCTTGGAAAGATTTGGGCCTTTAATTTAGCTCATTGCACATCTTAACTAAAAAACAAGATCTAGAGAAAAAGAACAGTATACGTACTTTTCTCAGGAACTTGTTCCTCCTCCTTCTGTGTGAACTCTAAATGGACCTTGGAGTCAAATATGTATTGATAATGTGGACCTTTGGGTCCTCTATGTGAAATTGTGTACCCATTTTGTGAGATAATAGTACTGGTTATGACTTCAAGTCATTTCTATATGGTTGCACGTGCACGCATCGCTTTGGCTTGCCAATTCTACGTGGATTCAAATTCTTTGTTTCTTAGTTTTGTGTTTATTATTGATTTCACTATAGTGAGATGATTATTATTATTTATGGTGATTTCATTTTAGTGGTTTTGAAATCTTAAGTGAGTTCCCGATTCCAGTGATTCTTGCGATTTTAGTAAACTTGGTGAATCTTGTGATTTCAGTGATTCTTATGATTCCTGAGTTCTTGTGATTTTTGTGGCTTTTGTGGTTTCCTCCTTGTGGTTTCATGTGTCACTCCTTCTTTCACTTTTGTTGAAAGAGATGCTTATGTCAAGTGTAATCCACCATAATCATGGAGCTTAGGGTAATCTGTGCAGAGGGAAAATATCTGAGCCCGTTTTTGTATTTGCCAGAGTAGCTGCATATAAATTATGCAGACTTGTAGAAATCAATTATCATAAGTGTATGGTATTCTTTTCGATGGAAAGGTATCACCGCATCTGTGTCTTGAGTAAATTTGTGATTCTAAGATTCCTTTTCTTATGGAAACGAATTTATGTCTACTTGAAATTTTAGTTCACTTATTATCATTACTGATATGTGTAAACTACGTTGATCCGTGTATGTTATACTCGCGTCAGACCGAGTTGCTTTAGGTTGTAGATCACTGGTGATTCAAGGTTAGTTGCTCTATCTTGGATTATGTTTCCTGAGGCTATTCCCTACTTGTCTTCGTATAACTGAGTCCTTTGTATACTTATTATTTGAGAGATGTTGTATATGTATGCGGGTTATGTAAATTATTCAAGTTTATAGCACGTGTATATGTTGTATTCTATTATTGTAATATATGTGATATGTTCTGTGATCTGTTATTTGTGTATCTATATTTATTGTGTTCTGAATATGATTCTTAGCCATTGTAGGTTTACATTAAACGAAAAAAGTACATCGATCCACCTAAGATAAGAAAGGAAAAAAATTATACACCCAATCGACGTATTCGACACTCATTTAAGATAAAACTACGAATGGTCACTCCTAGCAAGCCTTATTCTCTGCTCTAACAGACGACATTACCAGTTAATGTTATTTATTAGGGTGAGTCTCGGGATGGGGCGTTACAACTTGGTATTAGAGCGAAAATTCAAAAAAAAAACAATAAACACATAACAAAACCAAAATAGTGCATGATTTACAACACAGAAGGATAACACTCTTCATCATTTTCATCGTTATCCTAATTATGTGATTCTCACCAATCGAGTTGTGGGCAAATCCTAGCTTTGGAATACATTTAGGAACGTATTTCATTTTGTAGTATTGCATGTGTGGTGTCTTATCATCTGTAGTACATCTTGATAGTGTTTCCATCCTCCATTCCTTTCGGTGCTTAATTCTTGGGTTTAAATTTCACGGAAATTAATACTTCTATCCTTTTGTGTTTAAGTTGATTATCGAATTAAATAAATGAGCCAGGATGGGTATATGAAATAAATCTTGGATAACAAAAGTGAACATCATGTTGGGAGTAAAAGCGTGTTGATTTGATAATAAATCAGAGTTGTGTATCAAAAACAAGTGAATTTTTTTTGCTATGCTAAATTTAATACATCTATAAGTGGGATTGAGGGATGGAATATATGAATGATTATGGGGTTGTTTAGAGTTAATTGTCTAGTGGATGTAAATCAAGAGACTCACTAGAAATTTATGGAGTTGGTCATTTCTATTTAAATAAAGCAAGAGTATTGGTAATGAATAGTACTAATAATAATAAAAAATACCTAGTGTAAATTAGAATTGGTGATTATCTTTCATGTTAGGTTGTCCATAAGGTATTTTAAGGGCTTCTGATTGATAATTCTGATAGATGATATCGACAATAATTTTTATACACTTATACAAGATGATCGAGTGTAATATTTTTTGTAATAAAATAAATAAAGTGAATATTAGGTATAAATCCCTAAAACCAAACTTAATTAGGCTCAGGTCTGGTCATAAACTTATTGTAAATTAGTCCCTATTTTTCAAAAATAGGTTAAAAAATATGTAAATTAATATTAAAATAAATTATACATTCAACAAAAAATTCAGTCCAAAAACATCAAAAAACATGGAAAAAACAAGAAAACAATGAAAAGTGCAGTTAAATGCATAATATTATGCATATATTTGAATTTTATTGCATACATATGTGAACGTATTCCAGTTTTTGCATCTACGTTGATTTACTTTCATATTTCAGTGCAATTATTGCATAATTCTAGCATAAAAATGTGCAATAATTCATAATAGTGTAACTTAGTTCATTTTTATTTGCATTCAAGTGTGCAAGTAAAACAGAAAACATGCAAACATGTGTGCAAAATATCTGCAGGCAAAATGTTAGCTGAATTTCCTTTATGCAATAGTTGCATACATGTATGCAACTTTTTTTTAAATTGGTGTGGACTTCTGGGATTATTTCCAGATTCTAGATTTTTCTTTTTTACTCAATGCCGCATTTTTTTATAGCAAAAATTGAAGGAGGCGGAAGTTTTCAAAGCATGAGGAGGAAGGTAAAAACAGGGACCGGGTTTATATGTGGAAAAAGGGAGGGATGTGGCATGCATTTTAAATTGTAATAGGGATGTGGCGCAAAAAGTACCCTGAAATAAATTTGAAGAAACAATAATGTGAAATATTCACAAAGTAATAATGTTAAACCATTAGATGATACAAGAGTTGTAATAGAGTTGGCGAGGCAATAGCGATATTATCTTGATCTTACAGCCAAGCCATGAGGAAAATAGTTATATATTTAGTGGTTTAACATTGTCCAGGTCAAGTTATAAAGTTGTTAAGTAAAAATTTGTTTTTGAGAAGAATTTTGTGAAATACAATAAAGTGTTTTTAGTATGTAAAGTTGAATTAGAGGGAGTAACTATCTTGAACATGTACAATATTTTTGAAATACACTCCCATACGCGGGGTTAGAAGATGACTTTAGCAATTAAGTTTGTGTTAATAAACGGTAAATGGTATGGCTATTGATCCTAACAACAAAATACCAGTCATTGTTCGAGAATTTAAGGCCAATTTAATGGCAAGGCAACGTCAATTATTGGTTAAAAACAAGTGAAAGGTGAGTGTGTATTTTAAGATATGCCTTATAACGGACGTGTTATCATAATTCAAATCTTTTGTGTATGAAATTTAAGATGAAAGTTAAAATCTTTATGCCATAAGCATTTTAGATTTTAACTATTGTGGTAACCTATGTGATATGTTGGAAATATATTAAAATCGTGGGAGCTGTGTTTAAAAATTTAATCAAATTGTTTCTAGTAAATAATTTTTTGGATGTGTTTGTGTGCTTTAGCTTAAGTAAATTGAGAGGACGCAATTTATTCAAGGGAGAGAGTTTGTAACAACTTAGGTTTTTTGGTACTCGGGCCAAACAATTCAAATTGTTTCTAGTAAATAAATTTTTGGATGTGTTTGTGTGCTTTAGCTTAAGTAAATTGAGAGGACGCAATTTATTCAAGGGAGAGAGTTTGTAACAACTTAGGTTTTTTGGTACTCGGGCCAAACAATTATAATGCGTTCTCTATATTTTAAAACAAATAAGAATATAATACGAGTTTAGGAGCCAAACTCGTATAATATTTTTTAAATGAGAAATAAAGAACTTGATATTTTCAAAATTGTGTGTATCGGAATAAACTAAATATCATAGGTATAATAAGGAATTTATTCCTATCCATGTTTGTAAAATATATTTTCATGATACAAATGAATATTAAAAATATAAAATATTGATTCGCAATCAATATTTTAGTGAAGTATGATATAATTTCAATATTAAGTGTTGATTTGTTTTAATGAGGTTACTAATAATTTGTAAAATTGTGTATTGGAGTGTAAGTTGTTGGAATTATAGAATGAAAATATAAAAAAGTTGTGTTATAAACCATGGTTGGAATCGCATTATATATGTTTATGTGAAATATCTTATGTTAAAACATTTTAATAAGTGAAATTGTGATAAATGATAAATTAATGGATTACTAATGAAAATATGCCTTTAAATTTATGTATGTAGTAAATTAATATATATATATATATATAATGTAAATATCAATGTGAAATCAACATTACGTGTGTTGTAATATTTCAGTGAAGTTTTGTGTTTATTTCATTAAGGAAGTAAAAGGTTATACGAATTAAACTCAAGGATGTTGGGTTGAATAATTAAAATGTAAAATATGTTTTTTGGTGAAAATGTGAATTCTAGTATGTGTGCTATTTTAAAATGATGCTTAAAAATGATTAAAAGTGTCTTGAACATGTGTGTTTGTGTTTGGTAAGTTTTGTGTGTGTGAATTTGTTAAAATGGGTAAAATATATTAATAGTGTTTAAATTTGTATTTGGCCTAGCTTAATTACCTTAGAAAGATTTGGGCCTTTAATTTATCTCATCGCCCATCTTAACTAAAGAAGTGATCTGGAGAAAAAAGGAGAGAGTATATGTACTTTTCTCAGACATTTCTTCTTCCTACTTATGTTTTTTCACTGTCAAATTAATGGCTCCCTTCTCTTTACAAATCTCCACCTAAACCAAGTTTTAAATGAAAAAAAGGAGAAGTTTACTAGTCCTTATTAATGTCAACAAATCAACCTATTGCAAGTTATTCAATTACTAGTTTCTTGAAGTAAGGTTACAACAAAAATCATGGGTCACAGGTATTAACTTTCGGGTTCCTCGGGCTCTTGAAGCTCAGTTTCATCTCTTGTAAGCTAAAGTCATGGGAATCCAGTCAATTGTCCATGCAAGATGAGTTGATTATTATTATTTATACTGATTTCATTTTTGTGGTGTAGAATTCTTAGATGAGTTCTCGATTCCGGTAATTCTCGTGATTTCAGTGAATCTGGTGAATCTTGTGATTCTCGGGTTCATGTGTTTTTTGTGCCTTTTGTGGTTTCCTCCTTATGGTTTCACATGTCACTCCTTGTGTCACTCTTGCCAAGAGATGCTTATGCCAAGAATTAAGTGTTTCCAAGTGTAATCTACCTAAATCATGGAGCTTAGGGTATGTAGAGGGAAAATCTCTGAGCTTGTGCTTGTGTTTATTCTTGTAGCTGCATATAAATTATATGGACATGTAAATAAAGAAATCCATTATCCTAAGTGCATGGTATTCCTTTTTGATGGAAGGGTATTACCGCATTTGTGCCTTGAGTAAATTTATGATTTTGAGATTCCTTTTCTTATGGAAAGGAACTTTTGTCCGCTTCAACGTTTCAAATCTTGGATGTCGATCATGTTTCTTCTTGGTGATATAAGAGACTTGATCTCATATTGGGGGAGATCTCAGACGAGATGAATCTAACTCGGGGTTCTTCTCGGATTTCCATCTCACGTTTGAAAGTTCATATTGAAACAATCTCGGGGTACATGTTATGTTATGCAATGATGTTCTTACACAATGATTTTAGGAATGTTATTATTAACATAGTTACTTATACTTGAATTGCAAAATCACTTTATTATTCTTAAATTACGAAAGATCATTCATCCTCTAAATTGTAATATGCTTAAAATAGAAATATAACACAATGAAATTAGATTAGTGCTTACAACATATGATCCATGAAAAAGAATTATTATTAGACATCAAACATAAAAAAGATCCAAAACATTAAAAAGTTCAGCATAAGTAGAACATAAAATAAATAATTTCATAGGTAACATGTATGTAAAAAAAAGATGAACTGAGTAGAAGGCATGCTAGTTTGGGAGCCATGTGCTTAGAATGGAAGCAATTGGAAAACATAGCTCGGTTTGATTCATGCTACATTGCGAGTTGAAGCCTGAGATGTTGAGAGCTAATCCATAAAAACTACTCTCATCGAAAATACTAGAGCTAGATAGAAGAAAGATGCCATATAATAAAAGTTATAGAGATGATAAAGATGGGAGTTGAGTCTGAGGAAGTAAAGCAGTATATTACTAATGAAAATGGTTGGCTTCATAAGGACGAAAAATTGTATGTTCCAAACGTTGATGGGTTGCAAAATGAAATTTTAAAGGAATTCCATCATTCCAGATTGACCATCCATCCTAGTAGTGATAAGATGTATCGATTTATGAGGAGGAACTAATATTGGGAAGGTATGAAGAAGGATGATGGGAAATTCATCTCGAATTTTAAGAATTTCCTATTGGTAAAATATTGGCAGAAAAAACCCAATGGATTGCTACAACAACTATAAGTTCCTACAAAAAAATGGGAGAAAATATCCAAGGATTTCATTGATGGTTTGCCTAGGACTGGGAAAAGGTTTAATAGTATATGAGCAATTGTTGATCACCTGACCAAGATTGCAAGATTTAATCCTGTCAAGTTGACCAAAAACACATATAAATTGGATGATTTGTACGTTAGATGGATAGTTTGATTCCATGAACTAGCAGGAAGCATTGTAAGTAGGGCTGTCAATAGGTCGGGTCGGGTCAGGTCGTGTTCGGGTTGAGTTCGGGTCAGGCTAGCTCAACCCGTTTATTAAATAGGTTGGTCTCGGGTTGACCCATTTATAATCGTGTGGGTTTCGGGTTCAATTCGTGTAACCCGTTAAGAAAAATATTTGTATAAAAAGATGTGACTAAACATGAAAACATAAAAGAAGGGTATTGTTGTTATTCACTTGTTGTGAGTTAAGATGAGAATAAAAATGTAAAAAGTTGTTAATGTGGGAATAAACATGAAAACGTGAAAAATTATTAAGTGTTAATGTGTATGAATAATTGAATAATGACAACATCCTTCATTTTCAAGCTAAGATGAGAATTTTACAATAATATAGAGCCCATAAACGGGTTAGTCGGGTCAAATTCGGATTTCGTGGATCAACCAAAAACCCACCCATTTATAAACGGGTCGAAGTCGGGTTGACAATAAAATGACCCGTTATTAAATGGGTCGGGTCAACCCGCTAATTTCCCGTGCGGGTTTCGGGTCGTGTTGGAAATTGACAGCCCTAATTATAAGTTATAGAGGTCCTCTATTCACAATTGGATTTTGCAAGGGTTTCAAAAGAAATTGGGTACTGAGCTGCATATGAGTATGGCTAACCACCCTCAAACTGATTGGCAGACCAAAAGAAGGAATCGAGTTTTAGAAAATTTTCTTAGAGCTTATGTTTTGGATTTTTGAGGATCGTGGGACCTTCGTCTTCATTTATTTTGAGTTTTCCTACAATAAAAACTATTGGTCGAGTATTGACAAGGCATCGTATGACGAATTATTCAAAATTCAGAATACCTTGTAATGTATCCACTTATTGGTTAGAAATAGGGAAAAAAAATTATGCTTGGATCAGATATGATTAAAGAGACATCGAAAAAGATAGAAGTCATTTGGAAATGAACGAAGGCAACCTAGGACCATCAGAAGAGCTATGCAGATAAATGTAGAAAAGACTTATAATTTCCAATTAGCGACTTTGTATTACTTAAGGTTTCTCCTCTCATGAATGTTGTCCTATTCGGAAGGAAAGGAAGTTTGCTTCGAGATTTTTTGGACCATTTCCAATGTGGAAAGAATCAAGAAGATAACATATAGAGGGGATTCACCTCCAAAGATGGCGGGCATGCACAAAAAAAAGTTATATTTCATATCTACGGAAGTTTGCGTATGATTTCAGTATTATGACATCTCTGGATCAGTTGGAAAACGTAAAGGTGGAGCCAGAAGTCTTAAGACCTCAAAAACCACTTTAAGTCATTAGGTATGACATAAAACAGTTTAGGAGGAATATAATCAGATTAGTAAAAGTGTAATGGAGCAATGATGATAGCGATTGTATATGCGATATAAATGAGAGTGTGAGGACAGCCTATTCAGAACTCTTCGAGTGGTATTACAAGATCAGAATTAATCCGAGAGGGAAGTTAATGGGATTTATTATAATTTTTTATAGAATAATAAGTAAAATTGACAACATGAAATTAACAAAGTAACTACGGAAAATAAATCACACATCGAATTTACCCAGCTTCGGCAAAACCCTACTTACTGCTGCTCCCGAGGTTTCTGCTAGGAATTAGACAATACAGTGTTTACAAACACTATAAACTCGTGATCCCCACTCACTAAATCGTTCTAATCTTATGCCCAAAACTCGGCCCCAAAGTTTTTACTAAGAGTTAAAAAATACGATACATAAAGACACTATAAACTCATGACCCTAAGTCATCAAGTTGTTATAATCCTATGCTCAAAACCCAAACTGTAACAACTCAAATTTAAACAAATAGTAATTAATTAACGAATTTATTAATTAAGGAATAAGTTAAGAAAATAAATATTAATCAGAAAAATATTGAGAATTAGGCAACGAGGGATGCACCATTGAGTCCGTTACGAAATTCTGGATAAGATAGACATTTGGTTTGCTGAAAAGGGGTTTAAAACGAAGAAGTCAAAGCTATTTAAAGATTTAAACTAAAATCAGATAAAAATATATAATAGTGAAGATGGATTTATCCTCGGGTCGACCCAGGACCCGAGTGGGTCGACCCCTGTATCTACCCACTTATAGGGCGGGTCGACCCATGTCGTGGCTTTGCAACGTCGTTTGTGAGGCATGATTCAACTAATCAAACTGCGTTTTTTGTGGTTTTGCTGGGTGCTTCCGGATCCTTCTTCTAATTTGATGGCCTTAAATCAAACCTAAAATCCAACGAACCTTGACACACTAGTTTTATTTTAAATATGCTCCAAAACTTAACTTAACCCTTACTACTTCACTTCTCTGCCTCCATCTCAAATAACCCTCTTCTCAAATATATTTATAATGTAGTACTAAGGCTTAACTCTGCACATATTATTTAGGGATATTCATAAATATATATTTCCTACCGAGGCTTGTCGAATTCGATCAAATTTTAGGTGAGTGTTTTCTATGATTACTAGATTTCTACCAAGTTGGGGTTAAATTGATTCAATAGTAGTTGTAGTGGTTTCAGATCTGAACTTTTCTGTAGTTGTGCAAATATCCTATTTATTTGTGGTTTATTTATAGATCTAGCTATTCCTAATTCTCTTTCTGTAAATAATTCTTGTAAATCTGATCTACTACTTCTATCTTTTCTTCTTTTTATTTCAGTAATTGCAAGGTTCAGTAGAAATTAGGATTTTTCTTGATAGTGTAAGAAGTTGTAGATTTCTATTCTCTTTTCTGTCTAAATATGGATCAGCTTCCATTCTCCTTCTGTTTATTTTCACTAAATCTATTACTGTAGTTTTATCTAGCTGCCTATACCCTTGCTTTTCGTATGTAATTCATTTACAGTTCTATATCAACCCTATTTTTATTTCAGATCTACTTTTGTCTTATCTGACACTAGGACATGCGAGAGCCTAGAGTCATTTCCCTTTTATCTTTAACGTTGAATTTAGGCCTTCTTGAGTCTAAACCTTTCATTCTTTCTTATTTGAGTGCAAATTGGGTTAAAATATGTGATTGAACAATAATAGCGCAATTGGATAATAATAAGAAATATGTATAAAAAGGATGAATTGAGCTAAATTGAAATTGTGCAATAAAAAGAGAAATTGAACTGTAACTTTGATAGCTGAATAAATGACATTTGGATAGAGGCAAATGGCATAGGTTGGGTTGTACAATTAAATTAAACAAACGAGATGTTTATTTACAACCTGTAAATTAAAGTTCACATACAACCTATGAAATAATAGAAAGTTACATGAACGAAACTGGGCTTAGTAATAAACTTAAGATTGGTGTTAAGTTTAATTAAGAATTAATAAGCAGGTGTATTTGGAGTTTGTTCCCACAGCGATGCCTAATTAGGGAAAATAAAAGGCTCGTAGTATTAGTCCATTCCTTTAGTGAGAATAGATTAATTAAGGAATATACGGGGTTAATTAAAATGATTAAATTTGGGGATTAAATTTAGGGTGGCTTATGTCGAATTGCATATTTTTGGTTAGGGATCTGTATCGATCAGTATTTCTTATTCTCCCAACATCAAGGTTTCACAAGGAGGTGAAGGCACGCTTATACTGAACTAGGTAGTAAGATGTCCAAACAAGGAGGTAGGTACAGGAGTTTTTCGGTGGGGCGGTGAGCATACATCGCGCCAATTAGAGAAAATAAGATATTGTAACACCTATGATTACTGTTATGTCCTTTAGAGCTAATGGGTCGTGTCTAATAAACCCAGGGACATAATCGTCATAGGTTATCATGTTGGGGTATGTAAGCCGATCGATGGGTAGTATTATGAATTTCCTTCCTAATTTTTAGTTTCAGTTTGAAGTTGTAGAAGTGCAAAACAGTTTTTGCTATTTATCATCATTAGTATGATACTATTTGTTGTCATTGTTATTAAATAAGAACTGCCAATCCTTTATGTCATTGCTATCAATATTTGTTCATTTTTAGGTATGCACAGACACTTACGCTTTTATGACACTAGAACTATTTTTTTATCTATTTTACTTAACTTATCATTCGTGCTAGTAATCATCAGCTAACCAGACTTTATGTCCGACCCATTTTCCTTTCCTCTTTCCTCTTTTCTTTCCCCAGGCTTATAGGGAGAAAGTTTATAATTTAGATCTGTTTGTTAATTTCAACATGAATGGTTACTACAAAAGACAGTTTATTTCCTGTCTCTTTTCCAAGGTAAGGTTGTATCTTTATTGACTATTTGGGGGATAATATTATTTTGTACTCTGATGTTGTTTTGATTGGGATTTGATATATGATGTTTTGTAACAATTTGGTTAACTTGTAATAAATATACTTTTGTCATTTTAAAATAAATTATTTTCTTCTTCCGCTGTAACTTTTTTGTCTATGTCATGTGGAATCTTAGTCTCTGTGATATTTTATGTCTTTATACCTATAACGCTCTATATTTCCTTAACGAAATCCTTATATGGGCGACGTTAAGAAATGTGGGGTGTTACATTTACTATCAGAGCCTAACGTTACAAGATCACTAAAATTTTGTTTTAAAATGAAGTATTTTTTCGGAAAAAGACATATTTTTTTGAAAACCAAAAAGTTGTTTTTGAAAATAAAATTATCCCCACTAATCAGTTAAAACCTTCCTTTAACTCTTCGAATTCTAAATTTCTTCATTAAGTTATCTGTAGAACAACCTATGTAATCTTTTCTATGTATATGAGCCTCAAATCTTAATAGGTTTGAAGTTTTGATGAATGGACGAACCCGTTTTGCTCGGTTGTGGGGAAGGTCGAAGTTGGAGAGGAACTGGCTACTTAATATAATAGGGCTAATCATAGATGTGACAACCTTTTTAGCTTAAAAAGGGGAAGGTTAGGAAGTTAAGAATCACCTGGATTGGTTGGTTAAGAAAAAATGGTGTACTTCCATAGTTTGGTTTGCAATTAATACATTGCAAGAATGAATGGGTTAGTGTGGAATAGGGATCCAGCCATATTGCGCACTACTCGTCCACTTAGAGTAATCAAAAAGAAAAAGAAACATCTTTCAATTACATATTTCTGTAAATTAGAATGTATTATGCTACGGAAATAAACTTTTGTACATTTTGGTAACCACTCAATTAGGAAGGAGCAAAACTTCCTAAAACGTAGACCTAAGGATGGCAAATGATAAACAACATAAGTACGCTAATATCAAAGGGATTATGGGAAAAGTATTGATTAAAGAGATCGACGAGTGTAAGTAAGTAAGGGTTGATGGAAGAAAGAATGTTATCTACCTTTGATTCTTTCTAGTTCTCCTATTATATTTGGTTTAGAATTATTTCATTTCTTTACCTTTGATAAGTTAGTTGGGATAGTTGCATAGGGACACAACCACGTTGAGATGAGACATGTCATGTAGAGTATCTATAATATAGACCTAACGAAGTTGTCCTATACAGAGATGGTAAATCCCCGAGTATGTGTAACACTAACAGACTGTTTTGCACTAAGGTACTTTTCTAGGCCCAGTAGTTTCTTTATCCAGTAGGGAGATCGACTTGATTTTCTATAGTAGATCATGGTTGGAATAGGAAATCTTGATTTAATATATCTTTGGGGAATTTCTAGGTATGGGTTGGATAGGATCTAGTTAGATCATCCATATAATTGGTTATCTCAAATTTTGGGCATCGGTTGTAGAGTTTGACCGAGATTATTATATTCTACGGTTTTGAGATAGAAAAAGTTAGAGGATAGATTAATTAGCCAATTAGGGGCTATTTTGACTGCAAGAAGAGGGTGGTCGGGATATGATGTACAGTGGACCAACTTTTGAGACTTCTCGCGACCCGAAGGGTTAGTCATGTAAATATTTCTATTTTTTTAGTGCATCTCTAGGCAATATAGATTAAGTTCTCTTGTGCTATATACTCCAAATATGTTAAGAGAATGAAAAGTTATCTCCTAAGGAAGGGATTGATTTTCGGATTTATATTTGTGACAATGCTAAACTTATAAAGTTATAGATAAAGCATATGATTTTGAGAGCGTAAGTGAGAATCGAGTTTCATGGTTATGTCTTGAATCTTTTCTAGCTATGGAGTTGTGTTGTCGATGGATAAGCTTGGAGTTTAGATAGGTTATCCGTATGATAAGCCATCTCAGATATTGAAAGCAAAGTGGGTTTTTTAGGAGTACGTATGGTAAGCACACTCGAAAGTTGACTTGTGAAAGATTAGTTGGAATGGATTATTTTACTTCCTAAACTTATCTTTTCGTCGATTAGTATAGTACTTATGTTGGAACCTTCCGTATGTATTTTGAGGAAGTCGTTGGACTCGGTAGTAGTGAAGAGATTTTGGGGAAAAAGACAAGTAAGGAACTTTTTGAAAAGGATTAATGGATGTGGGCACTTTTGGATTAGAGGCATCATTCGTCTTTGCAACAAAAACAGATAGTTCCTTCAGGTTAGTTGTAATCATAAGTGAATTGATTCAGAAGGAGATATTTCTCTTCAACTCGTATAGATGGTCTTTTAGGAATGATTGGGGGCCAGATTTTTCTCCATGGTCATATTTCTTTACTTATGGTTTCTGATAGGTTTTTAGTAGTAGAACAAGAAAAAAATTAGGAATGAAGGATGATTGTAGAACGTCCACAGGATTTTTGGGATAGTTGCCATACCTTGGGCTAGCTTGTACCTAAACCTAGTTATCGACTTATGCAGTATGGAGATTAGTAAGATCAGTATTGGTGACATGTTGGTCTAAAACGAAATGGGGAAAACCTTCTTCAAATTAATGCTTTAGTGCCAATGTTATCAAAGTAACATTAGAAAAGAAAACCTATGAAGATAGTTATCTCGGATTAACTACCATTAGTTTGTTATGAGAGAGGGACCATTACCTATTAAAAGGGAAATCTGAATTTTCAGTAGCCATAGATTGCTGGTTAGTTGTTTCCTTACTAGGGATTGGGGGATTTAAGATAAGAAGATTTTGTTGAATTTGAATGTCTGATGGTTTTTGGAGATATCCTTGTAAAAAGTAAGGATGTAGTTAATAATTCTTAGCTTTTTAAGGTTTAGGGGTTCATGTAATATCTTTGAAAATATTTTATGGACAGAAAAGATTTAACCCGAGATTATATCTTAAGATTGGATAGGAATTCACCATTTAAGTTACATTATTGAGATTTGATGCTTATCAGGATTTTTGTCATTTGGACAAAAGAGGTGGATTCTAAAACTTCCGATTAAATCTTTATACGACCATAGAATTAAGGTGAGTAACAAGTTTGTTCAATTGATAAGTGAATAAAGAGAATATAGAGGTTTCAAACGGGTAATGGTGTTTCAAGACAAGAGTTGAGAGAAAGTGTACTTGGAGGAAAATAAGAAGTATGTGGAACCAGTTTGAGTCAAAACCCCACATGTATAAAATTTTAGAAAGAAAATTTTGAAGATCTGATGTGTTTCAATATGATATTCGTATATTTGCAAATTTCATGAAAGCAACCGTATATAATAAGAAAAGAAGTTTTTTGTAACTAAAAGTTCACCTCCTTAATATTTTTCAAATAAGGTTTTTAAAAATATATGTATGAAGTGGAATGATATTATTAAATCCTTATGGGATTGGATAACATAAGTGGAACAAATCAGGGAACACAAGACTGTAAAGATAAAGATTAGAAAGAGGACGGTGGGAAAGAGGAAAGTGCGACTCTTCTTGTAAGTAACTAGGGTGGATGAGATGAAAAACTCTACTAAGGACTTATTTAGAAGAACTCAGAAGTCTTGGGGGAAACCATTTAGTTTGAAAGATCGGGAAGGAGTAAAAGTTAATTTTGAGTCATTATGTAGGGAGGCACTAATAGATTCAGTCAGAAAATCTTTAATCTCATAGGGAGAATTCAAGTTTCTTACGCATGTTCTTTTGAAAAGTACTTCCTCTTTGATGCTCTATCAGTGGCTTCTTCCTTTGATTATGCACTTTCTTCTAAGATATCGTTGGGAAGGTAAATCTTAGGATGTAACTTCTAGATGATAGGCTATGGTTGAAACATGTGTTTGAGATGTTATGTTTGATGTTTCTGAATCGATGCAAGCGTTTGCAAGTGAATGCATATATACATACTAGGCACTAAGATCGGTTGAATAGGGAACCAACATATGCAATTGAATCTGTGTGCATTTTATTTTGTTGTTATTTCTATGGAATAAATATATGAATACTATCATATGACTGTTGCATGTGGACGATGGTTAATGCACACATATAGAATTATTTGTATCATTAGAATTTTTGCATACATTTGGATGCATGGCACAAACATAATCACGTAAAGAGGTAATTGACTGAATCAATAGACCGCCTAATCTTTTGCATTAGTTAGGATCATATACACTAAACTAATGCATAAATTGCATCCGAAAAATTAAGGTGTAACAACCCGGAATTTTGGGGGTAAATTTAAAATTTATTTTGAGTAATTTTAATGAATTTTTGATATTTAAAATGATTTATTTAAAATAATAATGATTAAGAATTGAAGTTAGAATGAATAATTTAATTTTAATTATAAAAGAAGTTAGAAATAGCGCTGTAGTTTGAAAAGTCAAACTTGAACTTTGACTGACCGTACAGGATGCAAAATTTAACGGATTTTAGTGAAACCAAAAATATTAGAATCTATTTAAAAATATCTTTCTAACGAATCTGAAAAATCGAAATTTCATAGCGGAAATCAAAAGTTATGCCCAGTTTAAAATTTGGAAAGGTCGCTATGAAATATATAAAGGTCAAAAATGCTACTTTTCACATACGAAGGAATTTGGACTCGAAACCACTTCCATTGAGTTCAGAATGACATTTCTGCATTGTAAAACAGTAAACACTTATATATTTCGAGTTTCAGAAGTATTTGTTTAAAAATGTATTTTTAATATTAAATATATTGGCCTTAAAAATAGTCATTTTTCAAACGACCTCGGTTTTTGATGAAATAACTTTTGTTGGAACCGGAATGTCGAATTATTGCTAAGTTTAATTTTCCAGAATTTTTCAAATTAATATGTGAGCGTGGCACAAGAAATTGTGTTTTACCAGTTTCAGTCAAATCGGGTCAACCAGAAAATGACCATTTTTCAAACGGTCTCAGAATTCGATGAAATTAGTCTTGTTAGAACCGTATCGTCAAAAGAAAGTCAAAATTAATTTTTCTGTAATTTTTAGAGTCCGTATGTGGCCCCGGCATATTTAAGTGTACGGTGGAAGTTAAAATATTAATTTAATATTGTAATTTTAATAAAACACGCAACAGTATTCGAAATTGGGCCACGAGACCTGTCCCATCGCGTTTAGTAGGCGTCAAAACCTTATGTTTGACAGTCGTTGGGCTAAAATCTGAGATCGGAGCTAATCGGGCGTTAAGGGCTTAATTAAATAATATATTAATATAAATATACACTAAGTAACACGGTCAGAATACGCTCCACCCTAACCTCATACTACAGCGCCGCCCTCTTCTTCTTTCAATGGCCTTCATCGCTCCAACTTCCTCCCTTAATTCCTTCCAATCCACCGCAAATTAAATCAAATCCTTGGTACCATATCGGAGAGATTCTCCTCTCCTTCAATTTCGTACGGTTGGATTGCCTTCAAGTGACCTGAACGCTGAGCATCACACACCCAAACCCGCCGCCTAACAGCCCCGCCGCACCCCCCTAGGCCCCACCGCACCCCAACCTAGGCGCAAGATCCCCTCCCTCCCCTCTTCGATTTGACACCCTCCGATCGACTGCTAGTTGCACCAATTTCAGCATAAAGGCAGACTAAATTTGAACAAATTGGGTTCTCTAATTACAAAAGTGATGGCCTGTGTCTGTAGGTAGGAGAAGAAGGTTAATTCCCTTTTTAATTAATTCCTTAATTACTTTTAAAATGTTGTAAATATTCAAACGACCATATCTTTTGCAAATCAGATCAGAATTACGCAAAACGAGTAACGTTGTAATCATGAACCCGAACCCTACAGCATAGAACTGATTAGAGCGTAAACAGAGCAGATCGGATTTTGAGAAAATTTCCAGATCTGAAATGTAAAGCAAGGTGAGAATTTCTAATTTTAATTAATTAAATTAATTATTTTATCGCTGTTAGATAATTGTTTGTATCTTGTTTAATTAGATTTGCGCTGTGATGAATTGTGATTGTGGTTCTGATGAATTGGATTGTATTGTGTTGTTTAGATCTGTTGTTGTGTTATTTTGATCTGATGAATAAAATAAAAATCATCATGTTTTGCAAAGTGGATTAAACTAGAATTTTTAATCCAATTAAATATACTATCTTGTTTGGGAATTAGATCAGGTTAGAATCTTTAATCCAAATAAAATGTCATATTTTGTCATGTTTACCTTATGGACATTAAACTGATAAATATAACACCTTATATTTTGTTGTGTTGGAATTGACGACGAAATCAAACTATATTTTGTTGTGTTAGAATTGACGACAAGACAAAATTAACAATTTTTGTTAATTAGGTTTGTAAGACAGAATTTACATTTTCTATGTAAATAAAATTAAAAAGAGAAAATTTACATTTTATGTAAATTGAATAATTAGAAAAGAAATTTACATTTATGTAAATAAGATAATTGAAAAGGAAAATTTACATTTTATGTAAATAAAATATTGATTTACATTTTATGTAAATAGAACAAATAGAAGGAAGAAAATTTACATTTTATGTAAATGAACAAATAAGAATGTTAAGAAGGATTTAGCATAAATTATTTATGTTAAAAGAAATTGGTAAGAGAGATTTAATTAGGAAGAAATGTTTGGGAAGATTTAACATAGATTTTTTTTTATGTTAACAAGAAAAGAAAATAGAAAGACAATAGAAGTTACACTTTATGTAATATGTTATATGAGAAATAGAATTTACATCTTATGTAAATTATAGCATTAGATAGAAAAGTACATTTTATGTAAATGTGATAATAGACAATTAAAATTATATTTTTATTGTAATGTGAATTATTAAAAAAAAAAAGCGTGAACCAAAATTATACTTCTCTATCAAATGTAGAAGAAAGATAAAAATATACATTTTTATCAACTGTAAAAGAAGGACAAAACATATTTTTTATATATATTTATTTCTTTGTGTCGATGAAAAGGAAACATTATTTATTTCTTTTTGTCGATAAAAAGAAACCATTTTTGCTCGCTACTCTTTTGTTATCAAAATTTGTTCACATTCCTTTTGTCATGCAAAAGTAACAAATTTGTTCATATTTCTTTTTGGTCGATAAAAAGAAACCCTTTTTGTCAATATTTCTTTTGTAGATAAAAAGAAACATTTTGTCGCTATTTCTTCTTAATGGTAAAAAAAGAACATTTTTGTCGCTAATTCTTTTTAACATTAAAAAGAATCATTTTTATTATTATTTCTTTTTAATATAAAAAAAGATCCTTTTTGTGTCATGATAGTTTAGATAAAAGTAGACATCTTTTTAGTGTCAAAATTGGTGAATTAAAGAGTTGCATTGTTTACTTACATTTTTGATAAAAAAAAAATATGAATTTAGCAGTAGCATTTTTACTTACCTTTTAGATGTAAGTAAAAGCATGTTTTGAAGAGTCATATTTTTATTTACATGTCAGATGTAAATAAAAGTATAAATTGGAATGTTTATATTTTATCAATATTTTGATGCTGTAAAAGGGAAATGTTAATATCACATTTTTATCGATATTTCTGGTGCGATAAAAATAACGATGTTAACATTTCATTCTTATCGTCATTCGAGTTACGATAAAATGAATACATTTCAAAACTGCATTTTTGCTGCATTTCTTTTTGTTAATAAAAAGTTCATTGTTATGCTGCCTATAAAGAAGATATATTTATTTGGTAATGTCATGTATTGCATATGAAGGAAATATATTTATTTGTTATATACTGCATATGAAATGAAATGCATGGTTAAGATCATATTTTTGTCAATGAAAAATGGTAGCGATGAAATTTACATTTTTATTATGTAAAACAAAAGTATGAACTTGCATCGTAAATAAAATTTGCATTTTTATATGTAAACAAAAGTAGGAATGTGCATTGATAATAAAGATTACATTTTTATTATGTAACTTAGAATGAGAACTTGCATTGCAAATAAAAATTACATTTTTATTTGAAACTATGATATGAAATTTGGCAAGCGAACAAGATTTACATTTTTATATGTAACTATAAAATGGGAATTTGCACTGTAAATTAGAATTACATTTTTATTATGTAATTAAGGTATGATATTACCTTTTAAATTAAAATTATATTTTTATGACGTTACCTAGGAATAGAATAGCAAAATTATTTTTCTGTTACATTGAAATTAAACAAACAAAAATATATTCGTTTGTATAGAAATGAAGTTGACACCAAAATATATTGCTTTTTTGATTAGGGGTTGAAATGACACAAAAATACTCATTTTTGTTAAATATTCATTTTTGTTGTAATGGTGATGAAACACAAAAATACTCATTTTTGGTTGTAATTGGAATGATACACAAAACATACATTTTGCGTATAGTACATTTATGGAAATTGAAAAATAACAGAAAACATTGTTGCGTGTGATGATATATATATCAATATTGGATATAAATAAGAAGATTTGTTGTTAGCAAAATATAGTAAAATGAAATGGACGAGGAATTATATTTATATAAATTATATATATATATATATATATATAAATTAGAAGTACTTGAATTGAGCGTGGTAGTTCACATTTTAGAATCGTACTTTTAATTGATTATACCGTATGATCCGACCGACGGATTTTCCCAAAACCGGAACCGGTAGGTTCGCCTTGGGAAGATTTTTCTAATGATATGAAGTATATTAAAATCCAACGGTTAGATTTAGAGAGGCGTTTAAAACAAATTTGGGTGAAAACAGCGCCGAAGTCGCCTGTTGACATGAGACGTTGTTGAATAGAATTTAATTATTTTTTTATATAAATAAAAATAAAGACTGATCGTTATAAATTAATATTAACGATATGAAATTGTTTTCAAATTTATATATGCGAGAATTATTTGGAAAGTCCGAGTTTACTCTCATTCCAAATAATGATACGACGTTCGAAGATTTGAAGACGGTGATTGAAGACCGACGATCTTCGCATCGAATGGGTGTGTTGCTATTGAGATCCATGATGGGAGTAGCTACCTTGAAGGGGCGACAGTAGCAGCCGTCCGGACGTAGTGTTGATTGCACGGTTTTGGCTTTCGCTCAAACCCAGAGCATAAGCGCGTAAATGGATTGTATGTCAGACATTGTATTCCTTTATACTGTATTCGTTGATCTTTGCTAAACATATATCTGTTTGGTGTTTTACACCCTTCTCTGAGACGTATGAGCTCAGGGGTTATATATTGGTAGAAATCAATGGTATGGTATGGATTGACGATGTGGCATGCTAAGATGCATATGATCAAGGCTTTATTGAAAAGCAGGCCTTGTGGGATGATCAAAGCATAGCCTGTTTAGGCATAGCTTTGGGTATAGCATGACTTCACGAGCCTCACACACCGGCGGAGTCTAAAACGGGAGAAGGGAACGCAGGGAGAGCAGCACGTTTCTTTCTAGCTAGAGTGGTGTCAGTGACCTACCAGCCCTGACATTTTACTTATGTGGATGATGGAATGAGGCGCTTCGGATAGGTCCTACAGGATCGGGAAACGTGTGTTCAGGAATTGCCAATCCACGAAGCTGTATGTGTGGACCGGCTCTGCAGCTTTCCAAGGGTTAACTGCGGGGAACCCTGAGACATTAGCTAGAGTGTCTCGATTCGGTAAGGAGCTCCTCCCTAGCCTTGACTCAGATGGAAATCCAAATTCCAAATACGACCCTACGGATTTGATTGTATTACTAGTACGGAGGCATAGCATATGGTACCTATGCTTCCTAGGATTGATACATTTACTTTGAAATGTTTTAAAACATATACACACTAGAAATAATATCGTTTTTATCGTATCAAGCATGTTTGACCATTATAAGGTAAAACCCTATCCTCCGGTTTGCGTTGCATTGTGTGATGGGACTTGGGTCTTATGATGGTTTCATTTTTCTACAAAGCATTGCGTTGTTTTGACGATTTACTTAAATTATGCACGGCAATCCATTGGAATAAAACATGTTCCGCTTTAGTGGCGTGGTCCTTGGATTTGCCTTATTACTATTAGTTATATTAGTTAAGAATTCTCACACTAGTCCCACGACTGACCCGTTGTTTGTTTCCACTTTTGCAAACTCGGGTGCCCTCTTTTCCACACGGGCAGTCGAGTAGCTTTTTGCAGATATTTATCTCTTTAGCATGATCCTGGATTGAAGCTCAAAGCTGTGTCCAGAGCATAGAAAAGTCTTCCGCTGTCTTAGTTATTTTATTTCCGCTGCACTGTATTAAAGTAATGTAAAATTATCTTCCGTTGTAAATTTATTTAATGTACTCTGATATATATTCTGTACTCTGATGTAACATTTACTATGATGTTATAAAAGTCTGCTGTTGTTATTTTGATGTGTTGTAGCCCAAAGTAAGCGTATCCGGCGATTTCCCGCAAGGGCGATTTTCGGGTCGTTTCATTTTGGTATCAGAGCTCTGGTTAGCTCAAATCTTTGGGGTACAACTCGTTAGAACTGAACAAAAGACTCATCAGAGATTGGATTAGAAATATCCAATAAGAATACTCATTAGAGATAGGATCATCAGTATCCTAGAATGAGAAAACTCATTATAGATGGGGTTAGTAATGCCCTAGAATGAGTTGAGAGTAACAAGACTATAATATACGTATTTGTAATTATAATCTATTTTAGAAAATATGATTTTGAATGGATAAAAGATTATATATTTGAAAGTTAATCAACTATAAAATTATTTAAACCAATAAGAGTGGAAAAATGGGGTAGGATAATTAAACACTTTTTGCTTCGTTCCTTTTCGAGGACGAAAAGTTTTTAAGTGAGGGAGACTGTAACAACCCGGAATTTTGGGGGTAAATTTAAAATTTATTTTGAGTAATTTTAATGAATTTTTGATATTTAAAATGATTTATTTAAAATAATAATGATTAAGAATTGAAGTTAGAATGAATAATTTAATTTTAATTATAAAAGAAGTTAGAAATAGCGCTGTAGTTTGAAAAGTCAAACTTGAACTTTGACTGACCGTACAGGATGCAAAATTTAACGGATTTTAGTGAAACCAAAAATATTAGAATCTATTTAAAAATATCTTTCTAACGAATCTGAAAAATCGAAATTTCATAGCGGAAATCAAAAGTTATGCCCAGTTTAAAATTTGGAAAGGTCGCTATGAAATATATAAAGGTCAAAAATGCTACTTTTCACATACGAAGGAATTTGGACTCGAAAACACTTCCATTGAGTTCAGAATGACGTTTCTGCATTGAAAAACAGTAAACACTTATATATTTCGAGTTTTAGAAGTATTTGTTTACAAATGTATTTTTAATATTAAATATATTGGCCTTAAAAATGGTCATTTTTCAAACGACCTCGGTTTTCGATGAAATCACTTTTGTTGGAACCGGAATGCCGAATTATTGCTAAGTTTAATTTTCCAGAATTTTTCAAATTAATATGTGAGCGTGGCACAAGAAATTGTGTTTTATCAGTTTCAGTCAAATCGGGTCAACCAGAAAATGACCATTTTTCAAACGGTCTCAGAATTCGATGAAATTAGTCTTGTTAGAACCGTGTCGTCAAAAGAAAGTCAAAAATACTTTTTCTGTAATTTTTAGAGTCCGTATGTGGCCCCGGCATATTTAAGTGTACGGTGGAAGTTAAAATATTAATTTAATATTGTAATTTTAATAAAACACGCAACAGTATTCGAAATTGGGCCACGAGACATGTCCCATCGCGTTCAGTAGGCGTCAAAACCTTAAGTTTGACAGTCGTTGGGCTAAAATCTGAGATCGGAGCTAATCGGGCCTTAAGGGCTTAATTAAATAATATATTAATATAAATATACACTAAGTAATACGGTCAGAATACGCTCCACCCTAACCTCATACTACAGCGCCGCCCTCTTCTTCTTTCAATGGCCTTCATCGCTCCAACTTCCTCCCTCAATTCCTTCCAATCCACCGCAAATTAGATCAAATCCTTGGTACCATATCGGAGAGATTCTCCTCTCCTTCAATTTCGTACGGTTGGATTGCCTTCAAGTGACCCGAACGCTGAGCTTCACGCACCCAAACCCGCCGCCTAACAGCCCCGCCGCACCTCCCTAGGCCGCACCCCACCCCAACCTAGGCGCAAGATCCCCTCCCCTCCCCTCTTCGATTTGACACCCTCCGATCGACTGCTAGTTGCACCAATTTCAGCATAAAGGCAGACCTAAATTTAAACAAATTGGGTTCTCTAATTACAAAAGTGACGGCCTGTGTCTGTAGGTAGGAGAAGAAGGTTAATTCCTTTTTTAATTAATTCCTTAATAACTTTTAAAATGTTGTAAATATTCAAACGACCATATCTTTTGCAAATCAGATCAGAATTACGCAAAACGAGTAACGTTGTAATCATGAAGCCGAACCCTACAGCATAGAACTGATTAGAGCATAAACAGAGCAGATCGGATTTTGAGAAAATTTTCAGATCTGAAATGTAAAGCAAGGTGAGAATTTCTAATTTTAATTAATTAAATTAATTATTTTATCGCTGTTAGATAATTGTTTGTATCTTGTTTAATTAGATTTGCGATGTGATGAATTGTGATTGTGGTTCTGATGAATTGGATTGTATTGTGTTGTTTAGATCTGTTGTTGCGTTATTTTGATCCGATGAATAAAATAAAAATCATCATGTTTTGCAAAGTGGATTAAACTAGAATTTTCAATCCAATTAAATATACTATCTTGTTTGGGAATTAGATCAGGTTAGAATCTTTAATCCAAATAAAATGTCATATTTTGTCATGTTTACCTTATGGACATTAAACTGATAAATATAACACCTTATATTTTGTTTTGTTGGAATTGACGACGAAATCAAACTATATTTTGTTGTGTTAGAATTGACGACAAGACAAAATTAACAATTTTTGTTAATTAGGTTTGTAAGACAGAATTTACATTTTCTATGTAAATAGAATTAAAAAGAGAAAATTTACATTTTATGTAAATTGAATAATTAGAAAAGAAATTTACATTTATGTAAATAAGATAATTGAAAAGGAAAATTTACATTTTATGTAAATAAACTATTGATTTACATTTTATGTAAATAGAACAAATAGAAGGAAGAAAATTTACATTTTATGTAAATGAACAAATAAGAATGTTAAGAAGGATTTAGCATAAATTATTTATGTTAAAAGAAATTGGTAAGAGAGATTTAACATAAAATATTTTTTTTATGTTAGGAAGAAATGTTTAGGAAGATTT
Organism: Allium sativum; assembly: GCA_030737875.1. Taxonomy (NCBI): domain Eukaryota; kingdom Viridiplantae; phylum Streptophyta; class Magnoliopsida; order Asparagales; family Amaryllidaceae; genus Allium; species Allium sativum. The sequence continues at coordinate 686,571,491 of CM060919.1, forward strand.
AACATAGATTTTTTTTTTATGTTAACAAGAAAAGAAAATAGAAAGACAATAGAAGTTACACTTTATGTAATATGTTATATGAGAAATAGAATTTACATCTTATGTAAATTATAGCATTAGATAGAAAAGTACATTTTATGTAAATGTGATAATAGACAATTAAAATTATATTTTTATTGTAATGTGAATTATTAAAAAAAAAAGCGTGAACCAAAATTATACTTCTCTATCAAATGTAGAAGAAAGATAAAAATATACATTTTTATCAACTGTAAAAGAAGGACAAAACATATTTTTTATATATATTTATTTCTTTGTGTCGATGAAAAGGAAACATTATTTATTTCTTTTTGTCGATAAAAAGAAACCATTTTTGCTCGCTACTCTTTTGTTATCAAAATTTGTTCACATTCCTTTTGTCATGCAAAAGTAACAAATTTGTTCATATTTCTTTTTGGTCGATAAAAAGAAACCCTTTTTGTCAATATTTCTTTTGTAGATAAAAAGAAACATTTTGTCGCTATTTCTTCTTAATGGTAAAAAAAGAACATTTTTGTCGCTAATTCTTTTTAACATTAAAAAGAATCATTTTTATTATTATTTCTTTTTAATATAAAAAAAGATCCTTTTGGTGTCATGATAGTTTAGATAAAAGTAGACATCTTTTTAGTGTCAAAATTGGTGAATTAAAGAGTTGCATTGTTTACTTACATTTTTGATAAAAAAAAATATGAATTTAGCAGTAGCATTTTTTACTTACCTTTTAGATGTAAGTAAAAGCATGTTTTGAAGAGTCATATTTTTATTTACATGTCAGATGTAAATAAAAGTATAAATTGGAATGTTTATATTTTTATCAATATTTTGATGCGGTAAAAGAGAAATGTTAATATCACATTTTTATCGATATTTCTGGTGCGATAAAAATAGCGATGTTAACATTTCATTCTTATCGTCATTCGAGTTACGATAAAATGAATACATTTCAAAACTGCATTTTTGCTGCATTTCTTTTTGTTAATAAAAAGTTCATTGTTATACTCCCTATAAAGAAGATATATTTATTTGGTAATGTCATGTATTGCATATGAAGGAAATATATTTATTTGTTATATACTGCATATGAAATGAAATGCATGGTTAAGATCATATTTTTGTCGATGAAAAATGGTAGCGATGAAATTTACATTTTTATTATGTAAAACAAAAGTATGAACTTGCATCGTAAATAAAATTTGCATTTTTATATGTAAACAAAAGTAGAAATGTGCATTGATAATAAAGATTACATTTTTATTATGTAACTTAGAATGAGAACTTGCATTGCAAATAAAAATTACATTTTTATTTGAAACTATGATATGAAATTTGGCAAGCGAACAAGATTTACATTTTTATATGTAACTATAAAATGGGAATTTGCACTGTAAATTAGAATTACATTTTTATTATGTAATTAAGGTATGATATTACCTTTTAAATTAAAATTATATTTTTATGACGTCACCTAGGAATAGAATAGCAAAATTATTTTTCTGTTACATTGAAATTAAACAAACAAAAATATATTCGTTTGTATAGAAATGAAGTTGACACCAAAATATATTGCTTTTTTGATTAGGGGTTGAAATGACACAAAAATACTCATTTTTGTTAAATATTCATTTTTGTTGTAATGGTGATGAAACATAAAAATACTTATTTTTGGTTGTAATTGGAATGATACACAAAACATACATTTTGCGTACAGTATATTTATGGAAATTGAAAAATAACAGAAAACATTGTTGCATGTGATGATATATATATATATATATATATATCAATATTGGATATAAATAAGAAGATTTGTTGTTAGCAAAATATAGTAAAATGAAATGGACGAGGAATTATATTTATATAAATTATATATATATATATATATATATATATATATATATATAAATTAGAAGTACTTGAATCGAGCGTGGTAGTTCACATTTTAGAATCGTACTTTTAATTGATTATACCGCATGATCCGACCGACGAATTTTCCCAAAACCGGAACCGGTAGGTTCGCCTTGGGAAGATCTTTCTAATGATATGAAGTATATTAAAATCCAACGGTTAGATTTAGAGAGGCGTGTAAAACAAATTTGGGTGAAAACAGCGCCGAAGTCGCCTGTTGACATGAGACGTCGTTGAATAGACTTTTTTTTTTATATAAATAAAAATAAAGACTGATCGTTATAAATTAATATTAACAATATGAAATTGTTTTCAAATTTATATATGCGAGAATTATTTGGAAAGTCCGAGTTTACTCTCATTCCAAATAATGATACGATGTTCGAAGATTTGAAGACGGTGATTGAAGACCAACGATCTTCACATCGAATGGGTGTGTTGCTATTGAGACCCATGATGGGAGTAGCTAACTTGAAGGGGCGACAGTAGTAGCCGTCCGGACATAGTGTTGATTGCACGGTTTTGGCTTTCGCTCAAACCCAGAGCATAAGCGCGTAAATGGATTGTATGTCTGACATTGTATTCCTTTATACTGTATTCGTTGATCTCTGCTAAACATATATCTGTTTGGTGTTTTACACCCTTCTCTGAGACGTATGAGCTCAAAGGTTATATGTTGGTAGAAATCAATGGTATGGTATGGATTGATGATGTGGCATGCTAAGATGCATATGATCAAGGCTTTGTTGAAAAGCAGGCCTTGTGGGATGATCAAAGCATAGCCTGTTTAGGCATAGCTTTGGGTATAGCGTGACTTCACGAGCCTCACACACCGGCGGAGTCTAAAACGGGAGAAGGGAACGCAGGGAGAGCAGCACGTTTCTTTCTAGCTAGAGTGGTGTCAGTGACCTACCAGCCCTGACATTTTACTTATGTGGATGATGGAATGAGGCGCCTCGGATAGGTCCTATAGGATCGGGAAATTTGTGTTCAGGAATTGCCAATCCACGAAGCTGTATGTGTGGACCGGCTCTGCAGCTTTCCAAGGGTTAACTGCGGGGAACCCTGAGACAATAGCTAGAGTGTCTCGAATCGGTAAGGAGCTCCTCCCTAGCCTTGACTCAGATGGAAATCCAAATTCCAAATACGACCCTACGGATTTGATTGTATTACTAGTACGGAGGCATAACATATGGTACCTTTGCTTCCTAAGATTGATACATTTACTTTGAAATGTTTTAAAACATATACACACTAATAATAATATCGTTTTTATCGTATCAAGCATGTTTGACCATTATAAGGTAAAACCCTATCCTCCGGTTTGCGTTGCATTGTGTGATGGGACTTGGGTCTTATGATGGTTTCATTTTTCTATAAAGCATTGCGTTGTTTTGACGATTTACTTAAATTATGCACGGCAATCCATTGGAATAAAACCCGTTCCTCTTTAGTGGCGTGGTCCTTGGATTTGCCTTATTACTATTAGTTATATTAGTTAAGAATTCTCACACCAGTCCCACGACTGACCCGTTGTTTGTTTCCACTTTTGCAAACTCGGGTGCCCTCTTTTCCACACGGGCAGTCGTGTAGCTTTTTGCAGATATTTATCTCTTTAGCAGGATCCTGGATTGAAGCTCAAAGCTGTGTCCAGAGCATAGAAAAGTCTTCCGTTGTCTTAGTTATTTTATTTCCGCTGCACTGTATTAAAGTAATGTAAAATTATCTTCCACTGTAAATTTATTTAATGTACTCTGATATATATTCTGTACTCTGATGTAACATTTACTATGATGTTATAAAAGTCTGCTGTTGTTATTCTGATGTGTTGTAGCCCAAAGTAAGCGTATCCGGCGATTTCCCGCAAGGGCGATTTTCGGGTCGTTTCATAAGGACAATGTTTGCTAGTGGATAATGGATGAGTAGATGGATGTAGAAAACACTTATATTATTTTTCCACGTTGGAGATTTCGGGAATGAAATCCTTTAAGGAGGGGAGAATATAACAACCCGAATTTTTAACCAACGGTATTTGATTAATGAATTTATTAATTAAGGAATAAGTTAAGAAAATAAATATTACTCATAAAAAAATTGAGAATTGGCCAATGGGGGTTGCACTATTGAGTCCGTTATGAAATTTTGGTTAAGATATACAATTGGTTTGCTGAAAATGGTTTAAAATGAAGAACTTATATTCATTTGAAGATTTAAATTAAAATCAGAAGAAAAAGATATAATAGTGAAGCTAGGCCTACCCCCCGGGTCGACCCAGTACCGAAGTGGGTCGACCCTTGTGTTGACCTACCTATAGGGAGGGTCGACCGAGGTTACGGCCTGATAACGTGGTTTGTCGGGCACAATTTCGATGAACCGGGTTGCGTTTTTTGTGGTTTTGCTGGGTGCTTCCAGATCCTTCTTCTAATATGATAGCCTAAAATCTAAACCTAAAATTTAATGAACTCGGACACACTAGCTCTATTATAAATATGCTCCAAAACCTAAACTAATCCTTACTACTCCATTTCTCCGCCTCCATCTCAAATATATTTCTAATGAAGTACCAAGGCTTAGTTCTGCACATATTTTTGGAGGATATTCAAAAATAGAGATTTCCTATTGGTGCTTGTTGGATTCTCTCAAATTTTAGGTGAGTGTTTTCTATAATTACCACATTTCTACCAAGTTGGGGTCAAATTGGTGCAATAGTAGTTGTAATGGTTTCAGATCTGAACTTTTCTGTAGTTGTATATAGTTTCTATTTATTTGTGATTTATTTACAGATCTTGCTATTCCTAATTATCTATCTGTAAATAATTCTTGTAAATCTGATCTACTACTTCTATCTTTTCTTCTTTTATTTCAGTAATTGCAAGATTCAGCACAAATTGGTTTTTTTTCTTGATAGTGTAAAAAGTTGTAGATTTCTATTCACTTTTCTATCTAAATCTGGATCTTCTTCCAACCTCCTTCTCCTTATTTCTAGTAAATCTATTACTGTGGTTTTATTCAGTTGCATATACCCTTGCTTTTCATGTGTAATTTATTTATTTACATTTCAGTATCAGCCCTATTTTTATTTTAGATTTACCTTTGTCTTATCTGATCCTAGGCCATGTGATAGCCTAGGCCATTTCCTTTTTTATCTTTGACGTTGAGTTTAGGCCATCTCGAGTCTAAACCTTCCTTTTTTTTCCTTATTTGCAAATTGGGTTAAAACATGCGATTGGACAATAGTAGCACAATTGGATAATAATAATAAATATTTATAAAAAGAATGAATTGGATTAAAATGAAATTGTGCAATAAAAGGAGAAATTGAATTATAACTTTGAAAATTGAATAAATGACATTTGGATAAAGAAAAATGACGTGGGTTGGTTGTGCAAATAAATTAAACAAAAGAGATGTTTATTTACAACATGTAAATTAACGTTTACATGCAACCTATGAAATGACATAAAAGTTACATGAAAGAAAGTGGTCTTATTAGTAAACTTAAGATTGCGTTAAGCTTAATTATATAATTAATAAGCAGGTGTAGTTGGAGTTCATTCCCATAGTGATGACAGATTAGGGAAAATAAGAGGCTCGTAGTATTGGTCTATTCCGGTGGTGAAAGTGGACTGATTACGGAAAATAAGAGGCACATTAAAATGATTAAAATGGCGGATTAAGCCTAGGGGTGACTTATGTCGAATTGCATATTTTTGGTTGGGGATTCGTATTAGTCTATTCCTTTCTACCACTACACCGAGGTCTCGCGAGGAGGCGAAGACACGCTTATACTGAACTAGGTAGTAAGAGTTCTAAACGAGAAGGTGGGTACGGGCGCGTTCCGGCGGGGCGATAAGCGTGCATCGCGCAAACTACGGAAAATAATATGATACAACGCCTATGATTAACATTATGTCCTTTGAAGCTGATGGGTTGGGTATGATAAACTCGGGGACATAGTCGAGATAGGTTATCATGTTGGGGTATGTAAGCCGATCGATGGATAGTATTTGGAAATTTCTTCCTAATTATTTATTTTGGTTTGAAGTATTAGAAGTGCAAAACAGTCTAAGCTATTATCATCATTAGTATGATCATATTTGTTATCATTGTCATTAAATAAAAACCGACAATCCTTTATGTCATTTCTATCAGCATTTGATCACTTTTAGTTGTGCACATACACTTAACATTTTATGGCATTAGAACTGCTGTTTTATCTATTTTCCTTAACTTATCTGTCATGCTAGTAATCACAGTAGCTCGCCAGACTTTATATCTAACCGATTTTACATTCATCTTTTCTTTCCCCCAAGCGTACAGGTTTAAAGTATATAGTTCATATTTATTTGTTGATTTCATCATGGAAGGTTGCAAGAAAAGACAAATTATTTCTTGTCTCTTTTCCATGGTTAGGTTGTATCTTTATTGACTATTTGGTGGATAATATTATTTTGTACTCTGATGTTGTTTTGACTGATATTTTGATACATGATGTTTCGTAAAAATTTGATTAACTTGTAATAAATATACATTGTCATTTCAAAATAAAATGTTTTCTTTTTCCGCGGTAACTTATTTGTGTGTGTCTTGCGAAATCTTAGACTCTGTGATGTTTTATGTCTTTATACCTACAACGCACTATATTTCCTTAAGGAATTCTCATACGGGTGATGTTATGAAATCTCGGGTTTTGATCGAACTGAAGTTGATCTTCAGAACAGCTAACGATCGTCGTCGCATGGTAGAAGCTCAAATCCAGTTCGGTTCGAGGTCACCATCATAGCTCAGTTCATGGTCATCATCGGCGTGTGGCCACCGTAGGGGTCGTGGTCACCATGGGTTGTTGTCACCATGGGGTCGTGGTCATCCTGGGGTAATGACTATAGGGGTCGCGACCACCCTGGGGTCACCATCACGAACCGAAATCCTGCATTTTTTCCATTAAGCCAATTTCTTCAAACTACGGCGTTTTCAACCATTCTAACTTTCCTATGCAATCATAGAACATACCAAATAGCAGTAGTAACATGTAGAATCAACCAAAAACATCAAAACAATGAATTCTTATATTAATTTAGATCAAACATACCTAAAGCCATGATTTTCCCCCCATAATCCCCTAAATTCCGGGATTAATAAAATAAATCTAAATCAAACTAATTTCATATATGTGACATAAAATATGATCTTAGAATTTATGCATATTTTCCCATAATTTTTGGATGTATAATTTTTCTAATTTCCACTAATCACCCATAATTAGCACTAACTAGTGTATAAACATGCAAATCACTCACCTTAGCTAATAATATGTGATAGATCTGAAACTTTTTACTGATTTGGCTCCGATTCAAATGTGGTGCAGTAGCTCTACCTCGAATTTGGGGTTAATCCAGCTCGATTTGATGTAGATTTGATTAATTAGTGACTAGAAAGTGACTAGAGAGAGATTTAGAAGATGGAAGCCATGATTAGGGTTTAAGAAAGGTTTATGGGGGCTAGAAAAATGAAAGGAGATGATTCTCTAACTCCTTCCAGCCCTCCCATAACCCTAATCCCAAATTGGGTTATGGGCCTAGCTGCTAATCAATTAATTAAGCCTAGTTAGGCAGTTTTCCATCTTTCAAATTTTATTTCAGCCATATCTCCCAGACTTTAAGACCGTTTGATTAATATGACCACTCTGTGGAATAAGAAACCATCATTTGAATCAAATGGAAGTGTTTTTAGGTCAAAACTCCTTATCAATCAAAAGTTATAGGTGAAATAAGATTTTCCAGGAGCAAAACAGTCATTTTAAAATCCAGCAAAAATCGTGAATGTGGGAAATGACCCCAATAGTCGTTTCCCAAAGTTACGCGACCATATGACTTCATATGGAAATAAAATAAATATTCTACGATCTCCGATATGCTGAATACGGGTCGTTACACTCTCCTCCATTAAGAAATTTCGCCCTCGAAATTCCTTAACCAAGAAAACATACGATAGTGTCCTGCATGCCTATCAACCATTTATAAACAATCAAACATATATAATAAACACAACAAGACTGTCCTAGCATGCGGCTTACTAACAAGGGAATAATTATATCGCGATTAAAATCTTACCAGGTAAAGAGCTCTAGATACGATTTTCTTATGTTCTCCTCAGTTTCCTAAGTACAGTCATTCTCATTATCACCTCACTAGACCTTAACCAGCTTCACCATCTTCCTCCGAAGTTGCTTCGTATCATGTCCGATAATACGAACCAGCCTGCGGTTTCCAACTGCCTCGGATTTTACCTCGATATCATCTAACCGATCTAGTGAAATAGCTATATAAGAATTATGCACGAACTTCCTTAACTGAGAAACATGAAATACGTTGTGCACCCCTGCCATCTTGTTAGGCAATCCAATTTTATACGTTAAATTTCCAACTCGCTCGAGAACTGGAAATGGACCAACAAACCATGGTGTTAACTTACCTCTCCTACCAAACCGAATCACACTCGAAAAAGGAGAAATCTTGACGAACACCAAATCATCAACGGATAATTTCAAATCTCTTCGTCTTTTATCAGCATAACTCTTCTGACTATCTTGGGCAGCCTTCATTCGATGTCGAATAACCTTGATCTTATCTGAAGTTTCTCTTATTACATCTGGCCCAAGCATAAAGTTCTCGTCGGTTTCCAACCGACATGATGGTGAGTTGCGCGGTCTTCCATACAGAGATTCAAATGGAGCCATACCAATACTGGACTAATAACTATTATTATATGCGAACTCAACCAAATGCAAATGCTCATCTCATGACCCCCCCCCCAAATCCAATATACAAGCTCTCAAGAGATCCTCTAATACACGATTCACCCTCTCTGTTTGACCATCGGTTTGAGGATGGTACGTGGTACTGAGATATAATTCTGACCCTAAAGCCTCTTGTAAGTCTTCCAAAACCAACTGGTAAATAATGTATCTCAGTCACTCACAATACCTTTAGGTACTCAATGAAATATCACTACCCACTTCATATACAGTTCCGCTAACTTAGCTGTCGTTCTATTCGATTTGACTGGTATAAACCTTGAACTCTTCGTCAACCGATCCACAATCACCCAAATACTATCATGACCCGATCTAGTCCTCGGTAAACCATCATTGAAATCCATTGAGACTTGTTCCCATTTCCATTTGGGGATTCCCAACGGTTATAGCAAACCACTAGGCTTCTTTTGCTTGAATTTAACTAACTGGTAGTTCATTCACTTGGGTATAAGCTTCCCAACAACTCTCTTCATCCCTTCCCAGTAGTAGGTCTGCTTCATGTCCAAACATTTTGTTACCACCGGGATGTATAGTCAGTTTTGAGTGATGACACTCTCTAAGCACTTCGTCTATCAATCCATTAACGTTGGGTACAACTAGTCACCTATTCTTTTGAAGTCATCCCTCTCAATCAAGTCCATAATTGTTCATTTCCTCACTATCGATACCCATCTCTACCTTGGAGATGATTTCCAATAAGTTAGGATCGTCCCTCTGAATGGAACCGATCCACTCAATAAAAGTCAGTATGATCATCAAACTTGCTAACATCTCTAGATCTAATTCACACTTAGGCCTAAAATCATATCCCGCGATATATTCCAGTTGCTTCCATTCAAGAAACATAGCCCCCAAACTGGCATGTCACTTACCCAATGCATCAGCTACCGCATTTCCCTTCCCAGGTGTGTATGCGATATTGAAATCATAGGAACCAAGAATTCTAACCATCTCTACTGACGAAGATTTAAATCGTTTTGAGAGTAAATATACTTTAAAGACTTATGATTGGTAAATAACTCAAATCTTTCTCCCGAGGGAGAGTGTCTCCACATCTTTAACGCGAACACGATCACTGTCAATTCCAAATCATGAGTAGGGTATCTTTTCTCATGTGGTTTCAGTTGTCGACTAGCATAAGCTACAACCCTACCTCCTTGCATTAGTACAACACCTAGTCTGGTTTTATAGGCATCCGTGTATATCGTCATCTCTTCGTTCCCCTTAGGAATAACTAATACTGGTGCACACGTCAACTTCTACTTTAAACTCTTAAATGCATTCTCACACCTTTCGTCCCAAACAAAAGCTTGATTCTTATTGGTTAAATGAGTTAACGATGCCTCTCTCTTGGAGAAGTTCTGGATAAACTTACGATAATATCCAACTAATCCCAAGAAACTTCTCACGTCTGTTGCATTCTTGGGCGTAGACCAATCTTGCACCGTACCCACCTTCCTAGGGTCCACAACAATACCATTCTCTGAAACAACATGGCCCAATAATCTCACTTCCCTCCTCCAGAAGTGACATTTAGAAAATTTTGCTTTCAATTAGTGTTTCCTCAACACCTCTATCACTATCCTTAAATGTACCTTGTGTTCTTCTTCTGTCCTCGAGTAAACCAGGATATCGTCCATGAACACAAGAACAAACTTATTTAATTGATCCCTGAAAACCCTATTCATAAGATCCACAAAATATGCGGGTGCATTGATTAACCCGAATGACATGACCAACCACTCATAGAATCCAGACAGTGTCGAAATGTCGTTTTAAGTATACTCTCAGCTGCTACTCAAAGCTGATGAAATCCTGCAGCGAGATGCAACTAGGAAAACACTCTTGCTTCATTTAGTTGATCAAACAAATCATCTATCCGTGGAAGAGGATACTTATTCTTCCTAGTCACCTTGTTCAACTCGCGGTAGTCCACACATAAGCGAAGGGAACCATCGGTCTTAGTAGCAAATACAACTGGTGGTCCCCACTCAAAAACACTCCTTTGGATAAATTCCTTCTTCAAAAGATCGCCTACTTGCACTTGGAGCTCTCGCTGCTCCCTTGGAGCCAAACGACGAAGAGGCATCACTATAGGTTTGGCATCTCTCACTAAATCAATCCGAAACTCGATTTCTCGGTGTGATGGAAGTCCGGTCACTTCCTCAAAGATGTCCGGATACTCGCCAGCAATAGGTATATCTGATAACTTGTCATGCAAGATGTCAAGGGAATTTAGAAAACTAGCCATCACCCCATCACTAGGTAGGCAACCCAATACCACCCTCCGCCCATCATCTGCTCTAATGGTCACCGAAGACCCCTCACAGTCTACCACCATCCCATACCTTTGGAGCCAATCGACTACCAAAATAATGCCAAAACCAGTAAAGTCCAAAACAAAGCAATTACAAGCAAACATACACCTATGGCTCGACAAGAATAAATTATGAAAAATCATACAAAGGCTAGTCGAACCACCGATCAGATTCGTCCCAACTAAAGGTTTATCAACTATCTCGGGTTCCAATCCCAACCTATCTACTAGGTTATAAGATACGAAGGAATGGGAAGCCTTTGTATCAAACAATACTCGAACAGGAACATCATAAATAGAAAGCATACCTTGAATAACGACACCCCTTCCCTTCTCCGCCGCAGTTGGGGCATTCGACGAAGAAGGAACAACGTTGATAACATATGCTTTCACGGTCTGCTTCTCCTGAGGGCGTTGTGGACATTTATTATTGAAATGTCCAACTTGGTCACAGTTGAAGCACTTCTTTTCCCTTGGCTTTGCTCAAAAATCTCTGATATACTGGCTCTTCTTGCTGCAGCCAAAGCACTTGATGTCTTTCTTTTTCTTCTTTTTCTGACCATCCTTGGTTTGCTTTTGTTTTCTCTTATTTTAGGACTTCTTATTAACCCCATAGCTTGCCAACGGATTTAGCTCCTCTGTACATGTAATAGCAACCTCGGTCTTGGTCTTCGTCCTAGTGTAAAGGCTCTCTGACCTCAATGCCTTCCCCACAATAGATTCGTAAGTCTCATCGATATGGTTTGTAAGTCTTTCCCCTAAGTACTCATCTAATACAGTTATGTACTTCTCGTTCTTCTTCTCAGCAGTATCGATAAGAGATAATCCATATTTCGATAAGGTATCGAATTCAACAATGTATTCCGAAACTGCCATACCATTTTGCTTAAGCTCCAAAAAAATCCTGTATAATTCTGATTTCTGAGCAGCTGGAATAAAATTGTCACTGAAGCGAGTTTTAAACTGATTCCAAGTGACTTGATCTTCAGAAGTAACCGCTTTAAAAGCATTCCACCAATTCATTGTCCGTCCTTGAAGCTGACGTGATGCTAGCTTTCTCTTTATTGCATCATCGATCCCCAAGTCCTCGAAGATGCGCTCCCAACTATCAAGCCAATCCTGAACCTCCATAGTCGATTCCGTTCCGCAGAACGGCTTCCCACCAAGACTAGTATAATCTTTGTTAAGCTTGGTGAAATCGGCTCTAGGCGCCTGCACTGCTACACCACCACCGTTAACAGCAATAGGAACTGCTCCATGAGCATCTCTCGCATGAAGGCAGTAAACATCGTCCTTATATTAGGGACATTCCCATTATTGGCCCCTGAACCCGCTCCCTCTTCAACTCCCGGTGCGCAGTTCCTTACCATACTCATTGTATTTCAGCTCATCGTTCAATCTGTAAAGAGAAAACGGTTAACCGTCTCCTTAGTGGTACCAGTGCAGTGCGACTTCATCCTTAGATATACTAATAATATATATAGTTTTGAAAACCAAAATATCACAAATACGCGCTCTCATATACATATACTATCTTTCCCTGATATATCCCTGATACCAAGTGTGATGGCTGCCCCGTACCATCAGACATTTCCCCGAAATGCGCTGAACTAGCACGGAACGATCGTCAAAAGGGTTAAAACAATGAATTACCAAAGAACCTGTAGTATATCTCATAGCGCATGGAATAAAATATAATAATAACATAACTTGATATAAAACAGGCGAGAGAGTATATAAGCTGAAAACGAAACCATATCCATCAAAGTAGCGGAATTCAAAATACTGCTTCATATCCAATTATTACAACATTAAAATATTGTCTCTAAAAGGAAATAAAAAAGGTACACTACTAATGCCCAAAGCAGTGACCAGCAACAAAACTGTGAGAATATGTATAAAGTATGTGGAAGCCTCATGTTCATCTCCGGACAGCTACTCGTGCATAACCACCTAACCTGCCTCTAGTCTGCTCGTTTGGGAGCACCCAGAGTAATAAGAAATGACATAAAACTCTGGGTCTGATGAAAGTCTGGTGTAAGCAATAGCAAATCTATGTAATTGAATAAAGCGATAACAAGTATAAATAATCATATATCACCTGGACCTACAACCAAAGAGTTAGCATAACAAGATGTAAAATACTCTAAGGTAACACTAACATAGAGTGTAAAATGGAAGTGTGCATGTGATGGTGATAGCAAATATCAATCATAGCAATCATCCTCACATCTCTCACTCAGTGCGTAAAGCATACGATATCCATCGCTTTGATCACCAAATCCATTGGGGCCATGACGGGTCCACACCACCCTGGATTCCGTACAACTATTGTTATGACCACACCGCCCTAGCTCTAGGGTACGGGCTAACCAGTCCACACCGCCCTGGCTTTGGTTCGTCTACATGTCCCCACTCTCAATGGTGAGCCAAAGTTATATATACCGATAACTCCTTTGCACACGTCCTGCGACAAAGCCCAACTCTAGAAGTTAACTCGTTGGTTCCCATCTGGATCCTGAATGATAACTTCCTACTTAGACTTCCTTTGCATCTCAGGTTTTGGTCGAATTGGAGTTGATCTTTAGAAGAGTTCACGATCGTCGTCGCATGGTAGAAGCTCAAATCCGGTTCGGGGTCACCATTATAGCTCGTTTCATGGTCATCATCAGCTTGTGGTCACCATAGGCATCGTGGTCACCATGGGGTTATTGTCACCATGGGGTTGTGGTCACCCTGGTGTCGTGGTCACCCTGGGGTCGTGGTCACCCTGGCGTCGTGACCATAGGGGTCGTGACCACCTTAGGGTCACCATCATGAACCGAAATCCTACAGTTTTTTCAACAAGCTAATTTTGCCAAACGACAGTGTTCCCAACCATTCTAACTTTCCTATGCAATCACTAAACATACCAAACAGCAGTAATAACATGTAGAATCAACCAAAAACACCAAAACAATGATTTCATATGTTAATTTAGATCAAACATACCCAAATCCATGATTTTCCCCTTTAATCCCCTAAATTCCAGGGTTAACAATATAAATCTAAATCAACCCAATTTCATATATGTGACATAAAATATGATCTTAGAATTTATGCATATTTTTCCATAATTTTTGGATGTATAATTTTGCTAATTCTTACTAATGACCCCTAATTAGCACTAGTTAGTGTATAAACATGCAAATCACTCACCTTAGCCAATAATAAGTGATAGATCCAAAACTTTTTACTGATTTGGCTCCAATTCAAATGTGGTGCAGCAAGTCTACCTCGAATTTGGTGTTAATCCGACTTGATTTGACGTAGATTTGATTAATTAGTGACTAGAAGGTGATTAGAGAGAGATTTAGAAGATGAAACCCATGATTATGGTTTGAGAAAGGTTTATGGGGGCTAGAAAAATGAAAGGAGATGATTCTCTAACTCCTTTTAACCCTCCCATAGCCCTAATCCCGATTTGATTTATGGGCCTAACTGCTAATCACTTAATTAAGCCCAATTAGGCTGTTTTCCATCTTCCAAATCTTATTTCAACCATATCTCCCAAGCGGTAAGTCCATTTAATTAATGTGACCACTCTACGGAATGGGAAACCACCATTAGAATCCAATGGAAGTGGCTTTAGGTCAAAACTCCTTACCAATCAAAAGTTATAGGCGAAACAAGATTAGCCCGGGGCAAAACGGTCATTTTAAAATCCGGCAAAAACCGTGAATGTGGGAAATGACCCCAATAGTCGTTTACCAAAGTTACATGATCATATGACTTCATATGAAAATGAAATAAATATTTTACGATCCTTTGATATGTAGAATACGATTCATTACAAAGAATATAATGCTAATATACCAATGTGCATTGAGTAAACTTGATTTGCATTTACCAATCATGTTAAAAATAAATAATGTCCAAAATTAAGTTTAAAAGCAAAATAAAGTTTTGCTCACTTAAACTAAATCTAGCTCGTCTCCTTCTTTCAATCCATATTTGGCATATTTCCTTTTTATTCCTTCGGCTAGGGTTTTTCTTCTAAAATTGAAGTCGCCGATTTGTTTATCTGATTGAATATGATTTGTATGCTTCGTTCACTTTGTTGGTCAATTCTCCATTCTGAATAGCTCGCAGTTTCTTAAATATTGTCAAGTTCAAATGCTTAAATAATTGGTATGATTTCCCCCCCTTTTTCGATTATGATTTTTGCTAGACTTCTTTTTTAAATGCCTTTGATGAATAGGGAAAAAATAGGAGTTGAGTTTCTATTATTTCCTTGATTTTTAACTTCGATGGCTTTCGTATATTTCTGGTTCTTTTGGGTTGAACATGCATTTAATATAATTGTATATTTCTATGAATAATATGCCCGGATTCATTAATGTTGCTTGCCGAGTTTTTCTTCTGTAATAAATTCAAACATATTGATTTGGTAGTACTCTTTCTTGGCTTTGGTTACTTACTAGGAATTCTTGACTTTGGCTTTAATTTAGGTGATTTGATGTACATATGTTGTACTGTCTAGTTTTGGTTGTATGCTTATGCTCCTTGCTGCCTTTATTTTTCTGGAGTGTTTCCTTGTTTTAGCTTTGACAGTTTGTATCACTATTTGTCTTCAGACGTACACTAGTTTGGTTGCACGATGTATTTGGTTCCTTGCCTTGAACAATTTTGAGTTGTAGTTTTATATATTCTTGAAAGTTTTGTTCCCATGCTACTTTACGCTTGTACGTGTTTCTTGTTTTAGTGTCGAGGCATTTTCTGATTTCTTGCATTTGGTTTGATTTCTTATTGTCTTGATCTCATTCAAAGATTCAAGTCTCATAGTCACCTCAAGTCAACATTTTTTTTTCAAAGTCCATACAATTTTTTTATGAAACTCTATATTTCACATTTTAAAACTAGTAGTTTTAGTTTACAAACTACTAAATTGCGATTTTTTTTCTAAAATTTGATTTTGACTTAACTTAGAATCTACAATGTGAAATCTTGATTTTTTTCCCTCTTTTATTTGAAAACTACATTCCAATAGATTTGAAAGATTCTTGTTTCAAATAATCCAACTTATATTGGATTGTAAGTGCCCATTTAAACTTCAAATCGAAAAAGTAGTGCCACTACGCGATGGGCTCGATTTAATTTAATTTATATTTTAAAACTTCGTTAAATTAATAAATATAACCATATCCTCTTATGTTTTCATAAAACCTAAGCTAAGTTTTCAAAATTCAACTAGGATATTTCAACTGTCCAAAATCGCCGAATATACCACTTCATTTAGAATTTAACCTATGAAACAACTTATCAAGTTAAATTCACAATCAACCCACTCTAGTACTTTGAATATATGTATCAATATCATATCTTAGTTGAAAATTCCAGAACCAAACTTCCGGATTTCAAAATCATATATCTTGAATTCAAAACAAAATTTCATTTTAATTAAAATGGTTTCCATTGTAGCGAGTTCTTACTTAGAAACTCAAAATGAACATTGATGATGTCACGATCATCATTATTTTTCCAGCGATCGAAGTGAGATCCATGCTTTTTAAAATCTTTATAATCCATTTATATTCAAAATAACTTTGAAATAATCTTAACATTCCTTTTCTTGAAAAACCGTTTTCAAAATTTACCGAAAATTTAGGTCCTTCAATTCTTCATTCAAATCCATTATATATATATATAAGATTACTCCACATATGTTCTTCCTTGTTTAAATTCATATTAAACAACTTAACTTAGGCTAACTCTTACCCAACATCATCATCGAACGTTGTATAGTCCAATCATGAAAATGAATTCATTTGGTGTTCATTGCCATCGATTTCCTAATTAATAATCTAACCAACCCATGCAAGAGAGTGATAAAATTGCTCATATCAAAACAAAGTAGCCAATACCCATAAAATAGTCGGGCACAACTGCAGACCAACCAATAATAGCCAACGCTAGAAAGTGAGCATGACTAATCAAAAAATAAATGATAATAATTAATTAACGTCATTTCTTATCAAACCAATCATCCACAAACAACTATATTTAGTTTGAAAAATTCCTTTTATATACAAAATATATGAAATCTTGGTAAAATTAATTCAGTTATCAATTCTTTAAAACAATACTATGTCGATTTGTCTTGTTTAAGTGTTTAGGAATCCCAATTGACAATGTTGGACAAAGGCATCAATTTGAAATTTATAAGTCAATCATTAGGTAAACAAACATAATATAAAATAATTTATACCACTAACGAGAATGTGCTCACACTCAAATCTCATAATAAGATATTCCATTATATTATCTCTTATTGAGTTTACCCCATAGAGACAAGGTTCTCGCTCAAGCTTTCGCTCTGATACCAAAATGTAATGACCCAACTTTTCAACCCTTAGAGTCGAAACTTATACATCCATGGTATTAACATGTCGAGCATCCAAGTGCCAGAAAACAAAATAATTAAGGGGAAGAAGTTAGCGGGTGAGAGAGAAGGAAGAAAGTTTAGAATATAAGAACCAGAAGAAGAAGGAACACAAAAAAATCCAATCAGAAAATATCAGAATCTCATACTGGAATGAATAAAATATAATATACCAATACTCTCTACAAACAGAAAACTGTACATATATATAACACACACAACTAGATCAGCCTATACAATCATAACAGTCTGTCTGTATAATAGCTTATAAATACAACACACACAACAGAAATAATAATACAAGAAATATGAGAATATGTCTTGCCTCCATCTCCTCTCCTGCAGCTTAGAAAAAATCCAAAGAAAATCTGAAAAATATACTCGGTCTGGCCCGAACGTTAAGGGAAACAAAACGCTCGGATCATTCTGGAATACCATAGTGAGAAAACCCACATGTCAAACAACTTGCTTAAATTTAAAAGATCTTTTAAAAGAATGAAACCCTTGTAAGACACTACCACACATGAATATGGCGCGTGGTTTTCCCTTACGATAATCAAAATACATATTATAAATCCGGTGATATTAAAATAATGTATAAATATGAATACTTATCAATCTAGTAAAAATTGTTACATAAATTAAGTTCCAGCATAATAGGTATATAATCGAAATCATAAAAGACACGTACTGGAGTTTGTATACAATGACTAGGCACTGGGGTACCATCCGTCACAGTACCTCCCTAGATAAGCGTATCGAGGTCGAAAGTACCGAATACATTATCAGCATGGTTGTGATCAACAACAACACTGAAACTATACAATAATCGAAGGGTCAATCTTTCCAGATGAGGGATAAACACACCCTAATGGGCACGACCCATATATATCCATGTTGCATATCCCTATTTTCAATCATTACCGGTTAATGAAGCTAGATGCTACATTTTTACCACCTATACATGGAACAAACACATCATTGGATGTTACACCGCGATTCATCTATTAGTAAGTGAGATCCATAAAAATACAATCTCAGAGCTCATACGGCTCAGAGAAGGGTATTAGCATTAGAGAAAATGCCCTATCCACCTCCAAACAAACTTATGTTTGTAAAAATCAATGTACACAATCTAAGAAATGTAATGTCAGATTTCCACCCACACAAGTTGTCGGTGAACAGGACAAACTGGAGGTACTCTTTTACTACATTCTATTGGGAAAAATCCCTAGGATTACTAATAAGAAGTCCTCGCATCATGCGAACCACAAATCGTAGGGACTACTATTACAAGTATGATCCTGGTAGCTAACCAAAAATATCAATAAGCAGCCCTTTCCGTTTCAAATGACTATGCCTTCAAATCATCATTATAAGCATTACCATACCTGCAAAATTCACTTTCAAACGCAAAGTAGTTCAAAGTGGTTTTGGATCCACTACTAGTCCTGATTCCTTGAACCAACACATTGTAAATAAAAATGGAATTTATTGATAGTCAATTCTTTAACTATCAAACTATAGTTGCATGATTTTGTACATTAACAACATAACCCTTTTAATATAAATCATACATTAAAATTATTTCATTGATTCTTAAAAATACATTCCATATACTTACTTCAATGGAGTAAGCATATTCACAAATCTCTTGTTTTCACTACTTTGAAAACCATAGATTTACACTTATCTCTTTGGAATAAGTGTATTCACAAATCACATTATTTTACTACTTAGAAAATAGTTCTATATAATTAACTAGTTGGTAAAAGTATATTTGCAAATCATATACAAGCCAAAACAATGTCATGAGTTACATTATTTACTATAAAACCAAAACGGATTTATTTAACTTGTAAACTTAGCAAATTTAAAGGTTACACTATCACTTATGGAAATAGTAATTTAATTTTCAACATTACTTTCGTCTTTAATGTAACGATCTGCCTTTTTGCCTGATTTTCGCCGGTAATTATATACTAACTTAAACCATCCATAAAGACGAATTGTTAGGGGTACTTACACAATTGCACAAAAGTGAAAGAACTTTTCCATTTTCATTACAATAATATTACAACAGATTTAAAAAGATATATCAGAGTACATCCATTACATAGCAGAAAGATACTAAACTCAGTGGAAGAATATGAATGCTCCAACATATAATAGCTCCAGATAAAACCAGAATCCTTCTCTAACCAACTCCAATGCTAAATATGCAAACCAAACTACTAGGCTACCCATGTGGAAAATTATGAGCACCCATAGTTTAGGTATGGAAACAATAAACTCCGTGGGACTGGTGTAAGAACTCAAAACAGTTGTTTTAGGGTTTATTTTAAAGTTAGGTAATTCACTGGACCACGCCGCTAACGCGGAGCGGGTTTGTTCCATGTGAATACCAATGCATAGAAATTCATAATGACTTTTTTGAAAAATGAAACTAACATAAGGTCTCGCGGCACACACACTATGCAAACGCACACTTGGGCGAGGTTTCTCCTTATGCAGTTAAAAATGCCTTTGATATGCAAAAATCCTCTTTTAAATTATTATTAGTGCATAGTGGAGATTAGGCTTCCAACAATGACCAGGCAGAGGAACTTCCTTACCGAACCGAATTTTGAACACCTCTAGAGAGATGTCCGAGGATCAATTCATGCTCCTCATGATAATGCAAGGTCGGGTTACCTCTATAACTAGGTAACTTAGAGTATGCCTAAATATGTCATCTCCTGGTCGTTACTGACCTTTCCGAGCGAGCACCAACAACAACTACAAAAGTATGTGTTTTCCACATAGGTTAATACTTGGGCTCCATACCATGGTACACCTTTTATCTAGAAGGAGACAACACACCCATAACCCTGCTACATTTTTTCCTTTTTTAGCTATTTACCGAGGTGTGAGGCTTGCCGAGGTCACAATATACACAATGCTACACTTAAATAAGCCACGCTTTGTTCATCCATACGTTATCACATAACTTAAGTATGTCAAATTGTCCATTCAGAATGCATCACTGATTTCCATCAATAAATAACCTCTAAGCTCATACGTCTTAGTGAAGGGTGTTAAGCCAGGTGATTAAATTCTCCACTACCAAGCAGATATATATTTAACAGAAACCAGTGCTACACAGTCAATTACAATGTCAGACACACAATCCATACATGTTCGTTCTAAGTCTGAATGAAAAAACAATCTAGAATTCCTTCACATACATTCAGGTTTCTTGCCACTTAAATTATATTAAATGCATCCGCAAATGGGATCTACCCATTTGAGATATTTAGCAAGTCGTCTTAACGATATGAAGTGTCCGGTCTTCAATACCGTTTTTAATGTCTTCAATTTCTCCACAACGTCATATTATTATTTGGAATGGTTTTCAAACATAAATCTAGTCCCGGTCTTACCAAATAATAGGTGCAATTAAAAATACAATTACAGAACATACATGATTTCAACCAAATCTTCCGTCTTGGATTTTTTTAAATTAAACTTCTTTAAACCCATTCTCACACTATCTTTAACAAAATCCATATTTAACTTTTCTCCTTTAAAACGCATCCTCTAAATCAAAGATAATCTAGCCTCAAAACCTCAATTAACTTTTCGTTTGATAATTCGTTATCCAAATCTAGTTTCCACTGAAAACCTTTAATCCATATTTCAACCGTAGTTTTCAATTAAAATGATTCAATTCTTTAATATTGATTAAAAGATTATACTTCCTTCCCAATTCCTTACTTTTAATTTAATCAAATGAAAGATTTGAATAAATCCCCAAATTAGTATATGAATTTCCACAAATCAATATCATCGGGATTCAAGAATGATATTATTGAAGATACCATTCACGGCTATCCGTCAATATTGAACTTAAGCTACACAGAAATAGTATCTACTTGTATTCAATACCAATCCTCATAATCAACGAATACTATAAGAGGAATAACAATAATAATATTTTTCAAATTCCTCAAATAATATACGTTTACACCACGGAATTTCATATCAAGTATCCAAAGATAATTTCTATCCAACTTATCTCAAATAATCGAAAAATCCTTATCTTAGTTCAAAAATTTATCAAACCCCTTGATATTGGATCTGGATAGAAATACCATCAACTTATACTTAATATTAATCGTCGTATCCAACTCATACTATAAGTGGAATAAAGGTAAACAACCTTCTAAATTTCTTGAATAACAAGAGTCATCATCTACCGAATTTATATCAAACATCCGAAGATTTATCTCCAACCATATCCAATTACTTAAAATAGGAAAACTTTTTAATTTAAATAATAAATTTAAATTCCATTTAGAATATTTTTAAGAAAACATTTCACAATCATTTAAAAATGATTACTTATAATTTAGAAAACAATTTACAAGTTAAAACATTCAAAACAAATTATTCCCAAAAGAAGTGTTATAATAGTGTTCCAAAAGCACTACAAAAATGTTACAAAACGTTACCTTAAATTTTTTGATCAAAATATCGTTTATCTTAGCCAAAACTTAAAATTTCCAACTCAAAACACTTTTAAATAATTTATAATGATTTTACAAAACAATTTCATATTTTTAAATATTTAAAATAGTTGTTTACAGTTATGGTTGGCAAACTGCACTTACATCGTCCTTTTCCAAAACGATTTTAAGCATAACTTGAAAATTATAAGTCGAAACTAAAATGTTCTTTTTCTCATTCGGAAGCCCTGTTTAATAGAAATCCAAAACTTTTCGTTTCGTGGAAATCCGATTTAGATTGCAAAAGTTATAAGCATTTAAAGTCTGCAATTAAAATACACGAACTGCCTGTGTAACAAGCTCTATTTTGACGATAATATAATCTCATATAAAAATTGTTCCAAAATGCTAGAAAATACTTTAGAAAACCATTATGTACTTATATAAATCATATTCTAGATATTTTCTAGATAGAAAAACCAAACTTCACCTTTTCAAAACAAAACCTTTTTCATCGATTTGTGACAAAGCTTTGTTTTATCATTAAAAAACCGTTTGACAAGACGTTTCCTTTTCACGGAGACTATTCACATACATTTTAATTCCATTATCTTAATTTTGAAAAAAATATTAAAACTTCAATTTCAATAATAATATTGCTTCCAATTACGAAGGAGATTCGCCGATCACCAATGCAATACCATAATTGTTGTGTCAAATTGTATCCAGAACAACATCAACAACCATTATAAACATCCATAGCAACCATCATCAACATTATTAAATAAATAATAACTGCTCACAAGCTTTATAACACTAACGCTTAATAGTGTGTGTGTTCTAAACTACGCAACCATCATCCATCACAACATACATCAACCAATAACACTCATAGCCGGTTCAAACTAATTAAACTAGTTAACTATCCAAATTATAACTAATTCTTCACTAATTGGTGTACAATAAACTAGTATAGAAGTTTAGAGAGTTCTCACCAATATATGTTTCCCATTCTTCACAGTATGCGAGCCTAGCTGATTGCGAACGAACCGTTAGACAGTATTTCGGCACACCGTCTTCTTTGCATATATATATATATATAATGTATATTAATCCCTTTCTCTTTTTTTAAAAGTGGAAGAGGAGGAGGGCGGACTTTGGCTAGGTGGTGGTGGTGATGGAGTGAAAATGGAGAAGAAGAAGAAGAAGGGAGAAGGGGGAGGAGGAGGCCTAGGGCCGAATTAGGAAAGTAAAAGGAGGAAATATGGCCTAGATAATCATGGCCAAGAAGAAGGAAGGAAGGAGAAAGAATGAGAAGTTCAGAATGAATGAGAAGGTAAGGGTGAGTTTATATAGGAATTATAAGTGTATAAGAAGCTTACACATCATAGGACATTTGTCTTGTCCTAAAGCTTCCTTAACATGCATGTTGACATATGTCTTAAATGCAACACTCCTTAACATTCACCATGCCACCTTATAGGACACTTGTCTCTCGTGCATGCTTAGGTCCATGCATGTAGACGAGTGTCCAAGATACTTGTTAAAATAAGGGAGAAGCTACTTTAGATAGCATTTTACTCAAAAATGCTATAGAAATTCAAAGACAACACGTATAATAAAAGCTACCAATGGTTCTAATATTCATAAAATTATATTTATATATGATAAAAGATCATATTAACAAAATAGTTTAACAAACACAAGTTTGTAAAAGCATGATAATTTATTATCAAAATTATACTATTGTATTTTGATAGAAATCAATATATTTATACCAAATTCATATAACATGAAATTAATATTATATCCGAAAATTCAAATTAAGTATTCAAAATTTCAATTTTTAAACAGATTAAAATTCTAGATCATTACATTAACCCTTCCTTAAAAAAATTCGTCCTCGAGAAAAAAAAGGGAATCCTAATCACCCATTCGACATCTTGTAGATTTTCAAACTCAAGTTTTAAAATTTTTTATACCAAAACTCTTGTCCTCATAATGGAAATGTCAGGCAGAATATTCTAACACACATAGTTCCGGACAACCATATCTACCATGTTCTCTAATGATAACTTCCAATTACCTGTTATATTCGACTCATCTTTTACTCGGCCAATTACTTATACTCGTCGACTTACCGCCTTCAGGAAAATTCATAGTTATAAATTATTTTCTTAGATCTTATCTTGCAAATACAAAGTTTATGAAATTTATTCCTTTTCAGTTTCCTAAAATTACTATTATTCTTTACATGAAAAACTCGATCATCTCATAATTTAGCTTGTCGAAACGTTTTAGTTTAGATAATTTCTTCTTACTATTCTTGCTTGTCAACTATCCTTCCATCAAATTATGAAACTTAATTCACAAGGTATTCATGCTTACTTAAACAGTTCCTTTTTTTACCACAGTATACTTTAGAACTTATCGACTATCCAAAATTGCCAATAATTCCATATTTTAATTCCTTATATTGTTTAAGTTTGGTTATCCTTATTAATTATTCCAAATTCATGGTTACAAAACTTATTTCCTTCAAACTTTAGAGAAATCACTTAGATATCTCGTTATTAACAGCTTTAACCAATGTAGTCCTTAACCATTTTACTTAGGCTCACATCCCTAAAATGAAACTTAATTCACGCCACATCCAGTCAAAGTTTACATTAGTTTCCGGTCCCTAAAATAAGCTGCCGCCCTAATTTTTTGGTACCTTCCGCCTTCTGGTCCTTCCCCCTTCGCCTTTTCCTAATTTGAACCCAAAAAAATGCGCTCATGCATTAAAAAAAAATTCTAAAACCTGGAAATAATCCCAGGAGTCCACGCAAATTGAAAAAAAAAGTTGCATACTTATGTGCAACTATTGCTTATAGTAGCATACATGTATGCATATATCATATAGTGTATTTATGCAGAAAATCTGGACCAATATACGCATACATGTATGCAACTATTAGCAAATAACTGCATACATTTATGCATACAAAGTTGAACTGAGATTCACGTGTAACGAAAAGTTGCATACATGAATGCAACTATTCTGCATATATGCATGCATGTGTGCAACAAATTTAAAAGGGATGACGACTTGCGAATATACGCATGAATGCATGCATTTATTCTGTACAAGAGCATAAATGTGTGCAACAATGTCTGAAAACGGCGAATGCTTGAAAAAACAGGCCAAATTTGAATATATGCACAAAATGATGCATGTAATGCAATTTAGCTGCATACATGTATGCATTTATACTGCAGTTTGGGCGCAACACTGAAATATTAGCATGAATGTGTGCAACTATTTACAAATAGGTGCATCTTTTGATGCAAAAACCTGCTGTTTCGCTGTTTTTGTGTTATTTTGGGTTTTGACGTGATTTTTGATTATTTTTCCACCTGAATTTTTTGGCGTGAATGTGATTTTTTTAATTTTTTTTTACCTATTTTTCAAAAAATAGGGACCTAATTTACATGAAAAGTTTGACCGGATGTGAGCCTAATTTTGAAACTTAATAGGGACTTGTGACAAACGGACCCTTACCGAATTCCTGAAATATCATCAAATATCTAAATTCACAAGATATTTGCATTTTAAATTTAACCAGTTGGGGAGAACTAATTATTAAATATCCTGATTGATTAATTCTAACTTAGCCTTTAAATTATTTCCCAAACTACCCCTTCTTTTTATATACTTGGACTTCCTATGTAAATTACAGCTTTACATAGATGTCATTCAATTGACTATGAAATTCTAATCACAAGATGTCCGTGCTCAAATTTTAATTTCCAAAAAATTTCAGAGACCTTTTTCCTTTATATTCGAAATATATTCTTTCAAAATCAATTTCAAAGTAATTACCAGTTCTTACTCAAAATTAAGTTTTAAAATCACTATATATATATATCTTCAAAACCAATTTCGTATTGCAGATACACTTTCTCCTATACTCTCTATTTAATTTACTTGCTTATCCTTACTATAGGTTTATGTGGTATAATTCTTACAACTCTATTAAATTTTCAAGATCTCGCTTATCTCTTCAAATTCACATTAATTTACAAAACATTTTCAAACACTTATCTAAACGGGTTTAAGTGTATATTTATGTTTTAATCGGAATCATATAGTCATCCTTCTTTTGAATCCCAAAAATACATATTGATGATGTTGAAGTCATCAACATAATCATCTTCAAGCGACTAGAGTGTGGTTGTATATCTATCTAGTATACTTAAGACTTCGTATATACATTGATCAAGCGCATATGCAAAATCTTCTTACACTGGATAGACCAACCTCAACATCAAATAAAATACTCATTCTTATTATTTATTATGATTTCTAACCATATTGATTAGATTGCTTAGAGGAGAATTACCTTAACAAATTTGACCTAAGTTTATCCCTTCACATGAATTCTACAATTAAGCCCAAAGACTTAATTCAATTTACGTGAAAGGCGCTCTCTCAAATGCAGTACTCTAGAAACTCATTTTAGGGCGTTAATAACATTATCTCTAATGAGTTCATTCTCATGGGATATTACTATTCCCAGCTCTGATGAGTCCTTTCTCCTTTGTTCAAATGAGTCGTACTCCATAACTTTGTATAAACCAAAGCCCCGATACCAATCTGTAACGGTCTGGTCTTTTCAACCATCAGACAGCGGCTATGCTCCGCCGTGACGTTACAATGGTACCCCAGCATCTTGTTTCACGACCAGCCTCTCGACTGTCGTGGCCTCATGCCTAAGCAACCCGTCTTGGGACGTGTAGAGGTAAGAGTCCCGCGATCGCCACCAAACCAAGAGCAAGAACCCCCTATCATACTACCTCATGCAAAACAAGGAATAGTGTGAGAACTCAAAACAATTGTTCTAGGTTTTATTTTTAAGTTACGTAATTCACTAGACCGCGTCGCTAACGCAGAACGAGTTTACACCATGTGAATACCGATGCATAGAAATTCACAATGACTTTATTGAAAAATGAAACTAACGTAAGGTCTCGCGGCACACACACCAGGAAAACGCACACTTGGGCAAGGTTTCTCCTTATGCGGTTAAAAATGCCTTTGATATGCGAAAATCCTCTTTCATGTTATTATTAGTGCATAGTGTGAAAAACTTTCAAAAGTAAATGTATTAAAATAGCCAGCATAGGTACCATATTCTATACTGACATATGGTATACAACTAAAACTGTATGGGATCGTGGTAGAGATTGAGTTTCCAACAATGACTAGGCAAAGGAACTTCCTTACCAAATCAAATTTTAAAAACCTCTAGAGTGATGTCCAAGGAACAACTGATGCTCCTCATGCTAACACAAGGCAAGGTTACCTCTATAACTAGGTAACTTAGAGTACACTTAAGTATGTCATCTCATGGTCTTTATCGACCTTTGCGAGTGCGCGCCAACAACCGCCACAAAAGTATATGTTTTCCACATAGGTTAATACTTGGACTCCATACCATGGTACACATTTTATCTAGAAGGAGACAACACACCCATAACCCTACTACATTTCTTCCTGTTTTGGCTATTTACTGGGATATGAGGCTTTCCGAGGTCACGATATACACAAAGCTATGCTTAAATAAGTTATGCTTTGATCATCCATAGCTCGTCACATAACTTAAGTATGCCACATTGTCCATTCATAACGCATCACTGATTTCCATCAATATATAACCTCTAAGCTCATGCGTCTTAGAGAAGGGTGTTAAGATAAGAGAATTAATTCTCTGCCACCAAGCAGATATATATTTAACAGAAATCAGTGTTGTGCAGTCAATTACAATGTCAGATACACAATCCATACATGTCCATTCTGGGTCTGAACGAAACAACAATCCAGAATACCTTCACATACGGTCGGCCTTCTTGTCGGTTAACTGATTAAAATCCATCTGCAAATAGGAGCTACCCATTTGAGACATTCAGCAAGTCATCCTTACAATATGAAGGGTCCGGTCTTTAATACCATCTTCAATGTCTTCAATTGCTCCACAACGTCATATTATTATTTGGAATGGTTTTCAGACGTTAATCTGGTCCGGATCATTCCAAATAATAAGCGCAATAAAAACACACAATTACGGAACGTACAAGATTTCAAACAAATCTCCTTCCATCTTGGATTTGTTAAATTAAACTTCTTTAAACACATTCTCACATTATCTTTAACAAAATCCATATTTAACTTTTCTCTTTTAAAACACATCCTTTAAATCAAAGATAGTCTAGCCTCAAAACCTCAATTAACTTCTCGTTTGATAATTCGTTATCCAAATCCAGTTTCTTTTGATAACCCTTAATCCATATTTTGACCATAGTTTCCAATTCAAACGATTCAATTCTTTAATCTTAATTAAAAGATTATACTTCCTTCCCGATTCCTTTCTTTTAATTTCCTCAAATCAAATTTGATTAAATCCTTATATTAGGATATGAATTTCTACAAATCAATCTCATCGGGTTTCAAGAATGATATTATTGAAGATACCATTCATAGCAAAATCCAAATCAATCAATATTAAACATAAGCTACACAGAAATTGTATCCACTTATATTCGGTATCAATCCTCATAATCAACGAATACTATTAGAGGAATAACAATAATAATATTTTTCAAATTCCTCAAATAATATACGTATACACCATGGAATTTTATATCAAATATCCGATGACTATTTCTATCCAACTTATCTCAAATAATCAAGAAATCCTTATCTTAGTCCAAAAATTTATCAAACCCCTTGACATTAGATCCGGATAGAAATACCATCCGGATAGAAATACCATCAACTTATCCTTAATATTAATCTCCGTATCCAACTCATACTACAAGCGAAATGAAGGTAAACAACCTTCTAAATTTTTTGAATAACAAGAGTCATCATCTATCGAATTAATATCAAACATCTGAAGATTTATCTCCAAACATATCCAATTATTTAAAATTGGAAACCTTTTTTAATTTTAATAATAAATTTAAATTCCATTTAAAATATTTTTAATACTTTTAAACCTTTGAAAACATTTCGCAATCATTTAAAAATGATTACTTATATTTTAGAAAACAATTTACGAGTTAAAACATTCAGAACAAATTGTTTCCAAAAGAAGTGTTACAATAACGTTTCAAAAACGCTGCAAAAGTGTTACAAAACAGCTATCGTAACTTGTTTGATCAAAATATCATTTATCTTTGCCAATGCTTAAAATTTCCAATTCAAAACACTTTTAAATAAATTGTAATGATTTTACAAAAAAATTCCATATTGTTAAAATATTTAAAACAAATGCAAAAACAATTATAGTTGGCAAACTACACTTACAACGTCCTTTTCCAAAACGGTTTTAAACATAACTTGAAAATTATAAGTAGAAATTAAAATTTTCTTTCACCCATTTGAAAGACCACATTAATAGAAATCAAACATTTTTCATTTCATGGAAATACGATTTAAATTGCAAAAGTTATCAGCGTTTAAAGTTTGTAAGTAAAATACGCGAACTACCGCTATGCGACAAGCTATGTTTTGACCGTAACATAATCTCATATAAAAATTATTCTGAACTGCTTCAAAATACTTTAGAAAACCATTATATACTTATATAAACCATCGTTTAGATATTTTCTAGATAGAAAAACAAAACTTCACCTTTTTTAAACAAAACCGTTTTCATCGATTTATGACAAAACTTTGTTTTTTGGTCAAAACCCCGTTTAACAAGACGCTCCTTTTTTATGATGACTATTTACATGCATTTCAATTTCATTTTAAAATTATTTCAAATCTTAATTTTGAAAATAAATTTCAGACTTCAATTTCAATAACAGTATTGCTTCCAATTACAAAGAAGATTTGCGGATCACCAATGCAATACCATAATTTTCGTGTCAAAGTGTGTGCGAAACAACATCAACAATCATTATAAACATCCATAGCAAACATCATCAGCACTATTAAATAAATAATAACAATGCACGAGTGTTATAACCTTAACACTTAATAGTGTATGTGTCTGCGTTCAAACTACGCAACCATCATCCATCACAACATACATCAATCATTAACAACCATAGGCGGTTCAAACTGATTACACCAGTAAACTATCCAAATTATAACTATTCTTCACCATCCAAATTATAACTAATTCTTCACTAATTAGTGTACAATAAGCTAGTGTAGAAGTTCACAGAGTTCTTACTAATATAGCTTTCCCATTCTCCACGGTAGGAGAGCCTAGCTGATTGCGAACGAACCATCAGACAGTATTTCCGCGCACCGTCTTCTTTGCCAATATATACATAATTTATATTAATCTGTTTTTTCATAAGAGGAGGATGAGGAGGGCGAACTTTGGCTAGGTGGTAGTGGTGGTGGAGTTAAAATGGAGAAGAAGGAGGGAGAAGAGGGAGGAGGAGGCCTAAGGCCGTATTAAGAAAGGAAGAGGAGGAAATAGGGCTTAGGTAGCCATGGCCAAGAAGAAGGAAGGAAAGAGAAAGAATGAGAAGCTCAAAATGAATGTAGTGAGAAGGTATGAGTGGGTTTATATAGGAATTCTAAGTGCGTAAGAAGCTTACACATTGTTGGACACTTGTCTTGTCCTAAAGCTTCTTTAACATGCATGTTGACACATGTCCTAAATGCAGCTCTCCTTGACATGCACCATGCCACCTTATGGGAAACTTGTCTCTCATGCTTTCTTAGGTCCATGCATGTAGATAAGTGTCTTAGACACTTGTTAAAACAAGGAAGAAGCTACTTCAGGTAGCATTTTACTCAAAAATGCTATAGAAACTCAAAGACAACACATATAATAAAAGCTACCAATGGTTCTAATATTCATGAAATTATATTTATATTTGATAAAAGATCATATTAACAAAATAGTTTAACAAAAACAAATTTGTAAAAGCATAATTATTTCTAATCAAAATTATACAATTGTACTTTCCCAAAAATCAATATATTTATACTGAATTCATGTCATTTGAAATTAATATCATATCCAAAAATTCAAATTAAGTATTCAAAATTTCAACTTTAAATTGGTCAAAATTCTAGATCGTTACATTTAACTAGCGTCATTCCTCGAATAATAATGAAATCCTTGAAGTTGAATTATTTTAATTACCTCTTTGACCTTGACTCGACAACACTCTATCTTCACGATATACAGAAGCTTGTAATGTAAAACAATATATCCAATAAATGTCTCGATAAGCTCCATTTACTATTCAATTCAAATAAGGTGTTTAATAACTCTTTCTTGCATTTGAAAATCTTTTTTCAGTATAATTGTTTTTACTTAATTCGTTATTAAGAAAATGTGACGGCCCGCCCCGCACCAGCCTGCATTTCGTCCAAAAGTGCGCTGTACACATGCCCAGCTAGCACAGAACGGTCGTCAGAAGAAAAGAAAGAAGGGAATGAACTAATCAAGGAACCTGTAGAATGTCTCACAGCGCATGGAATAAAATATAATAATAACATACTTGACATAAAACAGGTGAGACAGTGCATAAGCTGATAACTAAAATCAACATCAATCATCAAAGCAGCGGAAATCCAAATACAGCTTATTACAATTTTCCAAATTTACTGTCTCAAAACAAAAGAAAGCTAAAGTAGAAGATACACCAACAATGCCCAAGCAGTGATCTTCAACAACACAGGGAGAATATTATGCATATAGTACGTGGAAGCCTCCTGCTCGTCACCGGATCATCTACCCGTGCATCACCAGCTAACCTGTCTCTAGTCTGCTCGTGTGAGCACCCAGAGTAATAAGAGGAGACATAAAACTCTGGGTCAGACATAAAGCCTGGTATGAGCGATAAGCATCTAAACAGAGTAATAACAGGTATACTAAACCATACCTGAACCTGGACCTGCAACCAAAGAGTTAGTACCACATACCGTACAATACTCCAAGGTGCCATAATAAATAGTGTAAGAATACGGGGGTTGGGTGTGCATGTCACAATGATAGCAAACAATCATCCATAGCAACCATCCTCACGTCTCTCACTCAGTGCGTAAAGCGTACGACATCCACCACTTTGGAACACTAGACAAACTGAGGTAACGACGAATCCCGACTTGTAGGAACCCTGCTATGACCAAGCTAAACATATGGAGTCATGACCAAACATTTCAATGACCCACTTCATTGGTTGTAGCCCTTGGTTCTACCGATGCCATAATGGCCCTGAATCCACCTTCGTACCTCCTACCATAGTGGTTCAAAGCTATAGACATCGATAATTCCTTGGCACGTGTCCCGCAGCAAAGCCCAATCATGAAGCGAACTCGTTGATTCCCATCTGAATCTTGAGCTCTAACCTCTCATTTGGACTTCCTTTGCATCTCGGGTTTGGTCGAATTGGAGTGGGTCTTCAGAAAAGTTGTCGTGTAGTAGCAGCTCTAGAATTCGGTTCGGTTCGGTAGTCATCACCCTCGTCAGTTCGGTTCGGCGGTCATCTCTTCATTCGGTTCGGATCGGTGGTCATCTCTTCATTCGGTTCGGGTCGGATACCCCACTTTGGGTCGGGTCGGTGTCCTCCGGGTCGGGTCAGTGTCCTCCTCCGGGTCGGGTCGGGTTGCTTTCTTCCTTCCAAACTTCTTCGATCAGCTCCCTCTTTTCCATCCACTCCGATCCGATCCGATCCGATCCCTTCACCTTCTCCCGTTGTAGCT
This sequence comes from Allium sativum, assembly GCA_030737875.1. Classification (NCBI taxonomy): domain Eukaryota; kingdom Viridiplantae; phylum Streptophyta; class Magnoliopsida; order Asparagales; family Amaryllidaceae; genus Allium; species Allium sativum. The sequence goes on from CM060919.1 coordinate 686,604,200, forward strand.
TTCCATTTCTTAGGTCGATCCGTTCTGGTCTCCACTATTCTTCCGATCCGATCCCCTTGTCCACTCCAAATCTAAGCAAACGACCTTCCTTCTCGCCAAGTCCCTTGTGTGCCAAACTCCGGTTCGGGTCGGGTTTCTTGCCCAGTTCACATTTCCGATCCGAGCCCCCCCCCATCCGATCCGATCCGGTTAGGAACCTGCACATTTCTGCAACTTTCCAGCGAGCTTTCTACGCCATTCGATGACGTTTTCGAGCAATTTAACTATTCTAATCAATCATAAAACATACCATAGAGTCATAGCAACATGTAATAGCAACCACAAACAGCAAACAACAATTCAAATGAATCAAAAGGGATCAAAAGTGACTAAAACTTCATATTTTCCCATAGTCCCTCTTAATCATGTTTAAGTACATACTTAGTAAAACTTAACCAAATCGTCTAAATTTTATAACAGAGGCATGAAATATTATTTAAGAATTTCTAAACATTTTTCCAGAATTTATTGGTGTATAAATTCGCTAATCTTCACTAATTACCCTTAATTAACTGTAATTAGTGTCAAAACGATGCTATCACTCACCTTGGCCACAACTAAAATCCCAAAACTGAAATATTCTCTGATTTGGCGCTGTTCCCAATCTTACACAGCAGCTCTACCTCGGTTCTGGTGCTAATACTCCTTGATTTGATGCCTCTAAGCCTTAATCCTTGATTAGGAAGTGATTTTGGGTGTTTTAGAGAGATTTAGAGAGTGGAGGTCATGGCTAGGTTAAGAGGAATGAAAGTGGCGGCTGGAAAATGTCTAAAGAAATGTTTTCTAACCCTAATCAGCCCCTATATACCCCTAAACCCGAAATCCCCCTTGGGCTTAGCTGTTAATCACCCGGTTAAGCCCAATTAAGCTGTTTTTCACCATCTGAAACTTGTCTCGGCCATATCTCCCAAACGGTAAGTCCGTTTGGCTAATGTGACCACTATACGGAAAGAGAAACCATCGTCCGGAGCCAATGGAAGTGGTTTCAGGTCAAAATTCATTTCCAGTCAAAAGTTATGGCCAAAACAGTGCCAACTAGGGGTAAAATGGTCATTTAAAAATCGGGAAAAATCATGAACATGGGAAATGATCACAATAGTCGTCTCCCAAAGTTACATGATCATACGACTTCGTATGTGAAAGAAATAAATATCCTACGATCCTATGATGCGTAGAATACGGGTCGTTACATTCTCCCCCCCTTAAGAAATTTCGTCCCCGAAATTCCTTAACCCAAAACATGCAAAGGATCCCGCATGCCTAACAACCACATACATCCATCAAACATGCAAAACAAGCAAAACAAACCTATCCTAGCATGCGGAAAACTAAATCGAAGTCAAAATCTTACCAGGCAAAGAGTTCTGGGTGCGTCTTCCTAATGTTCTCCTCTGTCTCCCAAGTACAGTCATTCTCGTCCTCGCCCCACTGAACCTTGACTAGCTTCACCGCCTTTCTTCGACGTTGCTTCATGTCGTGCTCGACAATACGGGCCGGCTTGCGGTTCCCAACCGCCTCGGGTTCTACTTCGAAGTCCTCTAACTGATCAGGTGAAATAGTCATATCTGAGTCGTGAACGAACTTCCTTAGTTGGGAAACATGAAATACGTTATGAACTCCCGCCATCTTCTCTGGTAAGTCAATTCTATATGCCAAATTCCCGACTAGTTCAAGAACAGGGAATGGGCCAACAAACCTTGGTGCCAACTTGCCTCTCCTGCCAAATCGTATTACGCTCTTCAACAGAGAAATCTTAACAAACACCAAGTCACCAACGGAGAATTTAAGGTCTCTTCTCCTCTTATCAGCATAACTTTTCTGCCTATCTTGGGCTGCCTTCATTCGTTGTTGAATGATCTTGATCTTATCTGAAGTTTCCCTCACCACATCTGGCCCAAGCATAAACTTCTCGCCAGTCTCTATCCAACATGATGGTGAGTTACACGGTCTTCCGTACAAAGCTTCAAACGGAGCCATACCGATACTGGATTGGTAGCTATTATTATATGCAAACTCTACTAGATGCAAATGGTCATCCCATGATCCACCAAAATCCAATATACATGCTCTCAAGAGATCTTCCAAAATACGATTCACCCTTTCCGTCTGACCGTCGGTCTGAGGATGATATGCGGTACTGAGATGTAACTCTGACCCTAGAGCCTCTTGTAAGCTCTTCCAAAACCCACTAGTGAACAACGGGTCTCGGTCGCTCACAATGCCTTTAGGTACTCCATGAAATCTCACTACCCACTTCATATACAATTCTGCTAACTTAGCTGCCGTTCTGGTCGATTTGACTGGTATAAACCTTGCACTTTTAGTCAGTCGATCTACAATTACCCAAATACTATCATACCCTGATCTAGTCCTTGGTAACCCATCGATGAAATCCATTGAGACTTGCTCCCATTTCCATTCGGGAATTTCTAAGGGCTGTAACAACCCACTAGGCTTCTTTTGCTTGGCTTTAACTTGCTGGCAATTCATGCACTTGGATATAAACTTCCCAACGTCTCTTTTCATCCCTTCCCAGTAGTAAGTCTGTCTCATGTTTCGATACATCCTATTACCACCGGGATGTATAGTCAGCTTTGAGTGATGACATTCTCTAAGCACTTCATCTCTCAATCCATTGACATTGGGTACAACAAGCTTTCCATTCTTTCTAAGCCATCCATCTCGATCAAGCCCATACTTGTTCATCTCCTCATCGATACCCATCTCTAACTTGGAGATGATTTCCAATAGGTTAGGATCGTCCCTCTGACTAGAGCCGATCCGCTCAATCAAAGTGGGTCTAATCGTCAAACTTGCTAACATTTCTGGATCCAATTCGCACTTTGGTCTGAAATCAAACCCCGCGATAAACTCCAGTTGCTTCCATTCAAGGAACATAGCCCCTAAGCTGGCATGTCTTCTACTCAATGCATCAGCCACCGCATTGCCCTTTCCCGGTGTGTATGCAATGTCAAAATCATAGGAAGCTAAGAACTCTAACCATCTCTGCTGACGGAGATTCAGATCTTTCTGAGAGAAGAGATACTTTAATGACTTATGATCAGTAAACAACTCAAATCTTTCTCCCAAGAGATAGTGTCTCCACATTTTTAACGCGAACACGATCGCTGCCAATTCTAAATCATGGGTAGGGTATCTTCTCTCGTGCGGTTTCAATTGCCGACTTGCATAAGCTACAACCCTACCGCCTTGCATCAATACAGCACCCAATCCGGTACCACAGGCATCCGTGTATACCGTCATCTCTTCATCCCCCTTAGGAATGACCAACACTGGTGCGCTTGTCAACTTGTCCTTTAGACTTTTAAATGCATTCTCGCACCTTTCATCCCAGACAAAAGCTTGATTCTTCTTGGTCAACTGGGTCAATGGTGTTGCTATCTTGGAGAAACCTTGGATAAACTTACGATAATATCCAGCTAATCCCAAGAAACTTCTTACATCTGTTGCATTCTTGGGCGTAGGCCAATCCTGTACCGTAGCCACCTTTGCTGGGTCCACTGCAATACCATTCTCTGATACAACATGGCCCAAGAACCTCACTTCCCTCTTCCAGAAGTGACACTTAGAAAACTTTGCTTTCAATTGGTGTTTTCTCAACACCTCCATCGCTACTCTTAAATGTTCCTTGTGTTCTTCCTCTGTCCTCGAATAGACCAAAATATCATCAACGAACACAAGGACAAACTTATTCAACTGATCTCTGAATACCCTATTCATAAGATCCACAAAATATGCTGGGGCATTGGTCAGCCCGAATGGCATGACCAACCACTCATAAAATCCAGACGGCGTTCGAAATGCCATTTTAGCTATACTCTCAGCTTCCACTCTAAGCTGATGAAAACCTGTCGCGAGATCCAACTGAGAAAATATTCTCGCGCCACTCAACTGATCGAACAAATCATCTATCCGCGGTAGAGGATACTTATTCTTCCTCGTCACTTTATTCAACTCGCAGTAGTCTACACACAAACGAAGGGAACCATCCGCCTTGGTAGCAAACACAACTGGTGCTCCCCATTCAGAAACACTCCTTCTGATAAATCCCTTCTTCAAAAGATCGCTGACTTGCACCTCGAGCTCTCGCTGCTCTCTTGGTGCCATACGACGAAGTGGCATCACTATAGGCCTGGCATCCTTTACCAAATCAATACGAAACTCAATCTCTCGGTGTGGTGGAAGTCCGGTCACTTCTTCGAAAACATCCGGATACTGGCCAACCACGGGCAAACCTGACAACTCACTATGCGGAATGTCGAGGGAGTTTAGAAAACTAGCCAATACCCCCTTACTGGGTAGACCACCAAACACTATCCTCCGCCCATCATCCGCTCTAGCTGTCACCAAAAAGCCCTCACAGTCTACCACCACCCCATACCTTCGGAGCCAATCTACTCCCAAAATAATGCCAAACCCAGTAAAGCCCAAAACAAAGCAATCACAAACAAACATGCATCCATGACTCGATAAGACCACATTACGACAAATCATGCTAAGGCTAGTCGAACCACCAATCGGGTTCGTCACTACTAAAGGTCTATCGACAATCTCGGGCTCCAATCCCAACCTATCTACCAGGTCACTAGATATGAAAGAACTGGAAGCTCCGGTATCAAACAAAACTCTAACAGGAACATCATAAACAGAAAGCATACCTTGAATGACGACATTCTTTCCTTTCTCCGCCGCAGTTGGGGCATTCGACGAAGAAGGAATAGCATTAAGAGCATATGCTTTCACCATTTGCTTTTCTTGAGGGGGCTGCGGACACTTGTCCTTGTGATGTCCCATTTGGCCACAGTTGAAGCACTTCCTATCCGCTGGCTTGGCCCGACAATTACTAGCATAATGGCCCTTCTTACCACAGCTGAAGCACTCCACATCTTGCTTATTCTTTTTCTTCTGGCCATCCTTAGCTTGGTTCTGCTTTCTCTTATTCTGGGAACCACCCTTGCCTCCACCACTTGCTTGTGGTTTTGGCTCTTCTGCAGATGCAACCTCAGTCTTCGACTTAGGGTAGAGACTTTTTGATCTTAACGCTTTCCCCACAATCGATTCAAACGTCTCATCGATGTGGTTAATAAGTTTTTCCCCCAAGTACTGATCCAAACCAGTTATGAATTTCTCATTCTTTTTCTCGGCAGTATCAATAAGAGATAACCCATATTTTGACAAAGTGTCAAATTCAGCAATATACTCCGAGACAGCTCTGCCATTCTGCTTGAGCTCCAAGAATTTCTTAAACAGCACTGACTTCTGAGCAGCTGGAATGAACTTCTCGCTAAAGCGAGCCTTAAACTGCTCCCAAGTAATCTGATCTTCGGGAGTAGCTGCCTTTATAGCATTCCACTAATTCATTGCCCGCCCTTGCAGCTGACGGGATGCTAGCTTTCTCTTCATCGCATCCTCGATACCCAAATCCTTGAAGATACGTTCACAACTATCCAACCAATCTTGAACATCTGTAGCCGACTCCGTTCCGTGGAACGGCTTCCCACCAAGGCTAGTATAATCCTTATTCAGCTTGGCGAAGTCGACTCTTGGCGCCTGCACTATTGGGCCACCACCATTTCCACCATTGGGAGCTGCTCTCTGTACATCTCTAAGCATCTCTCTCATGAGGTCAGTAAACATCGTCCTCATGTCAGCAGCATTCCCATTATTGGTTCCGCTACCAGCACCTCTAGTATATCGGCTCATCGTCAATCTGAAAAAGGAAACGATTAACGACTCCATAGTGGTGCTAGTGCAGTACGACTTCATCCTTATACTAGTAATAGTATATATATATATATATATCTTTTGAAAACCAAAGTAATCACAAATACGCTCTCTCGTATACGTAGTATCTCTCCCTGATAACTTCCCTAGGTTAACTATGCAATCTAGAGCTCTGATACCAAGTGTGACGGCCCGCCCCACACCAGCCTGCATTTCGTCCAAAAGTGCGCTGTACACATGCCCAGCTAGCACAGAACGGTCGTCAGAAGAAAAGAAAGAAGGGAATGAACTAATCAAGGAACCTGTAGAATGTCTCACAGCGCATGGAATAAAATATAATAATAACATACTTGACATAAAACAGGTGAGACAGTGCATAAGCTGATAACTAAAATCAACATCAATCATCAAAGCAGCGGAAATCCAAATACAGCTTATTACAATTTTCCAAATTTACTGTCTCAAAACAAAAGAAAGCTAAAGTAGAAGATACACCAAAAATGCCCAAGCAGTGATCTTCAACAACACAGGGAGAATATTATGCATATAGTACGTGGAAGCCTCCTGCTCGTCTCCGGATCATCTACCCGTGCATCACCAGCTAACCTGTCTCTAGTCTGCTCGTGTGAGCACCCAGAGTAATAAGAGGAGACATAAAACTCTGGGTCAGACATAAAGCCTGGTATGAGCGATAAGCATCTAAACAGAGTAATAACAGGTATACTAAACCATACCTGAACCTGGACCTGCAACCAAAGAGTTAGTACCACATACCGTACAATACTCCAAGGTGCCATAATAAATAGTGTAAGAATACAGGGGTTGGGTGTGCATGTCACAATGATAGCAAACAATCATCCATAGCAACCATCCTCACGTCTCTCACTCAGTGCGTAAAGCGTACGACATCCACCACTTTGGAACACTAGACAAACTGAGGTAACGACGAATCCCGACTTGTAGGAACCCTGCTATGACCAAGCTAAACATATGGAGTCATGACCAAACATTTCAATGACCCACTTCATTGGTTGTAGCCCTTGGTTCTACCGATGCCATAATGGCCCTGAATCCGCCTTCGTACCTCCTACCATAGTGGTTCAAAGCTATAGACGTCGATAACTCCTTGGCACGCGTCCCGCAGCAAAGCCCAATCATGAAGCGAACTCGTTGATTCTCATCTGAATCTTGAGCTCTAACCTCTCATTTGGACTTCCTTTGCGTCTCGGGTTTGGTCGAATTGGAGTGGGTCTTCAGAAAAGTTGTCGTGTAGTAGCAGCTCTAGAATTCGGTTCGGTTCGGTAGTCATCACCCTCGTCAGTTCGGTTCGGCGGTCATCTCTTCATTCGGTTCGGATCGGTGGTCATCTCTTCATTCGGTTCGGGTCGGATACCCCACTTTGGGTCGGGTCGGTGTCCTCCGGGTCGGGTCAGTGTCCTCCTCCGGGTCGGGTCGGGTTGCTTTCTTCCTTCCAAACTTCTTCGATCAGCTCCCTCTTTTCCATCCACTCCGATCCGATCCGATCCCTTCACCTTCTCCCGTTGTAGCTTTCCATTTCTTAGGTCGATCCGTTCTGGTCTCCACTATTCTTCCGATCCGATCCACTTGTCCACTCCAAATCTAAGCAAACGGCCTTCCTTCTCGCCAAGTCCCCTGTGTGCCAAACTCCGGTTCGGGTCGGGTTTCTTGCCCAGTTCACATTTCCGATCCGAGCCCCCCCCCCATCCGATCCGATCCGGTTAGGAACCTGCACATTTCAGCAACTTTCCAGCGAGCTTTCTACGCCATTCGACGATGTTTTCGAGCAATTTAACTATTCTAATCAATCATAAAACATACCATAGAGTCATAGCAACATGTAATAGCAACCACAAACAACAAACAACAATTCAAATGAATCAAAAGGTATCAAAAGTGACTAAAACTTCATATTTTCCCATAGTCCCTCTTAATCATGTTTAAGTACATACTTAGTAAAACTTAACCAAATCGTCTAAATTTTATAACAGAGGCATGAAATATTATTTAAGAATTTCTTAACATTTTTCCAGAATTTATTGGTGTATAAATTCGCTAATCTTCACTAATTACCCTTAATTAACTGTAATTAGTGTCAAAACGATGCTATCACTCACCTTGGCCACAACTAAAACCCCAAAACTGAAATATTCTCTGATTTGGCGCTGTTCCCAATCTTACACAGCAGCTCTACCTCGGTTCTGGTGCTAATACTCCTTGATTTGATGCCTCTAAGCCTTAATCCTTGATTAGGAAGTGATTTTGGGTGTTTTAGAGAGATTTAGAGAGTGGAGGTCATGGCTAGGTTAAGAGGAATGAAAGTGGCGGCTGGAAAATGTCTAAAGAAATGTTTTCTAACCCTAATCAGCCCCTATATACCCCTAAACCCGAAATCCCCCTTGGGCTTAGCTGTTAATCACCCGGTTAAGCCCAATTAAGCTATTTTTCACCATCTGAAACTTGTCTCAGCCATATCTCCCAAACGGTAAGTCCGTTTGGCTAATGTGACCACTCTACGGAAAGAGAAACCATCATCCGGAGCCAATGGAAGTGGTTTCAGGTCAAAATTCATTTCCAGTCAAAAGTTATGGCCAAAACAGTGCCAACTAGGGGTAAAATGGTCATTTAAAAATCGGGAAAAATCATGAATATGGGAAATGATCACAATAGTCGTCTCCCAAAGTTACATGATCATACGACTTCGTATGTGAAAGAAATAAATATCCTACGATCCTATGATGCGTAGAATACGGGTCGTTACAGAAAATCCGTATTAAAGCCATCATATTATCTTTTAAAATTCCTTTTATATTCTCGTTTAAAAAAACCTGGATCTGTTACAAAATCCTTTAATAAAATCGTTTATATATCTTTTTTAAAACTTTATTTTCATTCTCTTTATAAAACTTCAAACCTTAACAAGACTAGCTCAATTATAAATCAAATCCTTTACAACCTAGCTTGAAATCAAAATAAATCACTTATAAGTTCTCTTATGAATACCTAGTGGTCATAAATTCCTATATTAAAACCCAAATAATTTCAACGTAATTTTACAATTTAAATAAATCTATTTAATAACTTGTTCAAAAAAGGTTTATAAAATCTGCTTTTTTAACTTTATAAAACTTAGTTAAGTTTTAACATTCGAAATCTCCAATTATAAAACTTATTTATAAACAGGAGTTTCGCTACACAAATCATTTCATATTTTCTTTATAAAACCCGATTATAAATATTAATTTTTATAATTTTTTTTATTTCATATAACTTACATAAAATCCAATTCAAAATCTTACTTTTGTTACAAAAATAAATTTTACGTCTTTAAAAACATTAAATTCAGGTCATCTGCTACCAACCACTAAGCCAATATTGTTTATTAACACATATCATGGTTGAATTTAATTCAATGATCATCATTTAAATTAGATTTTTAATGTTACTCAGGTTAGACAGTTCATATATGTAAAATATGAAAGCAAGTAACAACCAAAACATTGAGAAATCCTGTTGTATCTCTCCAACCTGTCCTCCTACATCGCAGTGCATATTTTAGCACATGTATGTATATAAATTTGATAATCTAGTCTAATTTATTTAAGATGCTTCCGCTTAAAAGCAGGTAGTGTCAAAGATCTCCGCTCTACAGACCAGTATATAACCACAACTAATTAAACAAAAAATCATCCAAACATCCAATCGCACAATTTGATATAAAATAAACAATAAATATTATTATATAGTATAACAATATTCAAAATTATTCCAGAAAGTGTGAGAGTTAACTCACCATCCATTCCAGTTAACATTTTTACGTAGTTTCATCTATTTTTAAACAGTTGTTTGAAATTAGACAAAATTTGAAATAGCTCAAAAATGACTAATCCTATTCTAGAATGTAGGCTTCCGTCCTACGAGTATATTGTAACTTTCCACGCTCAAATCTGACATTGTATGAACAAGTTACAATCATTACAAGTTTTAAAACAAATTAATATAATTTAATTTACTTAAACGTACTTAGCTTAGAACTAATTACCGTGATTATTGGGTCCTAGTACTCCCTTAAACCACATTTACAATCGCAATAATATTTGAACCCAGTTCGAATAGAAAGCGGAGGGAACCACCACTATCCAAACCACCACAACTGCCACCTTGCTTCACTTGAGCCCATCGCACCACCTCCTTTCAAACACCCTCTGACCAAGCTTCCCATTCCACCTGGCATAGTCCACTCTAATGCCCCTTAGCCACCGCAAAATACAGAAACCCGAACAAACTCCCTTTTTCGTTCATCTTGATCCATCAACCTCCATGCCACTTTGGTCAACTCCAAATTCCATTAGTGCCTCAAGCTCTCCTCCTTTATAGCACTTCCTAATTAACCCCCACATCATCACACGACAACGATGAACTTACCCCAAAACCCAAACGCCCAACCCTTAGTTCATCACGAAAATTTAGCCTCCCTACTTCACCGATCAATGATCGGTCACCACCGGCCAACTCCCATAGCTTTTCCCTATAGTATTGTTGAACTCCTCCATCGATTCAGCCATAGCTAAATATCAATATTCCGGACACAGTGGAACAAGTTTTGAAAGTCAATTTGGCTATGTTTATCAATTATTCTTAAAATTAAATTATATGTTATTATTATTTTAAATTTATGCTTTTATATCACGCACGATTACTGTAATGACCCGGATATTTGACGGTGTAATAATTAACTTATTTAATTATTTAAATAATGAATATACAATTTAATCGTCGACGTTAGAACGTATAATTATATTATAATTAAAATCGAGCTTGAAATGGCGCGGTAGTTCGTAAATTGGCGATTCGAACTTCAACTGAGTGTACAGGATTCGTTTTAAATCAAATTTCTGTGAAACAAGAAACGTGTGGAGCTGGTGGAGTATATCTTTCTAGAGGAAGAGAAAAATCAGGATTTCATCATGTAGATTTTGAGATATGTCCAAATCAAATTTTAAAATAGTCGCTATAGAATCGTTTATCGACCGTAACGGTTTATTCGATATAACTAGAGATCGGGTTTGAATTTAGGCAAGGTTCTTTTGGGAAATAGTGATAATTTAATTTTTAGAATTTTATGGTAATTTTTAATTAATTAAATAAGCAACTTTTATTTGGAGTATTTTGCACCCTGTAATCAACATTTTGAGGTTTCAAAATATGAGTTCATCTACCGGTATTATTACATTTTTGGGATCACGGCACATTACTCGATTAGCTGATATTTTTATATCAGTCCGTGGACAAACAGAGGTCATATGGATTTGGTTTAAAGGGAGACTTTATGGTTAAGCGTTGGCATAATAAAATATCCCCTACAACATAAATATCCTAAGTCGTTCTAAGGCCAAAAAGAGGGCCACGAAAACCCTTGTTCAACCACATATTGTTATGAAACGTGGGTACTCCTCCACCTTAGATAAATATACCTCCTCCTCCCTATAAATAGGCTTCAATTGTCTCTAACCTAAGTGAGTATTTCCACCATCAAAATACAAGCCGCCAGCGATTTCTGTTTCTCAATACCAAATCGCACATTCTCAAAAAAAATAAAAAAATCAAACAAATCAGGAAAAATCCTATAATTCCCAAAATAGATATTTTTGAACTTCTGGGATCGTCGGCTTCAAATCGATAACCCTTTTTATGGGTTCGACGTCGTCTTGCTATCCTTGGATTTTTCCTACAGCAAGCTACAGGCGATGTGGGTCTGTCGGGACCGAGCAGAAGGGAAGGTGGCTTTCAAACCGTCAGGAAAGAAGACAATAGCGAAGGGGGTTTATACGTGAGCATACAAATGGAGTTGCATGCAGCGGACTTTCTGAAACCATGACAAAGTACGGTGGTGTTGCTGTGGGAACAGTGAAGTAATATGGGGTTACGGCTGTGTTGGAGTGACAGCTTCAACGGTGTGCTCGAATACAGTATTTGAAGGGGCAGTGGTATGGGGAGGATATACGTTGGCTTTGCATGCTCGGAAGTACGAGGAGGAGCTGCAAGTATGAAGGAAGAACCTGCGTTGGGATGCCAGTATAGGCATTAATGGAAAATGATGTTTATATATTTAGTATGAACAAAGGAAGAAAGTGACACAGTAAAAGGAGGTGGTTTTCACGAGGTATAATGAACGGCAAAGGGTAGAACAGGCGTAATGGTCATTTAAATAACTGGGGCGGTAGAATTGGTTTGTAAAATGTGGAGTGGTGGAAACAACAGTACATGCGAGAGTAAACGTTTGAGGGAGAAGGGCATGGACCTGAGTTGCAAGGCAGCAGCAGGTTGAAGGTTGGACTGGATGTTTTGAGTGTGATAATTATGTGGTGAAGCAGTTGATGCCGTGAACTTTCATAAGCGAGAAACAGTTCCGATGGGAGCCAGAACAAAGAAGGAATAGCGCCTGTGCCATTTTCTAACACATAATGGAACGGAACAACTGCATCCGAAATTATATGGACGGACACTACGCACTGGAACTGACGGGGAGTGGATGGGAGCTAGTTTGAAATTATGGCGAAGTAAACTGTTTGATTCAAATCAAAAAACATTTTATCGTTCTTTAACGATGAACTGGCAAAGTGAGTAAAAACTCACCAACTCTGTACTTTATTTTTGATAACTGTTGATTGATTGTTGTATCGATAATTTGGACTGTTAAATAGATTTGATTGAAAACATAGATATAGATATATATAGAAAACTGTCAATCAAATATTCAGTCTGTTGGTCAGTACATTTCATATTAGAATGAAATATGATATATATTATACTGTGTAACATCTGTGGATGAAGGGAGACAGGTTGGAGGAATCCGACTGGGTTCCTCAACAATTATTTTACTGTTTTCATATATTGTGATATATGTTGGGATTTATAATCTATTATTGATTATGGATGTTAGAACGTGTAATAACCCGCAAAATCTGGGCCAGTTTAAAATTTTTATTTTGGCAATTTTAGCGAGTTTTGATTATTTAAAATGAATTATTTTAAATAATATCGACGTGAAATTTATTTTCAATATAGAATTCGACGTATACATTATATACGTCGTCGTTAGAATATATAATAATTATATATAATTATAAAAGGAATTGAAAATGGCGCGGTAGTTCGAAAATTCGATTTCTAATTTCAAATGAATATACAGAATTCAATATAAGTCAGAATTGAACGAAACAAGAAATATTTGAATCTGTATAACTATATCTTTGTAAAGAAGTTAACAAACTGAGATTTCATTTTAGAAATGATAAGATATGTCCAGTTTAAAATTAGAAATAGTCGCTGTGGAATTTATATATATTTTTATATATATAAGGCCCTTAAAAGTGGACATTTTGCAAATGACCTCGGATTTCGACGAAACCACTTTTGTTGGGTCCGTGATGTTAGGTTATTGCTAGATTCCAAATTTCATAATTTTTCGAATCAATATGTGAGCGTGGCAAAGGAAAACGTGTTTTGACCATTTCAGTTGATTTTAATCGACTGGAAATTGGCCATTTTTCAAACAGTCTCAGAATTCGACGAAACTAGTTTTGTTAGGACCGTATCGTCAATACGAAGCTAGAAAATATTTTTCAGGAATTTTTCTAGTTAGTATGTGGCCCCGGTAATTTGAAATGTACGTTTAAAATTCAATATAATGATTTAAATGTAAATTTAACGGAAACTGATTCAAACAGTCGAATCAGCTTGCGATACATATCCCATTGTGTTCGGAATGGGGGTATTACGTTAGGGATGACAGTCGTTGGACCCGGTTTGGTGTTCGTATGTAAAAGTCAACGTAAATTGAAAAAAGAGAAAAAAAATAATAAAATATATATCTCTCCCCCCCCCTTTTTTACTATGGCCCCCCCCTCATATTTTCAATCGAAAATAGAAAAAAAAAACAAAAAAAACCCCCGACGATCTCATCGGCGACCCCTCCCACGTCGTCGCCCTCCTCCCTGGCGCCTCCAAGGCCACACCGCACCCCCCACCAGACTCCAGCAGCGACGGAAACCCCCCATCCCCAATCGAAGCGCACCCAAACCCTAGGCGAAAATCGACTGCAGCCGCCCCCCCCATTCGTCGAACCACCTGACGAGGACCGAAGCCCACCTCCGATGAAGTCGATGCCCCCTAGAACCTGCCGCCGATGAAGTCGATGCCCCCCTTCACTAAAATCAGTACGTTTTTATTTTTACTGTATGTTTTTTTTTTGTTTTTGTTAATTTGAAAACTGTTTTTTTTGTTGTATTTTAAAATTGATTTCTTAAGTTTTTTTTTAACAGATTTAAAAAAAAAAAAATATATATAAAAACTGAAATGATTTTTAGAAAGTTAAAACCTGATTTTTAAAAAAAATATATATAAAAACTGAAATGATTTTTAGAAAGTTAAAACCTGATTTTTAAAAAAAGAAATAAAAACTGAAATGATTTTTAGAAAGTTAAAACCTGATTTTTTAAAAAAAAGAAATAAAAACTGAAATGATTTTTAGAAAGTTAAAACCTGATTTTTAAAAAAAGAAATAAAAACTGAAATGATTTTTAGGAAAGTTAAAACCTGTTTTTTTTAAAAAAGAAATAAACTGAAATTTTTAGAAAAGAAAGAAAACTGAACTGATTTTAATTAAAAGGTTAAAACAGTTTTTTTTCTAAATATTTAAAACTGATTCTTTATTTTAAAAAGGTTTTAAAAGATTTGAATTTTAAAAAGGTTTTAAAAGATTTGAATTTTAAGAAGGTTTTAAAAGATTTGAATTTTTAAAAGGTAAAAGATTTAAACTTTGAAAAGTAAAAGAAAAGATTAGATCTTTGAAATGGAAAAGGCGGAATCTATATAAATAAAAATTCGATTTTTATATATTGAACTTTGAAATAAAAATTCGATTTTTATATATTGAACTTTGAACTAAAAATTCGATTTTTATATATTGAACTTTGAAATAAAAATTCGATTTTTATATATTGAACTTTGAAATAAAAATTCGATTTTTATATATTGAACTTTGAACTAAAAATTCGATTTTTATATATTGAACTTTGAACTAAAAATTTGATTTTTAAATATTGAATAGCGAAGTAAAAATTCGATTTTTATGTATGTAGTGGCTACGGGCAACGAAGATGACGAAGATGCGATAGCGATGAAGTTTTCTATCAAGGAAGTGCCGTGGAGCTAGGATAGCTATAGGTGAGAATTTCTCACCTTTCAAATTTATTTTCTAGTTATATATATATACTAGGATGCAGACGGTGCTTATTAGAAGCACCCGACACCCGTCCACATACCATGGACTTGTTTGTTTGGTTGTGTAGTTGGTTAGATTATTTGATTTGGATTTGATTGATTGGTTGAATTGGAAATTGATTAAAATTGATATGTGAATGGCGTGGGCCTTCACTAGACCGGGGATAAGGCTAGGCCTTGTCCCGTTTCTAGTATCGTGCCGTTATGCCGCCGAAATTTTCTAAAATATGTTAAAAAAATAAAAATATCATTTTATTTAAAGAATGAATTGAATAGAAATTCATAGGTTGAAATAAAATGTTTTATCGTTAAAAATATAATTTTTAACGTGAATGTGAATAAATAAATATTCATTTACAAACCGGACGGTTTGTTTATGTACACCTATTTGAAAGACATGGATTGGGTCGATAAATTTTACACATCGCCCAACTGCACAAATAAAATATGTGTTTGATTGTTTGAAACCCCACACGGGTGTTGGGATGAAATTTGAAGTTCACTCATCCTGATTGATTGAATATGTCGATCGATTGATTGACAGGCTGTTATAAGCGTTGAATATCTATATTTGATGCTTATACAGTGTAGTGCACTTTGGTTGATGGTTGATTATTTTTCAATGCTATTATATACATGTGTTGTATGAAAATCCATATAATTAATTTTATATGGTAATTGATTGGGCCTCATTCCAGTTTAGAAATAGAAATATTTGAAATAGAAATATTTGAAATAGAATATTTGAAAATAGAAATTTATGAAGCCGTGTTGATTAGATTGACGCCATTTTGACGTGAACGATATTTATATCAATTTTAATCGATTTCAAAGTGAATTGAATTGAAAACGAATTCAAAGTGAATTGAATTGAAATCGATTTCAAAGTGAATTGAATTGAAAACGAATTCGAAGTGAATTGAATTGAAAACGAATTCAAAGTGAATTGAATTGAAAACGAATTCAAAGTGAATTGAATTGAAAACGATTTCGAAATGAATTGAATTGAAAGCGATTTCGAAATGAATTGAATTGAAAGTGATTTCGAAATGAATTGAATTGAAAGTGATTTCGAAATGAATTGAATTGAAAGTGATTTCGAAATGAATTGAATTGAAAACGATTTCGAAATGAATTGAATTGAAAACGAATTCAAATTGAATTGAAAGCAAATTGAAATGAATTCAAATTGAATTGAAATTTGAATTGAATAGAAATGAATTTTAAAACGAATTTATAGAGAAGAATTCAATTTTGCTTTGAATTGAGATGGAAGTTGAAATAGATTTTGAAACGAATTTTAAAACTATTTATATAATTCGTTTTAAATAGAAATCGACGAAGTATATATTATATATATTATATATATAATATAATGGCCTGAATAGAACGCGCCGCGCCGCGGCAGTTCGTGAATTTCGACCGTTTATTTCAAACGGACATTACGGGAGATCCGACCGTCGGATTCTCCTAAAACCGGAACCGTTGGGTTCGTATCGAAAAGAGCTTTCTAACGAATATTAGAAATTTGAAATCTAACGGTTGGATTTGGAGATACGTCCAAATCAGATTCGAAAAAGGTCGCTGTAAGTGCAGTTCGATGGCCGTTGTTGGAAATCGACTGTACGGGCCTTGATAAAATTATTAAAAATAGTAATAATTTGTGTAAAATCATAAGAAATGATTTGTGAAGATTTGGGATGAAAAACTCCCTATTTGAAAAGATAAAAATGGATTTTTATCGAAATGAACTAGTTTTGAACTAGAAATATAATTCTATTTATTTTTAAATAAATAAATTGAATTTAAAAAGGGTTTTAAAAATAACCAAAATTTCCAATGATTGCATTGGAGTGGATTTGAATCGAAATTGTCTTCGGAATATTTCGATGTTGGAATTCGTGATTATACCGGTGTTGTTATGGAAATTTGAAAGATATATATATTTATATCGTTATTTCCAATACGACATTTGTTAGTCGTAGAATTTGATATTGAATATAAGCCGATATATTTTCTATTCAGAGCCTTGTATTGAATATCGAATGTGATTTGGGTTTGTCGTGAATGGTGTCTTCACTAACACTGTTCTTGAACCCAGTTGAGAAAAGATTAAATCTTTTTATTTAGATTTAATGAAGTGTACCAATTAAATAATATTTAATTGGAATTGAATGGATATTGATATTTGGGTTTATCGTGAACAGTGTTTTAAATAACACTTGTTCTTTAACCCGATAATTAATAAATGTGATTTGGGTTTGTCGTGAATGGTGTCTTCACTAACACTGTTCTTGAACCCAGTTGAGAAAAGATTAAATCTTTTTATTTAGATTTAATGAAGTGTACCAATTAAATGATATTTAATTGGAATTGAATGGATATTGATTTTTGGGTTTATCGTGAACAGTGTTTTAAATAACACTTGTTCTTTAACCCGATAATTAATAAATGTGATTTGGGTTTGTCGTGAATGGTGTCTTCACTAACACTGTTCTTGAACCCAGTTGAGAAAAGATTAAATCTTTTTATTTAGATTTAATGAAGTGTACCAATTAAATGATATTTAATTGGAATTGAATGGATATTGATTTTTGGGTTTATCGTGAACAGTGTTTTAAATAACACTTGTTCTTTAACCCGATAATTAATAAATGTGATTTGGGTTTGTCGTGAATGGTGTCTTTACTAACACTGTTCTTGAACCCAGTTGAGAAAAGATTAAATCTTTTTATTCAGATTTAATGAAGTGTACCAATTAAATAATATTTAATTGGAATTGAATGGATATTGATTTTTGGGTTTATCGTGAACAGTGTTTTAAATAACACTGGTTCTTTAACCCGATAATTAATGGGATGTGACTTTGGGTTTATCGTGAACCGTGTTTTAAATGACACTGATTCTTTAACCCAGTCACATATTAAAACTAAGTGGAGTTTTAATGAATCTTTAATTAGATTGAAAAGATCGAGAATGGAGTATCACCAGTTTTGCTCCAGGCGATAGTTAAATCTTTAATTAGATTTGAACGTGAAATTTAGAAACTAACTGTCGGTTAGCTAAGTAGAATGGTTTTCTGGATATTGATCTGATGTTGGTTTCGGCCTTCGGGGTTAATATTTGGGGAATTATTCTCTTGATTAATTTACGGTTAATGACTAATGAGTTGGAATGAGGCGTATGTTGTGTTTGTGTAACACTTTTATAATATATACGCGAGTTATTCGGAAAGACCGGGTTTATCCCATTCTGAATAACTGATACGACGATAAGTCGAAGATGAAGACGATGGTCGAAGACCGGAGGTCTTCACGTCGTTTGGGTGATAACTGATGATCTTGATTGGGCTGTACACCCAAGAAGATGGAAACAGTTAGTGATCGTCCAGACGTGCTTGGAGATCGATGGATATGCGGGGTACTAGGTGCCTCCGGTTTCGTTCAGACCCAGAACGGACTTGTAAATGGACTGTGTGTCTGACATCGGATTTCATTCTGTGTGACTGATATCGGTTGCATAGGATGGCTTGCCTGTGTGGCATGCTAAGATGCAAATGATCAAGGCTTCTGTTGAAAAGCAAAGTCTTGTGGTTGATGATCAAAGCACGGCCTTTGTGGCGTAGCTTTGTGTAACGTTTGATTCGCGAGTTTCACACCCGGTATGAATCAAAAACGGGAGACGGACCTCAGGGAGGGCATGTGTTTCTTTCTAGTTAGAAGTGGCGTCAGTGGTTTTACACGCCCTGACGAGTTTGACTTATGTGGTTGTTGCTGTTGCGAGGCGCCTCGGATTGATCGGTCGTTCTCGAACCGATGGAGTCATTCGTTGGCTCATTGACACCCCAAAGGGTGGGGAAACGCAGTGTTCAGGCATTTTAATCCACATCGGTGGACCGGCCCTGACGATCCAAGGGTCACTCGAGCTCTGATCCTGAGACACGGGCTAGAGCGTCTCGAATCGGTTGAGGACTATCTTTTGCCTCGGTTCATAGACGGAAATCCAATTTCCAAATACGTGACATTTGCGGTTTTATTTGTAAACCTATATATGGCGACATGATATATGGTACCCATGCCGCCTATGATTGATACTTATGATTTGAAGTTGTTTTATACACTATACACTTACAATAGTATCAAATGATTTGTTTTAAACGTATCAAGCACTCTTTGGCTGTTATAAGGGAAAACCCTATCCCCCGGCTTGCGTTGCATTGTGTGATAGGACCTGGGTCTTATAACAGCTTCATCTTCTTTATTTAGCATTGCGCTGTTGTTTTATGCACTGGTATTCTTGGGAGGAAACCCGTTCCGTGTTATACGGCGTGGTCCCTTGATTTACCTTTAAAAATAAAGATTAATAACTGTTTTAGTTCTCACACCAGTCACATGACTGACCTGGAGTTTATTGTTTTAACCTAAACTCTGGGTGCCCTTATTTTGACACGGGCAGCTAGTAGTTTTGGTTTTGCAGATTTATATTCACAGGATCTTGGATTACAGCTGGAACGATATCCGGAAAGCTTTGTATCCGTATATCTCTTCTAGTTGTGTATTGTATTATTTTCCGCTGCTATGTATTTAAATGTAATTTAAATCTCTGATATTTCTGTGTAATATTCATTTATACTCTGTATATTCTTGTAATCTGATGCATTGTTGTAATAGCCAGCGAAATGTTCTTCTGTATGCGTTCTATTTTGTCGTGTTCTCAACGATAGGGCGTTTCGAACGGTCTGGGTCGGTTTAGCGACTGGTTCGGACCGAGCGAAATTCCTTGCCGTCACATTTGGTATCAGAGCTTTGGTTTATAAAGCTCAGAGAACAAGACACAATAGAACCTTACGAAAGAATTCATCAGATATTGGATTAGTAATATCCAATTAGAATGACTCGTTAGAGATGGGATCAGTAGTATCCTAGAACGGGTGTGAAGAATATATTTTTCAAACGAAAACAATTTTGTTTTGAAAATTTAAATCAACTATTCGTATTTGATTATTTATTTATATTGATTTTGGACAATTCAGTATATAAAGAATTTGCATATACGCCTTGCAAACGTATATTCAAAGTTTTAATATATTGGGTAGATATAGCATCGCACTCTAGTCGCCCGGAGATGATATTGATGATAGCGATCGCATCATCAACATTTATGTTCGAGTTTCGAAGGTGTGATTTTCTATATATTTCCATTAGACTGGTGTGAGAACCAAAACTTATATAGTTAGAATACATTGTTGTGAATTGGCATCAAAAACATGATTTTTGTATATGTATCAAAATTATCAATTTGAAACGTTAAAGTCACTAATTGATTGATGTTTGTGTTGTTTGTTTATTTGTTTGCTAATTTTTAACCATTATGCCTAATTGAACCAAATATTGAATTATATTGAAAATTGGTCGCATTTGCTTGTATATACATATACTATCATTGAACAGGTCATAGCAAGGAGGCTAGAGCCAGAGAATAAAATTTGTTTGCCCGACAAATAGGTACATGTTTACTACATAATTTCCTGTTTTGTTTGGGTGATGATGATTTTGTGAGCCTATTGGCTAGCCGCTTGGCTTTTTCTTTTTCTTTTTGAGATCTGAAGGACCGGGGAAGCTATTTGAAATTCCCCGATGCTCCCGGTGCAGGGGAGGTTATGGCGAAATTTTTCGAAAATTTAGGGTGTTAGCCAAATTTTTGAAATTTTGAAAATTCTCAGAAACTAAAGAGTTGGAGAATGGAAGTCAGATCGAGCGTAGAGTTGATTAATCAAACCACTTTCAGCTTTGTTCCTTTTCGGGGACGAAAAGTTTTAAGTGGGGGAGATTGTAATAACCCGCAAAATCTGGGCCAGTTTAAAATTTTTATTTTGGCAATTTTAGCGAGTTTTGATTATTTAAAATGAATTATTTTAAATAATATCGACGTGAAATTTATTTTCAATATAGAATTCGACGTATACATTATATACGTCGTCGTTAGAATATATAATAATTATATATAATTATAAAAGGAATTGAAAATGGCGCGGTAGTTCGAAAATTCGATTTCTAATTTCAAATGAATATACAGAATTCAATATAAGTCAGAATTGAACGAAACAAGAAATATTTGAATCTGTATAACTATATCTTTGTAAAGAAGTTAACAAACTGAGATTTCATTTTAGAAATGATAAGATATGTCCAGTTTAAAATTAGAAATAGTCGCTGTGGAATTTATATATATTTTTATATATATAAGGCCCTTAAAAGTGGACATTTTGCAAATGACCTCGGATTTCGACGAAACCACTTTTGTTGGGTCCATGATGTTAGGTTATTGCTAGATTCCAAATTTCATAATTTTTCGAATCAATATGTGAGCGTGGCAAAGGAAAACGTGTTTTGACCATTTCAGTTGATTTTAATCGACTGGAAATTGGCCATTTTTCAAACAGTCTCAGAATTCGACGAAACTAGTTTTGTTAGGACCGTATCGTCAATACGAAGCTAGAAAATATTTTTCAGGAATTTTTCTAGTTAGTATGTGGCCCCGGTAATTTGAAATGTACGTTTAAAATTCAATATAATGATTTAAATGTAAATTTAACGGAAACTGATTCAAACAGTCGAATCAGCTTGCGATACATATCCCATTGTGTTCGGAATGGGGGTATTACGTTAGGGATGACAGTCGTTGGACCCGGTTCGGTGTTCGTATGTAAAAGTCAACGTAAATTGAAAAAAGAGAAAAAAAATAATAAAATATATATCTCTCCCCCCCTTTTTTACTCTGGCCCCCCCCCCCTCATATTTTCAATCGAAAATAGAAAAAAAAACAAAAAAAACCCCCGACGATCTCATCGGCGACCCCTCCCACGTCGTCGCCCTCCTCCCTGGCGCCTCCAAGGCCACACCGCACCCCCCACCAGACTCCAGCAGCGACGGAAACCCCCCATCCCCAATCGAAGCGCACCCAAACCCTAGGCGAAAATCGACTGCAGCCGCCCCCCCCATTCGTCGAACCACCTGACGAGGACCGAAGCCCACCTCCGATGAAGTCGATGCCCCCTAGAACCTGCCGCCGATGAAGTCGATGCCCCCCTTCACTAAAATCAGTACGTTTTTATTTTTACTGTATGTTTTTGTTTTTGTTTTTGTTAATTTGAAAACTGTTTTTTTTGTTGTATTTTAAAATTGATTTCTTAAGTTTTTTTTAACAGATTTAAAAAAAAAAAAATATATAAAAACTGAAATGATTTTTAGAAAGTTAAAACCTGATTTTTAAAAAAAATATATATAAAAACTGAAATGATTTTTAGAAAGTTAAAACCTGATTTTTAAAAAAAGAAATAAAAACTGAAATGATTTTTAGAAAGTTAAAACCTGATTTTTTAAAAAAAAGAAATAAAAACTGAAATGATTTTTAGAAAGTTAAAACCTGATTTTTAAAAAAAGAAATAAAAACTGAAATGATTTTTAGGAAAGTTAAAACCTGTTTTTTTTTAAAAAGAAATAAACTGAAATTTTTAGAAAAGAAAGAAAACTGAACTGATTTTAATTAAAAGGTTAAAACAGTTTTTTTTCTAAATATTTAAAACTGATTCTTTATTTTAAAAAGGTTTTAAAAGATTTGAATTTTAAAAAGGTTTTAAAAGATTTGAATTTTAAGAAGGTTTTAAAAGATTTGAATTTTTAAAAGGTAAAAGATTTAAACTTTGAAAAGTAAAAGAAAAGATTAGATCTTTGAAATGGAAAAGGCGGAATCTATATAAATAAAAATTCGATTTTTATATATTGAACTTTGAAATAAAAATTCGATTTTTATATATTGAACTTTGAACTAAAAATTCGATTTTTATATATTGAACTTTGAAATAAAAATTCGATTTTTATATATTGAACTTTGAAATAAAAATTCGATTTTTATATATTGAACTTTGAACTAAAAATTCGATTTTTATATATTGAACTTTGAACTAAAAATTTGATTTTTAAATATTGAATAGCGAAGTAAAAATTCGATTTTTATGTATGTAGTGGCTACGGGCAACGAAGATGCGATAGCGATGAAGTTTTCTATCAAGGAAGTGCCGTGGAGCTAGGATAGCTATAGGTGAGAATTTCTCACCTTTCAAATTTATTTTCTAGTTATATATATATACTAGGATGCAGACGGTGCTTATTAGAAGCACCCGACACCCGTCCACATACCATGGACTTGTTTGTTTGGTTGTGTAGTTGGTTAGATTATTTGATTTGGATTTGATTGATTGGTTGAATTGGAAATTGATTAAAATTGATATGTGAATGGCGTGGGCCTTCACTAGACCGGGGATAAGGCTAGGCCTTGTCCCGTTTCTAGTATCGTGCCGTTATGCCGCCGAAATTTTCTAAAATATGTTAGAAAAATAAAAATATCATTTTATTTAAAGAATGAATTGAATAGAAATTCATAGGTTGAAATAAAATGTTTTATCGTTAAAAATATAATTTTTAACGTGAATGTGAATAAATAAATATTCATTTACAAACCGGACGGTTTGTTTATGTACACCTATTTGAAAGACATGGATTGGGTCGATAAATTTTACACATCGCCCAACTGCACAAATAAAATATGTGTTTGATTGTTTGAAACCCCACACGGGTGTTGGGATGAAATTTGAAGTTCACTCATCCTGATTGATTGAATATGTCGATCGATTGATTGACAGGCTGTTATAAGCGTTGAATATCTATATTTGATGCTTATACAGTGTAGTGCACTTTGGTTGATGGTTGATTATTTTTCAATGCTATTATATACATGTGTTGTATGAAAATCCATATAATTAATTTTATATGGTAATTGATTGGGCCTCATTCCAGTTTAGAAATAGAAATATTTGAAATAGAAATATTTGAAATAGAATATTTGAAAATAGAAATTTATGAAGCCGTGTTGATTAGATTGACGCCATTTTGACGTGAACGATATTTATATCAATTTTAATCGATTTCAAAGTGAATTGAATTGAAAACGAATTCAAAGTGAATTGAATTGAAATCGATTTCAAAGTGAATTGAATTGAAAACGAATTCGAAGTGAATTGAATTGAAAACGAATTCAAAGTGAATTGAATTGAAAACGAATTCAAAGTGAATTGAATTGAAAACGATTTCGAAATGAATTGAATTGAAAGCGATTTCGAAATGAATTGAATTGAAAGTGATTTCGAAATGAATTGAATTGAAAACGATTTCGAAATGAATTGAATTGAAAACGAATTCAAATTGAATTGAAAGCAAATTGAAATGAATTCAAATTGAATTGAAATTTGAATTGAATAGAAATGAATTTTAAAACGAATTTATAGAGAAGAATTCAATTTTGCTTTGAATTGAGATGGAAGTTGAAATAGATTTTGAAACGAATTTTAAAACTATTTATATAATTCGTTTTAAATAGAAATCGACGAAGTATATATTATATATATTATATATATATAATATAATGGCCTGAATAGAACGCGCCGCGGCAGTTCGTGAATTTCGACCGTTTATTTCAAACGGACATTACGGGAGATCCGACCGTCGGATTCTCCTAAAACCGGAACCGTTGGGTTCGTATCGAAAAGAGCTTTCTAACGAATATTAGAAATTTGAAATCTAACGGTTGGATTTGGAGATACGTCCAAATCAAATTCGAAAAAGGTCGCTGTAAGTGCAGTTCGATGGCCGTTGTTGGAAATCGACTGTACGGGCCTTGATAAAATTATTAAAAATAGTAATAATTTGTGTAAAATCATAAGAAATGATTTGTGAAGATTTGGGATGAAAAACTCCCTATTTGAAAAGATAAAAATGGATTTTTATCGAAATGAACTAGTTTTGAACTAGAAATATAATTCTATTTATTTTTAAATAAATAAATTGAATTTAAAAAGGGTTTTAAAAATAACCAAAATTTCCAATGATTGCATTGGAGTGGATTTGAATCGAAATTGTCTTCGGAATATTTCGATGTTGGAATTCGTGATTATACCGGTGTTGTTATGGAAATTTGAAAGATATATATATTTATATCGTTATTTCCAATACGACATTTGTTAGTCGTAGAATTTGATATTGAATATAAGCCGATATATTTTCTATTCAGAGCCTTGTATTGAATATCGAATGTGATTTGGGTTTGTCGTGAATGGTGTCTTCACTAACACTGTTCTTGAACCCAGTTGAGAAAAGATTAAATCTTTTTATTTAGATTTAATGAAGTGTACCAATTAAATAATATTTAATTGGAATTGAATGGATATTGATATTTGGGTTTATCGTGAACAGTGTTTTAAATAACACTTGTTCTTTAACCCGATAATTAATAAATGTGATTTGGGTTTGTCGTGAATGGTGTCTTCACTAACACTGTTCTTGAACCCAGTTGAGAAAAGATTAAATCTTTTTATTTAGATTTAATGAAGTGTACCAATTAAATGATATTTAATTGGAATTGAATGGATATTGATTTTTGGGTTTATCGTGAACAGTGTTTTAAATAACACTTGTTCTTTAACCCGATAATTAATAAATGTGATTTGGGTTTGTCGTGAATGGTGTCTTCACTAACACTGTTCTTGAACCCAGTTGAGAAAAGATTAAATCTTTTTATTTAGATTTAATGAAGTGTACCAATTAAATGATATTTAATTGGAATTGAATGGATATTGATTTTTGGGTTTATCGTGAACAGTGTTTTAAATAACACTTGTTCTTTAACCCGATAATTAATAAATGTGATTTGGGTTTGTCGTGAATGGTGTCTTTACTAACACTGTTCTTGAACCCAGTTGAGAAAAGATTAAATCTTTTTATTCAGATTTAATGAAGTGTACCAATTAAATAATATTTAATTGGAATTGAATGGATATTGATTTTTGGGTTTATCGTGAACTGTGTTTTAAATAACACTGGTTCTTTAACCCGATAATTAATGGGATGTGACTTTGGGTTTATCGTGAACCGTGTTTTAAATGACACTGATTCTTTAACCCAGTCACATATTAAAACTAAGTGGAGTTTTAATGAATCTTTAATTAGATTGAAAAGATCGAGAATGGAGTATCACCAGTTTTGCTCCAGGCGATAGTTAAATCTTTAATTAGATTTGAACGTGAAATTTAGAAACTAACTGTCGGTTAGCTAAGTAGAATGGTTTTCTGGATATTGATCTGATGTTGGTTTCGGCCTTCGGGGTTAATATTTGGGGAATTATTCTCTTGATTAATTTACGGTTAATGACTAATGAGTTGGAATGAGGCGTATGTTGTGTTTGTGTAACACTTTTATAATATATACGCGAGTTATTCGGAAAGACCGGGTTTATCCCATTCTGAATAACTGATACGACGATAAGTCGAAGATGAAGACGATGGTCGAAGACCGGAGGTCTTCACGTCGTTTGGGTGATAACTGATGATCTTGATTGGGCTGTACACCCAAGAAGATGGAAACAGTTAGTGATCGTCCAGACGTGCTTGGAGATCGATGGATATGCGGGGTACTAGGTGCCTCCGGTTTCGTTCAGACCCAGAACGGACTTGTAAATGGACTGTGTGTCTGACATCGGATTTCATTCTGTGTGACTGATATCGGTTGCATAGGATGGCTTGCCTGTGTGGCATGCTAAGATGCAAATGATCAAGGCTTCTGTTGAAAAGCAAAGTCTTGTGGTTGATGATCAAAGCACGGCCTTTGTGGCGTAGCTTTGTGTAACGTTTGATTCGCGAGTTTCACACCCGGTATGAATCAAAAACGGGAGACGGACCTCAGGGAGGGCATGCGTTTCTTTCTAGTTAGAAGTGGCGTCAGTGGTTTTACACGCCCTGACGAGTTTGACTTATGTGGTTGTTGCTGTTGCGAGGCGCCTCGGATTGATCGGTCGTTCTCGAACCGATGGAGTCATTCGTTGGCTCATTGACACCCCAAAGGGTGGGGAAACGCAGTGTTCAGGCATTTTAATCCACATCGGTGGACCGGCCCTGACGATCCAAGGGTCACTCGAGCTCTGATCCTGAGACACGGGCTAGAGCGTCTCGAATCGGTTGAGGACTATCTTTTGCCTCGGTTCATAGACGGAAATCCAATTTCCAAATACGTGACATTTGCGGTTTTATTTGTAAACCTATATATGGCGACATGATATATGGTACCCATGCCGCCTATGATTGATACTTATGATTTGAAGTTGTTTTATACACTATACACTTACAATAGTATCAAATGATTTGTTTTAAACGTATCAAGCACTCTTTGGCTGTTATAAGGGAAAACCCTATCCCCCGGCTTGCGTTGCATTGTGTGATAGGACCTGGGTCTTATAACAGCTTCATCTTCTTTATTTAGCATTGCGCTGTTGTTTTATGCACTGGTATTCTTGGGAGGAAACCCGTTCCGTGTTATACGGCGTGGTCCCTTGATTTACCTTTAAAAATAAAGATTAATAACTGTTTTAGTTCTCACACCAGTCACATGACTGACCTGGAGTTTATTGTTTTAACCTAAACTCTGGGTGCCCTTATTTTGACACGGGCAGCTAGTAGTTTTGGTTTTGCAGATTTATATTCACAGGATCTTGGATTACAGCTGGAACGATATCCGGAAAGCTTTGTATCCGTATATCTCTTCTAGTTGTGTATTGTATTATTTTCCGCTGCTATGTATTTAAATGTAATTTAAATCTCTGATATTTCTGTGTAATATTCATTTATACTCTGTATATTCTTGTAATCTGATGCATTGTTGTAATAGCCAGCGAAATGTTCTTCTGTATGCGTTCTATTTTGTCGTGTTCTCAACGATAGGGCGTTTCGAACGGTCTGGGTCGGTTTAGCGACTGGTTCGGACCGAGCGAAATTCCTTGCCGTCACAGAACGATATTGATCATCGTTGTTCGATATTTTAAATATCATAAGAAACCCTGAGTTGTGAAATGGAATATTTCAATGTATATTGAAAAAAAAAGAAATTTTATAAAATCACAGGATTTTATAAAAGGAAATTATTTATAAAACGAATACGGTTTTATAAAAGGAAAGTATTTATAAAACGAATAGAGTTTTATAAAAAGGGAAAAAAATGTTGATAAAACAAATAGAATAGGAAAAAGGAATATTTCAGTGTATATCGAAATAAAGGAGTTTTATAAAATCAACCGATTTTATAAAAGGAAACAATTTGAAAATAGAGTATTTATAAAACGAACACGGTTTTATAAAAGGAAAGTATTTATAAAACAAATATAGTTTTATAAAAGGGATATTTATTTAGAAAATAAATAGAAATAAGGAATAGTTATTTAGAAGACAAATAAACAGTTAAATAGGAAATATTTGTAACGGTAATTAGAAGTTATAAATAGGAAATATTTGTAACGGTAATTAGAAGTTATAAATAGGAAATATTTGTAACGGTAATTAGAAGTTATAAGTAGGAAATATTTGTAATGGAAAATAAACGTTATAAAAAGGAAATTGATGAGATATAAAAGAGATAATCGAAATAGAGTAATTGAATATTAGTCATTCAATTAGAAATAACCTGAATTGAGTTAGTCTAATATTAGTTAATCGAATAAGAATAGTCTAATATTAGCTAATCGAATTTAGTAACCAAATACAAGTTAATCAAAAGGAGTTTATCGAATTTAGTTATTCGATAGAGTTAATCAAAAGGAGTTTATCGAATTTAGTTATTCGATAGGGTTAAAACAATAGAGTTAATCGACTTATAGTATTCGAATAAGAGTAAATCAAATAGAGTTAAACAATATTAGAAACTGACTAGAGATTGGTAAGTTGAATATTTTTCTGAGTGTTGATCTGATGTTGGTTTCGACCTTCGGGGTTTATACTTAGAGGATTGTTCTCTTACTAGTTTACAGTCAGGGACTAATAGTTGTGGAATGGTAGTGATGCGTGAATGAGGATTGGAAATGTTTTCCAATGTAAATAACGTATATTTTCTAATCATAGAAAATAAGGAAATATGAATATATATGTGTGTATATATGTATATATATATGATGATGGTTGATCGATCGAATTTCTATCTAGAAATAAGATCGTTGTTTGTACACCGACATATTTTCATTTGATAGTTAAATCACAGACTATCGAAGTTTTGACCATTTTACGTTGTTAATATGGAGAGACCGGTTGGATTATTATCCGAAGAACCACTCCGTATCGACATAAGCGTTGTGATCAAATACGATGAAGAAATTGAAGACGGAGTAAAGTGCAAGGGCTGTCCTGTTTACAGAATAGTGACTTCGGTTTCGTTCAGTCCCAGAACGAACGTATATGGACGAATGTCTGACAGAATAGTTCCAATGATCGAAAGAGTTGGACTGTACAAATATATATGGTGGCCAACGGATTTACTCCCTTCGCATAATATCCAGAATCTATTTGTGCAGATCCAACTAAATGATTAACGGATCTGATAATGTGGCATTCAAAGTGATCGTGTTATAAATGAATGGAAAGTAAGCGTAGCTTCTAGCCTCATCAACCGGTAAATGACAAAAATCGGGCAGGCAGCATGGCTAAGTCGGTCGCACCGAAGTAGGGTGTATAATCACCTATCTAGAGAATATTCATTTGCTTCTTAAATCTATCAATGCTGTCCCATATATATATACGGGAACGGTTGCTGATCCCAACCGTTGGTGATGTACATTCGATACACTCAAGCGAAATGAGTGGTCGGTCATGTGTGGCTGAGTTGCAAGATGTTCTTGTTGAACTCCAGTGTATCGTTCCTAGAGTACACTGATCGGAAGGTGATTCCATACCTTGTCATAGTTGGAAACCCAATCATCCAATACGCACCTGCGGTTTTGATTGTATACTATATATGTAGAACGTGAGATGCAAGCGTTTCTACTAGACTGATATCTATTTGTATTTAGACAATATCATAATATCCGAATGATATTGCTTTTCAAAGATGTTTGGATTCTCATAAGGGAAAAACCCGTTCCGTATTCACGGCGTGGTCTTATGAGATATCATATACCTGTTTAAATGATTTGAGTTTACTCACACCAGTCACATGACTGACCCGGAGTTTATTTGTTTTGTCTTCCCTAAACTCTTGGGTGCCTAAATTTGTACGGGCAGTCAAGTAGTCGGGATTTACAGATGCACTTGGAGAGCTTGGAGCAGGAGGCTTCGGCAGTCGATAGCTATTATTTATTCCGCTGTGATGTTATATCTTGTACTCTGAAAATGGTATGTATAAACAGTTATAACTTTGTATTTCAAAAGTTATGTTATATTTTATTCGTTCCGCTGTGAGATTCGTGTTACTCTGATGTTGTTGTTGTTGTCTTCTTCTTCTTCTATTCTAAGTTTCTATCTTATCTATCCTCACCCTCTATCTTCTTTCTATTAGTTTTCTTGAATTTCTAGTGCAATTTGGGGTTGGACTTGTGTTGTTGAGTCAGCTCAAATTGGACCGGATTTTCGGGTCACTACAGTTGGTATCAGAGCTTAAGGTTAAGTGATTTACCTTGGCTCTGTGGCGTAACTCAGTAGAGATGGGATTAGTAATATCCTAGATTGAGTTTGAGTGTATATATATGAGTGAACGTATTTGTTATTTGATATAAAAATTTGTTTTATATTGTGGAGTTTTATTGGTTGAGTGGTTTATGAATTTTGGTCGATGGTGGGGCACCACAATATCGATAAGGGTTTCTAAACACTCGAATACGATGAGCCAACATGATATGTTTTGACATTAACATAGTATAATTGGTTGTGTTGGTTGTTATTATAATCAGATGAGATTATAAAAAGGCAAAATGGTTATAGATAACTAATCAGAATTCATATAAGTAAAGTATATGAAATAAGATGAATTAAATCTGAAATTAAATCAGAATCAGGAATTAAAATAAGTAAATTTTAAGTTCCTGCGAGATTTTGAAAATAATTTCAAATTGAAAGTGTTATAGTATCGAACTCACTTCGATAAACTGGGAAATAACCCTGATGAGTGTGGCCACATCATCAGTGTCATTTTCGAGTCGCTAAGTGACGGATTACTACCAAAGGTTGTGTTTTTGAATTGTTTAAGAAAAACAAGTGTTTAGAAATTCAAAGGTTTTGAATTGGTATTATGGTTTCAAATTGATTTGAAATAAACCCAGGAATATAAATTCTGGAATTAAGATTTAACTTATGAAGTTAAATAGATTAAAATATTGAAAGTGAATAAATTAATTTAAATTAAACTTGGACAAGGTTATATATAATATGGAATTATATTGGGATGATATCGAGTAAGTTGATTGATTTTATAAGGATTTGGAATCAAGAATTGTACTTAAGTTTGAAATGGAATTTGACTTGAGTATAAGCAATTGCTTGAGTTTGAGGATAAAAACTGACAGGAGATGGATTGGAATGACATTGGTATATGTTAAGTTGATAACAAATGGGAATGGTATAATGATATGGTCAGCAAAAAGGTACAAGTTTATATTTCATATGAGTTGGAATTTATGAGCCGATTTGGCAAGCTGCTTGGCGTTTTGATTTTCTTTTGGGTTGGAGAAGGCCTAGAGAGGCGAGTTGTGGTTTTACTGATAGGGCCGTACAAAGGAGGTTATGGCAAAATTTTCCAGAAATTCCGGGTGTTACAAAATTTTCAAAATTTTTTAAAATTTAGTAAGTCGGAATGAATTAATATTTTAATCGGAATTTAATTGGTTCAGTTGAAACTGAAGTTAAGGGGTAAACCGATAAATATTTACCCAGTAGATAGGGTTGTCCTCTACCTTAGCAATTTCGAGGACGAAATTATTTTAAGTGGGGAAGAATGTAATGACCCGGATATTTGACGGTGTAATAATTAACTTATTTAATTATTTAAATAATGAATATACAATTTAATCGTCGACGTTAGAACGTATAATTATATTATAATTAAAATCGAGCTTGAAATGGCACGGTAGTTCGTAAATTGGCGATTCGAACTTCAACTGAGTGTACAGGATTCGTTTTAAATCAAATTTCTGTGAAACAAGAAACGTGTGGAGCTGGTGGAGTATATCTTTCTAGAGGAAGAGAAAAATCAGGATTTCATCATGTAGATTTTGAGATATGTCCAAATCAAATTTTAAAATAGTCGCTATAGAATCGTTTATCGACCGTAACGGTTTATTCGATATAACTAGAGATCGGGTTTGAATTTAGGCAAGGTTCTTTTGGGAAATAGTGATAATTTAATTTTTAGAATTTTATGGTAATTTTTAATTAATTAAATAAACAACTTTTATTTGGAGTATTTTGCACCCTGTAATCAACATTTTGAGGTTTCAAAATATGAGTTCATCTACCGGTATTATTACATTTTTGGGATCACGGCACATTACTCGATTAGCTGATATTTTTATATCAGTCCGTGGACAAACAGAGGTCATATGGATTTGGTTTAAAGGGAGACTTTATGGTTAAGCGTTGGCATAATAAAATATCCCCTACAACATAAATATCCTAAGTCGTTCTAAGGCCAAAAAGAGGGCCACGAAAACCCTTGTTCAACCACATATTGTTATGAAACGTGGGTACTCCTCCACCTTAGATAAATATACCTCCTCCTCCCTATAAATAGGCTTCAATTGTCTCTAACCTAAGTGAGTATTTCCACCATCAAAATACAAGCCGCCAGCGATTTCTGTTTCTCAATACCAAATCGCACATTCTCAAAAAAAATAAAAAAATCAAACAAATCAGGAAAAATCCTATAATTCCCAAAATAGATATTTTTGAACTTCTGGGATCGTCGGCTTCAAATCGATAACCCTTTTTATGGGTTCGACGTCGTCTTGCTATCCTTGGATTTTTCCTACAGCAAGCTACAGGCGATGTGGGTCTGTCGGGACCGAGCAGAAGGGAAGGTGGCTTTCAAACCGTCAGGAAAGAAGACAATAGCGAAGGGGGTTTATACGTGAGCATACAAATGGAGTTGCATGCAGCGGACTTTCTGAAACCATGACAAAGTACGGTGGTGTTGCTGTGGGAACAGTGAAGTAATATGGGGTTACGGCTGTGTTGGAGTGACAGCTTCAACGGTGTGCTCGAATACAGTATTTGAAGGGGCAGTGGTATGGGGAGGATATACGTTGGCTTTGCATGCTCGGAAGTACGAGGAGGAGCTGCAAGTATGAAGGAAGAACCTGCGTTGGGATGCCAGTATAGGCATTAATGGAAAATGATGTTTATATATTTAGTATGAACAAAGGAAGAAAGCGACACAGTAAAAGGAGGTGGTTTTCACGAGGTATAATGAACGGCAAAGGGTAGAACAGGCGTAATGGTCATTTAAATAACTGGGGCGGTAGAATTGGTTTGTAAAATGTGGAGTGGTGGAAACAACAGTACATGCGAGAGTAAACGTTTGAGGGAGAAGGGCACGGACCTGAGTTGCAAGGCAGCAGCAGGTTGAAGGTTGGACTGGATGTTTTGAGTGTGATAATTATGTGGTGAAGCAGTTGATGCCGTGAACTTTCATAAGCGAGCAACAGTTCCGATGGGAGCCAGAACAAAGAAGGAATAGCGCCTGTGCCATTTTCTAACACATAATGGAACGGAACAACTGCATCCGAAATTATATGGACGGACACTACGCACTGGAACTGACGGGGAGTGGATGGGAGCTAGTTTGAAATTATGGCGAAGTAAACTGTTTGATTCAAATCAAATAACAGTTTATCGTTCTTTAACGATGAACTGGCAAAGTGAGTAAAAACTCACTAACTCTGTACTTTATTTTTGATAACTGTTGATTGATTGTTGTATCGATAATTTGGACTGTTAAATAGATTTGATTGAAAACATAGATATAGATATATATAGAAAACTGTCAATCAAATATTCAGTCTGTTGGTCAGTACATTTCATATTAGAATGAAATATGATATATATTATACTGTGTAACATCTGTGGATGCAGGGAGACAGGTTGGAGGAATCCGACTGGGTTCCTCAACAATTATTTTACTGTTTTCATATATTGTGATATATGTTGGGATTTATAATCTATTATTGATTATGGATGTTGGAACGATATTGATCATCGTTGTTCGATATTTTAAATATCATAAGAAACCCTGAGTTGTGAAATGGAATATTTCAATGTATATTGAAAAAAAAGAAATTTTATAAAATCACAGGATTTTATAAAAGGAAATTATTTATAAAACGAACACGGTTTTATAAAAGGAAAGTATTTATAAAACGAATAGAGTTTTATAAAAAGGGAAAAAAATGTTGATAAAACAAATAGAATAGGAAAAAGGAATATTTCAGTGTATATCGAAATAAAGGAGTTTTATAAAATCAACCGATTTTATAAAAGGAAACAATTTGAAAATAGAGTATTTATAAAACGAACACGGTTTTATAAAAGGAAAGTATTTATAAAACAAATATAGTTTTATAAAAGGGATATTTATTTAGAAAATAAATAGAAATAAGGAATAGTTATTTAGAAGACAAATAAACAGTTAAATAGGAAATATTTGTAACGGTAATTAGAAGTTATAAATAGGAAATATTTGTAACGGTAATTAGAAGTTATAAATAGGAAATATTTGTAACGGTAATTAGAAGTTATAAGTAGGAAATATTTGTAACGGAAAATAAACGTTATAAAAAGGAAATTGATGAGATATAAAAGAGATAATCGAAATAGAGTAATTGAATATTAGTCATTCAATTAGAAATAACCTGAATTGAGTTAGTCTAATATTAGTTAATCGAATAAGAATAGTCTAATATTAGCTAATCGAATTTAGTAACCAAATACAAGTTAATCAAAAGGAGTTTATCGAATTTAGTTATTCGATAGAGTTAATCAAAAGGAGTTTATCGAATTTAGTTATTCGATAGGGTTAAAACAATAGAGTTAATCGACTTATAGTATTCGAATAAGAGTAAATCAAATAGAGTTAAACAATATTAGAAACTGACTAGAGATTGGTAAGTTGAATATTTTTCTGAGTGTTGATCTGAT
The DNA here is from genome assembly GCA_030737875.1 of Allium sativum. NCBI lineage: Eukaryota > Viridiplantae > Streptophyta > Magnoliopsida > Asparagales > Amaryllidaceae > Allium > Allium sativum. Next base: position 686,639,334 of record CM060919.1, read on the forward strand.
GTTGGTTTCGACCTTCGGGGTTTATACTTAGAGAATTGTTCTCTTACTAGTTTACAGTCAGGGACTAATAGTTGTGGAATGGTAGTGATGCGTGAATGAGGATTGGAAATGTTTTCCAATGTAAATAACTTATATTTTCTAATCATAGAAAATAAGGAAATATGAATATATATGTGTGTATATATGTATATATATATATATATGATAATGGTTGATCGATCGAATTTCTATCTAGAAATAAGATCGTTGTTTGTACACCGACATATTTTCATTTGATAGTTAAATCACAGACTATCGAAGTTTTGACCATTTTACGTTGTTAATATGGAGAGACCGGTTGGATTATTATCCGAAGAACCACTCCGTATCGACATAAGCGTTGTGATCAAATACGATGAAGAAATTGAAGACGGAGTAAAGTGCAAGGGCTGTCCTGTTTACAGAATAGTGCCTTCGGTTTCGTTCAGTCCCAGAACGAACGTATATGGACGAATGTCTGACAGAATAGTTCCAATGATCGAAAGAGTTGGACTGTACAAATATATATGGTGGCCAACGGATTTACTCCCTTCGCATAATATCCAGAATCTATTTGTGCAGATCCAACTAAATGATTAACGGATCTGATAATGTGGCATTCAAAGTGATCGTGTTATAAATGAATGGAAAGTAAGCGTAGCTTCTAGCCTCATCAACCGGTAAATGACAAAAATCGGGCAGGCAGCATGGCTAAGTCGGTCGCACCGAAGTAGGGTGTATAATCACCTATCTAGAGAATATTCATTTGCTTCTTAAATCTATCAATGCTGTCCCATATATATATACGGGAACGGTTGCTGATCCCAACCGTTGGTGATGTACATTCGATACACTCAAGCGAAATGAGTGGTCGGTCATGTGTGGCTGAGTTGCAAGATGTTCTTGTTGAACTCCAGTGTATCGTTCCTAGAGTACACTGATCGGAAGGTGATTCCATACCTTGTCATAGTTGGAAACCCAATCATCCAATACGCACCTGCGGTTTTGATTGTATACTATATATGTAGAACGTGAGATGCAAGCGTTTCTACTAGACTGATATCTATTTGTATTTAGACATTATCATAATATCAGAATGATATTGCTTTTCAAAGATGTTTGGATTCTCATAAGGGAAAAACCCGTTCCGTATTCACGGCGTGGTCTTATGAGATATCATATACCTGTTTAAATGATTTGAGTTTACTCACACCAGTCACATGACTGACCCGGAGTTTATTTGTTTTGTCTTCCCTAAACTCTTGGGTGCCTAAATTTGTACGGGCAGTCAAGTAGTCGGGATTTACAGATGCACTTGGAGAGCTTGGAGCAGGAGGCTTCGGCAGTCGATAGCTATTATTTATTCCGCTGTGATGTTATATCTTGTACTCTGAAAATGGTATGTATAAACAGTTATAACTTTGTATTTCAAAAGTTATGTTATATTTTATTCGTTCCGCTGTGAGATTCGTGTTACTCTGATGTTGTTGTTGTTGTCTTCTTCTTCTTCTATTCTAAGTTTCTATCTTATCTATCCTCACCCTCTATCTTCTTTCTATTAGTTTTCTTGAATTTCTAGTGCAATTTGGGGTTGGACTTGTGTTATTTAGTCAGCTCAAATTGGACCGGATTTTCGGGTCACTACAATTACACAACTACGATTAACATGAAAATTGATATCTTATAATAGTTAACCATTCTAGGTCTGATTAAATAGGTTTCATTGAACTCCGACATCGTTTGCAAAATGATTATTTTTACGTGTTAACGAAAATCGATTGATAATAGTTCGATTTCAAAACACTCTAATCCAATGATAATAAATTATTATTATCATTTATATTCAAATAGAATTTTATATAGCTTCATAATAAACTTAACTCGGTCTTATGTTCAAGATTTACAATTCCAGGTTAACTCGACATCCAATTTTTTTTTAAATTTAATTCAAGTCATTAAACTCCAAAATTAACCATTTTAATATTCGAATTAATTAAAATATTCTTATATTAAAAATCCAGATTGTTACAAAAAGTTAAATTTTATTTCGAATAAGATATTTTCTAACGAAACATATGTAGAAGAGATATTTTTTAACAGATCCTATATTGAAAGAGATATTTTAAAACAGAAAATATAAAGATTACTTTCTGTTCAAATTCTCTTTTTTTATATAAGTACATAGGCTTTGACCATTGTAATCATGAAAAAATGATAATTCTTTTTATTGTTAATCTCTCTTATATCTTCTCAAATTCATTAGTAAAGGAATGATTTAGGTCTAGTTTTATTCATTTATTTTATCCATAATTGTTCTTAACAACACATCTTTTAATATCCTATTTGAAAGCTCAAGATTGATTTAATAAAATTTCATTAACAATATACATGCGTGCAGGCAACTGCTTTCATATTAGTTTATAATTCAATATTTTCTTTTCAAACCATACAATTCTCTGTAAAGAAATCTAAACTAAAACTAACAAAACAACACAAAAATGTTTGGTTGTTTGTATTTAATTTACATTTTGTTTAATAGAATTCGTTAGCATTTATGTTCGATGAATGTAATGTCCCATATTTTTTGTCGTCGAATATTTAATCTAATTTATTATTTTAAATATTATATTTGGAATATTGTTGGATTTTAATACTTATTTCATTTATAAAATGAAGTTTGAACATTAAATTCATATATAATATAGAACAAGCTTGAGATGGTACGGTAGTTCGTAATATTGAGTTTTGAACTTTAATTGAATATATAAAATCCGATATAAGTCGGATTTCTTTGAAACAAGAAACGTTTAAATCTTGTTGATTGTAATTTTCATATGGAAGAGATAAATTCATATTTCATGTTATATATTGTTAGTTATTTCCAAATCAAATTTTAAAATAGTCACTATGGAATTTGTTAATAAACGATAACATTTATTTAATATATTTAAATGGTTTTAGTATAATTTGGACTTTGTTTTAACTCGAATTGATGATATTAAGTTGTATTTTATATTCGAAACTGTATATATTATTTATTTGATTATTTGCGATAATAATAATTTATTATTATTTTATTTGATTATTTTGGAATTTATATAGTGTTTTATATATATTATATAGGCCTTTAAAATGGCCATTTTGACAAGGGTCTCGATTTTCGATGAAATTAGTTTCATTAGAACAGTAATGTTAAATTACTGTAAGAAATCCAATTTTGTGGCATTTCGATGTCGTATGTGACAGCAGCAGCCGTAAACATTCATTCATTGTGTATAACGCACAATTAAATTTATTTAATTTAATAGATGGATTTTTGTGTATAACTTGAGTAGACGATCGAATTAAGCCACGAAACCAATTTCGTTGAGTTCATATTGACGTTTAGAGTCAGAATAGGTAGGTAATTTGTTATTTTTGGACACTGGGTATTTTGGTATCCAAAATAACGTTGTCGTTGTTTGACATATAAAAATAGCGTACCGAGAAACAATCTCGGAATGCGATGAAATTTGTGTCGTTGGATTGGTATTAATTAATTATTATAAGATTTCGATTTTCGTGTCAATCGAACTTACCATTTGATCATGGCAACAATAAACGCCTTAATCGTTTATATTATTTTAGCCAATTTAGACAGGGATAACTTTAAAGGAATAAACGACTGGCTAGATGAACTCCGGTTTTAATGAAACAAATTTCATTGGATTTGAAAGGAAAATGACTAGTAGAATTTCAAAGTTTCAAGTTAATTGGATTTATTTTGTGATCGTGGAAAATTTAAAAGCGTGATTTTTAGCCAGTGAATTATAACGGGATTTTTACAAATGACCTCGGAATTTGATGAAACCTGTCCCATCGTGTCCGGAATATTTTTCTATGTTAGGATTAGGAGTTTCATCTCGATTGGAGATAATATGTGACAATTTTTACGCGATACTTTATCATTAAGTTTTGTATAATAATTAAATAATAAGCCCAACACCCTATATAAACAGGTAACACAGTCAAACCCTAGAAATGTTTTCCGCATGGTCAACCCTTCTATAACCCGCCTTTACCATTTTGAACGATCAGTAGCACACGAATTCCTCCCCTCCCCCCGGCCCAAATCACTCAATCCAATCATCATTAGATTAAATCACCGACTACATATTTGTTGAGCGCTGTGAGGTCTGCAACTTGACCGGAGGTGATTAGGGATGGCAAAAAATCCGTACCCGCGGTTATCCGCGGGTAAAATCCGTCATGGATATGAAACAGATAGTTAAATGGGTATCCGTGGGTAAAATAAATGGGTATTTTTAATATATGTTAATTAATGGGGCGGGTACGGATAGTAAGATATCCATGTCCGTGGATACCCGTGCCCGTATCGAATGTGTTTTATTATCAATAGTCAATTCAAAAAACACATTATTGTTGGCTGTTCGGTATTTGTGTGCATACTTTTACTCAACAATTTATAAATTGCTGTTGATATTTTGATGGATACTTCTGTTGTTGACTCTTCTTTTCTGGATGTTGGTTTAAATATGTATTGGTATTTTGAAGGTAGCATTTGAACATTGGTCTAATTTGTTTTTTTACCAAATGTACTTTTGAATAATTTCAATAAACGACTAAAAAACAATTTGAATAAATATAATGGAAACCCACGAATACCCGCCATTATCCGCAACCCATTTAAAACCCGTTTAACGGGTACCCGCGTGGGTATGGGGCGGGCACAGGGGAAAAAATCACCCAATGGGGCGGGTGATGGGGTCGTACTACCCGCGCCCGCCCCGCCCCATTGCCATCCCTAGAGGTGATGGAGTTTCATCAGTCGAGGAGGTCGGAATCTAGTTTTAAACCCGCCAATTTGCGGGAGGGTTTCTGGTTCGTAGACGTGATCGAGTGGCATGGAGTTCAGCGCGTTGGTAGAGGAGAGTGAGGTGAGATGATGGCTAGTCTCTGATCATCTTCCGATGGCGGTGTTGTGGCACAGCGGTGGGACGATCGGTTGGTGCATGGGTAAGATGGATGTCTGGAGTGAAGAACGATTCAAGCAGAAGAAGCATAAACTTATAAAGTTGGATGGATGCCTGATTTCTGGAAATACAAACAAACGTAATTAAAACATGTACTTATAAAGTTGTTCATTCAGACTAATATATATGGTTAATAATAGTATTCAAAACCGTAACCATGTTTTAGATTGTGTAGGACTCTGAAGGGTGCATGAGTAAGCAGCCGTATGTACGAAAAGGAAAGAGAATCATTTGGCCTACTTAAGTGTAATCAAAGAAATTAACAGTTATAATTTAATTAGAGTAAATTATATAATTAAACTACATTAACTAAAATATGGATTTGGTTGGCAGACGGGTTTTGTAACCTGGAACAATTGCAAGAATGAACAATGGGGCTAGGAGAAAACAAAAATAGGCGGCCCGTTTATTTAAAGTATATAAATTTGACTAATGAATATTTAATTCAGAATAATTAACTTAGATAAAATAGTGTATGCTTATATGGTTATATCTTGTGCAAATATTAATAGAATCCAACCAAATGAGCTGAAATGAAATCGTCTTGACGAGCAAAACTTTATGAAATGAATTGTGAACAGTACTGGAATCAACTGGATTTTCTGTTAAATTAAACACTTGTTTAATTTAACTGAAATGAACTGTTTTAACAGTGAATCAACTCAAGGTGAGTTAAACTCACTCAGTTATTCCCACTTATATTTTATAATTTCGATTTTATAATTGTGTTTTATGGTTGTTAATGGTTGATTGTTTGTTTGTTAATTTTATATTCATATATTGAATGTAACAGTCAAATTAAACGTTCGTTTAACTTAATTGAAAACAATCGTTATTTCTAACGATTGAACCTAATTGAGGTAACTTACCTCAGTGGTTACATTTATAATAATATAAACATTATAAATAAAAATTGAATGCTTGAATTTTTGTTATTAGCCTAGTATTGATTGTTACAGTTATTTTTTACTGTTATTATTAAACAATTTATGTCGTCTTTTTTGGATAGGAAGCGAATATTTTTTTAGAGCGAACGAATGTGTAGCGTGATACTACGCAGCTGATATATATATATAATATATATAATACGATTTTCCAGTTGACATGCTCAACTGATGGCCAAAAAGAGCGCCCTAGAGCAACCAGCTACATAATAGATAATAATTACAGATAGCTTACAAAGCATAAACAACAAGTGCAACCATCCAACAGCTAAAATACACAATATCATCTCACAACATCATCAAACAAGCTCACGGCTAGGGATGTTGCTACCCACCGATTCTTCTGGAACTTCAGGAAGGGCAAATCTGAATGGAACTTCATTTGTACCTGCACCTGACCATGATCGAAAAATGTAATCAATTATACGCCTACAAACTCTTAAAGTGTTGCTCAGTTTCAGTTTAAAGACTCTCACATTACTTACTTTCCACACACACCATCAATATATTGCAATGAAGGCATCCAACATATGATTACTATTACTGTATTTCCAATAATAATAAAAAGATGATATCACTAGAATGAAACCTAATGGATAAACACTGGAAGCAACCCATATATGGTAAGAAAAGTCACAGTCTAAGGAAATATGATGAATCGATTCTTCCTGTATATTGCAAAAAACACACATAGGACTTGAGACTATATTACGACAAAACAATCTACTATGATTGTTAAACTTCTTGTGAATAAGACACCATTGAAAGAAAAAAATACTCGAGCTACATGACACTTCCAAAGCCTGGCATATGGAAAATCACGACCTGTGTGATTTAGGTATTTATAACAAGAGGCGACAGAAAAACCTTTTGAGGGAGATAAAGCCCAAGAATAATGATCAGAATCAAAAGAAATGGAAGAATGATGAAGAAGCAAAGCAATAGCATTGAGCTAGGGGAAAGTGGAAAGGCCAAATAAAGTGTTACGGATGAAGCCCAATGTGCCAATGCTCAAAGTGTCAGCAACAGATAAGTCTACAAAAGGAAAAAAAGAATAGATATTGGGTAATACTTAAGACAAAGGAAGTTGATCATGCCAAATGTCATGCCAAAATAAGCAATTAGTAGCATTTCCCACTGAGACATGAAAAAGATTACGAAGATAAGAGATAAAGGAAAGGATGCCAGATAAAAAAGGAGAAGCACAAGTAGAGGGAGGAAAAGAACAAAATGGGGATTAGATGAATAATAACGAAATAAAACCCAACTTTTCCAAATAAACATGCTATGAGAAACAAGCCTCCATATCCTTTTAGAAAGTAGAGCAGAATTAAGCTGAGATAGGTTAGAAACTCCAAGGCCACCACGATTATAAAGCAAACACACAGTATTCCAATTAATCAATCTCTTCGTTTTACCCTCATTCCAAAGAAAGGAACTTCTCAATGAGTCTATTTTATCAATAACCCAACGAGGAAGCTTATGAAATGACATCCAATACTTCGGTATTGCTGAAAAAACAGATTTGATGAGTTTTGTGGGTCTCAGAGGGATACCCAAGTATTTCATGGGGAAATCAACAATCGAGCAATTTAGAATAGAAGAGAGGACATGACCCAGATGAGATGAATTACCAAGCATGATGATTGAGCTCTTACTGAAATTGATTGAAAGACCAGATATCAGTTCAAAAGAATATAATAGGACTTTTAGACAATGAACATGTTTAGGATTAAGAGGAAAAGATAATAGTATCATCTGCAAATTGCAAATTAGTTACTGCTATATTCGAATTAGGCAGGTCTATGCCAGAAAGATAGTCATTCGCAGCTGCTTTCTTAATCATTTGGTTAAAAACATCGGCGATAAGAACAAAAATGAGAGGAGATAAGGGATCCCCTTGTCTTAAACCACTTCTAGATTTGAAAAGCCCCCCAGATTTACCATTTATAAGCACGGATGAGTAACTGAAAGAGAGAACGCTTTCAATCCAACAACACCATTTCTCTGAAAAACCCCTATGTTTCATAAGATCAAGAATAAAATGCCAACTTACAGAATCAAAAGCTTTAGAAAAGTCTAGTTTGAGAAGGAAGCCTGGCAGCGACGTGAAGTGACAATAAGAAATGACTTCCTGGTTGCTGTAATATAATCTAGAATGTTGCGACCAAGAATAAACGCAGATTGCTCAGATCCAACTAATTGGGCTATGACATTTTGAAGGCGATTTGCAAGAATTTTGGTGATGATTTTGAAAGTGGTATTTAGGAGGCTGATGGGACAAAATGAAGACAAAGAATTGGCACTAGGAAATTTGGGCAAAAGAATGATATTAGCATAGTTGATACGAGCAATAGATGCTGGATTATTCTGATATTCCAAGCCCATGTCAATAATATCGTTTTTAATTAAAGCCAAGAAATGTTAAAAGAAAATGGGCCCAAACCCATCTAGCCTAGAGGCTTTATCATTGGCCATATCCTTGATAGCAGCTCATATTTCACTTTCAGATATCAACGCTAACAGGAGAAGGACTGGGGTAAAGGGAATCCCGGTCGATCTCTGGCAACTTCGGGGATGATTTGCCCACAACAGGATGATAATAAACAGAAAAGAGGTGCACAATCTCATCATGATCAGAGACCAATTGATCAGTGTGACAAATTTTTGATATGAATGTTGATCTTCGGTGACAATCTGCTAATCTACTGATTGGCTATTTATAACTAAATGATTTGAATTGAGGTAACCATTTGTTTTGCTGGGAATAACAGGTCGGAGGAATCCAACAGGATTCCTCACTAATATTGATAACATTTATCAATATGATTATATTGTTCGTTGTGGAATGTAAAACTGGTTATTATTTCACGTTTTGGTACTATAGTAGCCATTTGCCTCTTTAAGTACCGACGATTAGAAGAAATGATTTTTCAAAATCGATATTAAATGGATTTCGAGCGGTTTCAAAGATATAAATATATTTTTATATGGATTTGAAAAACGATTTTGATGGAGAGATGTAAGATATTATTAAACAAATGTTTAAACGATATAAATTTATCATGTTGGCTATTTAAATATTGAAACACTTTGTAAAAGCCTTAGCGGTCGTAAAGGAAGTTTAAATGGAGTTCAAATTAGTGAACTGGAATAACCGAATTGCGAATATATAAGAATGTATAAAAGAGTTCATGGAGTGCTATTTTTGTAATAAATGATCGGTTTTAACAAACATTGCTTTAAATGTATACAAATGTGATTAAATAACATTTGTTAATAAGATTAACAAATCGACGGATTTGGAAATGAGTAATTATTTGGGAATGGGATTTCATGTTTTTTTCAAAATGAAGTCGGATTTGACAATATAAATATGGATTTATAAATGGGATTGAGATTTAGAAAAGAGATTTCGTTTGAAATGACAAATATGAATTTATAATTGGATTTAAATATGATAGTTGGAATATTTGATAAGTCAAGTTTTTCCTAATAATTATAACTGGGTATTGAAAGAAATAACAACAAACGTTGTAAAAGAAAATATTTTGCTAATTGGACGATTAATCGAAGTGAGGTTTATTCTGAGGTTCGGAATGTGATATTCTGAAGTTCGGAATGTTCATCGAAGATATGGTTTGTTCCAAAGTTCAGAATTTCTAACATTTGTTCCAAATAATAAGTCGACTTTTTGATTAATAGATATAAGATTTTATAAAAGGAATGTTATATGATTTTAAGCAATGAATAAGTTATCGGATATGTTTTGAAAGGAAAATGCTAAATGAAAGTAAAGAGGGTTGAGAAGAAGTTTGTAATGTTTGTTATAGAAGTTAATGTGAAGTATTTGGTTTAATAAAATAAAAAGATAATTATATATGATCTTAAGTATATGAATTTTAATTGTACAAATGATTTAGAATAGTAATTTCAAAGATATTTTGAAGAAGTTTTGTAAAAGATTCTATTTATAATAGAATCGAAGCTCGTACATATAATGGATTATTAAAATAATCGAGAGTGATTTAAGAGTTTATTAAATAATAATTAAATAAACGGTGTTGAGATTTAAATAAGGATTTCAAAGGGAAATGTGTAGTTAATAAACTTCTATCTATTCTGAAGATATGAATGTTATTGTTCAAGGTCTAAGAGGTAAATAAAATACCCCAACTTGAATGACTTAACAATTATCCAAGAATGATATTAGTTTATAAACGCAAGAAATTAAGGGGAAAATAAGTTATGATTTCCGTAAGTAATATTATAAATTGTATTCGAAAAGTTTATAAGTTGAATAAAATGAATTTGAAGAATATTCTTATTTTATAATAAGAAGTAAAAAGGGATGTTTCAAATATTGGAAAATTTAAAGAATATAATTAACATACGATTAATTGAAGAGGTTAAATGATATCGAGTATCCGTTGTCTTTTATGAATGAAATGTGGTTTTATTTGATAGTTAAATAACCGACTATCAAATTTGGCCTATATGATTGTTGGTACGGAAAGACCAGGATCGAATTTATATTCGAAAACCATTCCGTCCAGCAAATACAAATACGTTAAAGATGCTGATTCGAGATGGAGCTGTTGAAGGTCGTTGATCTTCGTAAGCTGAAGGGCTGCTTGTCGAATCTCTCTGATTGCAAGTATAGTTATTTGACGGTGATTCTGTTGTGGTTGGAAATCTACGGACTTGCAATGACTTCTCGCTACTGATTCTCAGGGTGATTCCTAGGATGCAGTAGGAGGGTTCCTTCGGTTCATCCTTTTCCTGGGTGACGTGTATGGATGGATTACAAACAGAGTATTTCCAAAAAAGTCACGTACATTGTTTTCTTTAACCATACCAAGAGTGGAAGCGGAGAAGGAAACTTCTTTTAGCTAACACATAAAGTATTGTTGTGAATGTCAATTAGTGATTTTGATGGATCTGACGATGTGGCATTCAAAGTGATTGTGATGTGCTGATTATAAAGGTAAAGCGTAGCCTAAAGCGTCATCAATCGGGAAATGGAAAAAATCGGGTACGTCGCATGGCTATGTGGGTCGCACCCATTAGGGTATATCATTACTTGATATGGAGAAATCAAATGCCTTCAGTTGCTCCTTTTATTTTTATTTGTATGCTTTCGGCGGTTGGCTGGCCCCCAACCGTGGTGATGATATATTCAGTACTCTCAAGCGAAGGGAGGGTCGGTCATGTTTAGCCTGGGTTGCTAGATGTTCTTGTTGAACCCATATGTATTCATCTCCGGAGGTACATTATCAGAAATGTGGTTGCCCATACCTTGTCATGAAAATCCATTCTCCAATAAGAGCCCGCGATTTTGATTGTATACTATGTATACGGAGCGTGAGATGCAAGCTTTCTGCTATACTGATATTTATTTGTATTTAGACACTATTATGATATCAGAAAAGATATTGATTTCAAAAATGTTTTGGGTTATCATAAGGTAAAAACCGTCCATATTTCTGTGTGGATTTGGTCTTACGATTATCCTTTTCTTTTGAAAAGAATTTTGACTTTAAAATCAAGTTGGATGTTGCTTTTAAACTTAGTGTATTTTTCCCACTCTGGTTCACCAAACTGATCCGGCGTTTGTAATGCTCGGGTTAGACGGAGTTTTACAGGTAAAAATTCAGATGCTGCGAATTTCTGAAGACATGCTAGAGGAGTTCAGACGTATGATATATATTTGATGTGTATTCCGTTGTGTGTTGTATATGAGGATAGAATATTAAACTATCCAGATGTGTGATGTACATCGATAATTGTACGTATTTTTCAAGCTCTCAATAAAGATTTATTTCTATATTATATTTTGTTCTGCTGCGATGTGAGACGCTAATTCTGATGTGTTTCTTCTTCTTATTTTTCCTATTATAATATTTCTTTCTTTTATATTTCACCCCTTAACTTCTTTCTATTAACTTTCTGGAAATTCAGTACTCGAGTTTGGGCAGGGATGTAATTGTGTTGAAAATTCACACAATGAATTTTCTGGGTTGTTATAGTGGTATCAGAGCTATTGGTTTAATAGTAACCTTGGCTCTATGGCATAACTCAATAGAGATGAGGTTAGTAATACCCTAGATCGAGTTGAGTGTTTATATATGAGAGCGTATTTGTAGATTTTATATATAAATGTTTTGTATTGTGTTGCTTGATCGGTTCAAGTGAGAAGCATTGAACTGACAATAGACACGATTTTGTTTTGTAAATAGGGTAAACGGAATAATTTTACCCGAAATATATTTTTGTATAGAAAGGAAATAATTTTGTTAAATTATTTAGATATTATTTGTTTGGTGGTTGATTTGAATGATATTCAAATTGGATTAAAAATTTGAATTGGAACTTAACTTAGTTAAGTGAAATTAAATTAAGAAATCTTTTTGAAACTAAATAAAATTGATTTGGAATTTGGAAATTAAATGGATTATAATTAAACAGAAATCAGTCGAATACTAACCGATTGATGTTCAAATATGTTAACCGAAGTGAATATTAATATTGAATGTAAATTCAATTGATTTGATTGAGTTGTTGTGCATTGGTTGTTGATTGATATTGATTAGGTGTTAAAGAACATAAATTCATCAACAACTTAATGATAGAGTTGAATGAATTGGAAACTAAATTCCAGAATTATAAATTCAAATGAAACCATATGAATTGAAAATGTGGATAATTTAACCCCGTGTTTGCATATGGATGACGATATAGGTTTGATTATGGGAATTTTCTTAGTTATTTTGGCTAATGAAGGAAATATTATTTCAATTTCATGTAAATATTACTTACATGTTAAATTGAGTTGAGTACAGGTAGCTGAAGGCTATGAGGATAGGTTTTGATTATATATATCGCATCTAAATTGAGAAAGTATGCTCAATAGCGCTAGTAAAAGGTATGCCTATGTGAAAATATAAATTTTTGGGTTTTGAAATTTTGTTTTTTGACTGTGTGGGTTGACGTATATATATTTATTTGTTCATGCGATATCGCAAAAAATCACTCCATACACGAGAGACTCTGCCGAATTTTTCTGGGATCTTAAGGTGTTAGAAAATTTTCGATATTTTTGAAAAATATTTATTCACAATAATGAATTTGTTTTCGATTTAATATAAATTGGATTTTAGAATAGTAAATGGGGTTGTAACGTTTTTCCTACCTTAGTAATTTCGGGACCGAATTTTTTTTAAGAGGGGGAAGAATGCAATGTCCCGTATTTTTTGGGCGTTGAATAATTAATTTAATTTATTATTTTAAATATTATATTCGGTATATTATTTGATTTTAATATTTATTTCGTTTATAAAATGATGTTTGAACGTTAAATTCATATATAATATAAAACGAGTTCGAAATGGCATGGTAGTTCGCAATATTGAGTTTTGAACTTGAAGTGAATATACAGGATTCGACATAAGTCGGATTTCTATGAAACAAGAAACGTTTGAATCTTATTGATTATAATTTTCATGTAGAGGAGAAAAATTCAGATTTCGTGTTATATATTGATAGTTATGTCCAAATCAAATTTTAAAATTGCCGCTATGGAATTCGTTAATAAACGATAACATTTATTTAATATATTTAAAGGGTTTTTAATATAATTTGGATAGCGTTTTAACTCGAACTAATGATATTAAGTTGTATAATTTATATTTGAAATTGTATATATTATTTATTTGATTATTTACGATAATAATAATTTATTATTATTTTGTTTGATTATTTTGGAATTTATATAGTATTTTATAGATATTATATATGCCTTTAAAATGGTCATTTTGCAAACGATATCGGTTTTTGATGAAATTAGTTTCATTGGAACCGTAACGTTAAATTATTGTAAGAAATCCAATTTCGTGGCATTCTGATGTCGTATATGACAACAGCGGCCGTAAACGCTCATCCATTGTGTATAGCGCAAAATTAAATTTATTTAAGGGTGCATTTTTTACAGGTCCCTATTAACTTTTAAAATGTAAAAAAAACCGCTGATAAAAAATATATAAAAGACATCCCTATTTTTGAAAGTGCGCTCAAATGATTCCAGTTATACCCTTACGTACTACTAAAACATATGAAACATTGATTCGGCCGCATTTACTAATTCAAACCACTCCTTTAATCTTGCAAACCCTAAATCGACGGTTCTACAAAACCCTAGAATTAAATTTGTGAAAATCGAGCGCCGCCGTCAACTCTTTTGATCAGGATTATCAAGTTTTGCTCGAATTCGCTGTCGTCTACATCACTTTATACGATATGGCGAAGAAAAAGGTATTACTCTTATTGAGTTTTTTCATTAGCCGAATGATTTATATGTAGTAATAAGAATTTTTACATGTTTGTATGATGTTATTAAGAAATAAAGCAAAACCGAATGATGTTTTTTTTTGTATTTATCATCTAAGTATTACGTAGAACGGGAATTTGTAAAATATTGTATGATTTCCGTTAAATAAATCTGTATGAAAGTACATTTAGCAGGCATTTAATCTGTCTAATTACGTGTTTGAATGCATATATAAGTAGAAGATTCTCGCTAGAATTTAGTTATCCCTAACACATTCAAAATATTCTGCTTGTAAAACAGATTGTTGCATGTATAAATGCATATTTTGTAAGAAATGCGAGTACGCAGATTAACGTATTCTGCAAAAATTAATATGTTGTATAGTATATGAAGAATATTTTAAAGTTTGGTATTTTTTTACGGAAATAAGAATTTTTTTTGTTATTAAATTTAGGAAATTTATTCGATTATTGATTAATATTAATCAGAAATGCTTTTTGCAACCATTTAGTTCTAAACATATTATTGCATTTATGTATGTAGTTATGAAGAAAACTTTCATGCTTGTGTGCACATGAAAACATTTTGTTGCATAAGTGTGTGCATTTAAAATTAGCTATTGGTGAAAATTTTGAAAAAATTGTCAATGTAATAATTGTATTTAGTTAGGTAAAGTATTATCAGTAATGTATGCTGTAAAAAAGATAAAAATTCACTTAAATATGCATCAATCAGCATGTAATTGCTTAATTATATGTTGTTAGAATTAAATTATGGTAAAAACTTGTTATCTTTCATCAATTTTATAAGTGTATGCATGTAAATATATTTGTTTAAGTAAATTATGAAGTTTAGTAAAAAAAAGTTTCATTCAAGTATGCCACAGTAAACATGCAGTTGCATTATTGAATGCATTTAAATGTTATTGAGTAATGAAAAAGTTTAACTAGCAGCATTTTGATAAGTGTATGATGTTAAATGCATTTGTTTCACAAATTTATGCAGTTTAAATTTAGTTTTTCATATAAATATGCAAATATAATTAAGTATATGAAGAGTATTGCAAAGTTTGATTTTAGTTCAAGGTATTAAGCATAATTTAATTTTTAATGTGCAAATTTATTCGATTATTGAATAATATTAACCAGAATTGCGTATTGCATTCATGCAGTTTTTAACATATACTTGCATTTATGTATGTAGTTAAGTAGAAAAATTTCATGATTATGAGCAACTGTTAACATTTTGTTGCATAAGTCTATGCAGTTAAAATTAGGTAATAGTGAAAATTTGTCAAATATTGTCAAATTAATAAAGGTTGTTGGTTAGAGAAACTTTCAAAGAAATGAATGGTTTAAAGCAGAGAAAAATCATTTAAATGTGCAACAGTTAGCATATAATTGCTTGAGTATTAGTTGTTAAAATTGAATGATGGTGAAAACTTGTTATCTAGCATAAGTTTTATAAAGTGTATGCATTTAAAAATACATGGTTTAGTAAATTATGCAGATACGTTAAAAAAATTCATTAAACTAGGCCACTATACACATGCAGTTGCACCATATAATGCATTCAAATTTTATTGAGTGATGATAGAGTTCAAGTAGCAGCATTTTGATCAGTGTATGTTGTTAAATGTAACTGTTTCAAAAATGTAAGCAGTCTAACTTTAGTTTTACAGTCAAGTGTGCAAATATAGTTGTATAGTTTCATTATGTTATGCAGGTTTTTGGAATTGTTGCATTAAAATGCACAAAAATGTTTTTTCTAATTAAAATTACTATGCATTTAGTATCAATTTGAATGCAAATGTGAAACTGTCAATTGTGTATGTGTAAACCGGCTAATTGCCGACAACAAGGCCTCACATAAGAAAAAAAATCTCAGTTAATTTGCATACAATTTTAGAAATAGTGGCATTGTGTGCAATTCTGTATGAAGTTAATGACAAAATTTGCATAGTTGTATGCAAGTTACTAGTATTTCCATATGAAATGTGAATGCTAGCGTAAAGGTATGTAGATATTGTAAATATTTTCATACATATATGCTTGTATTTGTAGAAATTGTATACTTTTAATAAATCGTAGAAACTGAGAATGAATACGGATATTTAAGCTTGTTATAAAGCACAATAATATAATTGAGATAAAATGATAATGATGTATATATTTATGCAGGGTCGATTGTGGCATGTTTGTTATTAACATGATGAAACAAAGATGTGAGGACGAAGAAATCGTAAGAAATGAAGAAATTTATGGTCAGGAGGCGGTTAGTAAACAACGTGCTGAGCTTGCTCACGATATACTCAATTGCAAGCTTAATAGTTGGACTGAAAAGACTTACCTGACACAGAAATTTTTGAAATCAGAATATAACAAGCGCAGTGAATAAAGTGGAAGAATAGCATTATTTGTTTAGATTTGGAAATGATGAATGCTGTTTTTATTTTTGAACTACGTGTACATAATTTTGATGTATGAAAACTGGAATACTCTTTTATTTTGGGAACTCAATGAATATGTTTCAAGTTTAGATGAAAGTATGAAGTCATGGTTATGGATGTTCAGTTATGCATGATATTTTGGTTAGTTATACTTGTGTGTTATATGCAATTATTGCAGTAAACATAGAAATGTTATGCAGTTGACGTGAAGGAATTTGTTGTTTTTAATTTTTTTAGTTAACTTCATGCTGGTTGTATGAGCATGTATCAAATTGTTTGTAGAATAAAGTAATAAATAAATAGTGAAGAAGTAGGCAATTAAAGTAACAAAGTAAAGGATTAAAATGGGAAAAAGTTGACAGGTAAAATAAAAATATGCGTAAACGTTAAATATTACATATTTGGATGCAGTTAGTTATAATAATTGCATTCATATATGCAACAAAGAGTACTTGTAAACAGTACAGATTTATAACAATATATTTTGTACGTGTCTGTAGCTACCAGGAAGGGTTTTAAACATTTACTATTATGTGTAAAATTGAAGCAAAATTGGTATAGTTTTTCAGTAAAAATTGCATACATATATGCAAAAATATGTATTAAATGCATACTTTTATGAAACTGTATAGAATAATTGAGTACCTCAAAATTTCATGACAGAAATAATTGTTAATAAAAACAGAAAGAACAGGAAAATAATGAACTAAACTAAAAGCAGCAATTATTAATTCACAACAGAATACAATTTGCTCAAGTTTTATTTTTATTTGTTTCAGAATACACATCTAATCCTCTGTTGAAGAACATGTCCTTTTATTATGACCCAACTTCTTGCACAAACCATCTCTTACATGATATAAGTCAAATGACAATGGACTTAACTCAGTCCATTTACCACAAACAGCATCTCTCACAATAGAAATAGAACTTTCAAAATAAAGGCGAATAGAACAACTATCATTCCCGTACTTCAAAAGAACCAATACACCAATATTTGCAGGACTACTGCTTGAAAAATAAAAATAATAAAAATTAATCAGTTTAATATGCAGTAATCAAAGAAAAGTAAAAAAACAAATTCATATAATTATAACTAGATGCATACGTATATGCAAGAATCAGATATATGTGCATACTTACATGAAAATTTTAAGAACATTTACGTGTACTACATCAAAAAATAAGTACATAACACTTGAGCTCTGAATATATCAAAAATATATTCAGAAAACTATGCATCTAATCATCAGGCACGCATATGAACAGAAATATCAGTATAAATGTATGCGTGTATTAAAAAAAATTGTACTCTTATACGCAAATTTGCTGAATACATCCAAACAAACGTACATCTACAGAAAACAAAAAAAAATATGCTGACTTATTAGTTTATACTGATGTAAACATAGCAACATAAATGAAATTATATAAAATAATTTAACTATCCATTGATTAAAAAAAGACAATGCCAGTACTTAATAATTATGAATCAACAAAAATCAATTGAAGAACTGAAATCAGTATACTAAAATTAAAAAAAAAATACAAATGTGAATTATACCTGAAGGAAGATACATCCATTTTGTATATAATAGTTCGATCAAAATGAAATCCCTGGAAAATTGCACTCAATTTGACTTTTCACGGTAGTGAAAATATGATGTCGAATGTCAGAACATTAAAAATATGATGCAGCCGCCATTAACAAATAAAAATATATGTAAAAAAAAAGAACAAATACAAAAATATCAGGTGTGATCCGCAAATTAAGCTGGATGAAAAAATTAAGAAACCAGAAAAAAAAAACGGACAAAAACCGTAAATAAAGGAAAATTAAAAAAAAGGCAAATCAGTAAAAAAATGCAGCTAATTCAAAAATAGGGATGAAATTTATATGATTCATTAGTGCAGGATGTGAGCATAATTAATTTTATTTTTAAGGATGTGAGCCTAATTTTCACTTTATTTAATTTTATGGATGGATTTTTGTATATAACTTCAGCAGACGATCGAATTAAGCCATGAAACTAATTCTGTTGAGTGCGTATCGACGTTTAGAGTCAGAATAGGTAGGTAGTTTGTTAGTTTTGGACATTGGGTATTTTGGTGTCCAAAATAACGTTGTTTGACATATAAAAATAACGTACCGAGAAACAGTGTCGGAATGCGATGAAATTTGTGTCATTGGATTCATATTAATTACTTATTATAAGAATTTGACTTTCGTGTCAATCGAACTTACCGTTTGATCATGGCAACGATAAACGCCTTAATCGTTTATATTATTTTGGCCAATTTAGACAGGAGTAACTTTAAAGGAATAAATGACTGACCAAATGAACTCCGATTTTAATCAAACAAATTTCATTGGATCTGTAAGGAAAAGGGTATAATTTCAAAGTTTCAAGTTGATTGGATTTATTTTGTGATCGTGGGAAATTTAAACGCATGATTTTTAGCCTATGAATTATAAAGGGATTTTTACAAACGACTTCGGAATTCGACGAAACCTATCCCATTGTGTCCGGAGTATTTTTCTATGCTAAGATTAGGAGTTTCATCTCGACTGGAGATAATACGTGATGATTTTACGCGATATTTTACTATTAAATTTCATAAAATATTTAAATAATATGCCCAACACCCTATATAAACAGATAACACGGTCAAACCCTAGATATATTTTTTGCATGATCAACCCTTCTGTAAGCCACCTCTACCATTTTGAATGATCAGTAACACGCGAATTCCTCCCCCTAAATCACTCAATCCAATCATCATTAGCTTAAATCACCAACTAAATATTTGTTGAGCACTGTGAGGTCTGCAACTTGACCGAAGGTGATGGAGTTTCATCCGTCGAGGAGGTCGAAATCTGGTTTTAAACCTGCTGATTTGCGTGAGGGTTTCTGGATCGTAGACATGATCGTGTGGCATGGGGTTCAACGCGTGGGTAGAGGAGAGTATGGCGAGGTGATGGCAAGTCTCTGATCATCTTCCGGTGGCAGCGTTGTGGCGCGGTGGTGGGACGGTCGGTTGGTGCGTGGGTAAGATGGATGTCTGGAATGAAGAACGGTTCAAGCAGAAGAAGTAAAACAGGAGCATGATTTCTGGAAATACAAACAAGCATAATTAAAACATATACTTATAAAGTTGTTCATTTAGACTAATATATATATATATATGGTTAATAATAATATTGAAAACCGTAACCTAGTTTTAATTGTGCAAGACTTTGAAGGGGTGCGTGAATAAGTAGCCATATGTACGAACGGGGAAGAGAATAATTCGGCCTACTTAAGTGTAATCAAAGAAATCAATGGTTATAATTTAATTAGAGTAAATTATATAATTAAATTACATTAACTAAAATATGGATTTGGTTGGTAGGCGGGTTTTGTAACCTGGAACGTTTGCAAGAATGAACAAGGGAGCCGAGAGAAAACAAAAACAGGTGGCCCGTTTATTGAAAGTAATTAAATTTGACTAATGGATATTTAATTCAGAATAATTAATTTAGATAAAATAGTGTATGCTTATATGGTTATATCTTGTGCAAATATTATCAGAATCCAACCAAACGTGCTGAAACGGAATAGTCTTAACGAGCAGGACATTATGAAATGAATTGTGAACAGTGTTGGAATCAGGTGGATTTTCTGTTAAATTAAACACTTGTTTAATTTAACTAAAATGAACTTTTTTAGTAGCGAATCAACTCAAGGTGAATTAAACTCACTCAGTTCTTCCCACTTATATTTTATATAAGTTGGTTTTTATAATTGTGTGTTATGGTTGTTAATGGTTGATTGCTTGTTTGTTTGTTAATTTTATATTCATATATTGACTGTAACAGTTAAATTAAACATTCGTTTAATTTAATTGAAAATAATCGTTATTTCTAATGATTGAACCCAATTGAGGCAACTTACCTTAGTGATTACGTTTATAATAATATAAACGTTATAAATAAATATTTGAATGCTTGAATTTTTGTTATTAATCTGGTATTGACTTTACAGTTATTTTTATTGTTATTATTAAACTGTTTATGTCATCTATTTGGATGGGAAACGAATATTGATTGGCCATTTTAACTAAATGATTTGAATTGAGGTAACCAATTATTTTCCAACGAATAACAGGTTGGAGGAATCCAACTGGATTCCTCACTAATATTGATAACATTTATCAATATGATTATACTATTTGTTATGGAATGTGAAATTGGTTATTATTTCACGGTTTTTTACTACAGTAGCCACTTACCTCTTTAAGTACCGTCGATTAAAAGAAATGATTTTTCGAAATCGATATTAAATGGATTTCGAGTGGTTTCAAAGATATAGATATATATTTATATGGATTTGAAATACGATTTGGATCGTAAAGATAATGGTCGAAGTTAAATTTACAATTTTTATAAATATATAAAATATAACTAATAAGGATATAAGATATTATTAAATAAATGTTTAAACAATATAAATTTATCGTGTTGGCTATTTAAATGTTGAAACGGTTTTGTAAAAGCCTTAACAGTCGTAAAGTAAGTTTAAATGGAGTTCAAATTAGTGAAATGGAATAATCGAATCGCGAATATATGAGAACGTATAAAAGAGTTCAAGGAGTGATATTTTTGTAAAAAATGTTCGGTTTTAACAAACATTATTTTAAACATATACGAAATGTGATTAAATAACATTTCGTGAATAAGATTAACAAATCGATGGATTTGGAAATGAGTAATTATTTAGGAATGGGATTTCACATTGTTTTCAAAATGAAGTCGGATTTGACAATATGAATATGGATTTATAAATGGGATTGAGATTTATAAAAGAGATTTCGGTTGAAATGACAAATATGAATTTATAATTGGATTTAAATATGATAGTTGGAATATTTGTTAAGTCAAGTTTTTCTAAATAACTATAACTGGGTATTGAAAGAAATAACAACAAACGTTGTAAAAGAAAATGTTTTGCTAATTAGATGATTAATTGAAGTGAGGCTTATTCCGAGGTTCAGAATGGGATATTCCAAAATTCGGAATGTTTATCGTAGATGAGATTTATTCCAAAGTTCGGAATGTTATATTCCGAAGCTTGGAATGTTAAACAAAGAAGCTAAGTAAGAAGTTAATGACGTTGTGAATAGAATTTATAATATTTCGTTATAGACGATAAGCCGGTCTGATTTGCCTAGTAAATAGAAGATATTTTAGAACTAACCATTATACCTAGTTTTAGACAACGAATTATAAGTAGTCGTAAATAGTTTACAAATGAAGTTGGAAATAGGAGTTGGAAATGGAATTGAATTATAAGTCGTCACTAATGCATTGTAAATTGAATTTGTAAAAGTTAAAGTTTTAAAAAGGGAATTTGTAAAATTTGTTCCAAATAATAAGTCGACTATTTTTATTAATAGATATAAGATTTTATAAAAGTAACGTTATAAGATTTTAAGCAACGAATAAGTTGTCGGATATGATTTGAAAGGGAAATACCAAATGAAAGTAAAGAGGTTTGAAAAGAAATCTGTAATGTTTGTTACTGAAGTTAATGTAGAGTATTCAAGTTTATAAAATCAGAAGATTCGTAAAAGATAATTATATATGATTTTAATTATATGAATTTTAATTGTATGAATGATTTGGAATAGTATTTTTAAAGATATTTTGAAGAAGTTTTGTGAAGGATTCTATTTATAATAGAATCGAAGTTCGTGTATATAATGGATTATTAGAATAATCGAGAATGATTTAAGAGATTACTAAATAATAATTAAGTAAACGGCGTTGAGATTTAAATAGGGTTTTCAAAAGGGAAACGTGTGGTTAATAAACTTCTATCTGTTCTGAAGATATGATGTTGTTGGTCAAGGTCTGAGAGGTAAATAAAATATCCCAATTTGAATGACTTCACGATTATCCAAGAATGATATTAGTTTATAAACGCGAGAAATTAAGGGAAAAATAAGTAATGATTTATGTAAATAATATTTTAAATTATACTTGAAAAGTTTACAAGTTGAATAAAATGAATTTGAAGAATATTCTTATTTTATAATAAGAAGTAAAAAGGGATGTTTCAAATATTGGAAATTTTAAAGAATATAATTAATAGACGGTTCATTGAAGAGGTTACATGATACTGAGTATTTGATTAATGAATCCATTTTCTTTTATGAATGAAATGTTGTTTTATTTGATAGTTAAATAACCGACTATCAAATTTGGCCTATATGATTGTTGGTATAGAAAGACCGGGATCGAATTTATTTTCGAAAACCACTCTGTCCAGCATATACGAATACGTTAAAGATGCTGATTCGAGATGGAGCTATTAAAGACTGTTGATCTTCATAAGAGGAAGGACTGCTTGTCGAATCTCTCTGATTGCAAGCAGAGTTATTTGACGTTGATTCTGTCGTGGTTAGAAATCTATGGACTCGCAAGGACTTCTCACTACTGATTCTCAGGGTGATTCCTAGGATGCAGTAGGACGGTTCCTTCAGTTCATCCTTTTCCTGGGTGATGTGTATGGATGGATGTCGGACAGAGTATTTCCAAAAAGGTCACATACATTGATTTCTTCAACCATAGCAAGAGTGGAGGCGGAGAAGGAAACTTCTTTTAGCTAAAACGTAAAGTATTGTTGTGAACGTCAATTAGTGATTTTGATCGATCTGACAATGTGGCATTCAAAGTGAATGTGATGTGATAATTATAAAGGTAAAGCGTAGCCCAAAGAGTCAACAACGGGGAAATGGAAAAAATCGGGTAAGTCGCATGGCTATGTGGGTCGCACCCATTAGGGTATATCATTACTTGATGTGGAGAAATCAAATGCCTTCGGTTGTCCCTTTTATTTTTATTTGTATGCTTTCGGCGGTTGGCTGGCCGCCAACTGTGGTGATGTTATATTCGGTACTCTCAAGCGAAGGGAGGGCCAGTCATGTTTAGCCTGGTTTGCTAGATGTTCGGTTGTCCCATACCTTGTCACACTACAACAAAATGTATATTTTATAGCTATATAGGACAACGTTGCCGCATAGGCCCCTATACATGCTCGGGTCGGCTAGGGTTTCAACGCTATTTCGAAACAATACTTCCGTGCTAATGCTATTCAATAGAAGATAGGCGGGAAAGAAATTTTTCTGCGGGAAGTAAAATAATTTTGTCCAGATTCCTTCTCACTTCCCCTCATCATTTCCACATACCTAAATCACTTGTACTAAATCTTCGTCGCGTCTGCCATCCAAAGAACGAAAATCGATATCGCGACTATCATCTCCACATGCCCTACATCGCCATTCCTAAATTGAAGCTGTCATTCCCCTACATCGCCATTCCTAAATCGAAGTCGTCATCCCCCGCCTCCCCCATCAGAAGAATGAAAGTGCCTATGTTTCGGTCATTGTTGTTCCCAATAAAATCGCTGTTCTCATTTTCCCCTAAATCGCTGATTGGAAATCGAAAATTTTGAAGGGCACTTCAGGTATCATATTTTTTAGGGTTCACTCATATAATTCTGGAATTTTTTTAGTAGTGTTTAACCTCTGCTGGGCTTCAACTTGTTTATATGAGCCTATGAAGTATATGATATGCTAAAATGTGTAAGTTTAAAGATATTAACGTCCAATTCTTAGCATAAGAATTGGTTTCAGAAATATGCTGTTACTGAGCATACATGAATTCTAGTGCGGTGAGAACTTTTAGTACACTAGTTGAATTGATTACATACATCAGTTTCTAATGAATGAACTAAGTTTTATAAACATGTTTGGTTTTAAAAGATTTAAAGTCTTACACTTCAATTATCATTTTTCTTTTCAAATGGTTATCAAATCTATATTATACTTGAGTTTTTCCCAGGTATGTGACTTTGAATATTACATTATTGCAAATATTTTAACAAGAGACACATTAAAAAAAAGGGTATGTCTTCTTCAGCCCTAACGTTTATACGAAATTATATTTAGAAAGCAAAGATCTTGTATGACTTCTTATTGTGATATGCATATGAGTTCTAAAATATATCAGTTTCAAACATACACATGCTTTTGTATGCATAATTTTGATTTGGTTTTGAATGTGTGAAGCTTTTGGTACTGTAGTTTATAAAATAATAAAGATTAATTTCAAAGCCTTGAATGCGTTCCACGTCAAGTCCATATGAATTTCTCTTATGAACGTTTTAGCGTTGAACACATTAGATGTCGAATAAATAAATCTAAGATGAATATGAATTCCAAATGCAATTGATATACATTCATGAATTATAAAAAAATAAAAATAAAAAGTGAAGAAAAAAAAAGCATAAAAATCATGTAAGTTGCCCCTAAAATTCCTAGAAATAAACATGAATTATTTTAACTCTAATTATGATAAGTTGGAAGCTTACTCTCAGTTCATAATTCTAGGACCGCTTGTATATGCACTAAATTTCAACTCTTAACGTGAGAATGGAGCTAGTGGCCAAAGGTTTTGATTAGAGAATTAGTTGTTCTCTTTATGTGTCATTAACATCTACGTGTATATGACAGATATCCTCTTGTATATATACAATAGGATCAGAGAATTTCAACTGTCCTCTTGTTTACAGATGACTCATGCATTTATAGGTAGCAAGTTCCTCTGTAATACAACAATATGATAGGTATCCTCTGTTATTTCCATTCTTTTTTTAATGCTTTAGAAAGTTATATTAAAGTATGAATCAAAGTTTCTAGTGTTACTAAAACACAAAAGAGGACATCTGTTACTTATAGTGGAAAAGGGTATAAAAGGATAAGCCCATATTTTTGTGTATGAAAGGAAGATAGTGGTCGAATGTTCTCTTTATAAAGATGAATATAGAAGTAACTGACATTGACCATATATATCAATCTGTTAAAAAAATTGAGACATCCTTTAATCGAAACTTAAACAGGAACATAGTATTTTGTTGTGGTTGCCTCCCATGTGTCAACTAAAAACAAGTATTTGAAACTGGATTAGTTTGGTGTCGTAAGACTTCGGAAATATTATTGGAGAATCTTGACGAACCGGACTTAGGTGAATTTTTAGATTTTACTTTTGAACCTTTTCGCATATTTGTACTTGGTGGTGGTGTAGCTTCAACTTCACTTAATTTTACACACTGGATCTGCTCTGCTTTCTTGATATCATCTGAAATAACAACATTTCCAAGAGGGGTCTTAGTATTTTCCTTATTCCCGTAGTTAGTTTGTATCAACATCTTGACATCAGGCATACATTCACTTTGACTTTCAGAATCAGACTCATCTTGTGTGCTGTCCTCTTCATGGGTTTCACTAAAATCAAGTTCCATGTCATTGTTTTCAATTTTAACTTCGGTGTCCTGTTCTGTTGTTTTAGGTAAATGGACGCATATAATTCTCCTTGTCATTCTCTCTCTGGATATTCAACTTGGCCACTCTGGATAATCTTAAAGTATTTGCACCCTTTCAAGCATTAGAATTCTCCTTGTTCTTATCATCATGTCTAGTTGTTTACCTGCAGATTTTAGATGTTTTCTACCAATATATGCAAGCTTAGAAGATGTTTCAAGCACTTTGTCGTTCTCATTCGCCTTCAAAATTTCATTTATGTTAGTTTCATGTCGTTTAGGAGGAGTTTTCTGTTGGGAATTTCTCTCCTTGTTTCTCTCTGAAAGACATGGTTTGACAAAATGCTGAAGCATATTATCAAAAGCAGTGTGAGGTGGTAGATATGTAGGAGTCAGTTTTGATCTCCAAAAACTATGGGTGCAAATTTCAGGCCATTGTATTCTTTCTGCTGGATCTTTGACCATAAGACTATCAATCAAATTCACTAATGATTTGGATGGGTAATTAGGGAGGGGTGGTATAGGTTCTGACATGTTACAATAAACACACCTTTTTTTAGTCCATAACCTTATGATATGATAAAATGTCAGTTAGTTAGCGATTTTTAATCTTTAATAAGCATGCTCTCGTGTGTATTCATGTTTGATATCTTTGGATGATCAATGTATACTGAGATATCGTTGGACCGCTCATACAGGAGCATGCTCGAGTCACAATTGATGATTGACGGTCAATTGATGATGATTTGAAGTTTGTATTATGGAGTTCTATTCAGGTATCATTTTCATATAATTATTATGAATTCTTGCTTTCTTTGTTCATTTTTGGTCAGTTTTTTATCTGTTGACAATGGCTTCCATTTGACTTCTTATCTGTTGTCCTAGTTCAGCACTTGCCCTTCATTTTTAGCATAAATTAGCATTGTTACTTCTAGTTTAAGGGTAGCCTTTCAAATCCAGTGAGTGCTGTATATAGGATCCGTTACCAGAAGCAGCAGGTCTCTAAAATAGGAAAAAATAATGATGACGAGGTAAAATTGCTTCTGGTTGAGGTCCCTATGTCAGCAAAATGCTTCAGCGATGAGCATTGGGAGGAGGAGCACAACTCTGTCTTGCACGGGATGACACGTCTTTTCACATGCTTTTTTCTTAGGCCTTTTGAATCTGTCTTATTTTATTCTTTGCATTCATTGTCTTTTCCATCTCTCTTTTCAGCGTAACCATGCTGCGTGTTTGAAGCCAAAAATGATGTTTGTTGACTACATTATCTCTTGACTTACACTATCCCATCCATCTCCCACCAATGTACATCTTTCTCTCTTTCAGCGTAACCATAATTTAACCAAAAAACCGATCCCGGTTTTCTTTAAAAAAAACCTCTGCATTGATCAACCTCAGAAGCTTCAAACGCCTTGGCCTCTGCTCCTTCAACCTCGCGCACCAATTTTTTTGTTTTTCGTTCTATCGGCCTTCGCTAATGGCTAGGGTTTCGAATAGTTTCGGGATGATGAAAAGGTTTAGTAGGCGAATATGAGTCGGGTTTACCATTTTACATACCTGGTTATAAAATAAGAATGCGCAGCATGTCTGATTTCGTGTTTTATGAGCATCAACGGCAAATAGTGGCATATTTGACCATTTACTATTTCAGCTTTTGACCGTTTACTGTTTCCGCTTTTTCTTGTTATACATGTTTAAAACTTAAATATTCATGATTTTTTTAAAATCAGATTGAATTTACACTTGCATAACTATAATTGTAATTTGATGGAATCGTCTATATATGGCGCACTAAAATGTGTAAGTTGGCTCCGATATATGTTGGTTCTAAACTAATATCAGATGCTGAGTATACCGTTGTTCATATACCTTGATAAGGCTGAACTGATTATATATTTATATTATAATCCGACAAAAAATGAAGATAACGATGGATTAAATTTATACGACGTTCAGAGAAATAGTTTTTTATATTACTTTATATGTTGTATTTTTGTATCCTCTATGAAATTTGAATAATTTAACATAATTGATTATTTGTATCATATATTAATTTTTGTACTTATAAAAAAAAGTACTGGAATAGACAAACCGGAATACCCGGGATTTTCGGAACAAAACCGGGATTTCAAGTTTTCTACTTGACCGGAACAGAAATGGAAGCCGGGATTTCGAACCATGGTACGAGTACATGTGCACCATCATGTTTTGTCCTTCTTGTGCCTATACATGTTGTTATATTGCAGCCTTGTGATGGTTGTGTGCACACAACACTGTTGTTACTGGTGCATGCTGCTAACTCTTTGTCCACTTTTATGTTCTTTTCTAACCGTCTTATGCTGCAATCATGGTTTTTGACTTTGTTGCCTTGAGATACTATGTTGTGAACGTATGTTTCACACCTATTTAGCTTGCATTGTTATATTGAAGCGGCTTGTATCATTGCTCTAGTAGCATGTTGATCTTCAGTTTGAGTTGCACCTCTATGTACATGCTGTTATGCCCACTTGTGCACACTGCACTTCATTTAATGGTGCATTCACATCTGCTAGCTATTCATGTACTTATATGTTTCCTTGTTTGAGTATGTCCGCACTTATGCTGTAAGAACTCAGGTTAATTAAATTTGAGGCTGCCTTGACCATTTGTTGTATATGAGTCTCAATCATTTTTTTCCTTGTACATTTGCACATGATTGCTTGTTTTTGTTGATGTTGCAATGTTGTGTGTTTTCCATTTTTCCTGTGAGCTACTGCTTGGTCATGTTCACTTGACTTGACAGTAGCATCCTTTTGGATGTGTGCCTTGTGCACTGGATCAGATTGTATTTTTGAGTTCAATGTGGACTTCGCTGACTTGTACATGACTAGTTTGAATCTTGTTCACTTTTGAGACTTAAAGCTCTTCATGTTGAGCTGTTTGGGTTACTTCAGAATTTGCTGATTTGGTTTTGATCATCATGGCCGTGTTCACTGGATATCTGCATAATATAACAACCTTCACTTTTCAAAACAACCTTAAAATTTTTTGAGTTCTATAAATGATCATCATGGCCGTGTTCACTGAACATCTGAATAATATAACTTGAGTTTCAACGTGAGAATTTATGGTCAGATTCAAAAGCAGTGGAATGAATCAAGGGTATGAAGACCATATACTTTGTAGTTCGTACTCTATTGTTAATGTCGGAAAACTCTAGCATGTTAGAAATCAAACAACTCTTCTACATATCATTCATCACATGCTAATATCAACACAGGCAAACCATATTATTTACCTCATTCTGCATACACAGGGAAATATACCACTCATAGTACATGTAATGCTGATAGTATTTCTTATTTACTTACAGTTAGAGGTGCTTGGAATTACTGTATTTTTAAGAAACTATTTAGTTGACTATACACATAATAAAAGCCAGACAATAAATGTCAGGTCAAATAAGATAAGCAACCCAAAAAAAAAAAAATCAAAGCTACTATTCAGTAGCTGTTTATTCTCATCTAGCTTCTCGAGAACAGAGTCACAAAGATCTGCTGTGTTTTTTCAGTAAGTTTCCATGATATCCATCCTATAGGACATTTTTCAAATCGGCTTGAGTGGCTATACATATCTCTAACCCTTCACAATAGAAGAACATTATATACATCCTTTTAATCATGGAACTGTCACATTTTGTATTAAGGAAAAACAAAAATTAGTGATTTTTTTTAATTAGATTTCAGCAAATTCACTTGGTGTTTCTCGAAATCTTAGATACTAAGGCTTGGGATACCAAACATCACAAATCAGCCATGATGTCATATGACAAACTAAATGCATCGTAAAAGTTTGCTTCTTGTTGTTTCAGAATGCATGCATAAATACTTTGTTGTACTTGGTATTTGTTGGACTATAGCACAACCAAGCTCAAAACATGTCTTAATCATTACAAGGTTTTGGTATTTGGTGCATGTTTCTTTCGGAAATATCAGAAGTGGATTGCTATAAGAACCTTGAACATGTAGGTGGATGCACAAATGGTGACATGTCGATTTTTGCAAATTCATTACTTACGGCTGACACCAAAGAAAGCAGTTGTGGAAATTTGATTGCATTGTTTGTATCTAGGTTTGTCTGTTCTTGCAGCAGTAGGTGGAGTAGCTAACATGGTATGGACTATTACTGCGATGATGAAAAAGAGCGATGGATATCAATTTCTACTAATGGGGATGAAAGATAAGAGGATAAAGGCAACACATGAAACTCCGAATAACAGTCATCAAGTTTCAGGTTTGTTTAATCGTTCTTCATTTTTGTTCTATTTTACTTTGCTAAGCCATAATAAAGAGAAATTTAAGCAAAATAACCAATTGTCAAGATGACATTTACATGCACAGCGCATGCATTTAATGCTTTTAAATTCGTTTTTCTCTTTAGATTTGAACAGCGTCCAAATTAATCTCAAAATTGTGCTTAAAATGCATAACAGTCAATTAGTGCATTGGAAAATTGAAACCCCTTTTGTAAAGGTACCTCTAATTCGTATATTATTTAATTATTTCATGAATAATATTTACTATTGTTGCTGATAGTACCAAATTAATGGTAGTTTTACTTGAGATCGGTAGATACTTGCTCATTTTACCCTATTTTCTTTTAATTAGCTTAATTGCATAATATACTGGCAATTAACTTCATTGCATGCAGATTGATGCCCATTTATAACTGACGCAACTGCCCTACGTATGCATATACTGCCCTATGTATGCAAGTAACTGCCCTATGTATGCATATGCTTGCTTCTTAAGGTCTTCCACTCCTTTTATTTTATTCTGTTTCAGTTATTTATTACTTTTGCAAATGGCGTTACTTGCATGCTGCAGGTTATACGTTTGTATTTAGCCACACACAAAAAAAAAAAAACTATTTTACAAACCAATATATCGCCATAGCCAGGATCTTATGACCATGGCATGTATACAATTAGTTTGTTATCTTGGTATAAACTTCTAGGGTACCAAATATCATTGTTATAAAGTGGCTCAATTTGTTTAAAAGCTGGAATTTTGACTTATATCTCAGCTAGTTAATGCTTTAATTGGTCCAAAATAGTTTATGTAAACTATTTTATGCAAGGGAGCCGTGGAAATACAGGTTTTTGTTCGTATAAAACATGGATAAAATCCTTTGGCAGACTTAAGTATTCATTAAGTATATAAAAATATACTGGAATTTGTAAAACGGAATCAAATTGAAACTTTCGAAAATTCGAAACAGAACCAATATGTAGATAATATCTTACAAAGCAATATTTATGACTGTTCGAGTAAGAACATCAAATTGAATCAAGATGTAGATAATATGCGTATAGAGAGATAGCAAGCACATCAGATTTTGGTTTGTAATGATTTTTTTAAACTATACCCTAAATGTAATGTTACATTCATCTACTTTTCTCACAAAGCAATATTTATGACTGTTTTGAGTATTCAAATTTTAGTTGAATGAACATATAACATTGTTTTGAACTTAATTGACACAAGTAGCTATAAATTACATCAATAGTAAAATTAATGTCTACATACACAGTTTCTATCTTGAAAACTAGCTAGAAGACTATTGAGGAAGCAAGCTGCAATATTAACATCCAACTCCGTTCACATTTGCATGTCTACTCTTAAAAGAGGAATCACCAACTAATGCAATTCAGAGGGAATTAGAATATAAACAGGTATGGTATGCCTAGAATTGTTGGGAAATATATATGTAAGAAATAGAAAAAAAAGGCAAGGATATTAAATATATGAATGTCAAGTGGATTAAAATGGAAACGCAAATTAAAAACTTATTCAAATAAAATTCATAAACTTGGGATGAAGAATATTTTTGTATGTGCACTTTGGCCTGTAATTAATTTACTATCACGATTTCGGGGAAAAAATGGAATCACCATTTAATGTTTAGGACTGAAAAGGAATTATTTTTGAAGCAATTCTGGAAAGGGGATTTTTCCTACAAAGACAAACTCATCCAAAAACTTGCCCAAAAAGACAAGAGCCCAAAAACTTGCTCAAAAGGACAAGTTTTAGTGCAAATGGTGGAATTCAGGGGGGTCCCATGTTTTTCCACTTTGCACTAAAACTTGTCCTTTTGAGCAAGTTTTTTACCCCTTGTCCTTTTGGACAATTTTTTTGGTCTTTTTGTCCTTAACAATTTTTTCCTGTTCTGGAAATCGCCATAAGTTGAATAAAATTAAGTAATTGTGTATTGAAAGTGATATGGAAGTAAGCAATGAAACTTATACGATTATGATCCAAATTGGGTGAGGCTAATACCAATTAAGCCATGCCAGAATTTATGAAGATGACATAGATTCTACTCTTAGACTTCCTGGACATATGATAAAAACAGTGCTAAAAAAAAATCTTAGGATCATAAAAATACCTACATTCAAATGCGTTAAATGTAGTCATCATGTGATATTGTAAGTTTACCTCACAAATCAATTCTTGGACATCAAAATGGCTAACAGAAAACAGAAAGAGGCTAATGATTACTGATTTGCATACCAGTTAAACAAACCTTATTTTTCCTTATAAAGACTAAATAATGAATTTTGTATATTTATTAGTAGTTTGGTAATGAAACTAATTATTTTAGATGTTAAAAGAATTGATATTTCCAAATAAGCTTCTGGGGATTGAAAGTAATCTACAGAACAAAAGATGAATTACATTAGGTTGTATAGCAAGGTAAGTCGTATGTCCTTGTGATATAGGATCCTAATCAAATTGCAAGTAATGATGAAAGAAAACATACCTAATATTTAATCGTGTATTTTATGTGAAAAAGTGGGTGCAAGAATTCCGCATAATTATGGAAGCCTAACAAATTGTAAGCTTACAACCTAAATAACCCTCGAAACCTTAAATCTGACAAGTTGAAAGTGAGAATTTTGGTAGATTAGAAATTGTTACCCACTTTACCTATAGGAGAAAACGATTTCATGGTTGAATTGACCGTTGAATTACCCTGACAGTTACGACCACTGTGGGTAGCGTTAATTGGCTTAGTGGATGTCGAAGAAAATAAGTAAGGAAGATGATCTTGGGAGAAAACGTTGTTAATTAGCCTATATGGAGATGGGAGATAAAAATAGGGGAGATAATCTGAGAAAATAAGTTCAGTTGGTGGCACAGTTTGAAGGAAAGCAGCATTTACAGTTTCAAGTTCCTATTTTCTTGTTTAAGTAATAGATGAGAAAGCCACTTCAGAAAATTATATGGGACATTAGTATGCTAAGATTACAACATTAACATGGTCATTTACTTAATAAAAAGACATATCAGATGATGTGGCAAGGACTATTGAATCAGTTTAACAGAAAATAACCACATACCTATCAGAAATTACACGTAGGATCTAAACATTTTATCATTTGTTATTTTGTGTTATCATAACACCAAATGCAATATACATGTGCACGGGAACGTAAACCCATGCTTTCAACTATATTTATGATAATTTTAGCTGAAGTGTATTCGAAATGCTATTTAGAATTTTGACATTCACAGAGCTTTTAATATGTATGAAGTTATACTTGCGTAAAATATACATTCATATATACAACTTTTAGGCAAACTTATACAATTTTTCTTATTTGATTTGCAGTATGTTTTTATATTTGTGACGTTTGAGGGTGAGGCAGTAACCTGTGTAAGGCTTTTGAATAAAATCTGATGTTGTTTGTCAGCTAAAAGAGGTTGCTTTAGGTTGTCATGATTCATGAGAGTTGGGAGCAGCAACAATAGGCGTCAAAGAAAACAAGGTGTTGGTCGCTGCTACTTCTTAGGTCTGTTTGTTCTGTTTTAGCAATTTGTCTATCAAGATATATATTCTTTATATTTATTTACATGTATGACAGTTTTCTCTTATATGTATGGCATTTTTCTCTCACATGTCGTCCTTTCCAGTTTTCCACCTCCCGTAGTCCTCCAAGCATGGGTAACTTCTGCACCCTTTTTGCATTTCATGCTTCCAACGCAATTACCTCCATCCCCTAATTTATTTCTTCAATCATGTGCAGCCTGCAAAGTCTTTGCCCTAGTGAGTTTGCTGCCTTACTTTGGATCTGAATGATTTACTTACCACCCTTCGTTTAAGGTAATTCCCTTTGCATTTCAGGATCATTCTCAGAGATTTTGTTTAAACTATTTAATTTGTCATGTAAATTTATGGTATCTAAAGATGTTGAATCATCATTCTCAGTACACTACTTTGGTTGACAAGATTCTATCTTTGTTCTGATCTGATTACTTGACTATGCCTTTTTTTCATTTGCTATTGCTTTCTGTTTTTAATTTAATGGAATCAACGTGGTTTCATAAATGCTAACTTTCAAATCTTTTTTTTTTTACACTTTTTATCCCGTTTTAATAAAGGGAAAAAAATTTTTAAGGACAAATTAGTGTAATATTTTATCCATAAGGACACCACTATTATATTTTATCCTAAAGGACAACTTTTAGCCCAGCCCAAAACAAACCCAGTATTTCATTTCCTTTCGTTGTCGTCGTTTTACTTTTACAATCCGCCATAATTGAGAAATGGAGAAATAAATGCGCCCAACTCAATCGCCGCCTACCCAGTGCTCTAATTTAGACGTAAACCCTAACATCACTAGTCACATCGATGAAATGGATATGATTGTCGAAAGAAATTTAGAAACCCTAGTTGAAGCTGCAGTATTGTCTCAAGCCGGAGTTGAAACCCTAGTTACCGATCCTCAAAATCAAACGGATAAAATCGCAGGGGATAGTGAAAATGATAACGTTGGTTCCCAATTTGATGATGGAAGAGGAAATAGTGGAAAAACTGATAATCTTGACACTGGAATGGTGGATCAATTGAAAGTTGGAGTAGGAAGTGATTTATTAGATGGAAGAAATGATGGAAAAAAACAAATTACAGAAAGCAGTACAGTTTTGAGAAGGGAGACTCGTTCGAAACAGAAAAATGACCCAAAATTTGTTGCAGCAAAGAAGAAGAAGAAAATTAGAGTCAATAAAGAGAAGGTAAATATTATTAGTAGCTAGAAATTTCAGTACTGTTTATTAAAATTTAGTAATAACAGTTAGAAATATTCATTAAAGTTATTCATATTAAGAATTTTAGAATAATATTTGTTTTAATCTTTGTGTTTGAATAAGTAGTTATATTTTCTAAGGCTTTGTAGGGTGCATTATGTGTTGTGACCATGTGTTGAATTTTTGTAGTTATCATTTTTTTAATTTTTTAAGGGTCATATTTTTTTTAATCTCAATTTCCGTGTCCATGGTTATCTCTTTTTGTTCAATGCAGTTATCATTATTGTTTAGCAATTTTAAATGCAGTTTATAGTTATCATTTTTCAATGTTTGTAGATATCATTTTTTTTAAATGAGTATCATTGCACAGATTCTGGGCATCAATGTATGAAGATTCTATGGTACATGTATTAAATTTTGTAACAATTAATGTTTATTTTGTGTAGGTTAAAGAAGGATCAAAACCAAAAATATTTGTAGATAAGGATGCTGACACCAATGAAGAAAATTCTGTAAGTAAAAAATGCTAAGTTAATTGATATATAAATGATAATTACAATTTTGTTAAAATGATAAATTGAGTACAGATATTTATTTAAAATGATACTGTATATGTGCAAAAAAAGATACCTTGAGTAAGAAAGTAATTTTTAACTTGATATAAACTAAGTTCAATAAAAAATGATAATGTAGAATGTAAAAATGATAATGTAAATTGTTAATGTAACTGATAATTAGATTAATTATTTTTTTAAATGCATTATTGTCTATTGTGTCACTAATTTTTATTAACATTTTCTGTAATTTTTTTTATTAAAACTAGGATGATGATTTTCAGAATCCAAGGCCTCGAGAAACTAAGTCTGGTATTTCAGTGCGAAGTAAAGAAGATTTAGTTGTAGGTGAAAAAACAAGTTGTGCTTCAGCTTACAGAAGTGGGTTGCAATCGTCGTACAAAACGATATGTATGTTGAGAGATAAAAAAGCTTTGACTAGCAAGCAAATTGAGTATTTGAAAAGAACTCCGTTTTATGATTTCTTTTCTGTTTTTTATGAGAAACATATTTCACTAACAGAGTGCAAGAAAAAAGCAGAAAATTTGGATGTAGTTTATTCATGCTACTCAGTGGAGAAAGAATGCTTTGTTTTTGGTGAAAGTGAAATGGAAATTTGCCCAAAAGATATAAGTTTACTCTTTTACATGCCTTTAGAAGGTATTGATATAGATGACACTCCAAAAATGACTAGTAAAACGATACCGACAGATTGCAAGGAATTTGTGGAAAGAAACTTTGGAAAAGCGAAAATCATTGTAAGGGGATTAATTGAAAAAGGAATTAAAGATATAGTTGGGAAGAAAAAAAAGGGGTTTGAGGAGGACTTGCCACGTCTTTTGATTATGTTAATATTGCTCACATTTTTCTTTCCCAACAACCAACAAAAGTTTAGGTGGGGTTTTGTTCCATACGTTGTAGATGTGAAGAAGTTTAGTTCAGTGTCATGGCCGAAAACAATTCATTCGAGTTTTAAAAAGTTTGTAAAAAGCTCTGTTAAAAATCCACGGGATATGGCTGGCTGTTCAATGCTTCCTTTGGTAAATATTTGCATATAGTATTTTTTTCTGTATATGCTATCTAGTAATAATGAAGTCAGGTTTAACATTAGTTTATATGTTATGCAGTATGTATTGTGCGAGAAGGTAAATCTAATTGCGCAAAGGAAGAAGTTTGAGAACAAAATCCCTCGATTTGCTAGGTGGGATTTGAGGAAATTGAATAAAATATTGAACAAGGAATTTTTGGACAATTTTAAAGCCGGACAGGTAAAAATATCATTACTTCAGTGTAAATGTTGCACACATGGATATTATTTTTCTGCTATCAATTTAATAATTTTTTAGGATTTTTTTTTCCTTTTTTGTTAGAATAAAAGGACATGGGTATCTTTTTTTCTTCACTGCAGTTATCGTTTTTTTTTTAAATTCTAAATGCAGACTTAGGTTATCGTTTTTTATATATTTTAGTTATCATTTTTATGATTCTTATCACTAAACAGATTCTGGATATCTTTTTTTTTAATATGTAGTTATCATTATTCTCACTTTTGTTGATTACACATAATTTCTGCGCAAAAAAAAATAGTAGCCAAAAATAATGTTGTCAGTTTAGTTTTTCATCATTCAATTTAATGAAGACACTAGTTGATGTAATGACACAATGGGTTATTCTTTCCAATTTAATATGTTGAGTATTTAACATATAATAGTCTATAGTTATCAATTGTTTAACTTTTCAGTTATTATTTAATTTATAGCAATGTTTGATCAGCTTTTGATTATCATTTTTTATCTATTGTTGGTATCATTTTTTCCTTTCGTAACCACTATACAGTTTTTGTATATTATTTTCTGGTTGCTTTAATTATCATTTTTAACATGAAGAAAGATATCATCAATTGTGCACACGTACAAAATACTGCGAATTTAAAAAAAAATTGTTATAAATTCAGTCATTTCCATTCCAATTCAGGAATGTGGCAACTATGCTGATTGATTCGTATAATGTTTATTCATGTATAGGTTATGGAGTTTGGAAGAATTGAATTGCATGAGGCGTTGCTGTTAGAGTGTAAGGAAAGTTTGGCAAGTAGAGCTGCAATAAAAGGGAAAGCTGCGCAATCCAAAAAAAGAAAGCGTGGGCAGCAAGTCCAAGAAGTAGAAAAAGTTGATATGGACATGGAAAATAGAGTTCTGAATTATCGCATCATAGAATTGGAGAAAGAAAACAAGGCAATTAAAAGGAAGTGGATGGAAGAAAGAAATTTGAGAAGAAAAGTCGAAAAGGAGTTAGGCAGACTTAAAGACCTGTTGAAAAATCAGAAAGATGAAATGCAAAATGAGAAAACGGTTGATAAAGTTGATTTAGAAACGACACTTGATGATGCGCATACAGATGAAAACATGACAAGTAATGAAATAAGTAAAAATGAGGTGAATAATGAGAGTCAGGACCAAAATAAAATGAACGATAGCATGCCGATTGATGATGAAAGAATTTGTAAGGAAGAAAACATGGCTGATGGAGTAGAGAATGAAACAACGCCAATCGCAGTTCAAGATTCTATTGATAACAGTGGGACAGGGAAAAAGAGTGTACAATAATTGACGACATTGATCCTCCAAACTTTAGTTTTAATTTGACTGCAGAGATTGCGAAGATCAGAGTCAAAAAAGGGAATCAGCAAAAAACAGTTAAAAAAATGTTTAAAAAATCATCTTCCAGATCAAATAGCGCAAAACCACCTTCATACATACTCAGAATGAGAGCAAGAAGAAGAAAACAAAATAGAAAAGAGGAGTACGAATATTATGTAAAAGCAACGAAGAAAACACGGGTAACAGAAAAGAAGGAGACTAAAGGTTCATGCGAACGGAAAAATGATGAGTTTCAACTTGCATTGATTCCATTTGATAATGAAAAATGCAGGGGAAAAAAGGTAATTGAAGATAACGTAGAGCAGGAACAAAATGTTAATCTTGTAGAGCCAATAAATGTTGAAGAACCTTCATGGAAAGACTTGAAGTTAGAAAAATGCAAAAAAGTGATAAAACATTTCAATGATGAGGTAGCCAGAGTTGTAAGGAAGTTTTATTCCATGTCAATAGCTGAAGATAAGTGAGTATAATATTTTCATCTGTATTAAGACAATATTGAAAAAAAATTATTAACTGGTTGACATGTAAATAATTGACAGTCCAATAGCTTGGGAAGATGATGATCTGGCAAGGGGAGGATGTATTGTTACGAAGGATATGCTGACAGAAGTGATGAGAGGTTCATTAACAGATGGGCAGGTAAACATATGTACAAAAAATTGTTAATGATTTTCATTGTTTTTAAAAAATGATAACTATATTTTTTATTTTTAATATGGACAGCATAATCACTAAGGTAATGATTCATAAATAAAAATTAAAATGATAATTAGATATCTTTTTTTTAACAATTCAATAATCTTTTAATTTCTTGTAATGGTTATTTAGCTTTTGATTATCATTTTATATATATTGCAGGTATCATTTTAGGATATGTTATCTACGTTACACTTTTTAGATATCATTTTCTAGCTGTAATAGTTATCATTTTTTATATTAGGAGAGCTACCGTAGACTGTGCAAACATAATTAGGATATATGATGGTGTATCATGTTTAGTTACTTTATGTAATATATTGCTGTCATTGTATTTTCAGATAATCGACTGGTGCACTCTTAAATGTGATTTAGTCGATTACAATTACGCAATGTCTACACTCATGACAGTAAGTTGATTCACAGTTTTTTTTAATAATATTGTTATAGTATTCATGTTTTCATTAGTAATTAAAATAAATTTTACATTGTACAGAAAGGAATTATGGAAGGCAGAAGTTCAATTATTAATTGTTTGGTTACTCCTTTCTTAAAAGAAGCAGCTTTGAAGAATTATACGGAAAAGATTTACTTCCCATTACATTTTGACAACCATTGGACGCTGCTGACATTAGCATATGCAAACATGCAATGGGTTCACTTTGATTCGATGAGACCAAGAAGATCAAACAAGTCGAATAATCTTCATTTAAATGAAGCATATGAAGTGGTAAGAAAATTCAAATGTCCTTATTGTTGGTAAATTAGTACTAATAATTGTTAAATACAGAGAAAGAAAGTTGAAGAAATTCTGCAAAAAATATGGGTTGAAAATAAAATTGAAGATAAGAAGATTGGTGAAGGAGAGATTTTTCAGGAACCATGTGCACAACAACACTCTGACAGGTAAATATTTTAATATTTTTTAAATTTTTTTTGGATAATTTGGTAAATACAAAAAATGAAATAATTTATAATGATAATTGATTGTAATCGACATAATTGAGTATCAAATGCAAACAAAAAATAACTGAAAAATTTTCTTTATATTTTCTAAAAATAAATGATTTTGATTTATGCAGAACGGACTGCGGGATATTCGTCATCGTAAATATAATTTCAGACAACAGGGCTGAAATTCCTCTAAAGGTATCAAAAGAGAAAATGGATAAAATAAGAGCAATGATCGTACATGAAGTTATATCGAATCATGCATGCTGCTGGAATTTGGTTCGTTTCGTCACTGGACTGACCAAGAAAATTAAAAAAAATGAAAGAAAAAATGAGTGAAACAGTGCAGTATGATGTAGTTGGTTAGAAAACACTGTATTTCCTTTTAGTTTGAAAAGTATGCAAATGTTAATGTTTTTAATTTCAGTAAAGGATGGGTGTATGAATGAACTACTAATCTTGCATGAATACATTATGATTAATCTGAAAAGTTGAAATATTGCAGAATTTGATTGGAAAGGATTGAATGTATGTTATTATTTTTTGTATTCTCAGTATTGTGTATGTGTGCAATAGTGATGTAACAAGAAAAAGTTTAAAAATGATAACTACAAGAGTAAGAAAATGATAA
Organism: Allium sativum; assembly: GCA_030737875.1. NCBI lineage: Eukaryota > Viridiplantae > Streptophyta > Magnoliopsida > Asparagales > Amaryllidaceae > Allium > Allium sativum. The sequence continues at coordinate 686,680,026 of CM060919.1, forward strand.
CTAGAAACTGTATGTTGAAAAAAACCCAAAAATGATACCTGCATTAAAATAAAAATGATAACCAGAAACTGAGTAATTATTTGTTGAACAAAAATGATAGCTACACTAAATTTAAAAAGATAACCCGAAACTTTGTATTTGTTTGAAAATCCAAAATGATAATTGCATTCTTAAAAAAATGATAATCAGAAACTGGGTATTTATTTGTAATACAAAAATGATAACTGCATGCTTAAAAAAATGATAATCAGAAACTGAGTATTTATTTGTAATACAAAAATGATAACTGGGTTCTAAAAAAAATGATAATCAGAAACTGGGTATTTATTTGTAATACAAAAATGATAATTGCATGCTTAAAAAAATGATAATCAGAAACTGAGTATTTATTTGTAATACAAAAATGATAACTGGGTTCTAAAAAAAATGATAATCAGAAACTGGGTATTTATTTGTATTACAAAAATGATAACTGCATGCTTAAAAAAATGATAATCAGAAACTGAGTATTTATTTATAAAACAAAAATGATAACTGTGTTCTAAAAAAAATGATAATCAGAAACTGGGTATTTATTTGTAATACAAAAATGCTAACTGCGTTCTAAAAAAAATGATAATCATGGACTTTAAAGATGATAACTACATAACACACTAAATCGTACTGACTAATTCATTGAATCAATAAATGCATTAGTTTAATAAACAATTTTTTTGATTAAACAATGAAATGACAAAAAATATCGGACCATAATTGAAGCGACCCGAAACTTCCCCGGTCTCCGAAGAGATGAGAAAGAACGAATTACTGTGAGGACAAGACAAATCAGAACACAAACGGAAGAACATTTCATTGTATATTACAACAATGCATCAGATTACAAGAATATACAGAGTATAAAAGAATATTACACAGAAATATCAGAGATTTAAATTACAATTAAATACATAGCAACGGAAATAATACAATACACAACTAGAAGAGATATACGGATACAAAGCTTTCCGGATATCGTTCCAGCTGTAAACCAGGATCCTGCGAATATAAATCTGCAAAACCAAAACTACTAGCTGCCCGTGTCAAAATAAGGGCACCCAGAGTTTAGGTTAAAACAATAAACTCCAGGTCAGTCATGTGACTGGTGTGAGAACTAAAACAGTTAATCTTTATTTTAAAGTTAGGTAAATCAAGGGACCACGCCGTATAACACGGAACGGGTTTCCTCCCAAGAATACCAGTGCATAAAACAAACAGCGCAATGCTAAATAAAGAAAAATGAAGCTATTATAAGACCCAGGTCCCATCACACAATGCAACGCAAGCCGGAGGATAGGGTTTTTACCTTATAACAGCCAAAGCATGCTTGATACGTTTAAAACAAATCATTTGATACTATTATAAGTGTATAGTGTATAAAACAACTTCAAATCATAAGTATCAATCATAAGCGACATGAGCGTCCCATGCCACTATGTCACCATATATAGGTTTACAAATAAAACCGCAAATATCACGTATTTGGAAATTGGATTTCCGTCTGTGAACCGAGGCAAAAGATAGTCCTCAACCGATTCGAGACGCTCTAGCCCGCCCCTCAGGATCAGAGCTCGAGTGACCCTTGGATCGTCAGGGCCGGTCCACCGATGTGGATTAAAATGCCTGAACATGCGTTTCCCCGCCCTTTGGGGCGTAAATGAGCCAACGAATGACTCCATCGGACCCGGATCGTCCGATCAAACCGAGGCGCCTCGCAACAGCAACAACCACACAGGTGAAAAGTATATAAATGTCAGGGCTGGTAGGTCACTGACACCACCCTAGCTAGAAAGAAACGCATGCCCTCCCTGATGTCCTCTCCCGTTTCTGGTTCACAACCGGGATGCGAGGCTCGCGAATTCACGTTACACAAGGCTGTGCCACACAGGCTGTGCTTTGATCATCACCACAAGACTTTGCTTTTCAACAGAAGCCTCGATCAATTGCCACTTAGGCATGCCACACAGGCAATTCACTCCATGCATTTGATATCCATCAATATATAACCCCTGAGCTCGTACGTCTCAGAGAAGGGCGTTAAGCAAGAGAATAAATTCTCCGCCGCCAAACAGATATATATTTAATAGAAATCAATCACACGGATTAAAATCCAATGTCAGACACACAGTCCATTTACAAGTCCGTTCTGGGTCTGAACGAAACCGGAGGCACCTAGTACCCCGCATATCCATCGATCTCCAAGTACGTCTGGACGATCACCAACTGTTTCCATCTTCTTGGGTGTATAGCCCAATCAAGATCATCAGTAATTACCCAAACGACGTGAAGACTTCCGGTCTTCGACCACCGTCTTCATCTTCGACACCCCGTCGAATCAGTTATTCAGAATGGGATAAACCCGGTCTTTCTGAATAACTCGCGTATATATTATAAAAGTGTTACACAAACACAACATACGCCTCATTCCAATTCAGAATATTCTTTTATCCAAATATTCCTATACCTTGGGAAAAGTCCCCATTAATTTTATCCAAGATAAATTCTTTAAATTTATACTTTAATCTTCTTTGAATATCAATTCAAACTAGTCGGGATTAGCGAACCACACCGAAGTAATCATTTATTTTATTTCCCAATCCCAACCTATTCATCCCATGAAGTAAAACTGGTTATACTTCATATCTAACACCACGGTGTTATCGGTAAATTCAATTACCATTTCACGTTCAAATCTAATTAAAGATTTAACTATCGCCTGGAGTAAAACTGGTGATACTCCATTCTCGATCTTTTCAATCTAATTAAAGATTCATTAAAACTCCACTTAGTTTTAATCTGTGACTGGGTTAAAGAATCTGTGTCATTTAAAACACGGTTCACGATAAACCCAAAATCACATTCATTAATTATCGGGTTAAAGAACGAGGGTTATTTAAAACACTGTCCACGATAAACCCAAAAATCAATATCAATTCAATTCCAATTAAATATCATTTAATTGGTACACTTCATTAAATCTAAGTAAAAAGATTTAATCATTTCTCAACTGGGTTCAAGAACAGTGTTAGTGAAGACACCATTCACGACAAACCCAAATCACATTCGATATTCAATACAAGGCTCTGAATAGAAAATATATCAGCTTATATTCAATATCAAATTCTACGACTAACAAATGTCGTATTGGAAATAACGATATAAATAGATATCTTTCAAATTTCCATAACAACACCTGTATAATCACGAATTCCAACATCGAAATATTCCGAAGACAATTTCGATTCAAATCCACTCCAATGCAATCATTGGAAATTCTGGTTATTTTTAAAACCCTTTTCAAATTCAATTTATTTATTTGAAAATAAATAGAATTATAATTCTAGTTCAAAACTAGTTCACTTCGATAAAAATCTATTTTTATCTTTTCAAATATGGAGTTTTTCATCCCAAATCTTCACAAATCATTTCTTATGATTTTACACAAATTATTACTATTTTTAATAATTTTATCAAGGCCCGTACAGTCGATTTCCATCAACGGCTATCGAACTGCACTTACAGCGACCTTTTTCAAATTTGATTTGGACATAATTCCAAATCCAACCGTTAGATTTCAAATTTCTAATATCCGTTAGAAAGCTCTTTTCGATACGAACCCAACGGTTCCGGTTTTAGGAGAATCCGATGGTCGGATCTCCCGTAATGTCCGTTTGAAATAAATGGTCGAAATTCACGAACTGCCGCGGCGCGGCGCGTTCTATTCAGGCCATTATATTATATATATTATATATATAATATATATTTCGTCGATTTCTATTTAAAACGAATTATATAAATAGTTTTAAAATTCGTTTCAAAAGCAATTTCAACTTCCATTTCAATTCAAATCAAAATTGAATTCTTCCTTATAAATTCGTTTTCAGAATTCATTTCTATTCACTTCAAATTTCAATTCAATTTGAATTCGTTTTCAATTCAATTCATTTCGAAATCGTTTTTAATTCATTTCATTTCGAAATCGTTTTCAATTCAATTCATTTCGAAATCGTTTTCAATTCATTTCATTACGAAATCGTTTTCAATTCAATTCATTTCGAAATCGTTTTCAATTCATTTCATTATGAAATCGTTTTCAATTCAATTCATTTCGAAATCGTTTTCAATTCAATTCATTTCGAAATCGTTTTCAATTCATTTCATTTCGAAATCGTTTTCAATTCAATTCATTTCGAAATCGTTTCTCAATATTCATTTTAAAATGAATAAAATCGATATAAATATCGATTCACGTCAAAATGGCGTTAATCTAATCAACACGGCTTCATAAATTTCTATTTTCAAATATTCTATTTCAAATATTCTATTTCAAATATTCTATTTCAAATATTTTCATTTCAAATATTTCTTTTTCGAAACTGGAATGAGGCCCAATCAATTACCATATAATGTTAATTATATGGATTTTCTACAACACATGTATATATCAACAACGATGAATAATCAACCATCATCCAAAGTGCATTCTACACTGTACAAGCATCAAATATAAATATTCAACGCTTATAACAGTTTGTCAATCAATCGATCGACACACAACTAAACAATCGGGATTAGTGTACGTCAAATATCATCCCAATACCCGTGTGGGGTTTCAAACAATCAAACACAGATTTTATTTGTGCAGTTGGGCGATGTGTAAAATTTATCGTCCCAATCAATGTCCTTCAAATAGGTGTACATAAACAAACCATCTGGTTTGTAAATGAATATTTATTTATTCACATTCACGTTAAAAATTATATTTTTAACGATAAAATATTTTATTTCAACACATGAATTTCTATTCAGTTCATTTACACAATAAAAATGATATTTTTCTAACACATTTTAGAAAATTTCGGCGGCATAACGGCACGATACTAGAAACGGGACAAGGCCTAGCCTTATCCCCGGTCTAGTGAAGGCCCACGCCATTCACACATCAATCAAATCAATTCATTTCACCACACAATTCAATTTCAATCAAATAATCTAACTAATCTATGCAACCAAACAAACAAGTCCATGGTCTGTGGACGATTGTGTCGGGTGCTACTAAGCACCGTCTGCATCCTAGTATATATATATATAATTAGAAAAAGAAATTGAAGAGTGAGAAATTCTCACCGATAGCTATCCAACCATCTCGACTCTTCTTTTTGCAGAAGTCTTCGTCGTTCTCGCCCTTTGTCACCTTCGTTGACCGTATTCTCTACATATGTAAAAATCGAATTTTTACTTTGCTATTCAATATATAAAAATCGAATTTTTATTTTGCTATTCAATATATAAAAATCGAATTTTTACTTAGCTATTCAATATATAAAAATCGAATTTTTACTTAGCTATTCAATATATAAAAATCATATTTTTACTTAGCTATTCAATATATAAAAATCGAATTTTTACTTAGCTATTCAATATATAAAAATCATATTTTTACTTAGCTATTCAATATATAAAAATCGAATTTTTACTTAGCTATTCAATATATAAAAATCAAATTTTTACTTAGTTATTCAATATATAAAAATCGAATTTTTACTTAGCTATTCAATATATAAAAATCATATTTTTACTTAGCTATTCAATATATAAAAATCGAATTTTTACTTAGCTATTCAATATATAAAAATCATATTTTTACTTAGCTATTCAATATATAAAAATCAAATTTTTACTTAGCTATTCAATATATAAAAATCAAATTTTTACTTAGCTATTCAATATATAAAAATCAAATTTTTACTTAGCTATTCAATATATAAAAATCAAATTTTTACTTAGCTATTCAATATATAAAAATCAAATTTTTACTTAGCTATTCAATATATAAAAATCATATTTTGTTACATATATAAAAATTATATTTGTGTAGTTAGAAATCAAATCTTTTCTATGTTTTTAAAGAAAAAAACATATCTTTACAACTCTCTTGATATAATGACATTCATATTATATTTCACTAAAAATCTCATCTTTAAATCAGATCTATTCTTTGTTTATAGAAAATAAATAAACAAAAACAGAGTTTATATAAATTAAAATAAATAACACTCACAAAGTCCTAGGGTTTGGTCGCCGGAGGCTTGCTGATTGGCGCCGGGGTGCAGCAGGCCGCGTCAGAGGAGGAGCGAAGGTGCTGAGGTGGTCTCGGCAGGTGGAGCTCGCGTGGGGGTGGCTCAGGCCAGAGCGGCGGCTAGGGTATGGCACTGCGGTGGGCTTCCGAGGGTTTGGGGGGGAGGGTTTCAGATGAAGTCGCGCGATGCGGAGGGGAAGAAGAACGATGGGGGGGGCGCGATGAGGCGGCGCGGCCTGGTGGGGTTCGGTCGGAGGAGGGGGCGCGATCGACGAGGCTTCGACGAAGTTTTTTTTCTTCCCTTTTTCCCTTTTTCTTTTTTTTCTGTTCGAAATGATAACTAAGAGAGGGGGGGTGTACATGAAAAATATATATATATTTAATTATTTAATTACTTTCAAAAAGCAACTTTTATTTTCGACCTCAAAACGAGACCCACCGCCTGTCGTCCATAGCGTTTTACCCCCCTTCCGAACACAGTGGGATATGTATCGCAAGCTGATTCGGCTGTTACAATCAGTTCCCGTTAAATTTACATTTAAATCACTATATTGAATTTTAAACGTACATTTCAAATTACCGGGGTCACATACCGTCTCTAAAAATTCCAGAAAAATATTTTCTAGCTTCGTATTGACGATACGGTCCTAATAAAACTAGTTTCGTCAAATTCTGAGACCGTTTGAAAAATGGCCAATTTCCAGTCGATTAAAATCAACTGAAACTGGTCAAACGTGTTTTCCTTTGCCATGCTCACATATTGATTCGAAAAATTATGAAATTTGAAACCTAGCAATAACTTTACATCACGGATCCAACAAAACTGGTTTCGTCGAAATCCGAGGTCATTTGCAAAATGTCCATTTTTAAGGGCCTGAATTTCATAGCGACTATTCAGAATTTTCAACTGGACTTATCATTTGATTCCCGCTATGAAATCTTGATTTTTCGGATTCGTTGGAAAGATATTCACTATTAGATTCCATTATTTTTGGTTTCACTAAAATCCGGATTGTTTTGCACCCGGTACATTCAATTGAAGTTTGAAATCGAATTATCGAACTACCGCGCCATTTTCAATTCTATTTATAATTATATATAAATATTTATATTCTAACGACGACGCGTATAATATATACGATCGAATTATATTCAAAATAAAATTTCCCGTTGATATTATTTAAAATAATTCATTTTAAATAATCAAAATTCGCTAAAATTGCCAAAATAAAAATTTTAAACTGGCCCAAATTTTCGGGTTATTACAATCTCCCCCACTTAAAACTTTTCGTCCCCGAAAAGGAACAAAGTCGAAAGTGGTTTGATTATTCAGCTCTACGCTCGATCTGGCTTCCATTCTCCAACTTTTCAGTTTCTGAGAATTTCCAAAAATTTGGCTAACACCCTAAATTTTTGAAAAATTTCGCCATAACCTCCCCTGCACCGGGAGCATCGGGGAATTTCAAATAGCTTCCCCGGTCCTTCAGATCTCAGAAAGAAAAAGAAAAGGCCAAGCGGCTAGCCAATAGGCTCATAAAATCATCATCACCCAAACAATACAGTAAATTATGTAGTAAACATTTACCTATTTGTCGGGCAAACAAATTTCATTCTCTGCTCTAGCCTCTTTGCTATGACCTGTTCAATGATATATATGTATATGCAAGCAAATGCAACCAATTTTCAATACAATTCAATATTTGGTTCAATTAGGCATAATGGTTCAAAATTAGCAAACAAATGAACAAACAACACAAACATCAATCAATTAGTGAATTAGAGTTTCAAATTGATAACTTTGATACATAGTCAAAGATCAGATTTTTGATGCCAAATCACAACAATGTATTCTAGCTATATTAGTTTTGGTTCTCACACCAGTCTAATGGAAATATATAGAAAATCACACCTTCGAAACACAAACATAAATGTTGATGATGCGATCGCTATCATCAATATCATCTTCGGGCGACTAAAGTGCGATGCTATATCTATCCAATATATTAAAACTTTGAATATACGTTTGCAAGGCGTATATGCAAATTCTTTATATACTGAATTGTCCAAAATCAATATAAATAAATTATTCAAATACGTGTAAAACGATCTAAATTTCAAAACAGAATTGTTTTCATTTGAAAAATATACTCTTCACACTCGTTCTAGGATACTACTGATCCCATCTCTAACGAGTCATTCCCATTGGATATTGCTAATCCAATATCTGATGAATTCTTTCGTATGGTTCTAATGTGTCTTGTTCTCTGAGCTTTGTAAACCAAAGCTCTGATACCAAATGAAGCGACCCGAAACTTCCCCGGTCTCCGAAGAGATGAGAAAGAACGAATTACTGTGAGGACAAGACAAATCAGAACACAAACGGAAGAACATTTCATTGTATATTACAACAATGCATCAGATTACAAGAATATACAGAGTATAAAAGAATATTACACAGAAATATCAGAGATTTAAATTACAATTAAATACATAGCAGCGGAAATAATACAATACACAACTAGAAGAGATATACGGATACAAAGCTTTCCGGATATCGTTCCAGCTGTAAACCAGGATCCTGCGAATATAAATCTGCAAAACCAAAACTACTAGCTGCCCGTGTCAAAATAAGGGCACCCAGAGTTTAGGTTAAAACAATAAACTCCAGGTCAGTCATGTGACTAGTGTGAGAACTAAAACAGTTAATCTTTATTTTAAAGTTAGGTAAATCAAGGGACCACGCCGTATAACACGGAACGGGTTTCCTCTCAAGAATACCAGTGCATAAAACAAACAGCGCAATGCTAAATAAAGAAAAATGAAGCTATTATAAGACCCAGGTCCCATCACACAATGCAACGCAAGCCGAAAGATAGGGTTTTTACCTTATAACAGCCAAAGCATGCTTGATACGTTTAAAACAAATCATTTGATACTATTATAAGTGTATAGTGTATAAAACAACTTCAAATCATAAGTATCAATCATAAGCGACATGAGCGTCCCATGCCACTATGTCACCATATATAGGTTTACAAATAAAACCGCAAATATCATGTATTTGGAAATTGGATTTCCGTCTGTGAACCGAGGCAAAAGATAGTCCTCAACCGATTCGAGATGCTCTAGCCCGCCCCTCAGGATCAGAGCTCGAGTGACCCTTGGATCGTCAGGGCCGGTCCACCGATGTGGATTAAAATGCCTGAACATGCGTTTCCCCGCCCTTTGGGGCGTAAATGAGCCAACGAATGACTCCATCGGACCCGGATCGTCCGATCAAACCGAGGCGCCTCGCAACAGCAACAACCACACAGGTGAAAAGTATATAAATGTCAGGGCTGGTAGGTCACTGACACCACCCTAGCTAGAAAGAAACGCATGCCCTCCCTGATGTCCTCTCCCGTTTCTGGTTCACAACCGGGATGCGAGGCTCGCGAATTCACGTTACACAAAGCTGTGCCACACAGGCTGTGCTTTGATCATCACCACAAGACTTTGCTTTTCAACAGAAGCCTCGATCAATTGCCACTTAGGCATGCCACACAGGCAATTCACTCCATGCGTTTGATATCCATCAATATATAACCCCTGAGCTCGTACGTCTCAGAGAAGGGCGTTAAGAAAGAGAATAAATTCTCCGCCGCCAAACAGATATATATTTAATAGAAATCAATCACACGGATTAAAATCCAATGTCAGACACACAGTCCATTTACAAGTCCGTTCTGGGTCTGAACGAAACCGGAGGCACCTAGTACCCCGCATATCCATCGATCTCCAAGTACGTCTGGACGATCACCAACTGTTTCCATCTTCTTGGGTGTACAGCCCAATCAAGATCATCAGTAATTACCCAAACGACGTGAAGACTTCCGGTCTTCGACCACCGTCTTCATCTTCGACACCCCGTCGAATCAGTTATTCAGAATGGGATAAACCCGGTCATTCTGAATAACTCGCGTATATATTATAAAAGTGTTACACAAACACAACATACGCCTCATTCCAATTCAGAATATTCTTTTATCCAAATATTCCTATACCTTGGGAAAAGTCCCCATTAATTTTATCCAAGATAAATTCTTTAAATTTATACTTTAATCTCCTTTGAATATCAATTCAAACTAGTCGGGATTAGCGAACCACACCGAAGTAATCATTTATTTTATTTCCCAATCCCAACCTATTCATCCCATGAAGTAAAACTGGTTATACTTCATATCTAACACCACGGTGTTATCGGTAAATTCAATTACCATTTCACGTTCAAATCTAATTAAAGATTTAACTATCGCCTGGAGTAAAACTGGTGATACTCCATTCTCGATCTTTTCAATCTAATTAAAGATTCATTAAAACTCCACTTAGTTTTAATTTGTGACTGGGTTAAAGAATCTGTGTCATTTAAAACACGGTTCACGATAAACCCAAAATCACATTCATTAATTATCGGGTTAAAGAACGAGGGTTATTTAAAACACTGTCCACGATAAACCCAAAAATCAATATCAATTCAATTCCAATTAAATATCATTTAATTGGTACACTTCATTAAATCTAAGTAAAAAGATTTAATCATTTCTCAACTGGGTTCAAGAACAGTGTTAGTGAAGACACCATTCACGACAAACCCAAATCACATTCGATATTCAATACAAGGCTCTGAATAGAAAATATATCGGCTTATATTCAATATCAAATTCTACGACTAACAAATGTCGTATTGGAAATAACGATATAAATAGATATCTTTCAAATTTCCATAACAACACCTGTATAATCACGAATTCCAACATCGAAATATTCCGAAGACAATTTCGATTCAAATCCACTCCAATGCAATCATTGGAAATTCTGGTTATTTTTAAAACCCTTTTCAAATTCAATTTATTTATTTGAAAATAAATAGAATTATAATTCTAGTTCAAAACTAGTTCACTTCGATAAAAATCTATTTTTATCTTTTCAAATATGGAGTTTTTCATCCCAAATCTTCACAAATCATTTCTTATGATTTTACACAAATTATTACTATTTTTAATAATTTTATCAAGGCCCGTACAGTCGATTTCCATCAACGGCTATCGAACTGCACTTACAGCGACCTTTTTCAAATTTGATTTGGACATAATTCCAAATCCAACCGTTAGATTTCAAATTTCTAATATCCGTTAGAAAGCTCTTTTCGATACGAACCCAACGGTTCCGGTTTTAGGAGAATCCGACGGTCGGATCTCCCGTAATGTCCGTTTGAAATAAATGGTCGAAATTCACGAACTGCCGCGGCGCGGCGCGTTCTATTCAGGCCATTATATTATATATATAATATATATAATATATATATTTCGTCGATTTCTATTTAAAACGAATTATATAAATAGTTTTAAAATTCGTTTCAAAAGCAATTTCAACTTCCATTTCAATTCAAATCAAAATTGAATTCTTCCTTATAAATTCGTTTTCAGAATTCATTTCTATTCACTTCAAATTTCAATTCAATTTGAATTCGTTTTCAATTCAATTCATTTCGAAATCGTTTTTAATTCATTTCATTTCGAAATCGTTTTCAATTCAATTCATTTCGAAATCGTTTTCAATTCATTTCATTACGAAATCGTTTTCAATTCAATTCATTTCGAAATCGTTTTCAATTCATTTCATTATGAAATCGTTTTCAATTCAATTCATTTCGAAATCGTTTTCAATTCAATTCATTTCGAAATCGTTTTCAATTCATTTCATTTCGAAATCGTTTTCAATTCAATTCATTTCGAAATCGTTTCTCAATATTCATTTTAAAATGAATAAAATCGATATAAATATCGATTCACGTCAAAATGGCGTTAATCTAATCAACACGGCTTCATAAATTTCTATTTTCAAATATTCTATTTCAAATATTCTATTTCAAATATTTTCATTTCAAATATTTCTTTTTCGAAACTGGAATGAGGCCCAATCAATTACCATATAATGTTAATTATATGGATTTTCTACAACACATGTATATATCAACAACGATGAATAATCAACCATCATCCAAAGTGCATTCTACACTGTACAAGCATCAAATATAAATATTCAACGCTTATAATAGTTTGTCAATCAATTGATCGACACACAACTAAACAATCGGGATTAGTGTACGTCAAATATCATCCCAATACCCGTGTGGGGTTTCAAACAATCAAACACAGATTTTATTTGTGCAGTTGGGCGATGTGTAAAATTTATCGTCCCAATCAATGTCCTTCAAATAGGTGTACATAAACAAACCGTCTGGTTTGTAAATGAATATTTATTTATTCACATTCACATTAAAAATTATATTTTTAACGATAAAATATTTTATTTCAACACATGAATTTCTATTCAGTTCATTTACACAATAAAAATAATATTTTTCTAACACATTTTAGAAAATTTCGGCGGCATAACGGCACGATACTAGAAACGGGACAAGGCCTAGCCTTATCCCCGGTCTAGTGAAGGCCCACGCCATTCACACATCAATCAAATCAATTCATTTCACCACACAATTCAATTTCAATCAAATAATCTAACTAATCTATGCAACCAAACAAACAAGTCCATGGTCTGTGGACGATTGTGTCGGGTGCTACTAAGCACCGTCTGCATCCTAGTATATATATATAACTAGAAAAAGAAATTGAAGAGTGAGAAATTCTCACCGATAGCTATCCAACCATCTCGACTCTTCTTTTTGCAGAAGTCTTCGTCGTTCTCGCCCTTTGTCACCTTCGTTGACCGTATTCTCTACATATGTAAAAATCGAATTTTTACTTTGCTATTCAATATATAAAAATCGAATTTTTATTTTGCTATTCAATATATAAAAATCGAATTTTTACTTAGCTATTCAATATATAAAAATCGAATTTTTACTTAGCTATTCAATATATAAAAATCATATTTTTACTTAGCTATTCAATATATAAAAATCGAATTTTTACTTAACTATTCAATATATAAAAATCATATTTTTACTTAGCTATTCAATATATAAAAATCGAATTTTTACTTAGCTATTCAATATATAAAAATCAAATTTTTACTTAGCTATTCAATATATAAAAATCGAATTTTTACTTAGCTATTCAATATATAAAAATCATATTTTTACTTAGCTATTCAATATATAAAAATCATATTTTTACTTAGCTATTCAATATATAAAAATCATATTTTTACTTAGCTATTCAATATATAAAAATCAAATTTTTACTTAGCTATTCAATATATAAAAATCAAATTTTTACTTAGCTATTCAATATATAAAAATCAAATTTTTACTTAGCTATTCAATATATATAAATCATATTTTGTTACATATATAAAAATTATATTTGTGTAGTTAGAAATCAAATCTTTTCTATGTTTTTAAAGAAAAAAACATATCTTTACAACTCTCTTGATATAATGACATTCATATTATATTTCACTAAAAATCTCATCTTTAAATCAGATCTATTCTTTGTTTATAGAAAATAAATAAACAAAAACAGAGTTTATATAAATTAAAATAAATAACACTCACAAAGTCCTAGGGTTTGGTCGCCGGAGGCTTGCTGATTGGCGCCGGGTGCAGCAGGCCGCGTCAGAGGAGGAGCGAAGGTGCTGAGGTGGTCTCGGCAGGTGGAGCTCGCGTGGGGGTGGCTCAGGCCAGAGCGGCGGCTAGGGTTTGGCACTGCGGTGGGCTTCCGAGGGTTTGGGGGGGGTTTCAGATGAAGTCGCGCGATGCGGAGGGGAAGAAGAACGATGGGGGGGGGCGCGATGAGGCGGCGCGGCCTGGTGGGGTTCGGTCGGAGGAGGGGGCGCGATCGACGAGGCTTCGACGAAGTTTTTTTTTTTCCTTTTTCTTTTTTTTCTGTTTGAAATGATAACTAAGAGAGGGGGGGTGTATATGAAAAATATATATATATTTAATTATTTAATTAATTTCAAAAAGCAACTTTTATTTTCGACCTCAAAACGAGACCCACCACCTGTCGTCCATAGCGTTTTACCCCCCTTCCGAACACAGTGGGATATGTATCGCAAGCTGATTCGGCTGTTACAATCAGTTCCCGTTAAATTTACATTTAAATCACTATATTGAATTTTAAACGTACATTTCAAATTACCGGGGTCACATACTGTCTCTAAAAATTCCAGAAAAATATTTTCTAGCTTCGTATTGACGATACGGTCCTAATAAAACTAGTTTCGTCAAATTCTGAGACCGTTTGAAAAATGGCCAATTTCCAGTCGATTAAAATCAACTGAAACTGGTCAAACGTGTTTTCCTTTGCCACGCTCACATATTGATTCGAAAAATTATGAAATTTGAAACCTAGCAATAACTTTACATCACGGATCCAACAAAACTGGTTTCGTCGAAATCCGAGGTCATTTGCAAAATGTCCATTTTTAAGGGCCTGAATTTCTAGCGACTATTCAGAATTTTCAACTGGACTTATCATTTGATTCCCGCTATGAAATCTTGATTTTTCGGATTCGTTGGAAAGATATTCACTATTAGATTCCATTATTTTTGGTTTCACTAAAATCCGGATTGTTTTGCACCCGGTACATTCAATTGAAGTTTGAAATCGAATTATCGAACTACCGCGCCATTTTCAATTCTATTTATAATTATATATAAATATTTATATTCTAACGACGACGCGTATAATATATACGATCGAATTATATTCAAAATAAAATTTCTCATCGATATTATTTAAAATAATTCATTTTAAATAATCAAAATTCGCTAAAATTGCCAAAATAAAAATTTTAAACTGGCCCAGATTTTCGGGTTATTACAATAATTTTGAATTTGTAGCAAAAGGTAATAGTAACATGCTAAAGGATAAAACTAATTTTAGCACATTGAATTTAATTGAACAGAACAACAGCAAATCACGTCATATCAACAACACAACAGTATAAAAATTAAACAAAAACAAAATAATTGAAGAAGTGGTTTTATTACAAATGTAGAATATTCGGTACATGTGAAGAGTATCAAACACTAATTTGCGAACGTATACAAATTTACTGGAGAAGTATGCATGGAAATACATTTGATCCCAAAAGAAAAATAAAATAAAAATCAGTTTTTTATTTTTTGCCACCTTGACAATTGCGCTTATTATGGCCATATTCATTACACACTCTACATCTATTTTGCTTATTATGGAAATATGCAAATCCACCTTTCCTTTTTGATGAAGGTCTACCGGCACCACGTTTATCCTTTGGTGGCTTAATTATTGCTTCATTACTTGATTCAACATCCGGTTTGTCATATGTTGGTATCGGATTAATTGTATGGCTATAAGAAGATCGGTAAGCTTCGGCAGTGAAATAGTGCTCAATGAAATCATACACATTTAATTTCATTTTAGTAATGCATTTTATCGCATGAGCACATGGAAATCCCATAACTTTCCACTGGTTACAACTACACGTCCAATCTTTTAGATCAACACGATGAGAAATTGGTGATCTAACTTCAAAAAGGTGTTGAGAAGCACGTAATACATCCCAACCAAAACCTTCCTCAACTAATACTTTTAATCGGTTTTCCATGGTTGGACACAAATAGGTAGTCCATAAACGGGATTCTTCACGACGTTTAGCCATTTGTTCCATAATTTTGATTCTTATCCCGTCCAAACAAGATGTAATTGGTAAGGCCCGTTCTTCTAAAATCCAGCTGTTGAAACTTTCAGCCACATTTGAGCTGTACTCCCCATACCTTTTACCACGGAAAAAAAAATCAGCCCATTTGTCAAAGGGTTTGTCTTTCAAAAAAGTATCCGCTGCAGCACCACCAACTTGTAAAAATTTAGAATGAGCAACTTGAAACTCATGAACATTAGATGCTCTAGAACATCTGTGGAACAATTCTACAATCGAAATGTGCGCATTTTTGGACTTAACAGCAGACAGCAAATTTTGTTCCATGTGTAGATAGCAATAACTATGGTATGCAGATGGAAAAACATCGTGAACTCCCGAAATCAAACCTTGATGTCGATCGGACATAAAAACCAAATTGCGATCTTCGTTAATCATTTTCTTCAAATGATATAAAAACCAACTCCAATTTTCCACATTTTCAACTGAAACTACGGCCATAGCTAGAGGGAAGAAACCTGCAGAAAATTTTGAATGTTTGATAAAAAATGATCCCTATATATGTATTAAAATGATACCTACATACAGTAAACTGGAAACAGAGAAGAAAATGATACCTTAGTGCCAATAAAAATGATAACTTAAATCTGCTTAAAGAATGCTTGATTAAAAATGATCCCTAGATACGTAGTAAAATGATACCTACATACAGCACACTGGAAACAGAGAAGAAAATGATACCGCAACAAAAAAAAAATGATAACTTGAATCTGCTTAAAGACTGATTGATAAAAACTGATACCTAAATACGTAGTAAAATGATATCTACATGCAGTACACTGCTAACAGAGAAGAAAATGATACTGTAATCCCAATAAAAATGATAACTTAAATCTGTTTGAACTGATAAATCAGAAAATGTACTAAAGAAAACTGATCCCATAGAGACCAAATGGTACTTTATGTATATGTAAATCATATAAAATTAGTATAAAATAATACCTTGGTTGCCATTCTTAGCTGTAGCACCCATCAAGACTCCTGGCCTCCCCTTCAAATGGGTACCATCTAAAAATATCATAGGCCGACAATACTTGAAGCCAAGAATACAAGCACCAAAACCAACAAACACTCTCTCAAACTGATTAGTAGAAGAGTCAACATCCATTGCGACATAAGAACCCGGGTTGTGAGTCTGTAGTGCACCTAAATACCAAGACAAATCATTGTACGACATTGCATCATCGCCATACAATTCCGTTAAAGCTAGTTGCTTTCCTTTATAAGCATAACGGTAAGACAAAGTCAGGTTAAACTCTCTTCGAAAATCAGCCATTATGTCTTTCGGTTTCTTATTCGGACGATCTCTAATTTCATCAATTATCAATGACTTAACAAACTCGCTAGATAGAGCAGGTTTATTCGAATTTGTTAGACCACCTCCGCAAGAATGGTCAGCAATCAAATTTCTAATGAAAAACCTACTAAGTTGCCCAACATCAGAAGAGGCATGCACTTTAAACAAACAACCAGAAGACGACGATGAACAAATAGTTGTGATCCTGGTAGCACTGTTCTTAAGAAATTGTAAATCATGACCTGATTTAATTTGGTAGGCCATTAAGAATTGTCTGAACTCAGTAGCGCCTTCAAAACAAAAACCGGTAAAATCGGAAATTTTCAATGTTGATCCGTTTTTCATAAAATCTTTTAAGTAACTCTTCCTATGTACAACAATGTTCGCATCCAAACACTGAACAGAAGAAGAAGGAATTGAAACATTGGTAGAAAGTGCCAAGGAACCATCAATCACATTTTCTAACAGAAATTCTTTCAACTTCACATCAAAGCAGAAAAAAGCAGTCCTCTTATGTAATTTAAAACGATACTTTGAAGATCAGAGTCAGTCTCAATGATTTTAGTTCTGCCCTCAAGCACATAGCTTAGTTTAAAAGACTTAGGAGTAAGTTGAGACCAGTATGTACAAATTTCGTTTTGCAAAGCGTACAGTGAACAATTATCAGACAACCGAGTACTAAAAGAGGTATCGTTGAAGACAAGTACGATAAGAAGAGTATCTTCACCACTGGAACAAATAATTCTGGTGAACAATTCAGTTAGTCAAGTAAAAATATGTAAGCATATAAAACAAAACAATAAAACGTGCATAACACATTAGAAATGATACCTAAAAAATATTTAAAATGATACCTACAGAATGCTACACATTCAAAGGAAAGGGAAGAAAATGATAACTATAAAAATACTAAAATGATAACTAAAACCTGCTGTGGTGTATTAATCATAAAATCAGAAGTAAAGAAAATTGTAAGTCAAAACTAACATGTATACTTTCTGAATCAAAAATTGTTTTCATACAAAACAATATTAATTCAGCATTGCATTTACAAACCGTTTACAGAATTTAAAAACAGGAAAATCGAGATTAAAAATAATAAAAACAGAGATTTGAAAAAAAGAAAAACCAATACCTGCTAGTATCACAACGAGAATCCATTACTGATCTGTATTAAAAACGCACAAGAAATCGTTGAAATAAGCAATTGAGTTTTTTCTGTATGATTGGCGAAAGATCAAATCTCAGTTGAAGAATTGTGCACTGATCTAGGGTTTCAGATCTCGTTGCGATCAATGACGGCGATCTAGATTCGAAAATATGGAAGAATGAAACGAGATCAATGGCGGCGAGATTCTGAAAATGATTCAACGACGAGAAAGATTTTATTAATCAGGAAATTGCGCGCGTGATATGCGGAATAAAATTCCGACGGATAACAGAAACTCAGCGCACGTGAGACAATGAAAGGAGGGTGTTGTCCTTATGAGTAAAATTTAATTGGGCTGTCCTTATGGAGAAAAAAGCCTTTAATCTTGTCCTCCTAAAAATTTTCCTGTTTAATAAAACTGTACCTCTAGTTGTACAATAATTGGCTTTTAATATTGTTAGAGTTAAAGATCTTCCAATTTGGATTTTTTTTAGAGTAATTTTATGTTGGAGTGTTCATTCTACAGAATTCGATATTGGAAGACTTAGAATTTTATAAACATTGCTCCCAATATTACTTAATTTAGAGGGCTTTTACACATATAATATGTAATTTTGTAGTTTATTAGTTATATACTTTGAACTGTAGTTTATCAATTTAGAAAATTCTGAATTTTTTCCTTTATGGCTTTAAATTTTGTGATTTTTCGTTTAAAACTTTTAGATGTATGATTTCAATTTTTAACAGCTTGATTTAAAGTTTAAGCCTCATGATTTTGACGCATGAAATTATTATAGTCGTTTATTTTGTGTAACCTTAAAAAATATAGTATATGCAAACCTATATGAAATATGTTAAAACTAATTGGTTAATTTAATTTCGAAAATTGTTGCATGTTAGAATGCACAATTGCAGTAATCCCCAGCATAGGTACATTTTTTTTTGGCCTAGTTGCTTTTTTCCTTGTTTCTTTTGGTTTATTTATTTATTTTTACTTTATCAATATATAATATACCAATTACTAACATCTTGATTGTTTATTTGACATTAACAGGGTCAATATTGTTGATATTAAGGAGAAAATATCAGAAGCAAAGCAAGTTAAATCTATTGTTTGTCTGTTTTGTAAGTAACTTGTTGATAAAAAATGTATGTCATATTATGTGTAGACATGGAAAAGTTGATAATACAATATGTATGAAATATTAAGTTGTTTGGGTATGCATGAAATATTATGCAGTAATTATATAATTGTTGTTTGTGAAAGATTATTTCATTCATATAAAGATGACAAATGTTTAGATCTGTATAACCATCAGAAATAAAATATATAAATTAATAATGTAGACAATAGCGTTTTGAAAACACTATAGAAGGCAAACACTGGGAATGCTGTAAACGTTATAGAAATATCACAGTAGACGCTATAAAATATAAAAACAAAACGCTATAGAAACTTATCCATAAACGCTATAGAAAGCAAGTATTTTATAGTATATTCTATAGCGTTTATATTTGATAGCAAATACAAACGCTATACAATATTTGTTTTCATAGCGTTTTTGTTAATGCTATATAAAGTAGAAGGTCTAGCATAGCATGTCGTTACATGGCGTTCTCTGAAACGCTATATTAGGATATAATAGCGTTTTTCAAACGCTATATTAGGATATAATAGCGTTTTTCAAATTTGATTCCGTTTTACAAATTCCAGTATATTTTTATATACTTAATGAATACTTAAGTCTGCCAAAGGATTTTATCCATGTTTTGTACGAACAAAAACTTGTATTTCCACGGCTCCCTTGCATAAAATAGTTTACATAAACTATTTTGGACCAATTAAAGCATTAACTAGCTGAGATATAAGTCAAAATTCCAGCTTTTAAACAAATTGAGCCACTTTATAACAATGATATTTGGTACCCTAGAAGTTTATACCAAGATAACAAACTAATTGTACATATGCCATGGTCATAAGATCCTGGCTATGGTGATATATTGGTTTGTAAAATAGTTTTTTTTTTTTTTGTGGCTAAATACAAACGTATAACCTGCAGCATGCAAGTAACGCCATTTGCAAAATTAATAAATAACTGAAACAGAATAAAATAAAAGGAGTGGAAGACCTTAAGAAGCAAGCATATGCATACATAGGGCAGTTACTTGCATACATAGGGCAGTATATGCATACGTAGGGCAGTTGCGTCAGTTATAAATGGGCATCAATCTGCATGCAATGTAGTTAATTGCCAGTATATTATGCAATAAAGCTAATTAAAAGAAAATAGGGTAAAATGAGCAAGTATCTACCGATCTTAAGTAAAACTACCATTAATTTGGTACTATCAGCAACAATAGTAAATATTATTCATGAAATAATTAAATAATATACGAATTAGATGTACCTTTACAAAAGGGGTTTCAGTTTTCCAATGCATTTATTGACAGTTATGCATTTTAAGCACAATTTTGAGATTAATTTGGACGCTGTTCAAATCTAAAGAGAGAAACGAATTTAAAAGCATTAAATGCATGCGCTGTGCATGTAAATGTTATCTTGACAATTGGTTATTTTGCTTAAATTTCTCTTTATTATGGCTTAGCAAAGTAAAATAGAACAAAAATGAAGAACGATTAAACAAACCTGAAACTTGATGACTATTATTCGGAGTCTCATGTGTTGCCTTTATCCTCTTATCTTTCATCCCCATGTTAGCTACTCCACCTACTGCTGCAAGAACAGACAAACCTAGATACAAACAATGCAATCAAATTTCCACAACTGCTTTCTTTGGTGTCAGCCGTAAGTGATGAATTTGCAAAAATCAGCATGTCACCATTTGTGCATCCACCTACATGTTCAAGGTTTTTATAGCAATCCACTTCTGATATTTCCGAAAGAAACATGCACCAAATACCAAAACCTTGTAATGATTAAGACATGTTTTGAGCTTGGTTGTGCTGCGGTCCAACAAATACCAAGTACAACAAAGTATTTATGCATGCATTCTGAAACAACAAGAAGCAAACTTTTACGATGCATTTAGTTTGTCATATGACATCATGGCTGATTTGTGATGTTTTGTATCCCAAGCCTTAGTATCTAAGATTTCGAGAAACACCAAGTGAATTTGCTGAAATCTAATTAAAAAAATTCACTAATTTTTGTTTTTCCTTAATACAAAATGTGATAGTTCCATGATTAAAAGGATGTATATAATGTTCTTCTATTGTGAAGGGTTAGAGATATGTATAGCCACTCAAGCCGATTTGAAAAATGTCCTATAGGATGGATATCTTGGAAACTTACTGAAAAAACACAGCAGATCTTTGTCGACTCTGTTCTCGAGAAGCTAGATGAGAATAAACAGCTACTGAATAGTAGCTTTGATTATTATTACTCCCTCCAATTCATTTTATTTGACGTTTTAGAGTTTTTCACACAAATTAAGAAAGGTTAAAACTGATTTAATTCTCCTCTGTTTCATTTATTGTTCATCATTTTCAATGCAACAAAGGAGTCCGGCATTAAATACAACTGCTAGAAAATGGCGCTTCCAATGCAGCAGCACTACTTTCAACTGAAAATGGAGACACGTGTCAAAAGGTCTTGCAAGTGGTCTTGATTTCCAATGCAGCAGCACTATTTTCCAATGCAGCATTCAATTTCGGTTTTGCACAGCGTCATATAATTTGAAAAACCGGAAAATTCTCAAAACGTCAAATAAAACGAACTGGAGGGAGTAATTCCAAGCACCTCTAACTGTAAGTAAATAAGAAATACTATCAGCATTACATGTACTATGAGTGGTATATTTCCCTGTGTATGTAAAATGAGTTAAATAATATGGTTTGCCTGTGTTGATATTAGCATGTGATGAATGATATGTAGAAGAGTTGTTTGATTTCTAACATGCTAGAGTTTTCCGACATTAACAATAGAGTACGAACTACAAAGTATATGGTCTTCATACCCTTGATTCATTCCACTGCTTTTGAATCTGACCATAAATTCTCACGATGAAACTCAAGTTATATTATGCAGATGTTCAGTGAACACGGCCATGATGATCATTTATAGAACTCAAAATTTTTTAAGGTTGTTTTGAAAAGTGAAGGTTGTTATATTATGCAGATATCCAGTGAACACGGCCATGATGATCAAAACCAAATCAGCAAATTCCGAAGTAACCCAAACAGCTCAACATGAAGAGCTTTAAGTCTCAAAAGTGAACAAGATTCAAACTAGTCATGTACAAGTCAGCGAAGTCCACATTGAACTCAAAAATACAATCTGATCCAGTGCACAAGGCACACATCCAAAAGGATGCTACTGTTAAGTCAAGTGAACATGACCAAGCAGTAGCTCACAGGAAAAATGGAAAACACACAACGTTGCAACATCAACAAAAACAAGCAAGCAGGTGCAAATTTACAAGGAAAAAAACGATTGAGACTCATATACAACAAATGGTCAAGGCAGCCTCAAATTTAATTAACCTGAGTTCTTACAGCATAAGTGCGGACATACTCAAACAAGGAAACATATAAGTACATGAATAGCTAGCAGATGTGAATGCACCATTAAATGAAGTGCAGTGTGCACAAGTGGGCATAACAACATGTACATAGACGTGCAGCTCAAACTGAAGATCAGCATGCTACTAGAGCAATGATACAAGCCGCTTCAATATAACAATGCAAGCTAAATAGGTGTGAAACATACGTTCACAACATAGTATCTCAAGGCAACAAAGTCAAAAACCATGATTACAGCATAAGACGGTTAGAAAAGTACATAAAAGTGGACAAAGAGTTAGCAGCATGCACCAGTAACAACAGTGTTGTGTGCACACAACCATCACAAGGCTGCAATATAACAACATGTATAGGCACAAGAAGGACAAAACATGATGGTGCACATGTATTCGTACCATGGTTCGAAATTCCGGCTTCCGTTTCTGTTCCGGTCAAGTAGAAAAC
This sequence comes from Allium sativum, assembly GCA_030737875.1. Lineage (NCBI taxonomy): Eukaryota > Viridiplantae > Streptophyta > Magnoliopsida > Asparagales > Amaryllidaceae > Allium > Allium sativum. Next base: position 686,703,282 of record CM060919.1, read on the forward strand.
TTGAAATCCCGGTTTTGTTCCGAAAATCCCGGGTATTCCGGTTTGTCGATTCCAGTACTTTTTTTTTTAAGTACAAAAATTAATATATGATACTAATAATCAATTATGTTAAATTATTCAAATTTCATAGAGGATACAAAAATACAACATAAAAAGTAATATAAAAAACTATTTCTCTGAACGTCGTATAAATTTAATCCGTCATTATCTTCATTTTTTGTCGGATTATAATATAAATATATAATCTGTTCAGCCTTATCAAGGTATATGAACAACGGTATACTCAGCATCTGATATTAGTTTAGAACCAACATATATCGGAGCCAACTTACACATTCTAGTCCGCCATATATAGACGATTCCATCAAATTACAATTATAGTTATGCAAGTGTAAATTCAATCTGATTTAAAAAAATTCATGAATATTTAAGTTTTAAACATGTATAAACAGAAAAAGCGGAAACAGTAAACGGTCAAAAGCTGAAACAGTAAATGGTCAATTATGCCACTATTTGCCGTTGATGCTCATAAAACACGAAATCAGACATGCTGCGCATTCTTATTTTATAACCAGGTATGTAAAACGGTAAACTCGACTCATATTTGCCTACTAAACCTTTTGATCATCCCGAAACTATTCGAAACCCTAGCCAATTCAAATTAGCGAAGGCCGATAGAACGAAAAACAAAAAAAACTGGTGCGCGAGGTAGAAGGAGCAGAGGCCAAGGCGTTTGAAGCTTCTGAGGTTGATCAATGCAGGGGTTTTTTTTAAAAGAAAACCGGGATCGGTTTTTTGGTTAAATTCTGGTTACGCTGAAAGAGAGAAAGATGTACATTGGTGGGAGATGGATGGGATAGTTTAAGTCAAGAGATAATGAAGTCAACAAACATCATTTTTGGCTTCAAACACGCAGCATGGTTACGCTGAAAAGAGAGATGGAAAAGACAATGAATGCAAAGAATAAAATAAGACAGATTCAAAAGGCCTAAGAAAAAAGCATGTGAAAAGACGTGTCATCTCGTGCAATCCAGAGTTGTGCTCCTCCTCCCAATGTTCATCGCTGAAGCATTTTGCTGACATAGGGACCTCAACCAGAAGCAATTTAACCTCGTCATCATTATTTTTTCCTATTTTAGAGACCTGCTGCTTCTGGTAACGGATCCTATATACAGCACTCACTGGATTTGAGAGGCTACCCTTAAACTAGAAGTAACAATGCTAATCTATGCTAAAACTGAAGGGCAAGTGCTGAACTAGGACAACAAATAAGAAGTCAAATGGAAGCCATTGTCAACAGATAAAAAACTGACCAAAAATGAACAAAGAAAGCAAGAATTCATAATAATTATATGAAAATGATACCTGAATAGAACTCCATAATACAAACTTCAAATCATCATCAATTGACCGTCAATCATCAATTATGACTCGAGCATGCTCCTGTATGAGCGGTCCAACGATATCTCAGTATACATTGATCATCCAAAGATATCAAACATGAATACACACGAGAGCATGCTTATTAAAGATTAAAAATCGCTAACTAACTGACATTTTATCATATCATAAGGTTATGGACTAAAAAAAGGTGTGTTTACTGTAACATGTCAGAACCTATACCACCCCTCCCTAATTACCCATCCAAATCATTAGTGAATTTGATTGATAGTCTTATGGTCAAAGATCCAGCAGAAAGAATACAATGGCCTGAAATTTGCACCCATAGTTTTTGGAGATCAAAACTCACTCCTACATATCTACCACCTCACACTGCTTTTGATAATATGCTTCAGCATTTTGTCAAACCATGTCTTTCAGAGAGAAACAAGGAGAGAAATTCCCAACAGAAAACTCCTCCTAAACGACATGAAACTAACATAAATGAAATTTTGAAGCCGAATGAGAACGACAAAGTGCTTGAAACATCTTCTAAGCTTGCATATATTGGTAGAAAACATCTAAAATCTGCAGGTAAACAACTAGACATGATGATAAGAACAAGGAGAATTCTAATGCTTGAAAGGGTGCAAATACTTTAAGATTATCCAGAGTGGCCAAGTTGAATATCCAGAGAGAGAATGACAAGGAGAATTATATGCGTCCATTTACCTAAAACAACAGAACAGGACACCGAAGTTAAAATTGAAAACAATGACATGGAACTTGATTTTAGTGAAACCCATGAAGAGGACAGCACACAAGATGAGTCTGATTCTGAAAGTCAAAGTGAATGTATGCCTGATGTCAAGATGTTGATACAAACTGACTACGGGAATAAGGAAAATACTAAGACCCCTCTTGGAAATGTTGTTATTTCAGATGATATCAAGAAAGCAGAGCAGATCCAGTGTGTAGAATTAAGTGAAGTTGAAGCTACACCACCACCAAGTACAAATATGCGAAAAGGTTCACAAGTAAAATCTAAAAATTCACCTAAGTCCGGTTCGTCAAGATTCTCCAATAATATTTCCGAAGTCTTACGACACCAAACTAATCCAGTTTCAAATACTTGTTTTTAGTTGACACATGGGAGGCAGCCACAACAAAATACTATGTTCCTGTTTAAGTTTCGATTAAAGGATGTCTCAATTTTTTTAACAGATTGATATATATGGTCAATGTCAGTTACTTCTATATTCATCTTTATAAAGAGAACATTCGACCACTATCTTCCTTTCATACACAAAAATATGGGCTTATCCTTTTATACCCTTTTTCCACCATAAGTAACAGATGTCCTCTTTTGTGTTTTAGTAACACTAGAAACTTTGATTCATACTTTAATATAACTTTCTAAAGCATTAAAAAAAAGAATGGAAATAACAGAGGATACCTATCATATTGTTGTATTACAGAGGAACTTGCTACCTATAAATGCATGAGTCATCTATAAACAAGAGGACAGTTGAAATTCTCTGATCCTATTGTATATATACAAGAGGATATATGTCATATACACGTAGATGTTAATGACACATAAAGAGAACAACTAATTCTCTAATCGAAACCTTTGGCCACTGGCTCCATTCTCACGTTAAGAGTTGAAATTTAGTGCATATACAAGCGGTCCCAGAATTATGAACTGAGAGTAAGCTTCCAACTTATCAAAATTAGAGTTAAAATCATTCATGTTTATTTCCAGGAATTTTAGGGGCAACTTACATGATTTTTATGCTTTTTTTTCTTCACTTTTTATTTTTATTTTTTTTATAATTCATGAATGTATATCAAATGCATTTGGAATTCATATTCATCATATATTTATTTATTCGACATCTAATGTGTTCAACGCTAAAACGTTCATAAGAGAAATTCATATGGACTTGACGTGGAACGCATCCAAGGCTTTGAAATCAATCTTTATTATTTTATAAACTACAATACCAAAAGCTTCACACATTCAAAACCAAATCAAAATTATGGATACAAAAGCATGTGTATGTTTGAAACTGATATATTTTAGAACTCATATGCATATCACAATAAGAAGTCATACAAGATCTTTGCTTTCTAAATATAATTTCGTATAAACGTTAGGGCTGAAGAAGACATACCCTTTTTTTTAATGTGTCTCTTGTTCAAATATTTGCAATAATGTAATGTTCAAAGTCACATACCTGGGAAAAACTCAAGTATAATATAGATTTGATAACCATTTGAAAAGAAAAATGATAATTGAAGTGTAAGACTTTAAATCTTTTAAAACCAAACATGTTTATAAAACTTAGTTCATTCATTAGAAACTGATGTATGTAATCAATTCAACTAGTGTACTAAAAGTTCTCACAGCACTAGAATTCACGTATGCTCAGTAACAGCATATTTCTGAAACCAATTCTTATGCTAAGAATTGGACGTTAATATCTTTAAACTTACACATTTTAGCATATCATATACTTCATAGGCTCATATAAACAAGTTGAAGCCCAGCAGAGGTTAAACACTACTAAAAAAATTCCAGAATTATATGAGTGAACCCTAAAAAATATGATACCTGAAGTGCCCTTCAAAATTTTCGATTTCCAATCAGCGATTTAGGGGAAAATGAGAACAGCAATTTTATTGGGAACAACAATGACCGAAACATAGGCACTTTCATTCTTCTGATGGGGGAGGCGGGGGATGACGACTTCGATTTAGGAATGGCGATGTAGGGGAATGACAGCTTCAATTTAGGAATGGCGATGTAGGGCATGTGGAGATGATAGTCGCGATATCGATTTTCGTTCTTTGGATGGCAGACGCGACGAAGATTTAGTACAAGTGATTTAGGTATGCGGAAATGATGAAGGGAAGTGAGAAGGAATCTAGACAAAATTATTTTACTTCCCGTAGAAAAATTTCTTTCCCGCCTATCTTCTATTGAATAGCGTTAGCACGGAAGTATTGTTTCGAAATAGCGTTGAAACTCTAGCCTACCCGAGCATGTACAGGGGCCTATGCGGCAACGCTGTCCTATATAGCTATAAAATATACATTTTGTTGTAGTGTGTTTTACAGGTTTAGATTCGGATGCTGTGAATTTCAGAAGACGTACTGAAGGAGTTCAGACGTATGATATATATTAGATGTATATTTCGACGTGTGTTGTATATGAGGACAGAATATTATAATTGTCCAGATGTGTGATGTACTCTGATAATTGTAAGTATTTTTCATGCTCTTAGTAAAGATTTATTTCTATATTATATTTTATTCTGTTGTGATGTCAGACTCTGATTCTGATGTTTTTCTTCTTCTTATTTCTCCTATTATAATATTTCTTTCTTTCTTATCTCACCCCCTAACTTCTTTCTAATAACTTTTTGGATATTTGGTACTCGAGTTTGGACGCTGGATGTAATTGTGTCGAAAATTCGAGCTTTAAATTTTCCGGTTCATTACAGTGTGCGCTAATGCTTTCGAACTTAACATAAAACATTAACGTTTTCTTTAGTCTCATTTGTAAACATTTTTTAACCAATTTAGTATTTTACATTTAGTATCGGCAAATAACATAAAACTATGAGCTAAGTATAGGAAATGAAAATATATTTTTTAAATCAAATATTGTGGTTACCATATTAAATTACACCAAAATAGACTTTAGAAAGATTGTAGAATCTATCAAATATTATCCTTTTATTATATCAATGTGCATATTGGAAAAAATAAAAGAAAAATAATTGTTCCAAAGATATTAAAGGGGAGTTCGTTTTTGAACTTGGCCAGTTAACGTTTGGCGTCCGCGTCTGACGCGTTGGGCAAGGACCCGACATAACTGGCCAGTTCAAGTGAACCATTGGGGGAAGGTCGTTTGCGTTGGACGCATGACGCAAGTTCGGTGCAAAGCCCATTTCTCCCAACCCATCCCTCTCCCTCCTACTCCCTTCTAAATACCTCTTCTCCTCCTGTTCTTCCATATCTCATCACCCTCACCCTCATCCTCATTCTCAAACTCGATATTTTTATCAATTTTTCTCAATTTTCTCTAATATGTCTTCTTTACATCAAATGACATATACTAGTTCTTCTAGTGAAGATTCTACTGTTGATGATTTATAAGACATCCGGTTTTTTAGTACGTACTATGCCATACGGTGACCTCACATGACCCAGATACACGATTCTGCAATATCCGATGTCAATTGAGTTAATCAACTGCTTATAGGCCATGTAGAACAGTGTCTACGAAATTTATGAATGATGAGACTATGTATTATGTCGTTGTGCGAGCAGTTGGAATCACTCGAGTTGCAGCCAGCGATGCACGTTATAGTTAAAGAAATGGTTGTTATCTTCCTATATACAATCACTTTGGTTATTCCTATACGGTAGATTGATGAAAGATTTCGGCGTTCAATATCCAGATTACACAATTATTTTCATACAGTTTTGAATTCTGTCTTGTTACTGTCTTTGGATATTATTAGTCCCGTAGATCCTTAATTTAATAGAATTCCAGAAGAAATCCATTCTTCATCGCGATATTATCCATTTTTTAAAATTGTATTGGAGCCATTGATAGCACACATCTAATGGCTTATGTTTCACAGGCTGAAATGCAACGATTTGTAGGTCTTGAAGGTATGCCTACATAAAATATAATAGTTATATGCGCTTTTGACTTAACATTTACGTTTGTGAGGGCAGGGTGAGAAGGAACAACCCATGATGCTAGAATCTTTCCTGAAGTCGTAAATACTCCTAGTTTGAATTTATGCATCCGCGGGAGGACAATATTATTTAGTGGTGGTATCCACTACTAGAAGGGTATGTACCTCCTTATCACAGTGTAAGATACCTTATTACAGATTTTAATGATACATAGAATGAACCGAAGACAGATAATGAAACTTTCAACTACTATCATTTTTGTTTGTGTACGACAATCGAAAGAACTTTTGGTATTAGAAGAAAAAATTTGCGATTTTACCTAACATGCTAACATATTCACGTAAAGTTCGGATACAGATTGTCACGGCTGTAATGGCTATTCACAATTTCATACGATAATACAACGTTGAAGATCCTAACTTTATGGCATATGATGACAATCCAGATCTGATGTCCGAAGGATATATAAAAGAGTATTATATCATTCGGAACCATGGAAATAACGACCGGGAACAAGTTCAAAGACATGGAACAACATCTGCTACGACATTAGTTAGAGATTCCATATGAAATAAACAAGTTGTTGCTGGGTTACGTTAGGAATAATATTTTAGTGATTTGTATTTTGTATTTTGTATTTTGTAATCTGCATTTTAAATTCTGAATTCAGAACTATATGTTTTCGAAATTCTATATTATGCATGAGGGGTGTGTGTGTGTGTGTGTGTGTGTATATATATATATATATATATATATATATATATATATGTGTGTGTGTGTGTGTGTGTGTGTGTGTGTGTGTGAAAATTGGTGTACTCTTTATTGCTAATACTAATATAAACCTCTTTTACATGCCTCGCTAAAACCCTGTAATCCCCCTAACCTAAATGAGTGTCTTACCGTTCCCCCATTCATGCACATCATGACTTTTATTTGGATATATTTGAACAGAGCTAATTTCATTAATAAGTTCTCGTGTTGCAGGATGTATGTTAGGATCTAGTACATCATTTCTGAAGATAGAGCTAACTTTCCGATCTACATAACCGAGCATATTCAATCTATCATAGTCCAATAAATCAACTAGGCAATGACAATTTATCCATGGTTCATACCAAATATAAGTTTCCTCTCCTCTTGCAATGCTTTTCTTAAATAATTGTTTTAAATTAGTACGATGTCTCTCTCTCTCTATATATATATATATATATATATATATATATATATATAATTCATACAAAAAAAATAACAACATAAATACTATAGTGTGACCCTTTCGTATCGTATTTCCCTTTGGTGAACTTTCCCCTTTCTCTACCCCTTTCATATTCTCTTTTCGGTTCAAAAAGAACGGACGCAAAGTGTGCGTTGAAGCATTAAACTACGTTTGTGGTACTTTTGATGTGTATTGCATTGATATTATGATACTAGAAAATTATGTTTAAGCCTTAGAATTTCAAATTGTACGTTATATTTTTCATGAGTGGAGAATAAATCCTTTGTACTACTGTTTTTCACATGCAATTCGTATATGATATATTTTGCATATTGTCAAAGAATCGTGTACCATTTGTATTAATTATATTTTTCAGTGCACATTAGAACTCAAGGTAATATTAAAATTTCGAAACATTTAAAAGAGGGAAATTTTCTATAAAACTGAAATTATACATCAATTTAAGCCTGATTAGTATTCTCCCGCGGTGTTCTGCTTGGATATAGTTCTATGGATATCATATGATAAGATTTTTCCTCTTCTTTTGGGCTGAAAGCATACGTCCCTTTGTTTGGGCCTTTCTACGGTCCTATTTCGTGCCGACTGTTTGCATAAACGAAGGGCCCAAAACTAAAGAACGAATATGCATGAATGGTTCATTTTAAGTTGCAATTAATGAGTCAAAATTTTCGACTGTAACATTAAAGACAGAATGGAAGGGGACTGTTGGTCCGAAACTACAATTCTTAAACACACACACACACCAGGGACATCACAGCTTGCTTTCTTACATGAAGATGATTAAGCATGCATACTTGGAATGTTTCTCGTTTAAATTTGCATTTAAAATTTGAAAAGGATACAATACAATAATTAAGTCAACATGTAGCTGCAGTTTTTGGTTACCTTTTTACACCTACATTAATAAACTTGTAACATGCAATGCTTCCATAAGTCATTAGCATAGGAAGTGAACTGCCGACACTTTGCATCCATATGTCATTAAGTCAGGGAAGAGCTGTATAGATGCCAAATTTATTAATCATCAGACATGAGACATGCATATGTAACGTACCATAAGCTCAATAGCTTAATGTATGCAATGTTGATGTACATATTTTTGTTCATGCATTTACACACACTCCATTTGAATAGCTAGCCTGGTATATATATGTTTGTTTTACATTGACATGCAGCCCAGTAAAGCACTTGTCTTGATTCACAATATCTAATGTGTAATTAATTTGCATATTTAATAATTGTTGCATCTATGTATTGGACATCATATATTCATACGTAGTCTTATGAGGACATGCATGGTCTACTGCTAGAGAGTGGTGGCCTGGTGGGTCTATCGATATCGTTTGTGCATGTGAAGTAGTTCTGAGATTAAGCTGTGTACTTGAAGAGCATCATTTAAAGATGCTTCCTTTCACGGTCAGGTAGGCTTGTATTATATTATATATAGGTGTACGTAAATTAAACTGTCGTTGATCTCTTATTTTTTTTACACATAAATCGGATTCATGTATAGCTAGGTTGAAATTTCAGTAATTAATAAAAATGAAGTCTATTTGTTTCTTTTCTTTCTTCTCTCTCTATATATATACCATCTTTTTATAGGAGTATTTGTTTTGTTTTTATCCAGCTACTTAACCTGTTCTGTGAGGGTCGATTAATTTGTATATATCTAGTCTAGGACAACACTAGCTTCACAGTAATTAAATTTAAGGTCATTTTCAAGATAATAATTCTTTTGTCAGGTCAGGTTCAGTCACATGAGGCACTTAATTGTTCCTTTCCTAAAATACTACAAACACCATCGCTCAGCTAGCAAATTAAAGCTTGTTGCTTTTCTGTATCCTCTAACATTCCAGTAATCGATCACTTTGTGATCATCATCTTTGACAGCGCGACGTGTACCCAAAAAGATTTCTCAATTCAATGTCTTTATATATATATGATCAGTTGATTTAGCAATTAGTGAATGGAATCGAGTTTAGTTGAATTTCTACTATTATCAGAGAAATACATCATACATGTGCACGTTGTATTTTCACTGTCAATGGATAGCTGGAAGGAGACCAAGAGAACATTATTCGCATTTTGTTACTTGCATGTCCATCGCTACTTTCCCTGTCCCCGATCACACTTGGTTTTCCATTTGATTTCATTCTTTGATTCTTACCAGTGCTCTTTATTTTCTTATATTAATGTCGTTGGAATGGAATATATATATTATGATGCGTGGTTATACCCATCTTATACCCAAGAATGCATGGCCCAAGTGAATAATTAACAAACACAAAGATAGATTTCAACTGTAAGAAAGGCTCTAGAAATAATTAGAAGAAGCAATTAATTAGTTAAGCAAGAAAATAATTAGTTAATTACCAATATTTGACCTACATATATACGTTTTCTGTCTGAAATTGCAGCTGTAGTTGCTGTCTTAAAAGAGGGATAGCCATACGTTTTCTGTCCAAAGCTTCAAATTGTAGCTGTAATTGCTGTCTGAAATTGTGGCTATAATTAGAAGAAGCAATTAGTTAAGCAAGAAAATAATTAGTAAATTATCATATCAATTGTAGCTGTAGTTGCTGTCTGAAATTTCATTGTAAGCTTGGTCAGATATACATGTTCCGTCCAAAGCTTCAAATTGCAGTTTGGACCATATGAGTAATAATTGAATGGCCCTTTAGGTAAATCAAGAATCTATGATTTTCATTTTCGCTAATGCTTCAAGACCCAAAAAAAAACAAATAAAATCACATGTATCCAATATTGTCTATCCCTCTATACCCAACCAATCAGCACTCCCTGAATTCCACCTTTTTGCAATTAAATCCTCTTTTTTTCTTTGACTTAACTGCAAAAAGATGAAAAGCAGGGATTGTGATTTGTTGGGTACAAAAAGACAGAAAATTTTGGGAACAGAGGATCAACTCTACCAAAACAAAAGGCCAGAAACTTGTGCAGCAGCAACGTGGAGTACTTACCTTGAATTGCTTTGCTGAATCCAACTCCGTATGGGGATGAATTCTTTTGTTCCCAAACCCGGTGCGTCTGGTGTGCTCATCCAATTAAAACCTCATAATTTCCACTTTTTATAATTAAGTCTCTGTAATAATTGGAGGACTTAACTGTAAAAGATGGAAATCATGTAGCTCCATTGGTTGGGCACACGGAGCTTGGGAATAGAAGAATTCATCCCCCTTAATTATGCACAAACCCGCACCACTTGCCTTCGGACCCTCTAGCATAACCCTTTGATTTTTGCCGATTCGAATTGATATTATGGTGAAAGCAACAGAGCACATGTTGACCTTGTGCATGTGCTTAGTTTAGTAAGATGTTTAAAAAAAAAATCTTAAACTACATGACCAGATAGATTATGAGTGGACGATGTTTATGTTATATATTTTTGATCAACAGTGAATAAATTGAGCATCCGACGAGAAGAACAAGAATAATCATATAGTACACTGTATACACATGCATCTTCTCACCATTGTAACAGTTTCTTTTGGTCTACCACTAATAGATTTTGTACCAACTTATTGAATGGAAATTTGTATTGAAATATGAAATAGACGATCAGAATTGTTGTTGATTGTTATTGTAAAACTTATGCATAATAGTCTGTACGCAACTGTATGTATAGTTGCGCATTGAATTTTTAATTGCAGAAGTGGGCTGAGCACATAGGCCCAATATACAGTGTAACGAGGTAAATAATAATATCGGCAGACTCTTCGTACATTATTTTCTAATAAGCACGATATCAGCTAGTACTACAACCAGAATGTGAAATAAATTGTATATCAATCTAGAATGCAATTAAAGAGATCATTTGATTTGATTAGAGGATTCGATCACGGAATATTTTGAAATTGATTTGGAAATGAATATTAGTAGTATATACAAATATTTTCAAATAGAGATTGTAGAGAAAATCATTTTAGCGGTCTTACTGCTTATTTGGATTGGATAAAACAAATTGATTTTTGAAGTATGGTTTGATATACGAATAGGTATATATAGTTGTAAATATTTGAAACAAAATCCAAAATTGATTATCGAGTCGGGTTGGATGGTAATCCAATATATATCAAAACAATGAACTTGTACATCTTAAGAGATGTTTGGTGAGAATAATTGAATTCTAATTTCCAATGACTAAATTGAAAAGTAAATTGTCGATTATTGAATGATAAAATCTTTGTCAATAAAGATTTAGATTTTAAGTTGAAACGAATTGGTCGACTATTTTATAAAGCTAAAAATAAGAGAAAGAATTAAATAGTACTTGAATTTGGAATTGAGTTTATTAATACAAGGATGTATGAAATCTAATAGTATAGATTTGAATGAAAAAGTTCAAATCAACAAGGTTAGAATTTAGTAATGAACTTAATAATTGGGATTTGGAAAAGAATTTAGGTTGTAACAAATAGATTTATGAATCTGAGTTTGAAAGAAATCAAATATCTGAACTGGTTAAGAGATAAAAACTAAAATTTAAAATCTGAATGGAATTCGGGGATATTCGATTTTGGGTATTGGGTATAGAAGTTTCTGAAACTTGTATGAAAAATGATATGTAATAATACAGCGAATTCGGAAGTTATTGATTTGGAAGGTAATGTTTGAGATAAAATCTTATTTAACAGAATTTATATAAGAACGAAGGATTGAATAATATGATTTGGAAAATGTGTCTAGAAAATTTTATAAGTACGAGATATGCGGAAGGTAACAGAATTACTATATGTACATGATATTATACGTTTTTAAAGCAAAATAAGGAAAGTACCTTCCTTCTTCTCTGAATTTCGAGCTTAGTGAGATGTGCTGCTGGTAGTAGTAGGTTATCCGGATATGAAACTCGAGTTGTCACTGCTCCTTGAAGAACACAACCGTATAGCGTAATTCGCAGGGCTTAGATGGCATACGGCGAGCGGATGTATCTTGAGGGAACCAAACATAACCATTGTGTCAATTGCGATCTACAGTTGTGTTAATGGCGTAATCCGTAGAGCTATGAAAGCTTAAGCATACGGATGTTTCCTGGAGGACCCAGGCATAATCACTGTGTACCTGGGGTCCACATGGCATATCTACAAGTGAAAGAGATGTAACCATCAGAGTTACTAAATATAAAATGGAGCCATGCGATGTTTGAGGTATCTTAGTGATGTGGAACCATCAGTTGATGCAACACCGTGTCTTTGTGACTGGATTTGTCTTTGTGACTTGATGCGTCTTTGTGACATGATTTGTCCTCATGATTTGATCTATCCTCGTGACTTGGTTTGTGTTCATAACTTGATAATTTATTTTCGTGACTCTGAGATAGAGCACTCAATGCTTAATGACATCAGATTTTCCTTTGATTTTTAAATATCTTCCACTGATCTATCCATGACGAAATTCGCAGGGAAGTGATTTCCAATGGATACGGATATTTTCTAGGGGATCTAGATGAAATCATTGTGTATCTGCGATTCATGAACAATCAACATATCATCACATTGGTACTTTCTGTATTTGTTTCTTTTAAAAGATTTTTTGAAATATTTTTCACTGGGAGTTAAAGCAAGGATATTTAGTACTTGGAGATTTTAGTCGTGCGTCTGGCCAGCGTATGCCTAACATATGTAAGAACGACAATAGACTTGTCAAACTTCGAGTTATCAAATATTTTTAAATAAATAATCTGAAATTAAAATATACCTAACTTAATAAATTAAGAAAGAAGATTTCAAAGACTTTTCGAGTCGACAAATTTGTAACTTGAAGAGGTGACGATTATCACGCTATTAAATGAGTGGTTGGAAAGATTAAATGAGTTTAATGTAAGGAGATTTGGTTGAACTTGGATTGTAAGGAAAAAGTGGAACGATGGATAAGTAAACATCGACAGATGGGGTTCATAAAGAAATTTGGAATAATTTGAGATGCATAAATCTAACTTATGCTGAAATTGAAATTTAAAAGAGAATGGTTTTAAAAAGAAATTATATGGTTTTGAATCTCTTAGCAGACTAGTTAGAATGATAAACTGAGAGATATCTCAAAACAATTTGAGATAGAACTCGGTTTAAGAATTTTTTTTGTAGAGTATGAAAATAAGAGAAAAGTTGTATTTGACCAAAATTGATTATTAAAAGGAAATTTAATTTTTTCCTGAGTTAATTGAATATGATGGATTAACAAAGAGGATCAATGACTTAAATATCGATATTTAAATTAGTTGTGTTAAAATTTCATACAAGTAAGAAAATCTGAAGTATACATTGGTATAACTCTAACGATCTTTCCTTTTCGGGGACAAAAAGTTTTAAAGACGTGGAGATTGCAATGACCTAGAAATTTTGGAAATTTGAAATAGAAATTAATTAAGGATTTCACGATAAACAATTGATTTTATATTTGGATTCAAGATTCAAAATCAAAGTTTATTAGTTTGAATAATAATTGAATTCGATATTAATTTCAGAATGACTAATCGAAAATCAAATATTCACTTGTAACTAGTCGAGAATAAATTTAATTGATATTTGAATTGGATTTGAAATATGACTGAAAAATATAAAATTTTGAATTTGAAATAAACGTTATTCAACGTTAAATGAATTGGAGATTTTATTTGTAAAAATATATGGAAGGCTTGTATATGTGTATTTGTAAAGAAATTGAATTCAACGTTTCGAATTTGGGAACGAACGGAGCCGTTGTTAAACAAACGGAATAAAATTTGTAAACCGGTAAAAAATTTAAATAAAATAAAATACTATTGTTATATAAATGTAGTCGGAGTACAACTGAATTAATTGGATTCAGAACAGTGCATATATTTTTTGTCACGTTTGAAGATCGTACGGTGCGAATTTGGAGTGTTCTGGTGTATTCAGGGTATAAATTAATATTAAATTTAGCGTAAATATCACCTCTCTCAAATAACACTACGCTGACCTATAAAGTCGAAATACGCAGTCCCCCTAACCTATATGATATTATGTTGTTCCTATCCTCAGCTTTACTTCTATAAAACACGCTCGTCTTCCCCAAATTCTACAGAGTAAATCATTTCCCTTTTTCCCCTTTTTTTATTTATCTCTATCAAAATCTATTTCACCAAATCAATGTTCCTCAAATCTCTCCACCAACGTTCTTCCTAGTTTCATTCAATAAAATTGGTTCTTTTTCCTTTTAATTTAATGGAAGAACCCCAAATCAAAATCAAAATCGATTTTCCCAATTTAATATTTTACCATACGTAAATCCATGGCCTCCTGAGTTCGTGACAACGCCTCCTTCCGCCACGAGTGTCACCTGAACCACTCAAGCAACCACCGCGTCATCTTCTTCGTTCGTGCCTCCTTCGAACCACCGTGGCGTGCCACTTTCCTCCTTCAACGTCACAAGCACCATCGCAAACCCTGAGCCGTCGTTTACTCTCTTCGTTGGTTCTCAAAATGGTAAGAATCCTCTTACGATTAATTATAATTCAAGTATTACAACTTCAATAGGGGCTAAATTAAAATAGTGAGATTGGGCTTACATTTTGTTGACTGTCACACTTTGTTGTTGAACTTTGTTGATGGACTGATACGTGATTTCAGTCACATATTGATTTTAATAAAGTAGCATGCGAGTTTCATGCCATACCCTGTTGCCTTGCGTAAAACTGAATATGAATAAAAAAACTTTAATTTAATATTATAGTGAAGTGTTAACTTGGTAAATAAAAGATTCATCTTTGTTCGGAATTTAGTTAAACTGGTCCAGAAATGAATTTGCACCTGAGTTACTTAAAATTGGTTAACTAGAAACTCGGAAGTTGTGTGGTTCTGGAAATTGATTTATTTGATATATATCCTGTATTATTAGCAAGAAATGGATATGTTAACTATGTTGTCGCATAAGGATTGGACAAAATCAAGTGCCTTCAAAATTAACCTTTTTTTTGAAATTGGTTAATGGTAGCCGATAATGCTTTTGAAAATGAAAAAAAAAGGGAATGAGCATCCTTTGAAATACACTAGCAACAGTAGTAACTGCTGTTATACTCTTTAAACTGATTTAAAACTTTGGCTGTTATACTGTTAAATATATATATATATATATATATATATATATATAAAACTGAATATTGCATGTATATATTTTTCTGTCCATGATTCACGTTGGCTTACGTATGGGTGTAAATGACCTGTGTGGGCACAATATTGTGTTAAGCTGAGATCCAATATACATATATGTGTTCTTACCACTATGCGGATCCCAACTTTCTTTTGCCTTCGTTGTTTATGCATTGATCCTATTGACTATATAACCCTGAATGGGCTATTGTTTACCTGCCGTGTAAATAGTTATGCTGCATATCGACTTTGTTGACCTTAAGCCACTTAAATTTACTTGTTGTTCAAAACCCCTTGATAATAAATATACATATGCTTATTATTTTTCTTTAGACATGACAGAGTTGCTCACTGCCATGGTTTGAACTTGAAATGCAAAATTTACTATGCAAAATATTCCCAGTGCATCTTATTGCATGGAAAGTTAGTGGAAGTAAGAGTAGGCACATATCATAGATTTTAATTTTTGCCTGACCTGAACCATGGTAGTGCCATACATGGGACTGCACTGAATCATAGTTTCATTTGAATATTAATACATACATGCGTAAGGACTGAATACATCAGTTACACATGTACGTATATATACCGTTGCCTTAAAACCCATGAATCTAAGTATACATTCATGAAGTCCTGGACTTGCTATATATATCCATTGTTATACATTCTCTGGTTTCGAATGTCCCTTGCTGTTCTGAACAACCTCATTGTTGGATGTCTATTGATTTCATGTACACATCATGCACCTTATTTGTTTAATTGATAGCTCGACTTGCCTCCTAATTGCTAGTTCTATTTGCCAGTTGGCCTATGCTTGTCGTGTCCTCATTTCATGTAGCAAACACATTGTCCCACAACCCTATCATTCGTAAGCGTGGTTTCTAGTTTGTATATGTGGAGGCTGATGGACATAGGTGTATATACATGCTATTGCGTGTGTATGCACAGGTCTTCGGCATACATACATACATATATATATATATATATACATACATACATACATATCTAGTAACAACTTGGAAAATCAGAACCAAATTAAAATTTTATTTTAAAGAAATTTTAACAGAATTTTGGTCAAAAATTAAAAATTCCATTTTTAAATAATAGCACAGCCCTTAAAAATAGCCATTTTGTAAACGACCTCCTTTTTCGACGAAACCACTTTGGTTGGATCTGGAATGTCAATTTATTGCTAGGTTTAAAATTCCATAATTTTTGGAATTAATATGTAAGAGTGGCAAATTAAAACGCGTTTGGTAATTTCAGTTTGAATTGGATCAACCTGAAAAAGTCCGTTTTTCAAATAGATTCCAAATTCGACGAAATTATTTTTGTCAGGACCGTATCGTCAAAACATAGCTAGATTTATTTTTCGGGAATTTCTGAAATCAGTATGTGGCCCCGATAAATTAAAATGTACGTTCAAATTCAATATTGAATGTTTTATATTTTAATTTTGAGAATAACTGACTGAAACAGTAGAATGGGCTTACGAAACATATTCCTTTGTGTCCGGAATGGGGGTATTTAGCTAGGGATGACAGTCGTTAGGTTTGATTTGGAGTTCGTATGGATTTATGGGTATTTTTGGAATTAAATGAAAATAAAAATAATTATAAATATATAAACCAATTAAAAAAATACACGTTGGCCAATTCATTTTGAGAAAAAACCGATCCTCTCAAACTCGACGGCGGAAACAACTTCCTTCCTTCTCTCTTTGATTTCTCACGATTCTATTAACGAAATTGAATGATCCTTTAGAGGATTTTGTAGAGATTTCTCCTAGCTTCAAATCCATACTAGTTTCGAATCCTGTCGTTGAGTGTTGAGGCGAATCGACACCGAGAAGTTCACCTATTTAAACCGCCGCCGAGCCCTGTTGATGCCGTCGATCTGAGCAAGCCCACCAGCGCCTGGAAGCTCTCTCGACGCTCTACGACGTGGTGCAACCCGATCCTCCCCTTCTACACCGGTTTGCGTGAAAATTGCAGACCTAGTTTTGAATCAGAAAACTGAGGTACGGGTTTTATATTTTAAACAATTTACAACATATAAAAGCATTGTAAAGTTTGATTATTGAATAAAAATCATATCTTTTTCGTATGTTGTTGAAATCCAATGAAACAAGAGACGTTGGACTCACGACAGTGTCTATTACATTCTAGAAGAGACTAGAACGTATTTGGATCTCTCTAAAATTTTAGAAGGAGTGGAACCCAATGTGAGATTTCTAAATTCAAATTGGAATGGAAATGCGATGTATAAAATATATAAGCGATGTATAAATTATATACGCATTGTATATCTCATATATGAGCATTGTATAAATTATATAAGCGATGTATAAATTATACATACGTGGTATAAATCATATATGCGTTGAATAAAATTGAAATGGAAATAAATATTATATATACACACCCCCCCCCCCTCATCCACAGACCATGGACGATATAAATTAATTGTGTGATGATTGTATTATGGAAATGGATTGTGGCTGCAACGAAATTAGTTGTGTTTGTGGTAAATTCATTGTTTTGTGAAAATCAACGGTATTGTGGAAATTATGGAAATGAAAGTATCGTAATGCTGCAAGGCCTAGGATAGCAGAGGAGTCGTGCTGGACACGGTTCTAGTGCTACCTACCCTGCTGTTGTAATACCATAATTTTCGGAAATGAATCATATAAAATTGTTGTTATGTTGAATAAAAGGTTTGAACGATAACAATAACATTTTTATCATGAATGTGAGGTTATGAAAATATTCATATGTTGAATAAATTGTTTGAATGATAAAAATATCATTTTTATCATGAATGTGAAGTTATAAAATTATTCATATGTTGAATAAATTGTTTCAAACGATAAAAATAGCATTTTTATCATGAATATGAAGTTATAAAAATATTCATATGTTGAATAAATTGTTTGAACGATAAACATTAACTCCTAGAATGTGTATACCAATAATGAGTTAATGTATACCAATAAGAAGTTAGAAATAGCCTAGATTGATTGGTTAGAAAAAGGGAATATATTTTCATGGTTTGATTTAAAAATGAAGTAGAAAAAATAATTGCAAGTTTTAAAATAAATAAAGGCGTGGATTAGTGCGAAATATGGATCTAGCCGTATTGCACACTATTCAGTAACTTAAAAATAATTGAAAGATATTTCTTGCGATTATGGGTTTTTCTGGCAGTCATTTACTTAAGCTATAGAAATATATTTTATGCGGTTTTGGTAACCAATCAATTGGGGATAGACTAACTTCCTAAAAAGAATAAATCATAAAGTTAGAAGAAGAAAATATAGCATAACTGAATGAGGTTATAAAAAGATAAAGGCTTAATGTAAACTTATAACTGGAATATAATAAGAACAATTCAGTGGAAATAATGTATAAAAAAATTATAACATAAATGTTATAATTTGGAAAGTGAAAAGAAAGAAAGAAATCTTAGTATAAATAAATAGGAGTTGGGAAACTAAGTTTGATAAGCTTAAAAATATTTTATGTTGGCCTTACGACTAGAAGGTTTTATGGTAACCAGTAAAGTTGATTTATATATAAATAATATTCAATTAAATATATTAATGAACATTGTAAATCAATGAAAAAGGAAAAGTGACAGGCATAATAATAAATTAGACATAGGGTCTAACAAATATAGCGACATGTGTTTAGACCAGTATGTGGGGGACGAAGAGCCCAACTGGGCAAATCATTGTAGGAGTTTTTAGACGCGATGAGAGCATGTCCAACTTATTCGATGGGACGTGAGGATACTCCGTGTTGTCCCCCCGTGGTAAGCCTAACCAAATTTTACCCATAGAGGCATGGTCTGTGCGGTACCATCTGGTGTGTATGTCTTGGCTGCATCTGTTATTGTGGGCATCCTAAAGGCTGATTAGGATGATTCAGCGGCTGTCTCAGGATGGGATGCTTCATGGTCGCAATCCAACAGAGGATAGTCGGTCGTCAGACACCTGTCAGTCGGAATGAGTATGGGAAAGACTGTAGCTAAAGCAAGAGGTCAATAATCTTCACTATCGAGTCATTGGATGAGGGGCCACGTAGTTGTTTAGATTGATAGTTAGGGAGGTCACTTAGCTCTTTGAATGCTCTTTCATTAGTTAGGGGATGGGAGGGACCATAGCCACCGAAAGAGACAGACCAATACTTGATATTTATATTGTGGGCTTAACGAAGTCATTCTTGACTGTTATAGAAATCCCTTGACTAAGTTCCGTGGAAGAACTCAAATTTTGGGCGTCTTTATGGCGCAGTGGTAGAAGCTTATTCGCTTTCGTAGCGCAACTTAGTACGCTTTTGTGGCGTTGTAATGGAGACGTAGCGCGCCTTCGCAACATGGTCATGTACGCTTTTGTAGCGTGACGATGGAGGTCTTGTATGTTTTTGTAGTAGTCAGTACGACGATGGAGACCACTCGAGGAGGTTAACATAGGGAGTACCTCGATATATTAGGCATATAGATACATATATATGGTTTATTAGGTTAATCTACTTGGGAATAGATGGGTACGATTTATGCAAGAAATCGGAAGTGTAATGTGTAACAGACCCAAAATAACTTAATAAAGACAAACCAATGATAGATTAGTATATGTAGTGTTAGTCATAGAAATTATAATTTGTCCATCCAACATAACTTTTGTTTTGACCCCCTCCTTTTAACAAACCAGCAAGTTAGATAGGTGGTAGAGACTATAACTTAGAGACTCTTGTTAGACAATGTAATTATTAGGGAAAGTGTTTATTTACTACTATCTTTTAGTCGTTCCATTGTGAGCTCTGATATATTTTATCTTTGCCTTTCTGCAGGACACCAAAAAAACTAACTTAGTTTTCAGTAGACTTGGTTTTTAGCATTTTGCGAAAAAATTGGGTCTACCGAAATTTGGATTGTTACTTCTGGTATCAGAGCACATCACCCTCGTTGGTTGCTAAGCACATGACTTAATTTGTCGATGACAAGGAGTGTGAGTGTTTTTGCATGAATGTTCGACGAAATGCCTATATGACTAGTATATTCCAACAAACAGTTCGATGAAAGTTTTGTAGCCCTAACACATCTTCACCCTTGAGTCCGTCTGCACAAGAGCTTCGCTGTGCACTTAGTGACCTCAAGCTTCTTCGTCTTCCTCATAATGCAACCTAGACAACTAGCGTACGACATCTAAATGTCTTGTTTGACCTAAGACATTCGAAGCTTTAGTCTTCGATGCTAGAAAATGTGTGTCGTTAAGAGGAGTTTACCTACCACATCTGTTCCACGCCTAGCCGCCCACATTACCACCTAGACTTAACCGTAGGTGCCGCCACAGGAAATGGAGGTCAGCCAAACCATTTCACGTGGTTCAAATCAAGTATGGGTTGGCAAATCATGGACATATGAATCCAACAAAATGAATCTAGTGATTTTTACGGTCCTAAATGTTTTGTTATCAATTTTTGATTTAACCGAAAAAGCATAGCCATAGAATTAATGAAATGGTAAAACAAAAAAGAAGGGAGAAGGATAGCAGGTCAGGTCGGGTCTGAATGGGGTTAGGAGTTAATAAATTTAAATTATTATTATATTCAATTTCTTTTTCTGTTTTGGCAAGGCCAACCGATTTTTAAAGTGATTCGTAACACTTTTCCCAATTAAACAAATAATGAGTATAAAATAGTACAGGAGATAGCTAGATTGACTATCTGCTATGTACATCCTAGAACAAGAAAATAATACACCATGCATGTTGAAAGTCTATCTACGAATGCAGAAAATATACACTAACATCCTAAAGCTGCTGAGGGAGTCATTCAACACGTTTATGAATACAAAATCAGAACAACAGTTATAGTAATAGGCTGCTAAATAGTTCAAATATCCGGGATTACGCAAACTCAAGTAGCCAAAGCTATCTTTCTCTACTAGCTGAAAAACAATCCCAAAATACTTCTAATACCGCCAGAGAAGCTGTTACGGTACCAAAAAAGCTCACCAACAGGAAAATAGACCTACAAAGCTAACTCAGCTTGAGCCGAACACAGATTCCCTTCCAAACTCACCAACTATTCTCAAGAAACCCAAGAATGAAGATGATAAAAACAGCTATAAGAAACCATGATCGACCAGCATGAAGACAACAACACAGCATTGTCAAAAGCACGATCAAAAATGGCATAACCTGAAAGCATCCCTTGCAGACTAACAAACTAGACTCACTAACCCCTTATCAGTTAAAAGAAATTCCAACTAGCAACCGAAAATGAATAAACCATCTGACACAAACACCAAAGCAACCACTGCCAAAACACCACGTGCTGCCATTAGTTTTACCAAAAACGAACACCCTAACCATGTAAAAACACACTAATTCGCAGACTACACGAAAACCAACCATCATATTAACAACTACTTTAGAACAAATGTTTTTATGTGATGCTAAAAATTTAATAACTATCTTTGTAGCTCCAGAATTTTTCATTTTAAGTTCCTAACTAATAAACGACTCCAACAAACCAAAAATAGGAAAGACACAGATCTTCAAAAAAATTACCATAAACAACACGTCGATTAACTTGATCCACAACTTTAAAAAAAGCCTTCTTTCATTTGAGTAAGGAAATCCCAAGACTAGCTAAACCGTTCAAGGAGAAGAGGGTTGAAGAAGTCGCGAAAAGAAAGATCCAAAGAAGCACGAAAGAGGATGAATAAAAGGCCAGGGGTCCCCACCGGCAACATGCAAGGAAGTGATTTATCAGAGGAAGGCAATAATAATGAGGGTTAAGTATGTAGATCTAGAGATTGTGTAAAATAAAAAAGAGCTGAGAGGAAGCGAAAAGCCTCGAGTACGCAATGCTAGGAAAAACTACGCAGAAGTGGTTGATTAGAAAAGTGGACGAAGTCAAAATTTAAAGAAGGCGATGGAGAAATGTTTAAAACCTATTCCGATTATTGGGGTAAGCGATAGCATTTTATTTAATAGAATATTGAATTTCTCGAAATGAAAGATACGTTTTTCGAGCTTATATGATCAACCGTGCGTTCGATCGCCACGTAACCTGACTGCATGCATCATCTCATTATTACAGTCCGGACGGTGTACATTTCATCATTATATGAGACAGTACCCCAAAATGAAAAAATTCATGCATTTTGAAACCTTTTGATCGTCAGAACGTCTGATCTTGAAGCATAGCTCTTTATATATATTTTTTCTTTATGTAACTAACCATCCAGACATAATGCGAGTGGTCTCGAGTCCAGTTTCACTCTTGTGTGAAAATCATATTTTAAAACCATTAAATAATTAAATGTTTTTGTTCAAATAAAATATTTAAATATATAACCGTTAAAAATACGAATCGTTATAGTCACTTATCAAGTGGTGCGACATTTCAACAAAATTTTGCTCATTTGGTTTTGATAAATTCAATTTTAATATGTTGAACAATGCCCGATTATAGCTTTTATTAACCAGAATGCTCTGCCCCAAAGACTTAGATTTTGAATTAACTTGAGTTGACGGTGATAATAACCCAGTACGACCTGGGAGATAAATCACTTGTTGAATATTGTTTTATGTCAAATACTTCCACTTAGATCCAACTATAGTCGTGCGATATATTGTGTCATGATTTAATTATAATCAAAGCAAAGTTTTTATGTTGAGTATGATCGATAGCATTCTTAGGTCGAATGAAATGTGTGAATCTTCTATACCAATATTTTTTATTTGAATTTATTTTAGGTAAATTTTATTATTATACACGGTTTTAATCAGTTAATCCACCCTATAAAATAGGATTTTAGATTTTTAATAACGTTTAAATTTAATTAGTTTATCCACTTGAAAACGTAAATGAATGCAAAATAAGTTGGAAACATCAGCTTTAGCAAGCATCAGCTTTAAGGAACATGCAATCAAGAACATATATGCTCAAGCTATGAAATCGGAGATCCACTTTCTGGACATGCACAATTATAACTACTAAGCATGAAGTACCTCAGGTGCTCGATCTTGTAACCACGTACTTCTCCAAGAAATCATTATTTCTTATCTTAAAATGCTCTACAGAATACTTATTCTTAACCTGTTGCTACTTCAGTATATCAATAACAAGACACCTCGGCATGATCCTCTTCCCCAAACTCAAACAAAAAATCATTAGGTATTCTGCCAAATAAGATGGCTCATACTGCCTTTCATTATTTAAAAAAATCCAATACCCGTTTAATCTTCTTTTCTGATATAAGCATGCACCATGGATATCTAATGAAAGTAGAGGCGATGTTTTCATCAGACCATCCAAGTCTCTTATACAAACTCACTTTTTCCTTCTGTGTTATGGAACTTATTGAAGAAATGGCAGAAAGTCTTCTGCAGAACAAAGTAGTGCATGGGTTAAATACCTTAGAAGTGACTAGCTGTACCATCTTCTCAAACTTCGTTGGTGAGTGCAGTAGCATCCGCGTTGGTGATATAGGGAATGTCATGATATGCCAATGTTCTAACATTGGGGAAGAAATTGCATTCTAAATTGTTCGACAATAAAGCCAGGTTATAAAAAAGAACACGGATTAAATTTTTCTTGGCTTTGTATAAGGATTTAAGTAGTGCTGTGTTTGGCTTTATTCGGTTTTCTAAGCTGCTTACCAGTACACGGGAATTAGCGGGCAGGGACTTTGCAAACTGAGCATTAGAAAAACCAATATCGAGTAAGAAATCCAGTCTTATGATTTCACAGATCCCCAAATTGCAAAATCAATGGTGAAACTCCCAACTTGATGTTAATTATATTCATGTAAATATTTGCGTCATAGGATAAGGATCCGGCTCATTCACAGGATAAGGATACAACTGACTCATACACATATCACGCTGCGTCATTGGATAAGGATAAGGCTCATGATAAGGATCCAGCTCACAATACTTTAATACTTTCCTCTTATATTATTTTCCCATTATAACTTATTACCGTTGTATTGTTATTGCATGTTTTAACCTCATGTACTCCATTTATATAAAGCACTGCAATATATACATCGTGTAAAGAATTTTGCTCTATCATAACATTACAAAATTGTATCAATTCTACAATCTCTCACACTATTAGAAAATCTATCATTGTATCAGAGCTTCCTTAAATTAGAGATTGCTGATAATTGCTATTTTTTTAGCACCTACTGTTGGTAATATAAAGCTGAAGCTATGGGAAAAATCAAGTTTGGTAGAGGTCGTGGTCGTAGTGGTAATTTCACCGCAAATGTGAGTAGCAATAACCAAGGTGTAGCACAAGAGGTTGCCGATGGTGATCGAGCATATGTTCTGTAACACCCCACCTCCGCCAGGGTAACTCTTGCAAGCACACTAGCTTTGGAGGGGCGTTAAACAAGGTAAACATGCATGCAGATATCACAAGACAGAACATATCAGTAAAAAAGAGTAGTAAAGCAGCGGATAAAACTTAGCATTTCAAAACCATAGTCATGTTACTACAAAGTACTTGATCATTATTTTCCAACAAACAAAGTCTAGACAAAAGCATAAACAGAAAAACTGAAATACATAAAGTACTTTCAAAATCATAGCGATGTTTGAAGAATTTTTCAAATCATTCGAAATTCGTCTTTCAAAATCATTATTTTTCTCAAACCCAAGTCCACGTTTATTTTGAACAGAGAATTGGTTTTTCAACAACATATTCAAAGATTTTTCACCGTTTGAGAAATTAGACAAGATTGTTTCAAGTTGTTGAATTTCAGTTTTAAGATCACCATTTTCTTTCAATAAATCTGAACAACGATTTTTAGTGATCTCACATCTTTCAAAATCAGATTTCAAAACCAAATTTTCATCATTGAGTAACTTTATTTTGGTTTGGGACTCAGCAATCTCAGACTCTAAATGTTTTCGACTTTCAGACTCAAATTTATTGAAATTTTCAATCTCGTTTTCAAGTTCTTTCAAAATCGAATTCGATTTCAACAGATTTTCCTTTTCTGCAATTTCAAGTTTGGAATGAATATTAGTTTTAAAATTTTCAAATTCCTTTTGCAGATGATTGTTCAAATTTGATAACTCAATCTTGTTTGTTTTTAAGACCAAAATTTCATCTTCAAACTTTTGAATATTTTTATTGAGATGAACAAGATTGGTTTTCGATTTCAAACAATTTTTACAATCTGAATCTGAAAGGTTTTTAAAATATTCAAGCCGTGATTCCAAATCATCAATTTTGCTGTTCAACTCAGAATTCCTAGATTTTAGAGTTTTGTTTTTATATTTGAGTTTATCAACAGATTTAGTTAAATCAACACACATATAAACCAAATCTTCGTATGAGAAATTTTCAATTTCAGTAACCGTTGATTCTCCATCATCTGATCTTTCTGAATTCTCATTTGTAAATCCTGTTAAACAGAATTCTGAGTCTGAATTGACAATCTGGGGTTTTGAGCTGGAGTTGTCAATTTGACCATACTTCGTATTAAGAGCTGTCCAAATTTCCTGCGCAGTTAAACAATGAGAAATCAGACTGTATTGATTATCATCAAGGTGAGAATACAGAATATGTGTAGCACGAGAATTAGAGGCTTTATCTATCATGTCAAAACCATTGATAACAACATCCCAACATTTAATATCAACAGATTTTAAATAAAATTCCATTTTGGATTTCCAATTTAAAAAATCTGTTCCAGTAAAAATAGTTGGAGATGAGCTAGACTGACTCTCTATCGACTGACAACAAGGATTCACCATTTCTCTAGAGTTAAAGAAAACCCGCTCTGATACCACTTGTTGGATCTAGAATAACCCTAGAGGGGGGGTGAATAGGGTTTTTCACAGTTTTTAACTAAATTAAAAACTTAACAAGATATATAATAATAAACTGATCACAGAGAATAACAGAAACTGAAATGCAGAAAATAAATCACACAAAGATATACCCAGCTTCGGCAAAACCCTGCCTACTGCTGCATTTCTAAGGTTTCTACTAGGTGATAGAACAGATCCCGCATACAAGACCTTGTACACTCGCGACTCTCGCTCCTATTCTAACCCTACGCTCAAAACCCTAGACTGATCTAAACCCCTAGATCAGATTTCCCGAATTACAAACCCTGTAACTCGTAACTCAGATTTACAGACTCTGAAACTGACAGTCAACTCCTTGACTAAATCCCCCTAGATTTTACAGACCTAGAACTGTTCAGAAATGATTTTACAACACAATTTAAATAAAACAACAGAATGTAAGACAATAATATAAACCCTAATTTTTTAAAATAAAAATAAAAATAAAGGAGTTTATATTAAAGGGGTCATCCCCTTTAAACAAATCCAAACCCCCTTTTTTATCTTGGCCGGCCCATTTGTTTATTTGCCCGATCACTTTTGCTTTTGCTCTGGAGGAAAAAAAATGGCGGCGGCGATTAGAAACTAGGGTTTCTTCAATTGCTCCAGACCAAATCGATGCTTGATTGTTGACGTTGTGATAATTCTGAAGTTTGATTCTTCGATGGCTTTCCTCGTCTGACTTGGAGTTGCTCTCTGGCTCGATCGAATCAGTGAGTTCTCTGAATTTTGTTGCTTTGAAAAAAAAATTGAACTATTTTGTGGGTTTCGATTTCTTGACTGTTGCGTGTGTATTCAAATTCCTTTGCCAATGATGAGAATGGTGATTAAATAGGGATTTTAGAAAACCCTAGAAACCCTCTGATTTCACGTGTTGACTTGTCTGATTTGTGGTGCGATTTTTGCTCCTTTTATTTACTTGCGTGATTGATTCTTGCCAATAAAAACTGTTGCCTTTTGTGTTGAATCGGCTTGAGATGATTTTGTGATGTTTCCTCCTTTGGATTTTGCTTGATTATGTTGATGAATCTGGTCTTCAATTTTTGCTGTCCATAGAATTTATTTTTCCCAAGAATAATTTGGTCCGATTTGAACAGTTTCCTTGCTTGAATCTCTGCCAATATATGATACGTGATTTGCATTGTAGTTGCCAAAAAAATTACTGTTGCCAGAGAAAAAAAATGGAAACAGAAATGAATAAATTGAGGTCCCTTTGCTTTCCTTTTTCGCACCAAAAAAAATTTTGAAACTTAAATGACAGTTTGAAAAACTGGACACATGATTTCTGTCATTCCTGGGAAGATTTTATTTGTTGCCCCTTAAAACAAAAATTCCAAACCAATGCTTGCTGATTTGTTACTTGAAATGAATTCTGAATTGATCCATGATTTACTCAGCATTGATTTTGTTGCGTGCAAAACGTTTCCTTTTGCGCCTTGATTTAAATATGCTTTGAACTCTTGATTGCAAAACAGATTGAGCAGAAAAGATTTTCTGCATGATTTTGATTTTCTCTGAATTCTTGCCAAAAGGATTCATGCATGTTTTTGAAACTTGCCAATTTTCAACACAATTGAATCTGGAATTATGTTGATTATCATATAAACAGTTTGAAATCATTTTCATGAATATCTGGGCTGGTTTGAACAACTGCTTTGACACATGTTTAATTCCATACTACTTTTGTATTGTGCTTTCCCCTTGTCACCACCTGTGTTCATGCTTGTGTATATGCTCCTATGCATCGAATCGATGGACTGCTCGACATGTATCCATGATGCTTATGAGAGATGAACTGTACACATACATTTGTATCATACATGTTTTGTCATACTTGACCATGCTGTAGTGTGCTGAAATCTTGTGCATCACTTTCAACTGTTTCATGTTGACACTTTGGCATTGCTGTTGCATCATCACATGTTGATGTTTCACAATGAACACTTTATACTGCCTTGAAATTTCTCTTGACATGAGTACTTTGTTTGAGGAGGCTGCACCACTGTTTTGATGTACATGCTTGAATTTGTATTTGAGAGTTGCTGCACTTAATGCTACCCCGACATTTTTGCATTGTTGTAGTTGAGCTGCGGCTCGAACATGATTGAACTGTTTTGAAAAACTTGCCTCGACCACTTTTAACTTCATGCTTCTTCATGCTTCATTGCCATGTTTATGATGTGCACCACATTTACACACCACTGTCCCATGATTTCAGTTAACATGCTGTTGTGACCTACATGTTTTTTGTTGAACCATTGCTGCTGCATACTGAAATGCTACTTCACCTACATGCTACTATTGTTTGCACATGAACTTCATGTTCAATGTTACTCTGAGCTTGCACTCCACTGACTTGTGCATGTTGCACCACTTTGGCCTGTTCTGTTTCACCATATATACTTATGCATCCATATACTTTACTGTTGCCTCTTGCTTGTTCACATGCTTGAACCAGTTTTGAAGTTTTGAGCAGCTTTGATTATTTTTGACAGTTCACTTTTGCTGTTTGACATGTATTTTCTTTTACGTATACATATGTGTATATACGTGAATTTTATCAGCAGACTACTGCACTGTGTTGTGGCTGATCAGAATCAACTGGTTCTGATCAGCAAACCAGTGTAGTATGTTGAGGCTGATACAAATCAGATCAAGTCAGAAAAATGATGAGAAACACACCAGAAAACTGAGGCAAATAAAATTTCAAAAACTAAAATTCAAATCTGCATGTATTCAATTTTTATTTCTATTGCAGTGTACTGTGTGTGTGTTTCTGTGTATGACAGGTGTAGATGACTAGACTGACAGAGAAAGCTGTGAAGACAGAAGATAGAAGACAAGGACAGAGTGTCAGTGTGTCTGTATATACAAGTGAAAATGGATATATATGAAATGTAAACTGAATGAATGTATGAGTGTTGCAGTGAGGAGCTGTGTATATATGAAATGTACTGATGTCTGTAATAAACAAGTTTGATTGAAATAGAATATCATTTTATTGTTGTCAAACGAACTTGTCTTTTCTTATTCTGTTTATACAAGTACAAAAATTCTGTGAATGTATAAATAGTGGAGTTACAAATAGTTGTACTGTTTGAATATTGAAATAAAATATTCTATTTAAATAAAATACTGTGTTAATATTTGAATTTCTGTACAGTCGTATTTTATTTAAATATTATATTCATTGCTGTGATGTATATATATAACAGTACAGTACCAAACACATAAAAAAGTACCAAACTCATAAAAATATATTTGGTTGTTATCATCAAACAAAAATCATATAATTGTGTATACAACACCGTTATATACAACAATCTCCCCCTTTTGATGATGACAAACAAATAAAAGATTTTGAATATAATCAATGTGTTTGTTCGTGGATATTTGAACTCCCCCTATTTAAATGCTCCCCTACAACAGAAACTCCCCCTATAACTATGCATGAGTGAAATGTATGAATAATTAAATTTTCAAAATTAAAAATATTTATAAAATATTCACTCATAAATCAAAATCTAATCCATTCTCCCCCTTTTGTTATCATCAAAAGGATACAGATTTTAAAATACAGATGAAAAATGACTAAAAATATAATTTCAGCTTTAGAGGAAGAACGATCATCATAAAATTCAATCAGTCAAACAAAAATCATGATAAACTAAGAACAGGTGGCATATTTCACATTTTAGAGAATGACAGATTTACGATGAATTTTATATAAAATGGAGAGAAAAAAAATTTCCAAATATTTTCAAAAGAATTTTATAAGATTAAAGCACCAAAAACGGTGATGGGTTTGGATTATAATTAAAAATTCAATTTAAGTGAGAAAATCGAATAATCTCAAATCTCAATATCTATTAATCAACAAATCATAATACGTCATAATATTTTCAACACATTTCACAGATTAGAGAGATGGATTGATAGGTTGATTTTTACACACCAAGGAGAATTTCAATTTTATTTCAGTTTTTAGCACATTTTTTTTTTATTTATTTAAGAGCACACTGACCACGCATAACCAGAGCTTGGATTTTTAAATGAGGTCAGTCGCAGCTTAAATTATAAGTTGTCTCTTAACCATGCATGACCAGAGCTTGGATTTTTAAATGAGGTTAGAGACACACTTATATATTTATTATATATATTTATCATTTCAGTTTTTTTTTAAAAAGAAAAACTCCTTGGTATAAAACCAATATATGGATGATAGAAAATGTGGTAGGTACAGAAATGGACTGTGAAATAAATTTCTAAATTAATTATATTATGAGATATGACCAACAGTACCTGGATTATTGAAAATTTTCAATTATCACTAATTCTGAATAATAATATAACCACAATTCCATCACAAATATTTTCACTGTTTATTTAAAATGATTTTAAGAAAACTCTCCACATTTATATAAAATCATAACGGATGGCAGAAGGATGATAAGTAATGAAGATTGCCGTGAAATAATTGCCAGTTCAAAGATATTATAATAAATATTTAACCATCATGAAAATCTAAATAAAATTCTCCTCTTGTTGTGAAATATACTGCAGTCACAATTCATCACAATTTCTAAATCTGATTATAATTTTGATGAATTATAAATATAGTTCAATTTGGATATTGATTTCAATTTCTGAAAGAATAATCAATAAATAATTTTAAAATTGAAAATCAATTATAAGTGTAATATGCTGATCTATACATGACAAGAGGGAAAAAATATATATATACAGCAAAAAAAAATATGCAGCACTTTTAAACTGATACCACATGGTGTCTCTACAAAGTGAAAAATCAGAACAGATGGATGAGACAAATATAAGGCGCTTCTGATATCAAATGTTCTCGCTTTCTCAAGGATTTTAATGACACCCCGGTGGCAAATAATGGTACCTCAGTCAACAGGAAAGACTTAATTACAAAGCAAGCAACTCAAGCACACAAATTTCATTTATCTGAACACGATAAATCTTTGATACCAAATCAAGCAGTCAAAAAAAAATATTTACAAATCAATTTCTTATAATCAGAGCAGCATGATTCCAAAACAAACATTTTTCAAAAACAGTATCAGAGCAGCACAGAGAAATCAGTATCACAACAGACTTGTCAAGATGTTGGTCACATAAGGTGGTTCATGATCCAAGATTTGCAAATATACTCTATTTTAAATCATTTGAAGAAATGTGAAGGTATTAGGATTTAATGAATCTATCACACCAGGTTATATTTCAGATTCAAGATATGTGTGAGATCCAATAAATCAATAATTTCAAATGATTTTAAACAAACATATATTCAAATCAAATAATCATGAAATAACAATGATTTTCAAAGACCATTTTCAAAAAAAAAACATTTTCAAGAATTTCTCAAAACTATTTCCGACAAGCCCAAGAGAAATTTCAGGTCATTTACATCAAATTTGAAAATATTCATGATCGGGATAATTTATTTGAAATCACATGAATCAATGTAAAGTTTTGGGATATAATGAATCAGTCACACGAGATTGACAATTTCAACAATAAGAGGTGTGTGATATTCAAAATATCTAGAATTTCAGATGATTTCAAACAAACATATTTCAATATAATGATCATGAATAAAGATGAATTCCAAGATGTATCACTGATACAAGCCAATCTGAAAATCAATGAAATTATCACAACTGATAAATAACAGAGTGTTGTAATGAGTATAATATTTTGAGCTTTTCTAAAATGAATTAGAATAAACTCAGAACAGCAAAGATGTGTGACATTTCATTAGATATTCAGATCTTCAAAAAAATTAGAATTCAAACTAATAGTGTTCAAGATATGACAAGAATACATCAATACTGTTATGAATTCAGAAATAAAAAAAATCTCAAAAACAATTGCAGATATTTACAAAATTAAATTCAGGATATGGAAATGATTAACACACGATGATTTTATACAAATAAAGCATATTTCCAAAAAAAATCATGAATTCTGCAACTGGAAGTTTAAGAAGTACAGACAAAGAAAAAAAATGGCAGTGTCAAATCAAAAACAAAAAACAGAAGAAGATAGAGGAAGGAATAAAAACAGACAATAAAAACAAAGAGAATATACAAAGGTGAGTTTAGAGATCATACCAGAATCCAATGTAAAGCAGAATCTCTAACTCAACAAATGTTGGCCTAAGGAACTGTAAATGACACAGAATTATAGACAATCTTGATTTCAAATTTCTTTTCAGCACAGCAGTTCCTCAGCCTTCACTGGTACCTAGCAGTTGAGTGAATTAAGTGGTCTAACAAAATTTGTAAAACCACTCTGAAATACGTTTACCACTTTTGGTACCCAAACCTGTTTGTATAACAAACCATCAGAATTAACCTTTGTACCCTTAGGAACCCAAATCTGTTTAAATTTAGTCAAAGTCGTTTTATTTTTATTCGGGATCCAAGATTGTTTAGATGGTTTATTATAAAACGATTTCTCATCACAATTTTGATTCAAAAAACCTTTGAAATTATAGGAGTTCAAATTTTCAAATTGATTCTTTTCAAGGTTGTTTGAAGAATTTTTCAAATCATTCGAAATTCGTCTTTCAAAATCATTATTTTTCTCAAACCCAAGTCCACGTTTATTTTGAACAGAGAATTGGTTTTTCAACAACATATTCAAAGATTTTTCACCGTTTGAGAAATTAGACAAGATTGTTTCAAGTTGTTGAATTTCAGTTTTAAGATCACCATTTTCTTTCAATAAATCTGAACAACGATTTTTAGTGATCTCACATCTTTCAAAATCAGATTTCAAAACCAAATTTTCATCATTGAGTAACTTTATTTTGGTTTGGGACTCAGCAATCTCAGACTCTAAATGTTTTCGACTTTCAGACTCAAATTTATTGAAATTTTCAATCTCGTTTTCAAGTTCTTTCAAAATCGAATTCGATTTCAACAGATTTTCCTTTTCTGCAATTTCAAGTTTGGAATGAATATTAGTTTTAAAATTTTCAAATTCCTTTTGCAGATGATTGTTCAAATTTGATAACTCAATCTTGTTTGTTTTTAAGACCAAAATTTCATCTTCAAACTTTTGAATATTTTTATTGAGATGAACAAGATTGGTTTTCGATTTCAAACAATTTTTACAATCTGAATCTGAAAGGTTTTTAAAATATTCAAGCCGTGATTCCAAATCATCAATTTTGCTGTTCAACTCAGAATTCCTAGATTTTAGAGTTTTGTTTTTATATTTGAGTTTATCAACAGATTTAGTTAAATCAACACACATATAAACCAAATCTTCGTATGAGAAATTTTCAATTTCAGTAACCGTTGATTCTCCATCATCTGATCTTTCTGAATTCTCATTTGTAAATCCTGTTAAACAGAATTCTGAGTCTGAATTGACAATCTGGGGTTTTGAGCTGGAGTTGTCAATTTGACCATACTTCGTATTAAGAGCTGTCCAAATTTCCTGCGCAGTTAAACAATGAGAAATCAGACTGTATTGATTATCATCAAGGTGAGAATACAGAATATGTGTAGCACGAGAATTAGAGGCTTTATCTATCATGTCAAAACCATTGATAACAACATCCCAACATTTAATATCAACAGATTTTAAATAAAATTCCATTTTGGATTTCCAATTTAAAAAATCTGTTCCAGTAAAAATAGTTGGAGATGAGCTAGACTGACTCTCTATCGACTGACAACAAGGATTCACCATTTCTCTAGAGTTAAAGAAAACCCGCTCTGATACCACTTGTTGGATCTAGAATAACCCTAGAGGGGGGGTGAATAGGGTTTTTCACAGTTTTTAACTAAATTAAAAACTTAACAAGATATATAATAATAAACTGATCACAGAGAATAACAGAAACTGAAATGCAGAAAATAAATCACACAAAGATATACCCAGCTTCGGCAAAACCCTGCCTACTGCTGCATTTCTAAGGTTTCTACTAGGTGATAGAACAGATCCCGCATACAAGACCTTGTACACTCGCGACTCTCGCTCCTATTCTAACCCTACGCTCAAAACCCTAGACTGATCTAAACCCCTAGATCAGATTTCCCGAATTACAAACCCTGTAACTCGTAACTCAGATTTACAGACTCTGAAACTGACAGTCAACTCCTTGACTAAATCCCCCTAGATTTTACAGACCTAGAACTGTTCAGAAATGATTTTACAACACAATTTAAATAAAACAACAGAATGTAAGACAATAATATAAACCCTAATTTTTTAAAATAAAAATAAAAATAAAGGAGTTTATATTAAAGGGGTCATCCCCTTTAAACAAATCCAAACCCCCTTTTTTATCTTGGCCGGCCCATTTGTTTATTTGCCCGATCACTTTTGCTTTTGCTCTGGAGGAAAAAAAATGGCGGCGGCGATTAGAAACTAGGGTTTCTTCAATTGCTCCAGACCAAATCGATGCTTGATTGTTGACGTTGTGATAATTCTGAAGTTTGATTCTTCGATGGCTTTCCTCGTCTGACTTGGAGTTGCTCTCTGGCTCGATCGAATCAGTGAGTTCTCTGAATTTTGTTGCTTTGAAAAAAAAATTGAACTATTTTGTGGGTTTCGATTTCTTGACTGTTGCGTGTGTATTCAAATTCCTTTGCCAATGATGAGAATGGTGATTAAATAGGGATTTTAGAAAACCCTAGAAACCCTCTGATTTCACGTGTTGACTTGTCTGATTTGTGGTGCGATTTTTGCTCCTTTTATTTACTTGCGTGATTGATTCTTGCCAATAAAAACTGTTGCCTTTTATGTTGAATCGGCTTGAGATGATTTTGTGATGTTTCCTCCTTTGGATTTTGCTTGATTATGTTGATGAATCTGGTCTTCAATTTTTGCTGTCCATAGAATTTATTTTTCCCAAGAATAATTTGGTCCGATTTGAACAGTTTCCTTGCTTGAATCTCTGCCAATATATGATACGTGATTTGCATTGTAGTTGCCAAAAAAATTACTGTTGCCAGAGAAAAAAAATGGAAACAGAAATGAATAAAATTGAGGTCCCTTTGCTTTCCTTTTTCGCACCAAAAAAAATTTTGAAACTTAAATGACAGTTTGAAAAACTGGACACATGATTTCTGTCATTCCTGGGAAGATTTTATTTGTTGCCCCTTAAAACAAAAATTCCAAACCAATGCTTGCTGATTTGTTACTTGAAATGAATTCTGAATTGATCCATGATTTACTCAGCATTGATTTTGTTGCGTGCAAAACGTTTCCTTTTGCGCCTTGATTTAAATATGCTTTGAACTCTTGATTGCAAAACAGATTGAGCAGAAAAGATTTTCTGCATGATTTTGATTTTCTCTGAATTCTTGCCAAAAGGATTCATGCATGTTTTTGAAACTTGCCAATTTTCAACACAATTGAATCTGGAATTATGTTGATTATCATATAAACAGTTTGAAATCATTTTCATGAATATCTGGGCTGGTTTGAACAACTGCTTTGACACATGTTTAATTCCATACTACTTTTGTATTGTGCTTTCCCCTTGTCACCACCTGTGTTCATGCTTGTGTATATGCTCCTATGCATCGAATCGATGGACTGCTCGACATGTATCCATGATGCTTATGAGAGATGAACTGTACACATACATTTGTATCATACATGTTTTGTCATACTTGACCATGCTGTAGTGTGCTGAAATCTTGTGCATCACTTTCAACTGTTTCATGTTGACACTTTGGCATTGCTGTTGCATCATCACATGTTTATGTTTCACAATGAACACTTTATACTGCCTTGAAATTTCTCTTGACATGAGTACTTTGTTTGAGGAGGCTGCACCACTGTTTTGATGTACATGCTTGAATTTGTATTTGAGAGTTGCTGCACTTAATGCTACCCCGACATTTTTGCATTGTTGTAGTTGAGCTGCGGCTCGAACATGATTGAACTGTTTTGAAAAACTTGCCTCGACCACTTTTAACTTCATGCTTCTTCATGCTTCATTGCCATGTTTATGATGTGCACCACATTTACACACCACTGTCCCATTATTTCAGTTAACATGCTGTTGTGACCTACATGTTTTTTGTTGAACCATTGCTGCTGCATACTGAAATGCTACTTCACCTACATGCTACTATTGTTTGCACATGAACTTCATGTTCAATGTTACTCTGAGCTTGCACTCCACTGACTTGTGCATGTTGCACCACTTTGGCCTGTTCTGTTTCACCATATATACTTATGCATCCATATACTTTACTGTTGCCTCTTGCTTGTTCACATGCTTGAACCAGTTTTGAAGTTTTGAGCAGCTTTGATTATTTTTGACAGTTCACTTTTGCTGTTTGACATGTATTTTCTTTTACGTATACATATGTGTATATACGTGAATTTTATCAGCAGACTACTGCACTGTGTTGTGGCTGATCAGAATCAACTGGTTCTGATCAGCAAACCAGTGTAGTATGTTGAGGCTGATACAAATCAGATCAAGTCAGAAAAATGATGAGAAACACACCAGAAAACTGAGGCAAATAAAATTTCAAAAACTAAAATTCAAATCTGCATGTATTCAATTTTTATTTCTATTGCAGTGTACTGTGTGTGTGTTTCTGTGTATGACAGGTGTAGATGACTAGACTGACAGAGAAAGCTGTGAAGACAGAAGATAGAAGACAAGGACAGAGTGTCAGTGTGTCTATATATACAAGTGAAAATGGATATATATGAAATGTAAACTGAATGAATGTATGAGTGTTGCAGTGAGGAGCTGTGTATATATGAAATGTACTGATGTCTGTAATAAACAAGTTTGATTGAAATAGAATATCATTTTATTGTTGTCAAACGAACTTGTCTATTTTATTCTGTTTATACAAGTACAAAAATTCTGTGAATGTATAAATAGTGGAGTTACAAATAGTTGTACTGTTTGAATATTGAAATAAAATATTCTATTTAAATAAAATACTGTGTTAATATTTGAATTTCTGTACAGTCGTATTTTATTTAAATATTATATTCATTGCTGTGATGTATATATATAACAGTACAGTACCAAACACATAAAAAAGTACCAAACTCATAAAAATATATTTGGTTGTTATCATCAAACAAAAATCATATAATTGTGTATACAACACCGTTATATACAACAGAATTGATCCCTTGGCCCAAGCTTGGCCCAATATCATGAGGTGACCTAAATCATGGTCCAACTACTCGGTCTAGTTGATCGGCTCCCTACAAGCCTAACTCGTCAAGTGTCGGTGTCATACGGCTTAATCATGTAATGTAGTTGACTGTGCAGGGTCCACGCCTAGGGTGTATCAGGCCCTACGGTGTAACCCTCAGACACAATTCCAGGATGCACAGTCCAAACCTACCGGTGCCCGTGTTCAACTCCGGACTTAATGTGCACGACCATGGTCCGCCTGAACAACCAGTGCATCATTCAGCCGTCTCCTTTGGTCTCTTACAATCAGCCCAGTAATCGTGCCCCCACCCTAGCCTAGTCCTAGGGTCTTATGATACTATCTAGAGGGTTACTGCTGAAAAGGACCACGCAACTAGGGTTTCCTTAACGGGTTAAATGTGGTTAACCCGATCCAAACGTGGATTAAATTGGTTAAGCGTACCCAAGGTTCCTGACTTAACCCCGATTAACCCATCAAGCCCAAATTGGTTAAGTATTAAGTGGACCATGACTTAACCCTAATCAGGAGGCATTAATTAACTTAATGCGCTTTAACCTCTCACATTAGACTTTGTTGTGGTTACTAGTTAAGCCGGGCGGGTCCGGGTAGCTTTACACCACAACTAGGTCTAACCTCGGGTTCGAGCACAACATGACCAACTTCTCACATTGGGTCCTATTGTTTGTAGCCACTAGTTAAGCCGGGCGGGTCCGGGTAGATTTATGCTACAAACTCAACCCAACCTCGAGTTGGCCACACTCATATTTTCTAAGTGTCATGTCCATTATGTTTCCAGAACATAATTACAAGTTAACATATCACGTCATGTTATAAAAATCATGTTCATGTCATTATGTTACCCAACCCCAACGTAATCCCATCGTTTACATAATCGCAACAACGCATAAAGGATAAAATAGGGAACTTGGCATAACCATGACATAAAGGTGTTGAAGCCACAAGTTTAACATGGTGGCATATGAAATGTACATATGTTCATATACTTGCATGTTGCATTATTAGGCTTCAAAAGCATGCATAAAACCAAACTTAGCATATGAGTGATACATGGTGATAAATAACATGTAGAAGTTGCTAGAAGTTCGCATTTAGCCTCACATGCAAGTTATCATAAGGGATATGATAACTTTCATGTTGCCAAAATGCAACCTTTAATATAAAGCTTGAAGCTTTAAGGTCATAAACTCAAGTTTAACTTGCATAACATGATAACATGTGTATAATGATCAACCCAAACTTGCATAACATGATAACATGTGTCATACATCATGATTAAACCAACTTGCATAACATAATGATCAACCAAACTTGCATGTCATGATGATCAACCAAACTTGCATATCATAATGATCAACCAAACTTGCATCATTCATTTAACTTTAGAGTTCAAGAAAAGAAAGTAGAAAAGGGCTTACAATGCTATGAAGACACAAATGAATATTTATTATAAAGATTGAGACGAAGCCCTTATGCAATCACCAAAAAGACCCAAATATGAAAGCTCCCAATGAAAAAACCCTTGAGCCAAATCAATAAAAATCCTTTCTTTGAAATAGAAATGTTGCAACTTGACTTGAATGCAAACTAAGAACATTCATACAAGCTTGAAAATACTTGTATGCACTCAAAATCTCTCATATAGATAGACTTAGGAATTTTAGCATGAGAGTGGAGGCCATGAGAGGAACCAATTTGACATAGTTTAGTTGTAGGATTGAATAATTATGATTTAGGCTAGGTTTAGGGGTCTTTTTATAGAAGATTAGGATAGTATTAGCCGTAGGATTAACCCTAGATTCAATCAGAGCCATCAAATCCCGTCACTAGCCTCCAAAGCAGGTCCAAACAGCCAAAACAGGTGCACCAGGTTGCCTGGGCCGACCAGGCAGGTCGACACCCAGGTCGACCCTGGAGTCGACTCCCCAGTCGACCTGGGGGGGGAGGTCGACTCCCCAGTCAACCCCCAGGTCTACCCCCTGGGTCTGGCGGGAATTTTCCCGCCAATTCTGAAAATTGAAATTTTTGAATCTGTTTTGAATTTGAATTTTTCGTGAAACTTTGCGAGGCCATATCTTGGTCATACGGACTCCGATTTTCGAAAACTCGGACTCTATTTCGCGTATTTTTCCGAGATGAACGCAATGGAACAGCCCGTTTCCCTTGATTCAGATTTTACAGTTTAATTATGCCTTGATTTGTGTTATAACATGTTATTCAAAAATACGGGTTGTTACATTCTCCCCTCCTTAAAGGATTTCGTCCCCGAAATCTCCAAGTTAGGAAGAACGTATCCTACCATCCATCATCCATCTACTCAAAACATCATCCACGTGCAGTCATTGTCCTTAAAGGATTCTAAATGCTGTATGATCATATGCAAAGGTGTGTGTATATGAAGCGACCCGAACTTCCCCGGTCTCCGAAGAGATGAGAAAGAACGAATTACTTTAAGAACAACACACAAAAGGACGCAGACGGAAGAACATTTCATTGTTATTACAACAATTCCATCAGATACAAGAATATACAGAGTATAAATGAATAAATTACATTCGATAAATATCAGAGACTACAATAAATTACATAGCAGCGGAAAATAATACAAAATACAACTGAAAGTGATACACGGATACAGAGCTTTCCGAGCATCGTTCCAGCTGTTAATCAGGACCCTGTGGATATAAATCCGCAAAACCAAAACTACTAGCTTCCCGTGCGGAAAATAGGGGCACCCAGAGTTTAGGTTAAAACAATAAACTCCAGGTCAGTCATGTGACTGGTGTGAGAACTAAAACAGTTATTAATATTTATTTTTAAAGTTAGGTAAATCAAGGGACCACGCCGTATAACACGGAACGGGTTTCCTCCCAAGAATACCAGTGCATAAAACAAACAGCGCAATGCTAAATAAAGAAAAATGAAGCTGTTATAAGACCCAGGTCCCATCACACAATGCAACGCAAGCCGGAGGATAGGGTTTTTACCTTATAACAGCCAAAGCATGCTTGATACGTTTAAAACACATTATTTGATACTATTATAGGTGTATAGTGTCAAAACAATTTCAATCATAAGTATCAATCATAGGCGGCATAGCTACCATCTACTATGTCGCCATACTAGGCTCAACAAATAAAACCGAAACACACGTATTGGAAATTGGATTCCGTCATGAGCCGAGGCAAGGGGCAAGCTCCTCTCCGATTCGAGACACTCTAGCAAATGCCTCGGGACCGCACACAGCAATCCCTTGGATCCTCCAAGGCCGGTCCTCTCTTACTTTTGAGGATTGGCAATTCCTGAACACACGTTTCCCGGTCCTTACAGACCTATATCCGAGGCGCCTCGTATCCAACAACCATACAGGTGAAAAGTATATAAATGTCAGGGCTGGTAGGTCACTGACACCACCCTAGCTAGAAAGAAACGTCGTGCACTCCTTGGGTCCGTATCCCGTTTTTGACTCATACCGAGGTGTGAGGCTCGCGAATTCACGTTATACACAAAGCTACGCCACACAGGCCGTGCTTTGATCATCAACCACAAGACTTTGCTTTTCAACAGAAGCCCTGATCATTTGCCACTTACGCATGCCACATTGACAATTCACTTCATGCGACTGATGTCCATCGATATACAACCTCTGAGCTCGTACGTCTCAGAGAAGGGCGTTAAGCAAGAGAATAAATTCTCCGCCGCCAAACAGATGTACATTTAATAGAGATCAATCAACACAGAATAAAATCCAATGTCAGACACATAATCCATTTACAAGTTCGTTCTGGGTCTGAACGAAACCGGAGGCACTTTCCTCGCATATCCATCGATCTCCAAGTACGTCTTGACGATCACCAACTGATTCCCTCATCCTGGGTGTACAGCCCAATCAAGATCATCAGTAATCACCCAAACGATGTGAAGACTTCCGGTCTTCAACCACCATCTTCATCTTCGACATCTCGTCGAATCGGTTATTCAGAATGGGTATAACCCGGCCTTTCCGAATAACCCACGTATATAATAAACGAATGTTACACAAACACAACAAACGCCTCATTCCAATTCAGAATATTCTTTTATTCACAAATTCACATTCTTAGGGAAATGTTCCCATTAATTTTATCCAAAATAAATTCTTCTAAATTTATTCTGTAATCTTCCTTTGGATATCATTTCAAACCATTTTATGGTTTTCCAAACTAGTCGGGATTAGCGAACCACACCGAAGTAATTATTTATTTTATTTCCCAATCCCAACCTATATATCCCATGGAGAAAACTGGTAATACTCCATATCTAACACCACGGTGTTATCGGTAAAATTAATTACCATTTCACGTTCAAATCTAATTAAAGATTTAACTATCGCTTTGGAGCAAAACTGGTGATACTCCACTCTCGATCACTTTTCAGATTTGATAATTTAAATTATCAATTCACATTTTTAATCTAATTAAAGATTCATTAAAACTCCACTTAGTTTTAATCTTTTCAA
This sequence comes from Allium sativum, assembly GCA_030737875.1. Taxonomy (NCBI): domain Eukaryota; kingdom Viridiplantae; phylum Streptophyta; class Magnoliopsida; order Asparagales; family Amaryllidaceae; genus Allium; species Allium sativum. Next base: position 686,745,325 of record CM060919.1, read on the forward strand.
AAATCCACATCTTGCCTTTAACTGGGTTAAAGAACCAATGTCATCTAAAACACGATCCACGATAAACCCAAATCACATTTGATATTAAATACAAGGCTCTGAATAGAAAATATATCGGCTTATATTCAATATCAAATTCTGAAACCAACATATATCGTATTGGAAATAACGATATAAAATATATCTTTCAAATTCCCATAACAATATCTGTATAGTCACGAAATCCAACATCGAAATATCCCGAAGATAATTTCGATTCAACTCTAGCCCAATTCACGTATTGGGAATATTGATTATTTTTAAAATCATTTGCAAATTCAATTTATTTATTTCAAAAATAAATTGATTTTAATTCTAGTTCAAAACTAGTTCATTTCGATAAAAATCTATTTTTATCTTTTCAAATGTGGAGTTTTTCACCCCAGTTCTTTCCAATTCACATATTATGATTTTACACAAATTATCAATATTTTTAATAATTTTATCAAGGCCCGTACAGTCGATTTCCATCAACGGCCATCGAACTGCACTTACAGCGACCTTTTCCCAATTTGATTTGGACATAATTCCAAATCCAACCGTTAGATTTCAAATTTCTAATGTTCATTGGAAAGCTCTTTTCGATACGAACCCAACGGTTCCGGTTTTAGGAGAATCCGACGGTCGGATCTCCCGCAATGTCCGTTTGAAATAAATGGTCGAAATTCACGAACTGCCGCGGCGCGGCGCGTTCTATTCAGGCCATTATATATATAATATATATATTATATATATTTCGTCGATTTCCTTTTAAAACGAATTTTATAAATCGTTTTAAATTCGTTTTCAAAACCATTTCAACACTACATTCAATTTCAAATCGATTTGATTTCAATTCAATTTCAATTTCTAATCCGTTTCAATTCAATTCAATTTGAATTCGTTTTTATTCAATTCGAATTCAAATTCACTTTCTATTCAATTCGAATCGAATTCATTTACTATTTGATTCAATTCGAATTCGTTTCAAACTGATTTCAATTCAATTTCATTTCGTTTTAAATTTCAATTTCTATTCAATTCAATTTGAATTCATTTCTATTTTATTCGAATTCAAATTCGCTTCCTATTCAATTCGAATTTTAATCTAATTCAATTTGAATTTCATTTCAAAATATTTAGTTTTGAAATCACTTTTCAATATTCCTTATAAAACGAATAAAATCGATATAAACATCGTTCGCGTCAAAATAACGCATCTCTAATCAACACGGCTTTATATTTCAATAATTCGTTATTCTATTCAACAAATGAATATTTATCCCATTCAACACATGAATCTATATTTCTTTCAACACACGACTAATCTCAACACATGAGTACTGTCAACACATCACTATTCTTGTTATGTAAAATATTTTATAAAACTATGGTATCTATCGTTTGATTTTTAATTAGACTTCTACTGGGAAGTAGTTCTAATTTTAAATATGATAAAGATGTAAATTTCATTGTATAAAATATTTCACTCAACACATGAACATCGTCAACACATGACTATTTTTATATTCAACACATGAATTTTCTTTTATAATATTTATTATTTTCCCGATTGGAATGAGGCCCAATCCATCACCATATAATGTTAATTATATGGATTTTCATACAACACATGTATTGTATAGCATTAATAAACAATCAACCATCAACCAAAGTGCACTACACTGTATAAGCATCAAATATATATATCTGACGCTTATAACAGTCTGTCAATCGACCGATCGACATATTTAATCAATCAGGATGAGTGAACATCAAATTTCATCCCAACACCCGTGTGGGGTTTCAAACAATCAAACACAGATTTTATTTGTGCAGTTGGGCGATGTGTAAAATTTATCGACCCAATCAATGTCAGTCAAATCAGTGTACATAAACAAACCGTCCGGTTTGTAAATGAATATTTTATTTATTCACTTTCACGTTAAAAATTATATTTTTAACGATCAAACTATTTTATTTTAACACTTGAATTTCTATTCAGTTCATTTATTCAATAAATGATTACTTTTATTTTTCTAACATATTTTAGAAAATTTCGGCGGCATAACGGCACAATACTAGAAACGGGACGAGGCCTAGCCTTATCCCCGGACTAGTGAAGGCCCACGCCATTCACACATCAATCAAATCAATTTCAATTCACCAAACAATTCAATTCAACCCAATATTCTAACTAACTACACAACCAAACAATTTAACAAACAAGCCATCCATGGTCTGTGGATGACGGGTGTCGGGTGCTACTAAGCACCGTCTACATCCTAGTATATATATATAACTAAAAAAAGAGATTTTAGAGTGAGAAGTTCTCACCAATAGCTATCCAATACCACGACTCTTCTTTTATAGGAATCTTCCTCGTTGTTGCCTTTTTCATCTTCGTTGCCCGTAGTCACTACATATATAAAAATCACATATTTTTATATTTTGATGTTTTTAAAATAAAAATCACATTTTTATTTATTCACTTTTAATTTAAAAGTCATATTTTTATAATCAATTCATATATTAAAAATCGGATTTTTACTATGCTATTCAATATATAAAAATCTCGCCTTTTCAACTATAAAGATTTCGCCTTTTCTAAAATAAAGATTTCATCTTTATAAAAATCTCATTTTTATTTTTCTACACATATAAAGATGCTATTTTTAATATTCCTAAAATGTAAAAATTATATTTCTAATTCTCTACATAAGCAAAAATCATATTTTTACATCATCTATATAGTAAAGACTATATTTTTAATTCTTTAAAAATATAAAAATTATATTTTTAATACTTTAAAAATATAAAAATCATATTTTTACTTCCATAATATAAAAGATTACATTTTTATATCTTTACAACATAAATAAAAAAAACCAAATCTTTTCTAGATTAAAAAAATCAAATCTTTGCTCTAAAATAAAAATCCCACTTATTCGTATTCAAAATTTTAATCTTTTCATATATGAAACTTCGATTTTTTTCTACTTTAAAAATCCAGTCTTGCCTATATAAAAATAACGCCTTTCATATCTTTCAACCTTACTACATAAATAAACCTCATTTATGTTCTTATCAACATCGTGATATATGTTAATTGATTTTTTCTTATCGTTTTAAACCCTTCTCCAATTACATGATAAGAAAAATAGAAAAATAAATATAAAAAAGCACACCTTGATTAAAAATCGGATTTTTACTTGACGGGGAGGCCCACAGGCACTGAGGTGGTCAGAGGATAGGCGTGGGGTGGCGCGCGTCGGGGATGAGGCTCAGCAGGGGCGCAGTGTTGTCAGATTTCGCGGTGCTCGCGTTCAACTGGGAAGAGAGGAGGAAGGGGGTCTCATATGCGGTCGGTGGGGTCAGAGCGGTTCGTCGGAGGGCAAGTGGCGGAGGCGCAGGCTGAGAAGTCGACGGGGGGGGGGGGGGGGGGGGGGTGGGTTTTCTCGAGCAGAACGGGAAACAGGGGGGGAGGGGGTTTCTCGAGAAAAACGGAGGAAGAACGAGAATAGAGAGAGGGTGCTGGAGGGGGGGTGGGCCTCGCCATAGGCGGCGACGGTGATCGCCAGGTCTGGGCGGAGGGAGGCGTCGCGGTCTCCTTCCCCTTTCCCTTCTTTTTTTTTTAATTTAATCGATCTGTTTGACTGAGGGAGGAATGGGTGAGTGCATATATAATAATTTATTTATTATTTTATTTTAATTTTAAAATCCTAAAAGTAACTTTTTATTTTGAACACGAAATTGAACCTGCCGACTGTCGTCCCTAGCTAATTACCCCCATTCCGAACACAATGGGATATGTATCGTAAGCTGGTTTGATCGTTACAATCAGTTTCCGTTGAAATTACATTTAAATCCTTATATTGAATTTTAAACGTACATTTCAAATTACCGGGGTCACATACTAACTAGAAAAATTCCAGAAAAAATATTTTCTAGTTTCGTATTGACGATACGGTTCTAACAAAACTAGTTTCGTCGAATTCTGAGACCGTTGGAAAAATGGCCATTTTCCAGTCGATTAAAATCAACTGAAACCGGTCAAACGCGTTTTCCTTTGCCACGCTCACATATTGATTCGAAAAATTATGAAATTTGAAACCTAGCAATAATTCGACATCACGGACCCAACAAAAGTGGTTTCGTCGAAATCCGAGGTCATTTGCAAAATGCCCATTTTTAAGGGCCTGAATTCCATAGCGACTATTCAGAATTTTCAACTGGACATATCTTTTGATTCCCGCTATGAAATTTTGATTTTTCGGATTCGTTGGAAAGATATTATCAATTAGATCCCATTATTTTTGGTTTCACTAAAATCCGGATTGTTTTGCACCCGGTACATTCAATTGAAGTTTGAAATCGAATTATCGAACTACCGCACTATTTTCAATTCTATTTATAATTATATATAAATATTTATATTCAAATGACGACGCGTATAATATATACGCCGAATTATATTCAAAATAAATTTCTCGTCGTTTTTATTTAAAATAATCTATTTTAAATATTCAAAATTCGCTAAAATTGCCAAAATAAAAATTTTAAACTGGCCCAGATTTTGCGGTTTATTACAATCTCTCCCACTTAAAACTTTTCGTCCCCGAAAAGGAACAATGTCGAAAGTGGTTTGATCAATCAACTCTACGTTCGATCTGGCTTCCATTCTCCAACTTTTCAGTTTCTGAGAATTTCCAAAAAATTCAAAAATTTGGCTAACACCCTAAAATTTCGCCATAACCTCCCCTGCACCGGGAGCATCGGGGAATTTCAAATAGCTTCCCCGGTCCTTCAGATCTCAAAAAGAAAAAGAAAAAGCCAAGCGGCTAGCCAATAGGCTCACAAAATCATCATCACCCAAACAAAACAGGAAATTATGTAGTAAACATGTACCTATTTGTCGGGCAAACAAATTTTATTCTCTGGCTCTAGCCTCCTTGCTATGACCTGTTCAATGTAAGAATATGTATATGCAAGCAAATGCAACCGATTTTCAATACAATTCAATATTCGGTTCAATTAGGCATAAATGGTTAAAAATTAGCAAACAATTAAACAAACAACACAAACATCAATCAATTAGTGAATTAGAGTTTCAAATTCATAATTTGATACATATACAAAAATCATGTTTTTGATGCCAATTCACAACAATGTGTTCTAACTATATAAGTTTTGGTTCTCACACCAGTCTAATAGAAATATATAGAAAATCATACCTTCGTCACTCGAAAATAAATACTGGTAACGCTGCAGCATTATCAGAATCATTCCCGGGCAACTAGAATGTGATTCTATATCTATCTAATATATTAAAACTTCGAATATACGTTCATGACGCGTATATGCAAAACCTTTATATACTAGATTGTCCATATTCAAAATAAATAAATATTCAAATACGTAAAAAGTGATTTGAATTTCTAAACAAAATTGTTTTCATTTGAAAAATATACTCTTCACACTCGTTCTAGGATACTACTGATCCTATCGCTAACGAGTCATTCTAATTGGATATTACTAATCCAATATCTGATGAATTCTTTCGTATGGTTCTAATGTGCCTTGTTCTCGAGCTCTGTAAACCAAAGCTCTGATACCAAATGAAGCGACCCGAACTTCCCCGGTCTCCGAAGAGATGAGAAAGAACGAATTACTTTGAGAACAACACACAAAAGGACGCAGACGGAAGAACATTTCATTGTTATTACAACAATTCCATCAGATACAAGAATATACAGAGTATAAATGAATAAATTACATTCGATAAATATCAGAGACTACAATAAATTACATAGCAGCGGAAAATAATACAAAATACAACTGAAAGTGATACACGGATACAGAGCTTTCCGAGCATCGTTCCAGCTGTTAATCAGGACCCTGTGGATATAAATCTGCAAAACCAAAACTACTAGCTGCCCGTGCGGAAAATAGGGGCACCCAGAGTTTAGGTTAAAACAATAAACTCCAGGTCAGTCATGTGACTGGTGTGAGAACTAAAACAGTTATTAATATTTATTTTTAAAGTTAGGTAAATCAAGGGACCACGCCGTATAACACGGAACGGGTTTCCTCCCAAGAATACCAGTGCATAAAACAAACAGCGCAATGCTAAATAAAGAAAAATGAAGCTGTTATAAGACCCAGGTCCCATCACACAATGCAACGCAAGCCGGAGGATAGGGTTTTTACCTTATAACAGCCAAAGCATGCTTGATACGTTTAAAACACATTATTTGATACTATTATAGGTGTATAGTGTCAAAACAATTTCAATCATAAGTATCAATCATAGGCGGCATAGCTACCTTCTACTATGTCGCCATACTAGGCTCTACAAATAAAACCGAAACACACGTATTGGAAATTGGATTCCGTCATGAGCCGAGGCAAGGGGCAAGCTCCTCTCCGATTCGAGACACTCTAGCAAATGCCTCGGGACCGCACACAGCAATCCCTTGGATCCTCCAAGACCGGTCCTCTCTTACTTTTGAGGATTGGCAATTCCTGAACACACGTTTCCCGGTCCTTACAGACCTATATCCGAGGCGCCTCGTATCCAACAACCACACAGGTGAAAAGTATATAAATGTCAGGGCTGGTAGGTCACTGACACCACCCTAGCTAGAAAGAAACGTCGTGCACTCCTTGGGTCCGTATCCCGTTTTTGACTCATACCGAGGTGTGAGGCTCGCGAATTCACGTTATACACAAAGCTACGCCACACAGGCCGTGCTTTGATCATCAACCACAAGACTTTGCTTTTCAACAGAAGCCCTGATCATTTGCCACTTACGCATGCCACATTGACAATTCACTTCATGCGACTGATGTCCATCGATATACAACCTCTGAGCTCGTACGTCTCAGAGAAGGGCGTTAAGCAAGAGAATAAATTCTCCGCCGCCAAACAGATGTACATTTAATAGAGATCAATCAACACAGAATAAAATCCAATGTCAGACACACAATCCATTTACAAGTTCGTTCTGGGTCTGAACGAAACCGGAGGCACTTTCCTCGCATATCCATCGATCTCCAAGTACGTCTGGACGATCACCAACTGATTCCCTCATCCTGGGTGTACAGCCCAATCAAGATCATCAGTAATCACCCAAACGATGTGAAGACTTCCGGTCTTCAACCACCGTCTTCATCTTCGACATCTCGTCGAATCGGTTATTCAGAATGGGTATAACCCGGCCTTTCCGAATAACCCACGTATATAATAAACGAATGTTACACAAACACAACAAACGCCTCATTCCAATTCAGAATATTCTTTTATTCACAAAATCACATTCTTAGGGAAATGTTCCCATTAATTTTATCCAAAATAAATTCTTCTAAATTTATTCTGTAATCTTCCTTTGGATATCATTTCAAACCATTTTATGGTTTTCCAAACTAGTCGGGATTAGCGAACCACACCGAAGTAATTATTTATTTTATTTCCCAATCCCAACCTATATATCCCATGGAGAAAACTGGTAATACTCCATATCTAACACCACGGTGTTATCGGTAAAATTAATTACCATTTCACGTTCAAATCTAATTAAAGATTTAACTATCGCTTTGGAGCAAAACTGGTGATACTCCACTCTCGATCACTTTTCAGATTTGATAATTTAAATTATCAATTCACATTTTTAATCTAATTAAAGATTCATTAAAACTCCACTTAGTTTTAATCTTTTCAAAAATCCACATCTTGCCTTTAACTGGGTTAAAGAACCAATGTCATCTAAAACACGATCCACGATAAACCCAAATCACATTTGATATTAAATACAAGGCTCTGAATAGAAAATATATCGGCTTATATTCAATATCAAATTCTGAAACCAACATATATCGTATTGGAAATAACGATATAAAATATATCTTTCAAATTCCCATAACAATATCTGTATAGTCACGAAATCCAACATCGAAATATCCCGAAGATAATTTCGATTCAACTCTAGCCCAATTCACGTATTGGGAATATTGATTATTTTTAAAATCATTTGCAAATTCAATTTATTTATTTCAAAAATAAATTGATTTTAATTCTAGTTCAAAACTAGTTCATTTCGATAAAAATCTATTTTTATCTTTTCAAATGTGGAGTTTTTCACCCCAGTTCTTTCCAATTCACATATTATGATTTTACACAAATTATCAATATTTTTAATAATTTTATCAAGGCCCATACAGTCGATTTCCATCAACGGCCATCGAACTGCACTTACAGCGACCTTTTCCCAATTTGATTTGGACATAATTCCAAATCCAACCGTTAGATTTCAAATTTCTAATATTCATTGGAAAGCTCTTTTCGATACGAACCCAACGGTTCCGGTTTTAGGAGAATCCGACGGTCGGATCTCCCGCAATGTCCGTTTGAAATAAATGGTCGAAATTCACGAACTGCCGCGGCGCGGCGCGTTCTATTCAGGCCATTATATATATAATATATATATATTATATATATTTCGTCGATTTCCTTTTAAAACGAATTTTATAAATCGTTTTAAATTCGTTTTCAAAACCATTTCAACACTACATTCAATTTCAAATCGATTTGATTTCAATTCAATTTCAATTTCTAATCCGTTTCAATTCAATTCAATTTGAATTCGTTTTTATTCAATTCGAATTCAAATTCACTTTCTATTCAATTCGAATCGAATTCATTTACTATTTGATTCAATTCGAATTCGTTTCAAATTGATTTCAATTCAATTTCATTTCGTTTTAAATTTCTATTTCTATTCAATTCAATTTGAATTCATTTCTATTTTATTCGAATTCAAATTCGCTTCCTATTCAATTCGAATTTTAATCTAATTCAATTTGAATTTCATTTCAAAATATTTAGTTTTGAAATCACTTTTCAATATTCCTTATAAAACGAATAAAATCGATATAAACATCGTTCGCGTCAAAATAACGCATCTCTAATCAACACGGCTTTATATTTCAATAATTCGTTATTCTATTCAACAAATGAATATTTATCCCATTCAACACATGAATCTATATTTCTTTCAACACACGACTAATCTCAACACATGAGTACTGTCAACACATCACTATTCTTGTTATGTAAAATATTTTATAAAACTATGGTATCTATCGTTTGATTTTTAATTAGACTTCTACTGGGAAGTAGTTCTAATTTTAAATATGATAAAGATGTAAATTTCATTGTATAAAATATTTCACTCAACACATGAACATCGTCAACACATGACTATTTTTATATTCAACACATGAATTTTCTTTTATAATATTTATTATTTTCCCGATTGGAATGAGGCCCAATCCATCACCATATAATGTTAATTATATGGATTTTCATACAACACATGTATTGTATAGCATTAATAAACAATCAACCATCAACCAAAGTGCACTACACTGTATAAGCATCAAATATATATATCTGACGCTTATAACAGTCTGTCAATCGACCGATCGACATATTTAATCAATCAGGATGAGTGAACATCAAATTTCATCCCAACACCCGTGTGGGGTTTCAAACAATCAAACACAGATTTTATTTGTGCAGTTGGGCGATGTGTAAAATTTATCGACCCAATCAATGTCAGTCAAATCAGTGTACATAAACAAACCGTCCGGTTTGTAAATGAATATTTTATTTATTCACTTTCACGTTAAAAATTATATTTTTAACGATCAAACTATTTTATTTTAACACTTGAATTTCTATTCAGTTCATTTATTCAATAAATGATTACTTTTATTTTTCTAACATATTTTAGAAAATTTCGGCGGCATAACGGCACAATACTAGAAACGGGACGAGGCCTAGCCTTATCCCCGGACTAGTGAAGGCCCACGCCATTCACACATCAATCAAATCAATTTCAATTCACCAAACAATTCAATTCAACCCAATATTCTAACTAACTACACAACCAAACAATTTAACAAACAAGCCATCCATGGTCTGTGGATGACGGGTGTCGGGTGCTACTAAGCACCGTCTGCATCCTAGTATATATATATAACTAAAAAAAGAGATTTTAGAGTGAGAAGTTCTCACCAATAGCTATCCAATACCACGACTCTTCTTTTATAGGAATCTTCCTCGTTGTTGCCTTTTTCATCTTCGTTGCCCGTAGTCACTACATATATAAAAATCACATATTTTTATATTTTGATGTTTTTAAAATAAAAATCACATTTTTATTTATTCACTTTTAATTTAAAAGTCATATTTTTATAATCACTTCATATATTAAAAATCGGATTTTTACTATGCTATTCAATATATAAAAATCTCGCCTTTTCAACTATAAAGATTTCGCCTTTTCTAAAATAAAGATTTCATCTTTATAAAAATCTCATTTTTATTTTTCTACACATATAAAGATGCTATTTTTAATATTCCTAAAATGTAAAAATTATATTTCTAATTCTCTACATAAGCAAAAATCATATTTTTACATCATCTATATAGTAAAGACTATATTTTTAATTCTTTAAAAATATAAAAATCATATTTTTAATACTTTAAAAATATAAAAATCATATTTTTACTTCCACAATATAAAAGATTACATTTTTATATCTTTACAACATAAATAAAAAAAACCAAATCTTTTCTAGATTAAAAAAAATCAAATCTTTGCTCTAAAATAAAAATCCCACTTATTCGTATTCAAAATTTTAATCTTTTCATATATGAAACTTCGATTTTTTTCTACTTTAAAAATCCAGTCTTGCCTATATAAAAATAACGCCTTTCATATCTTTCAACCTTACTACATAAATAAACCTCATTTATGTTCTTATCAACATCGTGATATATGTTAATTGATTTTTTCTTATTGTTTTAAACCCTTCTCCAATTACATGATAAGAAAAATAGAAAAATAAATATAAAAAAGCACACCTTGATTAAAAATCGGATTTTTACTTGACGGGGAGGCCCACAGGCACTGAGGTGGTCAGAGGATAGGCGTGGGGTGGCGCGCGTCGGGGATGAGGCTCAGCAGGGGCGCAGTGTTGTCAGATTTCGCGGTGCTCGCGTTCAACTGGGAAGAGAGGAGGAAGGGGGTCTCATATGCGGTCGGTGGGGTCAGAGCGGTTCGTCGGAGGGCAAGTGGCGGAGGCGCAGGCTGAGAAGTCGACGGGGGGGTGGGTTTTCTCGAGCAGAACGGGAAACAGGGGGGGAGGGGGTTTCTCGAGAAAAACGGAGGAAGAACGAGAATAGAGAGAGGGTGCTGGAGGGGGGGTGGGCCTCGCCATAGGCGGCGACGGTGATCGCCAGGTCTGGGCGGAGGAAGGCGTCGCGGTCTCCTTCCCCTTTCCCTTTTTTTTTAATTTAATCGATCTGTTTGACTGAGGGAGGAATGGGTGAGTGCATATATAATAATTTATTTATTATTTTATTTTAATTTTAAAATCCTAAAAGTAACTTTTTATTTTGAACACGAAATTGAACCTGCCGACTGTCGTCCCTAGCTAATTACCCCCATTCCGAACACAATGGGATATGTATCGTAAGCTGGTTTGATCGTTACAATCAGTTTCCGTTGAAATTACATTTAAATCCTTATATTGAATTTTAAACGTACATTTCAAATTACCGGGGTCACATACTAACTAGAAAAATTCCAGAAAAAATATTTTCTAGTTTCGTATTGACGATACGGTTCTAATAAAACTAGTTTCGTCGAATTCTGAGACCGTTGGAAAAATGGCCATTTTCCAGCCGATTAAATCAACTGAAACCGGTCAAACGCGTTTTCCTTTGCCACGCTCACATATTGATTCGAAAAATTATGAAATTTGAAACCTAGCAATAATTCGACATCACGGACCCAACAAAAGTGGTTTCGTCGAAATCCGAGGTCATTTGCAAAATGTCCATTTTTAAGGGCCTGAATTCCATAGCGACTATTCAGAATTTTCAACTGGACATATCTTTTGATTCCCGCTATGAAATTTTGATTTTTCGGATTCGTTGGAAAGATATTATCAATTAGATCCCATTATTTTTGGTTTCACTAAAATCCGGATTGTTTTGCACCCGGTACATTCAATTGAAGTTTGAAATCGAATTATCGAACTACCGCACTATTTTCAATTCTATTTATAATTATATATAAATATTTATATTCAAATGACGATGCGTATAATATATACGCCGAATTATATTCAAAATAAATTTCTCGTCGTTTTTATTTAAAATAATCTATTTTAAATATTCAAAATTCGTTAAAATTGCCAAAATAAAAATTTTAAACTGGCTCAGATTTTGCGGGTTATTACAGTATATGTACTTATCTAATGCAAAAATCAGGCGGTTACTGATACAGAAACCTCCTTAATGCAAAGTATGTTAGTGAAATGAGTCCATATGTATGCAAATTCTTAACATAGCTCATAGTCTCTACATGAGTGCACATAACATTCATCCATATGCAACATCCATGTGATAGCATAACAAGTTTTCATCCATGAATAAGCATAAACACTCATGCATATGCGGTATGAAAGTGTGTGAGCCGATCTTAGTGCCTAACGTGTATCATGCATCCACGGGTATCCACGTGCAAACACTTGCAACCACTTGCAACCATCAAGCATAACATGTTTCAAATACATGTTTCATTCAAAGGGTTTCTACCTAAGGTCCTCATGACAAGTTTAACGAGATAACAAGATAAACATGGATAAAAAGAAAGATATGCTAATTAGGAAAAGAGATCGAGAATGTACCCTCAAAAAGAAATGGATAAAGCCCACGCATCTTCTCCTCGGTTTCCCAAGTTGCATCTTCGTCGGCTTCACCCCACTGAACTTTCACCAATTTGACTTCTCGATTCCTTAGTTTCTTGATCTCTGTTCCCAAGATACGGATCGGAGCGTTTCTCAAGGTTGCTTCTTTCTCTACCTCAATGTCTTCAAGAATGCTTGGTTCAACCACCTCGGCGGATTCATGTAGGCACTTTCGGAGATGCGAGACATGAAAGACATTATGCACTCCGGCTAGCTTTTCGGGCAATTCCACCTTATAGGCCATCTTTCCAATTCTCTCTATGATAGGGAAGGGTCCTACGAACCTTGGTGCCAGCTTCCCAACTGCTCCAAAATGTACTACATTACGCAAAGGAGAAACCTTCACGAAAACCATGTCTCCCACTTCGAATTCCAAATCTGCCCTTCGCTTGTCAGCATAGGATTTCTGTCTATCTTGGGCCGCTTTCATCCTTCTTCTCACTAATTCAACTTTCTCGGATGTGTCTCGTATCATATCGGGCCCAAGTATAAGTCTATCTGTTGTCTCCCACCAACAAGATGGTGACCTACACGGTCTCCCATACAAAGCTTCAAATGGTGCCATCCCTATGCTGGCTTGATAGCTATTATTATAAGCAAACTCTACAAGAGGAAGGTGGTCTTCCCAAGTACCACCGAAGTCGAGAACACAAAGCCTCAAGAGATCTTCTAGCACTCTATTCACCCTTTCGGTTTGGCCATCCGTCTGGGGGTGATAGGCTGTACTCAAATTCAATCGCGTACCCATCGCTTCTTGCAAACTGTTCCAGAACTGGCTAGTGAAAATTGGGTCAAGATCGCTAACTATACTAGAAGGAACTCCATACAACCGCACTATCTCTTGAAGATAAACAGATGCTAGCCATGATACGGTCCTCTTGCTTTTCACCGGGATAAAATGGGCTCTCTTTGTAAATCCATCAATTATTACCCATATCCCATAAAGCCCAAATAGTTTGGTGACGAACATCTTCACCCCAACCGTATATCACAAATAGGCGAGTCGTACTCCTTATGGGGTTTGCAACAGAACTAAGATTGAGGATAGGACCGAGAGGATATACTTAAAAGATAACATGCGAGTAAGCTCTACGGAACAATAGGGATCAAGGATATACTCTTAGAAAGAGATATAATGCGCGTATTTAGTCTTCAGTCTTCTAAGCCGCATTTTTCTTGTGCTTAATCCCATCATGCCTTGACCGTCTTTTAACTTCGCAATTCCGTAGTTCTTAATTCTTAAAATATGAGTTAGAACTCACTTCACCGTTGCCTCTCGTTCCACTTCCACTTATTCTTTGCCTAAAATACTTGGCTTTCACCCAACTGCGTACTCATGGTTTCATGCAAGCTTTCCAAGATTCGTTAGTGAATTTTGGATCTCGTTTACATACTATACGGTATCCCACGCAGAAAACTATCTCTTGAAAACAAGTGCCAAAACTGGAGCTGAGGTAAGGGCTCTTTTGAGCTTTTGAAAATCTAGCTCACACTCCAAGTCCCATGCAAAGACTAAGTTCTTCTTCGTCAACTTAGTAAGAGGGGACGAAATCTTAATGAAGTCCCTGATGAACTTCCTATAGTAGCCCGCCAGACCGAGAAAGCTTCTTACTTCGGTTGCATTCCTAGGAGTCTTCCAATCTTGAACCACAACCACTTTCGCGGGATCCACCGCTATGCCTTGCTTAGAAACTATATGTCCAAGAAACCGAACTTCCCTTCTCCAGAAATGACATTTGGAGAACTTGGCTTTCAACTGATGCGCCCTAAGCATATCCATCACTTCCTTGAGATGCCTAGCATGCTCTTCCTCATCCTTTGAGAAGATCAGAATATCATCCACGAAGACAACAACAAACTTGTTGAGGAACTCCCTGAACACCCTACTCATCAAGTCTACGAAGTAGGCGGGTGCATTAGCCAAACCGAATGGCATGACAAGCCATTCAAAGAATCCATCTGGAGTCCTAAACGCAGTTTTATCGATACTATCCTCAGCCACTCTAAGCTGATGGAATCCGGTGGCTAGATCGAGCTGAGAGAAAACAGAAGCACCAACAAGCTGGTCAAAGAGATCATCAATTCTCGGTAACTGGTGCCTATTCTTCTTTGTCAGCTTGTTCAACTCTCGATAATCAACACATAGACGAAGCGAACCATCTACCTTAGTAGCGAATACCACAGGCGTACCCCATTCAGAAATGCTTCGCCTAATAAAATTCTTCTCAAGCAACTCCTTGATCTGCTTACTGAGCTCCCTTCTTTCACGAGGGGCCATGTGCCTAACGGGCAATGATACTGGCTTGGCATTATCGACTAGATAAATACGGAAATCTATCTCTCGTTTAGGGGGTAACCCCTTAACTTCTTCAAAGACATCAGGATAGTCTCGGACCACCCTTATAGATTGCAGATCATCGATGGACGAGTCGAGAGATTCAAGATAACATAACATGACGGGACCTCTAGGGTTACAAGAAATTTCTAGGGGATTACCGAGGCGAGTCATGAGCCTCACCACCCTATGCTCACAATCGAGAATGGCTCCATAACTGGACAACCAATCCATGCCCAAGATCAACCCATATCCCGTGAACCCGAGAACATAAGCATTACATGTGAATTATACAGTCAAGATAGAAATCTTCAAATCCACACAAATCATAAATAGATGGGCGGAACCCCCAATTGGATTTGAAACACAAACGGGATCCTCAACTAGGCTAGTACTTAGGTGCAAACTTTCAACAATGTCAGAAGAGATAAAACTATGCGATGCGCCAGAATCAAATAAGGTGCGAACAGGATAATCAGAAATATAAACAAGACTTTCTACAGAAATACTACCTCGATCCTGAGCTGGAGCTGTGTTGAGAGCATGCACTTGCCCTCCAGAAGGTCCTGCACGCCGATTCTGCCCTTGCTTCTTGGGGCAATCCTTGCTAAAATGTCCGGTCTCTCCACAATGAAAGCATCCGCCCAACTTCCTCTTCTTCTTCCTACAGTCTTTAGCTATGTGCCCAACGATCCCACAGAAGTTGCACTTTCTTGTCTTTCTTGCCTTGTTGTTGTTCTTCTCTCTTTTCTCGGTATCTTCCTTCTTGTCTTGGGACTCATTTGCCTTGACCTTCTTCTTGCCATTCTTATCTTCCTCTTGAAGTAGGGCCATATTCACCAAACTCTCGAAGGTCGCCCCCAGGGGTATATGAGACATGGCCAAACCGCGCAATGGCTCATTCAATCCTAGAGCAAAGCGTAGGGCCTTTTTCCGAGCTGTGTTTACCAATTCTAGACCGAACTGAGCAAGTTGATTAAACATATCCACGTATTCCCTAACTGTCATGTCCCGTTGCCTTAGAGATGGGAACCTCTCCATCTGAAGGTTCTCTTCTGTCGATGATAGAAACTTTAGTCCAAACCTTCTCCTAAAGTCATCCCAAGTCTCAATTGGTCTAGTAGTGGTGGTGACTATCCACCAATAAGCAGCTTCCCCTTTTAATAGCCATACCGCCAACAGAACTTTCCTACGATCTTCCACATCAAAGATAGCAAAAAGGTCTTCAGTTTCCTTTAACCAGTTTCTTGCCTCCACAGAAGTTTCCGTTCCGACAAAATTCTTGCAACCCATCGTCTTAAAGTCTTTGCAAAGCTTTGCGAAATCCTCTTGCGGATGCTGAGGGAGAGAAGGAACCTCAGCTACGGTAGGAGGAGAGATGTTAGCGACGGGGGAAGGAGGAGGAATGTTCACGGGGCCGGCTTCATTCGCCCTTACCTCCATAAATCTCCGGAACCAGTCGGGTACTTGTACGCCTTTCGGGATGTTAAAGCGATCGGCCATACTAAAACGAAGAAAAAGATAGATTCAGAACGAAGAAACGAAGGATATTGCTATGGCTTTTGGGGAATAGCCTTTTTAAAATAACTAGACTTTTCTTGGAAAATACTTAATTGGTTTTGAAAATAGTGTTTCAAAAGGTAAGTTTCAAAAACACTTTTGCTCCAATCTTGTAAACCTTATGCTCTGATACCAAATGTAACACCCCACCTCCGCCAGGGTAACTCTTGCAAGCACACTAGCTTTGGAGGGGCGTTAAACAAGGTAAACATGCATGCAGATATCACAAGACAGAACATATCAGTAAAACAGAGTAGTAAAGCAGCGGATAAAACTTAGCATTTCAAAACCATAGTCATGTTACAACAAAGTACTTGATCATTATTTTCCAACAAACAAAGTCTAGACAAAAGCTGAAACAGAAAAACTGAAATACATAAAGTACTATCCCCAAAGTGAAGTGATAAACCATAGCTAGCTCAATGTCCAAAAGCGTACATGAGCAAATCCAGTAAGCAAGCTATAAAGATCCAAGCTAAGCTCCAATGTTCCCACCCTGAGGACCTGAGGGGGGGGGGGAAACGGAAGAAAAGAGGCAAAAGAAAACAGGTCAGTCAAAAAGACTGGTAAGCCCTACTACTATCTGTCCATGAACTAGTAAAGTTAACTGGCATGAGAAGCTGAGATGAACATAAGGATAACAACATACTGGCATGATGATTAACTAACAAGATAGATAAAGGTGTCATCGCATAATCAAGGTTAAGTTTTGCACCACAGGTGTACTAGCACTCTAACATGTCAAGTAAAAACAAGAATTGATCCCTTGGCCCAAGCTTGGCCCAATATCATGAGGTGACCTAAATCAAGGTCCAACTACTCGGTCTAGTTGATCGGCTCCCTACAAGCCTAACTCGTCAAGTGTCGGTGTCATACGGCTTAATCATATAATGTAATTGACTGTGCAGGGTCCACCCCTAGGGTGTATCAGGCCCTGCGGTGTAACCCTCAGACACAATTCCAGGATGCACAGTCCAAACCTACCGGTGCCCGTGTTCAACTCCGGACTTAATGTGCACGACCATGGTCCGCCTGAACAACCGGTGCATCATTCAGCCGTCTCCTTTGGTCTCTTACAATCAGCCCAGTAATCGTGCCCCCACCCTAGCCTAGTCCTAGGGTCTTATGATACTATCTAGAGGGTTACTGCTGAAAAGGACCACGCAACTAGGGTTTCCTTAACGGGTTAAATGTGGTTAACCCGATCCAAACGTGGATTAAATTGGTTAAGCATACCCAAGGTTCCTGACTTAACCCCGATTAACCCATCAAGCCCAAATTGGTTAAGTATTAAGTGGACCATGACTTAACCCTAATCAGGAGGCATTAATTAACTTAATGCGCTTTAACCTCTCACATTAGACTTTGTTGTGGTTACTAGTTAAGCCGGGCGGGTCCGGGTAGCTTTACACCACAACTAGGTCTAACCTCGGGTTCGAGCACAACATGACCAACTTCTCACATTGGGTCCTATTGTTTGTAGCCACTAGTTAAGCCGGGCGGGTCCGGGTAGATTTATGCTACAAACTCAACCCAACCTCGAGTTGGCCACACTCATATTTTCTAAGTGTCATGTCCATTATGTTTCCAGAACATAATTACAAGTTAACATATCACGTCATGTTATAAAAATCATGTTCATGTCATTATGTTACCCAACCCCAACGTAATCCCATCGTTTACATAATCGCAACAACGCATAAAGGATAAAATAGGGAACTTGGCATAACCATGACATAAAGGTGTTGAAGCCACAAGTTTAACATGGTGGCATATGAAATGTACATATGTTCATATACTTGCATGTTGCATTATTAGGCTTCAAAAGCATGCATAAAACCAAACTTAGCATATGAGTGATACATGGTGATAAATAACATGTAGAAGTTGCTAGAAGTTCGCATTTAGCCTCACATGCAAGTTATCATAAGGGATATGATAACTTTCATGTTGCCAAAATGCAACCTTTAACATAAAGCTTGAAGCTTTAAGGTCATAAACTCAAGTTTAACTTGCATAACATGATAACATGTGTATAATGATCAACCCAAACTTGCATAACATGATAACATGTGTCATACATCATGATTAAACCAACTTGCATAACATAATGATCAACCAAACTTGCATGTCATGATGATCAACCAAACTTGCATATCATAATGATCAACCAAACTTGCATCATTCATTTAACTTTAGAGTTCAAGAAAAGAAAGTAGAAAAGGGCTTACAATGCTATGAAGACACAAATGAATATTTATTATAAAGATTGAGACGAAGCCCTTATGCAATCACCAAAAAGACCCAAATATGAAAGCTCCCAATGAAAAAACCCTTGAGCCAAATCAATAAAAATCCTTGCTTTGAAATAGAAATTTTGCAACTTGACTTGAATGCAAACTAAGAACATTCATACAAGCTTGAAAATACTTGTATGCACTCAAAATCTCCCATATAGATAGACTTAGGAATTTTAGCATGAGAGTGGAGGCCATGAGAGGAACCAATTTGACATAGTTTAGTTGTAGGATTGAATAATTATGATTTAGGCTAGGTTTAGGGGTCTTTTTATAGAAGATTAGGATAGTATTAGCCGTAGGATTAACCCTAGATTCAATCAGAGCCATCAAATCCCGTCACTAGCCTCCAAAGCAGGTCCAAACAGCCAAAACAGGTGCACCAGGTTGCCTGGGCCGACCAGGCAGGTCGACACCCAGGTCGACCCTGGGGTCGACTCCCCAGTCGACCTGGGGGGGAGGTCGACTCCCCAGTCGACCCCCAGGTCGACCCCCTGGGTCTGGCGGGAATTTCCCCGCCACTTCTGAAAATTGAAATTTTTGAATCTGTTTTGAATTTGAATTTTTCGTGAAACTTTGCGAGGCCATATCTTGGTCATACGGACTCTGATTTTCGAAAACTCGGACTCTATTTCGCGTATTTTTCCGAGATGAACGCAATGGACAGCCCGTTTCCCTTGATTTAGATTTTACAGTTTAATTCTGCCTTGATTTGTGTTATAACACGTTATTCAAAAATACGGGTTGTTACATGTTCCTACATTGAGTGATGCACAATCCAATATCTTGATGACTACTCTCAATCAACACAAACTCTCATCCTCTACTCCAAAATTGCATGATAAGAAATTCTATGATGATCAATGGATCATCGACACTGGGGCCTCAAATCGCATGTCTTGTAATATTGAATTGTTCACCCACTTGCATGATATATCTTCCTCTCCTATTGGTTTACCAAATGGAAAAGTTACAAATGCTACTAAAGAAGGCCAAATAAAACTAAATGAAAATTTGATCCTAGAAAATGTATTATTTGTCCCTGCTCTTACTTGTAATTTGTTGTCTGCATCTCAACTTTTGAAAAAGCAAAAATTCATTATTTTATTCACTAACAAGCTATGAATTATACAGGACCACACTTTAAGGAACCTGATTGGAGCAGGCGTGCAGAGTAATGGAGTATATCTTTATCAGTTAATTCATAGTTTTCAAGCAAATAAAGTGTCAGCAGCAAATTTGATAGTGTTATGGCATCGACGCTTAGGGCACTCTTCATCAAAAGTTTTGCTTCCTTTACTTGGAATAGATGGTACTTGTAAGAACTGTTTTGACAATTGTGAAGTATGTTATCTTGCAAAACAACATCGCATTTCTTTTCCAAATAGTATGAATAAAGCCATCGATTTATTTTATATTATTCACTGTGACATTTGGGGTCCTTATAATACTGCTTCAAGTTGTGGTGCACATTATTTTTTAACCATCGTTGATGATTGTTCTCGTGCTGTGTGGGTGTACTTAATGGATGGAAAGTATGAGGTTGGTCATTTGATTCAAAATTTTTATGTCATGATTAATACTTAATTTAATAAAAAGGTGAAAATTTTGAGAAGTGATAATGGATAAGAGTTAGTTTTGAAATGTTTTTATGCAAAGAATGGTATGGTACATCAAACTTCTTGTGTCGATACACCGCAGCAAAATGGTAGAGTGGAACATAAACATCAACATATTTTGAATGTTGCACGTGCTTTAAAATTACAGGCTAATTTATCAATGGAGTTTTGGGGGAAATGTGTATTAGCCGCTATTCATTTAATTAATAAGACCTCTACCCCAGTTTTAGATGGAAAAACACCTTATGAAGTTTTGTTTAAGCAACCACCACCCCTATCTTCTATACGTGAATTTAGGTGCTTATGTTATATTGCAAATCGTCCTTATGTAAAGGACAAATTTGGACCTCGTAGTAGAAAATACATGTTTGTAGGGTACCCTTTTTGTCAAAAAAGGTGGCGAGTTTATGATTTGGAAACTCATGAATTTTTTGTTAGTCGGGATGTAAAATTTTTTGAGTTTATTTTTCCATTTGCGGATACTGTGGGTGATAATGATGGTGCGCAAAGGCAGACCTATCTGCACCATCCTCCTTTGGAAGAGGATACTCGAGTGGTCAATAGTGACAAAGTTACAAAAGAGGATGGTAGGGCTATGAATCCGATGGATGATGATGGTGTTGTGCAACCAATGTGCCCAAGCAGTGACGAGCTTTATGGTATTGCTCCTTAAGACACTACTACTCCTCTACGTTTAGGAGAGAATTTTTCAGTATGGGTCGGCAAGGTTTTTCGAGTTCGCCAACCGTCTTCGAGATTAAAGGATTTTGTGACTTATATTGTTCATAAGATAGACTCCGCTACTTCTGCGAGGCCTGCTCAATCAAATACCTCAAGTAAACCCTTTAATCTAGCTTGTTATGTTGATTATAATAATTTTTCTACGAGACACAAGGTTTTTTTGGGTAGCAATTACTAAAGATAAGGAGCCGACTTCATTCAAAGAGGCGGTCAAAGATTCAAGTTGGAGATAAGCTATAAAAGAGGAGAATGATGCACTTGAAAGTAGTGGTACATGGACTTTGGAAGACGTACCTTCCAAAAAGAAGGCTATTGGTAGTGGGTGGGTCTACAAAATCAAATATCGAGCTAATGGCGATATTGAACATTTCAAAGGACGTCTTGTGGTGTTCGGAAATCGACAAGTCGAGGGTGTATATTATAATGAGACGTTTGCCCCAGCTGCCAAAATGGGAACGGTTCGTATTTTTTTTTGTTGCTATCGCACGAAATTGGGTGCTACATCAAATGGATGTTTGTAATGCGTTTCTTCATGGTGATTTGGAAGAAGAAGTATATATGCAACTATCTCCTAGGTATCAGAATCCTATTCTAGGAAAGGTATGCAGGTTACGCATGTATGGTTTACGGCAAGCTCCTCGATAATGGTTTGCTAAATTATCTGATGCTTTGTGAAGTTTTGGTTTTGCCCAGTCATATGCAGATTACTCCCTATTCACTTATCAAAGGGGTAATATTTCCTTGTATGTTATTGTTTATGTGGATGCTCTTATTATTGCAGGTTCCTCTAAAAATGCGGTTTTGCAATTTAAACAATATTTGAGCTCTTATTTTCATATGAAAGATCTTGGTGTGCTAAAATATTTCTTGGACGTTGAAGTTGCTCATAGTGATGAAGGGATATTTCTTTCCCAAAGAAAGTGTGCATTAGATATACTAACAGAAGCAGAAATGTTGGGTTGTAAGCTTATTGATACTCCAATGGAGCAAAATCATCGTCTTGCTAAAGTTAAAGGAGAGTCATATCAACATCCAGAACAATATAGGCGTTTGGTTGGACGTTTGGTATACTTAACAGTCACTCGTCCAGAGTTGAGTTACTCAGTTCATACTCTGGCTCAGTTTCTCAGCAATCCACAGGTCGCTCATTGGGATGCTGCTATTTGTGTATTGCGTTATATTAAAGGAAGTCATGGTCAAGGTATTTTGTTACAACTTAGTGATATGCAATTGAATGCGTTTTGTGATAGTGATTGGGCGGCGTGTCCCATAACTCGCTGAAACGACCCAAACATCCCAGTAAAGGAAAGGCTGGATTGCTTTGAGAACAACACACATCAAAGCACAAACTGAAGAACATTTTATTACTGATTACCACAATTACATCAGAGTACAAGAATATAACAGAGTATGAATATATATTACACAATAGGAATACAATAATATCAGAGATTTAAATTACATTTAAATAGCAGCAGAAAAATAGTACAAATATACAACTGAAAGGAATACACGGATACAGAGCTTTCTGAATACCGCTTCAGCTGTAAGCCAGGATCCTGTAAATATATCTGCAAAAAGCTACTCGACTGCCTGTGTGGAAAATATGGGAACCCGAGTTTGCCAGTGAAACAAACTACATGTTAATCATGGGACTGGTATGAGAAATCTTAACTTAATCTAAAAATAAGGCGAATCACAGGACCAAGCCGCTAACGCGGAACGGGTTTACTCCATTGGATTGCCAGTGCATAAAATAAAGTAAATTGTTAAACAATGCAATGCCTTTTTTTTAGAAAAATGAAACCATTATAAGACCCAAGTCGCATCACACAATGCAACGCAAACCGGAGGATAGGGTTTTACCTTATAATGATCAAAAGATGCTTGATACGATAAAACGGATTTAACATTAGTGTGTGTATATATTCTAATAAAAACATTTCAATCATAATGTATCAATCATAGACGGCATAGTACCCCATCCTACTATGTTGCCATACTAGTTCTACATACAAAATCGCAAGATCGTATTGGAAATTGGATTTCCATCATGAGTCGAGGCTAGGGACAAACTCCTCTCCGATTCGAGACACTCTAGCAAATGCCTCAGGATCACACCTATGGGCAACCCTTGGATCTTCAGGGCCGGTCCCCACCAATCGGCAGTGGATTGGTTATGCCTGAACACATGCTTCCCGGTTCCTTTGAACCTATAGTATGACCACTAACGGCCTATAAAAATCCGAGGCGCCTCAAAATCCATCATCCACACAAGTAAAATGTCAGCCAGTTTAAGCACTGACACTACCCCTAGCTAGAAAGAAACCGTGCACTCCCTGCAGTCCTAATCCCGTTTTTGACTCATATCGGGGTGTGAGGCTCGCGAAGTCACGATATACACAAAGCTATGCCGTAATAGGCTATACTTTGATCATCCCACAAGGCCCTGCTTTTCAACAAAAGCCTTGATCAATTGCATCTTGGCGTGCCACATTGACAATTCACGCCATGCGATCAATCACTATTAATATATACCAGGGTGTTAAGTAGAGAATAAATCCTCTACCACCAAACAGACATACATTAACAGAAATCGATTTAATTCACATGGAACGAAATCCAATGTAAGACACGCATCCATTTACTAGCTTATGCTCTGGGTCTGAGCGAAAACCAAATCCGAACAATCAACAATAGTCCGGACGGCCACCACTGAAGCCCCTTCAATGTAGCTACTCCCATCAAGGGTCTCTGTAGCAACATATCCATTCGATGTGAAGATCGTCGGTCTTCAACCACCGTCTTCATCTTCGACTCTTCATCGTCGTAGTAATTATTCGGAATGGGTTAAACCCGGTCTTCCCGAATAACTCACGTATTTTATAATTAAAAATCAAGTACTATAAAAACACATCCAACGCCTCATTCCAATTCAGAATATTCTTCTAATAAAATATTCGCATTATTTTATCAAAGATAAACTCTTTAAATTATTCTTAAATCTTACTTTTAAAGATTTATTAGGAACCCAATTTGGTTTTAAATCTCACAAATCATTATTCAATGATTAATTAAATTTAAGAAATTAATCTTATCTTTAACTAGGTTAAAGAACTAATGTCATTTAAAACATAGTTTACGGTAAACCCAAAATCATCTTCCATAAAATATGGAAACTTCACAGAAATCAAATCAATATATAATCGTTATAAATTTCTGTATCCGACCAATAATATAAATGGAATAACGGCAAACCCTTTTAAATTCCATATGTAATATCGGTCTTCTTTTACAGAAACTGATCTCGGTTATTATTAATTCGAATTCCATTCAATTCCAATTTAATATATTAAATTGAAAAACTTGGCTTTTGGAAAATTCCCCTAAAAATCTTAATAAAAGATTTATAAATTCCAAATCATATTTTTACTGTTAGTTGGGTTAAAGAACACATGTCACTTAAAAAAACAGTTCACAATAAACCCAACTCACATTCCTTTTTATTCCAATTTCTAAATAAATTTGAAAACTTTAATAACCTAAATAAAAGATTATTCTTTTCATACGGGGTTTAAGAACAGTGTTATTTAAGACACACTATTCACGACAAACCCAAAATCCAATTTATTTAACTTAACTGCAATTAAATATTCACTAATTGGAAAACTTCATTAAATCTTAATTTAACGATTTATTCTGGTTAATAACTAGTTCATATCAATAAAAATATATTTTTCTAAAATATATTCTTTTTCTAAATTATATTCTAAAATATTCTTTTTCTAGAATATCCTTTATTGGAATGTGACTCAATCAACAACCATATATTGTATGTAATCAACAATCATGATAAATAATTATCAAACATCCAAATAACAACCAGAGTGGATTCTACAACTAAATATTGGGATTCGTGTAGATCAAATATCATCCCAACACCCGTGTGGGGTTTCATCCAACAAATAAATAATAAATTATTTGTGCACTTGGGCGATGTGTAAAAAATTATCGACCCAATCACATAAACAAGTCGGATGATTTGTAAATGGAAGTGCAATATTCATTTTGAATATACTAACAATATATTTAACACATCAAACATTTCAACATCACAGACATATATTCCAAGCCCTCGCTAATATCATATTTACAACATATGATCTTTTTTATTGTAACTAATCGACAATAAAGATATTAACCTTTATTTCAAATCTTTTTGTGTAATCCCCTTTTTATGACCCAAACGTAAATTTGGTGTAACTCTTTTAAATGACCAAAATGACTATTTTGGTTAAACTCTTTCTAATGTAAACAAAACTATACATATTTTAATCTACTCCCATTTAATGTACACAAATGTTCATTGTTGTTTAATCCTTTTTAATACACAAAAATGTTCATTTTAATTTCATCCCTTTTAAAAGTGATAAGAATGTCTCTTTTTATTTCATTGCTTTAAAAGTGATAAGAATGTCTCTTTTTATACTAATTCTTTTTAAAGTGACAAATTTTTGTAATCTTGTCTAATTTCTTTTAATGTACAAAGTATGATACTTTTGTCTAATCTTTTCAATGTAACAAAATGTGATTATTTTGTCTAATCTTTTCAATGTAACAAAATAGGATAATTTTGGCTAATCTTTTCAATGTAAACAAAGTATGATAAATTTAACTAATCTTTTCAATGAGTCTAAAATGACGGTGAAATATGACATTCCAAATTGTAACCAAAATGACATTTTTATTATTTGACTAAAAATGACATGTTTTTATTCTAATATCATATTTGCTAACAAAACGGTCTTTTTATACTAATGTTAGATTTCTAAAATAAAAATGTACTTTTATTACAAAGATAACATTTTATAACAAATGTTATTTATATCTATTTTAACAAAAATGATAACGATGATTTCTATTTTCAATCTTTAAATAAAAACATAACCATATAAAAAAATGCAATCTTTTTAAATGCAAACAAAATTACATAAAAATGTAATCTTTTATTGAAAACAAAATTTCATAAAAAAAATGAAATCTTGAAATCAATTCCTTTTTTTTGTCCCAAATCTGACAATAAAAATGCAACTTTAAAAACTATGTTTTATTTACATCTTAAAAATGTAAATAGAAATGCAACTTTTAATCTATGTTTTTATTTACATCTGAAATGTAAACAAAAATATAAATGTAAATAAAAATGTACCTTCTCAAATCTATGTTTTAATTAGCATCTTAGAATGCAAAAATAAAGTACAACTTTTAATGTATGTTTTTATTTGCACTTTGGAATGCAAATGAAAGTACAACTTCTTATATGATGTTTATTTGCCACAAGGAATGCAAATAAAAATAATGTAACTTTTTAAACGGTGTTTATTTGCAACAAAGAACGCAAATAAAAAATGTCTCTAAAATGGCAGTGAAAATATGACATATGAACGTTTATGATAAAAATGTGAATTTTTATCATACAACAATTTATAACACAAATGATATCATTTCTGACATGGTAATATTTTAAACAAACCAAATCGTGGTTTTTATCATACACCGTTTAAACCTTCTATATAAACAATATATATTTTTGTTTTAAACAAATTCTAATTAACAGAAATGTTACTTTTCATCAATCACATAACACATTCATCATACATCAAATCACGTATGCAAATTCACAGAATAATACCGCGTATAATTTAATAACATCAGTTTTATATACGTGTCATGAATGAGCAATTTTAATTATTTGAAAAAGAAAAAGAAATAGGATTTCTCACTAATCAATCCAGATCTGAAATTTCCTCAAATCTTGATTTGCTCAGAATTGGTTCTAGTTTGTTCTATGTTATAGTGCTTGGGAAGATGATTCCAACGAACCCAAATTTGCTGAATTCTGATTAGTTTTGAACAAGTTATGATAGTTTAAAGATTTTAACATTTAAATATATAATTAAATTAATAATTAATTACATTAACCCCTTCTTTCTCCTTCTGTAATACATCGTGACCGTCGAACCCATTTGCTGCCACTTGGTCATCACCGTCGCCCATGCCTAGCGGCCGCCGCTCCGAGATCAGAGCCCACCACCTCGAGCGCCATCACCTGCTCCACCATCGGCCGGCTCCTGGTCGAACTCGCCCTCCCCCCTTTGACCTGGAAACGACCACGAATGAGCCACCTATATGCACGAAAATCGAGTGCCACAAATGCCTAGAATCCAACATAACCGTATGATTTTAAAGAGGGTGGATTGCTCTTTGATTTGGGTATTGATATTGGGTTTAATTTACTATGTGGAAGAAGAAATTAAGGATAAAAAATGGAATGATTCTGGCCATTGGAGGAATAGAACGGCGGCTACAGGAATAGGATTAGGGTTATGTGTATTTTCCATGTATTTATACTGTATTTTATACGGTATTTTATACTATTTATTTATTTTAATTCAAGAAAATGTTTGTTCATTGATACTAACTCCGAATCGAACCCAACGAATGACGCCCCTAGCTAAATACCCCCATCCTGGACACATTGGAATATGTTTAGTAATCCAATTCGGCTGTTATGATATGTTTTTCTTTAAATTTAATTATAAATCATTTAATTATTAAATTCAAACGTACATTTTAAATTACGGGGGCCACATACTGACTCTAAAAATTATAGAAAAATTATTTCTAGTTATGTTCTGACGATATGGTTCTAACGAGATTAATTTCGTCGAATTCTGAGACTGTTTGAAAAATGGCCATTTTCGAGTCGATTAAATTTGACTGAAATAGTCAAAACACATTTTCTTTTGCCACGCTCACATATTAACTCGGAAATTATGAAAATTGAAACTTAGCAATAATTTGACATTCCGGTTCCAACAAAAGTGGTTTCGTCGAAAATCAAGGTTATTTGAAAAATGGCTATTTTTAAGGGCTATATATTAAATTAATATATATATATATTCTACAACGACTTTTCTAAATATTAAACTGGACATAACTTTTTATTTCTACGATGAAATTTCAGTTTTTCAGATTCGTTAAAAAGATATGATTAAACAGATTTAAATATTTCTTGTTTCACTCAATTCTGATTTAAAATGAATCTTGTACATTCAGTCAAAGTTCAAATTCAAATTTCCAAACTACAACGCTGTTTCTAACTCCTTTTATAATTAAATTAAATTTATTCGTTTTAAAATAAATTTTCAGTCATTATTATTTAAAATAAATTATTTTAAATATTTAAAATCCATTAAAATTTCTAAAATAAAAAATTTAAACTGGCCCCAAAATTCCGGGTCGTTACAATCGCCCCCACTTAAAATCTTTTCGTCCTCGAAAAGGAACGAAGCTAAAAGTTGTTTAATTATCTAACTCAGCTTTAAATTTTTATTTATTTGTTTAATTAATTATCATTCTAATATTTTAATTAGTGAAACTAATTAACAAACATCACAACCAGCAATCAATTAGGTGATTAACTTTTAAAAATATAACTTTTATATATAGTCAAAAATCATATTTTAGTGCAAATCACAGCAACATATCCTATCTAAGTTTTGGTTCTCATACCAGTCAATGGAAATATATAGATATACCACTTTCGAAACTCGAACATAATTTCTGATGATGTTTCGAACCACCATTAAAATATCTCCGGGCGACTAGAGTGTGATTCTATATCCATCCAGTATATTAAAACTTCGAATATCCATTAGTTACTCGTATATTCGAAATCTTTATATACTCGATTGTTCATATTAAAAAATAATAATATACTCAAATACGTGTATTTAGATAAAATATTCAAAACTAAA
The DNA here is from genome assembly GCA_030737875.1 of Allium sativum. Lineage (NCBI taxonomy): Eukaryota > Viridiplantae > Streptophyta > Magnoliopsida > Asparagales > Amaryllidaceae > Allium > Allium sativum. The sequence goes on from CM060919.1 coordinate 686,774,537, forward strand.
TTTGTTTTCAATTTTTATTTTAAAGAAAATAATACTCTTCACACTCGTTCTAGGATACTACTGATCCCATCTCTAACGAGTTATCCTCATTGGATATTACTAATCCAATCTCTGATGAATTCTTTTGTTCGGTTCTAATGTGTCTTGTTCTCGAGCTCTGTAAACCGAAGCTCTGATACCAAATGAAATGACCCAAACTTCCCAGTAATGGAAAGGCTGGATTGCTTTGAGAACAACACACATCAGAGCACAAACTGAAGAACATTTTATTGCTGATTACCACAATTACATCAGAGTACAAGAATATAACAGAGTATGAATATATATTACACAATAGAATACAATAATATTAGAGATTTAAATTACATTTAAATAGCAGCGGAAAAATACTACAAATATACAACTGAAAGGAATACACGGATACAGAGCTTTCCAAATACCGCTTCAGCTGTAAGCCAGGATCTTGTAAATATATCTGCAAAAAGCTACTCGACTGCCTGTGTGGAAAATATGGGCACCCGAGTTTGCCAGTGAAACAAACTACAGGTCAGTCATGGGACTGGTATGAGAAATCTTAACTTAACCTAAAAATAAGGCGAATCACAGGACCAAGCCGCTAACGCGGAACGAGTTTACTCCATTGGATTGCCAGTGCATAAAATAAAGTAAATCGTTAAACAATGCAATGCCTTTTTTTTAGAAAAATGAAACCATTATAAGACCCAAGTCCCATCACACAATGCAACGCAAAACGGAGGATAGGGTTTTACCTTATAATGATCAAAAGATGCTTGATACGATAAAACGGATTTAACATTAGTGTGTGTATATATTCTAATAAAAACATTTCAATCATAATGTATCAATCATAGACGGCATAGTACCCCATCCTACTATGTCGCCATACTAGTTCTACATTCAAAACCGCAAGATCGTATTGGAAATTGGATTTCCATCATGAGTCGAGGCTAGGGACAAGCTCCTCTCCGATTCGAGACACTCAAGCAAATGCCTCAGGATCACACCTATGGGTAACCCTTGGATCTTCAGGGCCGGTCCCCGCCTATCGGCAGTGGATAGGTTATGCCTGAACACATGCTTCCCGGTTCCTTTGAACCTATAGTATGACCACTAACGGCCTATAAAAATCCGAGGCGCCTCAAAATCCATCATCCACACAAGTAAAATGTCAGCCAGTTTAAGCACTGACACTACCCCTAGCTAGAAAGGAACGCGTGCACTCCCTGCAGTCCTAATCCCGTTTTTGACTCATATCGGGGTGTGAGGCTCGCGAAGTCATGATATACACAAAGCTATGCCGTAATAGGCTATACTTTGATCATCCCACAAGGCCCTGCTTTTCAACAAAAGCCATGATCATTTGCATCTTGGCGTGCCACATTGACAATTCACGCCATACGATCAATCACTATTAATATATACCAGGGTGTTAAGTAGAGAAAAAATCCTCCACCACCAAACAGACATACATTAACAGAAATCGATTTAATTCACATGGAACGAAATCCAATGTCAGACACGCATCCATTTACTAGCTTATGCTCTGGGTCTGAGCGAAAACCAAATCCGAACAATCAACAATAGTCCGGACGGCCACCACTAAAGCCCCTTCAAGGTAGCTACTCCCATCAAGGGTCTCTGTAGCAACATATCCATTCGATGTGAAGATCGTCGGTCTTCAACCACCGTCTTCATCTTCGACTCTTCATCGTCGTAGTAATTATTCGGAATGGGTTAAACCCGGTCTTCCCGAATAACTCACGTATTTTATAATTAAAAATCAAGTACTATAAAAACACATCCAACGCCTCATTCCAATTCAGAATATTCTTCTAATAAAATATTCGCATTATTTTATCAAAGATAAACTCTTTAAATTATTCTTAAATCTTACTTTTAAAGATTTATTAGGAACCCAATTTGGTTTTAAATCACACAAATCATTATTCAATGATTAATTAAATTTAAGAAATTAATCTTATCTTTAACTGGGTTAAAGAACTAATGTCATTTAAAACATAGTAAACCCAAAATCATCTTCAATATAATATGGAATCTTCACAAAAATCAAATCAATATATAATCGTTATAAAATTCTGTATCCGACCAATAATATAAATGGAATAACGGCAAACCCTTTTAAATTCCATATGTAATATTGGTCTTCTTTTACAGAAACTGATCTCGGTTATTATTAATTCGAATTCCATTCAATTCCAATTTAATATATTAAATTGAAAAACTTGGTTTTTGGAAAATTCCCCTAAAAATCTTAATAAAAGATTTATAAATTCCAAATCATATTTTTACTGTTAGTTGGGTTAAAGAACACATGTCACTTAAAAACACAGTTCACAATAAACCCAACTCACATTCCTTTTTATTCCAATTTCTAAATAAATTTGAAAACTTTAATAACCTAAATAAAAGATTATTCTTTTCATAAGGGGTTTAAGAACAGTGTTATTTAAGACACTATTCACGACAAACCCAAAATCCAGTTTATTTAACTTAACTTCAATTAAATATTCACTAATTGGAAAACTTCATTAAATCTTAATTTAACGATTTATTCTGGTTAATAACTAGTTCATATCAATAAAAATATATTTTTCTAAAATATATTCTTTTTCTAAATTATATTCTAAAATATTCTTTTTCTGGAATATCCTTTGTTGGAATGTGACTCAATCAACAACCATATATTGTATGTAATCAACAATCATGATAAATAATTATCAAACATCCAAATAACAACCAGAGTGGATTCTACAACTAAATATTGGGATTCGTGTAGATCAAATATCATCCCAACACCCGTGTGGGGTTTCATCCAATAAATAAATAATAAATTATTTGTGCACTTGGGCGATGTGTAAAAAATTATCGACCCAATCACATAAACAAGTCGGATGATTTGTAAATGGAAGTGTAATATTCATTTTGAATATACTAACAATATATTTAACAAATCAAACATTTCAACATCACAGACATATATTCCAAGCCCTCGCTAATATCATATTTATAACATATGATCTTTTTTATTGTAACTAATCGACAATAAAGATATTAAACTTTATTTCAAATCTTTTTGTGTAATCCCCTTTTTATGACCAAAACGTAAATTTGGTGTAACTCTTTTAAATGACCAAAATGACTATTTTGGTTAAACTCTTTCTATTGTAAACAAAACTATACATATTTTAATCTACTCCCATTTAATGTACACAAATGTTCATTGTTGTTTAATTCTTTTTAATACACAAAAATGTTCATTTTCATTTCATCCCTTTTAAAAGTGATAAGAATGTCTCTTTTTATTTCATTGCTTTAAAAGTGATAAGAATGTCTCTTTTTATACTAATTCTTTTTAAAGTGACAAAATTTTGTAATCTTGTCTAATTTCTTTTAATGTACAAAATATGATACTTTTGTCTAATCCTTTCAATGTAACAAAATGTGATTATTTTGTCTAATCTTTTCAATGTAACAAAATAGGATAATTTTGGCTAATCTTTTCAATGTAAACAAAGTACGATAAATTTAACTAATCTTTTCAATGATTCTAAAATGACGGTGAAATATGACATTCCAAATTGTAACCAAAATGACATTTTTATTATTTGACTAAAAATGACATGTTTTTATTCTAATATCATACTTGCTAACAAAACGGCCTTTTTATACTAATGTTACATTTCTAAAATAAAAATGTACTTTTATTACAAAGATAACAGTTTATAACAAATATTATTTATATCTATTTTAACAAAAATGATAACGATGATTTCTATTTTCAATCTTTAAATAAAAACATAACCATATAAAAATAATGCAATCTTTTTAAATGCAAACAAAATTACATAAAAATGTAATCTTTTATTGAAAACAAAATTTCATAAAAAAAATGAAATCTTAAAATCAATTCCTTTTTTTTCTTTGTCTCAAATCTGACAATAAAAATGCAACTTTAAAAACTATATTTTATTTACATCTTAAAAATGTAAATAGAAATGCAACTTTTAATCTATGTTTTTATTTACATCTGAAATGTAAATAAAAATGTACCTTCTCAAATCCATGTTTTAATTAGCATCTTAGAATGCAAAAATAAAGTACAACTTCTAATGTATGTTTTTATTTGCACTTTGGAATGCAAATTAAAGTACAACTTCTTATACGATGTTTATTTGCCACAAGGAATGCAAATAAAAATAATGTAACTTTTTAAACGGTGTTTATTTGCAACAAAGAACGCATATAAAAAATGTCTCTAAAATGGCAGTGAAAATATGACATATGAACATTTATGATAAAAATGTGAATTTTTATCATACAACAATTTATAACACAAATGATATCATTTCTAACATGGTAATATTTTAAACAAACCAAATCGTGTTTTTAATCATACACCGTTTAATCCTTCTATATAAACAAAAATTATATATTTTTGTTTTAAACAAATTCTAATTAACAGAAATATTAATTTTCAACAATCACATAACACATTCATCATACATCAAATCACGTATGCAAATTCACAGAATAATACCGCGTATAATTTAATAACATCAGTTTTATATACGTGTCATGAATGAGCAATTTTAATTATTTGAAAAAGAAAAAGAAATAGGATTTCTCACCAATCAATTCAGATCTGAAATTTCCTCAAATCTTGATTTGCTCAGAATTGGTTCTAGTTTGTTCCATGTTGTAGTGCTTGGGAAGATGATTCCAACGAACCCAAATTTGCTGAATTCTGATTAGTTTTGAACGAGTTATGATAGTTTAAAGATTTTAACATTTAAATATATAATTAAATTAATAATTAATTACATTAACCCCTTCTTTCTCCTTCTGTAATACATCGTGACCGTCGAACCCATTTGCTGCCACCTGGTCATCACCGTCGCCCACGCCTAGCGGCCGCCGCTCCGAGATCAGAGCCCACCACATCGAGCGCCATCACCTGCTCCACCATCGGCCGGCTCCTGGTCGAACTCGCCCCCCCCTTTTGACCTGGAAACGGCCACGAATGAGCCACCTACATGCACAAAAATCGAGAGCCACAGATGCCTAGAATCCATCATAACCGTATGATTTTAAAGAGGGTGGATTGCTCTTCGATTTGGGTATTGATATTGGGTTTAATTTACTGTGTGGAAGAAGAAATTAAGGATCGAAAATGGGATGATTCTGGCCATTGGAGGAATATAACGACGGCTACAGGAATAGGATTAGGGTTATGTGTATTTTCCATGTATTTATACTGTATTTTATACTATTTATTTATTTTAATTCAAGAAAATGTTTGTTCATTGATACTAACTCCGAATCGAACCCAACGAATGATGCCCCTAGCTAAATACCCCCATACCGGACACATTGGAATATGTTTAGTAATCCAATTCGGCTGTTACGATATGTTTTTCTTTAAATTTAATTATAAATCATTTAATTATTAAATTCAAACGTACATTTTAAATTACGGGGGCCATATACTGACTCTAAAAATTATAGAAAAATTATTTCTAGTTATGTTATGACGATACGGTTCTAACGAGACTAATTTCATCGAATTCTGAGACTGTTTGAAAAATGGCCATTTTCGAGTCGACTAAATTTGACTGAAATAGTCAAAACACATTTTCTTTTGCCGCGCTCACATATTAACTCGAAAAATTATGAAAATTGAAACTTAGCAATAATTTGACATTCTGGTTCCAACAAAAGTGGTTTCGTCGAAAACCGAGGTCATTTGAAAAATGGCTATTTTAAAGGCTATATATTATATTAATATATATATATATATATATATTCTACAACGACTTTTCTAAATATTAAACTGGACATAACTTTTTATTTCTGCGATGAAATTTCAGTTTTTCAGATTCGTTAAAAAGATATGATTAAACAGATTTAAATATTTCTTGTTTCACTCAATTCTGATTTAAAATGAATCTTGTACATTCAGTCAAAGTTCAAATTCAAATTTCCAAACTACAGCGCTGTTTCTAACTCCTTTTATAATTAAATTAAATTTATTCGTTTTAAAATAAATTTTCTGTCATTATTATTTAAAATAAATTATTTTAAATATTTAAAATCCATTAAAATTTCTAAAATAAAAATTTTAAACTGGCCCCAAAATTCAGGGTCGTTACAATCGCCCCCACTTAAAATCTTTTCGTCCTCGAAAAGGAACGAAGCTAAAAGTTGTTTAATTATCTAACTCAGCTTTAAATTTTTATTTATTTGTTTAATTAATTATCATTCTAATATTTTAATTAGTGAAACTAATTAACAAACATCACAACCAGCAATCAATTAGGTGATTAACTTTTAAAAATATATATAACTTTTATATATAGTCAAAAATCATATTTTAGTGCAAATCACAGCAACATATCCTATCTAAGTTTTGGTTCTCATACCAGTCAATGGAAATATATAGATATACCACTTTCGAAACTCGAACATAATTTCTGATGATGTTTCGAACCACCATTAGAACATCTCCGGGCGACTAGAGTTTGATTCTATATCCATCCAGTATATTAAAACTTCGAATATCCGTTAATTACTCGTATATTTGAAATCTTTATATACTCGATTGTCCATATTAAAATATAATAATATACTCAAATACGTATATTTAGATAAAATATTCAAAACTAAATTTGTTTTCAATTTTTATTTTAAAGAAAATAATACTCTTCACACTCGTTCTAGGATACTACTGATCCCATCTCTAACGAGTTATCCTCATTATATATTACTAATCCAATCTCTGATGAATTCTTTTTTTCGATTCTAATGTGTCTTGTTCTCGAGCTCTGTAAACCTAAGCTCTGATACCAAATAAAACGACCCAAACTTCCCAGTAAAGGAAAGGCTGGATTGCTTTGAGAACAACACACATTAGAGCACATACTGAAGAACATTTTATTGCTGATTACCACAATTACATCAGAGTACAAGAATATAATAGAGTATGAATATATATTACAAAATAGGAATACAATAATATCAGAGATTTAAATTACATTTAAATAGCAGCGGAAAAATATTACAAATATACAACTGAAAGGAATACACGGATATAGAGCTTTCCGAATACCGCTTCAGCTGTAAGCCAGGATCCTGTAAATATATCTGTAAAAAGCTACTCGACTGCCCGTGTGGAAAATATGGACACCCGAGTTTGCCAGTGAAACAAACTACAGGTCAGTCATGGGACTGGTATGAGAAATCCTAACTTAACCTAAAAATAAGGTGAATCACAGGACCACGCCGCTAACGCGGAACGGGTTTACTCCATTGGATTGCCAGTGCATAAAATAAAGTAAATCGTTAAACAACGCAATGCCTTTTTTTTAGAAAAATGAAACCATTATAAGACCCAAGTCCCATCACACAATGCAACGCAAACCGGAGGATAGGGTTTTACCTTATAATGATCAAAAGATGCTTGATACGATAAAATGGATTTAACATTAGTGTGTATATATATTCTAATAAAAACATTTCAATCATAATGTATCAATCATAGATGGCATAGTACCCCATCCCACTATGTCGCTATACTAGTTCTACATTCAAAACCGCAAGATCGTATTGGAAATTGGATTTCCATCATGAGTCAAGGCTAGGGGCAAGCTCCTCTCCGATTCGAGACACTCTAGCAAATGCCTCAGGATCACACCTATGGGCAACCCTTGGATCTTCAGGGCTAGTCCCCGCCTATCGGCAGTGGATTGGTTATGCCTGAACACACGCTTCCCGGTTCCTTTGAACTTATAGTGTAACATCCCACTTCCATTAAGGTCACTCACAAAGGGAATGCCTTAACTTTGGTGGAGCGTTTTAGTAGACAGAACAGAAATTTACAAGACAGATAAACAATACTTGAGAAATAATAACTTTATTACAGCGGAAAACAGAAATCAGTTTGGTTACATCTTTACCAAAAACTCAAGTACATAAATATCAGTCTTGTTCAGAAAATCATCAGAGTACAAAACTTTAAAGTCATAATCCCACAGAAGCTGCCATAAAGAGTCAAGCCATACTTTAAGCACTCTGAGTACTTCAAGCAGAAGAAATCCGGATCAAGCTAAAGTATTCCCTCCTTGGAAAACATGGGGGGAATGGAAGAAAAGGGGCGAAAACAAGCAAGGTCAGACATAAAGTCTGGCAAGTCCAGTGACTTTCAGCATATGAACTGAGCTGATAATAATCATGGCATGCAAATAAAACTGAATGAGAGATAACAGTAACAGGAGCAACAGATGTACTTAGGTTAAACAAAATAATATTACTTTTCATTTCTCTGCACTAATACTAGTATAACAGGATTAGGTGTCACTCTAATGTCTAAACTGAAGCAGAAACTGGAATAGAATAATTTCCACAGAAACAGAACGCTAATAATGGGCCTTTACCACCCGAACAGAAACAGACAGAAGCAGAATGCTGAAATGGGCCTTTACCACCCGAACAGAAACAGACAAAAACAGAATGTTAATAATGGGCCTTTACCACCCGAACAGAAACAAACAGAAACAGATTAATCCCTACGGAAACAGAATGTAGAAATAGGTGTACACTAGTAAATGGGCCTTTACCACCCGAACAGATGGTACCACGCAGACAGGTGTTGCCACCCTCAGAAACAGACGGTACCAACAGAAACAGACAGAACTTGTACCCGTAAACCCTACCCCAAGCGATCGGCTCCCTAATACATAAATACCCTGTGTCGGCTCCACAATAGGGTGTATCACTCCCTAAAGTGACAACCAATTGGCATAGGCCTATTTACAGATGTCACGACGTCTTACATCCTCAGAGGCAGACCGGGATCCATGCACGCACATGACCCGGTTGGAAAGCACCATCAACACCCCTCGCCATTATCAGAATGAACCACTTAAAATTAGTTCAGTAAGCGTGCCCAGACCCTACCTACTGTTGGGTCAAAGATTTGATACCAGTAAGAGTTACCGACTAATATGGGTCCCAAACAACAGATGACACAAGTAATTCCCGTCCTAACCTTGTGTCCCCAGACTAACAGATTTCAGATTAATTGGTTTACAAGTTCAGACATACAGAGTTCAGATCAACTAGTTCACAGATCAGACAAGTTTTCAGACTAACAGATCAGATATACGGATTTAACAGATTTACAGATTTGTCTAACTTTGTAATCGGGCCTACAAATTCACGAACGGGTTTGTTAAATTCATTAGTCCAATTGGTTCAACCCTATCCACCCAACACGTTTTAAACATCATATTTATCCCAGATTTGCATTAATTAAATATTAATGCACAAACCTCTCACATTAGGTCGGTAGCTTGTGGAAGCTGGATATGCCGGGCGGTTCCGGGCAGACTTCTGCCACAAGCCAGACCTAACCACGTGTCTAAGCATATTTTAGTTATGTCTACGACCTCTCACATTAGACTGACAGTTTGCGGTCGCTAGTTAAGCCGGTTGGTTCTGGGCAGGCTTCTACCGCAAATAGAGTCTAACCTCGTGTCGTAGCCAATTCAGTTCAATACATATTTTTCAGATATCAGACTAGTTCTGTTTATTTAACAGATTAAACTTTTTTACAAGTTACAGCAGGTTATTCGAGGTTCTATTAATAAGTTTTGCTCAGTTTTAAGTCGAGCCTACAGATTCACATACTTGAAATTTCAGCATTTCAGTTCCAACAGATTACGTCATTCAACAGAATAAACAGATAACAGATCTCGCAGATTAGGCGATTTAGCAGGTCTAGCAGATAAGGCAATTTTAACATAATTAGCAGATTAGGCAATTCAATCTAATTAGCAGTTTAGGCAATATAACAGAACTAGCAGATTAGGCAATATAACAGATTTAGCAGATAACAGATTTAGCAGATTATATATATATATATATATATCATATCTTTCCTAATCATAAATTTAGCCTAAACTCACTTGCTCCTAATTTCTAGTTAAACATTACACAGTACAGAATATTCTCCATAAGTCACGATAAACAATATGAATTATGCCAAATTATAGCCTATGATGCCAGATATCCAAAAACCCTTATTTAGGCGCATTCACATTAATAGTTATCCTGTTTTTGTATAGGTCTCTACGCCTAAGTCACGTATTCCTTTTTCAAGTCATGAATTTTTACATAAAAGAATATGTCCCAAAAATCTAGATTTCTAAACTATAACATGTAGTATGTCCTCAACATGCATTACCTATTCATGCATAACATGTTGTAAATTATCTTCAAACTTTAACATCAGACCTTGATTTAAAACATGCATTATGCCCCCAAGTTTCAAGTTGTCCTATAATTCCTTTTCTCCCAAATCGCAGATTATCATACCTAGTATGACCAGATCTAGATCTAACATATGTTTATTTCTCAAATTAACTACAGATCTAGATTACAACATGTACTATGTATCTAAATTGATTTCATGTTTACGGTTAAATCTATGCCCCGCATCCCAAGTCATAAGTCCAATATATTTTATGCCTCAATCTCAAATCATATGTTAAATATGCCACATGTCTAATTATATGCCTCAGATTTTATGTCATGTCCTCGAATCAGTCCTGTCCAATTATACATCATTCATTATTTGTCCCAAACATTTTAGCGTTCGCGCGTTAATCTCTTATGAGATTTGGCTCAGGCTCGTAGTCACCTGGCTACAGAACAGAAAGAAGAAAGAGATACAGAATAAGATAGATCTAAACAGAATAGAACAGACATAACCTCTAATTCAGATTTATAATTCATGTCACAATCATAATTAACGTTTATAGCGGAAAATAACTGTACTTGCCTTTCATGGTTTTAAGAAAGGATAATAAACTAGTGTTGATGCAGAAAGGCTGAGTTATTGTTAATGCTCTAAACTTGGATTTGAAATTTGATTTAGCTTCTAATTCTATTCAGGTTGGAAGAAGATGCATCAGTCCAAGTTTTGGTTCCAGCAGGGTAGCGACACCATTTTTATTTTTAATTAGAACAGAGGCAGAATATAGACAGAATGAAATTGTGTAGAGAAAATGAGGCTAGGGGGCTGTTTATATAGGATTAGGCGAACGAATCTAGACAGAAAACGAGTCTAAATACATCAGAATGCATCAGGTTCAGAAAGTGGGTTTCGGGAGCAGGTTGACCCCCAGGTCGACACTATGGTCGATCTGGCCCTGGGGAGGTCGACTACCCAGTCGACCACCCAGTCGACCTGGGTCCTGGGCGGGAAATTTCCCACCCAGCCCGCTTCTGGGTTTGAATTCGAATTTTCGAGCTGTTTTCGATTCTGAAATTTTCTGAAACTTCGGAGGGCCATATCCCCCTCATACGGACTCCGTTTCTCGAAAACTCGGACTCGTTTCCAAGCAGGATTTCGAGACGAACACAACAGCGCAAACCGTTTCCCTTGATTCTTATTTTATAATTTAATTATTCATGATTTGTTACTTATACGATTACAGAAAATACGGGGTGTTATATTCTCCCCTCCTTAAAGGATTTCGTCCCCGAAATCTTCAAGTTGAGAAGAATGTGTCCTACCATCCAATCATCCATCTACTCAACCATCATCCACAAGCATCCATTGTCCTTAGAAAACTTCTAATGTTGTATGAACATATGCAAAAGTGTGTGTATATGTTCCTTATCTAATGCTAAGATCAGGCGGTCCACTAATTCAGTTGACCTCCTTAATGCGAATTATGTTAGTGCCATGAGTCCAACATGTATGCAATTTTTTTCCTATTTGATACATATCATTCATATATGAGTGACAACCATTCATTCATATGCAACATCCATGTGATGAGTCAATCATTTTGCATCCACAGAAATTGAAAATGCTCACACATCCATATGCAGTATGAGAGTGTTTTCGAGCCGATCTAGTGTCTAGTGTGTATATATGCATCCACGAGTAACCACTTGCATCCACTTGCAACCATCAAACATAACATGTCTCAAACACATGTTTACATCCATAGGATTCCTATCTATAGGTCGAAGACTCGATTAATAGGATACAGTCGAGTGATGGGAGCGAGTGCAGATAAACAAAAGCTTGGTTTCCAGTAGACCTTGGTTGAGAGACAAATTCCCCTAAGTATCAACCCCGAAGACCGAAATCAACATCAGATTGACACCCAGAGGATTACCCTTTTTAGACAATGTCAAAACTGGAAATCTTAACCTTATCAGAAATATTCAGATATTTACAGATTGCCGGTACAGATCAGATTACTAAATGATTCTTAGGAAACTAAGCATGATAAAAACCCAGAATGTATGCATCATAGTCAACTTAACGCTCAACACAGATACCGAACTTAGCACAATTGGATGAGTCATAACCCTTATGGGTCTGGGTCTACAGCGGAATCAGAAACAATACTAGTATTCAAGTGCAGAGTATCGATTACAGAATCGAAATGCCAGAATCAGAAAAGAGTTTTAACTCAAAAATCGGATAAAGAAATTAAACCTCCTACAGAAAGTTTTCCTACTTCTATCCTATCCACTAGCCTCGAGAGTGTTCGCCTGCCTTCCAGAAGTCGGTCCTGCCCTCTGCCCTTGTCCTCGTTTCTTCGGACAGTCCCTAGTGAAGTGTCCCATCTCACCACAGTTGAAGCAAGTGCCCTTTCTTTTTCTGCAATCCTTGTTCAGATGAGTCGAGCTTGCACAAGTAAAGCACTTTTTCTCCTTCTTATCTTCAAACTTTTCACCCTTCTTTTGTGTTTCCTTTTTGGGCCATGCTTTCTTGTTCTGTGGTTCTTCCTTCTTTGCCTCTTCTTTCTTGCCGTTGTCTTCCTCATGCAGTAGTGCCATATCCACCAATCTCTCGTAAGTCGCTCCCATGGGTACATGGGTCATGGCTAGGCTGTGCAGTGGCTCGTTCAATCCTTTAACAAAGCGGAGAGCCTTTTTATGCTGGGTGTTGACTAAATCTAATCCGAACCTAGCCAGTTGGTTGAACTGATTGACGTATTCCTTGACCGTCATACTTCCTTGCTTAAGAGATAAGAACTTTTCCAGTTGTAGACTTCGTTCAGCTTGCAAGAGGAATTTCGTCTCAAACCTTGTTCTGAAATCCATCCATGTTTCAACCAGCCTCTCGGCGTTAGTGATTTCCCACCAGTAGGAAGCTTCGTCCTTGAGCAACCATACCGCCAATTGTACCTTCTGCCTATCGTCCACCTCGAAGATAACAAACAGATCCTCAGTTTCCTTGAGCCAGTTCCTCGTTTCTACGAATGATTCAGTTCCCTTGAAATCCTTTCCACCCATGGCCCTAAAATCTTTACAAATCTTTGGAAAAGCAATTGCACGAGGAGGGGGCGGAGGAGGAGGAATCGCTGCAGCTGGAGGAGGAATATCCGCTGGGCCTGCATCGTTGGCCCTAGCCTCTAAGTACCTCCTGAACCAGCCAGGTATTGGCACGCCCTCTGGAAAGTTAAGATTCCCAGACATGCTGGAATGAAAGAAAAGGATTTAAAACGGAGAACGGAAAAGATAGATATATGGCTCTTTGGGGATTATGTTTTTCAAAATAAACTTTACTTTTGAAAATACTTTCTTTTTAAAACCTTTTTGAAAATAATTTTCAAAACTTTTTATCAAATCTGGTAAGCTTCAGCTCTGATACCAAGTGTAACACCCCACCTCCATTAAGGTCACTCACAAAGGGAATGCCTTAACTTTGGTGGAGCGTTTTAGTAGACAGAACAGAAATTTACAAGACAGATAAACAATACTTGAGAAATTATAATTTTATTACAGCGGAAAACAGAAATCAGTTTGGTTACATCTTTACCAAAAACTCAAGTACATAAATATCAGTCTTGTTCAGAAAATCATCAGAGTACAAAACTTTAAAATCATAATCCCCATAGAAGCTGCCGTAAGGAGTCAAGCCACATTTAAGCACTCTAAGTACTTCAACCGGAAGAAATCCGGATCAAGCTAAGTATTCCCTCCTTAGAAAACCTGAGGGGGAAACAGAAGAAAAAGGGCGAAACAAGCAAGGTCAGACATAAAGTCTGGCAAGTCCAGTGACTTTCAGCATATAAACAGATAATAATAATCATGACATGCAAATAAAACTGGATGAGAGATAACAGTAAAAGGAGCAGCGGATGTACTTAGGTTAAACAAAAGAAACAGAATAATATTACTTTTTATTTCTCTGCACTAATACTAGTATAATAGGATTAGGTGTCACTCTAATGTCTAAACTGAAGCAGAAACAGGAACAGAATAATTTCCGTAGAAACAGAACGCTAATAATGGGCCTTTACCACCCGAACAGAAACAGACAGAAGCAGAATGCTGAAATGGGCCTTTACCACCTGAACAGAAACAGACAGAAACAGAATGTTAATAATGGGCCTTTACCACCCGAACAGAAATAGATTAATCCCTACGAAAACAGAATGTAGAATTAGGTGTACACTAGTAAATGGGCCTTTACCACCCGAACAGACCGTACCACGCAGACAGGTGTTGCCACCCACAGAAACAGACGGTACCAACAGAAACAGACAGAACTAAGTGTACCCTAAAACCCTACCCCAAGCGATCGGTTCCCTAATACATAAATACCCTGTGTCGGCTCCACAATAGGGTGTATCACTCCCTAAAGTGACAACCAATTGGCATAGGCCTATTTACAGATGTCACGGCGTCTTACATAGGCAGACCGGGATCCATGCACGCACATGACCCGGTTGGAAAGCACCATCAACACCGCTCGCCATTATCAGAATGAACCACTTATAAATAGTTCAGTAAGCATGCCCGGACCCTACCTACTGTTGGGTCAAAGATTTGATACCAGAAAGGGTTACTGGCTAATACGGGTCCCAAACAGCAAATGACACAAGTAATTCCCCTCCTAACCTTGTGTCCCCAGACTAACAGATTTCAGATTAATTGGTTTACAAGTTCAGACATACAGAGTTCAGATCAACTAGTTCACAGATTAGACAAGTTTTCAGACTAGCAGATCAGATATACGGATTTAATAGATTTACAGATTTTTCTAACTTTGTAATCGGGCCTACAGATTCATGAACGCGTTTGTTAAATTCATTAGTCCAATTGGTTCAACCCTATCCACCCAACACGTTTTAGACATCATATTTATCCCAGATTTGCATTAATTAAATATTAATGCACAGACCTCTCACATTAGGTCGGTAGCTTGTGGCCGCTGGATATGCCGGGCGGTTCCGGGCAGACTTCTACCACAAGCCAGACCTAACCTCGTGTCTAAGCATATTTTAGTTATGCCTATGACCTCTCACATTAGACGGACAGTTTGCGGTCGCTGGTTAAGCCAGTTGGTTCCGGGCAGGCTTCTACCGCAAACAGAGTCTAACCTCATGTCGTAGCCAATTCATTTCAATACATATTTTTCAGATATCAGACTAGTTCTGTTTATTTATCAGATTAAACTTTTGTACAAGTTACAGCAGGTTATTCGAGGTTCTATTAATAAGTTTTGCTCAGTTTTAAGTCGAGCCTACAGATTCACATACTTCAAATTTCAGCATTTCAGTTCCAACAGATTACGTCATTCAACAGAATAAACAGATAACAGATCTTGCAGATTAGGCGATTTAGTAGGTCTAGCAGATAAGGCAATTTTAACATAATTAGCAGATTAGGCAATTCAATCTAATTAGCAGTTTAGGTAATATAACAGAACTAGCAGATTAGGCAAGATATGATATATATATAATCTGCTAATTTCTAGTTAAACATTACACAGTACAAAATATTCTCCATAAGTCACGATAAACAATATGAATTATGTCAAATTACAGCCTATGATGCCAGATATCCAAAAACCCTTATTTAGGCGCATTCACATTAATAGTTATCCTGTTTTTGTAGAGGTCTCTACGCCTAAGTCACATAATCCTTTTTCAAGTCATGAATTTTTACATAAAAGAATATGTCCAAAAAATCTAGATTTCTAAACTATAACTTGTAGTATGTCCTCAACATGCATTACCTATTCATGCATAACATGTTGTAAATTATCTTTAAACTCTAACATCAGACCTTGATTTAAAACATGCATTATGCCCCTAAGTTTCAAATTGTCCTATAATTCCTTTTCTCCCAAACCGCAGATTATCATACCTAGTATGACCAGATCTAGATCTAACATATGTTTATTTCTCAAATTAACTACAGATCTAGATTACAACATGTACTATGTATTTAAATTGATTTCATGTTTATGGTTAAATCTACGCCCCGCATCCCAAGTCATAAGTCCAATATATTTTATGGCTCAATCTCAAGACATATGTTAAATATGCCACATGTCCAATTATATGCCTCAGATTTTATGTCATGTCCTCGAATCAGTCCTGTCCAATTATACATCATTAATTATTTGTCCCAAACATTTTAGCGTTCGCGCGTTAATCTCTTATGAGATTTGGCTCAGGCTCGTAGTAGCCTGGCTATAGAACAGAAAGAAGAAAGAGATACAGAATAAGATAGATCTAAACAGAACAGAACAGACATAACCTCAAATTCAGATTTACAGTTCATGTCACAATCATAATTAACGTTTATAGCGGAAAATAACTATACTTGCCTTTCGTGGTTTTAAGAAAGGATAATAAACTAGTGTTGATGCAGAAAGGTTGAATTGTTGTTGAAGCTCTAAACTTGGATTTGAAATTTGATTTAGCTTCTAATTCTATTCAGGTTGGAAGAAGATGCATCAGTCCAAGTTTTGATTCCAGCAGGGTAGCGACACCATTTTTATTTTTAATTAGAACAGAGGCAGAATATAGATAGAATGAAATTGTGTAGAGAAAATGAGGCTAGGGGGCTGTTTATATAGGATTAGGTGGACAAATCTAGACAGAAAACGAATCTAAATACATCAGAATGCATCAGGTTCAGAAAGTGGGTTTCGGGAGCAGGTCGACCCCCAGGTCGACACTATGGTCGACCTGGTCCCCCCTTAGGTCGACACTATGGTCGACCTGGCCCGGGGGAGGTCGACTACCCAGTCGACCTGGGTCCTGGGCGGGAAATTTCCCGCCCAGCCCACTTCTGGGTTTGAATTCGAATTTTCGAGCTGTTTTCGATTCTGAAATTTTCTGAAACTTCGGAGGGACATATCTCCCTCATACGGACTCCGTTTCACAGAAACTCAGACTCGTTTCCAAGCAGTATTTCGAGACGAACGCAATGGTGCAACCCGTTTCCCTTGATTCTTATTTTATAATTTAATTATTCGCTGATTTGTTACTTATACAATTACAGAAAATACGGGGTGTTACATATAGTATGACCACTAACGACCTATAAAAATCCGAGGCGCCTCAAAATCCATCATCCACATAAGTAAAATGTCAGCCAGTTTAAGCACTGAAACTACCCCTAGCTAGAAAGAAAAGCGTGCACTCCCTGCAGTCCTAATCCCGTTTTTGACTCATACCGGGGTGTGAGGCTCGCGAAGTCACGATATACACAAAGCTATGCCGTAATAGACTATACTTTGATCATCCCACAAGGCCCTGTTTTTCAACAAAAGCCTTGATCGTTTGCATGTTGGCGGGCCACATTGACAATTCACGCCATGCGATCGATCACTATCAATATATACCAGGGTGTTAAGTAGAGAATAAATCCTCCACCACCAAACAGACATACATTAACAGAAATCGATTTGATTCACATGGAATGAAATCCAATGTCAGACACGCATCAATTTACTAGCTTATGCTCTGGGTCTAAGCGAAAACCAAATCCGAACAATCAACAATAGTCCGGACGGCCACCACTGAAGCCCCTTCAAGGTAGCTACTCCCATCAAGGGTCTCTGTAGCAACACATCCATTCGATGTGAAGATCGTTAGTCTTCAACCACCGTCTTCATCTTCGACTCTTCATCGTCGTAGTAATTATTCGGAATGGGTTAAACCCGGTCTTCCCGAATAACTCACGTATTTTGTAATTAAAAATCAAGTACTATAAAAACACATCCAACGCCTCATTCCAATTCAGAATATTCTTCTAATAAAATATTCGCATTATTTTATCAAAGATAAACTCTTTAAATTATTCTTAAATCTTACTTTTAAAGATTTATTAGGAACCCAATTTGGTTTTAAATCTCACAAATCATTATTCAATGATTAATTAAATTTAAGAAATTAATCTTATCTTTAATTGGGTTAAAGAACTAATGTCATTTAAAACATAGTTCACGGTAAACCCAAAATCATCTTCCATAAAATATGGAATCTTCACAGAAATCAAATCAATATATAATCGTTATAAATTTCTGTATCCGACCAATAATATAAATGGAATAACGGCAAAGCCTTTTAAATTCCATATGTAGTATCGGTCTTCTTTTACAGAAACTGATCTCGGTTATTATTAATTCGAATTCCATTCAAAAAACTTGGCTTTTGGAAAATTCCCCTAAAAATCTTAATAAAAGATTTATAAATTCCAAATCATATTTTTACTGTTAGTTGGGTTAAAGAACACATATCACTTAAAAACACAGTTCACAATAAACCCAACTCACATTCCTTTTTATTCCAATTTCTAAATAAATTTGAAAACTTTAATAACCTAAATAAAAGATTATTCTTTTCATACGGGGTTTAAGAACAGTGTTATTTAAGACACTATTCACGACAAACCCAAAATCCAATTTATTTAACTTAACTTCAATTAAATATTCACTAATTGGAAAACTTCATTAAATCTTAATTTAACGATTTATTCTGGTTAATAACTAGTTCATATCAATAAAAATATATTTTTCTAAAATATATTCTTTTTCTAAATTATATTCTAAAATATTCTTTTTCTAGAATATCCTTTATTGGAATGTGACTCAATCAACAACCATATATTGTATGTAATCAACAATCATGATAAATAATTATCAAACATCCAAATAACAACCAGAGTGGATTCTACAACTAAATATTGGGATTCGTGTATACCAAATATCATCCCAACACCCGTGTGGGGCTGTAACACCCCGCCTCCGCTAGGGTCACTCACAAAGGAATGCACTAGCTTTAGAGGGGCATTATTGGTAAACATGCACAGAAATATCGCAAGACAGAACATATAAAATAGCGGAAGTAAAATCGAACTTTCATAAACATTAATAATTAAGGTCTAAAGCCTTTTACATCAGAGTACATCTGTCTTGCAATAATAAAGAAGCATAAAGACTTTTTCATAAATTATTCCCCAAGAAAAAGTAGTAAAGTGGCCATAGCCAAGAAAAGTCCAAGCCATCCATGATGACCTTCAAGCAGAAGAAGTCCGAACTAAACAACAGTATTTCCTCCCTGTAACCTGGGGGGGAAACGGAAGAAAAGAGGTGAAACAAAACGGGTCAGTCAAAAAGACTGAGTAAGCCCTATCTACTATTAGTATAAAAACTAGTAACGTTAACTGACATGAGAAACTGAGATGAACATAAGCATGATAACAAGATAGATAAGCTAAATCAAAATAACAGGATGAACTACTGAACTCAGGTAAACTAAGGTGTCATGATAAATTACGATGTCAAGATAAAACAAGGCATCACATCGTCAGGTTTCTATCCGGTATAATATCCCAAGGTATCTATCCTGTATGACATCCCCTGGTTTCTATCATGTATATTTCTCCTGGTTCTAACATGTATATTTGCTCTGCACCTCTCGTACTAGTATCCCAACCCGCGTCATGTGTTAACTATGAATGTCCCTTGCCCAATGTCATGTAATGGTCCATGCCAACCTAATATATAGCATATGTAGGTTTTCCCAACTCGTATGTTTCTTTCCATGTATAAGTTCAGTCCTTTGCCGCAGGCCATACGGGCTTTCCCATGTAAACGTTTTATCCTTGAAGTTGTTTTGGACTGCAACCCTTGATCTAGTTATGTTTCCTTACCATGAACTATCGCGCGTTCACTTAGGATTTATGCCACCTAGGACCACTAGGGATTATGCTACCTAATGAACGTTTCCGTGTCTCGGTTTGGGTTCAGCCACCTAGGGCCACTAGGGATTACGCTAACCGCCAACCGCGCCCTTTTTCCCACGCATTCATCGTGAATCGTTTTTCCATGACTGTATGCACATGTATCACATCGTGCCATCCGAGTCCTGTCACAGGGCAGGTCAAGAAATACAGGACTCGGGCGGGAGCTTTCGGTTTATCTGCCGATGCAGATGCTAAGGTCTATTTTTCTACACGTGGCTATGGTCCCACGCGACCCCTCCCTCAACTAGCGAAAGACAAGACAGGATAAATCCTGTACGAGAACACACTACTGGCCAACCCCCAATCCGAGCCTTACCGCACCCATAATTAGATAGCAATTATGGTCTATTGGGTGTTCTCTGCCTTTCCGTACGTACACGCTTGACCAAAGATGGAAGGTAGCCTGACGAGAAAATGCTATCTAGGGTACGTTCGTGTCTCGTCGACTATGCCCTATCCATCCCCGTCTTTAGGTTGCTTGTATAGCAACCAAGGCATACTCTTGGTCCTTCTAACGCAGACCTTAACCTCTCATGAGCCTAGTATAATTACCTGGCAGCCCACAGAGGGATCCCAAGAATATCCTCACGTCCCCCGAAGCCGCTGCTTCGTTACCCAGTTCGCTGGAGCCTTTATCTAAATCAGATACTTGCTCCTACCCGTATACTTAAACGATGACCTACCGTATCAGGTTACTCATCTATCTATGAACTGGTCCAAATTTCCTTGACTAAGAATCATTACTTAGTTATCCTTCAACTAAGGTTTACCACTTAGCCTTATTCCCGTTATCCTTGTTAATTACGGTTACCCACCTAATTCTCCGAAATTAGGGTTTATATAACAGATTAAGTGTCACTTAAGTTCATGACTTAATCCCGTCTACAAATCATGTCAAAATTGGCTAAGTATCCAAGTTCAAGACTTAACACGTCTACAAATCATGTCAAAATTGGCTAAGTATCCAAGTTCAAGACTTAACCCTACAAACCATGCTCAAGTTGGTTAAGTATATATTAACTTGACCCTATCAAATTTCTTAGTCAAACCGGTCAAGTGTATTCAAGCGATTCGTGACTTAGCCTTATCATGTTTTCACGTTATATTGGTTAAGTATGGGCTAACTTAACCTCAATAAATTGACGAGTTAGATTGGTTAAGTTTAGGTCACTTAACCACATCAAATTAACGGGTTAGATTGGTTAAGTATAGGTCACTTAACCACATCAAATTAACGAGTTAGATTGGTTAAGTGTTTAACTTAACCCCATTAAACTACCAAGTGGGATTAATTAAGTTTAGGTTAACTTAACCCCATTAAACTACCAAGTGGGATTAATTAAGTTTAGGTTAACTTAACCCCATCCGATTACCATGTTTAGACTAATTGAGTCTAATCTTAACCCCATCCATTAACTGTATCTTTTGGTTAAGTGTTATTAAGGAAACTTACTTAACCTTACCAAGTTATCGTGTTGGATTGATTAAGTGTTGATTAACTTAACCCCGTCCACTAGTCGTATAAAAATGGTTAAGTATCATTAGGCAAATCAAGTTACTTAACCTACTCAACCTTGTCGTGTTTTGTTAAGTATCATTAGCCTAACCAATTTACTTAACCCACTTGTCCATGTCATATTTGGTTAAGAGTCATTAATCAAATTGACTTAACCCTATTATGTGGCATTAATTACTTAATGCACCTTCACCTCTCACATTAGACTTTGTTGTGGTTACTAGTTAAGCCGGTCGGTTCCGGGTAGCTTTACGCCCCAACTTGGTCTAACCTCGGGTTCAAGCACAACATGACCAACTTCTCACATTGGGTCCTATTGTTTGCAACTACTAGTTAGGCCGGTCGGTTCCGGGTAGTTTTACGTTGCAAACTCAACCCAACCTCGAGTTGGCCACCTTCATGTTTCATCTAGTGTCATGTTCATCATGTTTCCAAAACATGTTACAAGTTTTTCAAGCATTTAGGTAGACCTAACTTAATAGGTAAATTCCCAAAGGGTAGACCTAACTTAATAGGTAAATTCCCAAGCTTATGTTTTTATGCATGCTTACATGTCAACTTCCATGTTATATTTCAAGTCATGTTTTCAAGTATAAACACATGTCATATTTAACGTTCCATGTTATCACGTTTATACCATTTACCCAAATCTTGTTCATGTCATTATGTTTTCCTCATAATGTGACCCCAACGCTTTTAAACTCGCATATACGTTCACAACAACGTAATGGACTAGTAGAAGAGACTTGACAAAGGCATGACAAAAATGGATATTAAGCCACAAGTTAATCATAGTGGCAAATGAGGCACAAATGTGTTCATTGACTTGCATGTTACATTCCTAAGCCTCAAAAACATGCATAAACCCAAACTTGGCACATAAACGAATCATGGTGACAAAAGACATGGAATGATGACTAGTAACTCGCATATATCATCATATAAGGGTTATGACTTCATATGCAAGTTGACATAAAGATTATGAAGGTTCTCATGTTGCATAATGCAACATTTCAACATAAAGGTTGTAGCTTTTTGCTCATAAGATCAAGATAATGGCTTCATAAACTTGCATGACATGATAGCATATATCATTCTCAATGATCAAACCCAAACTTGCAACATGAACATTTAACTTCATAGTTAATATCTAAGAGTAGGGAAGGGCTTACATTGCTATGAAGGCCTAAATTGATTAAACTAAAGCTTGTGATGAAGCCTATGCATGCCATCACCCCAAAAACCCAAAGATGAACACTCCAAATCAATGAAAACCCCCTCTTTATGAACAAAGGTCAAAGCTTTTGCCTTGAAATCAACTTGAGAAGCTCTCATACTACCATAGGGACTCTCTAATACTCTCATGATCATGAAACCTCTCATAGAAATGAAGTGGAGGCTAGGATAGTTGAGTGGAGGCCATAAGAGTAGAAATTTTGCCATAGTTTAGTTACATGAGGGAATAATGAGGGTTTAGGGGTAGGTTAGGGGCTTATTTATAGAAGATTAGGCTAGTTAGGACCCTTAGATTAACCCTAGGACCAACCTGAACCGTCAGATCTCAAACCAGGCCCAAAAACCTAGCCAAGATAGAAACAGGTGCACCAGGCAAGTTTGCTCGTCTGAGCCAGGTCGACAGCCAAGTCGACAGGGCTGTCGACTTGGTCAGACCAAGTCGACTCCCAAGTCGACAGGGTTGTCGACTTGGGTACTGTGGCGGGAATTTTTCCCGCCTGGCCCAATTTTCCAAATTCAAGTTTGAATTTGAAATCTGTTTTTTTCTTAGAAATTTTCTGAAAACTTCGTTGGGCCTTAATCGGGTCATACGGACTCCGATTTTCGAAAACTCGGACTCTATTTCGCGTATTTTTCCGAGACGAACGCAATGGCATAGCCCGTTTAACTTGATTCAGAATTTAAAATTAAATTCTGCCTTGATTCTCGTCTTAATCATGTTATCGTAATACGGGTTGTTACATTCTCCCCACCTTTTAGGATTTCGTCCCCGAAATCTCCAAGTTAGGAAGAACATATCCTACCATCCATCATCCATCTACTCAAAACATCATCCACGAGCAACCATTGTCCTTAGATGATTTCTAATGCTGTATGAATATATGCAAGACGTGTGTGTACATGTTCCTTAGCTAATGCTAATGATCAGGCCTGAATAATCTTTCTAATGCAAAATATGTATAGTGCCATGAATCCAACATGTATGCAAATAGTCCTAGTCATATAGATACTATATGCGTGCACAATCATTCATTCATATGCAACAACCGCATGATAATACATTCGATTTCATCCATAAACAAGTATAAATACTCGTGCATATGCAATATGAAATGTGACCGAGTCGAGCTAGTATCTAATGTGTATTCGCGCATCCACGAGCAACCACTTGCAACCACTTGCAACCATATCAATCATAACATGTTTCAAATACATGTTTACATCCATAGGGTTCTACCTAGAATTCCCTGAAACAGGGTCGAGAAGATAAACAGGACAAACTCCTTACAGGGTTTGTAACGGAGAATAGGACCGAGAGGATGTCCACAAAAGATAGCCTACAAGTAAGCTCTACAGAAAACAGGGATCAAGGATATACTCCCAAAAAGAGATATCATGCGCGTATCTAGTCTTTGACCATCAAAGTCGTATTTCCTTGAGCTTAATTCCATTGTGCCTTGACCGTCCTTTAACTTCGCGATTTCGTAGCTTCTTATTTCCTGTTTCCATAACATGAGCTGAAACTCATTTCTTCGTCGCCTCTCGTTCCACTTGCACTTATCCTTTTCCTAAAATACTTGACGCAAACATGACTGCGTACTCATGATCTCATGCAAGCTTTCCAAAATTCACTAATGAATCTCGGACCTCGTACCACAAGGTATTCCACATAGAACTTTCTCTTGAAAGTAAACAGATGCCAACCAGGTTATCAAGCGCACTTACTAAGGTGATTTCTATAACCCATGCATAAGTGAAATAAACCATCCGTCTTATCGGCGAACACCACTCGATTGGGCTTCCAATTTCCCATAAAGGCATCAAGGGATTCTAAGTAACTAACCATGACCGAACCCAAAAGGTTACACGAGACTTCGAGGGTATTACCAAGGCTAGTCAAGAGTCTAACTACCCTCCTATCAAAACCGAGAGTGGCACCCCTTACTGGATAACCACTTCATCCCTAGAATCCATCCATAGCTTAAAAACATAAGCATTATTTCCAAACTCAACACTTGGCATAGACATTCCCAAATCCAAACAAGTCATGTATAAATGGACTGATTCTCCAATAGGACTTTGAGACAAAAATGGGATTCTCTATTACGCTAGTACTTAAGGTGCAGAGACTCAACTATCGAAGCAGAATTAAATGATACGATGATCAAAACAAAGTCCTAACGGGATGATAGAGAAGAAAAGCTAAACCTTTAACAAGATCGTCACCCTCCTTCCGAGGTACCCTAGAAATGAGAGCATACTGCTGCCCTCCCGATGATCTTGTCCTTGTCCCATGATACTTAACTATCCACCCCGTTTCACCATGCCAAAGGTACTCTCTCGTCATGGGTTTCATTGTTCATCTTTCTCCCTCCTTTGAGGACTAAGCCATACCAACAAGTTGTTCATCCTTAAACTCGTATCCTTTATCCTCTTTCTCACTATCCTTTCTTATAACGCGGCCACCGGTCTCTCGAGAACCACCTCCATCGCATGGAAAGCACTTTCGTAGATGGAAAAGACTAGTCGCAGTTAAAACCACTGTGACTACAGATGGAGGAAAGAAAGGAAAAGAGATTAAATTAAGGAAACAAGGATAATGCTAATGGCCTTTGGGGAATAGCCTTTTTCTTTTAAAAGAAAATTTTCTTGAAAAATGCTTCTTTGTAAACGGTTTTCAAATAGTTTTCAGAAGGTCTTTAAAAACTTTTGCCCAGTCTGGTAACCTTCTGCTCTGATACCAAATGTAACACCCCGCCTCCGCTAGGGTCACTCACAAAGGAATGCACTAGCTTTAGAGGGGCATTATTGGTAAACATGCACAGAAATATCGCAAGACAGAACATATAAAATAGCGGAAGTAAAATCGAACTTTCATAAACATTAATAATTAAGGTCTAAAGCCTTTTACATCAGAGTACATCTGTCTTGCAATAATAAAGAAGCATAAAGACTTTTTCATAAATTATTCCCCAAGAAAAAGTAGTAAAGTGGCCATAGCCAAGAAAAGTCCAAGCCATCCATGATGACCTTCAAGCAGAAGAAGTCCGAACTAAACAACAGTATTTCCTCCCTGTAACCTAGGGGGGAAACGGAAGAAAAGAGGCAAAACAAAACGGGTCAGTCAAAAAGACTGAGTAAGCCCTATCTACTATTAGTATAAAAACTAGTAACGTTAACTGACATGAGAAACTGAGATGAACATAAGCATGATAACAAGATAGATAAGCTAAATCAAAATAACAGGATGAACTACTGAACTCAGGTAAACTAAGGTGTCATGATAAATTACGATGTCAAGATAAAACAAGGCATCACATCGTCAGGTTTCTATCCGGTATAATATCCCAAGGTATCTATCCTGTATGACATCCCCTGGTTTCTATCATGTATATTTCTCCTGGTTCTAACATGTATATTTGCTCTGCACCTCTCGTACTAGTATCCCAACCCGCGTCATGTGTTAACTATGAATGTCCCTTGCCCAATGTCATGTAATGGTCCATGCCAACCTAATATATAGCATATGTAGGTTTTCCCAACTCGTATGTTTCTTTCCATGTATAAGTTCAGTCCTTTGCCGCAGGCCATACGGGCTTTCCCATGTAAACGTTTTATCCTTGAAGTTGTTTTGGACTGCAACCCTTGATCTAGTTATGTTTCCTTACCATGAACTATCGCGCGTTCACTTAGGATTTATGCCACCTAGGACCACTAGGGATTATGCTACCTAATGAACGTTTCCGTGTCTCGGTTTGGGTTCAGCCACCTAGGGCCACTAGGGATTACGCTAACCGCCAACCGCGCCCTTTTTCCCACGCATTCATCGTGAATCGTTTTTCCATGACTGTATGCACATGTATCACATCGTGCCATCCGAGTCCTGTCACAGGGCAGGTCAAGAAATACAGGACTCGGGCGGGAGCTTTCGGTTTATCTGCCGATGCAGATGCTAAGGTCTGTTTTTCTACACGTGGCTATGGTCCCACGCGACCCCTCCCTCAACTAGCGAAAGACAAGGCAGGATAAATCCTGTACGAGAACACACTACTGGCCAACCCCCAATCCGAGCCTTACCGCACCCATAATTAGATAGCAATTATGGTCTATTGGGTGTTCTCTGCCTTTCCGTACGTACACGCTTGACCAAAGATGGAAGGTAGCCTGACGAGAAAATGCTATCTAGGGTACGATCGTGTCTCGTCGACTATGCCCTATCCATCCCCGTCTTTAGGTTGCTCGTATAGCAACCAAGGCATACTCTTGGTCCTTCTAACGCAGACCTTAACCTCTCATGAGCCTAGTATAATTACCTGGCAGCCCACTGAGGGATCCCAAGAATATCCTCACGTCCCCCGAAGCCGCTGCTTCGTTACCCAGTTCGCTGGAGCCTTTATCTAAATCAGATACTTGCTCCTACCCGTATACTTAAACGATGACCTACCGTATCAGGTTACTCATCTATCTATGAACTGGTCCAAACTTCCTTGACTAAGAATCATTACTTAGTTATCCTTCAACTAAGGTTTACCACTTAGCCTTATTCCCGTTATCCTTGTTAATTACGGTTACCCACCTAATTCTCCGAAATTAGGGTTTATATAACAGATTAAGTGTCACTTAAGTTCATGACTTAATCCCGTCTACAAATCATGTCAAAATTGGCTAAGTATCCAAGTTCAAGACTTAACACGTCTACAAATCATGTCAAAATTGGCTAAGTATCCAAGTTCAAGACTTAACCCTACAAACCATGCTCAAGTTGGTTAAGTATATATTAACTTGACCCTATCAAATTTCTTAGTCAAACCGGTCAAGTGTATTCAAGCGATTCGTGACTTAGCCTTATCATGTTTTCACGTTATATTGGTTAAGTATGGGTTAACTTAACCTCAATAAATTGACGAGTTAGATTGGTTAAGTTTAGGTCACTTAACCACATCAAATTAACGGGTTAGATTGGTTAAGTATAGGTCACTTAACCACATCAAATTAACGAGTTAGATTGGTTAAGTGTTTAACTTAACCCCATTAAACTACCAAGTGGGATTAATTAAGTTTAGGTTAACTTAACCCCATTAAACTACCAAGTGGGATTAATTAAGTTTAGGTTAACTTAACCCCATCCGATTACCATGTTTAGACTAATTGAGTCTAATCTTAACCCCATCCATTAACTGTATCTTTTGGTTAAGTGTTATTAAGGAAACTTACTTAACCTTACCAAGTTATCGTGTTGGATTGATTAAGTGTTGATTAACTTAACCCCGTCCACTAGTCGTATAAAAATGGTTAAGTATCATTAGGCAAATCAAGTTACTTAACCTACTCAACCTTGTCGTGTTTTGTTAAGTATCATTAGCCTAACCAATTTACTTAACCCACTTGTCCATGTCATATTTGGTTAAGAGTCATTAATCAAATTGACTTAACCCTATTATGTGGCATTAATTACTTAATGCACCTTCACCTCTCACATTAGACTTTGTTGTGGTTACTAGTTAAGCCGGTCGGTTCCGGGTAGCTTTACGCCCCAACTTGGTCTAACCTCGGGTTCAAGCACAACATGACCAACTTCTCACATTGGGTCCTATTGTTTGCAACTACTAGTTAGGCCGGTCGGTTCCGGGTAGTTTTACGTTGCAAACTCAACCCAACCTCGAGTTGGCCACCTTCATGTTTCATCTAGTGTCATGTTCATCATGTTTCCAAAACATGTTACAAGTTTTTCAAGCATTTGGGTAGACCTAACTTAATAGGTAAATTCCCAAAGGGTAGACCTAACTTAATAGGTAAATTCCCAAGCTTATGTTTTTATGCATGCTTACATGTCAACTTCCATGTTATATTTCAAGTCATGTTTTCAAGTATAAACACATGTCATATTTAACGTTCCATGTTATCACGTTTATACCATTTACCCAAATCTTGTTCATGTCATTATGTTTTCCTCATAATGTGACCCCAACGCTTTTAAACTCGCATATACGTTCACAACAACGTAATGGACTAGAAGAAGAGACTTGACAAAGGCATGACAAAAATGGATATTAAGCCACAAGTTAATCATGGTGGCAAATGAGGCACAAATGTGTTCATTGACTTGCATGTTACATTCCTAAGCCTCAAAAACATGCATAAACCCAAACTTGGCACATAAACGAATCATGGTGACAAAAGACATGGAATGATGACTAGTAACTCGCATATATCATCATATAAGGGTTATGACTTCATATGCAAGTTGACATAAAGATTATGAAGGTTCTCATGTTGCATAATGCAACATTTCAACATAAAGGTTGTAGCTTTTTGCTCATAAGATCAAGATAATGGCTTCATAAACTTGCATGACATGATAGCATATATCATTCTCAATGATCAAACCCAAACTTGCAACATGAACATTTAACTTCATAGTTAATATCTAAGAGTAGGGAAGGGCTTACATTGCTATGAAGGCCTAAATTGATTAAACTAAAGCTTGTGATGAAGCCTATGCATGCCATCACCCCAAAAACCCAAAGATGAACACTCCAAATCAATGAAAACCCCCTCTTTATGAACAAAGGTCAAAGCTTTTGCCTTGAAATCAACTTGAGAAGCTCTCATACTACCATAGGGACTCTCTAATACTCTCATGATCATGAAACCTCTCATAGAAATGAAGTGGAGGCTAGGATAGTTGAGTGGAGGCCATGAGAGTAGAAATTTTGCCATAGTTTAGTTACATGAGTGAATAATGAGGGTTTAGGGGTAGGTTAGGGGCTTATTTATAGAAGATTAGGCTAGTTAGGACCCTTAGATTAACCCTAGGACCAACCTGAACCGTCAGATCTCAAACCAGGCCCAAAAACCTAGCCAAGATAGAAACAGGTGCACCAGGCAAGACT
This sequence comes from Allium sativum, assembly GCA_030737875.1. NCBI lineage: Eukaryota > Viridiplantae > Streptophyta > Magnoliopsida > Asparagales > Amaryllidaceae > Allium > Allium sativum. The sequence continues at coordinate 686,804,297 of CM060919.1, forward strand.
GCTCGTCTGAGCCAGGTCGACAGCCAAGTCGACAGGGCTGTCGACTTGGTCAGACCAAGTCGACTCCCAAGTCGACAGGGCTGTCGACTTGGGTACTGTGGCGGGAATTTTTCCCGCCTGGCCCAACTGGCCCAATTTTCCAAATTCAAGTTTGAAATCTGTTTTTTTTCTTAGAAATTTTCTGAAAACTTCGTTGGGCCTTAATCGGGTCATACGGACTCCGATTTTCGAAAACTCGGACTCTATTTCGCGTATTTTTCCGAGACGAACGCAATGGCATAGCCCGTTTAACTTGATTCAGAATTTAAAATTAAATTCTGCCTTGATTCTCGTCTTAATCATGTTATCGTAATACGGGTTGTTACTGGGGCTTCATCCAACAAACAAATAATAAATTATTTGTGCACTTGGACGATGTGTAAAAAATTATCGACCCAATCACATAAACAAGTCGGATGACTTGTAAATGGAAGTGTAATATTCATTTTGAATATACTAATAATATATTTAACACATCAAACATTTCAACATCACAGACATATATTCCAAGCCCTCGCTAATATCATATTTATAACATATGATCTTTTTTATTGTAACTAATCGACAATAAAGATATTAACCTTTATTTCAAATCTTTTTGTGTAATCCCCTTTTTATGACCAAAACGTAAATTTGGTGTAACTCTTTTAAATGACCAAAATGACTATTTTGGTTAAACTCTTTTTAATGTAAACAAAACTATACATATTTTAATCTACTCCCATTTAATGTACACAAATGTTCATTGTTGTTTAATCCTTTTTAATATACAAAAATGTTCATTTTCATTTCATCCCTTTTAAAAGTGATAAGAATGTCTCTTTTTATTTCATTGCTTTAAAAGTGATAAGAATGTCTCTTTTTATACTAATTCTTTTTAAAGTGACAAAATTTTGTAATCTTGTCTAATTTCTTTTAATGTACAAAATATGATACTTTTGTCTAATCCTTTCAATGTAACAAAATTTGATTATTTTGTCTGATCTTTTCAATGTAACAAAATAGGATAATTTTGGCTAATCTTTTCAATGTAAACAAAATATGATAAATTTAACTAATCTTTTCAATGATTCTAAAATGACGGTGAAATATGACATTCCAAATTGTAACCAAAATGACATTTTTATTATTTGACTAAAAATGACATGTTTTTATTCTAATATCATATTTGCTAACAAAACGGTCTTTTTATACTAATGTTACATTCCTAAAATAAAAATGTACTTTTATTACAAAGATAACATTTTATAACAAATGTTATTTATATCTATTTTAACAAAAATGATAATGATGATTTCTATTTTCAATCTTTAAATAAAAACATAACCATATAAAAAAATGCAATCTTTGTAAATGCAAACAAAATTACATAAAAATGTAATCTTTTATTGAAAACAAAATTTCATTAAAAAAAATGAAATCTTGAAATCAATTCCTTTTTTTTGTCTCAAATCTGACAATAAAAATGCAACTTTAAAAACTATATTTTATTTACATCTTAAAAATGTAAATAGAAATGCAACTTTTAATCTATGTTTTTATTTACATCTGAAATGTAAATAAAAATATAAATGTAAACAAAAATGTACCTTCTCAAATCCATGTTTTAATTTGCATCTTAGAATGCAAAAATAAAGTACAACTTCTAATGTATGTTTTTATTTGCACTTTGGAATGCAAATGAAAGTACAACTTCTTATACGATGTTTATTTGCACCAAGGAATGCAAATAAAAATAATGTAACTTTTTAAACGGTGTTTATTTGCAACAAAGAACGCTAATAAAAAATGTCTCTAAAATGGAAGTGAAAATATGACATATGAACATTAATGATAAAAATGTGAATTTTTATCATACAGCAATTTATAACACAAATGATATCATTTCTAACATGGTAATATTTTAAACAAACCAAATCGTGTTTTTAATCATACACCGTTTAATCCTTCTATATAAACAAGAATTATATATTTTTGTTTTAAACAAATTCTAATTAACATAAATATTAATTTTCAACAATCACATAAAACATTCATCATACATCAAATCACGTATGCAAATTCACAGAATAATACCGCGTATAATTTAATAACATCAGTTTTATATACGTGTCATGAATGAGCAATTTTAATTATATGAAAAAGAAAAAGAAATAGGATTTCCCACCAATCAATTCGGATCTGAAATTTCCTTAAATCTTGATTTGCTCGGAATTGGTTCGAGTTTGTTCCATGTTGTAGTGCTTGGGAAGACGATTCCAACGAACCCGAATTTGCTGAATTCTGATTAGTTTTGAACGAGTTATGATAGTTTAAAGATTTAAACATTTAAATATATAATTAAATTAATAATTAATTACATTAACCCCTTCTTTCTCCTTCTGTAATACATCGTGACCGTCGAACCCATTTGCTGCCACCTGGTCAACACCGTCGCCCACGCCTAGCGGTCGCCGCTCCGAGATCAGAGCCCACCACCTCGAGCGCCATCACCTGTTCCACCATCGGCCGGCTCCTGGTCGAACTCGCCCCCCCCCCCTTTTAACCTGGAAACGGCCACGAACGAGCCACCTTCATGCACAAAAATCGAGAGCCACAAACACCTAGAATCCATCATAACCGTATGATTTTAAAGAGGGTGGATTGCTCTTCGATTTGGGTATTGATATTGGGTTTAATTTGCTGTGTGGAAGAAGAAATTAAGGATCGAAAATGGGATGATTCTGGCCATTGGAGGAATAGAACGGCGGCTACAGGAATAGGATTAGGGTCATGTGTATTTTCCATGTATTTATACTGTATTTTATACGGTATTTTATACTATTTATTTATTTATTTTAATTCAAGAAAATGTTTGTTCATTGATACTAACTCCGAATCGAACCCAACGAATGACGTCCTTAGCTAAATACCCCCATCCCGGACACATTGGAATATGTTTCGTAACCCAATTCGTCTGTTACGATATGATTTTCTTTAAATTTAATTATAAATCATTTAATTATTAAATTCAAACGTACATTTTAAATTACCGAGGCCACATACTAACTCTAAAAATTATAGAAAATTATTTCTAGTTATGTTTTGACGATACGGTTCTAACGAGACTAATTTCGTCGAATTCTGAGACTGTTTGAAAAATGGCCATTTTCGAGTCGATTAAATTTGACTAAAACAGTCAAAACACATTTTATTTTGCCACGCTCACATATTAACTCGAAAAATTATGAAAATTAAAACTTAGCAATAATTTGACATTCTGGTTCCAAAAAAAGTGGTTTCGTCGAAAACCGAGGTCGTTTGAAAAATGGCTATTTTTAAGGGCTATATATTATATTAAAATATATATATATTCTACAGCGACTTTTCTAAATATTAAACTGGACATAACTTTTTATTTCTGCGATGAAATTTCAGTTTTTTAGATTCGTTAGAAATATATGATTAAACAGATTTAAATATTTCTTGTTTCACTCAATTCTGATTTAAAATGAATCCTGTACATTCAGTCAAAGTTCAAATTCAAATTTCCAAACTGCAGCGCTGTTTCTAACTCCTTTTATAATTAAATTAAATTTATTCGTTTTAAAATAAATTTTCAGTCGTTATTATTTAAAATAAATTATTTTAAATATTTAAAATCCATTAAAATTTCTAAAATAAAAATTTTAAATTGGCCCTAAAATTCCGGGTCGTTACACCCGCCGATCATTGTCGGGTTATTATATTTTTCTTGGTAGGTCTCCTCTTTCTTGGAGGACAAAGAAGCAGCCTGCAGTGGCTCGTTCATCTGTAGAGACAGAATATCGCGTTATGACAGTCGCTACTTGTGAAATTAAGTGGTTAAAATCGTTGTTGCGTTCTCTCGGTGTACTACACTCTAGGTCAATGCGAGTGTTCTGTGATAGTCAGTCAGCTCTTCATATTGGAAAGAATCCAGTGTTTCACGAGCGAACGAAGCATATTGAAGTTGATTGTCGTTTTATTCCTGATGAGTTTCAATCTGGCAATATTTCTACGGCATATGTTCTGACGGGTCATCAATTGGCAGAAATATTGACAAAAGCTCTTGAACGTCAGCAATTTACATTTTTATTACGCAAGTTGGGCATTTGTGATTTACATGCTCCAACTGGAGGGGGAGTGTTAAGTATATTCATATAAATATCTGAGTCATAGGATAAAGATATAGCTCATTCACAGGAAAAGAATCCAGCTGGCTCATACACATATCACGCTGCGTCATTGGATAAGGATAAGGCTCATGATAAGAATCCAACTCATAATACTTTAATACTTTCCTCTTATATTATTTTCTCTTTATAACTTATTGTCGTTACGTGCATTGTTATTGTTTGTTTTAACCTCATGTACTCCATCTATATAAAGCACTGTAATATATACATCGGGTAAGAAATTTTGCTCTATCAACAACATTACAAAATTGTATGTATTCTACAATCTCTCACACTAATAGAAAATCTATCACTTGAAGGTAATAGATTTGCGGATTAACATGAAATCTATAAGTTAATCCACTTGTGTATTAACTTACAAAATAGTTGTGAATCAACTTATTAAAATAAAAAAATGGTGGATTAACTAACGGAATGTGTGGATGAGAATAAAACTTGCCTTAATTTTATAAATGGACAAAAAACTATGAAGTGGATCATTTTTATAATAATCCTGCTTTCAGTAACTTAATAATTAATAAATTCAATAAAGCGCTAGGCTCGTAACCTAAAATATAACTGTACACACTCGACTAATAGAAAAAATAACTTTAAAAATGTCGAAGACAAAGTGGTTAGGTTTATCATCACAAACGTAGAAAATGAACGTAATTATTTATCACTTATCCTTAAAATAAATTAGTTTAAAGTGTCATCCAATGAATTTATTACCATGTGTCGGTGGGTTCATCAGCCCAATATCTTGATACTTTAACGTATGCTATGGGTTAAGCATGCTTGTACTTTGGTTGAGAGAAACGTCAAGCGCACATGCCATATTTATTAGTGTAAAAACAGTACATATGCATGTGAAAATAAGCATTCACACTTTATACAACCCTCTACAGTCATGTTGGATATTAAGTTGGAAATCCTTCTCCAATTCACATGGAGAGTTCATGTCAGAATTTGGAAGCTGGAAATCTAACTGCTCGACAAATATACATAATAAAAGAGAGTATGATTGTATGAAAGAAAAGATATATAAAATCATATATGTATGTGTATTGCCCCCAAACTGTAGAAACAAAGACTCTTTTAAAGAATCTTGGTTCATATCTTACTAAAACGCCCTGTTCAATCACATGACCCATTTGTTCCCTTCCTGAAATATACTACAAAACACTTTTGTTCGGCTTAAAATTTGTTGCTTTTCTGTATCCTCTAATATTGATCAGCTTTGATAACGGGACGTGTACCAAATAGACTTCTGAATTTTAAAGTTTTTATGACCGGTTGCTTCATAATCGGTGAATGAAATCGAGTTTAGTTGGATTTTAATTTTCGAAGAAATACATGTGTTTGTATCTATCAGTTGATAGCAGGAAGGGAGACCAAGAGAACATTATCACATCGATTTCACATTGCTTGCGTTTCCATCATTCCTGCCCCCTCATAAATCACACTTTGATTTCCATTTGATTCCATTCTTTTGATTCTGACTATTGCTCTTTATCTTGTCATTAGAGCACTTCTAGCGGTGGTAGGATTCACACGGAATGATTGATTTAAAAACATTAGATAGCGTTATGAAGATTGGAGGTCACCGATCAATGCGGAGGGGTTCGCGGAGTGGAGGATAGATGAATTTGTTGTAAACATTAGATGCTATTTACGAACTCATGCCTAAAAAAGGTATAAATCATAAATTTTCCTAAAGCTCATATCCACGCAACTCGGAAACATACAAAAAATAGCAATTTTTCCAATATATTGTTGTAAAAATGCTGCTGCAGATGTTTTTAAGACGAAATGCTACTACAATCACACGGAGTATAGGTTAACTACGATATTACTTCAACTGGACATGCATATCAATTGAGGATATTTTATGAAGTTACGGTGTTCACTTATAAAACTGATAAATTAGATTAGAGGTTGGATACTAACAATTCAGAATTATATAATAGAGAATAGCCATTTTTATATTTGAAACAAATATTAATTATCGTTCATTAGTTATAAACCATGGATTGGTAAGTTTAATCGGTACACAGTAGAAATTCATTGGAATTCAGACGTTGTTCAAATTCATTGGTAAGTTTGCAATGAGAAATTAAGTATGAATTTTTCTTCAAATATTAAATGTCATTTGCATATACATGCACATACGAGAACGGTAGCTAGAAACTGAATATTTCATTTTAGATTTCAGAACATTACCGATTTGACTATTCAAATTTGATATTATAATGTGAAAGCAACGGTGGTTGGTGTTGATTGTGTGCATGTGCATGGTTTAGTACGATGTTTGGAGGAAATCTTAATTACCACATGACCTGATAGATTATGAGTGGCCTGCTATCGCCCATGTTTATGTTATAAATATTTTGATCAATGAATTCCGTACGCATAGGATGACTAGAAGAAGAACTCTCTCACACACATACATCATCTTACCCACCACTGTAATAAGAAAAATTCACCTATATAGGCCTGTTTCACAAAATAGTAACACGAATAGACCTATTTGATATTGACATGTTTTGATGAATAGGTTTACTGGAGGCAAGTTTTAAAAACTTGCCTCCAGTAAAATACAATGGCGTGTTTCGAAAACTCGCCTTCAGTAAACCTTGCACATAATAACTCAACCTGAGACCCTTTTCTTTTTCATCCCACTTCAGTTTTCACCTTTTCTATTTCGGTTTACCTTCATCCAGCACGAAAAAAAAGAAAATAAAAATAAAAAAAACACCTCCAAATTAACTTCATTTTCACTTATTTTTCATACAATCCGTTCCAAAAAGATTACAATGGCTAGCACATCCGGCGTACAACACGAAATCGGTAAAAATCTAAATCTTAACTTTCAATTTTGAAATTAGACCATATATTTTTAAGGATTATTGGTTATGGAGTTGATTGTGACTTCCTAGTAAGAAATTTGTACAATGTTGTATATATTGTTCACATTATTGATTTACGGTTTTTAGTGTGTACATTGTTCACATTATTGATTTCGGGTTTCTGGTTACACGATGGTTATGAGATGTTATGACCTGATAGATTATGAGTGGCTAGGTATCGCCCATGTTTATGCTGAAATACTTTGATCAATGAATTCCGCACGCATCAGACGGCTAGAATAACAACACTCACGCACACATGCATCATCTAACCATTGTAATAACTTGTTTTGGTTTACCATGATGTCAGCTAAATGCTAGTACTGTGCAACAACTCAAATCGAAATCCTTTGCATCCAAAATTCGCTATTCTCCTGTCTTTAACCAACCAAGGGCCTTGAATTTTAGTAATGTAGCCCTCTTTCTCTTTCCGACTTAATTGAAAAAAAATAAAAAGTAGAAGTTATTGGTTGGAAACAAGAGGACACGAGATTTTGAGAACAGAGGATTTGCTCTCGTAAAAACTATTGTAAAATATTTAACAAGACTCAGCAGCATTGTTTATGCGAGTTTACATGTCTTAAGCACCCCTAATTCACATTATATATATTAGGACAAGTAGGTATACCAGCAAAAGCAATCAGGCCCTTGATTTCGGGAATCTTTCATAACAAACTTCTGTCTGACTGTGGACTAATTGCTCTTGCCTAAAATCGTCTTTTCATATTTTAAGACTTAATAAAGAAATAAATACTGTAGCACTTGAACAACTACTTTGAAAATACGTGTTCATATGTATTGAATTTTAGCTCATATAAAAATTCGTTGGTGAGTTCATAACAGTAGCTTGGTTTTGGCTAGTAAGAAAAATTTATATTGTGTACATGCATATTACCAAAGTGGTCTAGTAGTCTACAATAGAACTTAGAAGTAGTCAGTCTGAACGAAAGATTGCAAAAATGCGAAGTAGACAAGATATAAAAAGCGGAAGGAAAAAAAAAAAAAAAAGTATTATTGCTAATCTAAAAAGGACGATCACATTCAAATGAGAATCAAATCTGCATGAAAAGTTGTAAAGAATTAAGGGTTAGAAAAGGGGGAGCCTGAAAACAAAGGCAAATATCCATGGGTAATTTGCCTATGATACAGTGTTACGTTCGAGTATAAGCTCGAATGTTTATTTTTAGACAGACGGCTTTGAATTGCACATATTACAAGACTACGCGGCCTATACTAGATTTAACTGAAAATCGTGTATCTTAAGTTAAGATTACAGTACTGAAATATTATGAATAAAGAAATAAAGAAGCGATCATGCATGTGACCACGACGTTAAATAAAAAGGATTTTAGACGGCTTATTTAAAACCAACTAATCCATGTCGGTTTTAAATAAGCCGGCTACCCGGTTGCTTTAACAACCTAGCCGATTGCTTCAAAAACCCACGGAATTGCTGAAACAACCGTAACCTATTTCTTTGATTCTTCGTTGGGAGTCGGTTGAAAAACAAGTGACCTTTGTCAGTTGAACCAGCATTGTGAGTGGTCTTACATTCAAATTTAAGCCTTTATATAAATATGAACTCAATCAATTTTTTCACTTGAATATATTATTTTGTTGCGTCGCTTAGGGCATTGAACAAAACGTTAGAGGGTGCCAGTCCGGTGATCGATCGATGGACGTGCACTAACCAATCCTTGTTCGGCAGACAATCGCCAATTGGAAAACACTGTGATAACGTTCAACGTAAACTGCAATACTCTTACCAATACATTTATTATATAACAAATGACATAGCTGATTTTGAAACGAAAATAAGTAAAACAAACCAAACTAAATGAACCTTTTCACATTCCATTGATTTCAGTTTTGAAAATTCTCGATTTTAGTTTCATACTTGTTTATTTAGTTCTTTTACTGAATAGCTGGTTTAGTTTAGACATTTTTATTGATTTTGAACCAGTTTAATGTACTGTCGATCTAGAATTGTTATTTGAGGAACAACACAGCTTTAATGCGTTGGTAATGATTTTCATTTTCCCAACAAGGAGAAAGTTCAACAAGACGGAAAATTACGGAATTAAAGAAAACAGAGTATATATATCACTCCACCAGTCGGGATCCACCAGTCGGGATGGCAAGTGCAAGGAGATGACATGATCCATAACAGCCTATTTATTTCCACATGTACGCACCAACCAACACGATTCAGATTTTTCCAGCTAACTTTAGATAATATTATTTCTATCTAAATTCATTTCGACCTTTAACCACTTGTGCATCCCCCCAAATGGCCTTTGTTTGTTTGTCTTCCACAATTAATACGGTTGTTGCCTACTTCATTGCATTTATGGTAACGGAAAAGCTGGTTTTGCAATGCATGCATTCCAGTGTGGAGCCCTAAATTTTGCATTTTCGTTTACTGTCATGCTCGCTTTTAGAGGAACATAGCTTATTTTCACGTTACACCTCTGTAGGATGTATTCTCGCAGACACTTCGAAACAGTATGAAAACGTGTTTTTCACGTCATGAAAAGGCCGAATAAAAGGACCTTCTGCACGTTAAAAAAATAACCTTCGAATGAAAAGAAGAAAAAAAACCGGTCCAAAGTCGGTGATCTGTTAGCAAAATAAAATAATAAGTTGCCATGGCTTACGACGCGAGCAATTGGTCCATTTTCCAGACCATTCACAGCCCCTCCTCCCTCTTTACAGCGTCTCCAACAAGGTTACGGTTAATATTATGTTCAATTGCAACTGTTCAATATCATTTTTGAGACGTTTAATCTCTCGATTCGTTTGCATATGTTATTCCCCTTGGACACAAAGATTCATCTATTCATTCCGTGTAATAGCATCCGTTTGGATAGGATGGACATTTCTGCATCCGTCGACCTATATTGTTGCCCTCTGCTCAAACCACTAGATAAGTATCAACCCCCTGTTCATACGATGGTACTCGATTGAACTCTACTTCTTGTTGTGGTTGAGCGGTCGCCTGTTTATACGATTGTTGAACATGTGATACTTGAGCTTCATGTGTAACGATTACGTTCCCCTATTCACACAATGGTTTATCCTGTGGTCTTATTTGGTTTAGAAACCGGAATTCGTCTTCGAGCTCCTGAAGTCTGATTTGTTCGTACGCTTGTTCATCAAAGTCTATAGATGATGACCAAGAATGCATTTTGAATGAGTGATAAAAGGAAAAGGTAGTAAAATAATGGGAACAAATTTGTTTGAGTGAGGAAATTTGTGAGTAGTTTGACAAAATTATATAGCTGCGCAGTACAAATAAATAAAAGAAACAAAGATGTAACCGGTCACTGTTACGACTGTGCTTTACATGTTGTCCAACACTGTTTTACCTGACGTAAAAGTGTAGGGAATCTGCCTTTCGTACTGCCATTATGAAAGGTCACCGGTTCCAATTTGCTTTACGTGATGCGATTTTCAAATCATTTATCAGCAATAATGGTCAAGTGGATGAGTATGACCCTATTTTCTAACTCCTTTGTGTATTCAAATGTTTAATTTACACGGGGACGACCCTAGTTTTTGGCTCATTTGCATTCATAAATGTAAACAATACCTATCAGCTTATGGAAACAATAGCAATATAAAAAAAGCACACATTCCATTTACAAGAAAATCATTACTACAGCAGGGAATATAAGATTACTACAATAACATAATACAAGCAACTAGTAATACAAATAGTGGTGAACAATCAACTTATAAGTGAGGAAACCGTGCGATTATAATACGGTGTTTCATCCCCATCCAAAATTACTACTCCAATTGAGTCATTCCACTCAGATCTTTGTTCATGATAGCAATCTCGTCTTGATCTTTCTTATACGCATCTTGCTCTTTCTTGTGCACTAATTCCTCCGCTAGAATTTGTAGTTTCTTCTTTTCCAGATCAACAATCATTTTCATAACTTCTGTTCTTTCCTTGGCTTCTACGAGTCTTTTTTCAGCTCTACAATGTGTTCTTCGTGGTGTGCGTTCACTTTTGTTTCAAGCTCAACCGTTGTTTTGTCCCTTCTTTTTGCAGCTTTGACTCCATTGGGTCTAATATCTTCATCAATCGTGGCATTGAACTTATCGAGTAGGTTTTCCCCTTCACATAGAGAAATTTTGGCATTTGACTCGCTTGGACTGGAAGAATACTCAGATTTAGAAGCTTTTTTCTTGCTCTTGCTAGTAGTTTGAACATCGCGGAGGCTCTTAGCACGTCCGGGGTTCCATTTCAGTTGACTATTAAGCAAATCATAACAATGCATAAACTGATAATATTGTGGCCTTTTCTTCCCATTTTCGTTAGGGAAAAGCTTCTTGAACTCCTCGTTTGACATTCGTTTCTGTTTAAAAAAATGGAATATGAATCATAAAAACAATCTACCAAACACTAACGTTAATAGTAAGAAAATAGATTATATCTTCCCCTTCCATGCCGTTTGGATTCGCTATATTTATTTTGTACACTTGTGACTCATAAAATTGGGTTTGATGGCTTATTTTGCCAAAATGGCTTTGAATCGCCGATAACGTCCGTACGCATTCTGCATGTTTCTCAACGAACGCGGTCTTATTTTTTTTCCAAAAGTGGTGGCTGATTGGTCGTTCCCCGTTGTTGGATCTTCTGAGAAATGACAATAGATGGTGCATAAATCGATATCCTCTTGGTTTGTCCACGGCATGATTCCTTGCCTGCTTGACTGAGTTTCCAAAAAATTGCTCGTGTGACCTTAGGAAAACTGGCTTCCTACCATCGTCGGATGTGAAAACTCTCCAAATGGTGATGCCATTACAGAGTCAGAGTTTGTTTAGATTAAAGAGATAGAAGAGAATTGTGAATAGGTTGGGATGTAAAATGGTTGAATGGAACCATTTTATAATTGAAAATATAGCCGTTTGAAATTTATGACGTTTTATAGCCGTTGGTGGAATAAACCGTTTGAAAATTTGTGACAGTTTTTAGATGTTGGAGATGAGGAGCCAATTTCTCCGATGTGTAACGTGGGAAGCCGATATTTTCGGTGCGCGCCGGAAAAATCAGCGCCCATCTTAGACGTTGAAAATCTCGGCTCGCCCGGTCAATTCCTGTTTCAGGATTAGCCCCGTAATATCTGCCTTAATGTTACGTAATGCCTGTTGGGACCAAAAAAACAACCCATATTACGAATTAAGTATAGGAATAGGATGTTGTTAGAGATGCTCTTATAAACTCCTCCCACTTCTCCATTTCTCCACAATACAAAAAAGAAAAAAGAAAAAAAGAAGCAAAAAAAACACCTTGAGGACCTCAGTTTTCGTTGCTATACTATTGTTCGAGCTATGATAAATGTTGAGAGATGAGAAATAATGCTGATTTTCAGCAATGATCTGCGAAATGTTGATATCGTCGACTCACTATACGACAGTGATGTATGGGGTTTTATTTTAGCAGAGTTGAAGAGTTTGGATCATCGTCGTAAGCAGTCGGTTTTATGCACTAGTTTTATTTTCGTCATAGGCAGTAGTTTTATTTTCAGTGACAAAATTCTAGTTGTATTTCTGTTTCGTTTAATGAAATGCAGTTGTTTTTTATGTGCATATAGTATTCAATTAATTCAAAATAATAAGTTAAAAATCACATTATATGTAAATACTCGTTCAAATACCATGCTCAAATACCTCGTTTGCAGCAAAAAAAAACATTTCTTGTTCACTAATGAACCATGCTCAAATGTCATAAAAGCAAATTATCCGACATAATTTATAATGATGTAACGATTCAGTGTATGTTCACTTAGTGCAATCGAATGTTTATATTGTAGGATTACAATATAGTTATGATTTGAGTACAAGAATGTAGAAAAACAGTAGATGGATTGTGAAAATGACAAACTACGGATGTAGAAGAGCGAAAACGATCCCTAAAATGAGACATTAAGTACTTTATTTATTGTTGAAGATGGTTTGAATCAACCTAGAAACTCGAAGCAAAATTGCAAAATCAAAAAAGATTGGATCAGTGATAGATGGCTTAGGTCGACCACCATATGACATGGGATCGGTACCCATCCCATTCCTGGATGGTGGGGCTGATCTGACCCCACACCAAAGCTTCCATGTCATATCTTGCATATTCTCCATCTTTGTCCCTAAGCCTGAATTTGGTTTAAGTCATTCTCGAGGGAATTCATGTATTCCATACCTTCCAGCGGAAGCTCCTAAGCCCATACAGCGAGTGATGCCAAAACCAACCCGATGTGGGAGAAATGGTCGATTTGAGTTGAGGATAGCAAGGCCGATCCGATGCGAATTGCCTTCAAGTGGGATCTCTACCTTCAAGTAGGACCTTTGATCCGATGTGTATACAATTCGGTAGATCCGACCCTTCGTGGTCCACGCCGATCTGGGACCATATAGCATGGCCAATCCAATGTGTGTGAGGTCAAACCCATTCTAAGTTCTCATAAGGCTCTTTAATCCAATCCAAAGTCCCATGCAGCGACCGATCCAAGATCGTCAGTTTGGCCAATCCGAATTTAACCACTTTGAAGCTCCAAGTTGTTTTCATCTTGACATTATATCCAAGCGCTTTACGAGTATGCACAAGTATGTGTGTTATCAAAACTCATTTCGTGATTTATCCAATCATCTGTTCGGGCCATCAAAGATCGAAAATAGAGTGACCTTGTAAAAGGTAGGTCAACTCTTGCCTTTCAAAAAATATCTTATTGTGGAAGATGTGTTTTGTACACATTTATTCAATCCTCACAATCTCTTCGAATCACCCTTGAGTTTCGCAGTCGTTTCAGGTAGTTCAATGCGATTCTCGACCCTGCCGGATTACTAAGGTATTCACTAGCTTCACCAGGCTAGTTCTGAAGGCTTCGTCGAGACATCATTGAGTTTTGCAGCCACATCAGGGCGGACTTTGGCCGTTATGGACCCTTGTCGAGTACAGTTTGCACCAATAATCATTTTTTTGTTCCTGAACGCCATCCGCCCTTGGCAATCCTAGTTCCGCTAGGTTCATATCGAATCTACATCATCTAAGTATTCTAATCCTGGGCGCAAAGCGCGTTCCAAGTTTGTTAATCCATAACCTTTCTAGGTTCCTCCCTAACATCATCCATACCCGATGATCCACAACCTCACTGGGCTTTTGCCGAATCCAATCTGATCACTCATTGGTGAACGAGATTTAGTGTCAAGTAAGTTGATCCATAGTTCTTGCACTCCGGTCATGATCCTTTGTTCAAGGACATATAGCGATTTCATGGCTCTTGTGAAAAAATTCAGCCTCTTCGTGCCCTTGCTAAATCGAATCCAATCACCCTTTGGTGAAAGGGGCATGATGGCGAGTAAGCTTATCTTGTTGCTCCCCGGTATAACTATGCCACTTTTTGCACTTCGGTCTCGGCACTTCGTTCAGGGACATATAGTGATCCATTTCTTTACATGGCAAGTGTTATCTACACTCGATGATCCAAATGAATGTTGGTTTATTTTTTATTTTAATTATTTATAAGTTCTAGCTTCTTGGTCGAAAACTTAGTTATAAGTTCACTTGCATGAATCCATCCAAATGCGATCCAACGGGAGGGATTCATGGCTAATTTGTGTGAACCTATCTAATCACTCTCTAAGAATTGGATTTATAGTTAACCCATACGAGTTCATCCAGTCACTCTCCTGTAAAAGGAATTCATAGTTTATGCACCTTGCGGTTGTTACTGCATCTCTCCAATTGAAAAAAACCACGATTAATTCTTACATTTCATGTGGCAGATTAAAGAAAGTACGTCGTAAAATAAAGAGCAAAATGAAAAATCAAAGTTGAGCATGTGACAACCAAGAAATTTAGCAATAGTTAACTTAGTTACTTAATTAGGCTCCCAAAATGCAATATTTGCAAATGATGGAATTTAACAATGAAAGTTTCACCTTTGCATTCGTGATGGAATTTTGGTCAACTTTCATGTTTGGAACTTCACGAATGGAGTCCATATGAAAAATTTATGGAAGAAATATGAAAACAAACGAAAAATAAATAAACCAGAATAAAATATATAAGGTATTAATTTATTACCTTAACCCATGCCCAGACCACAGCTAAGCCGACCGCTGGTCCGACCTGGGTCGATCTTGGTGTTGCGGCGGCTAGGGTTTTGTTCTATAAATTATATAAATATATGGACGAATCTTAATTAAAACTAATCCAATAGTATATGGCCATTCTAATCCGTATAAACAAAGGGTTAGGCCCCATCCTTTTGCATACAATTTTGAAGGTATCAGCGAAGCTCTGCCATTTCCCGCTTCTTCTAATTCAAATCCAGATATTTGAATTAAAACAGACATAAATTATTGAAGATTAGGATCAGATTTATATGAAAAGGAGATGGTGCAGCGATTAAGCTTTCTTCCATTCATATTTCTTCCCTCCTTCCTATTTTCTTGCAGATCTACAAATCTAAAAGAATCTCCTTTTTTAGAATAATTGTAGATTTGTAAGAATTTGGGAATTGTAGGCCTAAAGGTTTATTTAGATCCAAATTTAGTTTGCATTTAGGTGAGTGGGAAAATTATATACATCATTTATGATAACCTATTTAGTTGGTTTGTAATAGATCTGAGATGCATTCCTAAAAGTTTATCAGATTTGTTTACTGTTTTTGTCAAATTTGAAATAATAGGGTGTGGTTTGAATATTGAGTTTGTAGGCCTTCTTAATTAATTAAATTATATCGCCTACAATTTTTCATAGAAATGTTGAGGTTATTGTATGCACCTTGGATATGGAAATCAATCCCAAAACCATTTTCAAATTTATAGTTTTATTCCATATTCTTAGAATTGGTGTTAATTTGAGGTTTAGGTAAATTTAGACTAAAAGATATTACTTGTTTATGTTTTATGTTGTTAGGGTTTTACTTGGTCTGTAATATCCCGCAAATCCGTAATATCAGAGTTGACTACATACATCATACATCCAACCCAAATATCATGAAAATACGAATCATTTTTTTTAGAAGAAAAAGGTAGAAGAAGAACAGAAATAACAACACAGAATCTCACATCGTAGCGGAACAAAATATAATATATCATATCTTTTGAAATACAAAATTTTATCTATATAACAAACACTTATCAGAGTACAACACTTACAATACAGCAGAAATAAAAATGCTATATAATATTGAAGCCTCCTGCTCCAAGCTCCTTTAGATAAATATGTAAAATCCTGAACTACTTGACAGCCCGTACAAATTTAGGCACCCAAGAGTTTAGGTAAAACAAAACAAAATAAACTCCGGGTCAGTCATGGGACTGGTATGAGTAAACAACTTAAAACAGTTTGAGAAAATAAATGATATCTCATAAGACCACGCCGTATAACACGGAACGGGTTTTTCCCTTATGAGAATCCAAAAACACTTTATTCAACTTTCAAAATCATTTGAAAGAAACGATAATCTTTATATCAAAACTCTTTTGATGTTATAATAATATCAAAATCAAATAAATAGAAACCTAGTGGAATGTTTGCATCTCACGTTCCACATATATAATATACAATCAAAACCGCAAGCACTTATTGGGTAATGAACTTCCAACTATGATAAGGTATGGAACCACCTTCCGATAGTGTATCTCTAGAGGAGAATACACTGGGTTCAACAAGAACATCTTGTAAACCGGCCACACATGACCGACCACTCATTTCTCTTGAGTGTATCGAATGTATACCACCAACGGTTGGGATCAGCAACCGTTTCCCGAATGGGATAGCATCGAGTAGAATATGGAATTAAATGAATCTCTAGATAGGTGATAATACACCTTAATGGGAGCTAACCACATAGCCATGCTGCCTGCCCGATATTGTCATTTCCCGGTTGTTGAGGTGTAACAGCCCGCAAATCCGTACTATTTGAGTTGACTAATAACACCACACATCCAACCCAATTTGCACAGAAATACGAATCATTATTAGAAAGAAGTAAGAGGATGAGGAATAGAAAGAAAGAAATGTTAGAATAGAAGAAAAACGAAGATCACAAACTCACAGCGGAACGAATAAAATATAATAAATAACATAAATTTTGAAATACAAATTAGTAACTGTATATACATACCATTATCAGAGCACAACAGTTATTCCTGGAACAGTTATAAACACCTGTTTCCATATACAACTTAGTACACAGCAAAAATATGATAGTCTATAGCTAACTGGTGAAGCCTACTGCTTCCAGCTCTTCCAAGTGAATCTGAAAAATCCCGACTACTTGACTATCCGTACAAATTTGGGCACCCAAGAGTTTAGGGAAAACAAACAAAATAAACTCTGGGTCAGTCATGGGACTGGTATGAGTAAACTCCAATCATTTGTTTAACATTAAAAATCCTTTTGAAAGAAATGATAATCGTAAGACTGATCCACACATAAACACGGATGGTTTTTACCTTACAATAACCCAAAATATCTTTGATATCAAGTCCAGTGATGTTATAATAATGCCTACATCAAATAAAAAGAATCAAGCGGAACGTTTGCATCTCACGCTCCATATATAATATAAAATCAAAAACCGCATGACGCTTATTGGAGATTCGATCTTCTATATTTAATTCCAATTCCTTTTATAAATAAATTATTTATAAAATTCAATATAATCGAATTTTAGTTATAAACCCGTTGGATTTTTCTCGATTCAAATTATATTTCGAATTCCGAAATATAATCAATCGTCCCATTTCAAAACACTTTCCAATTTACTTTTATATTCCTATTTGAATTTAAATGGTTCAAATTATCCAAACGATAATTTATTTTACCAAATTTATAACACTATTTATAAATTCCACTTCTTTGTTTCATATATTTAAACAAGTTCCCTTTTCAAATTTCTATTTGAAACTCCATCCCTTTGATATTCCGAATTATGGAATAAAAATCGTTGTTCCCTTTCGAATGATTTGAAATTCTATTTTTAAATTCATATTTGAATTTAAATATTCAAATTATCTCCTGATAATTAATTCATTATATTTATAAACACCATTTTTATAAATTTCCTTGTTGTATTATTTAAACAAGTCTATTTCGAAATCTATTTAAAAGCCAAAATCTTATTTTGGAAATTTCTATTTATAATAACTTATATATATAACACCCAATTTAATTTCACATTCATTTTAACTTCTATTTAAATAAATTCGAATTAATCGAATTCAAATCATAAATCCTTACGGATTTATTTTAGTTCAATTTATATTTTGAACATCAGAATAAACTCCATCGTTTATTTCTTTAAAACGATTTCCCCATTTCTATTTTTAAATTCACATTTTGAATTTAAATATTCAAATTATCAAATGATATTTTTTCCACTTTATTTATAAACACTGCTTATAAATTCAGTTCAATTCAATTCCCTGATTATCCAATGAAAATCATTCCATTTCATTTATAAACACTATTTATAAATTCAATGCATTATCTAATTTATAAACCCCGTTTATAAATTAATTACTTGTTTTTATTTTACAAACAAGTAAAAATTTATTGTCCATTCAAAATTCGAATTCTATTTTTGGAAAAATAGATTTCCCTTTTAAATCTCTAAATATCGATTTACGATATTTTATTTAAATCAACATTTAGGCCTAGTGATACTCAACCAATCAAAAACACCCAATTAGTAATCACAGGTTTTCAAACACTTCATATATATGACAATATATATGAAAACAAACAAACAATAATATTTTTGATGAATCCAGTTGGATCCCTCCAACCTGTTTTCCCAGCATCCACAGACGTTAGCCAACGTAAATAATACCCATCCTGCTTCGAGGCAGGATATCGCGGTATAGAAGGTCATCCACCATCATAGCGTGGGGCGTATAGGGTCATCCGCTAATGATACTGTGGGCATCCGCTAATGGTACTGCGAGAAATCCAACCACCAATATATATATAATAGCAACCACCAAGCCTAAATAACTAATATATAATAACCATAATTTATCAATAAATAGCAATGCAACCAATCAACCAACAAACAACATATAAATATTTATTTTAACTAAAAAAAAGTCGATTATAATAAATTATAATCGAACCAGAGAGTGAGTTTACTCACTGTGATTTCAAATATGCACTTGTACCAATTTCAATTTCTTTTCATTGATTTCCGAGTCTTCGAACTCCACGCGAATGATTTTATTCGATTTAGCCTCGCCTTAATTCTTCTTTACATTTTTGCGCCTACAGGATAAAAACAGCGACCCCTTCTTCACCACTGTACATCACCATTCCCAGTTGAACCCTGTTCCATTAATCAACTCACGCAACTCCTCATGTATCGCTATTGAGCTCACTGACCAAGGCGCCGAACAGTAGCCCTAATTCCATCGTGACCGCCTCCAAATACCGACTGATACCCTAACTCTACCCTAGTTCGAAGCGGGAAATCTCGAGAGCCAGAATTGGCATCGCGCTCGAAACAAAAGTGCCAAATCAAAAATATGCGAACCCCTCCTATAACCATAAATTGCTGTAGCCGAAATCGACGGTTCCCAAACTGGATCGCACACACTGGCCCGTTGCTCAAATCGAGTTTCTAGAGGTCACGACTTATCGCTTCAGATGATTTCATGATTTCAGATCGCGGTTTCACTTGAGGAACTGGGTTCAGTTTTTTTTCTCTCCAGAGGTTGATTCTGATTTTCGAATAACAAGAAATAGAAAGAATGAAGGGAAATGAATCATAGGAAATAAAAGTAAAGGGAGGGGATTATTGCGTTAAATAGATGAAGAAGGCGGCTTTTATTTTATTCTGAGGAAGAACAGAAATGTAAAGAGAAAAGAAAGAAGAAAGGTATCGCGATTTATATAGAAGAAGAATACTTCGGTGTTAAGGAATATGTGGTAGGTGAAGGTACACTGTCATAAATTTCGATTTGATTTCTATTTAATGCGATTTGAAATAAAGAGATTTTTATCTTTTTTAAATAGATATCGATTTGATTTTCGATTCGATTTCGATCTTATCCATTACAATTATCGTGGGGTTCATAACGTGGAATCACGAACCGCTATTTCAACGTAACGACTGATATTTTAACATTTTAACACTATTCTGAATATAACAGAATAGGTTATAAAATTTAATTCGAAATATATATAAAATAACCATATTAAATTAAATTAATATAATTTAAATTTAAAACAAATAAATTCTTCAATAATAAATTACTATTATCGTCGTTTATATTCAAATAGAATATATGTTGATCATCTGAACTGTTTCGATTCAGTTTTATCTTCGAATTGAATTATTTCAGATTACCGTATTACAATAATTATATATATATATATATCAAAAATTAAATCCTATATCGATTATTGATCAATAACTCAATATAAAAATTCTTTTATATTATCAATTCAATATTTAAATTAATATTAAATATTTAAAATTAATCGATCAAAAAAACTGGGTCGTTACATGAGGCCTGAGGCTACGCTTACTTATCATTCATCGATAACACAATTACTTTGAATGTCACATTGTCAGATCCGTTAATCACTAATTGATTTACACAAATATATTCTGGATATTATGTTAAGGGAATAAATCTGTTGCCACCATATATATTTATACAGACCAACATATTCGATCATTGGAAATACTTTGTCAGACATTCGTCCATATACGTTTGTTCAGACACACTGGGATAATCTCCAAAGTCTAATTTGATCGTCTTGAGAAGATATTAATTTAAATCGATTTAAATTAAATTTCAAACCAATAAATTCTTCAATAATAAATTAATATTATTATTCTAATTCAAACAGAAGCTTGTACTGATCATCTGAACTGTTTTCAATTTAGTTTTAACTTCGAATTTCATTATCTTCGTATTACGATAATTTAATATATTCGATATTAAATCAAAAATCGATTTTTAAATCGATAACTTAATATAAAATTTCGTTTATATTATCGACTCAATATTTAAATCCATATTAAATATTTAAAATTAATCGACGAAATATCCGGGTCATTACATTCTTCCCCCCTTAAAAGAATTTCGTCCTCGAAATTACTAAGGTAGGAAAAATGCTACTAACATATTTACTTTTCAAAATCAACTTATGTTGAACTCAACTTTTTATATTTCTTCAATTTTAGTTCTACCAAAACTTTTGGTATTCATTCATTACACATCATATATACTCATTTAAGTTGACTCCAATTTAATTCATCCATTTCGGTTCATTTAACTTGCTTAAGTTAAATTTAAATTCCAGAATTCAAATTCCCGGGTTTTCATTTCAAATCCTTTTGAATTCCCATAAATATATAAATACATTTAATACCATATCAAATTCAAAACATTTGAATTTTCAAACCAGCTTGTTTTCTTTCAAACAAATTTCCATCAGAAAATTTTCTAAGGTAGCAATCCATCACTTAGAAACTTGAAAATGAACACTGATGATGTTGCAATCATCATCAGAATTATTTTCCAGCCACTAAAGTGAGTTCAGTGCTTAATTACTTTCAAAATCCATCTCAAATGATTTTTATTCTAAAATCCCTTTCAAAACAAAGCTATATTTTTATAATATACTTCAAAAATATTTTCCAACTTCCCAGGATTTAAATTTCACGTTCTGGTTTGAATTAAATATTAATTCATCTCAATTGTACATTTCATTCATATATAAGTTCTATTTGGTTGTATATAACCGTTTCAATTTTATAATCTCATTTGATTATAATCCCAACAATCAACACATCCATATATTATAATAATTTCAGTAAATTATTCTTTTTCTATCAAAAATAGAATTTTGGGTAAAATGATTTCATTTACCCACTTAAAAACAATACTGTGTCAAATTTCTCTGTTCAAGTGTTCAGAAATTCTTATCGACTTCGTGGCGTCCCACGATTTCGATCAGAATTCATAAACTACTCACCAAACAAGTCAACACAATATAAAACAATTTTTTATATCAATTAAAAAATACGCTCTCTCGTATATATATATATATATATATATACACTCAACTCATTCTAGGGTACCACTAACCCTATCTGTAATGAGCACATTCCACCAAGCCTAGGCATTCGCTCAACCTAAGCTCCGATACCAACTGTAATGTCCCGCAAATCCGTAATATCAGAGTTGACTTCATACATCATACATCCAACCCAAATATCACGAAAATACGAATCATTTTTTTTAGAAGAAAAAGATAGAAGAAGAACAGAAATAACAACACAGAATCTCACATCGCAGCGGAGCAAAATATAATATTTCATATCTTTTGAAGTACAAAATTTTATCTGTATAACAAACACTTATCAGAGTACAATACTTACAATACAGCGGAAATAAAAATGCTATATAATGTTGAAGCCTCCTGCTCCAAGCTCCTTTAGATAGATCTGTAAAATCCTGAACTACTTGACTGCCCGTACAAATTAAGGCACCCAAGAGTTTAGGTAAAACAAAATAAAATAAACTTCGGGTCGGTCATGGGACTGGTATGAGTAAACAACTTAAAACAGTTTGAGAAAATAAATGATATTTCATAAGACCACACCGTATAACACTGAACGGGTTTTTCCCTTATGAGAATCCAAAAACACTTTATTCAATTTCAAAATCATTTGAAAGAAATTATAATCTTTATATCAAAACTCTTTTGATATTATAATAATGTCTAAATCAAATAAATAGAAACCTAGTGGAACGTTTACATCTCACGTTCCACATATATAATATACAATCAAAACCGCAAGCACTTATTGGTAATGAACTCCCAACTATGACAAGGTATGGAAACACCTTCCGATAGTGTATCTCTAGAGGAGAATACACTGGGTTCAAAATGAACTTCTTGTAACCAAACCACACATGACCGACCACTCATTTTGCTTGAGTGTATCGAATGTATACCACCAACGGATGGGATCAGCAACCGTTTCCCGAATGGGACAGCATCGAATAGAATAAGGAATTAAATGAATCTCTAGATAGGTGATGATACACCCTAATGGGAGCTAACCACATAGCCATGCTGCCTGCCCGATTTTTGTCATTTCCTGGTTGTTGAGGCATGAGGCTACGCTTAATTATCATTCATTGATAACACAATCACTTTGAATGTCACATTGTCAGATCCGTTAATCACTAATTGATTTGCACAAATATATTCTGGATATTATGCTAAGGGAACAAATCCGTTGCCACCATATATATTTATACAGACCAACATATTCGATCATTGGAAATACTTTGTCAGACATTCGTCCATATACGTTTGTTCTGGGATGGAATGAAACTGAAGGAACAATTTCCATTAATAGAAAAAGCCCTTGGACTCTACTCCGTCTTCGATTATCTTCATATAAATCAGATTCGCAACGCTATTGCCAATACGGAGTGGTTCTCGGATAATAATCCAACCAGTCTCTCCATATTGACAACGATATTGGCAAACACTTCGATAGTCGGTTATTTAACTATCGAAGAAAAACAACATCCATTCAAAATATCAAACAATCACTGGGCCCCTTAATTAATATTATATTAATTATATCACTTCTCCATTTCCTTGTCAATATTTATTAACAAAATATTTACAATTATCATCTCGGTCTCTTACGTTCTTTGGAAAACATTTCCATATATCGCCTTCTTTTATTTTCTATATTTAGAAAATATCTTCTATTAATAATTGGAAAATATTCCAATTACTAATCTCTTTCATGACCATTCATTTCTATACTTAGGAAATATTTATTATTCTATTTCGAACTTACACTTATTTGGGTTAAAACGGATGTTGTGTAAAACATCGTTATGACAACCCAAAATACTGCATTCAACTGATCTTATTCAAACATTTATCTTTGAGACTGAACCTTGCCATTTATCAGTTAAAAATGAAATCAATCAAGTTGGGGTATAACTACCTCTCAGACCTTGACTGAAAACATCATTAACTTCAAAACAGACAAGACCACTTAACTCGAATAATCAACACCGTACAAACCAATTATTCATTTTTAAAACGTATATACATTTCTCTTTCTATTACCAGATTTTCGATTTCCTTTTTGTTTATAATATTCTATTTTTAAGTTCGTTTCCTTACCGGATTCTATATATATTGATATATAGATTTCTAATTATCAAATTATCTTAAAAATATTCTAACTCCTTAAATTTTCGGAAAATTTCGCCAAAACCTCCTTTGTACCAGTCAATAGTTCAAACCTCAACTCGCCTATCTAGGCCCTTTCCATTCAAAAAGAAAATCAAAAAGCCAAGTGGCTTGCCTATTCGGCACATAAAACCTCATATGGAATTTAAACATGTACCTTTTTGTCGGGCACACAAATTATAATCTTCATATGCTTCATTCCAAACCTGTTCAATCTATGTTCACCTGTTTTTCGATTTATCCCAACTCAATCCGTTCATTCCTAACGCAATTTGCTAATTTATTCTTTAATTAGCTATTTTGCCGAATCCCTTTTTTTGTTGTACATATCATGTTCAAACATATTTTAATTCGCTTATAAACAAGTAGAATTTCATTTCTAACTTGAGTTTCAAATTCGATTTCGAATATGAATCCACAAAACCAATTTACTTATCCAACGCCAATTTCGATTCAAAAATCGATTAACTATTTATTCTTCAAATTAGTTAAATCTATTCAATAAATAAAAATTTGATTTTTGTTTCAAAAATCATTTCACTTACTTCACTGGAGTTCATATTTATTTTATATC
Source organism: Allium sativum (assembly GCA_030737875.1). Taxonomy (NCBI): domain Eukaryota; kingdom Viridiplantae; phylum Streptophyta; class Magnoliopsida; order Asparagales; family Amaryllidaceae; genus Allium; species Allium sativum. The sequence continues at coordinate 686,829,251 of CM060919.1, forward strand.
TCCAGTCTGGATTTTTCTAATGGCAATTCGGATTTTATTTCCTTAAAACCCTTTTATTTATTTAAATAAACCGTTATGGTTTTTAAAAGATTTTTGGCGCTGCTTTTCTGAAAATTTGATTTTGACATAACTCAAAATCTATCAGACGAAATCCAGATTTTTCTCTTCCATTAGAAAACTATTATTCACCCTGTCCTGACGATTCTTGTTTCAAAGAATTCCGACTTTAATTGAGTTCTACATACCCAATTGAAGTTCGAAACACCAATTTACGAACTGCAGCGCTGCGGCGAGTTCGTTTTAACTATATTTATATATATAAACGTTTAAACTTTGTTTATAAAAAATTCAACTCCATTCTAATGTATTTTTAATATATATCAAATCAGTTTCCCAACTCAACATCTTATTTCCGATTTTCTAAAATTGTCGATTTTTCCTAACTCGTAAATAAATTTATATACTTCGATCTTCTATATTAAATTCCAATTCCTTTTACAAATTATAAATCCTTTGGATTTATTTTTTATTCTGTTTAAAAATCCGCATTCTGAGATATATTTCGTCATTCCCATTTCGAAATGATTTCAACTTTCTATTTTCAAATTCTATTTTCAATTCTATTTTAATTTTCTATATTCAAATTCTATTTAAATTTTCTATATTCAAATTCTATTTGAATTTTCTATATTCAAATTCTATTTGAATTTTCTATATTCAAATAACTTATAACACCCAATTTATTTTCATATTCAATTTAACTTCTATTTAAATAAATTCGAATTAATCGAATTCAAATCATAAATCCTTACAGATTTATTTTAGTTCAATTTATATTCTGAACATCAGAATAAATTCCCTCGTTTATTTCTTAAAACGATTTCCCCATTTCTATTTTTAAATTCACATTTGAATTTAAATATTCAAATTTATCCAATGATAATTTTTTCACTTTATTTATAAACACTATTTATAAATTTACTTCAATTTCCTGTATTATTTAATTTATAAACATCGTTTATATATTCAATACTTGTTTTATTTATTCAAAACAAGTTAATATCTTTAGCCCCTTTGAAATTCGAATTCTATTTTTTTAGAAAAAATAGTTTTTCCATTTAAAATATGAAATATCCTTTTCATGATATTTTATATATCAACATTTTGGAGCCAGTGACATTCAACAATTCAAAACACCCAATTTATCAACCATAGGTTTTCAAACACATCATATATAATAATATATGCGATAACAAACAAACAATATTTTTTTTGAGGAATCCAGTTGGATTCCTCCAACCTGTTTTTCCTGCATCCACAGACGTTAGCCAACATAAATAATACCCATCCTGCTTTGAGGCAGGATATCGCGGTATGAAGGTCATCCACTATATATATTGTGGGGCGCATAGGGAAATCATCCGCTAATGATACCGCGGGCATCCGCTAATGATACTGCGGGAATCCAACCACCAATATATATATATAATAGCCAAAAACACCAATCCTAAATAACTAATATATTTTTAAAATAGCCACAATAATATTTCAATGCATACAAACAAATCAACAATTTATTTTTAAATGCAAAAAATAAATAAACGAGTGACATTTACTCACCGTGATTTCCCCATTGCCGAATATCGAGTTAAAATTCCATATCGTCCCCTCTACGAAGCTACTCAAATTGATTTACCTTGCACCTATTATTATTCGATTTTATTTAATGATTAAATGATTATTGTTTTAAATTAACTTCGTAAAATAAATAAACAACTTCTTCTATGTAATTTAAAATCATTACACGAATACCTCACAATCGATCGACACTTCACTGCCACACAATCCATCAGCCCATTGGCCGGACAACTCTCCATCGACAACTTAACCTGACATGCCTGAGTTCCATCATCAACACCCCTAACCGGCATCACCACTGTACCATCATTTGCAATATCACCGACTGCAATAGCACTTCAATGCCCCCATTCCCAAAGGAATACATACCCCTCCATTAAACAACTCACTACCAAACTGGGTCATCACGTTCCATCCTCAATGACTCAAGCTGCTTCCACCAAATAACATCGGCCCTCTCTTAATATCACAACACCCAACAACATTGATCGCATCCCCCAGTCCCTTGAATCGAACTCCACTGCATCGCTCCTTGATAATCCACCAAACCTCCTTCAGAATATCGACCCCTAATTGTGAGATCGAATCCCCAATTATTTGTCAGCGTTGCAACCCCCCCCCATGTCGCTCCATCATGACCTCGACTTGATCGCAAATCGCTATAGTACCTCAACCAAGCCATCGCGACTTCAACCAAGCCCAGATTCCCACAACAGATTCCATCTTCAACTATCGCACCCTTTCAAATATACCCAGATCATCACCGACGCCTTGCTTTCCTCCCAAGCATCCACGTCGACCTCAAATCCAATACTTGAATCACGGTTCGAACTCGAATCTGAGAAGCTCGAATTGACCATCTCGCACCAAACTATTTCTGAAACCCCTCTTTGTTGTATCAACCATCGCGACTCCACTTTCTCGAGCTTCAGACAATCGTGATTTCGATTCGAATGATTCAGTAGCGAAAGAGGAAACACCATTTTATTTTGAGGTTTTAGATTTTTGGTTCATTTCAGAAGAAGGAAATTAGAAAGGGAACGATTTTATAAACGAAGGTGTGGCTTAGAAATGAATTTCGTGGCTAACTTACACCCTTTTGTTTTTAGGCTTTGGTGTTTCATCTGGGACCAAGGGAAAGGATTAGTTCAACATTTATTTTATTTATATTTAGTTTGAACCAATACAATTCTAATTAAAATAACCCGTGATACTGAACTCCTTTCTGAACCCAACCACTAACATTTTTAGGGTTATACCCCTATTTCGGACACACTGGGATAATCTCCAAAGTCTAATTCGATTGTCTTGAGAAGATACTAATTTAAATCGATTTAAATTAAATTTCAAACTAATAAATTCTTCAATAATAAATTAATAATATTATTCTAATTCAAACAGAAGCTTTTATTGATCATCTGAATTGTTTCCAATTTAGTTTTAACTTCGAATTTCATTATCTTCGTATTACATAATATAATATATTCGATATTAAATCAAAAATCGATTTTTAAATCGATAACTTAATATAAAATTTTGTTTATATTATCGACTCAATATTTAAATCCATATTAAATATTTAAAATTAACCGACGAAACATCTGGGTCATTACATGGTCATTGTAGAAATGCCTTTTCTGTTCTTTGTAACAAAAGGAACATCGTTTTAAATCAGCATGAAATATGTACAAAACAATTAATAAAGGATGTGTAAATTTACATATATTTGTACATAGTTTACAACAACCGTTCAAAAACATATATTTCTTATTTCTTATGATTTGAAATATATCTATATCCTCTTTTTAATTATTTTGGGCAATTATCAATAACTGCAGCTATTAACCATTTTGTAAGATTTTGAATCTTAAAAAAATATTAAACATAAAAGGTTTGTTTCGGTCGTTAGTTTAGACCAAAACATAAATAGTTAGTATTAATAAAATAAAATATAGTAATTCCATTAATGCACTTAAATAAATAATTATATATATATATATATATTCATACCCATCCGAATCTACGTAAAGAACGCAAATATATTATTATAATAAATGTTTGTTGTTGTTGTATGTTTGAATAGTTTATGTTTATGTGGAAATGTATATGGAAATATAATCCATAATAAATGAAAATAGGCATTATGACCCTTATAGCAATAATTAAATTTGATTTGCTATAAATAAGGTTATAAATAAAATAAAGAACATTGTAACCATCTTTGATTGGGAAAATGAATTTAATAGGATAAACATGTTAAATGGTTACAATTTGAATTATGTTAGAAGTTGTAACTCCAATTAGGGAATATATTAAATAATAAATATATGTATGTATGTATGTATGAATACTAAACAATAAATGAGGTGAATTGAAAATATAGCAATAAATGGAGTCATAATATAAAATGTAAAATTAAAATAGGACTGATGTAAATAGGACAATAAGTGCCGTAGGAGAACTTGGCTGTTAATGTCATAAATGGCATTTAATAGGTTAACTGATGCCCTAGAGAATATGTCTGTTAGGTTCATTAGTGGCAGATAACCAATTAATAATAACAAAATGGAACATTAAATGGGGATTAATGGGTAGTGGTTGTTGTAGTAAATGCTAAGTCCAATAAGTAAACCTATAGATAAGCATACTAGGATAGGAAGTTATAAATTCCTAGTAAATCTAGAATTAATATAATTTGAAATAGGAATTGGACTTAGTAGGTCAATGATGCGAGGTCAGTTGCCTTATTCGATAGAATTCTGCACTTTCGAATAGTCGGATATATGTTCAACTGATGTGAGATATCATTAACCATAAGAACCTGTGATGGTAGTTAATTATGTAATGATAGTTAATTATGTAACGATAGTTGACTAAATAACGAAGGTTATTTCCCAAAACAAGGTTTGTCTCAAGAGTGAGGTTCCCACCTACCATCCCAAAAGGGAAACCTTGGAAAGGAAATAATTCACAGCGTAGCTTATTTCGAGGTAATGGCTTCAAGTGGTCATATCCACCCTTTATAGGGTACTAAGTGAACACGTAGCTCGCCTCCCCATTTAATGGCTATTGGGTACAAATTTGGTATTTCCTAGGTTAATCTGCTTCTTCTAGGTAGTAAGTGATTGTGTTACGGGTCCGCCTTGGGAACAACTATTAAACACCGCTCCGGAGATACCAAAGGTCTATCTATCAAGCGAGAAGTATTAAGTGATTAAGGAAATTATCTAATAAGGTCAGCTAGATAGTAACAAGGGGGTCCGCTGGGGGAAGGTCATAAATGGAAAAACGCTGTCTGCCTATCCTGTAGGTAATAAATGACTGCTTATTATCTCTCGTCTAATGTGAGGCATGGTTATATGCATGAATGATGTAAGCCTTGGATTAGTCGGACTTAGTAGCTAGTGTCCACTAATTTATATTATGGAAGAAAAAACCACAGTATTTGGTATTAAGTGACCAAAAGATTCGCCTTGGGTATTAAGTGATTGTAAGTATCCTCCCTTACCTTGTATAGCAGCGAGGTCTAAAGTGAGTATATATAAATAAGTACCCTCCTTGTGTGATAGTTATAAGTTAGTTGTCCGCCTCATGATTAATTGATGGTAGTTATAAGGCTTCATACTTATGCGTGGACGATCTATCTCGGTATCACATTACCGCTAGGTGCGGAAGGTTACCTTGGGTTTTGTAGTTAGTCGTCGTGCGTGATTATCTACAAGGTTGGTTTTTAATTACTAGCTTTGTTAGACATGTTCGTTAGTTTTGACCAAAAATAGTATATTTGTGTATTATAGACAATGTTATATATTTTTCTACTAATCAAGACTTGTTGTTCTGAACACCCTCCTCATAACAACTCTCAGGTTTATCTTGGAGAAGATAGGTCTTAGCTAGTGTTCAAGTTTGGTTTCGGTTCTCCTTCTCTCATGCACAATGTTGATGCAGTGATATGCCTTAAGGTAGTCACCTTAATCGGTATTTATTATCTTATTTCATTTGTGCTATGAGTTAATTTTATTTACTCTGATTGTGCTCATGCTTGTTAACTGCAGGTACCCGATTATACTCTCTATGCTTGAATGAGTTGGAGTTTCAATTTTTGTCGAAATCCAGGCTCGAAAAAGTGTGGGTGTTACATAGCCCCTCTGGGCTTCGCGACCCGATTCTAGCTTTAAGCATGCATAAGGACTGAACGATGGCCCCGTACACGTGTAAGTAATTGAGCCATTAGGTCAAGAAGCGATTATTTCTTATTATTCCATCGTTAATCCCATCAAGAGATAACAACTTGACTTATAGGGCAAGATCGATTCGGGTTTTGAGCCATAGATGACTGCTCATGCTCTGATGTCATCTCCATGTTATCAATATATTCATGGAGACGTCCATTCCAAACATGCTCGCCTATAGCATCTTAGGAGTGCCTACACTCATGTTGTATTCCCATCCAACTCGTGAAACATACAATATTTCATTATCCTCCTTTTTTGACAATTGGCTCTCTTGATTCGGTTTTCTGTAGGTGAGCTGCCCCCGAGTGTCTAAATAAATCCTTTCTGTTGATTTAGTCAAATTAGTGTAGGAGGGGTATTTTGACCATTCTTATTCTTCCTCGGGGTTGTGCTCATTCTCAATCTCCCTTTTCCCTTTACCTAGCTTGAAATTTGCTTCAAGTGCTTCCTCATCTTTTAATGTATTTACTTCACCTTTCTTTCTGCTTGAGAATCTTCTTGATACAGGTACCCATCAGCTTCGTAATAAAATTCACCAAGACCCAATGGGGATTATCTTTCTAGACTAGCTTTGAATTCTATATTAGCAGCCGTTCCAAACACGACGCCTATTAGAACCATTGATGCTTTTGGTTTATCTATCGATGCCATTACCATATTGAATCATTCCAAGAAATACCTCAATGTTTTTTCTGCCTTAGTTCGACCGTCGTAAGCATCATTGCATTCTTCGGCCTTGCGATATAAACTCTGAACTATCCCATGAATCTATTGACGATTTCGTTCCAAGTACAGATTGATCGATTATTGAGATGCTTAAACAAGAGCATGACTAAATCTGTCAGATATGTGAAAACACTTCACAAGCAGCTCCTTAGATGCCTCTAGTACATCAATACATCCATTGTATACTGTATTCCGTCTGACGTACTGTTGGGTTTAGTTTCCCATCATAAGCAGTCAACAATGGAAACTTAAAATTCAGTGCTTTGCTTTCATTTGTTAGTTGCGAATGGGCTCTGTTAACGAGAAAAATTGTCGCATGCCAACACCCAACGTGTATGTGTAATGTGGACACAGTAAATAAGCAGTAAAGTAAGTAAATGCGGGGAGAAACTGTTTTTATAGTGGTTCGACACTAACGCCTACATCCACTTTATAATAACCATTCATCATATGATATATGATTACAATCTTGTACAAGTTTAGACGATATTAGAGTACAAAATATTATAATGGAACAACAATGTTCTTCTTCTTCCTCCTTTAGATGAGTTGACTTGGTCAACACTTTCCAAGTTTATCCTTAATGTCCAAGAAGCCCAAAAAAGCCCAATGTAGCATAATTATCCTTGTGAATGCCTAAGTGTTGATGGAAAATGTGTGGGCCATGTTTTAATTATTTTTGCCATGTCCAATGGCTAAGAAGAAGAAGGTGGCTTCCATTAGTGTGTGTTTAGAGCTCTAAAAGTCCAACAATTCCAGAGGAGAAGCCTCCAAATGAAGGCCAAGTCTTGGGGTATTTATAGGAAGGGGGTTAGGTTGGAGTAGGTATGTAACACCCCTAAGTCCCACATCGTGGAATCCTGTGTGAAGTGGGTACTTGTATAGTAGAGCCCATCTCTTACTAACGCCGAGGCCTTTTGAGGAACAAAACCCCATACCTATACGGTGGCTAAGTTGGGGACTATATCTTGCACGAACGGAGAAGCGGGCTGTTACAGTGGTATCAGAGCCAATACCCAGCCGAAATTATGGCTCATGTGTGGACCACGACGCCTGGGTGAGGTGTTTGTGAGCCAACAGGGACATTGGGCTCTGTAGGAGGGGAGAATGTAACACCCCTAAGTCCTACATCGTGGAAGCCTGTGTGAAGTGGGTACTTATATATAGAGCCCATCTCTTACTAACGCCGAGGCCTTTTGAGGAACAAAACCTCATACCTATACGGTGGCTAAGTTGGGGACAATATCTTACGCGAACGGAGGTGCGGGCTGTTAAAAGGTAGGAAACGAGACCCACAAGCCTCTAATTTCATACCCCAGAAATAGCCCCGTAACAAGAAATTCATACCCCCTGATGAGGGGTACGAAATTCATACCCCTCAAGGGATGTAATACCCTTTCAGGGGGTACGAAATTGATGGAGGAGGGGGGCAAAATCAAGTTGTTGAGGGAGACGAAGTTCTTGAATGCAAAGTGAGGGAATCCGAGGTTTTATTGGTCCGAAGTGAAGGGATCGGAGCTTCCGGTTTCGAGGAAATCGAATGAATCGGGTCTGAAATCAGGTCGATCGCGACTGGGACTGTGCCCATTGGCGCTGCGCCCGGACCCGCTTGATGGGTCGCCTTCGGCTCTTTGGCTCGGCTGACTGCTTGCATAAGAGTCATAGTGTAAAGCCTTGTAGTAGAGGTTCTTCATGCTTGAGAGTGTTACTAACGAAATACTTGACATGTGACAGCTCTGACCAAAAAGCATGTCAACAGGCTCTAATTGACGTCTTCATATCCTTAGCTAGGCAGACGACCTCTCGTTACAAGCTATATCTTCTCAAACCTTTACTCCCATCCACTGGTTACATTTCTACCCTCAGAGTCTAGGGAGGTATCCTGGTACATATCGCCCGTGTTGTTGTCCAGAGCTCCTTTCTATTGCATTCTGACCCACACTAACTGTAGTTATATTTGCATTTCCCAAGCCAGCCAGACCATCACATGCTCTAGCATCTTGTCGTTAAGGACTCGGGGGCGAACCCCTAGTTCGCATCAGACCAATAACATTCTAGGTATCCATGAAGATATCTATCTAGGATCGTCCTAGTTCTCATACCTGTCTCTTTGGTCCAATTGTGTTTTCTCTAGCATCCTACACCTAAACTCCTAGTTGTCAAGAGTCGCTCGAGTAACTCCTACATCACCTTCTCTTGACGTTCCAATCTAGCTTGCAGCCTTTGCATTGTCTCCTCCATCTTCTCTTTCATCAAGCAAATAGCAAGATCTCTATCTAAAGAAGCCTTATGGCTTCCATGATGCCCAATTCCTTCAGTGTCAGCATGAATATATCTGTTTTCTTCCTTTTAGCCATAGCTAAATCCCTTAAGTAATCCAAATCCAAGTCAAAGGTAGTCGATCTCTTTTCCTGGACAACAAAAATGTTAACACCAAAAATGGTCACTAAGACCCGCACCAATTCAATTCACAAATATTTCAGACTGCATCAATCAGAGATCACAGTTTAATAGGTGAAAGTAAATGATATAGCAAAATTTATAGTGGTTTGACGATCTAGCCAACTTTCACATAGTGTAATCAATTGTTTATTCTATAGGATTACAATTCAGTTATGATTCAAGTATATGAAAATAAATAAGTAGCTGTTGAGTTGCGAAAATGCAAAATCCTAGCCTAGGAGAGAAAAAAAGATCCTGAAAATAGGCCAAAAAATCCTCTAATTATAACTGAAGATGGGTTTGGAGCAGCATAGAAATCCGAAGAAAAAACAGGAAATCCATGAAGATTGGATCGATGAGAGCTAGGCTTGATCGATCGCCCTATGGCGTCATATCATTACCGATCTGGTTCTTGGATGGTGGACCAATCCAACCCTTTGCCAAAGGTTCCACATCTGATTTTTCATATTCTCCATCCTAGTCCCCATATTTGAATTTGGTTAAGTCCACTCTCAAGTAATTTCACGTGTTCGAGGACCTCTAGCAAGCTCTCTTAAGTCCGTGCAGTGAAAGATGATAAGACGGATCCAATGTGGGTGGAAAGGCCGATCCCGAGTTAAAGAGATCAAGGCTAATATGATGCACATTTTCTTTATATGGGGCCTCTGATCCGATGTGCATACGTTCAGGACGATCTGATCCTCAGTGGCCTGTGTCGATCTAAGGCCACATGGCATGGATGATCCAGTATGCATGAGGCCCAGACTGATCCAAGTTCATAACAGACTCTTCAATTTGATCCAAAGTCACATGCAGTGATCTGTCCGAGGTCATTGGTTTAGTCGATATGAAGTTTACCACTTTGAAGCTCCAAGTTGTTGTCGTCTTGACAATCTATCCTAGTATGTATGTGTTTGTACAAGACCATAAATCCATCCGAACTCATTTCTCAGGCTAGCTTATCATTTCTCCAGGATCTGCCTCTACTAGTGAGCAATTCATGTATCAAGATCGAAAGTAGAGTGACCTTGTAAAATGACGGGTCAACACCAATCATATTACCCATCAGCTACCCACTATTAATGGCTCAATGACTCCATTTCCTTGGACATTCACATTCACTATCTTCTCATCTCACACAATATTTTACACTAATCTACAACATCAAAAAACATTGCATAATATTCTTCCACTCCCATTGTGTATAATAGATTGTACCCAACACTCCTAATCATCATTTGTTGTCAAGTATCCTCATTACTCTTGCTTTGCAAATGTCGTTTTATCTTCTTAGGTATCATTGTCACATATGTCGACGATAACTTAACAAAAATTGTCCAAAGATGACCTAGTACTTTGCTTTCCTCTATGTACGAATTTTCATAAAGAGCCTTTAATGGTCCTCCATATGCAAACGTTCCAAATGAAGTAGTCATTATTTTTAATATTAGTTAATCTTTGATCAAAAGTTGGATTAGGTTTAAGAAAAAGTTTATTATGTTGTTTAACGGATTGCAAAATTCTAAGGAATAAATTTTAGTACAATCAAAATTTTCATTTAAAATCACCATCGATGTAAGAAGGAAAACAATTTTCCATGCATCTTTCGTTATATCTAAAATATTTTTAAATTTTGTAACAATGGCCTACAATTGATCCACCATATTGTCCACTTACTGACCAACTTGTAGCTTAGACATAGTTATTAGATCTTTTTCACGGTCTAAATAATCTTTCATCATTTCATTAAAGCTATCATCATTGTCATTAATAAATATAACATCTTTAACTAACATCATTTTTTGTAGTTTTCAATTTGTAGCACATATTTGAATGATCTTTAATAAATAAGATTGCCATGTTTATTTATAGGTGCCAAAATATATGATTAATGGAAATAGAGTGGCATGATTTGCATCACATATAACACTAGAATCCTGTTGTATGTCATGTCATCTTGATTAATGAAGATAGAATGGTTAGTGTTTCATCGCATCATGCGATATGCCAACATTGCACATTCTTTCCACTTGTGTCAGTTTGATTAACAAAGACAGAATGGATTAGTGTCTCATCACTTCAAACATTGCACCACATCGATATCTTGCCATGTATGCCAACTTGACTAATGGAGACAAACGACTTAGTGTCCCATCATATCAGATAGTATAGTCACGTTGTATTCTTCCCATACATGCTATCTTGATAAATGAAGATATAATGACTCAATGCCCTATCACTTCAGAATGTATCCATATTGTACATGTTTTGTAACACACCATTGTCCAAAACCAAAATCACAACCCTACAGATGTTGCAATCATCTTTAGTGTCGACTTTCGATGATAGATAACCAGATTTTAATAAATCACAACATTTGGATAAATGAGAGTATGAAAAACTTCACAAAATATGCATAGATAATCATTCGGTTCATACAACCCTTTCGCAACCCCATTCAAAGAACATATAAATTGTTATAAAATCCGAGAGCAACATCTGATGAAGCCCTTCGGTTAATTAGAGTTAAAATACATAGGCAATAACAATATTGCCGATACACACATAAAACAAAACAAACAACAGTGCTCCTAAATATCAATAGGCTTCTGCAGGTCTCTGGAAGCTTAGTCAATGAAGCACCTGAAAATCCTAACCCTCAACCTACTCAAATGAGCACTTGAGAGTTAAAAGGGAAAACAAAAACTTCTAGTCAGTCAACAAACTAGTATGAATAGTAATCCTTTTTACTTAACACATAGATATCTACAGTGATCACGCTACAATGCGGAACATGTTTCCTCTCGCTAGTATTAGCTACCTCCAAAAACATCCCCAGAACACCTGTACTTTGGTGGTTAGTACGAAACCACAATAACATAAGTGACTTTGTAAGATGTGCAATATGCAACAAATAATGGATTCCCCATCCACTATACTCCAGGTTTCTAATCCTACCAGTTCCTAATGATTTCCCAATCATTTTCATTCCTTAATGATTTCCCATTTAATTCGTTTTTTGTTCCATATTTTACAAGGTAACCCCCTGCTAGCAACGAAACCAAAACACCGCCCATACTCCGTGAAGCGATGGGTCTTTTCCTTTAGAACCCATCTCTTCATATTCGTCTAACGTCTGTACAACATGAAGAAACAACATCAATTTCTTATTGCAATATTCATATTGTGCAAAGCAATGGATTTCCTCCTTCTGATCCCCCTCCTATGCTGCATAAGGCAATTCTCTACCAATAACGAGACCGAAGACTTATCCATTTATTTAATTGGTTCACCCAACTCCCATTTCCCATTAGTACCCCCAATGTTTAAGTGGTTCCCTCAATTTATTTCACCTATTGGTTCCCTTAATATTCACATAAATGAAAATGTTCTCTCCATGATTTTCCACCGACAACATATACAAACTATCCACGGTGTCTCTACCAAATTCAGTAACATGTATCTCCAAAAGGAACCCCTTTCGGCTCAATAAGACAACATACTTTCACCCTGAAGGAAAACCCTTTCGATAACATTCATTATTGACTTCCGAAAGGCAACCCCTTCTGGATTAAAAAAACAATAAATCGTTTACTCTGAAGGTATCCCCATCGGCATCATACAATTCCCTTGAAAGGAACTCCTATCGAATTCATGCAATCCAGCAATCAACCAATATCTGGAGTCAAAGCCATGATGGCAGGGTATAAACGTAGAAACCTCTAACTCTTTATAAAATAATAAATAAAATTTCCTTTGTTGACATTACCGACGCTGGCTGCCATTTTATATAAAGCCTTAATCCTTTATTAAAAGATTTCTTTTGACCACGTCCATGAAAATAAATTTAGGAAAATAATTCATAAAGGCATAACTCTCTCCCGGTTCTTGTCAAAGGTATAACTCGTTATTCAAAACCGTTTCTTTCTTATAAAAATATTGCCTTTCGTCCTTGCCGAAGGGTGAAGGTGAAAGCCTCTTATGGAGAAGTCACTTTAAAAACATATAAATATTAGTATCGAAGTTCCTCTGGAAGATAAGAGGCGGATGTCTGAATACTTCTTATATAATATGTATATGATATTCCATGTATCCAGCGATGCAAAAGATGACTTCAAAGAGTATTGAAACATTACTTCCAGCAGAGCACTGGCATTGGCAATAATATAGTTAAGTTTGACTTATTTCCTTTAATAATGTACTTTTTACTTATCCACCGTATTTTTTGAATTTTCATTGGCTTATAAATTAAAATATTGACCGTATATAGCTTGTTTACAGTACTTTTATACTAGGCACGTATAAATTATTTATACATATATTTTAATCTTTTTAATCAACATGCAAGACTTTCCTAAGCAATTAAAACATAATAACTTCATAACTAATTCATACAATCATGAAAAATTATTAAGTTTGAACTTGTCTCATATAACAAACATTATACAAAAAATTCATTTTATGATTTATATCTATAGGTTTTTCCCTAAAACCTAACCAATTTTATGTATATAAGAAGCATATAAACCTATCAACCATCACTAATGATTTTACACCAATTAACATCATAAAAATCATGAAAAAACATCATTAACAAAAAAAGATTTCGACTATTTCTCCAATGGGAGAAACACATGGGTAAGAGTACAATTCACCTTTATTAGTTGAGGTTTTGAGATTTGTATGTTTCCAATCTTTAAATCCTAACGTTTTCTCTTTTCTTCTTCCTAGCTTATTGGTCAGCCACCATGGTTCTCTTTTAAATTTTTGGAGTGGATGAAAAGTGAAAAAAATAGTAGCAGGACACGAGTAGGTATAGAGGTTGAAAGTCTACTCTTTTCCCCCTTCATATGCCCTCCCTTGAACAATTCATTTGTTTTTAAGGCCAACCAGCTAATTAATTCATTAACCACAAATCTCATTGCCTCCTTCACCATATTATTCTTATTTAATTTAACCAATTAAATTCATAAGAAGAGGAAACAAAAGCATATGGGTTGTCATGGATAGACAAACCAAGAGTGCTCATTTTATTCCTGTGAAGTCTTTTAGGATGGCACCTGTTTTGGTTGAGTTATTCATGAAGAATATTGTAGGGCTTCATGGAGTTTCTAGTAGTGTCGTAAGCGACATGGATCTGTTGTTTATGAGTGAGTTTGGGAAAAGTTTGCATAAGGTAATGGATATAAAACACATGATGAGTACGACATATCACCCACATATAGATGGGTAAACCGAGTGAGTGAATAAGGTACTGGAATATTTTCTAAGGGCATGTGTTCTGGACTTTAGTGGTTCTTGAGAGGACCACTTTCTTTGGTGGAATCTTCCTATAATGATAGCTTTCAGGCTATTAGTAAGAATGGCGCCTTTCGAATCTTTATATGGAAGAACATGCAAATCACCATTATATTGGCTAGAGATGGGCGACATGCTAGTTCTTGGTCTAGAATTAGTAAGAGAATCCACAAAGAAGATTGAGATCATTCGGTGTCGGACGACGAAAGTTCAATTCAGGCAGAAGAGTTACGCGGATATAAAACATAAGGATTTGAAATTCTCCATTGGAGAAAGAGTTTTATCAAGATATCACCAATGAAAGGCGTTTTCCATTTTGGAAACCAGGGAAGATTACATCAAGGTTTGTTGGGCCTTTTCTGGTTTTGGAAAGAACTGGAAAGCTTGCCTGTCAATTGGAGCTATCGGATAGACTCACAGGATGCTAATGTGTTTCATGTATCACAATTGCGGAAGCATGTACATGAGCCTATGCTACCATCGATCGAAGAGTATTGGAAGAGTTGGTAGTGAACCATTATTTGACTATCATAAGGCAACTGGTTCGTGTTGTAAATTGAGACAAAAGGAAATTAAGAACCAAGACACTTAAATTGGTGAAAGTTTAGTGGAGTTCCGACGAAAGAAATTATACTTTAGAGATGGAGGCTAGGATTAGAAAGGCTTTGCCTGATATTCTTTTGGTAAGGTCTATATTTCTTTATAGATTGGTTACTATTGGGGAATGCTAGTATATGTTTCGATAGCATCCTTCCAGATTTTCCATGATTGCTTTGCATGTTTTATCCTTGATTGAATTTTAGGGACAAAATTGTTTTAAGGAGGTGAGGATTTAATACCTCTAAAATTTGATAACATTATTTATGAATTTAATTGGTTAAATTAAATAAGAATAATATGGTGAAGGAGGCAATCCATATGCTTTTGTTTCCTCTTCTTGATCTCAGCAATCCATTGATGAAATGCATGATTAATTAAATTAAATAAGAATAATTTAATTGGTTTGTCTATCCATGACAACCCATATGCTTTTGTTTCCTCTTCTTGATCTCAGCAATCCATTGATGAAATGCATGAATATCGAATTCCACTTCCAAACTGGAATCCCAATGATTGTAACAAACCATTAGGCTTTTGATGCTTGGCTTTCCCCTGTTGACAATTCATACATTGCATTACTTGTTACTACCAAAACTAACTCCTAAACAGGCTTACGGTTAAGGGGTATCGGATGAACACAAGCACGGAAGAATCCTCCGAAAGCAAAAAAGCCAAACACCAGAGGGAACTCAAAAGTACAGAATATCGGCAGGGTGTATCCGGCAGGGTGATTCTATAACAAAAGGTCATCTAAGTTAGAAGCTAAGAAAGGGTTGAGGCAAGAGCTCCGCTAATCGAGACCCTGAAAGGCGGAGAGGATGTCGGTACTAACCTACTTAACATCGATACATCAGGAGATAAAGGCATTAAAGATGCTAAGCCTAAAGTGCCCAAGCGTTATCCGGAACTACCCTCTGAAATATTCAAATACCGGAAGGTCGCTCTATTAAACAATGAGTAAAACACCGAAAGCTAGCTTCTAGAAGGCTAGACGCCTTCCGAAAGCTCTACCGGAAGGAAAACCGAAACCCTAGAGGGGTACAGGCTATCCATACTAATCTGCCTAGTGTCGACACCGACAAGGGTTCTGAGCCGGCATCTATCTACATATATCACGAGGGCAAGCTTCTCAAAGTATTCATGAGAAAACTGGAAGCCTATACCAGCAAGCTATAAACGGGAGCAAAAATGTCCTCCGAAAGCCATTTACATCAACAAGCTCATATCTATCTCAGAAAAACTTCAATTGACCAGGACCCTCACTCCGGAAGCTATAATCAGCATCATAAAGGCGGCCGGATGCTAAACATCCGAGATCAAGGAGAAAAGCGGCTGACGGAGGCTTCTGCAAGCCCAACAGACCAACAATGGAAGGGGCCCCAAATCTTATATAAATAAGACCCTAGGGGTCATATTTTAGAGGACAGATTCTTCATTTCTCAATCTTTTTTCTTCTTCCCTGAGGAGCAAACCCTAATTTCCAAATCGGATTGGGGATTTCTTCAACTCTTGTAATACGTCTATAGTTTATGAATGGAGAATTCGGAGACTTAAACATCTTGTGATTTGATAATCTTATTATGCCATTTATGATGAAACAGAGAGTTAACACTAACCTTTCGCATGAAAAAGTTGTTCATGACACCTTCATAAAGGAGGAAAGGCTTCGTGGGAACCCGAAGCCTTCCCCTTTTTACCTCGAGGATTGGCAACGTGAATCAACCCTCTCATAATGAGTCTAACGCTACTCAACCCCGGAAAAGATGCGATCTACAGGCTTATGACTTGATCACTAACACAACCAAGGCCCTTCGGGATGGCTTGATGCGGAAGGATCATTTGAGTTAATAAGCATTGCAGTATCCTTATCTTCCGAATATCAAGAAGCATTAGCCTGTTTTCCTCTTTTTAAAATGTACATCATATTACCCATGATCTAGATGGTAACTGATTGCACAAGGCTTCAGTTGTGCCAAACTAAATAACCCTTCTTCAAGGAACTTCAGAACTCCATAGTCCTGCAAGCGTGATATTCACCCCTTGAGAGAAGAATAACTAATCTTCAGAATGAAGATTTTTATACTTAAGAAAGGGTTGATTTAGCTAAGGAGCACTAACCCCAGATTGTCTTTCAATAACCCTAAATCATTGCTGCATCAGTTTTCCTAAATACATGTTCTATATAACTTATCTCGGATGTTGACGGAAAATATCGTTAACATTACTCATAAGCCAACTTTCCTCTTCATTCCTTCTTAGAAGAAGCTTTTCGTCATGTCTCATACATCTTGATCCCTTAGTTATGTATCGTAAACATAGAGCGATGATACTCTCTATGAACTTCCTTCCTCAGATCACCGACCTTTGGAACACATAGTCTTCCTCTCTTCTGTAACCATCTGTTTCGGTTAAGAGTGAACTTCCTAAGGCAATCCAAACTTCCGTTTCAGCTCTGAGCTCACTTAACCTTTTGGCTGATCCTCTTCTTTTCTAAAATCCATCTTCTCAATCAAAGCTGGTCGATCCTCTAAGCACGACACCATCGGTGTACCTCCACTAGAACTAACTATTTACCTAATCCTCACATTAAATGTAACTTTTCTAAGTCTTTCCATTCATTCAGCATGGCTGACACCATCCCATGGTGTCTCCTAGTAAGGGCATTTACAACCTTATTCATTTTCCAATAGGTATACTCTATGCCAAAGTCATATGTCGCCAAGAACTCCAACCATCTCTACTATCGTATATTCGATTCCTTTTGAGAAATAAATTTCTCAAGGACTTATGGTATGCGAACAACTCAAATATTTCACCTAGCAGGTAATGCCTTTAAATCTTCAAGGCAAAAACAACAGAAGTTAATTGGATATCATGAGTTGGGTATTAGACTTCACGAGGTCTCAGCTGTCGAGAAGCAAAAGAAATAACCCTTCCCTTCTGCATCAGAAAAACACTTGGCCCTGTTCCGCATGCATCCGTGGAAACAACCAAACCCTGTTTTCCTTCTAGCACTATTAGCAAAAGAGTATTAGTCAACAAATGCTTAAAATTCTGGAATGTTTCCTTACACTTATTAGACAAAACAATCTTAACATCCTTTCTGTTTAGCTTAGAGATCAGTGTCACTATCCACGAAAAGTCCTTGATAAACCTTTAATAGTACTCGACCAATCACAGAAAGCTTCACCTCCGTAACACTTTCAGGCCTTTTCTAACTAATAGTAGAATCAACTTTCATAGGAACCACTGACAATCCTTCTTCTGAAATCATGTGACCAAGAAACTTCACTTTCTTCTCCCAAGACTGACACTTAGAAAACTTAGCTTTCAAATAGTGCTTCCGAAAAGTCTCCAGCACTAGATAAAGGTGAATTCCATGTTCTTCCGCATCCTTCGAATACAATAGAATATCATCAATGTAAACAACCACAAATTTATCTAATTATTCCTGAAATTACCAGTCCATCAAATCCATGAACAAAGCTGGCTCGTTCATCAATCAGAAAGGCATAGCCATCCATTCGTATGATCCATATCTGGTATGCACAGTCAATGGAACACTCTCTTCCATTACCCTCAATTGATGAAACCTAGTTGCCAAATCCAATAAACAAAACACTTTAGCTCCGCTCAACTGATCAAACCGATCATTAATGCACAGTAAATGATACCTATTTTTCATTGTCCTTTGGTTAGGCTTTTGGTATTCAATACACATTCTCATGGTCCATGGAGCTTCTTCACCAACATTGTTGATGCGCTCCAAGGAGAACACTTAGAAGAATGAAGCTTTTACATTTTAACTCAACAAGTTGCACCTTTAACTCCTTCATCGTTGAAGGGGCTATTCGGATAGACATCCCACATATTGGCCAGCTTCCGACATAAAAACAATTTGGAACTCAATTTCTCTTTTCGACTATGATCCTTCCACTGGCTTGAAGGCGTCAAAAATTCCTTTACAATAGGAATGTAACCTATATGTTTATCTAATTCTAAACCGTACATAAAAGAAAACATCTACTAGTGACACATAAAAGCGAACCACTTCTTCTTTTTCTTCTAGGGCTTTCCCTCTTTCTGAGCCTTCCCGCCCTTGAAGAATGTAACACCCCGAATTTTCTGTTAATAGTAAATTAACAAATTGAAGTATAATTAATTCTAAATGAAAGAGTTAAGGGAAACGGGTTACGCAATTGCGTTCTCTCGGAATTTTGTTTGAGATAGAGTCCGAGTTTGCGTAAGTCGGACTCCGTATGAAGGAGTTATAACCTCCGGAAGTTTCAGAATTCAATTTAAAATTCAAACGGTTCATAATGCAGTTCGAAATTCGAAAACAGACCCAAACTGGGTTGGGCGGGAATTTTCCCGCCCAGGACCCAGGTCGACCTGGGGGTCGACCTGCCCAGTTGACCTGGTCAGGCCCTGGCTGGCCGGTCGGGTTCAGGTCGAATTTCTGAGCTCTGGTGTGTCACTAGGGCTGACTTGTCACTTTCTGATTGGCTTCTATTGAGATGGATGACCTTGATTAACTCTAGCTTCATCGACGGCTCTAATTAGTTTGAAATTCTATATAAACAACCTTAGTCTATTCACACAAATAAAATAGAGCAAGAGCCGTCATGCTGCTGGAAGGAAGCCAAGAGTAGCCTCCACTTGAAGAAAGATTAGAGACGAGCAAAACTAAAGTAAAAACAAGAATCAATCAACGTTTATCTACCCAAAGGAAAGCATTGCAAATTCAGAACTCAGAATCCAGAATTCAAGTTCGTCGTTTGTTGTAAGTATAGTGATTTTTCCTTAAGATTTGATTCGATGTAAAATGGAAATGGAATTGTGCTATTGTATAACGACGATGTTAATTCATATCTATATGTTGCAATGATTGTGTTGTGAATGGTATTGGCTATTTGTGGTATAATTGACTTGATGTTGGATCCATTAGAACGTTTGTGGATTAATCTAGTTGATGTTGGATCTATTCAAATTCACATACAAGTTATTTGGTTCATATCTACACCTATATGTTTAGGTGATTATGACAAGTTATATGTTGTACAATAGAATTTCTATGCCTAAATGATTAAGTTCATATACATGCTCATATGTTTATATAAAAGTTGCAAAGTTCATAATTGGATCCATGCCAAGATCCATTTTAATACAAGTTTCATGTTATAGTTGTAAACATGATTGGATCTAGTTCATACATGTGATAAAATTATACATACTTTATGAACATGTCATACTCTTGTCATATGCTAGTGATGTTAGATGTTATGCCTAGATCTAAACATGTTTAGGCTTATGTTGTCTAAATCATATGCTAATTCATGTGACACCTGTTTAGTTAGAATTCCCTTTTCAATGCAAGTTCACATGACAAGTTGAAAGCCATGATTTAGTCTATGTTGCAAAATCACGTATATGTATGTTGATTTAGTCTACGTTGCTAGTTCACACCTATGATATCCATGTTGACTATTTTGCAAGTTCACACCTATGATGTTCATATTGACTATGCCGATAATGCCAATTTTACACCTATGTCATGTTTATGTTTATGAATTTCTTTATGCCAATTTTGTGTATGTTAAATTAGGTTAAGTTTCTAGCCTAATATTATATGTTAAAAATCATGCGGACGAAAAATTAGCCTAAGATTGTTAGCCTAAAAATTAGACGGGGTAACGTTGGGAAAAATTGGTAATTATAGGAAACTTGACATAAATTGGTGAAAAATATATGTATTGGCATGTTTGTCACATGCCAAAATTGGTGGCATTTAAATGGTGTAAATCCTTATACCAAAAATGATGAACTTGGAAAGTGGGCCATAACATTTAATTGTTAACAAATTTACATATAATAAGTAATAGAGACAAAATTGTAAATTTAGAAAATACGAGTATGCTTAACCCGAGGTTGGATTGAGTTGTGATGTAAACCTGCCCGGACCCGCCCGGCTGTCCAGTAGTCACAACAATACCTATCCAATGTGAGAGGTTATGCATTGAGCACAATAAGGACCCGAGGTTAGACCGAGTTACGGTGTAAACCTGCCTGGAACCGACCGGCACATCCAGTAACCGTAGCAATATCTGTCTAATGTGAGTGGTCGGTGCTTTAAAAAGCTAAGGACAGACAGGTCAGGATGGTAGGGTTAAGTTAACTAAAACACTTAACCAATTCAACATGTTAATTAAACTGATGGGTGGGGTTAGGTAAATACAGACACTTAACCACTTAACATGTTTGACTAGAAAACCCTAGTAACGGGGACCCATTTCAGAAATAACCCAATTAGGTATCATGGTACCCTGAAACTAGGCAGGGTGGGCACGATTACTGGGCTGATTGTAAGCGGTCAAAAGCGACGGCGGTGGGTGCAACAGTGTGGTTTCTAACGGAGTGCGGGCGTGCACACACTTCGGAGCAGACAAACAGGGCACTGGGGGCGCCAGTAGTATAACCTATGCATTCTAGAATGGTGTTGGGCCGCCACCATGGGACTTGATACACCCCATGGTGGGACTAGCATAGGTATCTACAATCATTGGGGGTCATATGACACGTATGATTTTGCGAGTAGGAGCCGATCTTTAGAAAGGGAATCTCTTCACCTCGATCATGGGGTGCCAGCTGAGATAATGCAAGTAGGTGCAGAGATATAGTGTGGGGAGCGATAGTATATTCGTTTCAAACTACTTTATGTATATGATACTTTCCTATTTCCAGTTTATACCTATCATGCCCTTTTTCTTATTCTCATACTGAAGAGTCACTAGACTTACCAGGCTTTATGTCTGACTCTATTTTTCTTTCGTCTTCTTTTCTTCCGTCCCCCCCAGGTCCACAGGGAGGAAACAACCCAGCTTAGTCAGACTCTTTGCAAGCTTCAAGATAGTAGATGTATGGTTTGGACTCTCTTCCCTTGGCTATGGCTTTTGGACACGTTCTATGGGGATTTATGCAGCTTTTCTTATGTTTTATGCTTCTTTATTTAATAATCAAGGCAGAAATGATGATGTAATGTTTTGGAAGTTATTATGAGACAATTATGGAAATGTTTTGTATGAACACATATTTATGAAATAAAAGTCCGTTTGTTTTCCGCTGCTTATATATATGTGTTTATATATCTGTCTTACGTTTATCTGTGACTTTTACTTATAAACCTCCACGAAGTTAAGGCATTCCTTTTGTGAGTGACCTTAATGGAGGTGGGGTGTTTCACTTGGTATAAGAGCACAGGTTTACCAGATTAGATAAAGGTTTTTGAAACTATTTTCAAAAAGAAGTTTAAAGAAGCATTGTTTTCAAGAAAAAGCGTTGTTTTTAAAAGGCATAATTCCCCAAAGCCATATGCACTATCTCTTTCTATCCTTTGTCTTGAATACTTTCTTTTTTGTTCCAGCATGTCTGGAGATCTTAACCTTCCGAAAGGAGTACCGATACCCGGCTGGTTCC
This sequence comes from Allium sativum, assembly GCA_030737875.1. NCBI lineage: Eukaryota > Viridiplantae > Streptophyta > Magnoliopsida > Asparagales > Amaryllidaceae > Allium > Allium sativum. Next base: position 686,851,663 of record CM060919.1, read on the forward strand.
GAAGGTACCTAGAGGCTAGGGCCAATGGTGCGGGCCCAGCAGACATTCCTTCTCTCACAGTGGCAGCGGTTCCTCCTCCTCCTCCTCCTCGTGGAAATACTTTCGCTAAGACGTGTAGAGACTTCAAGGCTATGGGTGGAAAGGACTTTTATGGAACTGAATCCTTTGTGGTAGCAAGGAACTGGCTGAAGGAGACCAAAGATTTGTTTGTCATCTTTGAAGTTGACAACAGGCAAAAGATACATCTATCAGTGTGGTTGCTTAAAGACGAAGCTTCTTATTGGTGGGAAGTTACCCATGCTGAGAGGCCAGTGGAGACTTGGGAAGATTTCAGGATGAAGTTTGAGATGAAATTCCTCTACCAAGCTGAAAGAAGCCTGCAAATTGAGAAGTTCCTAACTCTTAAACAAGGAAGTATGACGATCAAGGAGTATGTCAATCAGTTTAATCAGCTGGCTAGATTTGGGCTGGATTTAGTAAACACCCAACATAAGAAGGCCCTTCGCTTCGTCAAAGGTCTGAATGAGCCTCTACACAGCCTTGCAATGACCCATATACCCATGGGAGCGACTTATGAAAGCTTGGTGGACATGGCGCTGCTACACGAGGAAGATAAAGGCAAGAAAGAGGCAAAGGTGGAAGTGCCTCAGGAAAAGAAAGAGGGTTTACAGGCTAAGAAGACAGACTTCAGGAAAGGCGGGAAGAACAACAAATCCCATGAAAAGAGAAGGTGTAATTTCTGTAGCATTGTTGGACATATAGCGAAAGACTGCAGGAAGAAGAAGGCAAAGATGATTGGTGGTTGTTTCCATTGTGGAGAGACTGGACACTTGGCTAAGGACTGCCCAAAGAAGCGGGGGCAGGGACAGAGGACTGGATCCACCTCAGGGGGACAGGTTCACGCGCTGGTGGCACCTCCGCAGGAACAAGGTAGAAATATTTCCGTAGAAAGCTTAGTTTATCTCTATGATCATCCAGTTCACACTCTCTTTGATTCCGGTGCATCACACTCCTTTATTTCATCTGCTTTAGTAGAATCTCTACACCTAGACACTAGTATGATAGAAGATCCCTTGGTTGTTTCAAATCCAATTGGGGGCTCAGCTTATTTGTCAATGGTTTGTTTGGATTTTAAAATCTCTATTCTAAGTGTTGAATTTAGATTGTTTTGGGTTTCTCGGGATATGGACTGATCTTAGGCATGGACTGGTTATCCAGTAATGGCGCCATTCTTGATTGTGAGAAAAGAGTGGTTAGACTCTTGACTCGGCTCGGTAACACTCTAGAAATTTCTTGTAATCCCTTGAATGCTGTTATGCTTAGTTATCTAGAGTCGCTTGATGCTTCTGTTGAGAATTTGCAGTCGGTTAGAGTGGTCCGGGAATATCCGGATGTCTTTGAAGAGGTGAAGGGCTTACCTCCGAAGCGGGAAATAGACTTCTGCATATATCTTGTTGATAATGCAAAGCCCGTAGCTTTGCCTGTTCGACACATGGCTCCAAAGGAGAGAAAGGAGCTCAGTAAGCAAGTTAAGGAGCTTCTCGAGAAGGGGTTTATAAGGCGTAGTATCTCGGAATGGGGTGCTCCAATGGTGTTCGCCACCAAAGCAGATGGTTCACTACGTCTTTATGTTGATTATATGGAGCTAAACAAGCTAACTAAGAAGAATAGACACTCGCTTCCCCGAATAGACGATTTGTTTGACCAGCTTGTAGGTGCGTCGGTCTTCCCCCAACTTGATCTGGCTACTGGGTTCCATCAGCTAAGGGTAGCTGAAGATAGTATTGATAAAACGACGTTTAGAACCCCAGACGGTTTCTTCGAGTGGCTTGTCATGCCTTTCGGCTTGACAAACGCACCCGCTTATTTCATAGACCTAATGAGCTGGGTGTTCATAGAATTCGTCAACAAGTTTGTGGTTGTCTTCGTAGATGATATTTTGATCTTCTCAAAAAATGAGGAAGAACATGCTCAGCATCTGAAGGAGATCATGGAAACTCTTCGAGTTCATCAGCTAAAAGCCAAATTCTCCAAGTGCCACTTCTGGAGAGAAGAAGTAAGGTTTCTTGGACATATAGTGTCCAAAGAAGGGTTAGCTGTGGACCCCACGAAAGTGGTGGCAGTGCAAGATTGGAAGACACCAAGAAATGCAACCGAAGTCTGAAGCTTTCTTGGGCTAGCCGGTTTTTACCGAAAGTTCATTAGAGATTTCACGAAAATCTCAGCTCCACTCACAAGGCTAACAAAGAAGAATCTAGCATTCGCTTGGGATTTGGACTGTGATATAGCCCCAGTTCTGACTTTGCCTGATGGAAGCAAGACATTCACAGTGTACACGGATGCTTGTGGTACGGGACTAGGCGCTGTTCTGATGCAAGAAGGGAAGGTAGTGGCTTATGGTGGAAATCAATTGAAAGTTCATGAAAAGAACTACCCAACCCACGATCTTGAGTTGGCCACCATCATCTTTGCGCTTAAGTCTTGGCGCCATTATCTCCTAGGTGAAAAGTTCGAATTATATACTGACCATAAATCGTTGAAGTATCTTTTCTCACAGAAAGATCTTAACTTGAGGCAGCAAAGGTGGATGGAGTTCCTTGCCTCGTATGACTTTGAGATTTCGTATACTCCTGGCAAGGGCAACATAGTAGCCGACGCCTTGAGCAGAAAGAAGCTGACATTAAGCCCTCTCTTTGTAGAAAGGCAAAGTTTGGAGTATATAGCCAGTTTTGACTTTAGGCCCTCCTCTGATTTTGTACCTGGTTTGTTGGCATCACTAGAAGTACGGCCCACTCTTTTAAACTCAATAGGGGCCACACAACGTGAATACCTTCAGCTTGTGGATGTGATTGATAAACTAATTAGGGGTGAAACTTCCAGTCACCTCAATAGGTACTCCATCGATGATAAGGGTTGGCTGAGGCGAGATGGAAGATTATGCGTCCCACAAGCAAGGGATTTAGTAAAAATGGTTCTCGAGGAAGCACACCATTCCAAGATGACAATACACCCAGGTGGAGACAAGATGTACAAGGACGTAAAGAGAGTTTTCTTTTGGAGTGGCATGAAAAAGGATGTGGCAGACTTCGTTTCTAAGTGCATGCTATGCCAACGGGTTCATCCTCTAGAAGTCCCGCAGTGGAAGTGTGATAACATTTCAATGGACTTCATTGATGGATTGCCTAGGTCAAGAAGGGGCAATACTAGCATTTGGGTAATAGTGGACAGGCTCACAAAAAGCGCCCACTTTATACCTATCAAGAGTAGGACTGCCTCGTATCTAGCTTCTCTTTATCTCAAGGAAATAGTTCGACTTCATACTCTCCAGCATAGTTAGTGACCAAGATCCTATCTTTACGAGCGAATTTTGGCGGAGTCTGCAAGAAGCTGTAGGCACACATTTATGCTTGAGCACGGCCTATCACGCCCAAACCGATAGTCAGACGGAAAGGGTGAACAGAGTATTAGAAGATCTTATGAGACTGTGCGTCCTTGACTTCGGAGGGACATAGGAGGATCATCTTCCTTTAGTGGAATTCGCCTACAACAACAGCTACCAAGCCACTATCGGCATGGCGCCCTTCGAAACTTTGTACGGAAGACCGTGCCGATCACCGACTTGTTGGTGGGAGTCTACAGATAAGCTTATACTTGGGCCAGGCATGATTAGAGAGACTTCAGAAAAAATGGATCTGATACGAAAGAGAATGAAGACTGCCCAACATAGACAGAAATCCTACGCAGACAAAAGAAGGACCGACCTTGAATTTGAGGTTGGGGACAGGGTTTTCCTTAAGGTATCTCCTTTAAGGAACGTCGTTCGCTTTGGATCCGCAGGAAAGCTAGCACCAAGATTTGTAGGACCATTCCCTATCATCGAGAAGATTAGGAAAATGGCTTATAGAGTAGAGCTGCCCGAAAAGTTGACTGGAATTCACAATGTCTTTCACGTTTCTCATCTCCAGAAATGTTTACATGAATCTACGGAAGTGGTGGAGCCAAGCATTCTAGAAGAAGCCGAAGTGGAACGCGAAGCAACTGCGAGGAGAGTTCCAACCTGCATCTTAGGAACTGAAGTGAAAAAGCTGCGCAACCGCGAAGTCAAGCTTGTCAAAGTCCAGTGGAGCGACGCCAAAGAAGACGCGACTTGGGAAACTGAGGACAGAATACGCGCGGCCTACCCTTTTCTTTTTGAGGGTACATCTTTGATTTCTCTTTTTTCCTTAATTTGTTCTTGTATCTATCTTTTTAGGTATATCCCCTCGATATTATCCTTTATCCTTAGGTAGAAACCCCTTTGGATGTAAACATGTAATTGAAACATGTTATGATTGATGGCTGCAAGTGGTTGCTACTGGTTGCTCGTGGATGCATATACACACACAACCTAGGTTTCAGATCGGCTCAGTCACTTCATATTGCATATGCATATATGTATTTAAATTGTATGTGGCTGAAACTTGATATGTTGTCATATGGATGTCGCATTTGTATGAATGGTTGCGCACTCATGTAGAATTATGAGTAGGGAAAAGTTTGCATACATAATGGATTCATGACACTAACATGATTCGCATTAAGGAGGTCAACTGAATTAGTAGACCGCCTAATTTTTGCATTAGATAAGGACATGTACACACACTATGCATATGATCATGAAGCATTAGAAGTCTTTTAAGGACAATAGACACCTGTGTTTGTTGGTTGAGTAGATGGACGATTGGATATTAGGATATACGTTCTTTCAGACTTGAAGATTTCGGGGACGAAATCCTTTAAGGAGGGGAGAATGTAACACCCCAAATTTTCTGTTAATAGTAAATTAACAAATTGAAGTATAATTAATTCTAAATGAAAGAATAAGGGAAACATATTATGCCATTGCGTTCGTCTCGGAATTCTGCTTGAGATAGAGTCCGATTTTGCATAAATCGGACTCTGTATGGAGTTATAACCTCCGGAAGTTTCAGAATTCAATTTAAAATTCAAACGGTTCATAATGCAGTTCGAAATTCGAAAACAGACCCAAACTGGGTTGGGCGGGAATTTTCCCGCCCAGGACCTAGGTCGACCTGGGTGCCTAGTCGACCTGGTCAGGCCCTGGCTGGCCTGGTCGGGTTCTGGTCGAATTTCTGAGCTCTGGTGTGTCACTAGGGCTGACTTGTCACTTTCTGATTGGCTTCTCCTGAGATGGATGACCTTGATTAACCCCAGCTTCATCGACGACTCTAATTAGTTTGAAATTCTATATAAACAACCTTAGTCTCAACCTAAATTCACACAAATAAAATAGAGCTAGAGCCCTCATGCTGCTGGAAGGAAGCCAAGAGTAGCCCCCACTTGAAGAAAGATTAGATTCGAGCAAAAATAAAGTAAAAACAAGAATCAATCAATGTTTATCTACCCAAAGGAAAGCATTGCAAATTCATAACTCAGAATCCAGAATTCAAGTTCGTCGTTTGTTGTAAGTATAGTGATTTTTCCGATGGGAATAAAATTAAGATTTGATTCGATGTAAAATGGAAATGGAATTGTGCTATTGTATAACGACGATGTTAATTCATATCTATGGGTTGCAATGATTGTGTTGTGAATGGTATTGGATGTTTGTGGTATAATTGACTTGATGTTGGATCCATTAGAATGTTTGTGGATTAATCTAGTTGATGTTGGATTTACTCAAATTCACATACAAGTCATTTGGTTCATATCTACACCTATATGTTTAGGTGATTATGACAAGTTATATGTTGTACAATAGAATTTCTATGCCTAAATGATTAAGTTCATATACATGCTCATATGTTTATACAAAAGTTGCAAAGTTCATAATTGGATCCATGCCAAGATCCATTTTAATACAAGTTTCATGTTATAGTTGTAAACATGATTGGATCTAGTTCATACATGTGATAAAATTATACATACTTTATGAACATGTCATATGCTAGTGATGTTAGATGTTATGCCTAGATCTAAACATGTTTAGGCTTATGTTGTCTAAATCATATGCTAATTCATGTGACATCTGTTTAGTTAGATTTCCCTTTTCAATGCAAGTTCACATGACAAGTTGAAAGCCATGATTTAGTCTATGTTGCAAAATCACATATATGTATGTTGATTTAGTCTACGTTGCAAGTTCACACCTAGGATATCCATGTTGACTATTTTGCAAGTTCACACCTATGATGTTCATATTGACTATGCCGATAATGCTAAGTTTACACCTATGTCATGTTTATGTTTATGAATTTCTTTATGCCAATTTTGTGTACGTTAAATTAGGCTAAGTTTCTAGCCTAATATTATATGTTAAAAATCATGCGGACGAAAAATTAGCCTAAGATTGTTAGCCTAATAATTAGACGGGGTAACGTTGGGAAAAATTGATAATTATAGGAAACTTGACATAAATTGGTGAAAAATATATGTATTGGCATGTTTGTCACATGCTTAACCCGAGGTTGGATTGAGTTGTGATCCGAACATGCCCGGCTGTCCAGTAGTCACAACAATACCTATCCAATGTGAGAGGTTAAGCATTGAGCCCAATAAGGACCCGAGGTTAGACTGAGTTACGGTGTAAACCTGCCCGGAAATAACCAGCACATCTAGTAACCGTAGCAATATCTGTCTAATGTGAGTGGTCGGTGCTTTAAAAAGCTAAGGACAGACAGGTCAGGATGGTAGGGTTAAGTTAACTAAAACACTTAACCAATTCAACATGTTAATTAAACTGATGGGTGGGGTTAGGTAAATACAGACACTTAACCACTTAACATGTTTGACTAGAAAATCCTAGTAACGGGGACCCATTTCAGCAGTAACCCAATTAGGTATCATGGTACCCTGAAACTAGGCAGGGTCGATCACTGGGCTGATTGTAAGCGATCAAAAGTGACGGCGGTGGGTGCAACAGTGTGGGTTCTAACGGAGTGCGGGCATGCACACACTTCGGAGCAGACAACAGGGCACTGGGGGCATCAGTAGTATAAACTATGCATTCTAGAATTATGTCGGGCCGCCACCATGGGACTTGATACACCCCATGGTGGGACCAGCATAGGTGTCTACAATCATTGGGGGGCGTATGACAATAGGAGCCGATCTTTAGAAAGGGGATCACTTCACCTCGTTCATGGGGTGCCAACTGAGACAATGCAAGTAGGTGCAGAGATATAGTGTGGGGTGCGATAGTATATTCGTTTCAAACTACTTTATCTTAGTGTATGATACTTTCCTATTTCCAGTTTATACCTATCATGCCCTTTCTCTTATTCTCATATTGAAGAGTCACTGACTTACCAGGCTTTATGTCTGACTCTATTTTTCTTTCGTCTTCTTTTCTTCCGTTCCCCCTAGTCCACAGGGAGGAAACAACCCAGCTTAGTCAGACTCTTTGCAAGCATCAAGATAGTAGATGTATGGTTTGGACTCTCTTTTCTTGGCTATGGCATTTGGAGATGTTCTATGGGGATTTATGCAGCTTTTATTATGTTTTATGCTTCTTTATTTAATAATCAAGGCAGAAATGATGATGTAATGTTTTGGAAGTTATTATGAGACAATTATGGAAATGTTTTGTATGAACACATATTTATGAAATAAAAGTCCGTTTGTTTTCCGCTACTTATATATATGTGTTTATATATCTGTCTTGTGTTTATCTGTGACTTTTACTTATAAACCTCCACCGAAATTAAGGCATTCCTTTTGTGAGTAACCTTAATGGAGGTGGAGTGTTTCAAAGAACTTACTTTTTTTTCCTGGTAGCCTTATTACCCTACCTCCGCAAGCATCTCTTCGTTACGAATGTCCATCTTCAACACCACATCATTGTTGTCTCGCAAGCAAGGCATTATTGCTTTCACAGACTCAAATCTCACCCCTTTGATGAATTTCTCATTCCTCTATATGAAAGTGTCAGTTATCGCCCAATAATAGCGAGATAGTTCATCAAATCCAGCGGCATACTCCACCATTTTAATATCTCATTACTTCAAATCAGCAAATTTGTTCATCATCATTAACTAGGAAGCTTCCCACACCAAACTTTCACTAAGCCTCCTTTAGAAATCTTCCAAATAGATTCCCTCTTTCGGTGTCGTAACTGTAACATGGTTCCAGCAATGCAAAGAATCATTTTATAGTTGTCTGGAGGCCAATCTTCTCTTCTGCTCATCATCCAAGCATTAGTCCCCGAAGGCTTTTTCGCAATGTAACAACCAGGTATCCACAGCAATAGCTTCCTTCGTTCAAGAAATGGCTTCCCCCTAAACTGGTGCAATCGTTATTCAGTTTCACATAGTTATTTCCAACTCACACTTCTAGATTCATCCTTCTTGGACTAGTAGAATGTAACGAATTGGATTTTTAGCCATTTAATTTTGAACATTTAATTTTGTTTTAAATGTTGTATTAGGAATATAAAAGGATATTATATCTAATTTACTAATTAAAAATGACATTTGAACGTATAATACGTATAATTTATAATACAATTTAAAATGAGCTCGTAAAGTCGCGGTAGTTCGTAATTTAATGTTTTGAACTTCAGTTGAATTTACATGATTCATTTTAAGTCATATTTCTTTGAAACAAGAAACGTTCGGATCTATTTGACTATATTTTTCTAATGAAAGTAAAAAAAGTTGAGCTTTCGTCTTGAGGATTGTAAGTTATGTCAAAATCAAATTTTCAAACAGTCGCTATGGAATTGTTTATAAATTATAACGATTTATTTTATAAATAAATCGATTTTAAATAAGCTGAATGTTGTTTCAATTTGAAATACCAAGTTATAAATCTATATATGTTTATTTTGGAGCTATATGATATTTTATTCGGAAATATACGATAATAATAATTTATTATTATTAAATTGGATTATTTTGGAAATTATATATATTTTAATTGATTTATTTAAGCTTGGAAAATAGCCTTTTTTGCAAATAACTTCCGTTTTCGACGAAATCAGTTTCATTAAATCCGTAACGTTAAATTATTGTACGAAAATAAATTTCGTGGCAATTCGATATTGTATGTGACCGCCGTAACCATAAACGCCTAGAATTCTATTTATTCGTTTTATCGATTTAATAAGGAATTTAATAATAACCACTTTTCAACGATGTCAGTTTTTAACGAACCCAATTTCATAAAATCTGCAATGATTAATTATTGTAAGATTTTCAATTTGTGATCAATTGGAGTTATTCGATGAACTTACGCAATTTAAACGCGTATTATTTAACCGGTGTGAATTACAATGAAAATTTTACAAACGGATCCGGAATTTGATGAAACTTGTTCATCGTGTCTGAAATATAAAGTTATTGTAGGATTACGAGTTTCGCTGCATTTGAAAATCGTATGTAGTCGTTTAAATTTGTTACTTCAGAAGTAAGTTTGATAAATTAATTAAATTATCATAAAGCTTGTCTAAGAATCCACATATATATTCCTTGAGAAGCCACTCAAACACCTTCCCTAAGAATCCACTCAAACCACTATAATAACACGACCTGACTCTTCTTCTTCGGTTCCTTCAGCAATTAAAAAAAGGCGAAATCTCTGTTGAGTCAAGGATTTCAAAGTATTTTGATTAATAATAAGGAGAAGTTTCATGATCGACAAAAAGAAGAGAATGATATCATAAGTTAGAGCATAAGTAAGAGGTTGATTATTTAGTGTTTTAACTATGTTATAAGTGTTAAAATCTATCCTCAAATAATCATATACCTCATTATTGTGAATCTATATATGTATATATATGAATGCACATTTGTTGTGCATATTGCCAGAAACCGGTCGTCCGGTTTCAAAATAGGCGGTCGACCGTTTCTGGGTAAAAATGCACAAAAATGTGCATACATATATGTAATGTATATATATTCAAATTTCAGTCTACTGGTTAATTTTGACCTATCGACCGATTTTCGAATTGAAAGCAACACTTTAAATAGACATCTCTTTTCATCAACAGTTGCTTCTTTTTCCTTTCATCAAAAAATCATTTCTCTTCAATGCTTCTCTTCACTAATGGTTACGACTATTTAATCATTATACAAACATCGTTAAATCATCATCCAAAAAATTTAATATTTCTCAATTCTTTGATCTATCTTGAACTCTACTCTGTATTCAAAAAGCACTCATATTCAATATACTATCGTTTGAATCTCAAAGCTTACTTAATATTCTTGTGATTCAATATGATATTTACTTCCAAATATTCACATACATCAAATTATATTTGAGGATAAGATTATAGGAAGGGTGTACTACAAGTGACAAATCTGTGTTGAAAAGAGCACAAGTTGTCAACATACAAATTGTAATCTTAGTTGTTGAAGTCCTCAGAGTTGTAGAGGCGAGCTGTGAAGTCCTCGTGTTGATAGAGGCGTGAAATCCCGTTCGGCTATTCGGGTGTTGTAAACCTGTTTCCTCCGGGTGAAGTGAGGTTATTTGTTTAGTGAAAATCCAGATAGAAGCCTGGGACTGGACGTAGAAGGGTGCTCCGAACCAGTATAAAAATCTCTGGTGTGATTTTTCCTTTTTACTGCATTTACTATTATATAGTTCTGTGATTAGCTATTACTTCATTCTTGAATATTGTTCGTCATATTACACGATCCTTGTGTGTATTATACTTAGCACATATACACGCACAATTCTTACAATCTCTTTACCCAAATAAAAATCGCCTCCTTCAAAAAATCAGCATCAAATCGTATAGAATTCCTAAATTCATCAAACTTTGATCTTGGAGTTTGTTTTGAGTTATATGTTACCCTGAGTACCTTTCCGTAGGGCGCGATGGTATCTGGGAAGGTCATAGTAGTAAGACAACATACTTGGGTAATTATTTTCTGGAAATTTGGGGAAAAGATGGGTGGAAAACGCTTGTCAGGCAGCGTCAAGAGGTCGATGGGTTTTGATTAAGGGGATTTGGTGGAGATGCATGATAATTTTTGTCGATGTGGTTGTACGTGACTACAGTTGATGCTGAAGTCAGCATGTTGTTAGCTGGTGTTGGAGGATGAACGGAGGTAATAGGAGAATTCAAAGAGGATAGACATGTTAGTTAGTGGGGAGATGGAGGTTCTGGCGGCCTTAAGTGGAAGGCGACCTCTAATGGTCTATGTGGGGAAAGGCACTGATTGGAGATCAACTTATGGGGCAGAACGGAAGTCAAATGGTTCAAGCAAGTCCGTTAGGAGAAGAGAAAATCGGTGGCAATGTCGAATTCAAGGAATTTGGAGCCAAGCTCCAAAATGATGCTGGACGTGCACTGAATTGGAAGATATCACTGCACAGTGATATGTGACGTAGAAGGAGTATTCATGGATTAAAACGTGATTAACAACATGGTTGATTTCTTGTTGAATAAAAAGAAAGAAAGAAATAAATAATGGCATGCTATATAGTTGTGTGTTCTACAAAGAAGGAGTTGCATTGTAAAATATGGGAGATAGCTTGAGTACAGGTTTGGGTCTGATCCAAGAAGAATTATTTTTAGGTGGCTATAATCGTAGATCGACAAACGTTTAAGGGATTTAAAAGTTTTGGAGTGTTGTTTTTCTGAAGATGGAAATCATCATTGGGGAAGACGACGTGTTCGAAGACTAGAAACAAGGGAATCACGATTTTGAATTACTGGAAGAAGACTGGTGTTGGCCCTATTTATTTTAATAAGTAATGGTAATCAAATAACTAATGACATCATTAGTGAGATAGTTAATTAATTAAAATCATATGAATGTTATATTACTATAGCTACTTTATACATAACAGAGTTGAAGCAAACAAGTCACGTTGAGATCGTAACGACAAGATTTTCATGTGGAACTATTATGATTGAGAACTGAGCTACATAAATTTCATGACAAATCAAACATCTGTTTGATTTTAAATGAAATAAAAGAAGAGGGATCAAGTGTAAAACAATATGAGTAAACTCACTAACTCTGGCTCGTTTATGTTTTTATATAAATGATTTTTAAATGTATATATAATAATTTTATACTGTGTGATGGTTGTTTGGATGAATGGTTGATAAAATTGGTTAAAATGATTGATTAGTTATATTTATTAATCATTGATTAAATATTGATTCCAATTACCATGATATTTTATATTGATATGAATTTGATGTTATTTATGTTGATTAACATCTGTGGATGCAGGGAAACAGGTTGAAGGAATCCTCAACATTTATATTACTGTTTTTGATATGATTTGATATATATAATCTGTGATAGATTATATCATGTTTGACTTATACTGGCCCTAGAATTTTGGTGTTTAAATACCACAAAATAATTTAGAATGTAGAAAATGAATTTGGTATTTAAGAAGGAAATTTATTTCCAAAATAGAAGCTAAATTTCAAATGGACTGTAAATAGAAACTTGTTTGAGTGGATTAAACGACAAGTTGATTATAACGATGTTTATAAAATAAATAAAATATTTGTCATAGGATAAATCAAAATATAACTTCAAGTTGAATTTATGTAAGAAAAAAATGGAAATTAGTGCTGACACCAATATTTGAGGTGGGAATTAAATGTAGTAGTTATAAAAAAAATTGAGTTGGAAAAGAATGAATTTGAATGGAAATTTAAATGAAAAGGGAAATCGTTGTCGAAAGGAAATGATGGGTTTTATTCCAAAATTCGGAATATAAAATAAATTGAGATAGATCCAAGGGATTTATATTTAGAATTTGACTATGTCGAATATTATTAAAAAGATTTATTTCAGAAAAGATATTTAAACTCTATCTAGTGTGAATCTATAAATCAGAAGATATATGTTTAGAAACTAATATTTTAATATTTATAACTATGTAAATAAGATTTATGTTTTGAGATAATTTAATATTATTTTAAATTAAGTTTATTAAACGAGAAGGTAATTATAGAAATCAAATAAAGTTGATTTCAAAAATTATGGAATGTATAATTTGTAAATACATTTTTAAAGGGGAATTTGAATTGTTTGATATAGATAGAAAGGTGTTAGTGACTGTTTTATAAATGGAATTTATAAAAAATGAGGTGGATTCACAAAGTAACTAGATTTGAACCTAAAATAATATTTCCAAATAAAAATCAAGGTGATTTGATGAACGAATCTAGATTCCTATTTAAGTGATAATATTCAAATTGAAAGTGAATAACAATCTGAAAGCAAACGTTTTGCGAATGGAAATATAAAGGAATTTGAGTTAACCTAAAAAGATATATTTATTCTGAAGTTCGGGACATTAATCAAATATAGATTATACGAGAAGGAGTTATTTATTAAGTCTGATTATATTGAATTCGGGAAACTACTATTTACTTTCCTTTTAAAATCAAGGTTTAAATATTTAATTTATTAACTTATTAATTTATTTATCCAAATTATCGAATCATGGTTATATTTTAGAATTAAATATTTAGGAAGCAAGGACTATAATGCTATTATTATAATCAACATTCCATGAAAGGAGCAGATTCTTAAATTGAATCTGAAAGATACATAAGCAATGTTTGTTAAGATTTAAGTTGTGAGCCTTGTCTATTTCGAAGTTGAGAATGTCGTTCAGTTAAGGTTAGAGAGGTAATTATACCCCAACTTGATTTACTTCATGATTGACTGAGGAACGGCTAAGGTTCGGTAGCGAGATTGGTCAGTGATACGGTTAATAAATGATTAATTGGCTGAGATATAATAAGATGCTTATTATATAATGTCGGTTTAACCAAATAAAAAGATTTTGAAAACGTTTCCCGAAGTAAATCAGGGGTGTTTTCTAAGTATACAAAAATGAAATGATCTGGGATAACGAGAATTTAAGAAATGATAATCGGAAATGTTTTCCAGTGTTAATATTGTTTATTTTCTAAAATATAGAAAAAAAGAATTTGTGGATGGATGGAAATGTTTTCTAACTGGGATAATAGCCATTTTCTCGAATAAAGAAATTATGGTATTGGAAATGTTTTCCAAGAATTGAGAAAGACAACTAAAGGATCCGGAAGAGGGGAAATAGGAATTTGGAAATGACAATATAATAAGGAATTAATATAAAAAAGAGGCCAGTGTTGTTTGATGCTTGATCGGTAGAATTTCCATTTGGAAGTAAGACCGGTGATTGTTTGGATGTTCCTTTGATAGTTAAATCATGGACTATCAAAGTTTTGGTTTATTTTACACCTCCCATTGTCAATACAGAGAGACCAGGATCAAATTTAACATCTCAAAACCACTACGTATTAGCACAAGCATTACGAATCAACTTATGCTGAAGATAATTGAAGACAGAGTAAAACGCAAGGGCTATTATGTTAATCCTAGGTAGAAATTTCCAAAGATGGATTGATGTAATGGTGCCTTCGGCTTGTCCAGTCCCAGGACAACGTATATGGACCAAAGTCTGGCAGGGTATTTCTAGATGGTCACATACATTGATTTCTTCAAATATACCAAGTATGGTTGTGAGAGATATATTATCTCAGCTTGACACCCAGAGTATATTTGCGGACATCAATTAGTGATTTCACGGATCTGATGATGTGGCATTCAAAGTAAATGATGGAAAGTGTTCCGAGAGATAATCGTGACCTCAAGCCTCATCACCGTGGAAATAAATGAAATCGGGCAGCCAACATGGCCAAGTGGGTCATTCCCATTAGGAGTATTATCACCTGATCTAGAGAAATACCATTTGCTTCTTATTCTGTTCACTGATGTAAGCTATCGGTAATGGTTGCTGATCACAACCGTTGGTGATAATATGTTCGGTACACTCAAGTTAAATGAGTGATTAACCTTGTGTGGTCAGGTTGCAAGATGTTCTTGTTGAACCCAGTATATTCCTCTCTAGAGATACACTATAGGAAGGTGGTTCCATACCTTGTCATAATCGGAATCTATTCTCCAATAAGCGCCCTACGGTTTTTGATTTTATATTATATATGGAGCGTGAGATGCAAGCGTTCTGCTATATTGTTATTCATTTGATTTAGACATTATTATAACATCTCCGGATTTGATATCAAAAATGTTTTGGTTATCGTAAGCTAAAAACCATCCGTGTTTATGTGGGATTGGTCTTACGATTATCTTTTCTTTCGAAACCATTTTAAAAAGTTAAACCAATGGTTGGAGTTTACTCACACCAGTCCCATGACTGACCCAGAGTTTATATATTTGTTTTACCCTAAACTTTTGGGTGCCCAAATTTGTACGGACAATCAAGTAGTCAGGATTTTTCAGATTCACTTGGAGGAGCTTGAAGGAGGAGGTTTCATCAGTTAGTTATAAACTATCATATATTCCATTGTGTACTACGTTTGTATCCGGAAATAAGTGTTTATAACTGTTCCACAGATATAGCTGTTGTGCTCTAATGATGGTATGTATGTACAGTTACTGATTTGTATTTCAAAAGTTATGTTATCTAATATATTTTATTCGTTCCACTGTGAGATATGTATTCTTAGTTTTCTTCTATTCTAACTTTTCTTTCTTTCTATTTCTCACTCTCTGACTTCTTTTTATTAATGACTCGTATTTCTATGCAATTTGGGTTGGACGTGTGGTGTAATAAGTCAACTCAAAGGGTATGGAAATTCAGGCTATTACACAGAAGCTTTGACTTGCAATACTTGGATAAAACTTTGGAAACAAGTTCCCCACACCGTTAGTGGGTTTGTAGAAACCTGATTCTTACTTGCCCTTCGTCCCTTACCTTCTGCTTTAGGTCGAGCATTACCATCAATCGTAGTGCTTCTGCCATCTATATTCTTCTTTTGACTCCTTCTCTCCATATCTACTTCATCCTTCTGTATATAAACTTTAGTTAGATACTGAAGGGTGTTCATAATACTAAAAGGAATATATGTACTTATGTAATAAAAAAACAAATTGTAATAGTACTTTTATCCTAACCCTTAGAATATCTATGATCTTTCGGTTTTAGTTTGCAATCCTTATTGAGAAAACTTTGTTTTAAATTTGCATAAACCTATGCTCTGATACGAAAATTGTAACATCTCGTTGCCCAAAACCGAAACCATAACCCTATAGATGCTATAGTTATCACTAGTGTCGGCTTTTGGTGATATATAACTGGATGTTAATAAACTGCAACATCAAAGTACATGAGAGTATGACAATTTTTACAAAATATTCACCGATAGTCATTCCATTTATCAACCATTTCACAACCCCGTTCATAGAATATATAAATTATTACAAAATATATTTCGAGAGCAAATATGATGGTGCCGCCTTAGTTGACCAGAGTAAAAATACATAAGCAATAATAATATTGCCTATACACACATAAAACATGACAAAAAATAATGCTCTTAAAAATCTACAGCCTCCTTCTCGCCTCTGGAAGCTTATTTAACAAAGCATCTAAATACCCTAATCCACAGCCTGCTAAAATGAGCACCCGAGAGTTAAAGGGTAAACAAAAACTTCAAGTTGGTCAACAGAGTGGTGTGAATAATAATCCTTTCTACCTGACACCTGGATATCTAGCGGAACCACGCCGCAATATGGTACGGGCTTCCACTCGCTAGTACAAATACCTTCGGAACATCCCGGAATGCCAGTACATTAGTGGTTAGTACGAAACCATAATAACATAAGTAACTTTATAAGATGTGCAATATGCAACACATAACAGATTCCCTATCCCCGTTATTCCAGATTTCCCAACCTAATGGTTCTAATGATTTCCCAATCATTTTCATTCGTCAATAATTTTCGATTATTTTTATTTTTAATTCGGTATCACTTCCATTTTTCTCAAGGTGACCCCTAATTTAACAATGAAACCAAAACACCACCCTTACTGCTTGAAGCAATAGGCCTTTCCTTTTGCTATCCACACCACGCAACTTAAGGTAACCCCTTTGTAGGCAACGGAACCATTCCTTTCCATTCAATTGAAATTCCTACTGCGAAGTAACGAGGCCATCCCTTGTATTCATTTGACTTCTGTACTGCATGAAGAAACAGAGCTAGTTTCTTATCACAATTTCCATACTACGAGAAGAAATGGGATTCCTCCTTCCAATGCTTCATACAGTAACCCCTGCTAGAAATGGGGCCAAAGTCTTGTCCTTTTATTCAATTGGTTCCCACGATTCCCTTATACCATTTGTTCCCCCAATGTTTAAGCGGTTTACCCAATTTATTTACCCATTGTTTCGCTTAATTATTACACAAATGAAAATGTCGTGTCCATGGTTTCCCACCAATGACATATGCAACTATCTATTGTTTCCTACCAAATTCAACAACATCTATCTCCAAAAGGAATCCCTTTCATCTCATAAGACAATATTCTTTCACTTTGAAGGAAAACCCTTTCGATACCATTCATTATTTATCTCCGAAAGGCAACCCCTTTTAGCTTTATAAAAACAATCAGTCATTTACTCCAAAGGTACCCCTTCGGCATCATACAATTCCCTCGAACGGAACAACTTTCAGATCCATGAAATCCAACAACCAACCAAGATCTGACATCAAAGCCATGATCGCAGGGTATCTAGGCAGAAACCTCTAACTCCTTTACACAATCATAATATAAAGTTCCCTTTGTTGACATTACCGACGCCAACTTCCATTTTAGGCAAAGCTTTAAATCTTTTATTAAATGATTTCCTTTTGGTTCTCTTACAACGTCCAAGGAAATAAGTTTAGAAAAACATTTATAAAGATGTGTCATCACAAGCAATGGCTTCGAGGATTTCAGACTCTCTTTCGATGCCCGTAAAAGCTATAAGTCCTTATTTAAAAAAGTTATTTCTTATAGAAAACCCCTTTCATCCCTGTCGAAAGGGTAGAGGTGAAAGCCTCTTATGGAGAAGTTACTTTAAAAACGTATTTGTATCAATACTAAAGGGCCTCCGAAAGATAAGAGGTAGATGTCTGAATACTTCCTATACCATGTGTATATGATATTCCAAATACTAGCGCTACCGAATTGTGGCTTCCGAGAGTATCGGAACGTTGCTTCCGGATAAGTCACTGGCACTAACAATAAATACAA
Organism: Allium sativum; assembly: GCA_030737875.1. Taxonomy (NCBI): domain Eukaryota; kingdom Viridiplantae; phylum Streptophyta; class Magnoliopsida; order Asparagales; family Amaryllidaceae; genus Allium; species Allium sativum. The sequence continues at coordinate 686,869,732 of CM060919.1, forward strand.
TCAAGTTTGACTTATTCCTTTAAAAGTGCAACATTATACTTACTCCACCATATTTGTTCAATTCTCATTAGCTTATAAATTAAAATATTGACCATATACAGTCTTTTTATATCACTTATGTACCCGCCATGTATAAAATATTTATACATGTATTTTAATCATTTTGGTCAGCGTACAAGCTTTCCCTAAGCAATTCAAACAAAGAAAATTCCTAATTAATACATACAACCATGAATTTTTTTGAAATTAAAAATCCATCTTCAAAATCATATGAAACATTATCCTGAAAATCCATGGCATTTGGATATTTATAACTTTAGGTTTTACCCTAAAACCTAACCAATTTTATGTATATATGAACCATACAAACACGTCAACCTTTGCTAATGATTTCCTGCCAACTAGCATAATTAAAATCATAAAAAACCATCATGAACAAACATACCATTCAGCTATTTCCTCGATGGCTGAGATCTATGGGTAAGAGTATTAATCACCTTGATTAGTTGACATTTTGAGATTTTGTTGATAAAGTTTCCAATATCTAAATCCCAACTCTTTCTCTTTTCTTCTTTCCAGCTAATGGTTGGCCATCTTACTTCTCTTTTAAACTTTTAGAGTGAATGAAAAGTGAAACAAAATATGTTAGTATATAGTAGAAGTAGGGGATAAAAGATTACTTTCCCCCCCTTTCATGTGCCATTCCTTCAGCAATCCATTAGTTTCTAAGGCCAACCTACTAGCTAATTCATTAACCCTAAATCTCATTTCCTCATTCACTATATTATCCCCATTTAATCAATTCAAATTAAATTAAAGAATAATGTTATCAAATTTTATAGGTATTACATATTTTCACATATGTCAGCTTCATTAATGTAGAATGAGTTAGTGTTAGGTCATATCAAACAGTATCACCACGATGTACATCCTTGATCACATACTAGCATTATTAGTGAAGATACAATGCTATACCGTATTATGCACAACATATTACCTATTATACTGCTTTTCACTGACATCATTACATTAGTGCATTAAAACGATGGATTATTACCATACTTCGTCTCCTTTATAATACTCATATGAACATCATTTAAGTTATGATAGCGTACCAATATGTCTTCCTCTAACTAAAAATTGAGTTGTATCTTGAAGTGATGGAAAGGCGTTATTAAGATGTAAAAGAGCATAAAAGAGAACTGTAATACCCCACATAAATTTATATAAAAATCTAAACTCAAACTCATCCAAGAATGGAGAGTATAAATCTGGTACCTACAAATAATGAGCATGGGCATAATCAGAGTAAAATAAAACTAACTAACAACGGAAACAAGATAAGATAATTAATATCAACTAAGATGACTACCTTAAATCATGTCACTACATCGATATAATTCGGGCTTAGAAAAGTATGGGGTGTTGCAAGAACTGAAATAGCGTAGGCTTCTAAAGAATGAAAGAAGACAAAGAGAAGAGCGAAGGAGCCACAAGTTGAGAAGGCATGAAATATGTAACCAGTCACCTGAAATAGAACAAAATGTTAATTCTAAGGTAATATGATATAATCAAGGTGTTTCCATTCTACTCTTCGTTATAAAAAAAATAGCATTAGTCGATGTAGCTACAGATGAATGCATGTAAACTTTGGCAATGGATTGATGATCCTTTACCCAGTTGTTCAGCGTGTATACCACTAAACTTGAAAAAGAAATTGGAATGCTTCATAGGAGACTATGCTCAATTCAATTATGATGTGGTTGTAGACGGTTTTAATCAATATACGTGTTTATTCTAATATTTTTTGTCCTTCTGTTTTATTCTTTATTTCTTTATTGTACCATTTTAATTAAGTATTTTTCTATTTTCCATCTAAAGTACCGACTTGAATTTGAAAGTACATAACTTACTTGACAAACTTACATGAATTTAAATAGCTTTACAACCTAACTTGAATAAAAAAGTACAATGAACTTGATGAAGTTAGATAAAGTTAGTTAAAAAAATAAAACCTAAATTCAAAACTTAAAAAACTTATCTAACATATTTAACCCAGATATCATTCGAATCGTCTAACATAGCTAATCCAAAAAAAGTAAGCATCATATCTAACAAATTTGTTACATATATCGTGAATCAAACGTGGACTGTGTTATTTGAAATATGCCTTAATCCTACACTGTAATTAAATGCATTTGTATCCTTGATAAGCTCTAGTCAACATGATATAAATACTCTGAATTTTTAAAATATTCCAGATTAATCTACAATTATGGTGAATATTAGATTCTTCTTTTTGAGTAACATAATTTTTTTATCTATGTCATCTTCTACATGTCTACGTTTGACTTCTATGTACACTTTAATTAGTACTATATAATCTTATAGATTCCAACTTTCATTTGCCACTGAATATGCCATGAACTTCTATATAAAAGTTTCATATGAATTATAATCACCTTCACATTATTCTAGTGTCATCTAAACGAAAACATGGCAAACATCTTCAAACTTGTTTGTTTCTTCATAAATGTTTTGTTTACGAGCTAAATAGCAATAACAATTCTTTTAATTATATTATTAATGTAGTTAAAATGAGAATAAAATATGAACCATTTTCATACAACCAATAAAAGAATACATTCATAAGCATATAAACAAATAATTAGCTACTTCCCAAATGTGGTAGTTTGAGAAACTTGTATGAAACATAGACATCAATTTATGTGACATGAGCTAATACCACTACCCTTATTGTGTGACTACCGCCCCATATCTCCTACACCAAACTAAGGAAAAGTGCACTGTACTATGACGTGCTAGGCCGAAATGAAACGATCATCAAGGAAGAATAACTCGAAACAAAACCTTCATATAACTCACAACGCATGGATTACATATAATAAAAAATATACAACAGGACATAGTACTGAAGCATAACAGAACAGAAATCAAAACACGGAATCACCAATACAAAACATTCGTGAAAGTGAATATGTTTACATCAAGCCTCATTAAATATCACTTAGAGTCTCAACAATCATCAACATACACGAAATCAACAAGTACTACATAATATACAAAATAATACACCAGCCTCCAGCTCATTACACGACATAATTGGAATTAAACTTGTCACTTTCTATCTTAGTCTACTTACAATATGATTGATGAGCATCCCAAGGTAATAAGAGGAAACATAAAGCCTTGAGTCAGACAACAATTTTAGTGAGCGATAAAGTAACAATCACCTGTTACACAAGGTATATGAGTAAAGGCAGTTCAACCATCTGATCTGTCTTAGCAACGAAAATATTAGCATAGAATAATTATCTATCAAATGCCACTCCAAAATAGGGAAAGGACATCCCCAATCCTGCTTTTCTTCGATGACCTACGATGATAGCTTACCTAGAGAAAATAAAGAAGAAAGCACACAACCAACCATAACATCCATAGCAACTAATATCCTATCACGGACTAAAGCCTAGAATGCATCAATCATGGAATGACTAGACGTTGCCATTCATCAAAGGATAATGGAAAAACCCCGGTTCTAGTCAGACCACCATCTGTTCGTCTTGTGTATATTTACCTCCGATTGAGACAACTAGATCACTACCGAAGCTCAATCCAAGGTACACTATCTATCTGATCCTGATGGGAATCCCCATGATACCCCTGCTTTGAACCTGGTAGAAACTTCGCTAAGCAACGATTCCTCGGCACTTCAAATCTTTCAGTCCTTTCCTCTTTGACGACTTCATCTTTAATTCAAGTCATCTATTAAACCAATTCCATTGTCATCCATGATCAACTCCATCTGAGCCATCATCATCTAGAATCATATATCATTCTACGATCAAGGAAACTCCTAATATCGTCACACTCTTGGGACGATCCCAATCCTGGATTGCTACCACTTTAGTGGGATCAACTGCTCTTCCTTGTCCCGACACGATATGACCTAAGAATATCACATCTTCCTTCCAGAAGTGACACTTCGAAAAACTCAGCCTTTAGATGATGTACCCGTAACATTTCCAAAATATTCCTTAAGTGAGTCTTGTGTTCCTCTTCAGTCCTAGAATAGTCCAATATATCGTTTAGAACACAAGCACTAACTTGTTTAGGTGATCTCTGAAAACATGATTCATAAGATCCACAAAATATGCTGGTGCATTAGTCAGTCCAAACGGCATCACTAGCCACTCATAAAATCCGGACAATGTCCTAAAAGAAGTCTTCGACACACTATTCTTAGCCACTCTCAATTGCTGAAATCACGTAGGAAAATCCATCTGGGAGAACACCTTAGCTTCATGAAGCTGATCAAACAAGTCACTGATTCTCAGGATTGGATAATTGTTCTTTTTGGTTACCTTGTTCAGTTTATGTAAATCCACACGCAATCACAACGATCCATCGACCTTAGTTGCAAACGCAACTGGTGCACCCAATTTGGATACGCTTCTCCAAATGAATCCCTTGCTCAATATATCGTTCATGTGCACCTCTAACTGTCGCTGTTTCTTGGGCTCTATCCACCTAAGAGGCATAACAATAGGTCTGGCTCCATCACTAGATCAATCTAAAACTCCATTTCTTGATGTGGCAGCAGTCCTTTGACCTCTTCAAAGACATCCGAAAACTCACTAGAGATTGGCACTGATGACAATCTTTCCCATGGAATCACAAGAAAATATAAAAATCTAACCACAACCCTATCCTCTGGTAAACAACATATCACCATCATTCGCTCTTCCATATTCCTGATCGTCACCTTGAGTTTCTTGCAATCCACAGTAGTCGCATACCTCTTGAGCCAATCCATAACCAGAATAATCCTAAACCGAGCGAAGTTCAAAACAAAGTAATCACAAACAAAAGAGCAACCATAACTCGATAGGACTAGACCACAACAAGTTATAGAAAGACTAGAAGATCCTCCTTTTGAATTAGTCACAATTATTGTTTTATCAACAATCTCATGTTATAAAACCAACTTGTAAACATGCTCGTTACAAATAAAAATTGGGATGCTCCATTATCAAACAAAACTCGAACTGAAATATCCCCGATAGATTGTATACCTTGCGCAATGATACTCTTCCTCTTTCCTATAGCAGTCGGACCCCTCGATGAAGACGACACCAGAACCAAAGCATATGCTCTCACAACCTACTTATCCTTAGGTGGTTTTGGGCAATTCTTACCCATATGCCCATGCAATCATAATTAAAGCACTTCATATCCGCCTTAGGGGTTTACAATCCTTGGAATAATGACCTTTCTCTTAATAGTTGTAGTAGATAACCTCACCCTTTGGTTTCTTTTTTCCATTTTCCCTTGTTGTTGCTGTTTTATTTTACCGATCCACCTTTTCTTATTACCATTACCCTGCTGTGGCTTGGACTCCTCCTTATTCTCAACAACAACCTCCACTTTCCATGGAAGCAAACACTCCTTCCTTAAAGCCTTCTCAACTAGCTTCTCATAAGAATTTTCAATATGGCCGATCAGTTGTTTCCGAAGACTCTCATACAGTCCTAATACAAACTTCTCATTCTTCTGGTAAGGAGTCTCAATATACGAACGAGCATACTTGGATAGAACTTCAAACTCGGCCACGTACTCGAACACGGGTTTATCCCCTTAAGCTCAACAAACTTCTTAAAGAGAACTGACTTCTGAACCATCGAAATAAACTTCTCCTAGAATCTGGTTCGGAACTAATCCTAAGAAATATCATCCTATGGAGTCTCTAAAGTAACGGAGTTCCGCCAATCCATTGCTCACCGCTGTAGCTGCCTCGATGTTAGCTTCCACTTAATTTCATCCTCAATTACCAAATCTCCAAACATAGGTATCCAACCAATTTTGGATCTCAATAATAGGTTCCATCATAGTAAACGACTTTCCATCTAGAGAAGTGTAGTCCTTGTAGAGATTAGTGAAATCAACCACCCTAGGTGCCTACATAGGAACACCACCATGTACTGTCACTTCTAGAATGGGTATATGCCTCATGATCGTTGCTATCAAGGCCTCAAACAAAACAAGATAATCAGGTATAGCGGCAGCAACTCCCGACTAGCCCCCCTCCCATACCTCTCCAATAGAAGGCTCATCCCCAATAGCGTGTCTCGAAGTTCGACGACTCATTCTCTACTTGAAATGAGAATGATCAATACACATTAGTGAAAGGCCGCAATGGTGTTCAAGTGCTTATATACATACTAAACTATATATATTACAGTATAGTAATCATCCATTAGAAATTACAAGTAAGTCTATCATCCACTTTTACGCATGCAAATTTTGGATAAAAACGATTAACGAAAGCTTTAATACCAAATGTAATGAGCGCCCTATATCTCCTACACTGAATTAATGAAATGCATTATATGACGTGCTAGGATGATATGGAACAATCATTAAGGTTGAATGACTCAAGATAAAACTTATCGTATAACTCATAATGCATGGATAACATATAACAGAAAATATACAACAGCTCATAGTAGTGAAGCATAACAAGACGGAAATTAAAAGTCAAAATCACCAACACAAAACATACGTGAAAGTAAATATTTGTACATTAATCCTCACCACATGTCACTGAGAGTCTCAAATGTTAGGGATTGCGGAAAGGATCGTTAAGGAAAAACAAACACTATAGGGGAGGGTGAATAGTGTTTGTGAGAATTTAACAAAAATCTAAAACTTAGATTATAAACTATATGAATCAAACACTACAGAAACAATCACAGAAACATAATAAAAAAGAGATGAAAAATAAACAGAAATAAAAATGCAGAAAAGGAAAGAACACACCGGATTTTAAACTGGTTCATATTGCTCCACATCCATCCCACGCAAACTGGATTGCGCAGAGTTTTATTACTAAATCAATATCCAATTACGACCCACCTTGATTTCACGGCTATGAGGATACCACCGTTTCCACACACACTTGATCAAATTTTGCCCGTCCTTGATTTCAAGGCTATAAGGGATACCACCGATCACCCATCCTTGATTTTACGGCTACAAGGGATACCACCGATTATTTTACTCAACCCAAACAATTACAAACAACCCTATAACTCTTCAATAGAGCTTGATTTAGAGAGCAGAGAGTGTAGAGAGAAGAAGTTTGATTAAAACAGAATTGAATTTGGCAGAGTATAAGTGTAGAAATCATAAAAATGATTAAGAATAACGGTGTAATGGAAGTGAGTGAAGTTATAGAAGAAGAGATGATTAAAAATTCGAATTCAAGCCCTTTTTATAGTGTATGAAAAGATGCCATGCTTCAGAACCGTCACAAAAAGACACTTCGTTTCAAATTTAAATTTCTGGCAGTTATATGTCGACATATAGTTTTCTTTATGTCGACATATCCATCGTAGAAATTTGATTTGAATAATTTTAAAGTGTTTTGATATAAATATAATTCTGGAAATTCTAGAATTAAAATATAGTGTTATAAACTAATATTTTAGAGTAGGAAATCATATGAAAACACAAATATGAACTATATAAACATATTTATAAAATTATAAAGTTCAAAACTATATAAATATAAAATGTAAAAATATAAATATATGAGACTTATAAAACTTTGAGATTGAAAACAAAAATAAAAATAAGGAAGGAAAATAGAAAGGATAGAAAACAAAGTAGAGAGGATTAAAGATAGAATTTAAAAACAGAATTTGAAATGAACCTAGAGTGCTATTTAGAGTCTTACATAATCTAGACTCTATAACTATATTAGTCTTGAACTCTTGAAATCTTGAATACTCATGAGTCTTGAAATTTCTCTAAACTCTGATTCTCTAATATCTTCAAACTGTACAGTCTTCAATAATATTTCCTGTATATAAATCCTGCATATGTTTGTGTGTGTGTGTGTATATATATATATATATTATACAAAAGTGTTAGTACATATTGTATAATCAATTAATATTGAAATAAGGTTGCTGTCATCAAAACTCCATTCTCTAACAATATCCCCCTTTTTGATGATGACTATCTTAGTTTATAAAATATCTTACCAGTATATACCTGTTGATGATGATCCTCATAAATACTCCCCCTGTCTTTATGAATTCTATATTTTATAATTTCTCCCTGTCTGGCAGTATCAAAAATAAATTCTAAAAGTAGCCCCCCTAAATTATATAACTATCTAAATAGAACTTATGTCACTAACCTAATTATGATATTCCCCTTAATTATAACTAATTCAAAGTAAAAATACTCTCCCTTAATCTGTATAAACCTATAGTGATAATTCCCAGTAATATACAAACCAATCCAAGTGTTATAATTACATATGTTTGTTTGCTATATATATATATATATAAACCAAATCAAATGAAATCAAATCAAAGCATACCACACCATATGTCTTAATATATATATACAAGTTTCAAATCATAGAATCCAAATCAAATTCAAACAAATCAATCAAATCATATTGAATAATTAAACGTTTCTTGGGACTTCTACCCAACCATATTCTCTAAAGATAGGATCCTTCTTAATGACTTCCCAATCCTCATCTTCTTCGGTTGGCGAAGCCTTTGCAAGATTATGATCTTTATCTTTGAGAAGAGAGGAGATTAGCCATCGCATTGCATCAAAATACTTTTCTTGCTGTTCAAACATCTTTATTTTACTTAGTTCGAGATGACGCTGGTTTCGTAGAATGATAGAGAGAATATTTTTGAAAGAATTCAAGGTTTCTTCTTGATTTTCACTAAGATTATGAATAGGATTTGCCATAGTTTTGAGTAGAAATTAATAAGGAAGAAGGAGAAATAGAATAATGAATTTTTTTGAAAGAAATAGACATAAATAGGGTTTGGAATTCGTTGGATTTTGAATGAACATGAGTAGTTATTTTAATTTTAAATTTTGAAACAATTTGAAAATCTAGCAGTTATATGTCTACATATACTTATTTTTTTGTCGACATACTCTAGAGAAAATTTAAAAAATTTCAAATTTCAAATTCTTTGAACTCTATTATATTCATTGTTTCAGATCTCAAAAATATTGCCTGAGATCTCCTCCGAGATCTCGTTTTGGGCTCCTTCCGAAACGAAACAACAAATATCACTGTAAATCTCATTCGAATATATCGCCCGAGATATTGCGATATCAAATGATATATCGACTGAGATGAGACACAAGAATATCATCCGAGAGCTTGGTTTTTCTGGTTAAAAATTAAATCCATGCCTGAACCAGGACAATAATAAAAAAATTCAAGTTTAGCCATAGTAATCCCATGTTATTTAACATTTTGCATGTTAAATGACCATATCGTACATTCATGTATGTTTTACATTGCTTATGATTTTCATATTCGTCTTTTTTCTGTACATGTTGCCTATGAAATTATGTATTTTATGTTCTATTTATGCTAAACTTTTTAATGTTCTGGATCCTTTTTATGTTTTATGTCTATGAATAATTCATGTGTATCGATCATATGTTGTAAACACTAATTTATTTGCATTGTATTATATTTCTGTTTTAAGCATATTACGATTTAGAGTATGAATGATCTTTCGTAAATTGAGAATAATAAAGCAACTTTATAATTCAAGATTAAGTTACTATTTTTATAATAGCATTCATAAAAATCATTGTGTAAGAATTTCATCTTTTTAACATATCATGTACTTCGAGATTGTTCCGGTATGAGCTTTTAAAGCCGAGATGACAATCCGAGACGAACCCCCAAGTTAGACTCATCTCATCCGAGATCTCCCCCGATACGAGATCAAGTAACTAAAATCCCCGAAACGAAACGTGACTGATATCTGAGATTTAAAACCTTGATTATATTATAACTATTTCTAAAGTTTTTATAGAGACATATAGATGATTTTATCATAAATAAAACTCCATTCATTACTTAACAGAAAGCAAATACATCCAACTAATCAAGACACGCTTAAATACGAGATTCAAAAGAAAATACAAGAAAATTTAAACGAATACATAAAGATAGATTAAACTAGATGGCCTAGTTTTCAGATGATGATCAAGGAGGTGAAACTCTAAGCTCTTTTCCTATCTTGACCATGAATTTGGTCACTTTGGAAAGTTTCTTGTTAAGCGTCTTTTGATTTTTGACGATTTTCACTTGATTTTGAATAATCATCTCTTTGTAAATGCGTTTAGTGTCGGTTGTATACTCAGCACTTTCTATGGAAGCCTCTTCTTCTTCGACTTCCATTGGCTCTTGTTGCATTCGAGCTTGTTTGTCTTCGAATGTTTCACAAGGTTTTAAAGTGAGAGGAATTTGCATGAGATTAATGTTTGATGAGTCAAACACTTTTCTAGGCACAAATTCTTCTCCATGAAGATCAAAATTAAAGTATTTGAAAATACGAGTGAGGTAAACACCAAAGTAGAGAGTGTTTTCTCTTGACGACAATTCTACAGGCTTAATTTCATTTAGGATCATTTCAGCCCAATTGATAGTATATCTACCCATAATAGCAAAGAGAGTCTTTTGAACTTTGAGAGTTAGATTGTTGAAATTTCTAGAACGGGGAGTGATGGTATGTTGAAGTAGTAGGTTGACAATTCTTTTTCTTGGATGAAAAGAACGATTTGTGAACTCCATTGGAGCACCATCTTCAAATATATCATGAAAAGTTTCCAAATTGGTTTCGTCGATAATAAAATCCGAAAAATTCGAGCCCATGCTTCTACAATTTAGAATAGTGCCTAAGAGTTCGGCATATTACGATTTAGAGTATGAATGATCTTTCGTAAATTAAGAATAATAAAGCAACTTTATAATTCAAGATTAAGTTACTATTTTTATAATAGCATTCATGAAAATCATTGTGTAAGAATTTCATTTTTTTAACATATCATGTACTTCGAGATTGTTCCGGTATGAGCTTTTAAAGCCGAGATGACAATCCGAGACGAACCCCAGAGTTAGACTCATCTCATCCGAGATCTCCCTCGATACGAGATCAAGTAACTAAAATCCCCGAAACGAAACGCGACCGATATCTAAGATTTAAAACCTTGATTATATTATAACTATTTCTAAAGTTTTTACAGAGACATATAGATGATTTTATCATAAATAAAACTCCATTCATTACTTAACAGAAAGCAAATACATCCAACTAATCAAGACACGCTTAAATACGAGATTCAAAAGCAAATACAAGAAAATTTAAACGAATACATAAAGATAGATTAAACTAAATGGCCTAGTTTTCAGATGATGATCAAGGAGGTGAAACTCTAAGCTTTTTCCTATCTTGACCATGAATTTGGTCACTATGGAAAGTTTCTTGTTAAGCGTCTTTTGATTTTTGACGATTTTCACTTGATTTTGAACAATCGTCTCTTTGTAAATGCGTTTAGTGTCGGTTGTATACTCAACACTTTCTATAGAAGCCTCTTCTTCTTCGACTTCCATTGGCTCTTGTTGCATTCGAGCTTGTTTGTCTTCGAATGTTTCACAAGGTTTTAAAGTGAGAGGAATTTGCATGAGATTAATGTTTGATGAGTAAAACACTTTTCTAGGCACAAATTCTTCTCCATGAAGATCAAAATTAAAGTATTTGAAAATACGAGTGAGGTAAACACCACAGTAGAGAGTGTTTTCTCTTGACGACAATTCTATAGGCTTAATTTCATTTAGGATCATTTCAGCCCAATTGATAGTATAGCTACCCATAATAGCAAAGAGAGTCTTTTGAACTTTGAGAGTTAGATTGTTGAAATTTCTGGAACGGGGAGTGATGGTATGTTGAAGTAGTAGGTTGACAATTCTTGTTTTTGGATGAAAAGAACGATTTTTGAACTCCATTGGAGCACCATCTTCAAATATATCATGAAAGGTTTCCAAATTGGCTTCGTCGATAATAAAATCCGAAAAATTCAAGCCCCATGCTTCTACAATTTAGAATAGTGCCTAAGAGTTTGGTATCAAGAACAATTTGAGTGCTTTTGACACTACTCCAAATTTGGTTTTCATTGCCTTCATAAAATCCGCGATTGAGATTGTTATTGTAAGAACCCGTAACTTCCCCGTGAAGGAAAGAGCGGATACTTTGAGAACAACACACAAATGAACGCAGACGGGAGAACATTTCATTGTTATTACAACAATTCCATCAGATACAAGAATATACAGAGTATAAATGAATAAATTACATTCGATATATATCAGAGATTACAACAAATTACATAGCAGCGGAAAAATAATACAAAGCACAACTGAAGGTGATATACGGATACAGAGCTTTCCGGATATCATTCCAGCTGTAAATCAGGACCCTGTGAATATAAATCTGCAAAACCAAAACTACTAGCTGCCCGTGTGGAAAATAGGGGCACCCAGAGTTTAGGTTAAAACAATAAACTCCAGGTCAGTCATGTGATTGGTGTGAGAACTAAAACAGTTATTTAAAACTTTACTTTAAAAGAGAGTAATTCAAGGGACCACGCCGTATAACACGGAACGGGTTTCCTCCCAAGAATACTAGTGCATATAACAAAACAGCGCAATGCTCTTTAGAAAAATGAAGCTATTATAAGACCCAGGTCCCATCACACAATGCAACGCAAGCCGGAGGATAGGGTTTTCCCTTATAATAGCCAAACATGCTTGATACGTCTAAACAAATCATTTGATACTATTATAAGTGTATAGTGTCAAAACAATTTTCAATCATAAATATCAATCATAGGCGGCATGGGTACCATATATCATGTCGCCATACTAGTTCTACAATTAAAACCGCAATATCACGTATTGGAAATTGGATTTCCGTCATGAGTCGAGGCAAGGGGCAAGCTCCTCTCCGCGTTCGAGACACTCTAGCAAATGCCTCAGGACCCCACTATGATCCTTGGATCTTCAGGGCCGGTCTTCTCTTACTTTTGAGGATTAATTATTCCTGAACACACGTTTCCCGGTCCTTACAGACCTATATCCGAGGCGCCTCGTATCCAACAACCACACAGGTGAAAAGTATATAAATGTCAGGGCTGGTAGGTCACTGACACCACCCTAGCTAGAAAGAAACGTCGTGCTCTCCCTGCAGTCACTATCCCGTTTTTGACTCATACCGAGGTGTGAGGCTCGCGAATTCACGCTATACACAAAGCTACGCCACACAGGCCGTGCTTTGATCATCAACCACAAGACTTTGCTTTTCAACAGAAGCCTTGATCAATAGCCACTTACGCATGCCACACTGGCAATTCACTCCATGCGACTGATGTCCATCGATATACAACCTATGAGCTCGTACGTCTCAGAGAAGGGCGTTAAGCAAGAGAATAAATTCTCTACCGCCAAACAGATGTATATTTAATAGAGATCAATCAACACAGAATAAAATCCAATGTCAGACACACAATCCATTTACAAGTTCGTTCTGGGTCTGGACGAAACCGGAGGCACTTTCCTCGCATATCCATCGATCTCCAAGTACGTCTGGACAATCACCAACTGTTTCCCTCATCTTGGGTGTACAGCCCAATCGAGATCATCAGCAATCACCCAAACGATGTGAAGACTTCCGGTCTTCAACCACCGTCTTCATCTTCGACATCTCGTCGAATCGGTTATTCAGAATGGGTATAACCCGGCCTTTCTGAATAACCCACGTATATAATAAACAAATGTTACACAAACACAACGAACGCCTCATTCCAATTCAGAATATTCTTTTATTCACAAAATCACATTCTTAGGGAAAGGTTCCCATTAATTTTATCCAAGATAAATTCTTCTAAATTTATCCTATAATCTTCCTTTGGATATCATTTCAAACTAGTCGGGATTAACGAACCACACCGAAGTAATTATTTATTTTATTTCCCAATCCCAACCTATATATCCCATGGAGAAAAACTAGTAATACTCCATATCTAACACCACGGTGTTATCGGTAAAATTAATTACCATCCCACGTTCAAATCTAATTAAAGATTTAACTATCGCTTTGGAGCAAAACTGGTGGTACTCCATTCTCGATCACCTTTCAAATTTGATAATTTAAATTATCATTTTACATTTCAATCTAATTAAAGATTCATTAAAATTCCACTTAGTTTCAATCTTTCGAAAATCAATATCCTGCCTTTAACTGGGTTAAAGAACCAATGTCATCTAAAACACGATTCACAACAAACCCAAATCACATTTTATATTAAATACAAGGCTCTAAATAGAAAATATACCGGCTTATATTCAATATCAAATTCTGAAACCAACAAATATCGTATTGGAAACAACGATATAAGATGTATCTTTCAAATTCCCATAACAATATCTGTATAGTGACGAAATCCAACATCGAAATATTCCGAAGATAATTTCGATTCAACTCCAGTCCAATCCACGTATTGAGAATATTGATTGTTTTTAAAATCACTTTCAAATTCAATTTATTTATTTCAAAAATAAATTGATTTTAATTCTAGTTCAAAACTAGTTCATTTCGATAAAAAAAATCTACTTTTATCCTTTCAAATATGGAATTTTTCAGCCCAAATTTTCCCAAATCATTTCTAATGATTTTACACAAATTATAGATATTTTTAATAATTTTATCAAGGCCCGTACAGTCGATTTCCATCAACGGCCATCGAACTGCACTTACGGCGACCTTTTCTAAATTTGATTTGGACATAATTCCAGATCCAACCGTTAGATTTCAAATTTCTAATATTCAATGGAAAGCTCTTTTCGACACGAACCCAACGGTTCCGGTTTTAGGAGAATCCGGCGGTCGGATCTCCCGCAACGTCAATTCGAAGTCAATGGTCGAAATTCACGAACTGCCGCGGCGCGGCGCATTCTCTTCAGGCCATTATATATATAATATATATATATTATATATATTTCGTCGAATTCCTTTTTTTAAAACGTATTTTATAAATCGTTTTAAATTCGTTTTCAAAACCATTTCAACACTATATTCAATTTCAAATCGATTGGATTTCAATTCAACTCGAGTTCATTTCAATTTTATTTAATTCGAATTCAAATTCGTTTCAATCCAATTCAAATTCTAATTCGTTTCAATTCAATTCAATTTGAATTTACCTTCGATTTGATTCAATTCGAATTCGTTTCAAATTGATTTCAATTCAATTTCCGTTCGTTTTAAATTCCATTCAAGACGATTTCAATTCGTTTTAATTCAATTCAATTTAATTCAATTTGAATTCATTTCTATTTTATTCGAATTCAAATTCAAATTCACTTTCTATTCAGTTCAAATTCTAATTCGTTTTCTATTCAATTCGAATCGAATTCATTTTCTATTCAATTCAAATTAATTCAATAAAATTTCAATTTGAATTTTTATCCAATTCAATTTTATTTCATTTCAAAATATCAGATTTTGAAATCACTTTTCAATATTCATTGTAAAACGAATAAAATCGATATAAATATCGTCCACGTCAAAATAGCGCATCTCTAATCCACACGGCTTTATATTTTTCAAAAAAACTTCTTTATTCTATTCAACAAATGAATATTTATTCTGCTCAACACATGAATCTATATTTCTTTCAGCACACGACTATTTTTGTTATGTAAAATATTTTATAAAATCATGGTATCTATCGTTTGATTTTTAATTAGACTCCACCGTGAAGTAGTTCTAATTTTAAATATGATAAAGATGTAAATTTTATTATATAAAATATTTTACTCAACACATAAATATTTTCAACTCAGGAACATCGTCAACACATGACTATTTTTATATTCAACACATGAGTCTTCTTTTATAATATTCATTATTTTCCCGATTGGAATGAGGCCCAATCAATCACCATATAATGTTAATTATATGGATTCCATACAACACATGTATATAATAGCATTGAAAAATAATCAACCATCAACCAAAGTGCACTACACTGTATAAGCATCGAATATAGATATCTAACGCTTATAACAGCCTGTCAATCAATCGATCGACATATTTAATCAATCAGGATGAGTGAACTTCAAATTTCATCCCAACACCCGTGTGGGGTTTCAAACAATCAAACACAGATTTTAGTTGTGCAGTTGGGCGATGTGTAAAATTTATCGACCCAATCGATATCAGTCAAATCAGTGTATGTAAACAAATCGATCGATTTGTTTATAAATATTTATTTATTCACTTTCACGTTAAAAATTATATTTTTAACGATAATATATTTTATTTTAACACATTCATTTCATTTACACAATAAAAATGATATTTTTATTTTTCTAACATATTTTAGAAAATTTCGGCGGCATAACGGCACGATACTAGAAACGGGACAAGGCCTAGCCTTATCCCCGGTCTAGTGAAGACCCACGCCATTCACACATCAATCAAATCCATTCCATTTCACCAAACAATTCAATTCGAACCAAACAAACTAACCAACTACACAACCAAACAATTTAACAAACAAGCCATCCATGGTCTGTGGATGACGGGTGTCGGGTGCTACTAAACACCGTCTGCATCCTAGTATATATATATAACTAGAAAAAGAAATTGAAAGGTGAGAAGTTCTCACCGACTAGCTATCCAACTTCACGACACTTCTTTTATAGAAATCTTCGTCATTCTCGCCTTTTGTCACCTTCGTTGCCCGTATTCTCTACATATGTAAAAATCGAATTTTTACTTTTACTATTCAATATATAAAAATCGAATTTTTACTATGCTATTCAATATATAAAAATCGAATTTTTACTATGCTATTCAATATATAAAAATCGAATTTTTACTATGCTATTCAATATATAAAAATCCCGCCCTTTCAAATATAAAGAATTCGCCTTTTCAAAAATAAATATTTCTCCTTTTCCTACTTTAAAAATGTCGTC
Organism: Allium sativum; assembly: GCA_030737875.1. Lineage (NCBI taxonomy): Eukaryota > Viridiplantae > Streptophyta > Magnoliopsida > Asparagales > Amaryllidaceae > Allium > Allium sativum. The sequence continues at coordinate 686,886,638 of CM060919.1, forward strand.
TTTCACTACATAAAAATATCGTCTTTTTATATCCTACCATATAAAGATCACATTTTTATCATCTATATAATATGAAAATTATATTTTCTACCTTTACATACGATAAAAATTATATTTTTAACCTCTACATACGATAAAAATTATATTTTGAACTCTCTACAATATAAAAGATTATATTTTGATTATCTATATAATATGAAAATTATATTTTAAACCTTTACATACGATAAAAATTATATTTTTAACCTCTACATACGATAAAAATTATATTTTGAACTCTCTACAATATAAAAGATTATATTTTGATTATCTATATAATATGAAAATTATATTTTAAACCTTTACATACGATAAAAATTATATTTTGAACTTCCTTATCATATAAAAATCATATCTTTAACTTTCCTATCGAATAAAATTCAGTTTCAACTAATATAAAAATTCAGTTTTAACTTAAAAATAAAAAGTGGCGAAAACTTACTGTAAAATGGAAGAAGGGGGGCTGTGCTGCGTCGACGGTGGCCAGAGGAGGGTGAAGCGGAGGCGCAGGGGGTGGCTTAGGGTTTAGGGGGGCGGCGGCTTAGGGTTTGGGGGGGCTGTGCTGCGTCGACGGAGGGAGGAGAAGAAGAAGGTGGCGGCGCGGCAGATGAAGGGGAGGCGGAGGTGATGGCGTGCGGTGGCGCGCCCCTGGGCGGCGGCGAACTAGTCGAGGGGGGGGGGGGGGCGGCTGTGAATCGCGATTCCCCCCGTTTCTCTTCTTTTCTTTTTTTTTTGAATGGCAAAAATAATGAGGAGAGGGAGAGAATAAAAGGGGGGGCATTTATTTATTTTAAATTTTATATTATATTTTAATTCCCTAAGGTTGACTTTTCATACGACCTCGAAATCAAACATGCCGACTGTCGTCCCTAGCGTAATACCCCCATTCCGAACACAATGGGATATGTATCGTAGGCTGATTCGATCGTTTCGATCAGTTTTCGTCAAATTTACATTTAAATCATTATATTGAATTTTAAACGTACATTTCTATTTACCGAGGTCACATACTAACTCGAAAAATTCCAGAAAAATATTTTCTAGCTTCGTATTGACGATACAGTCCTAACAAAACTAGTTTCGTCGAATTCTGAGACCGTTAGAAAAATGGCCAATTTTCAGTCGATTAAAATCAACTGAAACTGGTCAAACGCGTTTTCTTTTGCCACGCTCACATATTGATTCGAAAAATTATGAAATTTGAAACCTAGCAATAATTTGACATCACAGACCCAACAAAAGTGGTTTCGTCGAAATCCGATGTCGTTTGCAAAATGTCTATTTTTAAGGGCCTGAATTCCATAGCGACTATTCAGAATTTTCAACTGGACATATCTTTTGATTCCCGCTATGAAATCTCAATTTTTTCGGATTCGTTGCAAAGATATTATCGATTAGATCCTAATGTTTTTGGTTTCACTAAAATCCGGATTGTTTTGCACCCGGTACATTCAATTGAAGTTTGAAATCGAATTATCGAACTACCGCGCCATTTTCAATTCTATTTATAATTATAATAAAATTATTTATATTCTAACGACGACGCGTATAAATATATACGTCGAATTCAATCGAAAATAAATTCCTCGTCGATATTATTTAAAATAATTCATTTTAAATGTTCAACCTTCGCTAAAATTGCCAAAATAAAATTTTTAAACTGGCTCGCATTTCCGGGTTATTACAGTTATAGAACATCTTGACGAGTTTGGGGTAACACACTTCGTCATTGTCACGAGAGTCAACTGGACTCAAGACTTTGTTGTTTTGAAAGAGAGAAGTAAGATTATAAGAGGGAATATCGCTAAATATAGCGAAAGCACCCGTGTTAACTTTAGCACTAGCTAAATGGTTACCATATGTTTTGATAGCTTCTTTTTCATTATGAAGATAGCCTTTGATGGTTTCAGTTATCTTCAATTTTTGAGATGAACTAGAGGAAGCCATTGAATAGAGTTTTGAAGAGAATAAATATGAAGAGTATTGTTTTGAGTTGTGAATGAAAGGTAGAAAGAAAAGATGTATATATAGAAATTGAATGGATATGAATTGAATAGATACGAATCGAATAGGTACAACTTTTCAGATTGAAATGACATCTTTTCAGATCTTGGGAGTTGGTGAAAAGTGGGAGGGAAGTTTGAAAGTTTAAACTTTTGAAAATTTTATTTCAAGTTTCTGACTGATATGTTGACATATAGTAAATGTATGTCGACATATAGTCTAATTTTCAAAGAGAATTTGGTTTTGGTGATTTTTGTTTTAAATTGACGATATATATATTTCAGGTTTAATGATTTCCTGAAACAATACTAATTCTATCAAACAAACAAACACTTTATTTTATTATTTTTATTTGTTATTTATTGCTATATTATTATTTTGAATTTCAAAATTCAAATTTCAAATTTGAACTTTAAATTTCAAGTTTAAATTCTAAAGTTTTTTTTAAATTCAAATCAAAGCAATCAAACAAAGCAATCATTCAACCAAATAAAATTAAAAATTAATTAAGGTGTACCTAGTTTTTAGATCCTTATCTTCAAAATTTTCTACACTCTGTATTGCCATAAAGCATATATTTGTATTTCCGATTTCTGGTTCTTCGTCACTTGATGATGAATTTGAATTATCTAATGTTGCTGCGTATGCTTTCTTTCTCTTTCTTGATTAATTGTTGTTGTCTGTTTGTTGAGTCAATTTGTCTGGATATGAACACATTTTCTTTATGTGGCCTGGTTTGTTGCAGTTATAACATCGACCGTCATTACTTTCAAACTCCTTGATTATAATTTTTCCTACTATATCTCAAAAATATTCTAAAATTATTTGTCATAAGTGTTGTTTCTTCATTATCTTCACTACTCGAGTCAGAATCATCTGTTGTTGCTTTCAATGCAATAGATTTCTCTGTTGATCTGTTTTCTTTTCTTTTTTGTAATTGGACTTCGTAAGACATTAGATTTCCAAGTAACTCTTCAATCTTTATTTCATTCACATCATTGGCTTCTTCAATTGCCAAAATTTTCTGATCCTATTCTGGAGTTAATGAACTTAATATTTTTCCGACTTGATCTGTTTCAGAATATGTTTTTCCAAGTGCTGTTAATGGATGCACTATTTCTTGAAATCGTCAAAATAAAGCTCTGAAATAGACACATTTTCATTCATTTTGAATAATTCAAACTGATTTACTAACATTGCTATTTTAGTTTGTTTAACTCTACTAGTTCCTTCATAAGTAAATTGTAAAATTCTCCAAATTTCATAAGCAGTTTTACATACTGACTCTTTATTAAACTCATTCCTATCTAATGAACAAAATAACATATTCATGGCTTTAGAATTGCTTTGTGCAGCAGCCTTTCGTTCATTTGTCCATTGTGCAAATGCAGTTGTGGGTTCAACATATTCATTTTACGCACTATTCCATGTGTCTAAACCTACTGTTGTATATAAATTTTCATTCTACATGCCTAATATGAATAATTACTACCATTAAACAATGGTGGTCTAACAGTGGACTAACCGTCTACAAAAGAACTATTATTGCTACCAATGTCGGTTGCCATTATCGCTATTTTCAAAAATCAGATTATGAACTTTTTGAAAGATCCTGCTGTGATACTAATTGTTAGGGATTGCGGAAAGGATCGTTAATGGAAAATAAACACTAGGGGGAGGGGGGGTGAATAGTGTTTGTGAGAATTTAATGAACATCTAAAACTTATGTTATAAACTATATGAATCAAACGCTATAGAAACAATCACAAAAACAGAATCAAACACAGATGCAAAATATAAAGAAATAAAAATACAGAAAAGGAAAGAACATACCAGATTTTATACTGGTTCGGATTGCTCCTACGTCCAGTCCTACACAATGCTAGATTGCGCAGAGTCTTATTACAATATCAATATCCAATTACAACCCTCCCTGATTTAACGGCTACAAGGGATACCACCATTTCCGCACACACTAGATCAAGTTTTGCCCGTCCTTGATTTCGCGGCTACAAGAGATACCGCCGATTATCCGTCCTTGATTTTACGGCTACAAGGGATACCATCGATTACTTTGCTCAACCCAAAAAATTACGAATAGCCCTATAACTCTACAATAGCACTTGATTCAAAGAGTAGAGAGTGTAGAGAGAAGAAGTTTGATCGAAACAGAATTGAATTTGGCAGAGTATAAGTGTAGAAATCGTAAAAATAATTAAGAATAACGGCGTAATGGAAGAGAGTGAAGTTAGAGTAGAAGAGATGATTAAAAATTCGAATTAAAGCCCTTTTTATAGTGTATGAAAAGATGCCACGCTTCAGAACCGTCACAAATAGTGAAAGACACTTCCTTTCAAATTTAAATTTCTGACAGTTATATGTCGACATATAGTTTTCTTTATGTTGACATATCCAGTAGAAATTTAATTTTTAAATATTTTTAAAGTGTTTTGATATAAATATTATTCTGGAAATTCTTGAATTAAAATATAATGTTATAAACTAATATTATAATGTAGGAAATCACATGAAAACACAAATATGAATTTTATAAACATATTTATAAAATTATAAAGTTTAAAACTATATAAATATAAAATGTAAAAATATAAATATATGAAACTTATAAAACTTTGAGACTGAAACAAAAATTAAAATAAAAAGGAACTAGAAAGGATAGAAAATAAAATAGAGAGGATTGAAGACAGAATTTGAAAACAGAATTTGAAATGTAACTGAAGTGCTATTTAGAGTCTTACATAATCTAGACTCTATAAATATATTAGTCTTGAACTCTTGAACCCTTGAAAAGGTGAATACTCATGAGTCTTGAAATTTCTCGGAACTCTGATTCTCTGATATCTTTAAACTGTACAGTCTTCAGTAATATTTCCTGTATATAAATCCTGCACATGTGTGTGTGTATATATATATTATACACAAAAGTTTTAGTATATATTTTATAATCAATTAATATTGAAATAAGGTTGTTGTCATCAAAACTCCATTCTCCAACATAAAAAATCATCAACACACAGAGGAATCAACAAGTACTATATATCGCACAAAAAATAATATGCCATCCTCTAGCTCGTCATTGCATGACATCATCAACATCAAAATTATTCCCTGCTATCTTAGTTAACTCACCAACAAAATTGATGAGCAACCTAAGATAATAAGAGGAAACATAAAACCTTGAGCCAAACAACAGTCTTAATGAGCGATGAAATAACAATCAGCAGTTACAAAGGATATATGAGTAAAGAATGTTCAACCATCTAATCTGTCTTAACATCCAAAGAATTAGCACATCATATACATCTATCACATGCAGCTTCAGAATAAGAAAAGGACATCCCCCAATCCCACTTCTCTTTGACGACCTACATTGATAGTGATAAATATATAAGTGTGTTCATTTTATGCTCTTATATCTTATCTTCTGTAAATAAATATTACTTTGGGTATTTTTTCATGTGTTTTCACAGGTCCAGTAAATATCTCCTTCATTCATTTAAAGACACGCTACTAAAAAAAAGCTACTTTCTCATATTAACAAGTTTTCAATCATAAAGAAGATATAGCACACTCGTAAAGGCCTGGAAATTTGGACAGAGTGACCTGAGTTCAATCCATGCCAAACTCACTTTTTGCTGAAGAAAGGAACATTCACACTGCCTCCTTTGCTCTGAATAATATATGGACTAGTTATATTATATATATATATATATTCATATATATGTATATATTATATGCACTAATAAAGATTTGAAGAGTTGGGCATGTTCTTTTCATGGAAATCAAATGAAATTATTCATTTTCAACTGCCATGTGGAAGAAGATTTGATTTAATTATTGCCAAGGAAAATCCAATCAATCTACCATACGTCACTAATCAGAAAGATGAAATATGCATGGAATATCTCAAGTCTATCTTCATATTTCTTTTATTTGTAAATAGATTATTTCATGAGATTCATTCTTAGCCCAAGTTATTCTGATAGATAGGAGACTACATCCTCTATAAATACCCATTGTATTCATTGTAAATGGTATCCATTATTCTGTATTCTGCTCTTCCCCACTAATAAAGCTCTCTTTTCTTTTAATTCTGTAATTTTTATTTTCATGGTAATTTGTCTTGTCTAGTCAATTAGATTTGTTAGAACACAATTGCTATTGCAATTACTTTTCTCATTAGTGATTAACCGTCTTGTTAGATTCAACGGTAATCCTAATTTTGTTTTATGTTAGTTATTTAATTTCTGCAATTTTAATTTCTGCATTTTAATTACTTTCCTAGGTCATACTGGATTGAATAAAGATTTGATTAGATTCAGATCTGATTCAATTCAATACAAGTTTTATTTGCAGTTTTAATTTTTTTGTTTTCAAAATCAACCTCCAAGTTTTGTCTAACTCGCCCACGAAACGTATAAATAATAAAGTTCAATATTCCTCCCTATGTTCGACCTGCATACTACACATTTGTGCACTTGTACTAATTTATTTCAAAATTTGCACTTTTCTAGTTCTTAGAAAGCGTCGATCAAGTTTTTGGCGTCGTTGCAGGGAAACAACAATTAAATTTTATTATTTATTTAATTTCCAATTCTTGTTAGTTTTTATTTTAATTTTTATAAAAAATCTCTTAATTAGTTTCTTATTTTTCCTTGGTTTGCTTGTTTCATATCTATAAAAATCTTTATTAGCTGATTTGGTGTTTCTCATTGATACTATAATCTTCTATACAAGAAAAAAAATTTTGTTGGTTTCTTTTTGATTTCTTTCCATTTTATTCAGTCTCTTTCTTTTCTTCTACAAACTCTCCTCTCTTTACAATTTATTTTCGAAAAAAAAATTCCTTTACGTTCTTTTTACTCTCCCTTCTACAAATTCCATACAACATCAAGTTCGTTCACTCGGACAACCGTCAACAACCCCAAGCACCTCTTTCTCAAACAATCCGATCATCGACAAATCTTCAACACCACCCTGATTCCAGTAACTACTAACACCATCCCTTTTGATCAAACTCGACACTTCCACTTCATCAGTCCACAAAAACATACCAAGCTCCCCTTCAAACAATCACACCTCAAAATTCCTATAATAGCAGTTTCAACTTCATATGCTTGCACGCATCATCCCACTTACCGAACTCTTACATCGTCTTTACAATCCATCCTTTTCTATACAACTTCAATTCACCACCTTCTTTCTTACCAGGTCATCTTCATCACAAATATCCAAAGTCACGACATCTTGAAACCTAGTCCTTACATCCTCCCATGTCTCCAGTTTCATAGCGACCTTTTATTGAAACAAAACGCCATTAATTCACGTATTAGACAATCCACTTTTGACCACCCGAAATTGCAAACACAGACCCATTAAACCAAAATTCGCATACATCTGCCTCAAGCCACCATCACACAAGTCCCCCTCATCAATTTCATATTCGCATTCACCACAACCACAAATTCTTCAACCACCAATCCATATTTATCCTCATCACAACGCTGCCAAAATCCCCCATCACACCGCCACCTCAACCCATTCCCTGTTCACAATCTTCATCTGCTTCTTATTCAACCAGAGCAGAACCACCAACCTTCTTCCATCAACATCACACAAATACCCCCATACTTCCCCACAGTCAACAGTCTACACCCTGGCCTCTCATCTCCGGCACACTCCTCCTAATCACAATCGAAACTGCTTCCTCCCAAACACTGTAGTCCGAACAAGCTCATCCTCAACCGAAAAACCCCAACTCGCAATCACCGAAATCGAACTAGCCCAAATCGGAACCCTATTCGAACAATCATCGAACCAAATCTGACTCGAACAATTGAAAAAAAAGAGTTTTCCAGATCTGGATTTGTGCGTATTTCTTTTCTGTATTACCATCATTTTATATTTACAGGCGTAATTCTTTTCCTTATTTCGCTGTAGGGTTTGGATAAATATCAACAGTGGCTCCATTATTCGAGTAAAGTGCACAAGCCTTTGTGCTTGAAGTCATTGCTATGGTCTTGGTTTTTATTTTATTTTTTACTTTCTTAGCCTACTTTCTTCTTATTATTAGGTTTAGTTTTCCTTTTTTAGACTTGGTTTTAGTTTGTTTTGTTTTTATTTAAAATTCCTATTTAGTCTTTTCGTTTTTTTGTTACTTCCAAAAAAAAGGTGAAATCTCCAAAAACAAATTAAAGATCGAGGTGAAGGAATAGATTCGAGCAACCAACAAAGGAATCGAAATTGAGCAAAGCCTACATTGGATTTTTAATTACTCTGGACGGACAACCATACCCCACTGTAAATTTTCTGAACTCTACAGGTGCCTATGCAGTTAAAGCCCCGCAATATCCTCGCTATAGCCCATGGCGCTCTTCAACCACTCGCTATTTCAATTTAGCGTTGATGAACAATAGCTCTGCTATTCTCCACTGCATCCGCTAAATCAAGGCTTTTTTGCATCCGTTATAGTAGCATTAATATACAGAGCTTGATTTGACTAGTTCTCTTTTTTGAAAAATCAGTAAATTTAGCTTAAAGAGCTATATTTTAGGAATAATTGCCTAATATATGGTAATAATCATTGCAATCATCAAATTTGGCATACATAACTATGATATTCCTTGATGTTCTAATACAAGATTAATCAATGATAGTTTCTTACACACATATAATATGAGATAGATGATAATTAATTTTCAAATATTTGGTTTTACATCTAATGAACATTTTTGCGCCTCCGCTATATCCCTGCTACACCTTTTTGCACCACCACAGCTATGGAACCGCTAAGCGCTTTAACTGCATAGACAAGTACTCTGCTGCAAAGAAAAAACATAGAAATTGCTTATAAAAATTTTCTGTAGGGGCAGCGGCTTTCTTGTACAATTTTAATTTCTGGGATTATTATTGTCTGATTGTTGTTTTGGCTGCATTCTAAAATAAATCTTGTCACAAGCAAAGCCCAAATAACAAACATAAGGTGAGGAAGTCATTACCTTTCCTTGGCTCCAAAACAATTAAATTTTGTCATTTGCACACTCCTTGGACATAAATAAACTTGATTGGATGTTGGCTTAGGATCAAAACTCAAGCTCATTAGGACAAACAAATTGGTTAAATATTTAGTTTTGAATTTTTTTTGCTTATTCTAGCAAATTAACTTTTCTAATCTATTTATCTAATTTGATTTGCAAAATATTTGAGTACAAGGGTGTATTTTATGAAATTTATTCTCTCAAGGATTTGATCGTAGATATATATTAGTTCAGTTTATTGAACTTCTAGCAAAAGAGGTTGCATACTATCCGTAAAACATTGGTTGTATCCCTTAGTATTTATACTATACATGAACAACCATAAGACCCTCTTCCCCCTTCAAATCGAGATTATCAAATAATAAGATATACTTGAGTTTGTTATTTACCGTGAATATAAGTTGTTTGTGTCAATCTTAAGTCTAGTATTTTCTTTGTTTGCATTTAGCAACAATGAGTGAAAGAAGTGTCAGCCATCATAATTTTCCTAGGGGTTCTCAGATAAATAAAAACTTTTATAACGAGATGGATCAAAATTGAATAAACCAAAAATTTCAAAATCTCAATATTGAAATGGATAGACCCTTATCTCTTAGAGATCGATTTTATACAAGTAGAACCGTTCAACCTTCTGTCATTTTGTTCCTATCAGCTGAGGAAACAATTTTGAGCTTAAGCATTCGTTTATTCAAGGGGAACCAAAATATACTGGTTCTGAAAATACTTACAGATTCCTAAATGAATTTGAATTGTATGCGTCCACAACAAAAATGCAACAATTATCTAACGAATCAATCAAGCTAAGGCTAATTCCATTTGCATTGTTTGGAAGCGCTAAAAGATGCTAAATTCTCTTCCAAAACATTCCATAAGAAGTTGGGATGAATTTGTCACAGTATTCTTGAAAAAAAATTTCTTTCCATAAAACTCTAAAAATTCGAACTGAAATAAATCAGTTATGTCAAAATGAGGGGGAAACCATTTTAAAAAACTTCGAGAGATTCAACCAATTATTATTTAATTGTCCTTATCATGCAATTCCCAAACATCACTTATGTCAAATTGCATATGAAGGGCTAAACTATCAAACTCGAACACAACTAGAATCAATGTGTGGAGGAGAATTTATGTCTAAAAATCCGATGAAGCTTGGGAATTCTTAGAAGATTATTCTGAAAAGGACATGCAATGGGAGTTAATTAGTGTTACCATTCATACTTCTATTAGAGGAGTGCATGTCGTGGACCTAAGTCACCTTTTCTTAGAAAATCAAACTCCTCAAGTCGGAGAGGGGATACCCCACTATTACTCTCAAGACCAAGCCAATGATATAGCTCTAAATAATCCTTACTTATCCACGTACAACCTTAGTTGGTGGAACCACCAATTTTTTCTTGGTAAAATCCTTGTAATTCGGCAAACCCATCTCACATGCAACCCATTATTCCAAATCCGAATTACCAAGCTTCATTTTACAATTCTCAAACCTCTCAATCTGCACCTCAATCCAAACATCCTTATAGGCACCCCAACTTTCAATCATCAACCCAATCCTCTCAATCGTTACAAGAAATTGAGCATTTAGAGAAACAAGTTGAACAAATGATGAATATGATGAAGGAAGTAATGAAAAATAATGAGAAAGCGAAATTGCCTAGTCAACCGAGGTGAATCCAAAATATAATTCTCATACTGTGAATTCTTGTGAGGATGGAAATAATAACTCGGTTAACGTTGTCATCACCCTTAGGTTTGGAAAAACGTTTTAGAATAATGTCGGCAATCCCGATAATCCTTCAATCCCAACTCCAAATCAAGATCTTCAGTCTCACCTGATGGCAATCAATGCCAACTCCTTGGAACCTTCTGAACACCCATCTTCTTCAAATGTTGGCAATCCCAACATCTCTTCTTCTATTGTCGGAAACCCCGAAATATCTCCTCCTCTAATGTGGCGATCCCAGCATCTCACCTTCAATTCCTGTACCTCCTTCACTTTCCACGTCGAAACCTTCTTCTTCGAACGATCAAAATTCAGAAAGAGTCTATAAACCAATAGCTCCTTATCCTCATAGACTTAACAATAAGAAGGATGCTAATTTCGAAAAAATTCTTGAAATCTTTAAACAAGTTCGGGTCAATATTTCACTCTTAGACACCATTAAACAAGTTCCTCGATATGCCGAGTGTCTCAAAGAGCTATGCACCTGAAAAAGAGTCACTAATGTTCCTAAAATTGTCTTCTTGACTGCGAACACTAGCTCTGTTTTCTCAAATCCGTCACCTGTCAAGTATAAGGACCTTGGCTGCCCTATAATTGATTGCAAAATAGGAAATACTCACATCTCTCATGCCTAACTTGATCTTGATGCCAGTGTAAATCTTCTTCCTTACATTATTTATCGTCAACTTGGATTAGGGGAGATTGAACCAACAAACATCAATCTTCAGTTAGTTGATCGATCTGTCAAAAAGCCATTGGGAATAATCAAAGACGTCTTGATACAAATCGAACTATTTTACTTCCCTGCCGATTTCATAGTTTTAGAAACCGGGTCTGTCCCAAATCCAAATGTTCAAATCCCATTGATATTAGGGCACCCCTTCTTAGCGACCTCAAGTGCTATAATAAATTGTAGAAATGGTCAACTTTAAATTTCTTTTGGGCACCTAACTACTGAGCTAATGTAACAACCCGGGGGAATTGCGAACTTGGTAATCGATATAAACTCAACGTCGATTATCCAAGCATTGGAAATACTGGATAGTTAATGGAAAGAAGTTAGAGGATGAGAATAGATAAGATAGAAAATTCGAATAGAAAAAGAAGAAGATCATAACATCAGAATCAGAGTAACCCAAATTTAATAGCGGGACGAATAAAATATAACATAACTTTGAAATAAAACCAGTATATGTATACAATAACATTTATCAGAGTACAATATTTACAATACAGCGGAAATAAACATTTGCTATAAAATCTTGAAGCCTCCTCATCACATCTTGAACCCTTGTTCATCTTCCCAAAAACTGCAAAGTAAACTCATGTTTACAAATGCAACAACTGTTGCTTTAAATTCAATGTATAACGTGCTCCAACCACCCTTTCATCACCAAAAGGTACCCCTCTTCCCTACGAAAAACTATCCGCTCCTGAACCATTTCGAATGCCATGCGTCCCTTGTAAACAACGCCTCTCTTCCCTGCGTCTTCAAACTTCATAACACCCCCTTGTCACGGCTTCCAGTACAACTCCTTGCCCCATGTGTCAACTTCATCTTTCATGAAATAAACTGCTGCTGCTTTAAGACCTTACCGCCATCCTCATGTTCATCTTGAGCTCTCCCAGTGGATGCATCGTTCATCACTTACAGGGAAACCGCATCCAAAAGTATATCGATAGAAACGAAGAGCTTGGAGCTCTTGCCACAATGATTAAAAAAAATATGTCGTCATTTAGTGTGCAGGCATGTAGCATTTGGTTTGCAAAAATAGTACGAAGCCGTAAGGACCAAAACAAAAATGAAGCGTTCTGAAGCAAAACAAACGAAGGTGCTGAGCTGTGTATTTATATAGTGTAAGTTTACTTTGGTGTTAAGTAATAGGCCTATACATCCTCCCCTTAGGCATGTGTTTATATTTAATGTACATAAATCTTCGTTTGAGTTGTCACTTCTGGTTGTACGTGATGGGTATAAACTTAGGGGTTAAGGCATGAATAATTTGCGGGGGGAAACTTTAAGCAGGTGGTATTACTTCTTGTACTTCCTTGTTGGTTTGGTTTAGATCAAACTTTGCATGGACCTTAGGCTTTCAGCCATGTGGAGATTTGAAAGATGTTTGCTGATCATATGAATTTTCTCCACATCAGGCATGTTATATTTAGAAATAACAACTTAACACAATCAATGAACTAAGTGGAATTAAGTATCATTCCCTTTAAATTATATGTTTATGAAGTTTCAAAGGTACATTGTTACATAAAATCCGTCCATGCATAAGCGGTTACAGACAAAAATAAAAATACCTTTGTGACGAGTAATGTACCACGATACCAAAAATATAATAAAATAGACAAGTTAGTTTATTTTGTGAGGTTCCAAAACCGCTGCTACAGGGTGTAAAATACTTCAAATAAAAAGGTTGTTTATTTTCAAAAATAAAAATTATAGAAAAATTCTAAAAAATAAATTAAGTATACGCCTGAAATATCTTATCCATATTCGAAACTGATATTTAATTAAAATTAAATAGCCCTTACGGCTTATAAACGAATCCATAGCGACTATTTGAAAATTTGATTTGGACATAACTTACAATCTATAAGCCGAAATCTCGATTTTCCACTTCCATTAGAAAAATACAATTAATTAGATTCCAACGTTTCTTGTTTCGAAGAAATCCGACTTATAACGGATCCTATATACTCAGTTGAAGTTCAAATCGAAATATTACGAACTGCCGCGACATTTCGAACTCGATTATAATTTATATTATAATTAGCATGTTCAATTGTCGTTCAAATAATAATTTTTTTATTATAATTCAAATTCTAAACTAAAATATATTCTTTAGATTAACTAATTCACACATTATTTCAAATTCAACTATTTCTGACTGTTTTTGGAAGTAAATATATTATTCCATTATTTATATTATTTAATATAAATCAAAATTATTTAATTTAAGCCAATTAAATTACCAACGCATTATTTAAATAATTAAATTAAATTAATTATTATATCATTAAAAATACGGGATGTTACATTCTTTCCCCCTTAAAAGAATTTCGTCCTCGAAATTACTAAGCCAGAAAATGCTATCACCATATTAACTAGGTTAAAAATATTTTGTTTCACTTCTTATTTTATGTTTCAATTAAGCCATTTAGTTTCAATTAAATATTAATTCATTCATACTAACGATAATTTTCAAAAATTCTGAAAATTCTAACATCTTAAATTTCCGAAAAATTTCACCAGCATCTCATTTGCACGGCTAAATCGGTACAACTACAACTCGCCTCTCTGGGCCTTTTCCAATCCAAAAGAAAATCAATCAGCCAAGTGGCTTGCCGAATTAGCTCATAAAAATCTCATACTTATAATAAATCAAACTTGTACCTTTTTGTCGGCATTCAGTTTTATCTCTTCCGTTTGTTATCCACTCTGCATATACTCATGCACTTCCATTCCATCTCCACTCAGTTTATCCTCAATCCAAATCAGCTTACACCCAAGCCAAATTCCACATCAAAATCTAGTTCCAATCTCAATTCCAAATTTAACAATTTCAATTCATTCCAGCCTATCTCTAATCCAATCCAATTCTATTTAACTTTGATTAAGTTAAATTCTAATTTATTTATTCACTTTCACGATCCAATTTATTTAACTTCATAAGCTAAATTTAAATTTCAGAATTCAAATTCCTGGGTTTTATTTCAAATCACTTTGAAATCATATATAATAACAATTCAAATCATTTGAATTTCCGAACAACTTATTTCCTTAAAATAATTCAAAAACAAAATCTTTTGGTAGTAGTCCGTCACTCAAAAACTCGAAAATCACACCAATGATGCCCGGATCATCATCGAAATTATTTTCCAGTGTCCGAAATGAGTTTAATACTATATCACTTTTTAAAACCATCTTTAAACACTTCCATTTTGAAATTACTTAAAAATATACTTCACACTGCTTAGAAAACATTTCTAAATTTACCCAAGATCTTAAAATTTCCAAAATCTTAATCCAAATACATTTTCAAACACCTTACCAATTTCCAGGATTTTAATTCTAAATCAGTTTTAAATCCAGATTTAATCCATATGATTATATATATTCATGTGAATTCTGATTGGTCATTTATAACCGACTCAATTATAATCTTATACGATTATAATTACAACCCACACATCTAATATATATATATATATATTATAATAATTTCAATATAAATACTTCTTTTATATCAAAATATACTTTGGTAAAATTATTTCATTTACCCTCCTCTCAAAAACACAGTTTGTTGGTTTATCGTATTTGAGCGTTTAGAGACCCCTATCGATTTCGTGGTGCCCCACCATCGACCAGAATTCATAAGCCACTCAACCAATAAATCTCCACAAAATAAAACCGTTTTTATACAATATACAAATACACTCTCTCGGATATATACACTCAACTCAATCTAGGGTATTACTAACCCTATCTCTACTGAGTTACGCCACAGAGCTAAGGTAATTACTTAAACTTCACCTCTGATACCACTGTAACGACCCGGGGGAATTGCGACCTTGGTAATCGATATAAACTCAACGTCGATTAACCAAGCATCAGAAATACCGGATAGTTAATAGAAAGAAGTTAGAGGGTGAGAATAGATAAGATAGAAAATTAGAATAGAAGAAGAAGATCATAACAATAGAATCAGAGTAACCCGAATCTCACAGCGGAATGAATAAAATATAATATAACTCTGAAATAAAACTAGTATATGTATACAATAACATTTATCAGAGTACAAAACTTACAACACAGCGGAAAGAAACAATTGCTATAAAATCCTGAAGCCTCCTCATCACTTCTTGAACCCTTGTTCATCTTCCCAAAAACCGGAAAGCAAACTCCTGTTTACAAACGCAACAACTGTTGCTTTAAATTCAATGTATAACGTGCTCCAACCACCCTTTCATCACAAAAAAGTACCCCTCTTCCCTACGAAATTTTTTTCGCTCCCAATCCATTTCAAATTCCAGGCGTCCCTTGTAAATAACGCCTCTCCTCCCTGCGTCTTCAAACTTCACAACACCCCTTGTCACGGCTTCCAGTACAACTCCTTGCCCCACGTGCCAACTTCATCTTTCATGAAATAAACTGCTGCTGCTCTAAGATCTTGCCGCCATCCTCGTGTTCATCTTGATCTCTCCCAGTGGATGCATCGTTCATCACTTACAGGGAAACCACGTCCAAAAGTGTATCGATATAAACGAAGAGCTTGGAGGTTTTGCCACAATGATTAAAAAAAATATGTCATCATTTAACGTGCAGGCTTGTAGCATTTGGTTTGGAAAATAGTATGAAGCCGTAAGGATTAAAATAAAAATGAAGTGTTTTGAAGCAAAACAAACGAAGGTGCTGAGCTGTGTATTTATATAGTGTAAGCTTACTTTGGTGTTAAGTAATAGGCCTTTACATCCTCCCCGTAGGCATGTGTTTATATTTAATGTACATAAGTCTTCGTTTGAGTTGTCACTTCTGGTTGTACGTGATGGGTATTAACTTAGGGGTTAAGGCATGAATAATTTGCAGGGGGAAACTTTAAGCATGTGGTATTAGTTCTTGTACCTCCTTGTTGTTGGTTTAGATCAAACTTTGCATGGACCTTAAGCTTTCAGCCGTATGGAGATTTGAAAGATGTTTGATGATCATATGAATTTTCTCCACCTTACGCATGTTATATTTAGAAATAACCACTTAACACAATCAATGAACTAAGTGAACTTAAGTATCGTGCCCCTTAAATTATATGTTTATGAAGTTTCAATGGTACGTTGTTACATAAAATCCGTCCATGTATAAGCAGTTACAGACAAAAATAAAAATACCATTGTGACGAGTAATGTACCACGATACCAAAAATATAATAAAATAGACAAGTTAGTTTATTCTGTGAGGTTCCAAAACCGCTGCTAGTTGCCTGCTACAGGGTATAAAATACTTCAAATAAAAAGGTTGTTTATTTTCAAAAATAAAAATTATAGAAAAATTCTAAAAAATAAATTAAGTATACGCCTCAAATATCTCATCCAAATTCGAAATCGATATTTAATTAAAATTAAATAACTGTTACGGCTTATAAACGAATCCATAGCGACTATTTGAAAATTTGATTTGGACATAACTTACAATCTATAAGCCGAAATCTCGATTTTTCACTTCCATTAGAAAAATACAGTTAATTAGAATCCAACGTTTTTATTTCAAAGAAATCCGACTTATAACGGATCCTATATACTCAATTGAAGTTCAAATCAAAATATTACGAACTACCGCGACATTTCGAACTCGATTATAATTTATATTATAATTAGCATGTTCAACTGTCGTTTAAATAATATATTCATTATTATAATTCAAATTCTAAACTAAATTATATTCTTTAGATTATCTAATTCACACATTATTTCGAATTCAACTATTTCTGACTGTTTTTGGAAATAAATATATAATTCCATTATTTATATTATTTAATATAAATCAGAATTATTTAATTTAAGCCAATTAAATTACCAACCCATTATTTAAATAATTAAATTAATTAATTATTATATCGTTAAAAATATGGGATGCTACAGCTAAACATCTTTAATCTCAACAAGCAACCTAGGGATTTTGAGATTAACGAAATTGACATGATTCAAACTTAGTTGATGAAACCTCTAGTGAAACTTCTAAAGTCATGAAAATGTGTCTTGAACATTTCAACTCTGATTTTGATGAGTTCAGATACATTTCTGAACTAAATGAACTCCTTGACTCGAAACCCTCGTCACCTAAATCAAACAAAGGAAAATTGACCAATGTTAGCATACAAGAACATCCTAAGTTGGACTCAATCCCTAGCCACAAGACCTTAAGTACGCTTACTTGGATTCTACATTAAATTTTCCCGTAATCTTGGCCTCTGATCTTACCGAGGACCAAGAAAACAAACCTTTAAATTTTTTACAGGAAAATAGATAGGCATTACACTAAGATTATGATGAAAAAGAATCTAGAGAATGCCTTGAAGATGATCGTAGTCCCATTTCATTGAGAGAAATTATGGTTCGACATTCAACTTTATGGGATTACGATAATCTTCATCTAAATTGTATAAATCATTGGTACGACAAACTTTTCATAGGAAGGATATTCATTTCAGAGGCCAGTGACGTACTTGTTGCACCTCACAAATCTTATGATAAATTATCGTGCATCATTTTCGATAGAGGCAAGTGTGGGGGGAAAAGGAAACATCATTCTTCGCCAAACATTCATCATCATCATAGATTTTATTTTTCATTTGATTTGCACACTCATATAGTTGTTAAATTGCATTTCATTCTACAAATCATTTTGCATCTAATCCATCTTTGGATACTCTTTTTTACATTTAGGAAACGTGTTTACAGTGTGAACACTGTTTAGATCAAGTGTGGGGGGGGGGTCTAGATTGCATTCTTTTCATTTTTCTTGAATTTTTTTCTTTCTTTTTATATAGGACCATCATGCATTTTTGATCATAGTAACATGCATTTTTTTATATGACTCATTTTAGATTGATACAACAAAATAAGTTAACAATTGTTAGTCCGTTGATAGTATTTTTTTCTCTCAACTAAGATCGAATAAGAAAACTAATGAAAAGTTGATTTTTGAGGATAATAATGTAACCGGTACATAGGAAGATTCTTAGGTGATGGCCATGAAGTTTATTCTAAATTGTAGTCTCTATTTAATGAGTGGAGGACTTAAAAGACTTATATTGGCTTTTTGAGTCTTTAAAACTGAGTTGTGTTATGCTGAAACCGCTTGTTCTTATATTTTCAATAATAATAATAGTAATCCTAGGGTATCGTACATTACTGGTAAATCTATCGTTGGTGTGCAAACCCGCTAAGCTCTATTCGACATTTTGTTAGCAAAGTCAGCATCGGTATATCTTGGTCTCATTTTATGAGTTGGACACCTAAGGATTACCGACATGTTGTTGACAAAGTCAGCGTTGGTATACACAATCCGCCAAGCTCTATTCCATCTTTCATGGGTGGTATACCCTTGTCTTTTAAGTTAGGTGTATGTAATTAATCATAAATTTCAATTTTCATAGAGATAGAGGATAAGCGATGAAGCCTAAGCACTTCTTGACCTTATTGAATTGACTAGTCATCAAGGTTTTAAATATTGGATATCAGTCGTGTTTCGTCTCGGGGATTTTATAGACTCGGTCACGTATCGGGGGAGATCTCGGACGAGATGAGTCTAATCGGGAGTTCGTCTCGGATTTTCATCTCGGGTCTGAAAGTTCATGTCTGAACAATCTCGGGGTACATGATATGTTAAAAATGATATTTTAACAAAATGATTTTTATGAATGTTATTAAAAACATAGTAACTTAAACTTAAAATGCAAATTAACTTTATTATTCTTTATTTTCTGAAATATCATTCATACTCTAAATCGTAATATGCTTAAAACAGAAATATTGTTAGACATGAGACATTAAAAGGATCCAAAACATTAAATAATTCAGCATAAATAGACCATAAAATACATAATTTCACAAGTAATATGTATGTAAAAAGACAAATATGAAAATCATAAGCATTGTAAAACATATACGAACATACAATATAGTCATTTAACATGCGAAATGTAAGATAATAAAAGATTGATATGGCTAGATTTGAGTTTTATAATTACGGTCTAGTTCAGGCACAAATTTAAATTTTAACCAAAAAACTAAGATCTCGGACGATATTCTAGTATTTCGTCTCGGTCGATATATCGTTCGATATTGCAATATCTCGGGCAATATATTCGAAAGGAGATTTAAAATGATATTTCTTGTTTCGTTTCGGAAGGATCCGAAAACGAGATCTCGGAGGAGATCTCGGGCGATATTTGCGAGATTTGAAACAGTGCTAGTCATACACAAGGGAATTAGAATACCACTTTGCGAACTGCGACAAGCAAATTAAGAATTTATTTCATGGCTGCACTATGTTATCAACCGAACCAACTGGCCAAACTAGAACATAACATTTGAAAATTTGAATTATATTGAAAATTTGTGACAAGTTGAGGTATGTAAAATAAATCAACTGATTAGAAATTGTTAACTTAATTTGTTATACCACTTTCCTGAAATAAGTCGTGTTTTCATTTTTTTTCATTTGCATATGTTTGTTGCATTCATGTAGTTGCACTAGAATCATAGAACTCCATTTGGATTTTGTGGGTAGTATCCACTGAAAACCCTCACGAGACATCACTCGTCCTACTAGGGACACTAGAGGTGTAACAACTTGTTGCATACGCTCAATGCAATCGTGTTTCCTACGGAAGTGTGACCTATGTAGTTAGTTTTTCATATATTTTATTACTCGAGGACGAGTAAAAGATAAGTGTGGGCGTATTTGATTAACATATAAATGTGTTCATTTTATGCTCTTATATCCTATCTTCTGTAAATAAATATACTTTGGGTATTTTTTTCATGTGTTTTCACAGGTCCGGTAAATGTCTCCTTCATTCAGTTAAAGACCAATTGCTACGAAAAAAAACTATTTTCCCATATCAACAAATTTTCAATCACAAAGGAAGCTGTAGTACACTGGTAAAGGCCTGGGAATTTGGACAGAGTGACCTGAGTTCAATCCATGCCAAGCCCTCTTTTTGCTTAAGAAAGGAACATTCACACTGCCTCCTTTGCTCCAAAGAATATATGGACTAGCATTATATTATATATAGGACAAATTTTTGAACTAAGCCCCTCAAAATAACTTATTGTGAAAATAGGCTTGTTTCATAACTTATTATGAAATTAGGCCTGTTTTGGCCAGTTCTGAATTATCCTTGTGCATTCTGAAAATGCTCATGAACAAATTTGTTCATGTGCGTTTTCAAAATGCTCAACTTTTTATTTTTATTTTTTTGTTATGAGCATTCTGAAAATGCACCTTTTGTACGATTCTCGCCGGTAATTAAACCAACTTAAATAGTTCATAAAGACAGATGGTTATGGGTACTAACATACTTGAACACAAAGAACATCACTTCTAATTTCATTAAAAAATGTTTACATCAGAGTTACAATACAATCAGATTATACCATAAGTTCAGCGGAAACAAAATTCTCTCAGCGGAAGAAGTAAACCAAAATAGAACTCTAGGTCCAGACTGAATCCAGCGCTGAAACTAAACCAGCAAACTAAACTACTAGTTGTCCTGAAAAATATGGGCACCCAGAGTTTAGATAAGGGAACAATAAACTCCAGGTCAGTCGCGGGACTGGGTTGAGAACTCAAACAGTTATTATTTCGAGTTTATTTTAAAGTTAGGAATATTCACCGGACCACGCCACTAACGCGGAACGAGTTTACTCCATGTGAATTCCCGTGCACAGAAATCCGCAATGACTTTGAAAAATGAAGCTATCATAAGCTCGTCCCATATTGCACAATGCAAACGCACACCAGATGGACAAGTTTTTCTTATGGTAACCAAAATGCTTTCATACGTAAAATCCTCTTGTTGAAAGCCATTTCACAAATAAATATATTAATCTTAGCAAGCATTGTGATTATGCCCACATATATAGTCTACAAACAAATCTAATGGCTCGTATTGGTTATTGGGTTTCCAACGTGATGGTTCCTGGCATGAAAGACCGGTGGAGGACACAAAGCTAAGTATTCCTGGTTAACATCCGAATACATAGCGCGAAAGTATATATAACCGGATAACATCCAGACTCAGACACCGTATATACTTTATTCCCTCAGGTTTCGAGGTAGATCTACCGTCGCAGCTTTTTTCCACTAGAGATTATGTATACTACCTAACCGCTAGTTTACCATCAATCCAGGGTGTGAGGTTCGTCGAGGTCATGATATACTCAAAGTTACGTTTCGATAAGCCATGCTTTGATCATCACTAGCTCGTATCATAACTCGAGTATTCCACATTGACAATCCACGACATGTCTCTGATTTCTATCAATACATACTCTCTAAGCTCGTATGTCTTAGAGATGAGAATAATATATTGCCACGAGTCCTATATATATATTAACAGAAATAAGTGCTACGCAGTAAATTTCAATGTCAGACACATAATCCATACAAATCCGTCCTTGGTCTGAACGGAACAACAATCCGAAAATCTACGAATATATTCAGATCACATGCCACATATAACCTCGCATTGGGTGATTGGCCTAAACGAGACGTCATCAGTCAATCCAAATAATTCGATGATTTTTGGTTTCATTTATCGATTTCCAAGTCTTTGATTTTTTATAGCGTCGTATTATTACTTGGAATGGTTACGAACATAAATTCAATTTCGGACTTTCCAAATAATCAGCGTACTTCAAAAACAATAGCTATGGACTTTCTAAATTACCCAACTAAATCTCCTTCCAAATAGTTATCGAGCCGGTTATAATCAAGGTTGAATTTTTTCCAATTTCGTAAATCTCGTTATCGTCTTAACCCTTCGTGAAATTAAATACTTATTTTCAAATCTTATAATTCAGAATGAAATTTCTTTTATTCGTTGCTATCATTTCATAAGTTTTCAAAATTTCCAAATCTAAATTTTGTTTAGATTCCATTCATGATAATTCAAACCATTCATAAAAAGGAAATATACTACTCATATCAACTATCACAATCATTCCAAATCTGTTTATATTTAACATACGATATATTTCATATTGAGATATCATAATTATTTCAAAAATTGATTTTATATTCAAAACTGAATATTCCTGCTAATCAACATACCATAATCTTCTCTAAAGCTCGATTTATATTCAAAGGAGAATATATTTTATTTCAAATCTCAAATTGAATCAATGGTTTAAATCGAAATCAATTCCACATTTGTATGAAGTTACAATTATTTAAATAACCTAAAAAATTGATAATTATAAGTAAAAATCCTTTATGAAAATATATATATATATAATATAATAATTAGAATATAATAAAATGATTTAAACACTTTATATACATATATGAAATGCTTTACTAAAATAATCCTTTAAAATATAATTAATCTTTTAAAAATAATTGTATAATATAATTTATTTCAAATGATAGGTATATATGTATATATTTAACTCTTTTAAAACCATAATTGTTTCCTTCTTCCAAATTTCAATAACTTAAAATTTTTATATTCCGGCTTCAATAAAGTTTATTTCATTTCCATATCTCGATTCCAACAACATTCAAATTCGACTCTTAAATTTAAATTCATATTCAATTCAAGTCTCAAACACTTCCAAGTAGAGCCGCATACTCTCCTTTCAATTTAACTTAAAGAGAATTATTAAATTCAGCTTTAACAATAAAATTTGAGTACTCAAAATCATAACTAAATTTCATTCCAATTTTTTTTCATATAATTCTTATAAATTCATTTATTCGATTTCCATTACGATTGTCGGGCAGCACGTATTACGACCTTTCCTAAATTTTTTTTGGATATATCTCGAAAACCATAAGTTAGAATTTGAATTTTTCTTTCCTATTCAAAAATTATTATTAATAGAATTCCGTCATTTCTCGTTTCGTGTCAATCCAATTTAAAATGTTCAAGTTGTTGTCGTTTGAAAATTTAATCGATATTAACGAACTGCCGCTACGTGGCTCGTTCAATTTAAGCTGTATAACGATTAAATATAAATCGTCTAATTTTTTCAAATAAACTTAAATTTCCATAACTTATAAATTTTTTAAACCATATTCCAAATTTATTTTCAACTAACTTTGTTTTAAAATTCATCATTACACATTTCTCATTTCTTCATTTCAAACTAGGTTGATTGGAAATTTGTTTTCTTCAACTTGTTTGCTTGAAAATCCAAAATTAATTTAAAAACCTTTCAGAAATCATTTCTGTTTTTCACGATGTCTCTTATCATTTATAAGTTATATTTCCCAAATCATTTGAACTCTAAATTCAAACTAAGTTTCTGATTATTATGTTAATATAAAAAAATAAAACCGTTATTAAAGGAGATTTGACTCAATTATCTGTATAATCTCATAACTACGGTGTGTAGGTGCTACAACCATTATCAATTAATAATCAACAATATACGAGTTAATTCATCCATCGTAAATACAACAACTAACAAAAGTTGACTAATTTCATTGTGCGCAAAGCGTTACGGTCAATAACGCTTAGCGTCTAGTGTATTCTAACTAGATAATCATCCATCATACATCATACATAACCACAATTGTCCACAAACAACCAAATCATCATCAACTTATTATAATTATAAATTGATCATAATTAACTAATTATTTCCACTAAATTAAAAATAATTAAATTGGAGTTCTCACCTTCATGCCTCCAACCTCTTTCTCGTTAAAACTGTATTTACAGCGAATCCAGTCTACGAATAACCACGTACAAATATTCATGGACGATGCCATTAGTACGCATGCGAACGCTTTGCGAACCAAATGTGTATATATGAGCATTTATACACAGTTACATAATACTCAAATTAATTATTGACAAAGGGGAATATCAGCTTAGTGTTGTAACCGGACCGAGGATGGGTATGTTCGGACTGAGGGGGCTAAACCTTGCTAACGCGAAACAAAGGAGAGAGAGAAGATGGTGGGGACTAAGGGCTTCCGAACAGCCTTTAGTGGGGCGTCCCGGTGTGTAGCAGTCAGTACGGAAGAGGAGAAAGTTGCAGGTTTCAGTAGTGGGAAGGAGGAGCGTCCTTTGCATGAAGAAGGAAAGATAAGGAGAGGGAGTGGGTGCTGGAAGGGTTTAGGAGTGGAGGAGAGACGCTTACTGACCATGTTAGATGGGGCTGGGTGGTTCTGGGCTGCCGTTGTCGGTGCAGCACGTTGGTTTTGCGGCTAAAGGGGGCATGTAGAAGTTGAAGGCCAGAAAGAAGGAGGGTCGAAGGGTTTAAGGGGGACGTGGAGTTCAAGAGGAGGGGAGAGAAGCTAGAGTCAATGGCTGAGAGATGAGTCTGGCGGCGGACTTCCACACAGGTGGGTGGCGGAGGTGCGTCGGAGGTGGGGACCGCGTGATGACGGAGGCGGTGAGCAAGCGTGGGGTGGTGTATGCAGAATAAGGGAAGGACGACATGAGTTGATAGAGAAGGAGGCAGTCTTGTTGGAAATTTTGGAGGAGGAAGAGGAAGAAATTATAAGAAAAAGGGAATTTTTTTCTATGGGAAGAAAACTTTTTTTTGCTTTCCGTGATTGCTTTTATTTCGTTTTATTTTTTGCTTGATACAAATGAAGAGAGAGCTCTTTTATTTATAACATACAATGGATCATTCTAGATTTGCAATATCTTACGAATATATCTAAATATATATGGAAAAACATATTTTTCTAAATAATAGCAATTTCAAAAGCTCTCTCAACATGTTTTTCCATATATATTTAGATATATTCGTGTTTATTATTTTTCTTTTTCAATACCACCCTTTAAACTTGATTTGTGACTCCAAGCAAATTCCTCAATCTGATAAAGTCTTCATACTTGAGCGGCTTGATGAAAATACCAGCAATTTGATCATTGTACTTCGCGTGCTCTAACTGAACTTCTTTTCTAGTGACGCACTCTCTAATGTAGTGATAGTGTATATCAATATGCTTGCTTCGATCATGAAAGACTGGATTTTTGGCCAAAGCAATTGCTGACTTGTTATCCACGAAATTCTTAGTTGGCTCCTTTTGCGGCAAATTTAATTCTTTTAGCAAGTTCCTTAACCAAATTGCATGGCAAACACATGAAGTAGCCAATACATACTCTGCTTCGCATGTGGAAAGCATGACAATTGGTTGTTTTTTCGATATCCATGTGAAAGTTGTGTCTCCCATGTAGAAAACGAAACCACTTGTGCTTTTCCGGTCATCTACATCTCCACTCCAATCACTATCGCTATATCCAAAAAGATCATAATTATCAGAAATAGAGTAGGACAAACCAAAGTTTGTTGTCCCTTTAACATGGTGAAGAATCCTCTTTGCTACCTTCAAATGTGTTGTGGTTGGATTCTCCATGTATCGGCTCACAACTCCAACCGCATATAGAATGTCAGGCCTTGTGCACGTTAAATATCTCAAGCTGCCAACCAAGATCTTGAAAAGTGTAGAGTCTACTTTTTCTCCTTCTTCATTTTGGACATATGAACTTTAAAGGACTAGAATTTCTCTTCAAGAACGAAATGGTGAGAGGGTAGCCTTGCATAAGTCATCCTAATCAACTGTGCGAAGGATGTCTACTTGGGAAGCAAGTCAAAATGGGTTTTCCAAAGGAGTCATATTCTAGGGCCAAGAAACCATTAGAACTCATACATACAGATGCATGTGGACCAATCAAACCAAGCTCACTAGGTAAAAGTAATTATTTCCTTCTATTTATTGATGATTTTTCAAGAAAAACATGGGTGTATTTTTGAAGGAGAAATCAGAGGTATCTAAGAACTTCAAGATGTTCAAAGTTCATGTTGAGAAGGAGAGGGGCCTTACGATAAAAGCCATGAGATCTGACCGTGGAGGAGAGTTCACATCAAGAGAATTTCAGATGTACTATGAAGATAATGGAAATATAAGGAAATAAAAGCAGTCACGCAAAGCAATAAAAGTTTTCGTCTCCTGGAAAAAAATTCGTGTTTTCTTATAATTTCTTCATCGTCTTTGCATAGATGTTTCAACTGGTATGTCTACTCTCACGAGGGAAGAGAAAATATTTATGCTTTCCAGTTTTCTCTTCAACCAAAGTTCATCCCTTTTATTTTATACCAGAAGCTAAGACGTTTATATCCATTTTGGAGAGGAGCTTAATATCAAAGAGTTTGCTTCAGGAAGAAGAAGTACAAAAAGAAGCAACGTGGAGGTGATTTCGGAAAATGCATTACAAGTGTTGGCTAAAATCGCAACTATATTACAAGTGTTGAATAGCCTATATTTAATTATTACAAGTGTTAAAATGTCGACCGGCTTCCTACAAGAGATAAAAGAAATATTCTCCAAAGTGTGCATCCTAATTTATTTTACTTGTGTATACAAACATACAATTGTACAAAATACACTTCAAATAAACGTCTTAAATTAATTCAAACCCAAATTCAAATAAATAAAATAAATTATATTATAATCCTTAAGTTAAATTTGTATTTCGAAAATCCAAATTACCCATGTAATCAAACAACTATATTTCAAATAGTTTTATATAGTAATACATTTAATTTTAACTGAATCATTCATAATATCAAAATTTTATTCTACTTAAGTTTTTTTAAATATAAATTAAAATATACAAATTTATTTAAAAAAAATCTCAAATAATATATATATATATATATATCAATTAGTTTAAAATATCACTAATGTTTAACTTAACAAAATATTTAAATTGAAAGGAAAATTAAATTTATAGCTACAAAATTGATTTAAACCAAAATAAATTAAATTAAATTTGAAATTTAAAATCACATATCAAGCATAAACATAAATTCCCAATGCTGAACTCTAAAAATTTTAATGCCAAAAATTCTGGTTCGTTACAATCTCCCCCCTTAAGGCTTTTCATCCTCGAAAAGGAGAGATTGGAAAATATTATACTTATGTATAAAACAACACTTGTACTAATACCAAATTTAGTTTTAAACAAAATAAACGATAGGATTTTAAACTCGAACTTCCTTATAAATTAAAGTCATCATAACAATATTTTTTATAAGATCCAAAATGCAAATACTAGATTTGAAATTAAAGTGTCAAGCAATTTCTCCGACTTAACATCCTATTTTTATTTCAAATCATTTGAAATACTATACTTTCTTTTATATCAAATTATACTTGCTTCGGGATTTCAAGACCAAAACAAATACGAAGGTTTCAAATATTTTACGATAAATGACATAAAATATTTATGTCCCAAATCGAGAATTTTCTCCCATTGACAAGGCTACTAGGCATGGCCTACGCACGTATCGATATAAATGATGTCTCTCCGAACCCCAAAGGAGATCATCATCAAGTCATACCTTTCTTTAGTCATGGGTTACTCGAATCTTAGTAACAAATCATTTCGTTTCATATCCCGAAGTTATAAATCATTTCACAATAATAGTTTAAAAATACTTTTCAAATCATATTATCGTTGTTTTCTAAACATTTCAAAATATCAGGATTTCAAGTCATTGAAATTTCTTTGTTTATAAAACACTTTATAAACTAGTTCAATTTATAAGTCATATCAAGTTTTCATACACATAAATTTCAAATCATTTCGAAACATTCCTGAAATATGATTTCCAACAATTACCCATAGGACAATATTTTGCAAGAGATTCATATGGTCATACAATTTTTCTTTTGAAATTGCATTTCCAAAATCATTTGTACAAAATGTAAGACTAATTCATTTTGGTATCAAATATTTAATCTCTTTTGGAAAGGTACATTATTCAAATAGTCAAATATCCCCTGAACAATTTGTTCAAAAATAATTTCATGCTTTCACTGCGCTACTCTGATTTAGTACATACAATATTCAACTGGTTTTGGTTCCATATACTAATAATCGATTTCAAAGTAGCGGGGAACAAATTCTTAATAAACATTCCTTTTCAAAATCCAACTTATCCCTAGATTAATCGATTCCAGACATAAGGAAGGGTTCAAAGATATGATTGGACAAGTAAAGATTTAAGAACAAACAGATCGGAGAGATGATAATCAAAGAATGTCGAAAAATCACAGGGAAAACACAGCAATAAGCAAAGTGGTAGAATTTTATTTCAAAACATCCCTTATTATTAAAATTATTTTTTAATTCATTTACAAATTCAATTTTATATTCTACAATAAGGAATACATTACTCATTTAGATTTTGCTTGTCTATTCCAATTCATATTAATATATAAAAAATTTATTAAAATTTATCAAAACCTTTTAAACATTTATTTGAATGGTTTTAAGTATATTTTTTTTATGTTTAAATCGAAATCATATAGTCATCCCACTTTTGAAACTCGAAAATAAATATCTGCTGATGATCGATCCATCAACAGAATCATCCCCGGCGACCAGAGTGTGATTCTATATCTATCCAGTATATATTGGATTTCGTATACATGTTATCTAGGCGTATATTCGAAATCCTTATGTACTCGATAGTCCATATCTCGACATCCAATAAAATACTCAAAACGCTTACCATAAATTATATTTCAAAATAATTATACTTTAAAAACGATTTACTTAGTTTCAAAATTTATATTTTCAAAATACGCTCTCTCAAACATAATACTCCAGGATCTCATTCTAGGGTATTTCTAACCCTATCTCTAATGAGATATCATAACTCTGATGAGTCCTATCTTTGTTTAAATATGTCGTACCCAATAGCTTTGTATAAACCAAAGCTCTGATACCAAATGTAATGACCCGCCTTTTGTTCGATTCTCGCCGGTAATTAAACCAATTTAAGTCGTTCATAAAGACGGATGGTTATGGGTACTAACATATTTGAACACAAAGAACAACGCTTCTTATTTCATTATGAAATGTTTATATCAGAGTTACAATAAAATCAGAGTATACCATAAGCTCAGCGGAAACAAAATTCTCTCAGCGGAAGAAGTAAACCAAAATAAAACTCCAGCTCCAAACTTAATCCAGCGCTAAAACAAAACCTACAAACTAAACTACTAGCTGCCCTTGAAAAATATGGGCACCTAGAGTTTAGATAAGGGAACAATAAACTCCAGGTCAGTCGCAGAACTGGTGTGAGAACTCAAACAGTTATCATTTCGGGTTTATTTTAAAGTTAGGAATATCCACCGAACCACGCCACTGACGCGGAACAGGTTTACTCAATGTGAATTCCAGTGCACAGAAATCTGCAATGACTTTTAAAAATGAAGCTATCATATGCTCGTCCCATATCACACAATGCAAACGCACACCAGATGGACATGTTTTCTTATGATAACGAAAATGCTTTAGTACGTAAAATCCTCTTTTAATACAGTTATTAATGCATAGTGTTGAAAGCCATTTCACAAATAAATATATTAATCGTAGCAAGCATAGTGACTATGCCCACATATATAGTCTACAAACAAATCGAATGGCTCGTTTTGGTTATTGGATTTCCAACGTGACTATGCCCACATCCAGACAATGGACACCGAATACATAGCACGAAAGTGTATATCCCGGGTAACATCTAGACATCGGACAATAGCTATGGACTTTCCAAATAGCGTCGTATAATTACTTGGAATGGTTTCGAACATATATTCAATCCCGGACTTTCCAAATAATAAACGTACATTAAAAACAATAGCTATGGACTTTCGGGATTACCCAACTAAATCTCTTTCCAAATAGTTATTGACTCGGTTATAATTCAAGGTTGAATTTTTTTTTTCCAGTTTCGTATATCTCGTTATCATCTTAACCCTTCGTGAAATTGAATACTCATTTTAAAATCTTATAATTTAGAATAAAATTACTTTTACTCATTGCAATCATATCATAAGTTTTCAAAATTTCCAAATCAAAATTTGGTTTAGATTCCATTTACGATAATTCAAACCATTCATAAAAGGGAAATATACTTCTCATATCAACTATCACAATCATTCCAAATTTGTTTATATTTAACATATGATATATTTCATATCGAGATATCATAATTATTTCAAAAATCGAATTTATATTCAAAATAGATTATTCTTGCTAATCCCATACCATAATCTTCTCTGAAGCTAGGTTTATATTCAAAGGAGAATGTGTTTTATTTCAAATCTCAACTTGAATCAATGGTTTAAATCGAAATCAATTCCAAATTCGGAAGAAGTTACAATTATTTAAATAACCTGAAAAATAGATCATTATAAGTAAAAATCCTTTATGAATATATATATGTATATATATAATAACTAGAATATAATAAAATGATTTAAACACTTTATATACATATATGAAATGCTTTACTAAAATAATCCTTTAAAATATAAATAATCTTTTAATAATAATTATATAATATAATTTATTTCAAACGATAGGTATATATGTATATAGTTAACTCTTTTAAAACCATAATTGTTTCCTTCTTCCAAATTTCAATAAATTAAAAAATTTATATTTCGGCTTCGATAAAGTTTATTTCATTTCCATATCTCGATTACAACAACATTCAAATTCGACTCTTAAATTTAAATACATATTCAATTCAAGTCTCAAACATTTCCAAGTAGAGCCGCATACTCTCCTTTCAATTAAATTTAAATTGATTTATTAAATTTAAATTGAATTATTAAATTCATCTTTAACAATAAAATTTGAGTACTCAAAATCATAATTAAATTTCATTCCAAATTTTTTTATATATAATTCATATAAATTCGTTTATTCGATTTCCATTACGGTCGCCGGGCTGCTTGTATAACGACCTTTCCTAATTTTATTTTGGATATATCTCAAACATCATAAGTTAGAATTTGAAAATTTCTTTCCTATTCAAAAACTATTATTAATAGAATTCCGACATTTCTCGTTTCGCGTCAATCCGATTTAAAATGTTCACGTTATAGTCGTTTGAAAATTTAATCGATATTAACGAACTGCCGCTACGTGGTGCGTTCAATTTAAGCTATATAACGATTAAATGTAAATCGTCTAATTTTTTCAAATAAACTTAAATTTTTAAGCCATATTCTGAATTTATTTTCAAATAACTTTGTTTCAAAATTCATCATTACACATTTCACAATTCTTCATTTCAAACTAAAATGATTGGAAATTTATTTTCTTCAACTTGTTCGCTTGAAAAACCAAAATTAATTTAAATTAACTTTCTGAAATCATTTTCGTTTTTCATGATGTCTCTTATCATTTATAACTTAGATTTCCCAAATCATTAGAACTCTAAATTCAAACTAAGTTTCTGATTATTATGTTAATATAAAAAATTAAAATCGTTTTAAAAGGAGATTTGACTCAATTATCCATATAATCCTATAACTATGGTGTGTAAGTGCTATAACCATTATCAAATTACAATCAACAATATACAAATTAATTCATCCATCGTAAATACAACAACTAACAAAAGTTGACAAATTTCATTGTGCGCAAAGCGTTACGGTCAATAACGCTTAGTGTCTAGTGTATTTTAACTAGATAATCATCCATCATATATAACCACAACCATCAACAAACCGCCAAATCATCATCAACTTATTATAATTATAAATTGATCATAACTAATTATTTCCACTAAATTAAAAATAATTAAATTGGAGTTCTCACCTTCATGCCTCCAACCTCTTTATCGTTAAAACCGTATTCAACGTGAATCCAGTCTACGAATAACCATGTACAATTCTTCACAGACGATTCCATTAGTATGCGTGCGAACTGTTTGTGAACCAAACGTGTATATATGAACATATATACACACTTACACAATACTCAGATTAATTATCGACAAAGGGGAATATCAGCTTAGTGTTGTAACCAGACCGAGGATGGGAATGTTCGGACTGAGGGGCTAAACCTTGCTGACACGACAACAAAGGAGAGAGAGAAGATGGTGGGGAATAAGGGCTTCCAAAAAGTTTTTCCCTTTTTCTTTCAGAAGAGGGAAGCTACAGCCTTTAGTGGGGGGTGCCGGAGTCGCGTCGGTGGAGCAGTCAGTACGGAAGAAGGGAAAGTTGTGGGTTTCAGTAGTGGGAAGGAGGAGAGTCCCTTGCGTAAAGAAGGAAAGAGAAGGAGAGGAAGTGGGTGCTGCGTATGGTTTAGGACGGCAGGAGAGAGGCTTACTGGCCATGGTAGATGGAGCTGGGTGGTTTTTGGTTGTCGTTGTGCAACACATCGGCTTTGCGGCTAGAGGGACCAAGCGGAGGTTGAAGGCTAGAAAGAAGGAGGGTCGAAGGGTTTAAGGGGGATGTGGAGTTCAAGAGGAGGGGAGAGAAGCTGGAGTCAATGGACGATGGAGGAGATAAGTCTTGCGGCGGACTGCCGCATAGGTGGGTGGCGGAGGTGCATCAGAGTTGGGGACTGCGTGATGACGGAGGCGGTGAGCAAGTGTGGAGTGGTAGACGTAGAATAGGGGAAGGACGACATGAGTTGATGGAGAAGGAGGCAGTCTGTCTGCTCTCACGAGGGAAGATAAAATATTTATGCTTTCCAGTTTTCTCTTCAACCGAAGTTCGTCCCTTTTATTTTATACCGGAAGCTAAGATGTTTATATCAATTTTGGAAAGGAGCTTAATATCAAAGAGTTTGCTTCAGGAAGAAGATGTACGAAAAGTAGAAACCTGGAGGTGATTTCGGAAAATGAATTACAGGTGTTGGCTAAAATCGCAACTATGTTACAAGTGTTCAATAGCCTTTATTTAATTATTACAAGTGTTAAAATGTCGACCGACTTACTATAAGAGACAAAAGAAATATTCTCCAAAGTGTACATCTAATTTTTTTACTTGTGTATACATACATACAATTGTACAAAATACACTTCAAATACAAGTCTTAGATTAACTCAAAACCAAATTCAAATAAATAAAATAAATTTGATTATAATCCTTAAGTTAAATTTACATTTCAAAAATCCAAATTACCCATGTAATCAAACAACTATATTTCAAATAGTTTTATATAGTAACACGTTTAATTTTAACTGAATCATTCATAATATCAAAATTTTGTTCTACTTAAGTTTTTTTATATATAAATTAAAATACACAAATTTATTTAAATAAATTCTCAAATAATATATATATATCAATTAGTTTAAAATATCACTAATGTTTAACTTAACAAAATATTTAAATTGAAAGGAAAATTAAATTTATAGTTAAAAAATTGATTTAAACCAAAATAAAATATATTAAATTTATTTAAAATCACATATCAAGTATAAACATAAATTCCCAACAATGAACTCTAAAAATTAAAATGCCGAAAATTCTGGTTCGTTACATGAGGTACAATGGTACCAAGAAATGAAGTATGTAGTCATAGAGTCATTTGTCATTTTGCTAAATTCCATATTTGTATTTCTTTGATATAACCCTCCATTTTCAAAAAGTTTTTTAAATCCATTATCTGAATTTAAGTAGATTTCCAAATATTCTAATTTAAAAAAAAATACTTTTTAAGAACACTTATTTCAAAATATTTTTTTGTAGCGTCCTTTCAAATAGTATTCAAATTAGTTCTTATCCTTTTATTTATTTATTAAGTATATTTTATTTAGTAATTGAGTTTTAAGCATCTAAACATTTTAATATACTTTTATTTTATTATATTCTAAGATATTTTCAATTTTATGATTTCTAAATGTTTATAATACTCAAATATGTCAGTTGGATTAAAATATATTCACTTATTGATAAAAATCAGAATTTCTTAGACTCTCACATTCTTTTATTCATTAGCAAAACCGATATATATACAAGACAATCAACTCACATAAATAGGGGAGCTTCCTATCACATAAATAGGGAAACTTTCTATTAGCGATTTCCTAATATAATAAAATCACATAAATAAGGAAATTTCCTATCAGATGATCAACTCACATAAATAGGGAAACTTCCTATCACATAATTAAATCACATAAATAGGGAAACTTCCTATCAGTGATTTCCTAGTACCACCTTAAGTTGGAGCATGAGGATTGTAGATGCCCAACTTGCCTAGAAGATAATCAAACTGTTGTTTACCCAAAGCTTTGGTAAAAACATCAGCTAACTGTTCAGTATTAGGAACATAAGAGGGAGCGATAAGACCATCTTGAATAGCATCGCGTATGAAGTGGCAATCAACTTCAATATGCTTGGTTCGCTCGTGAAATACAGGATTCTGCGCTATGTGCAATGCATACTAACTATCACAACAATAGAGGCATAACTTTAGGTTGATGAACGCCCAAGCTCAACAATAATCCTTTTAACCATTCCAACTCACAAGTAATTGCAGCCATGGATTGGTGCTCGGCCTCTGCTGAAGCTCGAGCTATTGTATGTTGCTTCTTTGTTTTCCAAGAAATTGGTGATTTCCCAAAAAGCACTAACCACCCATTAAAAGATCATCGAGTAAGAGAACAAGCAACCCAGTCTGAATCACACCACCCCTATAGAGATAATTTGATGTTCGAGCATAAGAGAATGCCTTGACCTGAACAGCCCTCCAAATACCGAATAACTCATATAGCAGCATCCTAATGCTCTTGTTGTGTCTCCTTCATGAATTGAGACAATACATGAACTAAATAAGCTAAAGCAGTACAAGTGACTGTCAAATAGACTAAACATCCAACCAATCGCCTATATGACTTTAGATCTGAAAGATACGACCCTGTAGCACGTGCCAAATGATGATTTTTTCTATTGGAGACAAAGCAGGCATAGAGCCTAACAAACCTGCTTCAGAAACAATATCAAGAGCATATTTTCTTTGACACAAAAACAAACATGCAGAACTTCGTGCTACCTCAGTGCCAAGAAAATATTTAAGTCTCCAAGATCTTTCATATGAAAACATGAACTGAGGTAATCTTTAAAGCTGGGCAATACAACAGAATCACTACCAGAAATAATTAGATCATCTACATATACAAGCATGTTAATATGTATCGTCCCCATTGTATATGTGAAATGGGAGTAGTCGGCGTATGATTGTAAAAATCCATATGTCTTCAAAACAGTCACAAGTTTAGCAAACCAACACCCAGGAGCCTGTTTTAAACCGTATAATGATTTACGCAAATGACATGCTAATCCAGGTTCATCAAAAGTAAATCCAAGAGTAAGTTTCATATATACCTCTCATCGAGATCACCATGCAGGAAAGCATTATGTACATCTATTTGATGCAACTCCCAATGTTTAAAAGTCGCAATTGCAAGAAATGCACGAACAATTGTCATTTTTTCCACTGGTGAAAATGTCTCATCATAATCTAATCCTTCCACTTAATGATTTCCAAAGACAACTAATATTGCCATTAATCTCTCAATGCTTCCATCTGAGTTGTACTTGTTTTGTATACCCACTTGCTTTCTAGAGCTTTCTTTTCACAAGGAAGATTTTCCATTGTCCAGGTTTCGTTATCTTCCAAGGCATAAATCTCCTTCTTCATAGCACTATGCCACTATGCATCTTTCATATCCTCTTTAAAAGACGGTGATTCTGCACCTGTTGTCACTGCTGCAATAATATTTCTGTGTTTCACAGAAAATTTGTCACAACCAACATAGTGTGATATGGGATAAGGAGTAACTGAGGGAGATTGCAAAGAGGAATCATGTGAAACGGAGGTTGGACTTTTCTTGATCACTACATGAGTCACAAAATCACGAAATTTTACTGAGGGATACTTGTCACATTGTCCATGACCCAAATTATCACCCAAACCTACACCATCTTGTGATCCACCATATCCACTACCCCCTGTAGCCAAAGGTAGATCTAGTTGTAAATCAGTTGTATTATGTGGTTGTG
Source organism: Allium sativum (assembly GCA_030737875.1). NCBI lineage: Eukaryota > Viridiplantae > Streptophyta > Magnoliopsida > Asparagales > Amaryllidaceae > Allium > Allium sativum. The sequence continues at coordinate 686,923,038 of CM060919.1, forward strand.
CATCAGCTAGAACATGAGAGGTTTATAGCTTCATGCTCTCATTATCAACATAGTCTAAAACATCAATATTACTCCTATCCATATGCATTTCAGGTGAAGAGCCTGCATTTGTAGAATCACAACCAAATATGGGAAAACATTCTCATAAAATTTAACATCACGAGATACGAAGAATTTCTTGGTATCTAAGTCAAATAAGCTCAAACCCTTCTGGCCAAACGGATACCCCACAAAAACATATTTGCGACTTCTACTGGCAAATTTGTCACCCTTTGCCTTTTGGTTACGAGAAAAACATAGGCATCCAAAAATACGCAATTCACGTAATGATGGTGGGTGATCAAACAAAATCTCATACGGTGTCTTTTTGTGAAGAACACTAGAATGAGTACGATTAATAACATGAGCAGCAGCTAAAACACATTCCCCCCTTCCAAAAAAAAGAAAAAGAAATAGGCAAACCACCTTGAAAACATAAAGCTCTTGCAACGTTCAAAATATGTTTATGTTTTCCTTCACCCGCCCATTTCGTTGAGAGTACCCACACAAGTAGTTTTAAACAAAATCCCATTCACCCAAAAATATTCCTTCTAGGAATTAAATTCTGTTCCATTATCACTATGATTAATTTTCAATTTTTGAGAAAATTGATGATCATTCACGACAATAAATAACATAAACATTGTCAAGACTTTAGTTTTATCAATCACAAATAAACCCACATAGCCCGGGAAAAATCATTCACTATTGCAAGAAAATAATGAGCACCACAAGAAGAGGGTTCAGCGTATGGACCCTACAAATCATAATGTACTAATTCAAAGGTACGAGTTGTTTTACTTTCACTCTACGGAAAACTATCCCTAGGTTTCTTAGCACGATGACATATTTCACATGCTTTATTTAAATTATCTTTAGAATCACTAAAAAAAGAAGCCACTTCATACTTTCTCTGAAGGATGACCTAACTGACTATGCCATAATTCCAGTGAAAATGTGCTTGCAACTACAAGAGCTTGAATCAGTGTCCCTTCACGCAAGTAGTGAAGTTCATCCCGTCTTTCACCCATTCCAATCACCTTCCTAGTCAATTGGTCCTGAATAATACACAAGCTAGAAGTAGAAGTAATAAAACATTTTAAGTCATCGTTTAACTGTGACATCGAAATTAGATTACAGTTTAAGTTTGGTATGTAAAGCATATGATGAAGAATGATTTTTTCATTTAATTTAACTGCCCCTTACTTTGAAGCCAAGACATTTCCGCCATTAGGAAGCCCAACTGGACAAAGAATTACAACCGTGACATCCTTCAAATAGGAAAGATTTCCTATAACATGATGAGAACAACCTGTATCGATGATCCACTCGCCTTCCATGGATGTAGTTTACAGGAAAAAAATTTGGATTTGATCTAGCTGTGATACCATGATAAGAGTTAGAATTTCTTAGGCTCTCACATTCTTTTATTCATTAGCAAAAGCAATATATATACAATAACTACCAACTAATCAACTCACATAAATAGGGAAACTTCCTATTACATAATCAAAATGCATAAATAGTGAAACTTACTATCAGTGGTTTCCTAATATAATCAAATCACATAAACAGGGAAATTTCCTATCACAAAATCAGATCACATAAATATGGAAATTTCCTATCACATAATCAAATCACGTAAACATGGAAACTTCCTATCATCGATTTCCTAATACTTGTACTTTATATAATATTTTCAGAAGTAATTTACGTTTAATCTTTTATATATACAGTGTGTTATTCAAAAAAATTGTAAGCTTTTCTTTCTAGGAAAGGAAGTATGGATCTTAAGGATATATTAGAACTAAGGAATGAATAGCGTTTATTTTAAGAATCTTTTCATATCTCTTTATATTATTTTAAAATTTTATTCAACAATTAAAATATCATGCAAGAATAAATCAAAATAAATATAAAAAATGTAAGAGTTGTAGAAAGCCCACTGAGAATTTTATACTGGATCAAAGTTAACCTACATATAGTTCTATACAATTTCTTGTATAGTTTTCTTTAAAAATTTAAGTTGCAATACCATATTGATTTCACCATACAAGACACATTATCTAGACTTTATGCACTTTAGGTACACCTAGTGCATTTAGACCGTACACTACCTCAACCATTTTGATTCAAACGGGACATCTAGTACTTCATTTAATCTGGACAGGACACAGGCACATCCACTTGTATTTTAGGGAGACAAAACACACCCAATTTATAAGAATATTGATTAGATAAAGACTACTACATCACATACTTGATTGTTGAGTATAATTAATGCTATAGTACCTTGAATAACATCTTGATCCAGATTTGAATAAGAGAATAAATAAGGATCAACATAAAATCAAATCAATAAATTTTGAGTTTGATTCAATTTGAATTTGAGTTGAAATCATTTAGAAAACCAGGAAGTCAAGAGAAAATGAAAATTTGTGAGAAAAACGAAGAAAGTAGTCATTGGCTGAACCTTCTTTATATAAAAAAATAGCCATGCCCATTCACGAAGAGCTATGATGAAAAGATACTTCATTTTAAATTTGAAAATTTGAAAGTTAGGACACATATACCGACATACTTATATGTGTATGAACATACACGTTTAATTTTTAACACTTATTTTATTCAATAATGTTTTGAAAATACCATACTTTGTCAAATATTTTGAAACTTTATATACTTGTTTAACCATTGTTAATACATATTTTGGTTTAAATAAAACTTAATAACATTATAAAATAATTTTAAAATACATTATTTATATACAAGTTTTAAAATAAATTTTGCTTTAAATAATAAGGCAAACGAACATATATCCAAATTTAAAATTTAGATATCAAGTCATCATAAATATCAAAAATTAAATATTACAAAACTAAAATATATTAATTAATAAATAAATAATTATAATATAAAATATGACATACTTTAAAAGCTTGATTATTAAAATGTAATACTACATAAAAGATTTATTTGAAAACTAGTTGGAAAGATGTTTCAAAGTTCATTCCAAAAAATTAGGAAATTCGAGAATCTTTTTGAAAATGGTAGGAGATCAAAGAAGCGACATATGGCATTAAATAAAATATTGTAAGACTTTACTAAATTATCTCGAAACTTGAATCTTCATACCGATGGGTCTTGATTCTTTAACTCTTAAATCTTTTCATCAATCTTCATCCAGCTTCTTGAATATGTTGTTGATACTATATACTCTTCTTGATCGACATCTGTCTAATATCCATTACTATATACAAGTATAACTTGGTAAACCATATATCTATATTTTATATTATGTTTGATGGTTGTTGCGATTAAGATCAATACCTATGGTATAGAAAATCTCCCTTTTTCTCAAAATGATAGCAGTGTATACAAAATATGATATAACTCCCACAAATTAAGCAACTCCCTTTTAATCTATGCTAAACTCCCTCTTAATATGTGTTTATGTATTTTATATATTTCTTCCCTTTTGTCATCAATAAAAATTATTACCGAAACTCCCTTAACCAAAATTCTATATAGTTATATTAAGAAGAATATATAATGTATAAATAAAAATTTAAATGTATTTAAGGCATAAGAGTAATACAAGACCTCATGCAATCGATCTAGTAGCAATCATAAACAATAGTCAATCCACACCGATAAATCAATCAAATACATATATAGTTAACCATAACACAAGCTGATGGTGTTTTGTGCGCAACGGAAGTTTGACAAAACACCAAGAAAAATAGGATCTTTATCACCCAATCACTTGAAGACGAATGTAATTGGAAAAAAAATAAACAACACCACAAAAATATCAAAAATATGAGCATACGATATTCCACCCAACCACCCTCTTTATTGATTCACCAATAAAAATTGTTTACAATCGATTTCAACTATCGTTACAAACAATTACAACTTGAACAAATAATCTTATTGAGAAATACGTAGAGAATATCTAATGGCTAAAAATTTGAGGAGAAAGACAATTAAGAATAATGGAAAAATTTTCACACCTAACTAAGATGTTAGCTAGGCTTTTTATAGAGTGAATTGCTTCATACCCAAGTAAATTTGGCATCCAAATTATCTTCATATATGTCATTAATTTATTTGGATAAGCACCAAATAATCCTTGCCTTAATTATCCAACAAATATAGCAACCAATATCTCTCCATAAAATCTAGAAACAAATCTCTCCATAAAATCTAGCAACAAATCTCTCCATAAAATATGTAAGATTATTTGTTGCCCAAAATTGTGATTTGTGTATCAACAATTTCAACACTCCACCTTGATACCAAATCACAACATCTCCTAAAAACTAGCCAACTTAGCTCTCACTTTCAACCTTCTTTTCTCAATTAATATCATTACAAACCTCCACCATCGCCCATTAATGATGCACCTCTTTCATCCGTACATCACGCCAATAGCGATCTTCAAAAGCGTTTGTAATACCACAAAGACCTCCGTCTCGTCTTTGTGGATTTCAAAACTCGACATCCGTCTTCTGTTTGACATGATCTTTTCATCTCCGGGATCCCTCGAGTATCATCAACATCTAGACCCTTGTCGATACCATGATCCTCCACCTTAGGACCATTAGTGGTGACCATATTAACCCCTCCACCTTGCTGTGGACTAGGCTCTTCAATCGTCACCCGCCTTCATTGTTGACTACCGGACCGACCAAACTATATAGGTTTACCTCCTCCAAAGCTCCTCCCATCATCACACAACCACCCTTCTTCACTCTCAAAACTCCACCTCGAGTCACATAAGTGCAACCGCGGTGATCTAACTGACCGAGAGATATGAGATTACGCGAACAAGTGGGTATGTGCCTCACACCGGCCGCTTCTCTCACCACTCCATCATGCATCCGAAACCTAACAGCTCCAACTCCACAAATTGGTAGCTCTACTCCATTGGCCATCTTTATCATGCCAACACTCTTCCCATATGAAGAAAAACTTTTCACATCACGACATATGTGAAAACTGGCTCCTGAATCCATCTTCCAAGGCTCCGCAACACTAAATAGGACATCACATGAAGAATCGCTTTCGGTACCTTCAACAAAACCTGCTTGTGCCAAATCACTATTATTATCACCTTTCGCCTTCTTTTTCTTCATATCTCGTATATATTAATAACAACCATTGCGTTTGTGGCCTTTATTACCATAATAATGACAAATGATAGCACCTGTATCATCAGCACCTTTCTTCTTCCTTCTTGTATCTTTCCCCGAGTCCCTTGCTACCATCGCCTCAGTTTGAACCGATTTCAACTCCGACCCTTTTCTCCTTAGCTCCTCATTCAAAAGACAGCTTCGAACCGTTTCCAAAGAAATAATTCCATTAGCATTGGAATTACTCAGTGAAACAAGCAAAGTCTCCCAACTTTCCGAAAGAGAACTCATCAAAAAAAGAGCTTGCAACTCATCATCAAAATTGACCTTCATGTTTGCCAATTGATTGATCACATCTTGAAATTCGTTTAAATGCTCTACTACAGACTTTCCTCATCAAATTGAACTTACACCAACTTTCGAACCAGAAAAAAAGCCTTACTTGTAGCACTCCTCGACTCATACAAAGATACTATTTTATCCCACAATGCCTTCGCGGGTTCACAACTAGCTACATGTTGGATACAGAATCATCCAAATATTGGTGAATCAACATAATCGCCTTTTTGTCCATTTTCTTCCACTTTCCCTCATCCATATTCGAGGGCTTCACCCCCATCTCCGTCAATGGGATCATGCAAATCATTGTGATATAGAATGTCCTCCATCTTTGGCTTCCATATACCCCAATTCTTCCCATTTAAAATAGCCATCTTCGAAAACGTCATCATTTACGACATCTCCAATTTTCAATCCAATACACACTCCAAGCTATGTGATGATCTGGCTTTGATACCAAACTGTTATGCAAAAATTGCTCTAATACCAAACTGTTGGGGTTTTATGCGCAGCGGAAGTTTGACAAAACGCCAAGAAAAATATGATCTTTATCACCAAACACTTGAAATGAATGTGATTGAAAAAAATAAACAATACCACAAAAATATCGGAAATATGAGCACACGATATTCCACTCAACCACCCTCTTTATTGATTCACCAATAAAAATTGTTTACAATCGATCTCAACTATTGTAACAAACAATTACAACTTGAACCAATAACCTTATTGAGAAATAGGTAGAGAATATCTAATGGCTAAAAATTTGAGGAGAAAGACAATGAAGAATAATGGCAAATTTTCCACACCTAATGAAGATGTTAGCTAGGCTTTTTATAGAGTGAATTGCTTCATGGCCAAGTAATTTTGGCATCCAAATTATCTTCATATATGTCATAAATTTATTTGGATAAGAACCAAATAATCCTTTCCTTAATTATCCAACAAATATAGAAACCAACATCACTCCATAAAATCTAGCAACAAATCTCTCCATAAAATCTAACAACAAATCTCTCTACAAAATATGTAAGATTATTTGTTGCCCAAAATTGTGATTTACATATCAACTATTTCAACACAAGCGAACCAAACAATTAAGTCCAAACCCTTATATAAACAAAAAAACTAATACAATAACCTTATACTTATAATTACATTAGTGTTATTGAATTTCCTAATGATTGCTGATATGTGAATGAGTCATACATGATAATTGAGGTAGAAATTATATGTTAGTTCAATTGGGTTTCCATACCTACCAAAAATACTTCATCAACACGTCTAACCAAATCACAACTTATTTCTTCTTCTTCCACTTTCTCTTCTTCCTTGTTGGTAGGATTTGGAATTGGGTTTGAAATATAATCCTCAATAATGATCAAATTTGTAATGTTATCAACTAGTTATTTATGAAGGTCTTTTAGGATTCTACTTTGTTTCACTTTCTCATCCGCAATCCAAATTTTATTGGCCTCTATGTCAAAAAACACATTAGTGATATGCTTTAGATCTTTCCCCATTTTAGTCACTTTTGCGAAGGTAGAGTGTTGAACATTGCCTATCATGGAAGAATAAAAGGAAAACAAAGAGGATTCGCATCTTGGGTGAGAATCAGTTAAATTGTCTTTGTATAAGTTTTTCAAAAAGAAAAGACTCAAAAATGAGCATAAATTCAAAACAAATCGAATAAATACAGAAGATTTTAATTTAGGAGGAAATTCAAAACTTGAAACTATAATAGCATGTCAATGTATATAAAGCAATCTTGAAATTTTCTAATTTTTGACAATGAGGATATATATTCCTAACTCTCCTTTAAATTTAACAAATGATGTTTGACTTGATGGTTTTGTCAAAATATATGCTATCTGATTTTTAGAATTTATGAATTCAAGTAAAATGTTGTTGAGATCTTAAATACTTGCAATCTAAAGTATTATTAATGTATCTATACATTCGTTTTACAGATTTTAAATGAGATTTGTAAGGTTGAGATTGATAGCTTGCATATAAACAAACATTGTGCATTATGTCAAGTCTTTTTGTAGTGATATACATTACAGATCCTATCATTCCTCTATATAATTTTTAATCAACATCTTTTGAATTATCTTGTTTAATTTTCATTTGTTACCATAAGAGCGGGTTTTCTTCAGTTTCTTCTATTCTGAATCTATATGCTAATTGTTTGGCATTTTTTTACTTATAAAAGTCCCATTATTTAATTATCTTATTTGTAACCCACAAAAGAATGTTAACTTACCCACAAGACTCATTTCAAATTCTTTATCCATTTTATCAAAATGTTCTTTATTTAGTTGTTTACTTATTGATCCAAAAATTATATATTCTATGTATATTTGTATTAATTGAATATCTGTAACACCCCACCTCCGCTAGGGTCACTCACAAAGGGAATGCACTAGTTTTGGTGGAGCATTATCTATGTAAACATACACAGAGATATCACAAGACAGAACATAAATAAAACAGCGGAAGAATCAAAAGATAAATTTCATTACTTTCAAAATAGTCAAAGCCTTTTTCATTCAAAGTACCAAATAGCCAAATTCATTATTTCCATTACAACAAATTCTGTCTTTCATAAACAAAGAAGCATAAACTTAAAGATAACAAAGTAAATTATTCCCCAAAAATAGCAGATGTGCAGCCATAGCATAGCTCAAGACCAAACCGTACATGAGCTGATAGGAAGCAAGCTAAATCCAAGCTAATAGCTAGAGTTTCCTCCCTGAGAACCTGAGGGAAGAAACGAAAGAAAAAGAGGCGAAAGGAAACGGGTCAGTCATAAAGACTGGTAAGTCCAAGTGACTTTCAGCATAAAAGCAGATAAAGGTAACATGACATGTATAAACTGAAAGTAAACATAAGTATGATGTCAAGATGGATAAGATTGACTAAGATAACATGATAAATCAAGTATAGATCAAATATAGATCAAGTATGGATCAAGTATAGATCAAGTATAGCATCGCATATTCAAGGTTCGCTGCACCAACTGTACTAGTTTCCCAGCCCATGTCAAGTATTAACCATGAAAGGATCCCTTTTCCAATATCGTGAATGACCCATTTCTAGGTACAACGGAACGATTCACTAGTCGATCGGCTCCCTACAAGTTCTAGCTCGTCATGTGTCTGTGTCATACGGCCCTATCACGAATGTAGTCACCTGTGCTAGGTCCACCATAGGGTGTATCAAGCCCTATGGTGCCAACCACCGACACGAATCAAGAATGCACAGATAAACCTACTGATGCCCAATGCCTGCTTTTTCAACTCCGGACCACATGCACGACCATAGCCCGCCTGAACCTACACTGGCGCACCAACACAGCCGTCGTTCTGGTCGCTTACAATCAGCCCAGTAATCGTGCCCCACCCTGCCTAGTTCCAGGGTACCATGATACATCTAGTGGGTTACTGCTGAAACGGACCGCGTAACTAGGGTTTCCGTCCAATAGGTTAAGTGTTGTCGTTTAAATTCGAGACTTAACCCTTATTAGTCTAGCATTTCAAATTGGCTAAGTGTTGTCATTTAAGTTCGTGACTTAGCCCTACAATTCACATGTCAAGTTGGTTAGGTGTTGTCGTTCAAGTTCATGACCTAACCCTACCAGTCATGTCTCAAGTTGGTTAAGTGTTGTCTTTCATGTTCATGACTTAACCCTATCATGTGGCATTAATTCATTAATGCACCCCAACCTCTCACATTAGACCTATTGTTGTGGTCACTGGATATGTCGGGCGGTTCCGGGCAGATTTACACCACAACTCAGTCTAACCTCGGGTTTCAAGCGCGATATGACCAACTACTCACATTGGATCCTATTGTTTGCAGTCATTGGATTTGCCGGGCGGTTCCGGGCAGATTTACACTGCAAACTCAACCCAACCTCGAGTTGGCCATTTTCAAGTTCATTCTAGTGTCATGTCCATGTTCAAATTTTCATGTCGAGTTCGTGTCAAGTTTTCAAGGCAAGTTTCATGCCAAGTCTCCTATAATTTTCAATTTTTCCCAACGTTACCCCATCTAAATATTAGGCTAACAATCTTAGCCTAATTTCTCGTCCACATGATTTTTGACATATAATATTAGGCTGAAAAAACTTAGCCTAATTTAACGTACGTAAAATTGACATAAACATGACATGTATGTAAACTTGGCATTATCGGCATAATCAATATGAACACCGTAGGTGTGTACTTGCAAAATAATCAACATGAATATCATAGGTGAAATCTTGCAACGTAGACTAAATCAACATACATATATGTGAATTTGCAACATAGACTAGATCAACTTACATATATGTGAACTTGCAAATCAATCACGAGCATATGAATAAGTGTGAACTTGAAATATGAAATATATTTAACATATACACATAAACATGTAGATCTAACATTTGGTCACATATGTGATATGATTTCACAACCTAAAACTTGCATAACATGATAAACTACCCAACTTGTCATCACGGGTTATACTTCAAGTTTATATACATATGAATAGACTTGTTCATTAATTCTCAATTCAACATGATAATAAAATAGAACTACAGACATAGATCAATATCATTCAATTTCACCTATAACATAATAGACATCGTTCTATTATTAATTTAATTCCAAGGTATGACATAACTAAATTGACTAAAACATCGCAGGCATATAGATCTGATAATATTATGAACATGAAAAGGTTTGAATAATAATCTAGTTTCAAGAACATGGATAGATCTAACTTAAATAGAAAAATCCCCAAAATCAAGATCCAAGGATAAATAAAGAAAGTCAAGCTTAGATCCAATTTCAAAGTTATAATCCTAGGCAATAACCTCATGGTCATGAATCTTAGGTAATTAGTCACAATTGTCCTTGTCGTAGTCATAGGCATAGTCTTATTGTTCATAGTCATAGGCGGTCTTATGTTCACCGTCATAGTCATAGGCATAGTCTTATGTTCACCGTCATAGTCAAAGGCATAGTCTTATGTTCACCGTCATAGTCATAGGCATAGGCAAAATATTATGTCCACAGTCATAGGCATAGTCATAGTCTTAGGCCATTAACAATAGTTTCAACGTCGTAGGCAATATTCCCAATAGTCAAGATCAAAGAAGAAAACAAGAATAGATATGAATCATACATAAATCAATTCTAATTTATAACATGCCCATATTAGATTTATAGTTTTTATCTAAAAGTAACTGGAACTTAAAGATCGTGGTCTAAGAAATTTAGAAGTCAAGTCTAGAAATTAGTCGTCGAATTGTTGCGGTGTCCCTGATCTATTCTCTTGAATTGTTGTAGAAGCGTTGATCTTTGATTTGAATCGAGTTTGAATGCTTAAGCTTTAATTTGGAGGCGGCGACCATGGTTCAAGAGGTGAATTAGCAGCATAGCAGTCTAAGAATGATTTGTATGAATTAGGCTAGGTCTTAGGATGTATTTATAGGGGTAGCAACTAGTTTAGGCCCTTAGATTAACCCTAGAATCAATCCGGACCATCAAAACATGTCTCAGGCTTCAAAAATGAGTTCTGGGTCAAACCAGGCTGACCAGGTCGACCTGTAAGGGGGGGAGGTCGACACTATGGTCGACCTGGGGGGTAGGTCGACCCTATGGTCGACTTGGGGGGTAGGTCGACCCTATGGTCGACTTGGGGGGGGGGGGGTAGGTCGACCCTATGGTCGACCCCCTGGTCCAGTGCTGCCTGGAAACTGCTGAAACTTGTACATGCCATAACTTCTTCATTCGAACTCCGATTTTCGAAAAATCGAACTCTTTTTCATGTAAAATTTCGAGACGAACGCAATGGCGTAACCCGTTTCCCCTGATTCTGACTTTAAAATTTAATTCTGCCTTGATTTCTTGTTTTAGCATGTTATAAAAAAACGGGTTGTTACAATATCAATATCATTTTTTAATAAATAATGTCATATCTACTCTTCCCATTTCAAATTTTGATTGTATTAAAATGATTTAAGTATATCATACCATACACTAGGAGCTTGTTTTAAACCTTATACTGCTTTCTTTAACTTGTAGACTCGATTCTAATTATTTTTTGTTTTTAAGTAGCGGTGGTTATTCCACATAAATAACCCCTTCAATAAATCCATTTAAGAAAGCATTTTAACATCCATTTGGACTAATTTTACGTCGTTATGATTTGCGAAAGAAAGTAAACCTATTTACGTCTAATCTTTATATGTGTGAAAGTTTCATCAAAGTCAATAACCTCTTCATAACTATGTCTTTGAGTAACTAGACTAACTTTATTCCTAATAACTCCTCATCCATTTAATTTATTTTTATAAATCAACTTATCCATATTATAGATTTATCTTTTAGTCTAAGAAAAGTTCCCAAATATTATTCCTTATAAATTAATTTAATTCTTCGTGTTTAAGAAGATTTCATGAATCACATAATGAAGCTTCTTTTGAATTTTTAAGTTAATTAGTTGAGATAAATTTTACATTTCTCATTATATTTAATTGACTCTTTTTATGATGGATTTACATCTCTTAATTCTTTTACATGATGATTCATTAAAGCTTTGGCTATCTTGTTTGGGTAAGTATTTTTGGTATTTTCATGATTAGTTTCTTTATTTATGACTTTGATACTGCTATTTTTTTCTCAGCACAATAATTTTATATTCTTTAACATTTTTGTCAAATGAAACATTTTGGGTCTCTTCGATGGTGCAAGCTTTAGTATGAAAAATTCTATAAGATTTACTTATATTTGAAGATCTAATAAAGATACCTTTATCTTCATTAGCATTAGATTTGTCTAAAATTTCATTTGTATTTAATATAAAGAATTTAGTTCCAAAAAATTATAAGTAAGACACTTTAATCTTTTTATTATTATGGATTGATTTTGTATTTTGTTTTCCTAGTTGATGGTCCTATTAGAATTCTGCTTGACATATAACATGCTACAACCACTACTTCAACCTAATTTTTCAAGCGAATTGTTATCACTTAACATAGTTCCTGCATGCTTTAATCATTCTATTTTTATGTTATACTGCTCAATTTATCTCAATTGTTTTAGAAAGGAAAATTTATGTGTAACACCTCTCTTGTTACAAAAAATTTCAGAACTTTCATTTTCGATTACTTCATCGTGGTTACTTCGAAATGTTTTTCATTTAGTAAATGATTAATTCTAAATTCTTTTACAAAATTTTCAAACATTTCAAAAGTGTAACTTCTAAGTTTTAAGAAAATAATCTATATACATATTGAAAAATCATCTATGATAATGCAAACTTGTCCATTATGATTTATAAATCATATTTCGATACAACGAAAACATCTAAATGAAGAAGTTCAAGGGGATGAAAGCATAAATCATATCCTTTGACATAAAAGAACTCGTTTTATGTTTCCCTAATTAATGTGCATCACAGTGGTTATTGATTTCAAAAGTCATTTTTAGGGACTCTAACTAAATCACATTTAGCCATTTTAGATTGGTGTTCGTAATTCAAATGACCAAATATGTTTTACCAAATCAAGTTACAAATTTTTGGAAACTAATACAAATTTTAGAAGCAGAATTATGGATCTTATGGCTATACTAACACTAAGGTGAGAATATGCTTATTGATTTTATGAATCCTTTTATATCTTTCTAAATTTATATTCAACAATTTAAACCTAATGATCTAGATGCAAGAACAAACCAAAATAAATTCATAAAAAGGTAAAGAGTTAAGGAGAGAAAACCAAAAATTTTAAATACTACTTCGGATTCACTCTATATCCAGTCTTGTATAATTTCTTGTACATATCTCTTTTCAAAATCAACTTCAAATACAACCTCTATTTCAATGCTGCAAGACATACTCTCGGGATTTTCAAAGCTTTATGTACATCAAGTGGATTCAGACATGACAAATGCTCATCTACTTGTATTCAAATGGAACAACAAACAAACCTACTTGATAAGATGGGACACAAGCATATCTATATGGATTCCAAAGGAACCAAGCATACCTAGTTTATAAGAATATTGGTTTAATAAAAACAATAAGACCAAATAATTGATTGTTGATTATAATTGATCTTATAGCCTCTTAGTAACAATTTGATCTTTGTTTAAGTGATAGAATAGAGATAGATCAATGGAGGATGAAGTCAATAAATTTTGAGCTTTATTTTATTTAAATTTGAGTAGAAATTATTTATAGAGTCAAAAAAGTAAGACAGAATGAAAATAACGGAGAAAATAAAGAAAACAATATAAGTGAACATATATCTAAACTCAAAATATAAACTTCAAATTGACATAAATATAGGCTCCATTAGTCTCTATAATTAGGTATTATAAAATCGAAAATATATTAAGATATAAATCTACAAACATATTAGAAATGTAACATAATTTGAAAAATTAATTAATAAAATATAACATTCCTTGTAAAAGACAATTTTGAAAATTACATTAATTTTTTTTGAAAAATTAGGATTTTTTTTGGAAAATACAAAGAGATCAATGAAGTGGTATAGGGATTTAGCATAATATTCAAATACCATACTTATCTTGAATCTTCATACTCATGAGTCTTCAATCTCTAACTTTTAAATATTTTAACTGTTCTTCATATTAGAATTTTGAATATGACCGTGATAATGCATTATTTTCTATATCAACAGCTATTTGCAGCCCTATATTACATATAACATATAACTTAATTATTCTTTAGTATTTATATTTTATATTACATCATATGCTTGTTTCATTAAAAGAAATACCGATGGTACTAGCTTTCCAAAGTTTTATTATAACTAAAATATGTATAAACTATTGTTATGTGATTTTATAAATTATTCAAATAATCTATAGCTTTTAATACCTAAAAACAATTTTTAAAAAGGAATTTTAGAATATAAAGGGATACATCGACATATCTTCTACATGTTGTCAACATATGTGCTGGGATTTCCAGAAATTCAGCTTCGAGTAGAAGTATTTTTTGTCATATCTCTACGCAAATGGAAAAAACTATTATTTCTTTATAAATATTATCATATTGAAATTTAATCTACTCATTTCTTATATTTTCTCTCCTCTTCCAGTCCCTAGATTCTAAAAAAAAACTTCACTTATATCCTTCTCAAATTAATTCGGAATCAAAATCAGACTCTATTGATTTGATATTCTATTGTTTACTTTCTGATCTCTCTAATCATTCTCTCTCAAATTAAGGTCAAATTGATACTCAAGAGATTGTAGGTTCAATTTTGTTCAAAATAAAATATTTGTTTTATAAAATCTACCTAGCTATACTTCGATATTCTAGAGTGTGCTTAGCAGCCTCGTATCTAGATGAGTGTGCTTATAGCTTGAAAATCAAGTGTGAACTTGCTATTCAAAACAAGTGCATGAATCAAGAGTAGAGATAATTTAAATGGCGTGTTTCATAGCTTTAAAATCAATATTGTATTAAAATTGTGGCATTTGGAATGGAAACTTGTACAAGCAATTGTATCGGATAGGGTGTAAGGTAATTTCTATTAGAATTTGATATAGAGAGGAGAGAGATTAAACGGTAAAACATAAAAGACTACATTGTTATTGCTTTTACAAAAGATATTTTTGTAACGATCTGAGGAATTCGACGCACGAATTCCGACAATAATACATAAAACTTGTACTACTTGCCGAAACCCAAGTATCGAAAACACCAGATAGTTATTAGAAAGAAACCAGAGGGTGAGATAAGAAAGAAAGAAATTTTCGAATTGAAGAAAAGAAGAACTAACTAACCAACACAACAGAATCAGAGTCTCACATCGCAGTGGAATAAAATATGACATAGAAATAAATCTTCATTGAGAGCTTGAAGTATTACTTACAACATTAGAGCACAACTTGCAGTCAACGTATCTAGACAATTATATTAATCTGTCCTCATATACAACACACAGCGGAAAAATACTAATACGTTTGAACTCCTCCAGCATGTCTTCTGAACTTCACAGCATCCAAACCTAAACTCTTTAAACCCAGTCTAACTCGAGCATTACAAACGCCAGATCAGTCTGGTGAACCATAGTGAGAAAACTCGCTAAGTTTATAGGTATCATTCGACTCGATTTTAATGTCAAAACATTTGTTTCCGAAAGAAAAGGATAATCATAAGACCAATCCACACATAAACACGGACGATTTTTACCTTATGATAACCCAAAACAATTCTTTGAAATCATATATATATATATTATGATATTATAATAATGTCTAAATACAAAAAATAACAATCAAGCAGAACGCTTGCGTATCACGCTCTACGTACAAAGTATATAATCAAAACCGCGGGCTCTTATTAGAGAATGGATTCCGACTATGGCATAGTATGGGACTACCTTCCAACAACGTATCTCTAAAGAAAATACACTAGGATTTAACAAGAACATCTTGCAACTCTGGCTAAACACGACCGACCATTCATTTTGCTTGAATGTTCCGAATATATTGTCACCTACGGTTGGTACCAACATAACCGTTCCCAGGAGAAATAGAAGTGAAAAGAATAAACAAATATCAATATTCTCTAGATGGTGACAATACACCCTAATAGGAGCGACCCACATAGCTATGCGACCTACCCGATTTTATACCATTTCCTGGTTGATGAGGCCTGAGGTTTAAATCGTTTTTTAGAACATATGATGACCATTCACTTTTGAATCCCCCAACGTCCACACAAGTCATCCAGGAATAAGATAAACTGAATGCACCCTCCTACAACATCCTAGGAATCACCCTAGATCAGTAGCGAGTAGTCCTTGCAATCCTTAGATTCCAACCACAATAGAACATAGTATACCACAAGGGGCCAACCTGAGATTTTAAGTAGTCCTCCCATTTTATGAAGATCTACGGTCTTCAAATGCTCCATCTCGAACATCATCTGATATCTTCCACGTTTACGTATGTGCTGGTCGGAATGGTTTTCAAATATAAATTCGATCCCGGTCTTTCCGAACCAACAATCAATAATTGACCAGATTTGATAGTCGTTTATTTAACTAGCAAATAAACAATGATTCATCCATAGAAAAAAAATTACTAACTGGTTCGATATTCAGCATCACTTGGCCTTTTTAATAATTAATGAATGGTTAATTTAAACTCCATATCTTCAATATTAGGAAAATGTTTCCCTTTATTATATAACATACGAATATTCAATTATCGTTTCACTTCTACTTCATTAGCTCTTCATTGTAAATTGGTAAGTGAATAAATCTCTAAGTACCAACCCCAAAGGCCGAAACCAACATCAGATTGACACCTCGAAAGTTACTCAACTCAGCCAACATACAAAAGGTTTAATTTCTTTAAAAACTACATCACATTCCTTTCATACATAATATATCTTTTTAAACATCGTATATAAGCATTGGTTCTAATATAACTAAAATCCCATATATAAACTTCATTAAAAACTTACTTCAAAACTATTTTGGTTAAATCTTAATAAAACTCCGTCTCTTGGTTTAAAATATGTGATTTTAGATCGATTACCTTATCTTAATTCATCCAACCAATTTCAATTCACTTTGGT
Source organism: Allium sativum (assembly GCA_030737875.1). Taxonomy (NCBI): domain Eukaryota; kingdom Viridiplantae; phylum Streptophyta; class Magnoliopsida; order Asparagales; family Amaryllidaceae; genus Allium; species Allium sativum. The sequence goes on from CM060919.1 coordinate 686,940,176, forward strand.
TTCTATTTTGATTTCCATTTGATATCTACACTTCTGGATTCCATTCAATTCATAGCTCGTTTAAATAATCGAAATCATTTCAACATATTTCATAAAATGTGTTTCTTAATATCTTCGTCGAAATTGGATTTATGAAACTTAATTAAAAAGAATTCGAAAAGAATTCAATTTAAACTTACTTAAATATCCAAATATAAATATGCTTGGAAACTCATTAAACTATAAACAGTGTCTTATAGTATCATTATCCTCCATTAATTAAATCCCAAAATCATTATATTAATTATTATTATAAATAATAATAAATTAACAATATTATAAAAATGATTTACTTCATCATTACCAATTTCTATTTAATTCAATTATCATTAAGCAGTTGACTTATACAATTTAACATAACTAACTTGTTAATCCATTCCAATTGATCTTTCCATTTAAATTAATTAATAATATAGTTAATTTAATTGATTCCATCTACTTTTATTATTATAAAATAAATAATAATCAATTACATTATAATCTTTCTTTAATTGTTTACAAATAAACAATTAATTCCAGTTATATTACTTGATAGGTAAATTTTAGCTCACTAGCTTTTAAATCTTATTAACATAAGATTTTACTTCATAAAATCATTTAATGATTTCTTATAACTTAAATAATAAATGTTAATCCCCTGTTTACAAATTTTAATTCAAAATAATAATTTCAAAACCATCTTCAGTTATAAGATAACTTTTATAACTTCACTTTTATCGATTCATCTACCAGTAAATCAATATTCATAAAGCGATTCAATTTCAGACCATCTGTTGTCAATTACTCAACCAATGTTGCCCATTGGTTAAGAACAAACAACCGTTGAATTTAAATTCAACAATCAATGATCAAATCAATCACCCAGTAGAACTAATTAAACAGTTCTTATAATTGCAATATGAAAATAAACAATAAATTTGAGGAATCCAGTTGGATCCCTCCAACCTGTTATTCCCTGCATCCAAATACGTTACCTCAAATAAAATCATATATTTAAATAATCACACAATAACAACAATCAAAACATCCAATTATAAATTTTACACGTTTATGTTATTATAAACGTGACCAACGGGGTAAGTTACCTCCACTGGTTGCAATCTATAAAAGCATATTTGCTCATAAATTGGTTGAGCACAATCCAGACAATCAATCGATCACAATCAATATCAACAACCAAATATATTTGGTTTATACCACATCTCATGTTTTAGTAAATAAAATCACCATTCATTCATTCCAATCTAATTAAAGATTTATTAAAACTCTTCTTCAGTTTAGTCTCCGAAATCATTATTTAATGATTGTTCAACTTTCTGGAAATTAATCCTGTCTTCAACTCGGGTTAAAGAACAAATGTTATTTAAAACAAAATTTACGATAAACCCAAAATCATCTTCCATCAAAATGGAATCTTCACGGAAATCATAACAGTATATAAACGATATAAATTTCGGTATCAAACCAATACTATAAGTGGAATAGTGGCAAGGCCTATTAAATCCCATAAATAGTAACAGTCTTCATTCACAGAAGCTCATCTCGATTATTACCAAATCGAATTCCATTCAATTCCAATTTAATATTTTAAATTGGAAAACTTTTCTTTGGAAAATTCCATTAATCTTAATCAAAACATTTATATTCCAAATCTTAACTTCACTGTTAATCGGGTTAAAGAAATCCTGCTATTTAAAACATTGTTCACTATAAACCCAAAATCCAATTTGAATTCAATTCCAATTAAATATTAATTAGTTTGTAAACCTCCCTAAATCTTAATTAAAAGGTTTATTCTTCTCTCAACTGGGTTTAAGAACAGTGTTAATGAAGACACCATTTACGACAAACCCAAAATCCAATTTGATATTAAATACAAGGCTCAGAATAGAAATTATATCGACTTATATTCAATATCACTTTCTGAAACTAACGGATATCGTATTGGGAATAACGATATCTATATCTTCCAAATTACTCAACAATGTCCATATAATCATGGAATCCAATATCGAAATATTACGAAGAATATTTCCATTTGAATCCATTTCAATTCATATGCTGGAAATTTCTGGTTATTTTATGTAACAATCCAGATTTTCAGAACAAATTTAAAATTTTTATTTTAGCAATTTTAATGGATTTTGAATATTTAAAATAATTTATTTTTAATAATAACGACCAAAAATTTATTTAAATCAAAGTTAGAATGAAAATTTTTAGTTTATTTATAAAAGGAGTTTGAAATGGCACGGCAGTTTGAAAATTCAGTTTTAAATTTTAATTGAATATATAGGATTCATCTTAAATCGGAATTGGACGAAACAAGAAATATTTGAAACTGTCTAATCATATCTTTCTAATGAACATAAGAAACTGATATTTCACTTTATAAATTGAAAGTTATGAACAGTTTAAAATTCAGAATAGTCGCTGTAGAATTTATATATATTTTAATATAATATATAGCCCTTAAAAATAGTCGTTTTGCAAACGACCTCCGTTTTCGACGAAACACCTTTTGTTGGATCCGGGATGTCAAATTATTGCAAGGTTTCTATTTTCATAATTTTCGAAATTAATATGTGAGCGTGGCAAAAGAAAACGTGTTTTGTCAATTTCAGTCAAATTGGATCGACTAGAAAATAACCATTTTTCAAACGGTCTCCAAATTCAACGAAATTAGTTTTGTTAGGACCGTATCATCAAAACAAAGCTAGATATAATTTTTCTGTAATTTTAAGAGTCAGTATGTGGCATCGGTAATTTAAAATGTACTTTAAATTTAATATAAATTGATTTATATTTTAATTTTGAGAAAAACTGATCGTAACAGCCGAATTGGGTTACGAAACATGTTCCATTGTGTCCGGGATGGGGGTTATTAGCTGGGGGCGACACTCATTGGGTTTAATTTGGAGTTTGTATTATTAAACGTGAATTTTTGAAAATAAAGGAATTAAATATTATTATTATAATTATTGTATAAATAACCAAGCATTCCTCCTAACCCTAAAACCTACGCAGCGCCGCCAGAAACAAAATTAATGGCTAGCGCGCTCCCATCTTCTCCCTTATCGATCTCCTAATGCACAGACTCATTCGTGAAATTGGTAAAACAAAATCGAGGAGAGCGAAGAGATCGTTCATTTGAACGGTCAAGATCTAGAACCACTATCTATGGTGATCGTATTTCTCATGGGAAGTAGTGGCGGTTCCTGGAGATTTGTGGGGTGTAGGGGGGTTCGAATGGTGGGATACTTGCGGCGGCGGAGGAGGGTTCAATGGCGAAGGCGGTGATGGTTTCTGATCAGGGTACGGAGGTACAACGACGACGCAAAGAGGGGAGAGAACGGACGAGGTTTGGGTGGAGCGGTTCCAGTGTAGTGACAATGAAGAAGAAGTAAAAAAAAACATATGGCCTAATTTTGATTAAGGAAATATGGTTGAGTAAATTATTAATTAATTTAATTATAAATTGTTTAAGGTATAAAAGTCCATAACTTTTTCAAACAGCGATGAAATCGAGCAAATTCAGAAACGTTGAAATCGTGCTGAGGAACTCTACAACATGGAACAGACCAGATCTGAAACAGTGGCTACTTGGATTATTGATAAAATTAAACATCGGTTTAATTTTATTAAAATAATCGTTATTCAATGATTTCAAAAACCAACCACGGTGAGAACTCCTTTCACTCTAATTTATTTTTTACAGTTAAATTTATACTAGGATGTAGACGGCGCTTAGCAGCACCCGACACCATTGATTGTTCGAACCATGATTGTTTGTTTGGATTGTGATTTGGATTGTTATTGTTCGATATTGTTTGATATGAAAATGATATATGTATGTATATATATATATATTATCATGAAAAGAAAATAAAATAAAATATTCATTGTTTAAAATAAAATAAGTTAACAATATAAATTTGCATTTTTATTGTATATAGAAATGATGACAATTATTCATTGTTTAAAATGGACCAAGTTCACAATAAAAAAAATTATATTTTTACTGTATATAGAAATGATGACAAATATTCATTTTTTTATATTTGAAATATGTTAACAATAAAATTTACATTTTTATTGTGTATGAAGGAATGATTAAAAAGGGTCAAGTTTAGAATAAAATGTTTGAAAATAAAAATCACATTTTTATCATATGTATAGACCATTAAAAAGAATCATATGTTTTATTTGATAAAAATGTCTTTTTTAACATATTAGTTTAGAGTAAAATCATTATATGTTAATCACATATTTATTTGACAAAAATGTCCCTTTAACATATTAGTTTAGAGTAAAATCATTTTATGTTAATCACGTGTTTATTTGACAAAAAAATGTCACATTTATCATGTTAGTTTAGAATAAAAGAATCACATGTTAAATTATGATTTTGTTCGATAAAAACAATATTTTTAACATGTTAGAAATGATCATAGGGAAAAATATGATTTTGTTCAATAAAAATGTTTTGACAATGGAAATCACATTTTTATTGTGTGTATAAACCAATAAAAAGAATTATATGTTGAATTATGTTTTGTTAGGTTAAAAACATCATCTTCAACATGTTAGTGAAAATAAAATAAATTAAACAGGTGTTGAAATAAACTAAATATTCATTTACAAATCGGACGATTTGTTCATTTACACCTATTTATCTGACATGGATTGGGACGATAAATTTTACACATCGCCCAACTGCACAAATAAATAAACTATTATTGTTTGAAAACCACACATGGGTATTGGGATGATATTTGACATACACAATTCCCAAATATTTAGTTGTATGTCAATCGATGGATTGAAAGTCTGTGATGAGCGTTATTTATTAATTTTAATGCTCACACAGTTGTAAATTGCACTCTGGATATTGTATGAATTTTTAATGATTAATTATCATTATTGTTGTATACATGCGATGTACGAAATCCATATAAATAACATTATATGGTAATTGTTTGAGTCTCATTCCAATTTAGAAAATAAAGAATATTTTAAAATAATATTCATGTGTTGAATAAAAATATTTAAACAATAAAAATATCATTTTTATTAAATGCATGAACCAATAAAATATTCATTGTTTTGAAAAAAATGTTTATATAATAAAAATCACATTTTTATTGTATGTATGAATAAATAAAATATTCATTGTTTTGAAATAAAATATGTCAACAATAAAATATACATTTTTATTGTGTAGGTAGAAATGATTGAAAATATTCAATGTTTTAAAGTAAAATGTTTTTAAACAATGGATATTACATTTTATTTATATTATAAAATAATTAAAAAGAACCATGTTAAGTAAAATGTTTAAACAGTGGAAATTACATTTTGTTTGTATTATAAAATCAGTCAAAAGAATCATGATTTAATAAAAAGATTTGACAATAAAAATCATATTTTTATAGTATGTTTGATTTATTAAATTGATTTTGTTTATTAAAATATAAATCATTTACATGATATTAAAATATGAAAATGATCATTTGTTTGAAATAAAAATATGCTAATGATAAATTTTACATTTTTATTGTAGATGAAGAAAAAATTAAAAATGATCATCGATTGAAATAGAAAAGTTAAACAATAAAAATTCCATTTTTATTGAATATAGAAATAATGAAAAATATTCATTTATTGAAAAAAGGTTTAAAAATCAAAATTTATATTTTCATTATATATAAGAATTGGTGAAAAAGATTCAAATTTAAATAAAAATATTTCAATATTAAAAATTACATTTTTCTATGTAAGTATGAATCATTAAAATATTCATCGTTTGAATAAAAATGTTGTAACATTAAAAATTACATATTAATGTATGTTTGATTCATCAAAATATTCATCGTTTGGATAAGAATATTCAATTTTGATATAAAATTGAAAATGAAGTTGAAATCATTTTAGAATGAATTTATAAACAATTTATAAAATACGATTTAAATGGAAATCTATGAAATATATATATATATATATATATATATATATATATATATGATGGCCTGAATAGAACGTGCCGCGCAGCGACTGTTCGTGAATTTCGATCATTAACTTCAAATTGACATTACGGGAGATCCGACCATTGGATTCTCCTAAAACCAGAACAGTTGGGTTCATATCAAAAAGAGTTTTCCAATGAATATAAATGATTTGAAATCTAATGGTTAGATTTGGAGATATGTCCAAATCAATTTCAGAAAAGGTCGCTACGGATGTAGTTCGGTGGCTGTTATTGGAAACCGACAGTACGGGCGATAATAAAATTATTAAAAATATGGAAAAATTATTTAAATTCATAATAAATGATTTGGAAAGATTTTTGATAGAAAATTCCAGTTTTGAAAAGATAAAGATATATTTTTATCGAAATGAACTAGTTATTAACTAGAATAATAATTTAATTATTTTTAGAAATAAATAAATTAGATTTGAATTTTTTTAAAATAACCAGAATATTCCAATATATATTTTTATATATTGGAAAGGATTTGAATGGAAATTATTATCGGAATATTTTCGATATTGGATTCCTTTATTATACGAATATTGTGTGGAATTTGGAAGACATATACATATCGTTATTCCCAATACAATATTTGTTGGTTTCAGAATTTGATATTGAATATAAGCTGATATAATTTTTATTCAGAACCTTACATTTAATGTCAAATTGGATTTTGGGCTTGTCATGGACGGTGTCTTTAATAACACTATTCTTAAACCTAGTTTGGAAAAGAATAAATCTTTTAATTAAGATTTAGGAAATTTTACCAATTAATTAATATTTGATTGGAATTGAATTGAAATTGGATTTTGGGTTTATCATGAACAATGTTTTAAATAACATTTGTTATTTAACCCAATTAACAGTAAAGAGATAATTTGGAATTTATAAATCTTTTATTAAGATTTAAATGGGAATTTTCCAAAGTAAAGTTTTCCAATTTAATATATTAAATTGGAATTGAATGGAATTCTATTCGGTAATAATCCAGATGAGCTTCTGTGAATGAAGGTTGTTGCTATATATGGAATTTAAAAGGCTTTGCCGTTATTCCATTTATATTATTAGTCTAATATGGGAATTTATATCGATTACATACTGTTGTGATTTCCGTGTAGATTCCGTTTAAATGGAAGATGATTTTGGGTTTATTGTGAACAATGTTTTTAAAAGACATTAGTTTTTTTAACCCAGTTAAAGATAAGATTAATTTCTTAAATTCGAATAATCATTAAGTAATGATTTTTGAGATTAAAAAGAATAAATTTAAAAGAATTTATCTTTGATAAATTAATGGGAACCTTTCCGTAAAATATGAATATTTTATTAAAAGAATATTCTAAATTGGAATGAGGCGTTGGACGTGTTTTTGTAGCACCTGATTTTAAATTACGCGAGTTATTCAGAAAGACCGGGTTTAACCCATTCTGAATAATGAATACGACAACTAACAGTCGAAGAGATTGAAGACGGTGCAAGACCGACGATCTTCACATCGAATGGATGAGTTGCTACTGATGCCCATGATTGGAGTAGCCACGTTGAAGGGGCTAAAGTGGTGGCCGCCCGGACGTACTTGCTGATTGTTCGGATATGCGAGGGCCTCTCTCCCGTATTGGTCATATGGGATGAGGAATAAGGTTCCTCCGGTTTCGTTCAGACCTAGAACGGACTTGTAAATGGATGGTATGTCTGACATTGTATTCCTTTTACGTTGTATTCGTTGATCTCTGCTAATATATATCTATTTGGTGGCGGAGAATTTATTCTCTTGCTTAACACCCTTCTCTGAGACGTATGAGCTCAGAGGTTATATATTGGTAGAAATCTATGGTATGGTATGGATTGACAATGTGGCATGCTAAGATGCATTGATCAAGGCTTTTGTTGAAAAGCAGAGCCTTGTGGGTGATGATCAAAGCACAGCTTTATTTAGCATAGCTTTATGTCGCGTGACTTCACGAGCGTCACACCCCGGTATGATGGTGAACTGATGGTCAGATCAGTATGCTTTCGATATTAGTTTGGATTTGGTCGACCGTGATGAGGGATTGGGCATTTCCCCCAATTCCCATATAGAGATAGATTAACAGGTGTTTTCTCTCGCTGGACGTAAGCCGCGGTGATACTTGATTTTCCAAAAGTGCGGATGTGCATTACGCTGTTTTCTCTAGCTGGGACGTAAGCCGTGGAGTATTGCACTACGTGATAGATAATTCGAATCAGAAGCCATCATGTTGGAAATCTAACTTTTCAATATGAGCTTTGCAGTTTTAATTGTAAACCTATATATGGCGACATAGTGGGATGGGGCACTCATGCCGTCTATGATTGATACATTTACTTTCGAAATTGGTTTCTACAATATGCACTTATAGTAATATTAAAAGAGAAATTTCGCGTATCAAGCATGTTTGGCTATTATAAGGTAAAACTCTATCCTCCGGTTTGCGTTGCATTGTGTGATAGGACCTGAGTCTTATAATAGCTTCATTTTTCTTAAATTAGCATTGCGTTGTTTATTTATGCACTGGTATTCTTGGGGGTAAATCCGTTCCGTGTTATACGGCGTGGTCTTTTGATTTTCCTAACTTTAAAATAAAATTAATAACTGTTTTGAGTTCTCCTATCAGTCCCATATTTTCCACACGGGCAGTCTGTAGTTTTGATTTTGCAGATTTCTATTTAATATGATCCTGGATAACAGCTGGAGCTATATTCAGAAATCTTTTCCACTACGCATTATACTTATGTCTTATTTTCCGCTGCTATGTAATTTTTTAAAATCTCTGATATTGCATTTCCAACGTGTAATATTTATTCATACTCTGGAATATTCTTGTACTCTGATGTAAATTGTTGTAATAACAATGAAATGTTATGTTGTTTTGTGTTCTGATGTGTCGTATTCTCAACTCAATCCGGGCTTTCCCAAAAGGGGAAGTTTGGTCGTTTCATTTTAAAACCATTTCAATCCAATTCATTATTTCTAAAAATAATTGGATATTTATTCTAGTTATTAACTAGTTCATTTCAAAAAAAAATTATCTTTTCAAAACTGTAATTTTTCATCCAAACAGTTTCCAAATCATTTATTATGATTGCAAATTTTTTCCATATTTTTAATAATTTTATTAAGGACCTTACAGTCGGTTTCCAATATCGGCCACCGAACTGTATTCGTAGTGACCTTTTCCAAAACTGATTTGGACATATCTTAAAATCTAACCTTTAGATTTCAAATCCCTTATATTCATTGGAAAACTATTTTCGAAACGAACCCAATGGTTCCAGTTTTAGTAGAATCCTACTGTCGGATCTCCCATTACGTCAATTTGAAGTTAACGGTTGAAATTCGCGAATGTTCAGTGCACGGCGCGTTCTATTCAAGCCATTAAATATATATATGTATATATATATATAATATTTTGTCGATTTCCATTCAAAACGTATTTATAAATCGTTTAAAAATTCATTTTAAAACGATTCCGACTTCCATTTCAAGTTTAAATCAAAATTGAATATTCCATTACGTGGCAATTTTATACAGTGCGTATATATGTTAAAAATTATAATGTTAACAATCTAATAATTATTCCATATCATGACCATTTTATTCATGGCGTATATATGTTAAAAATTATATTTTTAACCAACCAATAGCTATTTCAATACATGACCATTTTGTATATCGCATATACATATCAAAAATTATATTTTTAACGAACAGATATTTTTTCCATAGCATGACCATTTTATGTATCGCATTTTGATTTTCTACATCACATAAACAATTTTTATACAACACAAATACATTTTACTTCACATATATATGATTTATGCAACGCATACATATATTTTACAACGCATATTTTTTTTTTACATTGCATATATATTTTATACAACGCTTATATATTTTATACAACGCTTATATATTTTATACAACGCTTATATATATTTTATACGACGCATATATATATATATATATATTTTATACAACACACATATATATATTTTATACAACACACATATATTTTATACAATGCTTATATATATTTTATACAATGCTTATATATTTTATACAGCATATATATATATATATTACTTACATCCTGACCATATATATTTTAAACATCACAATCACAACACAATACAGTCAATTAAATCGTCCATGGTCAGTGGACGAGGGAAGTGAGCTAACAGGAACCGTATACAATTTATAATGATTAAAACTGGTAAAAATCAATACTAGCAGTTCATATATGTAGTTATAAAATAAATAACTGTGCAAGAATTTTAGTGAGAAGATCTCACATTGATCGGTTTTGAAATCATTATAATAACGATTGTTTTTAACGGAATTAAACTCGATGTTTAATTCAGTCAAAATTTTCAACTGTATCCATTTCTGCTCTAGTCAGTCTCATGATGTAAAGTTCGTTTTTGCGAATCCAACACAACTGAAATCGCCGAATTCCGACCTTGTATGAAGAAGTTATTTTAATTAATACATTACTTACAAAATTAAAATAATTAATTAATAATTAATTTCCGAATTACATTGATTAAGGCCTTAAGCCCTTTCTTCTTCGTTGCATTCTTTGGACGACGTCGAACCCATTCACGCACCAAAATAACCACTTGCACCGACCTAGGGATGATCAGAAGTCGATCTGAGTATACCACCGTGTCCGCCTTCGCAAGAGCCACCAACGTTGGCCACATAATCAACCTCGCGCCATCGTAACTCTCGAAAACGCGCTGAAACTCAGTGACTTTAAGCGACAAATTCATGCGATTTGCAAAACTAGAGATAATCATCAACGCACATTTTATAGATCTCATTGTATACTTTAATTTTGCTTTTGACAGATCTGAAAATAATTGAGGGGATTAGGAGATAAAAGGAAAAGAAATCCGGAGTGTTTGGTGCATCCATCATTTGTGAGGCGGCGACCCTATTGTGAGTTAGGGTTTTGGTGCAAAGGGGGTATTTATACCCTTTTATTTAATTGTAATTTAATTCCAAAAAGTGTGATTTCACATTTGAACTCCAAATCAAACCTAATGACTGTCGTTCCTAACTAAATACCCCAATTCTGGACATAATGGAATATGTTTAGTAAGCCAATTATATCGTTTTGATCAGTTTTCATTAAAATTAAAATATAAATTAATATAACGGTCAATATTGAATTTGAACGTACATTTTAATTTACCGGGGCCACATAATGATTCCAAAAATTACAAAAAAATAAATCTAGTTATGTTTTAACGATACGGTCCTAACAAAACTAATTTCGTCGAATTTGGAGGCTGTTTGAAAAAGGCCATTTTCCAGTCGATTAGATTCAAATTGAAATTCCAAAACACATTTAAATTTACCACGCTCACATATTAATTCCAAATATTATGAAATTTGAAACCTAACAATAATTTGACATTCCGAATCCAACAAAAGTGGTTTCATCGAAAATGGAGGTCGTTTCCAAAATGACTATTTTTAAGGGCTCTATATTTAATTAAAAAATATATAAATTCCATAACGACTATTTTTAATTTTAAACTGGACATAACTTTCAATTTATATTATGAAACCTGAATTTTTCACATTCATTAGAAAGATATAATTAAACAGATTCTAACGTTTCTAGTTTTAATGAAATCCGATTTATTTTGAATCCTATACATTCAATTGAAATTTGAAATCGAATTTTCAAACTACCACGCCATTTCAAGCTCGTTTTATAACAAATATAAATACATATGTTCTAACTTCGATGTAAATAAATTTTAAATCGTTATTATTTAAAATAAATCATTTCAAATATTCAAAATCCGTTAAAATAGCTAAAATAAAAAAATAAAAATTGGTTCAAAATTTCCGGGTTGTTACAATCTTCCCCACTTAAAATCTTTTCGTTCTAAAAAAGGAACGGAGTTTAAAGTTGTTTCACTAACCAACTCAACTTCCATTTTGGCTTTCATTCTTCAACTTTTCAGTTTCTAAGAATTTTCTAATTTCTCAAAAATATGGCTAACACCCTAAATTTCTGAAAAATTTCGCCATAACCTCCTTTGTACGGGCTGATCAAATAAAACCTCAACTTGCCTCACAGGGCCCTCATCAATCAAAAAGAAAAAGAAAAAGGCAAGCGGCTATCCAATCGACTCATAAAATCATCAAAACCCAATAAATGAAGTAAATATGTACCTATTTGTCGGACATACAATTTTATTCCTCTTCTTAGCTCCAATGCTATGACTTGTTCATTATATACACATGTGTATATATATGCAATTTCAATCAAATTTCAGTTCAGTTCTATATTCGATTCGATTTGGTTTAATTCACCTTTCATTTTCATATTGGTTTCAATAATTTTATTAGTTAAACTAATAATCAAACATCACAACCAACAATCAATTAGAGGATTATCTTTTCAAATATATAGCTTTTATGTACTCAAAAATCATATTTTTAAAACCGGATTATATATATAATCACAAATACGTTATTTATAAACTTGTTACCCTCAACTCATTCTAAGGCATTTCTAACCCCATCTCTAACGAGTTTCTCATTATAGGATACTACAGATCCTATCTCTAATGAGTTTTCTTTCATAGGATATTACTAATCCATTCTCTGATGAGTCTTTTATTCTGTTCTAATGAGTTTGCACCCCAAAGATTTGAGTTAACCAAAGCTCTGAAACCATATGTAAAAGCATGTTTGCTCATAAGCTAGTCGAGCACAATCCAGACAATCAATCGATCACAATCAATATCAACAACCAAATATATTTGGTTTATACCACATCTCATGTTTTGGTAAATTAAATCACCATTCATTCATTCAAATCTAACTAAAGATTTTTTACAACTCTTCTTCAGTTTTAATCTCTAAAATTATTACTCAATGATTGTTTAACTTTATGGAAATTAATCATGTCTTTAACTCGGCTTAAAGAACAAATGTTATTTAAAACACAATTCACGATAAACCCAAAATCATCTTCCATCAAAATGGAATCTTCACGGAAATCATAATAGTATATAATCGATATAAATTTTGGTATCAAACTAATACTATAAGTGGAATAGCGGCAAGGCCTTTTAAATCCCATAAATAGTAATGGTCTTCATTCACAGAAGCTCGTCTCGATTGTTACCAAATCGAATTCCATTAAACTCCAATTTAATATTTTAAATTGGAAAACTTTTCTTTGGAAAATTCCATTAATCTTAATCAAAAGATTTATAAATTCCAAATCTTAACTTCACGGTTAATCGAGTTAAAGAGCTCCTGTTATTTAAAACATTATTCACTATAAACCCAAAATCCAATTTGAATTCAATTCCAATTAAATATTAATTATTTGGTAAACCTATCTATTGGCCTGTTTTGTGACCAGGCTACCCAAAGCTAGGGACTTGAGCATGAACTTACATTGATTGGAGATCACTACGATGGAGTGATAGAAGGTTGGAAAACTTGAATTGTACATGCAAATGTCACCGGATCGGATTCCCCCTTTCGGATCGGATCAGATCCTTCCTTTCGGATTGGATCGGACTTGACCTGATCCCTTTATACTGAAATGGCCTAAAGCTGGAACTTTGAGCATCTTTTCGGATCGGAATGGGAGGACCCGTCTTTCCTGGAATGACGAATTCTGGACAGTTGAAGACCATTATCCCACGTTCTCCACTACTTCTGAAATCCCCTCTGATGCCGCCACGTGGCATAACCGACACACCATTTACCTGCAGCTAGAAATACATGAGAATACATCGAATGAAGGGGACCTTTTGGCACTTTATTTCTCCACGTATGCCATGGCCGAATTCCTCCACAAATAACTACCTTCTTCTTCAATAAAAATCAATGAATTCAGAAAGAATTATTAATTGAATTCGAGTGTTTGAGGGCAATATTCATTGTAATTGTAATCTATGAGTGAAATGAGAAAATATGAAGTGGATGTAGGCTCGTTAATGCTAAACCACTATAAATCTCGTGTCTTTGCTTGATTTTCTATGTTTTAGATTATTATTCTTCACAAATCCTATTCAATTGGGTGTTAGTGCCATTTTTTGGTCTAACATTTTGGTGCTTTCACTGAGACTGGACTGATTCTCAACCATAGATCTCCTCATCTACTAATGGATGTCATAGTTCGTTGAGGGGAGATCCGTATTCAATTCTGAATGAGTCGCTTGCTGCTTAGATGGGATGAAGGAGTTGGAGATGTGATGAACCAACAGCGTTTTGATTGGAAGTCAAAGTTGGATATACCGAAGTAGATTTTAAAAAAGCTGCACAGGCCTTGTGGATCAGATCGAGCAAAAGGTCAGATCGGAAATTGGTGTGGACACAGTAGATAAACAGACCACCGGCTCGGATCGATGTAACCGGCTCGGATCGAAGTAACCGATTCGGACAAGGCAGATGAGTATACCACTGACCCGAGGGTGACACCACGATCCGACCTGGAAGAGTGAACCCGAACCGAACCATAGGAGGGGCACCCGAACCGATCAGCTGACGATGCTCTGATCCGGATCGGAGGAAATGGTCCGATCCAAACCAACGTGAAGACATCTCCGAACCGCCACTTGAAGGAATGATCTGATCCGACCCGAAATAGTTGTTTTTGGGAAAAAATGCATTTTTCTGATCATTTCACAAAAGGCTCCACTTCCAAAATCAAAAAAGTCGTGCGGTACCCACATTTTCGCCTAACCGGCTAGGTCAATCGCCGCCGGGACTGTGGGGCCCCCGACCCCCACCGGCGCTGCGCCCAGACCCGTTGACAGCCTCGCCTTCGGCTCGGAGTACGGCTCGCCTTCGGCTCGACATATATTTTGGCCAACGATAGTCATCAAAGCTTGTCAATGAAGATTAGATGGATAGTCTAAGAATATCACAAAAAATGACAACGATTGGGATTTTTCCCAGAGCCATGACACCTACTTACATCAGTAAGCCAGTGTGAGGAGCTATCAATCAGATTCAGCTTGTTATCATCGACAGTATACGAGACAATGATTGTCTCATAGCAGCCTCCTCTTCCATAGCTCGGAGGGTGTATAGATTCCACCGATGCAACTGATGTTACTCCCTAACGAGTAGCGACCACCTTATTTATGTGACTTAAACTTATTCAATCGGCGGAGCAACGAATGACGGTTACATGGAACAATCTGAGCACTACTCCGAAGATGATTCATATGATCTTAGTGACCATAATTGTCGATGATGGGATACCAGAAAACAGCTATGGATCCCAACAGCCCAAGGCTACACTTCAATATTAATATGTGATGAATAAAATATGTCCTGCGGTTCACCTCCCAAGGAACTTGGTTAACCTTTGCAATGGCTATTTGCTGTCAATCGCATTGAGGAAGACTGATTTCCATTGAATAAGGTTTAGGTCAACATACTTTGATGCCCAGAGTTAGGTACTAGATGAACCACCACATGCCATGATTGAACCTATGGATCCTTTCACGGATTATAACAACTTGACAACTCACCAACCACCATACGACCTTGGTCAAGTGATGAGAGCCTGAGATTAAAGCAAATATGAATCAACCATTAGCTCTCTACTTCTTATTTCTATTGTGATATAATGCATGAATATTACTTCAGGTCTCACAAGTTATGCTATTGTATTCAAGCTTATTTGATCAAGGTCTAGACCGATCAGCTCCAACAGAATTCATATCTTACATTGCACCCTAGTGTCTACTGCTCAGTCCCAATGGAAGCTGGAGCAGGAATGGTCCGTGATGATCTAGTCACTGGAAGAGCCTCCTATTTAGCTGGATGGAATATGCTATGCAATAGAAATGACGTGGAACCCAAAAATGCTTCCCCTCCAAGGAGATGTAGTGTGAAGGATGCATAGGCTTAGCAAGGAAGGGAGACATCGCAGAAAGAGTTACTTGATGATCCGCCTGAAGACATGGATCCCAGAGAGGATGAAGATTCGAGACGCATGATCGACGACCTCAGCCTTGCTTGAAAATTGGCAACTTAAAAGTTCAGAGCACTTAGGCCTGGATGCTGATTGATTATCTGTGCATTTGATCTTATTCCTGACGTGGGATTGAAGGCATATTTGCAGACAGATGAGATATGACTATCCCCCCTAGCAACCATATTTTATTTCCTAGCATGGAAAGCGCAAAAGTTTCTGTAAGCATGGATCCATTATTCTCCTGCCAATTACTATCCTAGCACCAATGTGATGGCACTCTACCGTTAGCAATACATACATGACTCCCCGACACTCAATCCTTGCCTTTAGCATGGGGGCAAGAAGGCAATTCAAAGGAGATGCGACCTCGTCATTCGCTTACAATATTTACCTAATTTCCTTTGTCACTCGAAGAGCCCAATCAAGGTTTGTTCATTCTTCGGACCGCCATCCCACGATGGTTTGAAAAGACATTCATCACTAGCTAAAGGTTTTGGCAGCCATCCCCTGGTAGAGATTAGGCGAGGCAAAATGGACCGGCAAAGAGCATGCAATGCCATTTTCACACAGAATGATATTTATCCCTTTAACAGGATTACTCTTTAACCGTGACTCTTATATTTCCATGCTTTACTAGTTATTGATGTAATTAACTCAGGTGAATTAATATGTGGATGATGTAGGTATCCAGGATTTGCTATCGATCAGACTTGTAGCATCCACATATAGAGTTATGGAACAATACCATAACAAGCTCGACTGAATTGCTCGTCCACAAAGCCACGCCCTCCGTCTAAAGAAAGTTTTATGTCTCAAGGTGGATTCGAGATGACCATACACTCCTTGGCTCAAATGTGGCAGACCACAAGACAATTATGCATTAATCTTTTACATTTCAAAGTCGGAATCTAATTCTAAATGGACATAGTTCGACCTTCTACGTGGCTCGATCCTATGCTTGACGCCACCAGAATAAAGGAGGCTGCATTGCCCCTAGATATGCTTACTTTAAATCATACAATTTACTTTTACATGCTTCCTGAGTTATTGGCATGACTAACTCATGCGATATGAATGATGCAAGTACCTGAAGTTCGGTGCCAATCACTCCTCCCATAGATTGATCGGAGGAACACAAAGCCTTAGCAAATGTCATCCGATTGTTTGCCTAACTAACTCTAGTCCTCGGAGCTTGGATAGAAGTATGAATCTAGGACGAGTGTGATGGGCACACCAAGATTAAATGCCACTCGATCCATGACTCTAACTCTCATGATTCGAGAGAGAGTATAAAGGATGGGAAGACGACGTCCACCACTCTAACTCTCATGATCCGAGAGAGAGTATAAAGGACGTGAAAAAGGTGTCCTCAAGGCATGAAGGTGCACCACGATTAAAAGACCGCCTTGATTCCACTCTACCCTTAGTATTCAACGGGAGAGTATAAAGGCGCCAGAGACTGCGCCACAAATGAACTCCTACCCTACTGAAGGATTAGGGGAAAATTTAAACCTGAGTTCGAACTCTATCCTGGGCATACGACTGGAGAGTATAAAGGCATTGCAATTAAATGCCACAAAAGGGCTCCTAACTTGCTGCAGGATCGGGGGCAAGAATGAAACTGAGCCCGAACCCTTCATTTTCATATATGGTGGGCAATACAATGCCGATCCTAATCAATCCCGAACAAGTCCAGACTAAGCATTTTATTCATGATTGAATGGGGGCATACACACACATCACCCCCTTAGATGAATTCTATATGATTTTATAGATATTATTTGATTGCGGAGATTTTGAATTGGAACCCTTACTTGATTGTGATGTGCTTTATTACCTATTACTTAGAGATTCGCTTTGTTTACAAAATGCAGGCTTGTACAAGATAACAAGACAAGAATGCAAGGGCTGCACTCGCGACAACTGCAACAGGCCAGTGGAAAACAAACAAAGGGCCACGTCCAGAAGGATGACACTGATGCCCAATGCTAAACTTCTCAGGAGACTCAAGGCGATGACCGAAAAGAGGCCTTGAGAGTGAATTGTTCAATGATGTGTCACACGACTTAAGGCAACGACCGAAAGAAGGCCCTAAGAATGATATATTAAATCAACATACACACCCACGTGTGACTAACCATAGCCCAAGTGTAACGAAGAGTGCCACCTCGCAAATACACTGAATGGAAAATGCGATAGCTTGAGCACTTGGATTACTCAATCACTTAAGATTTGAAAGCAATGTCTCTTTTCCATGCATCCATGTCTAAATTTGAATGGGATATGATACAACTACCGATCTTTCACCATTACCCCTGGACTGGGGGCACACTATTGAAAATATTTACAAATGACATAACTTGTATGTCTGTGTCTAACTTATACCTCGATCTTTACAGGCCACTTGAGGAACAAAGAATGGATGTAGAGTGAACGTCCATTTGCTAGTCCCGACTGACTTTCCGGTTGAAAGACCCCAGATAAGGGGGGACACCATTACTTTGACTTCCAGCTTGCAAGGAAGCGAATTTCCTGACACTCCGACTCAAGGGCCAAAAAGAAGGAAGATAGAAATTTCTTCCGTTATGAGGATGTTAGTGAAAAATGCGCTAGGAGCAAAGGAAGTCAGCAGATTTCTTCTTGCAGTAATCCCTCAGCATGTTAGACTAGATATGAAATGGATGGTGCCATTACTGAATTAAGAACCCAGATGGTATGATAAAATGAACTTCTCCGGAAGCGTTAGAAAATGATGGATGACTTCTTTACTCGGATGGATGGCCGAGTAGCTACGACTTAATCCTTGAAGCGAGCAACATGGGAATTCAATCGACAATGAACTTGGCTCAGTCACTCCCTGTTCCGCTGTTTAGATCGCATGAGACCCAAGGATGAATTGGTAACGTTGTCTTGAGTGAAACGAGGGGCAATCAACCTCCTCCCAGACATTTGTAGCATGCAACTTCTGACCATAACATCTTGGATGAAAACGATGGCAATGCAAGAGCCACTAGAAACTTAAACGGAGTTAGACCAACCTTTGCTCCAATTCACTTCAACATGAAGTTCCTCGTTCCTTAATACAGGGGCAAACGGAAGCGTACGAGGTGACTATAATTTGACTTTATCGCCACCCGACTCCGATCCACAGAGATTGGATGGGAGACCAAAGACTAACATGAGATGGACACATACAAATCATTTTGTATCAAACTTTAACTCATGACTTGATGAGGAAGTATGATTTTAGGGAAGAAATGGATTTGATGCTCACCCAATAGCAAAACCACCGTAGATGAGGGGCATGCATGGGATACAAGTTTCGAGTAACGTAATTCAACTATCCTCCAACTTTATGCACATTGCTATCATCATAGTCCCGCAAGATCGCAGACTGTAACCAAAAGAATGACTCGTCAAGACTGACCCACATACATCTGAGCAGCAAATCACCATCCAAAATTAAAGGACGAAAGCCTGATTGACGGCTATTGCATATGCGGATCTAAGAAGCCAGAGACCAACTTCTACCCAGTTCAACAATTCATGCTGGGGGCACCAGCGCTAAATTGGACAATTGGCAATGACTCCTCGAAAACAAAGGCCAGATTACCAATGTTAATTGAGGCTTCACCAGAGGCGGCACACCTTAAAGGCAATATAAGTAATGTCAGTCAAAACTTTTTCACATGAGACATCAAGGATTTCAGCAACTCCCTGCTCTTCAAGCTACCATTTCCGAATCTTGGATCACATAGTTGTTGTACGATTTTTGGTGGCATCCATCCGATTTGATCAACCGCTGAAACGCGTTGGTCACCCACTTCGTTGAGCGATCAAAGGTCCACGTCTGTCGATCCAAGAATGTAATGTTACCCACTTCAATCAAACAAAGGTCCGGCAAGACCCTACATTCGTTCCACAAAAGGTT
Organism: Allium sativum; assembly: GCA_030737875.1. NCBI lineage: Eukaryota > Viridiplantae > Streptophyta > Magnoliopsida > Asparagales > Amaryllidaceae > Allium > Allium sativum. The sequence continues at coordinate 686,960,172 of CM060919.1, forward strand.
CAACGCCGTAGCAACATCTACAGATCGGCCTGGACCATCTATGGTGTTTTTAGCAGCAATATCCGGTATTCTAGATAACTCAGACTTCAAAGTCTCTCCGTGTCGAGAACCGCCAAAAGGCCTTGGCGGATTAAACTTTAAAACAAACCTCAATATCTTTATACCATGAGATTTTCCTAGAAACATTGGTGAATTCTATCTTGGAACAGACAGATTCCTACAATAAGAGGATACCTATATTGAGATGGATGATCACAGTGTTTTCATGACAAAGAATGGAGTATCATCTAACTCTTTAAATGTTAAAGACAAAAGAGAAGCCTAGGAAAAGACTAACAAGAATGTACAAATCGGAAAAGGACCAATTTCATTGATCGAGCCCGCGATCTTGATTGCCAAGCTCAAGGGAACCAAGCATAAGAGATAGATTAAATAATACTGTGATGGCTATTCTGGATTATGCCAAAGCATGAAAGGAGCTCGAGTAACTCCCTAACGATGTTCGCTCGCTTATATGATTGATGAGCTTACTCAACTCCGTAGCTGATGTGAGGTGAGTATCTAAGTTCGCTGACACTCGATAAGGCGATTCCCTCTTTCTGACTAAACATATAGGATGACACTGACAAAAATGTGATTTGACCATTCGCATATACAACTCCAACCCTTGGCGACTTGAGAAAGAGCACATAACGACACGGGTTGGCTAAGATTGCTGAACATGCAGCTCCAACCCAAAGCAACAAAAAAAAGAATAAAAGATAGAAGACTGGATGTCCAATTGACTTGGCCCAACCCCCACTAATGCTAGGGGAATAAGCATTGACTTCAATCGTCCTCCACTGATTTTGGGAGCATCATCTTCAACTAACAGATTGACTTTGAACATGACCCTGACTCAGTGCACGATTCAAAACATATACACTATATCTCTGGAGTAAGACATTATTCATCTTGACCATCCATGTGAGTCAACTAATGGATCAAGCATTGAGACCAAAGACTTGATCCGCAACTGCATCAAATGGAAAGTGTGATAAACTCCTCAGCTGCCTTACGATTGTCATGATCCTACCAGCTATTGGCTTGCATGTTTTCAACAACATCTCGTATTGACTCTTATGTGATCATAGGATTATAAAACGATCCGGAATGATCATGGCTTTCAGATACCTTATTGTTACGATTCGATACAATCGTGGAGCTCTAGATTAATATCCTGATATCAAGATAGTCTAATTCCAAGCATAAATGACAGATTCATATGCCAACTCCGATACACTCTATCCCAATGGTCTAGATGCTAGCTCAAAGCCCGAAGATTCTAATACTACCCTATGACTTGGATGACTATTTCATACATTGACTTATACATAAAAGAAAGCATGACTCAGTAACACACTTGACTAGCAGAGGAAGATGACGTCGTTTGGCATTAACTTGTGCATGTACGATCTCACATGGGAGCCGACGATCCTACATGACTTATGATGAAGAAATTCAACCACTTGATTTGATGAGGTCTAAACGATTGGTCGATCATCATGACCACTCTAGCCATGGAATTTGGCATGATAAGCATCAATAAAAGTAGTGTGATATATGACAAGCCATTTATAAAGGAAAAGATCCATATGACATAACTACTCAATAGGAAACAAAAATCTGATAAAGCCTCCTCAAGGGTGGATGACATTCCAAAAAGATTCAGCTCGACTTATCCAAAGCACATCTCATCTGCGATAAGATGTACTTTGGGGGGCAAAATGTTAGCCTGTTTTGTAACCAGGCTACCCAAAGCTAGGGACTTGAGTATGAACTTACATTGATTGGAGATCACTTCAATGGAGAGATTGAAGGCTGGAAAACTTGAATTGTACATGCAAATGTCACCGGATTGGATTCCCCCTTTCGGATCGGATCAGATCCATCCTTTCAGATCGGATCAGACTTGACCTGATCCCCTTATACTGAAATGGCCGGAAGTTGGAACTTTGAGCATCCGGTTCGGATCGGAATGGGAGGACCCGTCTTTCCTGGAATGATGAATTCTAGACGGTTGAAGACCATTATCCCACGTTCTCCACTACTTCTGAAATCCCCTTTGATGCCGCCACGTGGCATAACCGACCCACCATTTACCTGTAGCTATAAACACATGAGAATACAGCGAATGAAGGGGACCTTTTGTCACTTTATTTCTCCATGTACGCCATTGCCGAATTCCTTAACAAATAACTACCTTCTTCTTCAATAAAAATCAATGAATTCAGAAAGAATTATTAATTGAATTCGAGTGTTTAAGGGCAATATTCATTGCAATTGTAATCTATGAATGAAATGAGAAAATATGAAGTGGATGTAGGCTCGTTAATGCTGAAACACTATAAATCTCGTGTCTTTGCTTGATTTTCTATGTTTTAGATTATTATTCTTCACAAATCCTATTCAATTGGGTGTTAGTGCCATTTTTTGGTCTAACACTATCTAAATCTTAATTAAAAAATTTATTCTTCTCTCAACTTGGTTTAAGAACAGTGTTAATGAAGACATTATTCACGACAAACCCAAAATCTAATTTGATAATAAATACAATGCTCTGAATAGAAATTATATCGACTTATATTCAATATCACTTTCTGAAACTAGCGGATATCGTATTGGGAATAACGATATCTATATCTTCCAGATTCCTCAACAATATCCATATAATCACGGAATCCAATATCAAAATATCCCGAAGAATATTTCCATTCAAATCCATTCCAATTCATACATTGGAAATTTCTGGTTATTTTAAAACCATTTCAATCCAATTCATTATTTCTAAAAATAATTGGATTTTTATTCTAGTTATTAACTAGTTCATTTCGATAAAAATATATTTTTATCTTTTCAAAACTAGAATTTTCATCCAAACTCTTTCCAAATCATTTTTTATGATTTTACACAATTTTTCTATATTTTTAATATTTTTATTAAGGCCCTAATAGTCGGTTTCCAATATCGGCCACCAAACTGCATTCATAGCGACCTTTTACAAAACTAATTTTGACATATCTTGAAGTATAACCATTAGATTTAAAATCTCTTATATTCATTGGAAATCTCTTTTCGATACGAACCCAACAGTTCCAGTTTTAGGAGAATCCGATGGTCGGATCTCCCGTTACGTCAATTTGAAGTTAATGGTTCAAATTCGCGAACAGTCGCTGCACGACGCATTCTATTCAAGCCATTATATATATATATATATATATGTATATAATATTTCATCGATTTCCATTCACAATATAAATTCGTTTAAAACGATTCCAGCTTCCATTTCAATTTTAAATCAAAATTGTATATTCCATTACATGACAATTTTATGCAGTGTGTATATATGTTAAAAATTATATTTTTAACAATCTAATAATTATTCCATATCATGACCATTTTATTCATGGCATATATATGTTAAAAATTATATTTTTAACCAACCAATAATTATTTCAATACATGACCATTTAGTATATCGCATACACATGTTAAAAATTATATTTTTAACGAACAAATATTTATTCCATAGCATGACCATTTTATATATCGCATTTCAATTTTCTACATCGCATAAACAATTTTTATACAACGCATATGCATTTTACTTCACATATATATGATTCATACAACGAATACATATATTTTACAACGAATATACATTTTTTTTACATTGGATGTATATTTTATACAACACATATATATTTTATACAATGCTTATATATTTTATACAACGCTTATATATATATATATGTATATATATATTATACAACGCATATATATATTATACAACACATATATATATTTTATACAACACGTATATATTTTATACAATGCTTATATATATTTTATACAACGCTTATATGTTTTATACAACGCTTATATATATATTTAATACAACGCATATATATGTATATGTATATATATATATATTCTATTTACATCCTGACCATATACATTTTAAACATCACAATCACAACACAATATAGTCAATTAAATTGTCCATGGTTTGTGGATGAGGAAAGTGAGCAAACAGACACCGTATACAATTTATAATGATTAAAACTGATTAAAATCAATACTGACAATTCATATATGCAGTTATAAGTTATAAAATAAATTACTGTACAAGAATTTTAGTGAGAAGTTCTCACACTGATCGGTTTTAAAACCGTTATAATAATGATTGTTTTTAATGGAATTAAACTGGACGTTTAATTCAGTGAAAATTTCCAAACTGTATCCATTTCTTCTCTAGTCAGTCTCATGTTGTAGAGTTCGTTGTTGCGAATCCAACGCAACTGAAATCGCCGAATTCTGACCTCATATGAAGAAGTTATGTTAATTAATACATTGGTTACAAAACTAAAATAAATAAATAATAATTAATTTCCTAATTTCATTGATTAAGGCCTTAAGCCCTTTCTTCTTCATTACATTCTCTGGACGACGTCGAACCCATTCACGCACCAAAATAACCACCTGGGCACCGACCTAGGTATGATCAGAAGTCGATCTGAGCATACCACCGTGTCCGCCTTCGCAAGAGCCACCAACGCTGGCCACATCATCAACCTCGCGGCCGCGTAACTCTTGAAAAACGCACTGAAACTTAGCAACTTTAAGCCACAAATTCATGCGATTTGCAAAACTAGAGATGATCATCACTGCACATTTTATAGATCTTATTGAATACTTAATTTTGCTTTTGACAGATCTGAAAATCATTGAGGGGATTAGGAGATAAATGGAAAAGAAATCCGAAGTGTTTGGTGCGTCTATTGTTTGTGAGGCGGTGGCCCTATTCTGAGTTAGGGTTTTGGTGCAAAGGGGGTATTTATACCCTTTTATTTAATTATATTTTAATTCCGAAAAGTGTGGTTTCGCATTCGAACTCTAAATCAAACCCAACGACTGTCGTTCCTAACTAAATACCCCTGTTCCAGACACAATGGAATATTTTCGTAAGCCAATTCTATCGTTTTGATTAGTTTTCATCAAAATTAAAATATAAATTAATATAATAGTCAATATTAAATTTGAACGTACATTTTAATTTATCGGGGATACATGCTGACTCCAAAAATTACAGAAAAATAAATTTAGCTATGTCTTGATGAATTTGGAGACTATTTGAAAATTGGTCATTTTCCAGTCGATTATATTCAAAATGAATTCCAAAACATGTTTAAATTTACCACACTCACATATTAATTTCAAAAATTATGAAATTTGAAACCTAACATAAATTTGACACTTCGGAACCAACAAAAGTGGTTTCATCGAAAACGGAGATTGTTTACAAAATGGCTATTTTTAAGGGCTATATATATTTAATTAAAAAATATATAAATTCCATAGCGACTATTTTTAATTTTAAACTGGATATAACTTTCAACTTATATTATGAAATCTGAATTTTTCACATTCATTAGAAAGATATAATTAAACATATTCTAATGTTTCTGGTTTTAATGAAACCCGAATTTATTTTGAATCCTGTACATTCAATTGAAATTTGAAATTGAATTTTCAAACTACCACGCCATTTCAAGCTCATTTTATAATTAATATAAATATATACGTTCTAACTTCGATTTAAAAAAAATTAAATCATTATTATTTAAAATAAATCGTTTTAAATATTCAAAATCTGTTAAAATAGCTAAAATAAAAAAATTAAATTGGTTTAAAATTTCCAGGTTGTTACACAATCGTTAAAAATAACGATTGAATTAAATTAAATGAACGTTTAATTTAATCAATTCAGCAAACACATACAAATAATATATTTAGTAGTAATCCAACAACAAACAACCATAGCACAAAAATATTAAACCTGACTTATATAAAATATAAGTGGGACAATTGAGTGAGTTAAACTAACCGGATTTCCGTTTGTGGTTTAAGCAGTTCAGTTCTACTTAAATTAACTGACGTTTAATTTAACTAGAATCCCGGAAGCTTCCAACATCGTCCAAATTGTTTCCAGAATATGGGGTTTGTCAATATAGCTCCAACGTAGCTTGATTCGCCAAATTCTGTTAACATATGCACACGATATACAATTATAAGTATCCACAATTAAATTAAATAAATAATTTCTTAATTTAAATTATAATTAACTTAATTTACTTTTGTTCTGAAATACATGCGCCAACAGTTTTCTTTGTTCACAATCCTTTGTTCGTTATGAACGTTATCCACATCTTCAACCTGCATCGTTTCGAGAATATGATTATATTCACTAAAATTTACTTAAATAAATTACTTAACTAGTATTAATTATACTTAAGAAATAACTAGTCTTATTACCCTTCGTTCTGCATCGCTCATCACCCTTTTACCACGCTGTTTCTTCATGCATCCTTAGATTCGTGAAATCACAATTCCTCTTTTGTTTGTTGAACAAAATTAACAAGCCAACATTTTTTTCTTTTTGGCCCGATCATCCCATTACTTGGCCCACCCTCTTAATTCTATTTCTTCTCCATGCAAAAAGCTCTGTAACAACCCGGAATTTCAAAACCAATTTAAAATTTATATTTTAGCTATTTTAATGAATTTTGAATATTTAAAATGATTTATTTTAAATAATAACGACTAAAATTTTATTTTAATTATAAATAGAGTTTGAAATGGCGCAGTAGTTTGAAATTTTGATTTTAAACTTTAAATGGATGTACAGTATTCAAAATAAAATGGATTTCAGTAAAACTAGAAATATTTAAATCTGTTTAATAATATCTTTCTAACGAATGTAAGAAACTGAAATTTCATTACGGGAATTAAAAGTTATGTCCAGTCTAAAATTAAAAGTAATCGCTATGGAATTTATATATATTTTAAATAATATATAGCCCTCAAAAATTACCATTTTGTAAATGACCTCCATTTTCGATGAAACCACTTTTGTTGGATCCGGAATTTCAAATTATTGCTAGATGCCAATTTTCATAATTTTTTGGAATTAATATGTGAGCGTGGCAAATTAAAACGCGTTTGGTAATTTCTACTGAATTGGATCGACCATTAAAAAGCCTATTTTCCAAATGGCCTCCAAATTCGACGAATTATTTTTGTTAGGACCATATCGTCAAAACACAGCTAGATATAATTTTTCTGTAATTTTTGGAGTCAGTATGTGGCCCCGTAAATTAAAATGTAAGTTTAAATTCAATATATATTGATTTATATTTTATTTATGATGAAAACTGATCGAAATAGTCAAATCGTCTTGCAGGACATATCCCATTGTGTCCGGAATGGGGGTATTTAGCTAGGGCGACAGTTGTTGGGTTTAGTTTGGGGTTCGTTTGGAGTTCGAGGTTATAACGAAATAAAACTTGAATAAAATAATATAAAAATATATATTATAAATAGGCCAAATCATAAAACCCTAAGCCATAACTTCTGGAGCCGCAACCCTCACGTTTAAACGGCTGAGAAGCTCCAAAATAAATCCTCCGTTCTCTTCAAATTATATCCTCTAATCCAAAAGATTTCAACTGGAAAATTGATGAGCTCGAAGAGGTCTTCAACATGAACGAGTATGATCAAAAATCGTTAGAGGATTTAGGGGAATTCCTGCCTCAAAAGCCGTTGGTTTGAGGTGGCTTTCTAGGCTTTTAGGGCGTTCAAGTTTTTCAAGGTGGAGGGGGATGGTGGCTCTTATGTAGACCTTTGATGTGGCAGGGAATGATTGAACTCCGATCATTGATTTTGGCAGCGGCGGTGGGGTTCCTGCGAGGAGTGGGTTTGATTTTGTTGCATGAACCTGGAGTATGAAGGAGACGGCAAAGAAATGGTTAAGGAAAATTATAATTAAATTAATTATTAAATTATAAAATTAATGTATTCGATATTTAAAATGCCATAACTCGTTCAATTCCAAATAGAATTTGATAAAACTGAGCTCTTTGTAACCGTGATGAAGAACACTGCACAATGGGATTGTCCAGAACTGAAAAACAGTAAGCTTTTCCTTTTCTTTTTATTTATGTAATTAAGAAGTAATTGGTTTTTAAAAATATATAACTTTGTGTTAAAAATGTAATTCTCTTTTTTTTTATAAAGTGCCATAGATTAAAATCAGTTAAAATAAAAATTGAATTGTTTTTCAAAATAAAAATAGAATTGTTGTTCAAAATAAAAATAGCATTGTTTTTAAAATATAAACTTAGTATAAAAATGTGATTTTATGTATAGATATATATGTGTATATATATACAGCGGTATAAAAATATGTTTTTTTAATATATGTAGCTTTAAAATAAAAATATGATTTTTTTATAATATAAGAACATCAAATAAAAATGTGATTTTTACATATATAGTGGCATTATAAAAATGTGATCTTTTTATATATAGCTTAAATAAAAATATGATTTTTATTATAAAAGGCTTTGTTTTAAAAATATGATTTCTAAAAAATATATTAAACAGTTTAAAATGTGATTTCTAACTCTACATAGCGTTGTTTTAAAAATGTAATTTTTATATATTATAACGTAGAATAAAAATAGGATTTTTAATATATGCAAAGTGATTTAAAATTAAAATTAGCATTGTTTTAAAATAGCATGATGTTTTAAAGATAAAATAACATGATTTTAAAAATAAAATTAGCATTGATTTAAAAACACGATTTTTTATATAAATTCACATTTAATTAATTTTCAGTTTTTAATGTAAATAACAGTGAATTTTATTTTTAGTTTTAAAATATAAACATCGTATAAAAATATGATTTTTATAAATATAGCATGGTGATAAAAAAATGTGATTTTTGTTTAAATAAAAATGTGATTTTTATCCATTTAGCTTTGTAATAAAAATGTGATTTTTATATATAATATAGCTTTATAAAAATATGATTTTCAAATATATAAACATCATATTAAAAATGTGATTTTTACTATGAATAGCGTGAAAAGACTGCGTTGGAATTTTGGGCAAATCCAAACTATTTAGAAATTCAGAAATAAAACTGGCGGAGTGGAAACCAAAGGTGAGAACTCCTTCTCACTCTATTTACTTTTACAGTTAAATATATATTAGGATGCAGACGGTGCTTAGCAGCACCTGACACTATTTATTGTACAAACCATGATTGTTTGTTTGACTGTATTATGTGATTATTTGTGGTATTGTGATGATTAACATATTAAAAATAATGTTAATATTAATATCGTTGAAATGAAGTTATAAATATTTATTTATAATTTAAACAGTGAAAATTGGATAATTAGAAAAATAATTCAAAGCGAATTAGAATTGGTTAAATTTGTTAACCAATAATTTATTTAAATTCACTGTTGTTGTTTGAAAATCCCACACGGGTATTGGGATGATATTTGACATACACTGGTCCCAATACTTAGTTGTATGTTAATCGATTGATTGACAGGTTATGATGAGCGTTATTTATTTATTTATTTTAATACTCACATAGTTGTACATTTCACTCTGGATGTGAATGGACCGTTTAATGATTATTTATCATTATTGTTGAATACATGCGATGTATGAAATCCATATAAATTTATATGGTGATTTATTGTGTCTGATTCCGATTTAGAAATAAAGGATATTTTTAAATAAAGAATATTTTTAAAATAAAGAATATTTTTTAAATAATGAATATTTTTATAAATAAAGAATTTTTTAAAAGAAAATGTTTTAACAATAAAAATCACATTTTATTTGTATGTATAAACCAATAAAGGTAGCATTTGTTAAAATATTTTTTTGTTAGATAAAAAAAATGTCATCTTCAACATGTTAATGAGGAAGAAAAAGAATCATAGGTTAAAATATTTTTGTTAGGTAAAATTATTATTTTTAACATATTAATGAAGTGAATTAATTAGTCATGTGTTGAATAAAAAAATTTGAACAATAAAAATATCATTTTTATTGAATGTATAAACCATATAAAATATTCAAGTATTGAATGAAATGTTTGAACAATAATAGTTATGTAGTTAAACGACATTTTAAACCCGAACAGGTTTATCAACCGATTTTATTCAGTTTACAATGAATATCGAAAAGAAGTGATTTAAAAATTTTATATTTCGAAAATATTATCGTTTTAATATGATAAAGATATAGAATATTCAATTTTGATTTAAAATTGAAAATGAAGTTGGAATCGTTTTAAAACCAATATATAAATAATTTATAAAATACGTCTTAAATGGAAATCGACAATATATATAATATATATTTAATGGCCTGAATAGAATGCGCCGCGTAGCGGCCGTTCGCGAATTTCGACCATTAACTTCAAATTGATGTAACGAGAGATCCGACCGTCGTATTCTCCTAAAACCAAAGCCGTTGGGTTCATATCGAAAAGAGCTTTCCTGTGAATATAAGAGATTTGAAATCTAACGGTTGAATTTGGAATTATGTCCACGTCCAATTTGGAAAATGTAACAACGCGTATTTTGATAATGTGTTATAACCATAAATCTTGGCAGAATTAAATTTTAAAATAAGAACCAAGGGAAACGGGTTGCGCCATTGCGTTCATCTCGGAATTCTGCATGAAATCGAGTCCGGGTTTTCGAAAATCGGAGTCCGTATGAACAAGTTATGGCTCCCCAAAGTTTCAGAAATTTTCAGAGTTCAAAACAGTTCGAATTCGAGTTCAAATTCGAATTTCAAAACCCAGACAAACTGGGCGGGAAATTTCCCGCCCAGCACCCCAGGTCGACTGGGGAGTCGACTGGCAGTCGACACCCCCAGGACCAGGTCGACTGCGCAGTCGACTTGGGTGTCGACCTGGTCCCCGAACCTGGTTTGGGTCTGGTTGCTCCTGCTTGACCCTGTTGGCTTGTTTGAGGGCCTGTGACGATTTTTGGCGGTTCAGATCGATTCTAGGGTTTATCCTATGGCCTAAACTAGTTGTTGCAACTATAAAAACACCATAAGACCTAGGCTAATCCACAACAAATCTTTCTAACACCATTATGCTGCTAAGTCTCCTCTTGAACCATGGTCGCCGCCTCCAACTTGAAGCTTAAACATTCAAACTAGATCCAAATCGAAGGCCAACGTTTCTACAACAATTCAAGGGAATAGATCAACATCTCAACAACGATCCTACGACAATTTCTGTTCTTAGTTTTCAAAAACCACGATCTGTAAGCCCCAGTTACTCTTAGATCTAAACTCTAAACTTAATATGGACATGTGTAAATTGAAGTTGAACATAAACATGATAACTACTTTTTTTTGAAATAAACATGATAACTACTTGAGACCTACTCTTGTATATCTTTGATCTATGACTATTCCTTTTTGATCTGTTATTTTAGATCTACTCTTGTTCACCCTAGATCTATTCACCTTGAACCTAGTACCGTTCATATTGAAACTTGATTTGTGGAATACTGATAAGAACTTGATTTACGGGCCTGTTCATGTCATAACCTAAACCCTATCATTATTTTAACATGCCTGTGATGTTGTGATGTTGAAACTATTGCTAGTCACAAGTTTAGGATTATCATCTTATGTCATTTATTGCTATGTTTATCACCCTATTTCATATGCCAGTGATGTTATGATCATATCTCAAGTTACACCATGCTTGCCTTGAAATCACCTTTGCCACTTTATACCCATCCTTGGTATGTTATTCCCTAGTTACATCTATTGCCTTGATTCGAATTCACGAGCGTTGGGGATGCGATTTGGGTAGTTTAGGAAAACCTGAATTTAGTATGAACTTGAAAACATGAATATCGTTATAACTTGAGCTTGGATAGGAACATGAACTTGACATGAAATTATACTTGAAAATATGAATTTGGGACATGACACTTAGACAACTTGAACGTGGCCAACTCGAGGTTGGGTTGAGTTTGAAGTATAAATCTGCCCGGAACCGCCCGGCGAATCCAGTAACTGCAAACAATAGGACCCAATGTGAGTAGTTGGTCATATCGCACTCGAAACCCGAGGTTAGACTAGGTTATGGTGTAAAACTGCCCGGACCCGCCCGACACATCCAGTAACCATAACCAAGTCTAATGTGAGAGGTTAGGGGTGCATTAAGTAAATTAATGCCACTGGATAGGGTTAAGTCATGAACCGCTTGAACACACTTGACCAACCTGACACATGATTCGTAGGACTAAGTCTTGAACTAGAACGACACACTTAGTCAATTTGACATGACACGTAGATGGGGTTAAGTCTCGATTTTAAATGACAACTTAACCTGCTGAACGAAACCCTAGTTACGTGGTCATTTTCAGCAGTAACCCACTAGATGTATCACGGTACCCTGGGACTAGGCAGGGTGGGGCACGATTGCTGGGCTGATTGTAAGCGACTAGAACGACGGCTGAGTTGGTGCGCCATTGTAGGTTCAGGCGGACTAGGGTCGTGCACATAGTCCGGAGTTGAAAAAGCAGGCATTGGGCATCAGTAGGATTATCTGTGCATTCTTGATTCGTGTCGGTGGTTGGCACCCTAGGGCTTGATACACCCTATGGTGGACCTAGCACAGGTGACTACATTCGTGATAGGGCCATATGACACAGACACACGACGAGCTAGACTTGTAGGGAGCCGATCGATTAGATCATACCGTTGGACCCCGAATTGGGTCACTTCACGATATTGGGCCAAGGGATTATTTCTTGATTTATAGTTGACACAGGATTAGTATACCAGTATAGTTGGTATGGCGAACCTTGAATACGCAATGTTAGACTTGAGTTATCTTGTTAGCTTAGTTATCATGTCAGACTTATCATCATTCCTATGTTCAATTCCAGTTTATTCATGTCTTGTTAACTTTACTAGTTTCTATGCTGATAGTCACTAGGGCTTACCAGTCTTTTTGACTGACCCGTTTTCTTTCGCCTCTTTGTCTTTCGTTCCCCCCCCAAGGTTCTCAGGGAGGAAACTCTAGCTCTTAGCTTGGACTTTGCTTGCTTTCCGACAGCTCATGTACGGTTTGGTCTTGAGCTATGCTATGGCTGCACTCATGCACTTTTTGGGGAATAATATTTTACTTATGTTATTTTAAGTACTTTGCTTCTTTAGAACTTGATGTAATGAAATAATGACTTGGCATTTTGATGTAAGAGGTTTTGACTCTATTTTTCAGTAATGAGATTTGGTTTTAAATTTTATATCCGCTGCTTTATATACTTTATTTTATCTATGTTCTGTCTTGTGTTATCTCTGTGCCTGTTTACTAGATAATACCCCTCCAAAACTAGGGCATTTCCTTTGTGAGTGACCCTAGCGAAGGTGGGGTGTTACAGAAAAGGTCGCTATAAATGCAGTTCGGTGACCGTTATTGGAAACCGACTGTAAGGGCCTTAATAAAATAATTAAAAATATGGAAAAATTATGTAAAATCATAATAAATGATTTGGAAAGATTTTGGATGAAAAGTTCCAAGTCTGAAAAGATTAAAATATATTTTTATTGAAATAAACTAGTTATTAACTAGAATAATAATCCAATGATTCTTAATGAATAAATCGGATTTGTAAATGGTTTTAACCTAACCAGAATTTTCCAAAGTGTGAATTGGAATGGAAATTATCTTCGGAATATTTCGATATTGGATTCTGTGATTATATGGACATTGTTGAGGAATTTGGAAGTTATATATATATATCGTTATTCCCAATACGATACTTGTTGATTTCAGAATTTGACATTGAATATAAGCCGATATAATTTCTATTCAGAGCCCTTTATTTAATGTCAAATTGGATTTTGGGTTTGTCGTGAATGATGTCATCAATAACACTGTTCTTAAACCCCGTATGAAAAGAATAAATCTTTTAATTAAGATTATTAGAGTTTCCAATTATAATTAGTAATTGGAATAAAATGAAATGTCAATTGGGTTTATTATGAACTGTGTTTTTAACGACATTTGTTCTTTAACCCAATTAACAGTGAAAATATAATTTGGAATTTATAAATCTTTTAATAAATTTAAATGAAAATTTTCCAAAGTAAAGTTTTCCTATTTAATATTAATGAAATTCGATTTGGTAATAATCGAGATGAGTTTCTATGAATGAAGACCATTACTATATATGGAATTTAAAAGGCTTTGCCGCTATTCCAATTATATTAGTAGTCTGACACGAGAATTTATATCGATTATGTACTGTTATAATTTCCATATAGATTCCATTTTGATGGAAGAAGAATTTGGGATTTATCGTGAACTGTGTTTTAAATGACATTAGTTCTTTAACCCAGACAAAGATAAGATTAATTTCTTAACTTTTAACAATCATTAAGTAATGATTTTTGAGATTAAAACTGAATTAGAGTTTTAATGAATCTTTAATTAGATTGAAATGAGAATGCATAATTTAAATTATCAAATTCGGGAAATGATAGAGAATGGAGTACCACCAGTTTTACTCTAGGCGATAGTTAAATCTTTAATTAGACCTGAATGTAAAATGATAATTAATTTTACCGATAACACCTTGGTGTTAGATATGGAGTATTACCAGTTTTTCTCCATGGGATGAATAGGTTGGGATTGGGATTAATAATTAAATGATTAATTCGGTAAGGCTCGATACTCCTGACTAGTGAATAAATCTTTATTTGGTTTAGAATTGTGAAAAGATAAAATAAAATCTTTTGAAATGGATAACCAAAGGAAGATTAAAGAATAAATTTAAAAGAATTTATCTTTGATAAAATTAATGGGAACCTTTCCCTAATAATGTGAATATTTTATTAAAAGAGCATTCTGAATTGGAATGAGGTGTATGATGTATTTTATAGTACCTAATTATTGATTATAAAATACGCGAGTTATTCGGAAAAACCAGGTTTAACCATTCTGAATAATGGCTACGACGATTAAAAGTCGACTATGAAGACGGTGGTTGAAGACCAGAGATCTTCACATTGTTTGGATTATTACTGATGTCTTGATTGGGCTGTACACCAAAGACAAGGTAATAAGTAGTGATCGTCCAGATGTACTTGGAGATCGACTGTATATGTGAGGACCTCTCTCCTGTATTGGACATATGCGACGAGGAATAAGGTGCCTCCAGTTTCGTTCAGACCCAGAATGGGCTTGTAAATGGATATGTGTCTGACATTGGATTTCATTATGTGCTAATCGATTTCTGTTAAATATATATTTGTTTGGTGGCAGAGAATTCATTCTCTTGCTTAACACCTTCTTTGAGACGTACGAGCTTAGAGGTTATATATTGATAGACATCAGTTGCATGGCGTGAATTGTCAGTGTGGCATGCCAAGATGCAAATGATCAAGGCTTTTGTTGGAAAGCAGAGCCTTGTGGTTGATGATCAAAGCACAGCTTTAATTAGCATAGCTTTGTGTATAGCATTACTTCGCGATCCGCACACCCCGGTATGAACCAGAAACGGGAGAAGGATCCAGGGAGAACATATGTTTCTTTCTAGCTAGGAGTGGTGTCAAGGTATTGAGTCAGGACATTTTTACTTATGTGGATGATGGAAAGCGAGATACCTCGGATATGAGTCCCTAGTGGCTCTTGATTTATGTCCCATAGGGTGGGGAAACGTATTGTTCAGGAATTATATATAATCCATTGACATATGTGTGGACCGGCCTTGTGGCTCCTAAGGGCTTGATTGAGTACTTGCCCTGAGACATGGGCTAGATTGTCTCGAATTCGGTAAGAACGATCCCTTGCCTTGGTTTATAGATGGAAATCCAACTTTCAATATGATATTTTGCAATTTTGATTATAGAAGTAGTACGGCGACATGATATATGGTACTTATGCCGTCTATGATTGATACATTTATATTTAAAGTTGTTTTTGGCACTACGATTATAATTGTATCAAAATAATTTGTTTTAAACATACGTACCAAGCATGTTTGGCTATTATAAGAGAAAACTCTATCCTCTGGCTTGCGTTGCATTATGTGATGGGACCTGAGTCTTATAATAGCTTCATTTTTCCAAAAAGCATTGCGTTGTTTTATTTTAACTATGATACACATGGAGTAAACCCGTTCCGTGTTATACGGCGTGGTCCCGTGATTTACCTTATTTTAAAGTAAAGTTTAAGTAACTGTTTTGAGTTCACACCAGTCCCATGACTAGCCTGGAGTTTATTGTTTTAACCTAAACTCTGGGTGACCCTATTTTCCACACGGGGAGCTCGTAGTTTTGGTTTTGCAGATATTATATTCGCAGGATTCTGGTTTACAGCTGGAGCTATATTCGGAATGCTCTGTATCCGTGTATTTCTTACAGTTGTGTTATGCATTATTTTTCCGCTGCTATGTAATGTATTTTAATATCTGATATTTTCCAATGTGTAGTATTTATTCATGTTCTATAATATTCTTGTACTCTGATGTAAATTGTTGTAATAAGCATTAAAATGTTCTTCTGTTTGTGTTCTGATTTGTTGTGTTCTCAACTCAACCCGGGCTTTCCCGAAAGGGCGAGTTTGGGTCGTTTCAGTTTGGTATTAGAGCTTTGGTTTACAGAGCTCGAGAACCAGACACATTAGAACCAAACGAAAGAATTCATCAGAGATTGGATTAGTAATATCCAATGAGAATGACTCGTTAGAGATGGGATCATTAGTATCCTAGAATGAGTTTCAAAGAGTTTTATTTTTTAAATTAAAAAAAACAAATTAGTTTTGAAATTTTATATCTATTATACGTATTTGAGTATATTATTTTATATTAAATTTGGACAATCGAGTATATGAAGATTTTGCATATACGCCTAGCTAGCGTGTATACAAAGTCTCAAGTATACTGGACAGATATAGAATCACACTCTAGTCGCCTGAAGATGATCCTGATGATTGTTGCAGCATCATCAGTATTATGTTCGAGTTTTGAAAGTGGGATATATATATATTTCCAATTGACTGGTGTAAGAACCAAAATTTAGATAGGGTTATTGTTGTGATTTGGCATTAAAAATATGATTTTTTGTATATATATATAAGTATATGTTTAAAAAGCTAATCAACTAATTGATTGTTGGTTTTGTTGTTTGGTTAATAGTTTAACTAATAAAATTATTGAAACCAATAAGAAATGAATGATAAATTTAGTCAAATCAAATCAAATTTGAACTGAACTGAAAATTTACTAGAATTGCAAATATGTACATGTACATATATTAAACAGGTCATAGCATGGAAGCTAAGAAGAGGAATAAAATTGTATGCCCGACAATTAGGTAAATGTTTACTAATTGATTGGGGTTTGATGATTTTATGAGCCGCTTGGCTTATTCTTTTTCTTTTGGATTGATGAGGGCCCTGTGAGGCTAGTTGCGGTTTTAAAGGTCTCCCGTACAAAGGAGGTTATGGCCAATTTTTTCGAAAATTTAGGGTGTTAGCCAATTTTTTGAGAAATTAGAAAATTCTTAGAAACCTAAAAGTTGAAGAATGAAAGCCAGAATGAAAGTTGAGTTGGCTAGTTAAACAACTTTCAGCCTTTTCGAGGACGAGAAGATTTTAAGTGGGGGAGATTGTAACAACCCGGAATTTCAGAACCAATTTAAAATTTTTATTTTAGCAATTTAATGAATTTTGAATATTTAAAATGATATATTTTTAATAATAACACTAAAAATTTATTTTAATTATAAATAGAGTTTGAAATGGCGCGGTAGTTTGAAAATTCGATTTTAAACTTTAAATGAATGTACACGATTCAAAATAAATCGGATTTCAGTTAAACCAGAAATATTTAGATCTATTTAATAATATCTTTCTAACAAATGTAAGAAACTGAGATTTCATAACGGGAATTAATAGTTATGTCTAGTTTAAAATTTAAAATAGTCGCTATGGAATTTATATATATTTAAATAATATGTAACCCTTAAAAATAACCATTTTGCAAACGACCTTCGTTTTCGATGAAACCACTTTTGTAGGATTCAGAATGTCAAATTATTGTTAGATTCCAATTTTCATATTTTTTGGAATTTATATGTGAGTGTGGTAAATTAAAACACATTTGGTAATTTCAATTTAATTGGATCGACCATTAAAAAGCCCATTTTTCGAACGGTCTCCAAATTCGATGAAATTAATTTTGTTAGGACCGTATCATCAAAACATAGCTAGATATAATTTTTCTGTAATTTTTGGAGTTAGTATGTGGCCCCGGTAAATTAGAATGTACGTTTAAATTCAATATATATTGATTTATATAGTATTTATGATGAAAACTGATCAAAACAGTCGAATCGTCTTGCAGGACATATCCCATTGTGTCTGGAATGTGGGTATTTAGCTAGGGGCGACAGTCGTTGGGTTTAATTTCGAGTTCGTTTGGAGTTCGAGGCCATAACGAAATAAAAATTGAATAAAATAATATAAAAATATATATTATAATTAGGCCAAATCATAAAACCCTAAGCCTTAACTTTTGGAGCCGCCACCCTCACGTTTAAATGGTTGAGAAGCTCCAAAATAAATCCTCCGTTCTCTTCAAATTATATGCTCTAATCCAAAAGATTTCAACTGGAAAATTGATGAGCTCGAAGAGGTCTTCTACATGAATGGCTATGATCAAAAATCGTTAGAGGATTTGGGGGAATTCCTGCCTCAAAACCGTCGATTTGAGGTGGCTTTCTAGGCTTTTAGGGCGTTTGAGTTTGTCAAGGTGGACGGGGATGGTGGCTCTTGCGTAGACCTTCGATGTGGCAGGGAATGATCGAACTCCGATCATTGATTTTGGCAGCGGCGGTAGGATTTCCTACGAGGAGTGGGTTTGATTTTGTTGCGTGAACCTGGAGTATGAAGGAGACGACAAAGAAACGGTTAAGTAAAATTACAATTAAATTAATTATTAAATTATATAATTAATGTATTCAATATTTAAAATGCCATAACTCGTTCAATTCCAAATAGAATTTGACGAAACTGATCTCTTTGCAACAGTGATGAAGAACACTACACAATGGGATTGTCCAGAAATGAAAAACAGTGAGCTTTTCCTTTTATTTTTATTTATGTAATTAAGCAGTAATTGGTTTTTAAAAGTATATAACTTTGTGTTAAAAATGTATTACTCTTTTTTTATAAAGTGCCATAGATTAAAATCAGTTAAAATAAAAATAGAATTGTTTTTCAAAAGAAAAATTGAATTGTTTTTCAAAATAAAAATAGCATTGTTTTCAAAATATAAACATAGTATAAAAATGTGATTTTATATATGGATATATATATATATATAGCGGTGTAAAAATGTGATTTTTTACATATATAGTGGTATTATAAAAATGCAATCTTTTTATATATAGCTTAAATAAAAATATGATTTTTATTATAAAAGACTTTGTTTTAAAAATATGATTTTTAAAAAATTTATAGAACAGTTTAAAATGTGATTTCTGATTCTACATAGCGTTGTTTTAAAAATGTAATTTTTATATATTATAGCATAGAATAAAAATATGTTTTTTAATATATTTAAAGTGATTTAAAAATAAAATTAGCATTGTTTTAAAATAGCATGATGTTTTAAAAATTAAATAACATGATTTTAAAAATAAAATTAGCATTGATTTAAAAACATGATTTTTTATATGAATTCACATTGAATTTATTTTCAGGTTTTAATGTAAATAACAGTGAATTTTATTTTTAGTTTTAAAATATAAACATCGTATAAAAATATTATTTTTATAAATATAGCATGGTGATTAAAAAAAAGTGATTTTTGTTTAAAAAAAATGTGATTTTTATCCATTTAGCTTTGTAATAAAAATGTAATTTTTATATATAATATAGCTTTATAAAAATATGTTTCTTAAATAT
Source organism: Allium sativum (assembly GCA_030737875.1). Lineage (NCBI taxonomy): Eukaryota > Viridiplantae > Streptophyta > Magnoliopsida > Asparagales > Amaryllidaceae > Allium > Allium sativum. Next base: position 686,980,036 of record CM060919.1, read on the forward strand.
ATAAACATATATTAAAAATGTGATTTTTACTATGAACAGCGTGAAAAAGATTGCGTTGGAATTTCTGGCAAATCAGAACTATTCAGAAATTCAGAAAGAAAACTGGCGGAGTGGAAACCAAAGGTGAGAACTCCTTCTCACTCTATTTATGTTTACAGTTAAATATATATTAGGATGCAGACGGTGCTTAGCAGCACCCGACATTATTTATTGTACAAACCATGATTGTTTGTTTGACTGAATTGCGTGGTTGTTCGTGGTGTTGTGATGATTAACATAATAAAAATAATATTAATATTAATATAGTTGAAATTAAATTATAAATATTTATTCATAATTTAAACAGTGAAAATTGGCTAATTAGAAAAATAATTCAAACCGAATTAGAATTGGTTAAATTGTTAACCAATAATTTATTTAAATTCACTGTTGTTGTTTGAAAACCCCGCATGGGTATTGGGATGATATTTGGCATACACTGGTCCCAATATTTAGTTATATGTCAATCGATTGATTGACAGGATGTGATGAGTGTTATTTATTTATTTTAATGCTCACATAGTTGTAAATTTCACTCTAGATGTGAATGGATTGTTTAATGATTATTTATCATTATTGTTGAATACATGCGATGTATAAAATCCATATAAATTTATATTGTAATTGATTGTGTCTGATTCCGATTCAGAAATAAAGAATATTTTTAAATAAAGAATATTTTTAAAATAAAAAATATTTTTAAAATAAAAAATATTTTAAAATAAAATGTTTTAACAATAAAAATCACATTTTATTTGTATGTATAAACCAATAAAAGTAGCATATGTTAAAATATTTTTTTGTTAGATAAAAAAATGTCATCTTCAACATGTTAATGAGGAAGAAAAAGAATCATAGGTTAAAATATTTTTATTAGATAAAAATATTATTTTTAACATGTTAATGAAGTGAATTAATTAGTCATGTGTTGAATAAAAAATTTTGAACAATAAAAGTATCATTTTTATTGAATGTATATACCGTATAAAATATTCATGCGTTGAATGAAATGTTTGAACAAAAAAATAGTTATGTAGTTAAACGCCATTTTAAACCCAAACGGGTTTATCGACCGATTATATTCATTTTATAATGAATATAAAAAAGAAGTGATTTCAAATTTAATATTTTGAAAATATTATCATTTTAATATGATAAAGATATAGAATATTCAATTTTGATTTAAAATTGAAAATGAAGTTGGAATCGTTTTTATTAACAATTTATAAAATACGTTTTAAATGGAAATCGACAAAACATATAATATATATTATATATTTAATGGCCTAAATAGAACGCGCCGCGCAGCGATCGTTCGCGAATTTTGACCATTAACTTCAGCTTGATGTAACGGAAGATCCGATCGTCGGATTCTCCTAAAACCAGAACCATTGGGTTCATATCGAAAAGAGCTTTCCAATGAATATAAGAGATATGAAATCTAACAGTTGGATTTTGAATTATGTCCAAATCAAATTTGGGAAAGGTCGCTGTAAATGCAGTTCGGTGACCGTTATTGGAAACCGACTGTAAGGGCCTTAATAAAATTATTAAAAATATGAAAAAATTATGTAAAATCATAATAGATGATTTGGAAAGATCTTGGATGAAAAATTCCAAGTTTAAAAAGATTAAAAAATCGAAATGAACTAGTTATTAACTAGAATAATAATCCAATGTTTCTAAATAAATAAATTGGATCTGTAAATGGTTTTAGCCTAACCAGATTGAAATTATCTTCGGAATATTTCGATATTGGATTCCATGATTATCCAGATATTGTTAAGGAATTTGGAAGATATATATATATATATCGTTATTACCAATATGATATTTGTTGATTTCAGATTTTGATATTGAATATTGTAAGTTGGGTTTATTGTGAACTGTGTTTTTAACGACATTTGTTCTTTAACCCAATTAATAGTGAAAATATAATTTGGAATTTATAAATCTTTTAATAAGATTTAAGTGGAAATTTTCCAAAGTAAAGTTTTCCAATTTAATATATTAAATTGGAATTGAATGGAATTCGATTTGGTAATAATCGAGATGAATTTCTGTGAATGAAGACCATTACTGTATATGGAATTTAAAAGGCTTTGACGCTATTCCATTTATACTATTAGTCTGACACGAGAATCTATATCAATTGTGTACTGTTATGATTTCTGTTTAGATTCCATTTTGATGGAAGAAGAATTTGGGGTTTATCGTGAACTGTGTTTTAAATGACATTAGTTCTTTAACCCAGTTAAAGATAAGATTAATTTATTAACTTTGAACAACCATTAAGTAATGATTTTTGAGATGAATCTGAATTAGAGTTTTAATGAATCATTAATTAGATTGAAGTGAGAATGCGATAATTTAAATTATCAAATTCGGGAAATGATCGAGAATGCAGTACCACCAATTTTACTCCAGGCGATAGTTAAATCTTTAATTATATTTAATCGTGAAATGGTAACTAATTTTACCGATAACTCCATGGTGTTAGATATGGAGTATTACCAGTTTTGCTCCATAGGATGAATAAGTTGGGATTGGGATTAATAATTAAATGATTACTTTGTAAGTCTCGATAATCCCGACTAGTGAATAAACCTTAATTTGGTTTAGAATTGTGAAAAGATAAAATAAAATCTTTTGAAATGGATAACCAAAGGAAGATTAAAGAATAAATTTAATAGAATTTATCTTTCATAAAGTTAATGGGAACCTTTCCCTAATAATGTGAATATTTTATTAAAAGAATATTCTGAATTGGAATGAGGCGTATGATGTGTTTATATAGCACTTGATTATTGATTATAAAATACATGAGTTATTTGGAAAGACCGGGTTTAACCCATTCTGAATAATTACTACGACAATTAAAAGTCGACTATGAAGATGGTGGCTGAAGACCAGAGATATTCACATGTTTTGGATGATTACTGATGTCTTGATTGGGCTGTACACCCAAGACAAGGTAATAAGTGGTGATTGTCCAGACGTACTTGGAGATCGACCAGATATGCGATGACCTCTCCGCTGTATTGGACATATGGGACGAGGAATAAGGTGCCTTCGGTTTCGTTCAGACCCAGAACGGACTTGTAAATGGATGTGCGTCTGACATTGGATTTCATTATGTGCTAATTAATCTCTATTAAATATATATCTGTTTGGTGGCGGAGAATTTATTCTCTTGCTTAACAACCTTCTCTGAGACGTACGAACTTAGAGGTTATATATTAATAGACATCAATTGCATGGCGTGACTTGTCAGTGTGGCATGCCAAGATGCAAATTATCAAGGCTTTTGTTGAAAAAAAGAGCCTTGTGGTTGATGATCAAAGCACAGTGATTGACATAGAAATGTGTTTATTTTATGCTCTTATATCTTATCTTTTGTATATAAATGAATATTACTTGGGTATTGTTTTGTTACTTTTACAGATATTCCAACCCAGCCCGCATGCAACCAGAAATGTAGAGAAATAGAGATCAATTTGCTGTGTATTTGCATTTTGAAGAATTGTAGATGAAGATCTCACATCTAGTTGCTGTTGGACAAGAAAAGGATTGATAAAAAGGCTTTGCACATCACAAATCAATCAAGAAGTGTCAAGGAAGCAAGAGGAAAAGAGAAAAGGCCCAAATTTGCTTTATTTATCTAAGGCCCATTTATCATTGTATTAGGGTTAGGGTTAGGGTTTGGCTATCTATCCTATAAATACCCTTGTAATGTCATTGTAGCCACCATCCTATATCCTATCCTATCCTATATCTCACTCTATTCTCTTCTTCATTAATAAAACTCATTTTTATTTTTATTTTATGCAATTTTCTATTTCTTAGCAATTAGTGTTGTCTACACGATTAGATTCGGTAGAACACTATTTGTATTTTGCATTTCTTTTCATTAGTGATTGACCGTCTGATTAGATTCAACGGTAATCCTAATTTTATTTCCTGTTGTTATTTATATTCTGCACTTTTATTTTCTGTATTTTAATCGCGTTCATAGATTAAATTGGATTTAATTAGATTTGAATCTAATTCACAGTTTCATTGCTTTTCCATTGAAATTGTGATTTGATCGTCGGTTCAGTTAGATCTGTTCTGAATCAAATTACAGTTTTAATTTTGTTTTGTTTTATTTCCAAAATCAACCTCCAAAGTTTAGTCTAACTCGCCCAAGAATAAATAGATAATAATTTTTAATAACACCTCCCTGTGTTCGACCTGTATGCTACACACCTGTGCGCTTGCAGTATTATAATAAAATCACGCTTTTCTAGCGTCGATCAAGTTTTTGGCGCCGTTGCCGGGGAGGTAACAATTGAATTTTATTATTTATTTAATTTCTGATTCGTGTTAGTTTTTGTTTTTTATTTTATTTAATTTTCTTTTGCTTTCCTGTATATATATTAAAAAAAAATCTTGAGTGGTTTGATTTGGTATTATATATTGATACTGTAAACTCCACAACAAGAAAAAAAAACACTTCTCAAAATTCCTTGATTTATTTCCCGTTTTCATCTATTTCCCTTCTTATATTTCTCATCTACAAGTCCCTTCCTTTTACAAACCTCTTTTCCTTAAAAAAAAAAAAAGAGAGAAGTTTCTTCATTGATTAGATTTGGTATTGTTCCATGATACCATAATCCTCCTAATCAAGAAAGAAAAAATCCATTTTTTTGTTCACTTTCTTTCCTCTTTTTTGTACCTCAATTTCTTCTTTTCCAAGTATAAAAAAAAAATAAAAAAAAAAATCTATTTGTTCTTTTATTTCTTTCCTGTCTTATCTCTACAATCCCTTTGTTCCAAAAAAATAAAATACAATATCTTTCCATTTACAATTTTTTTTTCCTCACATACTTTCACAACAAATAAAAAAATCTTTTGCATTCTCTTTGCTTCTCTGACTTTTGTATTTGTTGCCGCAACACAAGCCAAACTCTTTGCAACGATTCACCACAGACCACGACAGCCATTCTTCCATCTTGCCAAACGCCTGTGCCACCACCATCTTTCAATCACGGTTTCTTCACCACCAACCACATCAACACTTCATCACAAACCATTCTAAACCCCTTCACATAACCATCCACGTCAAGTTCCTGTCACAAGCCTCCACGAACCACAAAACTTCTTCCCTACCACATACTACAATTGTTTGCCAAGAAAATCATCACGGCAATACAGTTCAACCACCACTTCTTCACATAAACAATCTGCAACCAATCCTCTTTCAAGCTACATCACAGAAACCACAAGTATAACTACGTCTTCACCAGTATCACACTTCCTCAAAACCCTTTCAGACATAAAAATTCACCTACAATCTAAACAACTCATCCAGTCAAAACACCATCACCTTCACTATTTTCTGCCATAACACCTGACGACAAACAGCTGGTACCACGGCAGAAACGCAACTCAACCAAACCGCTCACACATACGTACGCTCATCACAAATCCCATAAGCATAGATCATCTCACAACAAACAGCATAACGCCATCTTCTCCGATAATACCCCCATCAAACCAATACAGCCACTCTTTTCCACGCCTACAACTCTCCTATCCAGTTCATCCAGAGGCCACCGGTCCTCCCACACAAACCCTCTCAACACAACCGCAAAAACCAAATAGTCCTCATCACTTTCCCTCCTCGCCAATAACAGACCCAGCCTCAAAAAAACCAGTTCGTACCCATTCAAACCCACAAAATTTGAAACCCAAAATCACCCTAGTCACAAGCACCTCTGCTCCACGAAAACCCCACAACCAAATCATTACAGCGTTCCTGCCTTAACCCCTCCATACTCCACCCGTATCGCCAAGAACAAACCTACCCAAAATCGCGATCAGTTCACAACAGTCATCTCCTTCCAGAACCATACTCCACGCATTCACCTTCGCCACCTTTCAAACAGCAAAAGCATCCGCGCCGAGCATCAGTACCCAATTCGGCATCAACCAAAACCGCACCTTAAGTCATCGCTGCCCTTCTACCATATCAAACAAGCCTCTTCGAATCCTGAAACCTCAGCGTCTCCCAAATTTCGAAACCAAAAACCGATTCTAAAACTCAAACTACAAACCCGCTTTAAATCCGAAAACTCAATTTCCAAAAAAAAAAAAAAACGTGATCTGTTTCCTGAATTGATTTTGTGCAATTTTGTTGACTGCTTCCTGATTTTGAGCAAGATCGGATCCCTGAGCAAAGAAAAAATAGAGGGTGTGACTTGGTTTCCAGATCTCATTCTTTGGCAAGATTTATTTCCTGGTTTCATTAGTTTACTGTGGGAAACAAATGGTTTACTATGGGAAACAGATAATATGAAAGGGGGGGTGCGTGTAATTTGGGTTTAAATTGAGGTGCTTTTGGGTTAAGTGCGGGGCATATTAATTTGGTGTGAAATGAATCGGTCTGGGCATATTAATTTGGTTAGTACGTCAGAATTTTGTGGGAAGCTTGTGAGAAGTATTTGTCAAGCCTTGTTCTTTTGATTCTTTAGCTCATTTTGTTTTTGTTTTTGTTTTTGTTTTTTTCTGAGTTTAGCGTGTTCTTTTGTTTTGTTAACCTAGTTTTCTTTTTTCTTTTTTTTCTAATTCCTTGTTAGTTATCTTTTTCCTGTGTGTTTTTTTTTAGTTGTTTATTTCATTCCCCAAAAAAAAAAGGACTTCAAAGGAAAAATCAAGGGCCAAGTGAAGTGAAGAATTCAAGAGAAAGAACGGGTTCAAGCAAACGAATAGGAAATTCAAAGCTCAACTGATTTCAAATAGCAAAACGGTGGAGTTTGAACCGCAAACACTACTCAAATTTTTCTGGATGGACTGCCGTAACCCGCTGTAAAAAATTTCTGAACTCTACAGGTGCTCTGCTGCTTTGAAAAATATATAGAAATTGTTGTAAAAATCTTCTGTAGGGACAGCGGCTTGAATGTAAAAATTTTAATTCTGCTATTATTCTGTGACTGTTCTGTGTTGTTGAAATTTCTGAATCTGTTTGTGAGGAACGAACTTCTTTAACTAAAATCATCACTCTCATCGTTTTTCAACAATAAAATTTTGATTTTCAAAATAATATAATTGAAAAGTGGTGTTTTGTGAAGTTGACTGTCTCATATAATTGGATCGCGGATATATATTAGTTCAATTTATTGAACTTCTAGCAAAAGAGGTTGCATACTACCCGTAAAACATTGGTCGTATCCCTTAGTTTTATACTATACGTGAACGGCCATAAGACCCTCTTCCCCCTTCCAATTGAGTCAGTTAATTAATAGAGCGCAACTGAGTATTTTATATTATTTTGAAGTGAGAATAAATTCTGTCTTTCCTTGATTTCATTCGAATGTCTGATTCAAAAAAATCTTTGAGAGAATTGTGGGATAATAAACAGAGTAGACGTCCTCTTGAAGAGTATGATTTTGAATTACAACTCATGAAGCAAGATTTTCCAAAATTTGGTGAAGCCAATGTCAACAATTTTCAAAATTTTCCAACTGACCAACATTTTCAAAATCATAGATATAATCGAGACGACGATTTCAATTTAAATTTCAATAACTTCGATTATGGGCCACATCCACATCAAATCGGTTTTGAATCTCAACGTACCTTTGATCAACATCAATATGGGGTTGGAAACCAATTCGAAAATAATTTTGAAAATGATTTTCAAATCGATCAAAATTTTCAAAACTACAACCCATATCCACATCTTGAGAATGACCAAAATTGGAATTTTCCCACCAATTTTGACAATTTTGGTTACGAACCTAATTTTCAAAATCAAAATGATTTCCAATCTCAATTTCAATTTTCTGAAAATTCAAACTATTTTGAAAACCAAGAAACCCAAAGCGAGAGCTCTCAAATCAACGATCGTCTTAACATTCTTAGAGAGAGGGAAGAAAGACTAAATAAAAAGGCTGATGAACTTCTTTGTTTATTGACATCTTTGAAATAACAACGAGAGCAACAAAATCAAATTCAATGCGATGAATCAGGAAATAATCCATTCTTTACTGATATCGAAAATTTTCAGATTACAACTTTGGAAATTGAGGATAACGATTTAAATGAAGTTGTTCAAAATTCAACAAATGATTTGGATTTCAACTCTTTTCGGGAAAAAGATTTAAGCTTGGATTTTGATCTTTCTTGTTCAGACTGCGAGAAACTTGAAATCTTTGAAATTGAACCAAATGAAAATGGTGAATTTTTCAAAAACTCAGAAGTGGAAATGGATTTTAATGAACATGAATTTTTTGGGTTGTACGAGAATGAGTTGCCAAACAAGGAAGAAGTGGATTCACGTCACGAGTTCGAAAATTTTAACCTTGAGAATATTTCAAACGAACTTGAAATTGTCAGTGTCGAAAATACGTTGTCAATTAATGATGAAAAATGTGATCACATACTCTTGAACAACACTCAGATTTCAACTTTCACTGAATTTATATACGATCACAAATTTTTGGAAAATTACACTGACAAATTTGTTGAATACATGAACTATTTTTGGAATGTTAGCTTTGTTGAAAAACTTCAGGTTAGGACGACCCTAGATATTTATCTCCTGGACTACAAATCGAGGTATAAAGATGAGATGGTTTTCAAAAACTCTTGCTTGTTAGAAAACATGTCTAGACACAGTGGGAATGGGACTCATAGGGCTCGAACCAAGTGTGGGGGAAAACATTGGTGGCACTCTTTGCATCGCATACATCGCAAACACATATATCATTGTACATATGATCCATTCTTACATATAGTTAGATTGCATTTCATTCTACAAATAATTTTGCATCTCATTCACCTTTGGGTACGATCTTTCAAATTTAGGAAACGTTCACAGTGTGGACACTGTTTAGTTCTAGTGTGGGGGGGAGTCTGCATTTCACCCTTTTTTTTTTTTCAATTTCAGCCATTTAAATAGGACCATCATGCATTTTAGACTGTACTAACATGCCATTTTTTTTTTGAAATACGACTCATTTTCAATTGATACAACAAAATAAGTTTACAATTTTCAGCCAGTTGATAGTATTTTTCTCTCTCAGCTAAATTCGAATTTGAGATATAATGAAAAGTTTAATTTTGAGGGATAATAGTGTAACCGGTACATAGGGAGATTCTTAGGTGATGGCCATGAAATCTATTCTATATTGTAGACTTTGTTAAATAAGTGGAGGACTTAAAATACTTATATTGGCTTTTCAAATCTTTAAAACTAAGTTGTGTTAAGTTGAATTCGCGTAACTCTCTTTTGTGCTTATATTTTCAATAATAATAACAGTAATCCAAGGGTATCCAACATTGCTTGTATATCAAGCGTTGGTGTGCAAACCCGCCAAGCTCTATCCGACATGTTGTTGACAAAGTCAGCGTTGGAATATCTTGGTCTCATTTTATGAGATTGGACACCTAAGGATTACCGACACGTTGTTGACAAAGTCAAAGTCGGCCTGCACAATCCGCCAAGCTCTTTACCCACTCTCCGTTAGTCCGCGAGGCAGTGCATGGGTGGTAAACCTTGGTCTTCTAAGTTAGGTGTATGTACTTAATCATATATTTTAAAATTTTATAGAATAAAGAATAAGCGATGATGCCCAAACACTTCTTGACCTTATTGATTTGATTAGCCATACATGAGAAAATTAGAATACCACTTTGCAAACTGTGCCAAGCAAACTAAGAATTTATTTCATGGCTGCACTATGTTATCGACCGAACTAACTGGCCAAACTGGAATTTAACATTTGAAAACTTGATTTATATTGAAAATTTTGTGACAAGTTGAGGTATCTAAAATAAAATCAACTAATCAGAAATTGTTAATTTAATTTGTTGTACCACTTTCCTGAAATAAGTCGTGTTTTCATTTTTCGTTTTTATTTGCATATGTCCATTGCATTCATGTAGTTTCATTAGAATCATAGCATACTGCATTTGGATTTTGTGGGTAGTATCCGTAGAAAACCATCACGAGACACCACTCGTCCTACTAGGGACACCTAGAGGTTTAACGGCTTGTTGCATACGCTCAATGCAATCGTGTTTCCTACGAAAGTGTGACCTATCTAGTCTAGTTTTTTCATTTCTTGTTTTACTCGAGGACGAGTAAAAGATAAGTGTGGGGGTATTTGATTGACATAGAAATGTGTTTATTTTATGCTCTTATACCTTATCTTTTGTATATAAATGAATATTACTTGGGTATTGTTTTGTTACTTTTACAGATATTCCAACCCAGCCCGCATGCAACCAGAAATGTAGAGAAATAGAGATCAATTTGCTGTGTATTTGCATTTTGAAGAATTGTAGATGAAGATCTCACATCTAGTTGCTGTTGGACAAGAAAAGGATTGATAAAAAGGCTTTGCACATCACAAATCAATCAAGAAGTGTCAAGGAAGCAAGAGGAAAAGAGAAAAGGCCCAAATTTGCTTTATTTATCTAAGGCCCATTTATCATTGTATTAGGGTTAGGGTTAGGGTTTGGCTATCTATCCTATAAATACCCTTGTAATGTCATTGTAGCCACCATCCTATATCCTATCCTATCCTATATCTCACTCTATTCTCTTCTTCATTAATAAAACTCATTTTTCTTTTTATTTTATGCAATTTTCTATTTCTTAGCAATTAGTGTTGTCTACACGATTAGATTCGGTAGAACACTATTTGTATTTTGCATTTCTTTTCATTAGTGATTGACCGTCTGATTAGATTCAATGGTAATCCTAATTTTATTTCCTGTTGTTATTTATATTCTGCACTTTTATTTTCTGTATTTTAATCGCGTTCATAGATTAAATTGGATTTAATTAGATTTGAATCTAATTCACAGTTTCATTGCTTTTCCATTGAAATTGTGATTTGATCGTCGGTTCAGTTAGATCTGTTCTGAATCAAATTACAGTTTTAATTTTTTTTTGTTTTATTTCCAAAATCAACCTCCAAAGTTTTGTCTAACTCGCCCAAGAATAAATAGATAATAATTTTTAATAACACCTCCCTGTGTTCGACCTGTATGCTACACACCTGTGCGCTTGCAGTATTATAATAAAATCACACTTTTCTAGCGTCGATCACACAGCTTTAATTAGCATAGCTTTGTGTATAACGTTACTTCGCGAGCCTCACACACCGGTATGAACCAGAAACGGGAGAAGGATCCAAGGAGAACATATGTTTCTTTCTATCTAGGAGTTGTGTCATGGTATGGAGCCTAGGAATTTTTACTAATATGGATGATGGAAAGCGAGGTACCTCGGATTTAAGTCCCTATTGGCTCTTGATTTATGCCCCATAGGGCGAGGAAATGTATTGTTCAGGAAATATTTATAATCCACTAACATATGTGTGGACTGGCCCTATGGCTCCTATGGGATTGACTGAGTAATTTCCCTGAGACATGGGCGAGATTGTCTCGAATTCGGTAAGGACGATCCCTTGCCTTGGTTCATAGATGGAAATCCATACATTGTGCGATTTTGATTGTTAAACTAGTATGGCGACATGATATATGGTACCCATGCCGTCTATGATTGATACATTTATAATGAAGTAGTTTTTGACACTATACACTTATAATAGTATCAAAATAAATTTTTTAAACATACCAAGCATGTTTGGCTATTATAAGGGAAAACTCTATCCTCCGGCTTGCGTTGCATTGTGTGATGGGACCTATGTCTTATAATAGCTTCATTATCCAAAAAGCATTGTGTTGTTTTATTTTAACTAAGATTCACGTGGAGTAAACCCATTCCATGTTATACGGCGTGGTACTGTGATTTACTTTATTTTAAAGTAAAGTTTAAATAACTGCTTTGAGTTCTCACACCAGTCCCATGACTGACCTGGAGTTTATTGTTTTAACTTAAACTCTGGGTGACCCTATTTTCCACACGGGCAGCTAGTAGTTTTGGTTTTGCAGATATTGTATTCGCAGGATCCTGGCTTACAGCTGGAGCTATATTCAGAACGCTCTGTATCCGTGTATTTCTTATAGTTGTGTTATGCATTATTTTTCCGCTGCTATGTAATGTATTTTAATCTCTGATATTTTCCAATGTGTAATATTTATTCATACTCTGTAGTATTCTTGTACTCTGATGTAAATTGTTGTAATAAGCAATGAAATGTTCTTCTGTTTGTGTTCTGATTTTTCGTGTTCTCAACTCAATCCGGGCTTTCCCGAAAGGGCGAGTTTGGGTCATTTCAAACTCCCTCCCCATCCTCATTTTTTTTGCATGCTACTCGATACCGTGACTTCCCATGTTATTTTCACCTCCACTTCGTTATATCCAAGATCGATCCCACCATGATCAACCTCATCTCAAGCCACACCTCTCCATCAACAATAGTTAGAACTCGGCTTCCCTTGTAAAACGCATCGCCTGAGTTCTCCCTACCGCCTCCAGCAAACCACGTCAGCAAACTCCACCTAAGACCACCACTGACCAGCGCTGCCCTCAACCGCCACCAAATACCTCCTCCAAACTTTCTGAACACTACTGCTCGACTACCAGCGCTTCTCTACACACTTCCTATGATGTTTCCATGCAACTCCCTTCCGACCCGTCAGATCGCTCCCTTCCGATACCCCTCCCCGTCCTTACACCACCACTGCTCCACCTCGTCATGACTCCCTGAATCAAACTCCATACCTGCTTGCAGTAAACGGACCAACTTATTCCACTGCTTCTTCCATCAGGCCTCGCCATGGTTTTTGTTTTTTATAATTTGCAGTTTTATTTTATTTTAAGCTTACGGTATATATATATATATATATATATATATATATATATTATATGAGTTGCTTTCACTTTATGCCGCTTGCGTCTGAGATTTTAATGGCGGCACCATTTTGGTTTACTATAACGAGAATGGGAAGATATTCATGCATTTATACATGCAAGAATAAGAGGATTAGCATCACGTTAAGTCCTATTTTTCATTAGCCATGTGTGTAGAGTAGAGATGCAGTGTATTTTCATTTCGCTACTAAAGTTAGAATGTGGGTAGGGGTGCAGTTTTGTACATCTTCAAGGTAGCTTCCATGTGCATATATCAATGTGGTACATAATAGGTTCTGCGGTTTTCGAGTTTATTTTTGGTAGATGATAGCTATATTTTAGGGTACCAGAAAATAATTGTAGCCACGTTTTGAAAGGCAGAAGATAGTGTAGGCTGTTGCTTCACTTGGATGCTCTACACTTTTGATTAGAACTAGAGTACGATGTGTATTTTTTGTTTCCTTAATTCGAATAGAATGTGGGAAATATACAGGGTAGTCATTCGTTTGATTTGAACTGAACTTGGCCAGTGTTTTTCATTCTGTTGGGAGATGGAAGACGCAGGTAGGTATAGTTGTTTTGGGGTGTTAAGCTGATGGAAAAAACACAGGGTAGGCTAAAAAAATTAGTGAATAGTTACAGTGCAATTTTTTTTGTTTTTTTATTACTCGGGGTTTAAACAATATATATAATATTATTTGCTATGCTTGTACACGGTTAAACAAAGTTCGTACCACCATTTACATTACCGTTAATTGTATGTGCCACCACACACCATCTCCAAATTCAACATAAATAAATATGCTGCTACGTCTTGACATTTCGGTCCCAACAAAATTAATTTCGTTAAAGAGGGACTTCGTTTGCAAAAACGACATTATTTTATTTCCAATATATCTATTTGTTCTCATATGAATTGAACGTACTGACAAAACAACTCCAATTGGCTCTAAACTGGAAATCTAGCAATAACTAACCATGTGTATTCCAATAAAATTTGTTTCGTTGAAAACGGAGGATGTTTGGAAAACGACTATTTCTAACGCTTATATAATATCGATATAACAATTAAATAAATTTTGAAACAATCAATTTAAAAATAAATTAATTATTATTGTATATAGCCAAATGGTATAATATACATACGGTTTCAAATCCATTCAATATGGAATTATAACCTATCGTTTAAACATTGCAAGTTAAACGATATCCAAAATATATAGAAATCTGTTTAAATTATATTAAATTAATGTTATCGTTTATAAGCGATTCCATAGCGATTATTTTGAAATTTGATTTGGACATAACTCACAATTTATAAGATGAAATCTCGATTTTTCACCATCATTAGAAAATTATAATTAAATAGATTCGGACGATTCTTGTTTTGTATAAATCCGATTTAAAATGGATTATGTATATTCAATTGAAGTTCAACACTCAATATTACGAACTACCGCGTTGTTACGAGCTCGTTTATAATTTAAATATAAATTATATATTCTAACTTCATTTTAAATAAACAAATTACATATTATAAAGACATTTAAAATTCCAATTCAATATAATAAAATATATTAATTATCTAACCACTAAGAATACGGGACGTAACATTCCTTCCCCCTTAAAAGAATTTCGTCCTCAAAATTACTAAGTGAGAAGAATGCTCCAATTTCAATTATTTTCAAAAATAATTAATTAACATTATTATAAAAAATATTCTAAGTTCTTAAATTTTACAAAATTCCGCCAGCATCTACTTTGCATGGTTTGATCAAAACATCTACGACCGCCACTCCAGGCCTCACATCAATCCAAAGAAAACAAAAACCAAACATCCATCCAAATCAAGGGTATAAAATTAATCACTTAACCCAATCAATAATATTAAGGTTACCTATTTTCCGGGAAATCAAACTTCAATTACGAGGCCAGGCAACTAACAAGTACTGTTTTCTCCTTCCAACCTGTTCATAACTCAATTCATAATGCAAATACAATTACAAGGTTAAATCGTTTAGTTTAATTTCAGATGTGATTATGTTTCAAATCATTATATTCAAATTTATTTTCTTAGCTTCCAATTCATTTAACTGTCGATGAATTCTTATTCAATCCATATAATATCCTATAAAGAAACAATTCACTATCAGCACAACTAGCCATTTCATTTTCCTTCTAATTTCATTTAACTTACATTGAGTTAAATTCTTATTTATTTATAATTTCATATTAAAATTCTTACTCACAAATTCCTATGGTTATATTAAACCATTCAAATTCACAATCCCATTTGAATTCTATTCAAATCAATCAACAAACAAGTGTTCCAATAATTTGATAAAATTATTTCTTTTCTATATAAAATATATTTTGGATAAAATTATTTCACTTACCCTTTTTACAAAACAATATCATGTCCATTGTCAATCCAAAATTGAACCGAACAAATAAACAATACAAAACATTTTTATAAAATTTACAAATACACTCTCTTGTATATATACACTCAACTCAATCTAGGGTATTACTAATCCTGTCTCTATCGAGTTACGCTACAGAGCCATGGTTATTCTTAAACCATTGCTCTGACACCACTGTAATGACCCGAGGAATTCGACGTCCGAATTCTGACAATAATACATAAAACCTGTAACCCAAGTATCGAAAACACTAGATAGTTATTAGAAAGAAATTAGGGGTTGAGATAAGAGAGAAAGAGATATTACAATAGAATAAAAGAAGAACCAACTAACCAACACAACAGAATTAGAGTCTCACATTGCAGCAGAATAAAATATGATATAGAAATAAATCTTTATTGAGAGCTTGCTACAATACTTACAACATCAAAGCACAACTTACAATCAACATATTTGGACAGTTATATTAATCTGTCCTCATATACAACACAGAGCAGAAAAATACTAATACATTTGAACTCCTCTAAAACGTCTTCTGAATTTCGCAGCATCCAAATCTAAACCTGTAAAACCTGGTCTAACCCGAGCATTACAAACACCGGATTAGTCTGGGGAGCCAGAGTGAGAAAACTCGCTAAGTTTATTGGTATCATTCAACTTGATTCTAATGTCAAAACATTTCTTTTTGAAAGAAAAGGATAATCGTAAGACCAATCCGCACATAAACACGGATGGTTTTTACTTTACGATAACCCAAAATAATTCTTTGAAATCATATCTATTCTGATATTATAATAATGTCTAAATATAAATAAATAACAATCTGGAAGAACACTTGCATCTCACGCTCTACATACATAGTATATGGTCAAACTGCGGGCTCTTATTGGAGAATGGACTCCAACTATGGCAAGGTATGAGACCACCTTCGAACAATGTATCTCTATAGAAAATACACTAGGATTCAACAAGAACACCTTGCAACCTGGCTAAACACGACTGACCATTCATTTCGCTTGAAAGTTCCGAATATATTGTCACCTAAGGTTGGTACCAACATAACCGTTCCTGGGAGATACAGAAGCAAAAAAGAAGAAACAAGTATGAATATTCTCTAGATGATGACAATACACCCTAATGGGAGCGACCCACATAGCCATTCGACCTACTCGATTTTATACCATTCCCGGTTGATGAGGCTTGAGTTTAAATCGTTTTTTTAGAACATATGACCACCATTCACTTTTGAATCCCACATCACCCATACAAGTCATCCAAGAGTAGGATGAACTGAAGGCGCCCTCCTACCACATCCTAGGAATCACCTTATAGATCACTAGCGAGTAGTCCCCGCAATCCGTAGATTACAACCACGACAGATCACAGTTTATCTCAAGGGGTCAAACTGAGATTTTAAGTAGTCCTCCCATTTTATGAAGATCTACGGCCTTCAAATGCTCCATCTCGATCATCATTCGATATCTTCCACGTTTACGTATGTGCTGGTCGGGATGATTTTTGAATATAAATTTGATCCCGGTCTTTCCGAACCAACAATCGATAATTGACAAGATTTGATAGTTAGTTATTCAACTATCAAATAAACAACCATTCATCCATAAAAATAAAATATATTAACTGGTTCGATATTCAGCATCACTTGGCTTTTTTAATTATTAACGAATGGTTAATTTAAACTCTATATCTTCAATATTAGGAAAACATTTCCCTTTCTTATATAACATATGAATATTCAATTATCGTTTCACTTCTACTTTATTAGCTCCTCATTGTAAATTGGTAAGTGAATGAATCTCTAAGTACCAGCCCCAAAGGCCGAAACCAACATCAGATTGACACCTTGAAAGTTACTCAACTCAACCAACGTACAACAGGTTCTAATTTCTTTAAAAACTACATCACATTCCTTTCATACATAATATATCTTTTTAAATATCATATATATTCTAATATAACTAAAATCCCATATTAAAACTTCATTAAAAACTTACTTCTAAACTATTCTGGTTATATATTAATAAAACTCCATCTCTTGGTTTAAAATATGCGATTTTAGATTGACTAACTTATGTTAATTCGTCCAACAAACTTCAATTCACTTTGGTTTCTATTTCGATTTCCATTTGGTCTCTTTACACTTCCGGATTCCATTCCATTCATTACTCGTTTAAATAACCGAAATCATTTCAACATATTTCATAAAATTCATTTCTTAATATCTTTGTCGAACTTGGATTTAGGAAACTTAATTAAAATGAATTCGAAAAGAATTCAATTTAAACTTACTTAAATATTTAAATATAAATATGCTTGGAAACTCATTAAACTATAAACAATGTCTTATAGTTTCATTATCCTCCATTTATTAAATCCAAAGATCATTACACTAATTATTGTTATAAATAATAATAAATTATCAATATTATAAAAATTATTTACTTCATCATTAATAATTTCAATTTAATTCAAATATCATTAAGCAGTACCAATTGGTCTTTCCATTTAAATTAATTAATAATATAATTGATTTAATTGATTCCATCTACTTTGATTATTATAAAATAAATAATAATCAATTCCAATATATTCTTACTTTTATTGTTTACAAATAAACAATTAATTCCAGTTATAGTACTTGCTAGGTAAATTTCAGCTCACTTGCTTTTAAATCTTATCAACATAAGGTTTTACTTCATAAAATCATTTAATAATTTCTTATAACTTAAATAATAAATGTTAATCCCCCTTTTATAAAATTTAATTCAAAATAATTGATTTCAACACCATCTTCAGTTATAAAATAACTTTAATAACTTCACTTTTGTTGATTCATCTAATGATAAATCAATATTCATAAAACGATTCAATTTTAGGCCATCTACCGTCAATTACTCAACCTTTATTGCCTATTGGTTAATAACAAACAACCGTTGAATTTAAAATCAACAATCAATGATCAAATCAATCACCCAATAAAACTGGTTAAACAGTTCATATAATTGCAATATGAAATTAACAATAAATTTGAGGAATCCAGTTGGATCCCTCCAACCTGTTATTCCCTGCATCCAAATATGTCCTTAAATAAAATCATATATTTATATAATCACATAATAACAACAATCAAAACATCTAATTATAAATTTCACACATTTATATTATTATAAACGTGACCAACTGGATAAGTTACCTCCATCGGTTATAATCGTTCAAAATAACAATTGAATTAAATTAAATTAAACGAACATTTAATTTAATCAGTCCGTTCAACACATATAAATAATATACTTAGCAGTCATCCAATAACAAACAACCATACCAAACAAATATAAATCCCGACTTATATAAAATATAAGTGGGACAACTGAGTGAGTTATACTCACTGGATTTCCATTTTTGGTTTAAGAGGTTAAATTAAACAGACGTTTAATTTAACGAGAACCCCAGCAACTTTCAACGTCGTCCAAACTGTTTCCAAAACATGGGGTTTGTCAATACAGTTCCGGCGTAGCTTGATTCGCCTAATTCTATTAACATATACGCATGATATACAATCATAAGCATCCATAATTAAATTAAATAAATAATTTCCTAATTTAAATTATAATTAACTTAATTTACTTTCATTCTGAAATACACGTGCCGAAAGTTTTCTTCGCACACAATCCTTTGTTCGTTCTGAACGATATCCACATCTTCAACCTGCATCATTTCAACAATACAATTTTATTAATTAAAATTTACTTAATTAAATTAATTAACTAGTGTTAATTATACTTAAGAAATAACTAGTCTGATTTCCCTTTGTTTTGCATCGCTCATCACCCTTCACTATGTTGTTTCTTCATCCATCCTTAGATTCGTGAAATCACCAATTCCTCTTTTGTTTGTTAACCAAAATTAATAGGCCGACACTTTTTTTCTTTTTGGCCCGATCAGCCCATTACTTGGTCCACCCTCTTAATTCTATTTCTTCTCCACGCAAAAATCTCCCTCTTCATCCCTATTTGTTTTCGCCTACTACTCCATACCGTGACTGCCCATGTTCTTCCGACCTCTACTTCATTATATCCAAGACTGATCCTACCATAATCAACCTCATCTCAAGCTACACCTCTCCAATATCGATAGTTAGAACTCAGCTCCACTTGTAAAATGCATTGCCCGAGTTCTCCCTACCTCCTCCAGCAAACCCACATCAGCAAAGTCCACACAGGACCACCATTGACCAACGCTGCTCTCAACCCCCACCAAAGACCTCCTCCAGACATGACGAACACTACCTCTCGACCACCAGCACTTCTCCACACACTTGATCTGCTATTTCCATGCAACTCCCTTCTGACCCGTCAGATCGCTCCCCTCCAACACCCCTCTCTGTCCTTACACCATCACTGCTCCACCTCGTCGAGACTCCCTGAATCAAACTCTAAACCTACTTGCAGTAAACATGAAAATGAACGTCGTTGCTTCCTCCATCAGGCCTCGCCATGGTTTTGGTTTTTATAACTTGCAGTTTTATTTTATTTCTAGCTTTGGTTTTTATAACTTGCAGTTTTTTTTTATTTCTAGCTTACAGTATATATATATACATATATACATATTATGAGTTGCTCTTGCATCTCAAATTTTAATGGCGGCACCATTTTGGTTTATTGAAACGAGAATGGGAAGATATCCTTGTATTTATTCATGCAAAAAGAAGAGGATTAGCATTACGTTAAGTCCTATTTTTCATTAGCCCTGTGTGTAGAGTAGAGATGCAGTGTATTTTCATTTTGCTATTGTTGACGATATTTTTCGTCAACATCAGAGATAGGTCTATGGGAATGACCGTAGGAGAGGCACAAGCAGCTAAGGGCCTAATGGCTTGAGCTGAAAGATTTTGATGATCTTAACGCATCATAGAATTCGCTCAAAGGTACAATGTAAAGTAACATAGTATGCAGAAAAATTAAAGACACACAATTTTATAGTGGTTCAGTTCCTCGAGAACCTACATCCACTTTAAGAGTTTTCCTGATTTTTATTCATGGAGGAGGTTACACGAGAAAAATCTTCAATGGATTTATGAACTTGAGATTTCTATTTTCTAGATCAAGGGTAGAAGAAGAAGGAGCAGAAGAAAATCCTCCTTTTTCGTGATACTTCTGGGGTCTTATTTATAGGAGGCTTGAGGACCCTTTCGCTCTCGGGCTATTGGGCCTGTAAGAACTTTGTCGGTCGCCTTTCCCTTTGGTTTTGGATATTGGGCTCTCGGTTGCCTTTGCAGTATTGGTCATGGCTTTCGACGTAGGGCTATCGGTGTCTGCTATTTCTTTTGAGGCAGGCATGGATTTGTTGATGTGATGCCTTTCGAAAGATACTTGGACTTCATGTGGTTGCTTTCGGTTGTACGCTCTCGGCGGTTAACTTTCGGCCATTCTGCGTATACTCAGAGAAGCTTGTTTCATGATGTTTCCCTGTCCTGTGGTTCAATATCCGAGGGCTAATGCTGGCACATCCTCTCGCCCTTCTAGGTTCCTACCACATGGATTCTTTCCTTTTCTTAGTTTGCTGATTTGGATCCTTCTCCTTTCGCTGCAAAGTATCTCTATAGAATATGCTTTGTCGCATAGGCTGTGCCGGAGATTTATGAACTTCAGATTCTCTTCCTCTAGTTGCCCCTTCTTAGCCCTTGGTCTTGCTTCCTAAAAGATCATTGGGTGCTTGTGGTCATCTGATACCCCTTCACTGTCATTCTTTTTCCATTGTCAACTTTTTTGGTAGTAACATTTGGCCCCCTATAGTGAAGGGGTATCTTTGACTTTTCAAGTCAAACTTCCTTCTCACTTAGCAATATCCTTCGATCTCCTTTAATTGAAGTCTCAATCATTATTCATGAGGTTTGTATTAGTTTCAAATATGGAAAACCCTAATTTTTTTATTCTTTTTTTAAGAAAGTATAGTGAGGCACAACAAAAATTTTTGCCACGCTTAAATACATATAGTAATCAGACCATAGTAATACTTCCATTATAGTTCATACAAACAAATGAGGCTTGTACAGGAGCCGAGATTTATCATGCAAAACGAGGATAATACTTACTAGTCCCTTACTACATTATCAGCCTACTGTGTGTTCTGTTGCCCAAGCGGTCATACAACAATTTGGTAAACTCGCTATGATCCAACTCTCCTAGGAGGTGCTCAAGACCGGAGCTTTCCACACCGCCGTGCCTTAATTCTGTTGAACTCGATGGACCTTCCACCTCCTTGCCTTGTCGGTCCTCCCAGCGGAACTCTCCTCAATTTTGCCGTCAAAATTCATATTTTCCAGCACAACGTTAATAACGTCACTCCTCTCTTTACCATCTTCAGAATCAAAAACTTCCTCCTCGTCTTCGCTTGACCGTTCCTCTTCATCTTTGTTAAAATTTGAAAGAATCATAAAGGGATTTGAAGAAGGCACTCCACCACCGCTAAGCTTATTAACAAATTTGATCTCTCTCCTTGGCTTCCAAACCCTTAGGAACCCCTTTCTATCTTTTCTAAACACCACATTCTTGAATCCATCAGGTTCAATGTGATTGGTGGGATCTCCAGAAAATTTTCTAACTTCAATCTCGTGATAAGGAGTCCGGGTAAAGACCCTTATTAGTGATGGAACGTACACCGGAGAAGGAACTTCTATTTCTACCTTGAGATACGTGAAGTCATCCACAGCCCAAGCGTCTTCTTGTATTCTTAAGACCTTTTCAACTTTTGACAGTATGACCTTCACCATTGTAACGACCCGTATTCTACGCATCATAGGATCGTAGGATATTTATTTCTTTCACACGAATTCGTATGGTCATGCAACTTTGGGAGACGACTATTGGGGTCATTTCCCATGTTCATGATTTTTCTCGATTTTTAAATGACCTTTTTACCCCTAGTTGGCACTGTTTTGGCCATAACTTTTGACTGGAAATGAATTTTGAGCTGAAACCACTTCCATTGGCTTCGAATGATAGTTTCTCTTTCCGTAGAGTGGTCACATTAGCCAAACGGACTTACCGTTTGGGAGATATGGCTGAAACAAGTTTCAGATGGAGAAAAACAGCTTAATTGGGCTTAACCGGGTGATTAGCAGCTAGGCCCAAGGGGAATTTCGGGTTTAGGGGTATATGGAGGCTGATTAGGGTTAGAAAACATTTCTTTAGACATTTTCTAGCCACCACTTTCATTTCTCTTGATCTAGCCATGGCCTCCACTCTCTAAATCTCTCTCAAAACACCCAAAATCACTTCCTAATCAAGGATTAAGGCTTAGAGGCATCAAATTAAGAAGAAAAAGCACCAAAGCAAGGTTAGAGCTGCTGTTGGACATCAGTATTCGCCCAAATCAGAGGAGTTTCAGTTCTGAGAATTTTATTTGTGGCCAAGGTGAGTGATTTGCATAGTTTTTGCACTAATTACGGTGATTAAGGGTAATTAGTGAAGATTAGCGAATTTATACGTAAATAAATTCTGGAAAAATTCTTAAAATTCTAAAATAATGTTTTAAGGCTCTGTTAGAGATTTGGGTTAATTTCGATGTGTTTTGCTAATCGTATGCTTAAACATGATTAAGAGGGATTATAGGAAAAGGTGAGGTTTTGGCCACTTTTGATTCATTTTGATTCATTTAAATTGTTGTTTGTTGCTTGTGGTTGCTGTTATATGTTGCTATGACTCTTTGGTATGCTTTGTGATTGATTCCAATAGTTAGATTGGTCGAAAACGCCGTCGAGAGGCGTATAAACAGTTGCTGGAAAGTTGCAGAAAACTGCAGGGTATCTGACCGGATCGGATCGGATAAGGGAGACCCGAACCGAACCGATGTAAGGACTCCGACCCGATCCGCTGAAAGACGATGAGCACGAATCGATGGAGGCTATACTACCCGAACCCCCTCCACGAGATGATGACCAAAGGAGATCTTGAATCGTAGCACCATGCCACGATCCGACCCGCTTGCACGATCCGAACCCCTCGTGACCAGACAGTGCGACCCGAACCAGTGATGGCGATGCAACTTGGAGACTCCGACCCGAACCGAGCACCACGAGACGACCCGAACCGGAGTTATGCACTGGAGGGGGCCACCACGATCTGATGATCACGATCCGATGGAGATGGGGAGCTTGAACCGACCCGACCTGGGGAAGCTCAACACGACCGATCCGAACCAGGAAGGCTTCGACGATCCGACCCGAGCGTGAAGGATGATCCGAACCGATCCGAGGTTGATGGCACCTCGGAGTATTGTACGGTATGTGGTACTAACTCTTTGGTTGCAGGTCCAGGTTCAGGTATGGTTTAGTATACCTGTTATTATTCTGTTTAGATGCTTATCGCTCATACCAGGCTTTATGTCTGACCCAGAGTTTTATGTCTCCTCTTATTACTCTGGGTGCTCACACGAGCAGACTAGAGACAGGTTAGCTGGTGATGCACGGGTAGATGATCCGGAGACGAGCAGGAGGCTTCCACGTAATATATATAGTATTCTCCCTGTGTTGTTGAAGATCACTGCTTGGGCATTGTTGGTGCATCTTCTACTTCAGCTTTCTTTTGTTTAGAGACAGTAAATTTGGAAAATTGTAATAAGCTGTATTTGGATTTCCGCTGCTTTGATGATTGATGTTGATTTTAGTTATCAGCTTATGCACTGTCTCGCCTGTTTTGTGTCAAGTATGTTATTATTATATTTTATTCCATGCGCTGTGAGACATTCTACAGGTTTCTTGATTAGTTCATTCTCTTCTTTCTACTCTTCTGACGACCGTTCTGTGCTAGCTGGGCATGTGTACAGCGCACTTTCGGAGGAAATGCAGGCTGGTGCGGGGCGGGCCGTCACACTTGGTATCAGAGCTCTAGGTTGCGTAGTTAACCTAGGGAAGTTATCAGGGAGAGATAGTATACGTATACGAGAGAGCGTATTTGTGATTACTTTGGTTTTTAAAAGCTATATATATATATATATACTATTAGTAGTATAAGGATGAAGTCGTACTGCACTAGCACCACTATGGAGTCGTTAATCATTTCCTTTTTCAGATTGACGATGAGCCGATATACTAGAGGTGCTGGTAGGGGAGCCAATAATGGGAATGCTGCTGACATGAGGACGATGTTTACTGACCTCATGAGAGAGATGCTTAGAGATGTGCAGAGGGCAGCTCCCAATGGTGGAAATGGTGGTGGTCCAATAGTGCAGGCGCCGAGGGTTGATTTCGCCAAGCTGAATAAGGATTATACTAGCCTTGGTGGGAAGCCGTTCCATGGAACGGAGTCGGCTACGGATGTTCAGGATTGGGTGGATAGTTGCGAACGTATCTTCGAGGATTTGGGGATCGAGGATGCGATGAAAAGAAAGCTAGCGTCCCGTCAGCTGCAAGGGCGGGCAATGAATTGGTGGAATGCTATAAAGGCAGCTACTCCCGAAGATCAGATCACTTGGGAGCAGTTTAAGGCTCGCTTTACTGAGAAGTTCATTCCAGCTGCTCAGAAGTCAATGTTGTTTAAGAAATTCTTGGAGCTCAAGCAGAATGGCAGGGCTGTCTCGGAGTATATTGCTGAATTTGACACTTTGTCAAAATATGGATTATCTCTTATTGATACTGCCGAGAAAAAGAATGAGAAATTCATAACTGGTTTGGATCAGTACTTGGGGGAAAAACTTATTAACCACATCGATGAGACGTTAGAATCGATTGTGGGGAAAGCGTTAAGGTCAAAAAGTCTCTACCCTAAGCCGAAGACTGAGGTTGCATCCGCAGATGAGCCAAAGCCACAAGCTAGTGGTGGAGGCAAAGGTGGGTCCCAGAATAAGAGAAAGCAGAATCAGGCTAAGGATGGCCAGAGGAAAAAGAATAATCAAGATGTGGAGTGCTTCAGCTGTGGTAAGAAGGGCCATTATGCTAGTAATTGTCGGGCCAAGCCAGCGGATAGGAAGTGCTTCAACTGTGGCCAAATGGGACATCACAAGGACAAGTGTCCACAGCCCCCTAAGGAAAAGCAAGTGGTGAAAGCATATGCTCTTAATGCTATTCCTTCTTCGTCGAATGCCCCAACAGCGGCGGAGAAGGGAAAGAATGTCGTCATCCAAGGTATGCTTTCTGTTTACGATGTTCCTGTTAGAGTTTTGTTTGATACCGGAGCTTCCAGTTCTTTCATATCTAGTGACCTGGTAGATAGGTTGGGATTGGAGCCCGAGATTGTCGATAGACCTTTAATAGTGACGAACCCGATTGGTGGTTCAACTAGCCTTAGCATGATTTGTCGTAATGTGGTCTTATCGAGTCATGGATGCATGTTTGTGATTGCTTTTTTTTGGGCTTTACTGGGTTTTGCATTATTTTGGGAGTAGATTGGCTCCAAAGATACGGGGTGGTGGTAGACTGTGAGGGCTTGTTGGTGACAGCTAGAGCGGATGATGGGCGGAGGATAGTGTTTGGTGGTCTACCCAGTAAGGGGGTATTGGCTAGTTTTCTAAACTCCCTCGACATTCCGCATAGTGAGTTGTCAGGTTTGCCCGTGGTTGGCCAGTATCCGGATGTTTTCGAAGAAGTGACCGGACTTCCACCACACCGAGAGATTGAGTTCCGTATTGATTTGGTAAAAGATTCCAGACCTATAGTGATGCCACTTCGTCGTATGGCACCAAGGGAGCAGCGAGAGCTCGAGGTGCAAGTCAGCGATCTTTTGAAGAAGGGATTTATCAGAAGGAGTGTTTCTGAATGGGGAGCACCAGTTGTGTTTGCTACCAAGGCAGATGGTTCCCTTCGTTTGTGTGTAGACTACCGCGAGTTGAATAAAGTGACGAGGAAGAATAAGTATCCTCTACCGCGGATAGATGATTTGTTCGATCAGTTGTGTGGCGCGAGAATATTTTCTCAATTGGATCTCGCGACAGGTTTTCATCAGCTTAGAGTGGAAGCTGAGAGTATAGCTAAAACGGTATTTCGAACGCCGTCTGGATTTTATGAATGGTTGGTTATGCCATTTGGGCTGACTAATGCCCCAGCATATTTTGTGGATCTTATGAATAGGGTATTCAGAGATCAGTTGAATAAGTCTGTCCTTGTGTTCGTTGATGATATTTTGGTCTATTCGAGGACAGAGGAAGAACACAAGGAACATTTAAGAGTAGCGATGGAGGTGTTAAGAAAACACCAATTGAAAGCAAAGTTTTCTAAGTGTCACTTCTGGAAGAGGGAAGTGAGGTTCTTGGGCCATGTTGTATCAGAAAGTGGTATTGCCGTGGACCCAGCAAAGGTGGCTACGGTACAAGATTGGCCTACGCCCAAGAATGCAACAGATGTAAGAAGTTTCTTGGGGTTAGCGGGATATTATCGTAAGTTTATCCAAAGTTTCTCCAAGATAGCAGCACCATTAACCCAGTTGACCAAGAAGAATCAAGCTTTTGTCTGGGATGAAAGGTGCGAGAATGCATTCAGAAGTCTAAAGGACAAGTTGACAAGCGCACCAGTGTTAGTCATTCCTAAGGGGGATGAAGAGATGACGGTATACACGGATGCCTGTGGTACCGGACTAGGTGCTGTATTGATGCAAGGCGGTAGGGTTGTAGCTTATGCAAGTCGGCAATTGAAACCGCACGAGAGAAGATACCCTACCCATGATTTAGAATTGGCAGCGATCGTGTTCGCGTTAAAGATGTGGAGACACTATCTCTTGGGAGAAAGGTTTGAGCTGTTTACAGATCATAAGTCGTTGAAGTATCTGTTCTCCCAGAAGGATTTAAATCTCCGTCAGCAGAGATGGTTAGAGTTCTTAGCTTCTTATGATTTTGACATCGCATACACACCAGGAAAGGGCAATGCGGTGGCTGATGCATTGAGCAGAAGACATGCCAGCTTAGGGGCTATGTTCCTTGAATGGAAGCAACTGGAGTTTATCGCGGGGTTTGATTTTATACCAAAGTGCGAATTGGATCCAGAAATGTTAGCAAGTTTGACGATCAGACCCACTTTGATTGAACGGATCGGCTCTAGTCAGAGGGACGATCCTAACCTATTGGAAATCATCTCCAAGTTAGAGAGGGGTACCGATGAGGAGATGAACAAGTATGGGCTTGATCGAGATAGATGGCTTAGAAAGAACGGAAAGCTTGTTGTACCCAATGTCAATGGATTGAGGGATGAAGTGCTTAGAGAATGTCATCACTCAAGGCTGACCATACACCCCGGTGGTAATAAGATGTATCGAGATATGAAGCAGACCTACTACTGGGAAGGGATGAAAAGAGACGTTGGGAAGTTTATATCCAAGTGCATGAATTGCCAGCTAGTTAAAGCCGAGCAAAAGAAGCCTAGTGGGTTGTTACAGCCCTTAGAAATTCCCGAATGGAAATGGGAGCAAGTCTCGATGGATTTCATCGATGGGTTACCTAGGACTAGATCGGGATATGACAGCATTTGGGTAATTGTAGATCGACTGACTAAAAGTGCAAGGTTTATACCAGTCAAATCGACTAGAACGGCAGCTAAGCTAGCAGAATTGTATATGAAGTGGGTAGTGAGATTTCATGGAGTACCTAAAAGCATTGTGAGCGACCGAGACCCGTTGTTCACTAGTGGGTTTTGGAAGAGCTTGCAAGAGGCGCTAGGGTCAGAGTTACATCTCAGTACCGCATATCATCCTCAGACCGACGGTCAGACAGAGAGGGTGAATCGTATTTTGGAAGACCTCTTGAGAGCATGTATATTGGATTTTGGTGGATCATGGGACAACCATTTGCATCTAGTAGAGTTTGCATATAATAATAGCTACCAATCCAGTATCGGTATGGCTCCATTTGAAGCTTTGTACGGAAGACCGTGCAACTCACCATCATGTTGGATAGAGACTGGCGAGAAGTTTATGCTTGGACCAGATGTGGTGAGGGAAACTTCAGATAAAATCAAGACCATTCAACAACGTATGAAGGCAGCCCAAGATAGGCAGAAAAGTTATGCTGATAAGAGAAGAAGAGACTTAAAATTCTCAGTTGGTGACTTGGTATTTGTCAAGATTTCTCCGTTGAAGAGCGTAATACGGTTTGGCAGGAGAGGCAAATTAGCACCAAGATTTGTTGGTCCATTCCCTGTTCTTGAACTAGTCGGGAATTTGGCATATAGAATTGACTTACCAGAGAAGATGGCGGGAGTTCATAACGTATTTCATGTTTCCCAACTAAGGAAGTTCGTTCACGACTCAGATATGACTATTTCACCTGATCAGTTAGAGGACTTCGAGGTAGAACCCGAGGCGGTTGGGAACCGCAAGCCGGCCCGTATCGTCGAGCACGACATGAAGCAACTTCGAAGGAAGTCGGTGAAGCTAGTCAAGGTACAGTGGAGCGAAGACGAGAATGATTGTACTTGGGAAACAGAGGAGGACATAAGGAAGAAGTATCCAGAACTCTTTGTCTGGTAAGATTTTATTAGCGATTTAGTTTTCCGCATGCTAGGATAGGCTTGTTTGCTTGTTTTGCATATTTGATTGTTGTATATGGTTGTTAGGCATGCGGGATCCCTTGTATGTTATGGGTTAAGGAATTTCGGGGACGAAATTTCTTAAGGGGGGGAGAGTGTAACGACCCGTATTCTACGCATCATAGGATCGTAGGATATTTATTTCTTTCACACGAATTCATATGGTCATGCAACTTTGGGAGACGACTATTGGGGTCATTTCCCATGTTCATGATTTTTCTCGATTTTTAAATGACCTTTTTACCCCTAGTTGGCACTGTTTTGGCCATAACTTTTGACTGGAAATGAATTTTGAGCTGAAACCACTTCCATTGGCTTCGAATGATAGTTTCTCTTTCCGTAGAGTGGTCACATTAGCCAAACGGACTTACCGTTTGGGAGATATGGCTGAAACAAGTTTCAGATGGAGAAAAACAGCTTAATTGGGCTTAACCGGGTGATTAGCAGCTAGGCCCAAGGGGAATTTCGGGTTTAGGGGTATATGGAGGCTGATTAGGGTTAGAAAACATTTCTTTAGACATTTTCCAGCCACCACTTTCATTTCTCTTGATCTAGCCATGGCCTCCACTCTCTAAATCTCTCTCAAAACACCCAAAATCACTTCCTAATCAAGGATTAAGGCTTAGAGGCATCAAATTAAGAAGAAAAAGCACCAAAGCAAGGTTAGAGCTGCTGTTGGACATCAGTATTCGCCCAAATCATAGGAGTTTCAGTTCTGAGAATTTTATTTGTGGCCAAGGTGAGTGATTTGCATAGTTTTTGCACTAATTACGGTGATTAAGGGTAATTAGTGAAGATTAGCGAATTTATACGTAAATAAATTCTGGAAAAATTCTTAAAATTCTAAAATAATGTTTTAAGGCTCTGTTAGAGATTTGGGTTAATTTCGATGTGTTTTGCTAATCGTATGCTTAAACATGATTAAGAGGGATTATAGGAAAAGGTGAGGTTTTGGCCACTTTTGATTCATTTTGATTCATTTAAATTGTTGTTTGTTGCTTGTGGTTGCTGTTATATGTTGCTATGACTCTTTGGTATGCTTTGTGATTGATTCCAATAGTTAGATTGGTCGAAAACGCCGTCGAGAGGCGTATAAACAGTTGCTGGAAAGTTGCAGAAAACTGCAGGGTATCTGACCGGATCGGATCGGATAAGGGAGACCCGAACCGAACCGATGTAAGGACTCCGACCCGATCCACTGAAAGACGATGAGCACGAATCGATGGAGGCTATACTACCCGAACCCCCTCCACGAGATGATGACCAAAGGAGATCTTGAATCGTAGCACCATGCCACGATCCGACCCGCTTGCACGATCCGAACCCCTCGTGACCAGACAGTGCGACCCGAACCAGTGATGGCGATGCGACTTGGAGACTCCGACCCGAACCGAGCACCACGAGACGACCCGAACCGGAGTTATGCACTGGAGGGGGCCACCACGATCTGATGATCATGATCCGATGGAGATGGGGAGCTTGAACCGACCCGACCTGGGGAAGCTCAACACGACCGATCCGAACCAGGAAGGCTTCGACGATCCGACCCGAGCGTGAAGGATGATCCGAACCGATCCGAGGTTGATGGCACCTCGGAGTATTGTACGGTATGTGGTACTAACTCTTTGGTTGCAGGTCCAGGTTCAGGTATGGTTTAGTATACCTGTTATTATTCTGTTTAGATGCTTATCGCTCATACCAGGCTTTATGTCTGACCCAGAGTTTTATGTCTCCTCTTATTACTCTGGGTGCTCACACGAGCAGACTAGAGACAGGTTAGCTGGTGATGCACGGGTAGATGATCCGGAGACGAGCAGGAGGCTTCCACGTAATATATATAGTATTCTCCCTGTGTTGTTGAAGATCACTGCTTGGGCATTGTTGGTGCATCTTCTACTTCAGCTTTCTTTTGTTTAGAGACAGTAAATTTGGAAAATTGTAATAAGCTGTATTTGGATTTCCGCTGCTTTGATGATTGATGTTGATTTTAGTTATCAGCTTATGCACTATCTCGCCTGTTTTGTGTCAAGTATGTTATTATTATATTTTATTCCATGCGCTGTGAGACATTCTACAGGTTTCTTGATTAGTTCATTCTCTTCTTTCTACTCTTCTGACG
The DNA here is from genome assembly GCA_030737875.1 of Allium sativum. NCBI lineage: Eukaryota > Viridiplantae > Streptophyta > Magnoliopsida > Asparagales > Amaryllidaceae > Allium > Allium sativum. The sequence continues at coordinate 687,010,953 of CM060919.1, forward strand.
ACCGTTCTGTGCTAGCTGGGCATGTGTACAGCGCACTTTCGGAGGAAATGCAGGCTGGTGCGGGGCGGGCCGTCACAACCATCTTGAAATTACGGAAAATGATGGGAAGATTTTTTAAAACCACCCATAAAGAAATCCCACATAAAGAAAACTTTTGGAAATTTGACCACAAAAACATTCCCAAACTTCTTAATGTTCCATTCCCATAAGTAAAGGTACTTGAATTCCCATTTTAAGGCTCGCTTGATACTGTTGATTGAGAATTGTCTAGAGAAAATTGAGATGATCACTCATGAACTGAAGCGCTGCAAATCCTCGTTATAAACAAGTGGTGTCATATTGATCTCGCTTCCTGTTGTCATGCTTTTTCTATTTGAAGAGGATGTGTTTGATCACTAAAGCTCCTTGTGTCCTATTTTTATATTTGAAACGAAGGATCGGGTCATTAAAATCTTTGATCCAACGGTTGAAGTATTTGCATCGTAAGTGTGAATAATATATATGTATTTTTATATGACATGACAGTGCTCAAAGTTTTCGAATATGAAGAGGCCTTTGGAGTAGATAATAATGACCTTTCTTGCTTGATCTTAGGGACAAGGCCCTTTAACTAATAAAAGTTCTTTACTGAGGGTACGTGTCGTGGGTTATTGTAAGATGCCGTTAACACTAAGTGTGGTTATCCATGGAATGCTTGCACTGATTATCGACGTGTGATGTGTTATAATAATTATTAGACAAATGAGTGTAAGATCATGACAAAAATATGAGTTGAACGATCTTCCCAGAAAAAGTTAGCAGCCAGTAGGCTTGCACCCAATAATGTAAAGAGCATGCATCCCAATTATACACTAATTGGTGTATTTGCCTCTACTTAACCACGGGCGTTGGAAATGATCCAGACTCTGGCACCAATGGAAGGTCGGGGCGTCCTTTTTCTTTGGGTTGAACCGGGTCTCGGGCAACCAATAGAAGGCCAACACTCCCTTTGGTATGAAATAGGAGTTCTGAACCAAACCCAGATTTGGGTCTTAAAACAGATAGAAGACCGGAACCCCCTCCGGTATTAAATAGAAGTCCCGAACTCAACCCAGATTCGGGTATTAAATAGATAGAAGACCGGAACCCCCTCCGGTATTAAATAGAAGTCCCAAACTCAACCTTGATTCGAGTATTAAATAGATAGAAGGCCGAAACCACCTCCGGTATTAAAGAAGTCCTGAACTCAACCCAGATTCGGGTGCTAAATAGATAGAAGACTGGAACTCCCTCCGGTATTTAATAGAAGTCCAGAACTCAAACTAGATTCGGGTATTAAATAGATAGAAGACCAAAATCCCCTCCGGTATTTAATACAAGTCCCAAACTCAACCCAGATTCGGGTATTAAATAGATAAAAGACCGGAACCCCCTCTGGTATTAAATAGAAGTCCCAAACTCAACCCAAAATTCGGGTATTAAATAGATAGAAGACCAGAACCCCCTCCGGTATTAAATTTTGTTTTGAGTTACCATTTTGGTTTCGTTTACCTGAGGGTAAGTGGCATGCGCTCCTGTGTGCTTCCTTCAAGCTTATTCTTCTTTCAGGCTTTCGTTTTCTTCAAGCTTTCGCTTTCTTCAGGCTTTCTCTTTCTTCAAGATTTTGCTTTCTTCAAGCTTTTCGTTTTCTTTAAGCTTTCGTTTTCTTTAAACTTTTCGTTTTCTTTAAGATTTCGTTCCCTTCCGTGGGATGGAGTTTGAGCAGAGGCTGTACATGCTCCAAGTGCTCCCTTCGAGCTTTTACTCCCTTCCACGGGATGAGATTTGAACAGAGGCTGTACGCACTCCGAGTGCTCTCTTCGAGCTTTTGCTCCCTTCTGCAGGATGAGATTTGAGCAGAGGTTATACGTGCTCCAAGTGCTCCCTTTGAGCTTTTTCTCCCTTCTGCGGGATGAGATTTGAGCAGAGGCTATACGTGCTCCAAGTGCTCTCTTCGAGCTTTTGCTCCCTTCTGCGGGATGAGATTTGCAAGAAGAGGATGTACGTGCCTAGGATGCAAACACATAGTTCACGGTGAGAACACGTCTCGTGGGCGAGTACACAACTCGTGGGTGCAAACACACAGTTCGCGGCGAGAACACATCTCGCGGGCAAGTACACAACTCATGGGTGAAAACATACAGTTTGCGGCGAGAACACATCTCGCAGGCAAGTACACAACTCGCGGGTGCAAACACTATGTTCGCGGCAGGAATACATCCCGCTTGATCACATAACGCTTTAAGTGCGAGCTGCACATCTCGCGTGAGCATGTAGCGCAAAGTTGGTGGGGGAGGGGATGTTTGACATATCGAAAATTGCCGGCATGTTCTAAATGCATAGATATATTGCTTAAACTAAAAGAGATGTTACCAGACTTTCATGACGTCTAGTTGCCTTTATATAGCTCAGGGCACGATGATGCTATAAGACCGGGGATTTGGCAAATGCGACACATACGCGGCTCGCAGCATTGATCAGCACAGTGACTCTTTGATCCACAACTGGAGCAGCTTCCGCGAGCAGGGTTGGAAGTTTTAACTTTGGGGGTTATGCGCCTTCTCTTCATGTTTGAATGAGACTCGGGATCCTCACCGAGACCCCCCTTCTTGTGGAAGTTCTCTTTCAAACAACTGACCTCGCCCATATGGATGAATTTGTCTGCCTGGAGATAGAAGTCTTGCAAACTTCTGCACCCATGAATATATAACTCTTTCCAGAATGGTGTGTTCTTAGTTAGGCCCGAATAAATAGTGATGAGCTTTTCCCGATCATTCATGTCTTCTGGCTTAAGGGCCTCAGTCTTAAACCTTTCCAAGTAACTACTCAAAGATTCTTCCGGTTTTTGCTTTATGTTTGCGAGGACTATGTAGCCCACAGCTAGATCTTTGCAAACGCAAAACTGCGTTGAGAATTCGAGGGAGAATTGCTTCCATAACGGGTGGTATCCCCTTGATATCATTGGTACCATTTGGCGGCCACTCCTTGAAGCGTCATCGGAAATAGTCTGCATCGTACAGCACCAGAGGCATCATAAATATCCATGTAGCTATTAAATGCTATGAGGTGGTTGTCCGGATCAGAAATTCCATAATATTTTATGATTGGGGTCTTCACTCGTGGAGGTATCGCCGCATTCCTGATTTCATCAGCAAAGGGTGTCGCTCTTTCATTGTCACTAATATGTAACATTCTTACCCATTCGGTTTCGAACAGGTTATTTATAGTTTTCTCCTTCATGTTCCTGAAATAAGTTTCCAAGTCTCCACGGCTCGGTCTTTTGGGACAAATCCCTCCATTGGTTGAACTTCCCGATTGTTCTTCACCTTCGTTGTATTGGTTCTCCTCACACACTTTGTCTGCGAGGTTTGCTTTTCTTCTCTTTAGTGGAATAGCATTAGATTTCTTTTTTGCCTCTGAAATTTGTATGGCCATACTTTCCCTTATAGATCTGGCCTCGTCTCTCTATTCTGGTTCAGCCTCTTTCGAAGAACCTGGTGATCCAGTGTCATCCTCCAAATCCTTTGCTTTGAGTCGAAGAACTTGGTTGTCATCCTTAGAAGATGTCTTTGTCTCTGATTGTGCTTGATATAAGTTTAACATCGGTGTCCCCCGGGCTGAGTCTTCTTCAATAGATTGTATAGTAACATCAATGCACAAAGCCAAATCCAGCGTTTCCCACTCATTATCCTCCCTTCCTTTTACGTCTGAAGGTTTTGTGATTCTCGGATTTGTTGAGCTAATATTCGAAAGTGTACTATTCTTCAAAGCAGTCGATGCGTTGGAATCTTGTCCCCAAATTCCTTTTGTTAAAATCATTCTTGATGAGTGCTGGGAGATTTTTCTATTCTCCAGAAAGCAAAGATGGACGACGTCTGAAGTGATAGCCGAGTACTTAAAAGCCCCTTTCCAATATTTTTCGCTTATGATCTTAAAACTTATTCCAATCTTAGACGGAACAACACAGTTAGCCACATGGCAAGGTTGCTTTCACAGGATTGATAGTATAAAAGGAAGGGGACGGAGGTTCAGCCCTCCTTCTAGCGCCAAAAGTGTTAACGGTATTTTTCGTCAACACCGGGCATACGTCTATGGGAATGACTGTAGGAGAGGCATCAAGCAGCTAAGGGCCTTACGGCTTGAGCTGAAGGATTTTGATGATCTTCATGCATCACATAATTCGCTCAAAGGTACACTGTAAAGTAACATAGTATGCAGAAAAAGTAAAGACACACAATTTTATAGTGGTTCAGTTCCCCGGGAACCTACATCCACTTTAAGAGTTTTCTTGATTTTTATTCATGGAGGAGGTCACACGAGAAAAATCTTCAATGGATTTATGAACTTGAGATTTCTATTTTCTAGAGCAAGGGAAGAAGAAGAAGGAGCAGAAGAAAATCCTCCTTTTTGGTGTTTCTCCTTGGGTTTTATTTATAGAAGGCTTGAGGACCCTTCCGCTGTCGGGCTATTGGGACTATAAGAACTTTGTCGACCGCCTTTCCCTTTGGTTTCGAATGTTGGGCTCCCGGTTGCCTTTGCGGTATGGTCATGGCTCTTGACGTAGGGCTCTCGGCGTCTGCTGTTTCTTTTGAGGCAGGCATGGATTCATTGATATGACGCCTTTCGAAAGATACTTGGACTTCTTGATGGCTGCTTTCGGTTGTACGCTCTCGGCGATTAACTTTCGTCCATTCTGCGTATACTCAGAGAAGCTTGTTTCGTGATGTTTCATCGTCGTGTGGTGTCGATATCCGAGGTTCTAACACTGGCACATCCTCTCGCCCTTCTAGGTTCCTACGACAGGGATTCTTTCCTGCTCTTAGTTTGCTGATTTGGATCCTTCTCCTTTTGCTGCAAGGTATCTCTATCAGATATGCTCTGTCGCATAGGCTGTACCGGAGATTTGTGAACTTCGGATTCTCTTCCTCTCGTTGCCCCTTCTTAGCCCTTAGTCTTTCTTCCTAAAAGATCATTGGGTGCTTATGGTCATCTGATACCCCTTCGCCGTCATTCTTTTTCCATTGTCAACTTTTTGAGCAGTAACAGCTCCTGAAGTTAGAACGTGGGTAGGGGTGCAGTCATCTTCAAGGTAGCTTCCATGTGCATAGATCAGTATTGTACAAAGTAGGTTCTGTGGTTTTCCAGTATATTTTTGGTAGACGGTAGCTGTATTTTAGTGTACCAGAAAATCTTTGTAGCCACGTTTTGAAAGGCAGAAGATAGTGCAGGCTGTTGCTTCACTTAGTTGCTCTACACTTTTGATTAGAACTATAGTACGATGTGTATTTTTTCTATTTAATTAATTCGAATAGAATGTGGGTAGTGTACAGGGTAGTCATTCATTTGATTTGAATTGAACTTGGCTAGTGTTTCATTCTGATGTGAGACAAAGACGTAGGAAAGTATAACTGTTTTGGGGTGTTAAGCTGATGGAAAAAAATACAGGGTAGGCTTGAATATATAGTGAATAGGTGCAGTGATAAATTAATTTTTTTGATTACTTAGGGTTTAAGCCCTATATATAATATATTATTTGTAATGCTTGTGTACGGTTAAACAAAGTTCGTACCGCCATTTATGTTACCGTTAATTGTACATGCCGCCACACACCATCTCTAAATTCAACAAAAATAAATATGTTGCTATGTCTTGACTTTTCGGTCCCAACAAAATTAATTTCATTAAAAGCGGACTTCGTTTGCAAAAACGACATTATTTTATTTCTAATATATTTATCGGTTCTCATATAAATTGAACGTACAGACAAAACAACTCCAGTTGGCTCCAAACTGTAAATCTTGCAATAACTAACCATACGTATTCAAATAAAATTTGTTTCATTGAAAATGGAGGCTGTTTGGAAAATGACTATTTCTAACGCTTATACGATATCGATAAAACAATTAAACAAATTCAGAAACAATCAACTTAAAAATAAATTAATTATTATTATCGTATATACCCAAATGGTATAATATATGTATATGGTTTCAAATCCAACCAATATGGAATTATAACCTATCGTTTAAACATTTCAAGTTAAAGGATATCCAAAATATATAAAAGTCTATTTAAATTATATTAAATAAACGTTATCGTTTATAAGCAAATCCAATCGATTATTTTAAAATTTGATGTGGACATAACTCACAATTTATAAGATGAAATCTCGATTTTTCAGCTTCATTAGAAAATTATAATTAAATAGATTTTGATGAATCTTGTTTCACGGAAATCTGACTTAAAATGGATATTGTATGTTCGATTGAAGTTCAACATCCAATATTACAAACTACCACGTCGTTACGAGCTCGTTTATAATTTAAATATAAATTACATATTCTAACTTCATTTTAAAAAAACAAATTACATATTATAAAGCCATTTAAAATTTCAATTCAATATTTAATATAATAAAATATATTAAATATCTTACCACTAAAAATACGGGACATTACAATTTTCTTACACTGCCAATGCTTGCCTCTATTTATATATTGTTTATCCTTATCTAAAAGAACATTCTAGATAAGAATATTCTAGAGCATATTTGGGTCTATTATAATAAATAATTATATACGAAATATAAACCCAAATCAATGCAATTAAATAAAGGCAACATATCTTCTAAATATTCTCTAACATCCCCCCCAACTCACGATGCGAAAAATCATGAATTTGCTAAATAAAGCTGCAAACTGAAGAGTAGCAAGATCAAGCAACAATTTCAATATTGTTAGAGAGTAACACCAAGCATTAAACATTCAACTACAACTCCAAACAACTCAGCTATCTTCAATCTGATCGGTAAGCAAAAGATTTGAGTGGTCAAATGACAAAACTGGTCCCGGATGTATTTGTATCTTTGCATCTCCCAAACATACAAAGAAAACGAAATAAACTAAAATGAAATGAGTTTGCATATGTTTGCATCCCCCTAACATATCAAACAAAAACAAAACCAAATCAATAAGGATGAGTCAGCATATGTTTGCATCCTCCAAACATACCTTACAATATCATCTACCATCTTCAATCAACGTCAATTGCCATCCTAATAAACAGGGTTACCGATACAAACATCAAACGAGCAATAAACATCTTCAAACTAAAGTTAGTCTCTAACAACTCAATCAACCCAACCATCTCATACTCCTATCATATATACAGCCAACCTGCGAGAACAACTTGCAGCTTCCAACCTCGTCTTCTTCACACGGTACAGTCAACAACGTTGCCAGAAATTACAAAGCACCGCAACCTTCACCTAACTGCCAACAAACATTACAATAAAACTTCCCTTACTGCCATTTCAAAACTACCATACTCCTCCTACCTATCAAACACCATCACTCACAAACACCACATATACTCCAAAAATCTCATATAAACCACCATACTGCCATACCAAAACAAACCAATACCTCGAGCACACGTCCATCACCATTGTAATTACACTATCAAAACTCCATACTCCCCAACTTCCTAGTTCCTCAACGGTCCATGCACAAAAATCTTTTCATCAATGCAAAACGTCACCTTTATCGCATACACAACAAACACCACGCAAATGCTTTACACAAACCAAATCCTTGAACCGTGATAAGCCTTCATCTTTAAACTACTTCTCCACTGTCATCTACCACCACTTCTTCAGCAAAAATCTGAACTTAGACCAGATAAGGTGTTCGAGCGCAAGGAAGGAGAAGACCCGGCTGCTGAGGCTTCAGGAAAAATCGTCGTCTGAAGAAATCTGCAATTTTCTTTGATAATTGGAAAACACGTCTGAAAACTTCGAAAACAACAAATTCCAACCATACTGATAGCTTTGAAAACACGCCTGGAAAACAATTGCTTCGAGAACTAAGTTCAATTCACAAAACCGTAGATGCAGTAATAAAAACCTCATATGCCAATTCGCAACCATCCGCTTTGTTTCCCAATCCGAATTTTAATTCAAGTCGAACGTTTTTTTATTCTCTCCCCTCTCTTTCACCTAGCTCTGATACCATGTTAGAATTTGATTAAGAGAGAAGAGAGAAATTAAATGTAAAACATAAAAGACTACATTGTTATTGCTTTATTGATTGATTTACAAAAGATATTTTCTTACATTGCCAATCCTAGCCTCTATTTGTACATAGTTTATCCTTATCTAAAAGAACATTCTAGATAAGAATATTCTAGAGTATATTTGGGTCTATTATAATAAATAATTCTATATCAAATATAAACCCAAATCAATTAAATAAAGGCGACATATCTTCTAGCATATTCTCTAACGCTTTCGTTCCAATACATTAATCCATAGTGTGATTTCTATGATTCTCTACTTTTACTTCATTTAATCTACTTTTGTTTGTGTTTGCATCTTTCATCGTTAATTTTTTATTGTAATCTTAAAAGAATTGAAAAGGATTCATAAAAGTTATGAAACACTATTCATCCTCCTCTTGTGTCAATTTAACATTAAGACCCTCATTTTTGTAATAAACATTTGGTACTAGAGCATTGATTCTTAAAGTATCATAATCAATTTTTCGAAAAGATTCAATAACAAATATTATTAACACTTTTATTGAAATCTTCATGATATCTATTTTTAAGCTAGCATATATTCACCGCTTGACCTATTGAAAAGATAACATTTGTAAGAAGATATCTGTAACATAGCTATTGATGAACATACACATAATGATAAAAACTTACAATTTAGAAAGAATAAACGGATATTATACACTAGATACCCATGGCACATGATTCAAAATTTTGAGACCTTGAATGTGTCCTTTACGAAAATGTTAAATCCATAAAGTTTGGAGGAAGTAAGTACTTTGTGTTAAATACTAAAGAAAACTTAGATAAATTTGAGGCAAAAGCAATTTTTTTTTTTTGATATTCAAATAGAAGTAACGGTTAAAGATTTTTAATTTCCAATACTAACATTATTAAAGGAACATTACATGCTCCATTTGATGAAGCTATTAAAATATGAAATAATAATAATGATGGGGAAGAAAGTAGCGACGTTGAATTCACAACTAAAAAAACTAATAATAATTCTAAAATTTTATACTTAGATAACAGTCCTATATAAAATTTCTTAGGAAATATAAGTTATATGGTAAAAATTAAAAAAATTAAATGAGTAATGTAGCTTTTAACTCAGCTAATGAACATAAGAAATCCAAAAAAGTTTCATTAGATGGTACATGGATTCTACCCATAGAAGAATAATTGAATTAATTGACTAAAGATGAAGATGAGTTCCCAGACTAGAAAATAAATCTATAATAGTGACAAGATAGGTATATAAAATTAGAATAAATGCATAAAAAGTTGTTACAAATAAAACTCTCTTTGTTGTTCAAGGTTACATTGAAGAAGAAGGAATAAAACTGGATGAAATTTTTGCGCACTGGTAGGTTAGAAGTGTTTACGACAAAATGGCATAAAAATCAATGCGGATGAAAGCATCAATATACATAGACAATTGAATTTATTTTATTATATATCCAATCCGCACATCTAGTAGATAGTAAAAGTAAATCAAAAAAATAAGATAAGGGAGAGAGGGCAATATTTTAGAGTTGTTCGGCTATTAAAGAATCCTAGTCCATCATGAAAGTTTTTAATTCAGCGACTCCCTATTACTAGTGTTTAGAATGCAATTGATTAAAGAAGAAAAAAAGTACATAGATAGATTAGAGAGTCACCGTAATGCCTTTATTGGATGAGTTGAGGGAGGAGAGGCTTGAAGTTTGACACCAATATACGAGGATAGCGTTTCGGTCCAGTTTATATAGCAAGTAATATGATATTTGTAGGAGTTCGGTGATGAATTGGAATGGCCACGACATTTGAGAGCATGTATTAAAGAAATGACGACGTTCAATATGTTTGTACTCCATATGAAACAAATATTAGGATCATTGTCACTCCACAGACTGTGAATCATGGCCTTGTTATCCCATAGGATGATATTTGTAAAGTTGCATATCCTTTAGACTTTGTTTGATTGTATCTCATACATAGATTGATTGAAACTGTATCCTAGATCAAGCAAATCATTTGTAAATCGAGTTGTACCCAATATAATTCTATCAAGCTTTGGGTATAAGCAATCAAGACTATATGGAGGATGATGGAAATACCCATGATAAGTCACATGGTAGCGATTTCCATCGATGTCGGCTTATAGATTATGGATCATACCAATTTAACTACTATATGTAGTTTTGGCTTGATTTTTTTATAGTCCATTCTTTCCTTATGCCAAGTATTTTGACCAAGTTTCGATTTATTTTGACTTTTTTTAGTTGTTCTAACACCTTCAGACATATTTATACAAAATCTTGGTTAATATTTGCCATTTTATACATCTTCGTTGGAAACTAGAGGTGCTTTGAAATGGACCATACATACCATTTTCAAAGTGCTGACTTGACCGATTGGTTTATTACACATGGTCGTCTTTGAGAAGCTTTAATCGATTTGTTAGTTGTTTGTTCATATTTCCATGGCCGAGTCATCACCATGTTGATAATTTTGAAAATTTTACAGGAAATTCTACACAATGCCTTAGAAAACAACAAAATGTTCAAGTCCATCTGAAGATTGGATTTAGGTCGTTGCCAACCCATAAGGTATGGATATGTATCGATCCAAATACTTAGAATTTTTTAAGTTTTACCTCTCCTGTACTAATCAGGAGCACCCGACCCTCTTATTCACTTCTCTTTTTTGTGCCTTCGCTCTAAGAACACTATAACACCCCGAATTTTCTATTAACATTAAATTAACAAATTAAAGTATACTTAATTCAGAATGAAAGAATTAAGGGAAACGGATTACGCCATTGAATTCGTCTCGGAATTCTTCTCGAGATTGAGTCCAAGTTTGCGTAAATCGGACTCCATATGAAGGAGTTATGACCTTCTGAAATTTCAGAATTCAATTTAAATTTCAAACAATTCAAAATCCCGTTCAAAATTCGAAAAACATAGCCAAATTGGGCTGGGCGGGAAAATTCCCGCCCAGGAACCAGGTCGACCAGGGGGTCGACCTGGGGGTCGACCTGGGTACCCAGGTCGACCAGGGGATCGACCTGCCCAGTCGACCTGGTCAGGTCTTGGCTGGCCTGGTCGGGTTCGGGTCAAATTCCTGAGCTCTGGTGTGTCACTAGGGCTGATTTGTCACTTTCTGATAGGCTCCTCTTGATGTGTATGGTCTGGATTCACTCTATGATCATCTGATGGCTCAAATCAATCTGAAATTCTATAAATACAACCCAACACTCAACCTAAATTCACATAAACAAAATAGAACTAGAGCCGTCATGCTGCCGGGAAGAAACTAAGAGTAGCCGTCAGTTGGAGAAAGCTTAGAGACGAGCAAAACTAAAGTAAAAACAAGATTCAAACAACATTTATCTACCCAAAGGAAAGCATTGCAAATTCAGAACTCAGAATCCAGAATTCAAGTTCGTCGTTTGTTGTAAGTATAGTGATTTTTCCGATGGAATAAAATTAAGACTTAATTCGATGTAAAGTGGAAATGGAATTTTACTATTGTGTAACGACGATGCTAAATTCATATCTGTATATTGCAGTGATTGTATTGTGAATGGTATTGGGATGTTTGTGGTATAATTGATTTGATGTTGATCCTATTGTACATTTAGAATGAAAGCAACATCACATACAAGTATATGGTAAATGTTAGAATTTATACCTATATGTTTATACGCTTAACATAGGTTGTATACATTTTTCTAAGTCCAAGTTAAGACTTATATACACATGTTCTATGTTAAGACCATTATGCCTACATGATTAAATCCCATGTATATATTCTTATGTCCTTTTCAAGTTTTTAATTGGGTCCATGTCAAGTACTATTTAGTTTCACACGATTATTGCAAGTTTCATGTTATAAAAGGATACATGATTTGATCTAGTTCACACTTTGGGTTAATGTCAAAAATAGACATTTGTTTTATGGACAAGTAATAACTTTGTCACATGCTAGTTTGTGTTTGAAGTTATGCCTAGATAAAAATATGCTTAGGCTTATGTTTTATGCAAGTCTAAATTATGTCATTTCATGTGACACCTATTTAATTAGATTATTATTTGAATGCAAGCTCACATGACAAGTTGAAACCCATGATTTATGTTAATTAGATCGCAAATATTCATATGTTCCCCCCCCATTATGTTATTTAGAATATTTCATGTTCTTGGCTTTCCCTTCTATGTTTATAAGTTGGGCTGAAATATCTAGCCCAACATTCATTATAATCTTGCAAACGTACAAACGGGGGAATATCGTTGGGATTAAACATGAAAAATATATATGTTGGCATGTTTGGCACATGCCAATGATTGGTGTCATTTAAATGGTATGAATTGCCTTGCCTAAAAAGATAACGAACTTGGAAAATGGGCCATAACATTTACATATAACAAGTAAAAGAGACAAATATGTAAATTTAGAAATACGAATGTGCTTAACCCGAGGTTGGATTGAGTTGTGATGTAAACCTGCCCAGACCCGCCCGGCTGTCCAGTAATCACAACAATACCTATCCAATGTGGGAGGTTAAGGCATTAAGCCCAATAAGGACCCGAGGTTAGACTGAGTTGCGGTGTAAACCTGCCCGGAACCGACCGGCTGTCCAGTAACCGCAACTATACCTGTCTAATGTGCGTGGTCGGTGCTTTAATGAATAAATTAAAGCTAGAGTGAGGATGGTAGGGTTAAGTTAACTAAAACACTTAACCAATTCAAAATTTTAACTAAACTGATGGGTGGGGTTAGGTTAACACAGACACTTATTCACTTAACATGTTTGACTAGAAAACCCTAGTAACGGGGACCCGTTTCAACAATAACCCAATTAGGTATCATGGTAACCTGAAACTAGGCAGGGTGGGGCACGATTACTGGGCTGATTGTTAGTGGTCAAAAGCAACGGCGGTTGGTGCAGCAGTGTGGGTTCTAACGGAGTGCGGGCGTGTACACACTTCGGAGCAGACAAAACAGGGCACTGGGCACCAGTAGTATACACTATGCATTCTAGAATTGTGTCGGGCCGCCACCATGGGACTTGATACACCCCATGGTGGGACTAGCGTAGGTATCTACAGTAATTGGGGGCCGTATGACACATATGATTTTGCGAGTAGGAGCCAATCTTTAGAAAGGGGATCACTTCACCCCGACCACGAGGCGCCAATCGGAATAAATACAAGTAGGTGTAGAGATATAGTGTGCGGTGCGATAGTATATTCGGTCCAAAATTGCTTTATCTTAGTTTATGATACTTTCCTGTTTCCAGTTTATACCTATCATGCCCTTTTTCTTATTCTCATACTGTAGAGTCACTAGACTTACCAGGCTTTATGTCTGACTCTATTTTTCTTTCGTCTTCTTTTCTTTCGTTCCCCTCCCCCCTCCCAGGTCCACAGGGAGGAAACAACCCAGCTTAGTCAGACTCTTTGCAAGCTTCAAGATAGTATATGTATGGTTTGGACTCAGTTTCCTTGGCTATGGCTTTTGGACATGTTCTATAAGGATTTATGCAGCTTTAATTATGTTTTTTTGCTTCTTTATTTAGTAATCAAGACAAAAATGATGATGTAATGTTTTGGAAATTATTGTGAGACAAAGATGGAAATGTTTTGTATAAACACATATTTATGAAATGAAAGTCTGTTTGTTTTCCGCTGCTTATATATATGTGTTTATATCTATCTTGTGTTTTATCTGTGACTTTTACTTATAAATCTCCACTGAAGTTAAGGCATTCCCTTTGTGAGTGACCTTAATGGAGGTGGGGTGTTTCACTTGGTATCAGAGCATAGGTTTACCAGATTAGATAAAGTTTTTTGAAACTATTTTCAAAAAGATGTTTAAAGAAGCATTTTTCTTTCAAGAAAAAGCGTTGTTTTTTTAAAAGGCATAATTCCCGAAAGCCGTATGCATTATCTCTTTATCCATTTGTCTTGAATCCTCCCTTTTTGTTTCAGCATGTCTGGAGATCTTAACCTTCCAGAAGGAGTACCGATACATGGCTGGTTCCGAAGGTACCTAAAGGCTAGGGCCAATGGTGCGGGCCCAACAGACATTCCTCCTCCCACAGTGGCAGCGGTTCCTCCTCCTCCTCCTCGTGGAAATACTTTCGCTAAGACATGTAGAGACTTCAAGGCTATGGGTGGAAAGGACTTTTATGGAACTGAATCCTTTGTGGTAGCAAGGAACTGGCTGAAGGAGACCGAAGATTTGTTCGTCATCTTCGAAGTTGACGACAGGCAAAAGATACAGCTAGTAGTGTGGTTGGTTAAAGATGAAGCTTCTTATTGGTGGAAAGTTACTCATGCTGAGAGGCCAGTGGAAACTTGGGAAGATTTCAGGATGAGGTTTGAGATGAAATTCCTCTCCCAAGCTGAAAGAAGCCTGCAGATAGAGAAGTTCCTAACTCTTAAACAAGGAAGTATGACGATCAAGGAGTACGTCAATCAGTTTAATCAACTGGCCAGATTTGGGCTGGATTTAGTAAACACCCAACACAAGAAGGCCCTTCGCTTCGTCAAAGGTCTGAATGAGCCTCGACACAGCCTTGCTATGACCCATATACCCATGGGAGCAACTTATGAAAGCTTGGTGGACATGGCGCTGCTACACGAGGAAGATAAAGGCAAGAAAGAGGCAAAGGTGGAAGTGCCTCAGGAAAAGAAATAGGGTTTGCAAGCTAAGAAAACAGACTTCAAGAAGGGCGGGAAGAACAGCAAATCCCGTGAAAAGAGAAGGTGTAATTTCTGTGGCATTATTGGACATATAGCGAAAGACTGCAGAAAGAAGAAGGCGAAGATTAATGGTGGTTGTTTCCATTGCGGCGAGACTGGACACATGGCTAAGGACCGCCCAAAGAAGCGGGGGCAGGGACAAAAGACTGGATCCACTTCAGGGGGATAGGTTCACGCACTGGTGGCAGCTCCGCAGGAACGAGGTAGAAATAGAAAGCTTAGTTTATCTCTATGATCATCCAGTTCGTTCTCTCTTTGATTCTGGCGCATCACAGTCCTTTATTTCATCTGCTTTAGTAGAATCTCTGCACCTAGACGCTAGTATGGTAGAAGATCCCTTGGTTGTTTCAAATCCAATTGGAGGCTCAGCTTATTTGTCAATGGTTTGTTTGGATTTGAAAATCTCTATTCTAAGTGTTGAGTTTAGATGTAGTGCCTTTGTTTTGGGTTTCTCGGGATATGGATTGATCTTAGGCATGGACTGGTTATCCAGTAATGGTGCCATTCTTGATTGTGAGAAGAGAGTGGTTAGACTCTTGACTCGGCTCGGTAACACTCTAGAAATCTCTTGTAATCCCTTGAATGCTATTATGCTTAGTTATCTAGAGTCGCTTGATGCTTCTGTTGAGAATTGGCAGTCGGCTAGAGTGGTCCGTGAATACCTGGATGTCTTTGAAGAGGTGAAGGCTTACCTCCGAGGAGGGAAATAGACTTCCGCATATATCTTGTTGATAATGCAAAGCGCGTAGCTTTACCTGTTAGACACATGGCTCCAAAAGAAAGAAAGTAGCTCAGTAAGCAAGTTAAGGAGCTTCTCAAGAAGGGGTTTATAAGGCAGACTATCTCGGAATGGGGTGCTCCAGTGGTGTTCGCCACCAAAGCAGATGGCTCACTACGTCTTTGTGTGGACTATAGGGAGCTAGACAAATTGACTAAGAAGAATAGACACCCGCTTCCCAGAATAGACGATTTGTTTGATCAGCTTGTAGGTGCGTCGGTTTTCTCCCAACTTGATCTGACTAAGATAGCAGCTGTGGACCCCGCGAAAGTAGTGGCGGTGCAAGATTGGAAGGCACCAAGAAATGCAACCGAAGTCCGAAGCTTTCTCGGGCTAGCAGGTTTTTACCGAAAGTTCATTAGAGATTCGCGAAAATCTCAGCTCCACTCACAAGGCTAACAAAGAAGAATCTAGCGTTCGTCTGGGATTTAGATTGTGATATTGCTTTCCAACACTTGAAAAGGGCTCTCACAACAGCCCCAGTTCTTACATTGCCAGATGGAAGCAAAATGTTCACAGTATACACAGATGCATGCGGAACAGGACTAGGCGCTGTTCCAATGCAAGAAGGGAAGGTAGTGGCTTATAGTGGAAGACAGTTGAAAGTACATGAGAAAAACTACCCGACCCATGACCTAGAATTGGCAGCCATTGTTTTTGCGCTTAAGTCTTGGCGCTATTATCTTCTAGGTGAGAAATTTGAACTGTATATTGACCACAAATCGTTGAAATACCAATTCTCACAGAAAGATCTCAACTTGAGGCAGCAAAGGTGGATGGAATTTCTTGCCTCGTACGATTTTGAGATTTCCCACACACCTGGCAAGGGCAATGCAGTAGCAGACGCCTTAAGCAGAAAGAAGCTAACCTTAAGCCCCCTCTTCGTGGAAAGGCAAAGCTTGGAGTTCATAGTAAGCTTTAACTTCAGACCCTCCATTGACTTTGTATCCGGCCTGCTAGCAACATTAGAAGTGTGACCAACTCTATTAGACTCAGTTGGGGCCGCACAATGCAAAGACCCTCAGCTTGTTGATGTGATTGATAAGCTAATTAGGGGTGAAACTTCCAGTCACTTCAATAGGTACTCCATCGATGATAAGGGTTGGCTGAGGCGAGATGGAAGATTATGCATCCCACAAGCAAGGGATTTGGTAAAGATTGTTCTCGAGGAAGCACACCATTCCAAGATGACAATACACCCAGGTGGAGACAAGATGTACAAAGATGTATAGAGAGTTTTCTTTTGGAACGACATGAAGAAGGACGTGGCAGATTTCGTTTCTAAGTGCATGATATGCCAACAGGTAAAGGCGGAACAAAAGAAGCCTGGAGGACTGCTTCATCCTCTAGAAGTCCCACAATGGAAGTGGGATGGCATTTCAATGGACTTCATTGATGGGTTGTCTAGGTCAAGAAGGGGCAATACTAGCATTTGGGTAATAGTGGACAAACTCACAAAAAGTGCCCACTTTATAATAAGTAGAAGGACTGCCTCATCTCTAGCATCTCTTTATCTCAAGGAAATAGTTCGACTATGGAATACCCTCCAGCATAGTGAGTGCCCGAGATCCTATTTTTATGAGCGAGTTTTGGCGGAGTCTGCAAGAAGCTGTAGGCACACGATTATGCTTGAGCACGGCCTATCACCCCCAAACTGATGGTTAGATGGAAAGGGTGAACAAAGTATTAGAAGATCTTTTGAGACGGTGCGTTCTTGACATTGGAGGGACATGGGAGGATCATCTTCCCTTAGTGGAATTCGCCTACAACAACAACTACCAAGCCACCATCGGCATGGCGCCCTTCGAAGCTTTGTATGGAAGACCGTGCCAATCACCAACTTGTTGGTGGGAGTCTATAGACAAGATTATAATTGGGCCAGACATGATTAGAGAGACTTCAGAAAAAGTGGACTTGATACAAAGGAGAATGAAGACCGCCCAAGATAGACAGAAATCCTACGCAGACAAAAGAAGGACCGACCTTGAGTTTGAGGTTGACAGGGTTTTCCTTAAGGTATCTCCTTTAAGGAATGTCGTTCGCTTTGGATCTGCAGGAAAGCTAGCACCAAGATTTGTAGGACCATTCCCTATCATCGAGAAGATAGGGAAGATGGCTTATAGAGTAGAGCTGCCCGAAAGGTTGGTTGGAATTCACAATGTCTTTCACGTTTCTCATCTCCGTAAATGTTTACATGAGTCTGCGGAAGTGGTGGAGCCAAGCATTCTAGAAGAAGTTGAAATAGAACGAGAAACAACCGTGAAGAGAGTTCCAACTCGAATCGTAGGAACTGAAATCAAAAAGCTACGCAGCCGTGAAGTCAAGCTTGTTAAAGTCCAATGGAGCGATGCCGAAGAAGATACGACGTGGAAAACTGAGGACAAAATACGCGCGGCTTACCCTTTTCTTTTTGAGGGTACATCTTTGATCTCTCTTTTTCCTTAAGTTATGCTTGTATCTATCATTTTAGGTATATCCCCTCGGTCTTACCCTTTATCCTTAGGTAGAAACCCATTTGGATGTAAATATGTAGTTGATACATGTTATGGTTGATGGCTGCAAGTGGTTGCTAGTGGTTGCTCGTGGATGCATATACACACACCCTAGGTATTAGATCAACTCAGTCACTTCCATATTGCATACGCATATATGTATTTATATTTGTATGTGGTTGAAACTTGATATGTTGTCATATGGATGTCGCATTTGTATGAATGATTGCACATTCATGTAGAATTATGAGTAGGGAAAATTTTGCATACATAATGGATTCATGACACTTACATGATTTGCATTAAGGAGGTCAACTGAATTAGTAGACCGCCTAATTTTTGCATTAGATAAGGACATATACACACACTATGCATATGATCATGAAGCATTAGAAGTCTTTTAAGGACAATGGATGCCTGTGTTTGTTGGTTGAGTGGATGGACGATTGGATGTTAGGATATACGTTCTCCCAGACTTGAAGATTTCGGGGACGAAATCCTTTAAGGAGGGGAGAATGTAACACCCCGAATTTTCTGTTAACATTAAATTAACAAACTAAAGTATACTTAATTCAAAATGAAAGAATTAAGGGAAACGGGTTACGCCATTGCGTTTGTCTCGGAATTCTGCTCGAGATAGAGTCCGAGATTGTATAAATCGGACTCCGTATGAAGGAGTTATGACCTTCCGAAGTTTCAGAATTCAATTTAAATTTCAAACAGTTCAAAATCCCGTCCAAAATTCCAAAAACAGACCCAAATTGGGCTGGGCGGAAAAATTCCCGCCCAGGAACCATGTCGACCTGGGGGTTGACCTGGGTACAGAGGTCGACCAGGGGGTCGACCTGGGGGTCGACCTGCCCACTCGACCTGGTTAGGTCTTGGTTGGCCTGGTCGGGTTCTGGTCGAATTCCTGAGCTCTGATGTGTCACTAGGGCTGATTTGTCACTTTCTACTTGCCTCCTCTTGGTGTGTATGGTCTAGATTCACTCTATGATCATCTGACGGCTCAAATCAATCTGAAATTATATAAATACAACCCAACACTCAACCTAAATTGACAAAAAAAAATAGAACTAGCATGCTGCCGGGAAGAAACTAAGAGTAGCCGTCAGTTGGAGAAAACTTAGAGACGAGCAAAAATAAAGTAAAAACAAGATTCAAACAACGTTTATCTACCCAAAGGAAAGCATTGCAAATTCAGAACACAGAATCCAGAATTCAAGTTCGTCGTTTGTTGTAAGTATAGTGATTTTTCTGATGGGAATAAAATTAAGACTTGATTCGATGTAAAGTGGAAATGGAATTTTACTATTGTGTAACAACGATGCTAAATTCATATCTGTGTATTGCAATGATTGTATTGTGAATGGTATTGGGATGTTTGTGGTATACTTGATTTGATGTTGATCCTATAGTACATTTAGAATGAAAGCAACATCACATACAAGTATATGGTTAATGTTAGAATTTATACCTATATGTTTATATGCTTAACATAGGTTGTATACATTTTTCTAAGTCCAAGTTAAGACTTATATACACATGTTCTATGTTAAGACCATTATGCCTACATGATTAAATCCCATGTATATGTTCTTATGTCCTTTGCAAGTTTGTAATTGGGTCCATGCCAAGTACTATTTAGTTTCACATGGTTATTGCAAGTTTCATGTTATAAAAGGATACATGATTTGATCTAGTTCACGCTTTGGGTTAATGTCAAAAATAGACATTTGTTTTATGGACATGTAATAACTTTGTCACATGCTAGTTTGTTTTTGAAGTTATGCCTAGATAAAAATATGTTTAGGATTATGTTTTATGCAAGTCTAAATTATGCCATTTCATGTGACACCTATTTAATTAGATTACTATTTGAATGCCAGTTCACATGACAAGTTGAAACCCATGATTTATGTTAATTAGATCGCAAAGTTGCAAGTCATATGTTACACACCCTTTATGTTATTTAGAATATTTCATGTTCTTGGCTTTTCCATTTATGTTTATAAGTTGGGCTGAAATATCCAGCCCAACATTCATTATAATCTTTCGAACGTACAAACGGGGGAATATCGTTGGGATTTAACATGAAAAATATATATGTTGGCATGTTTGGCACATGGCAATGATTGGTGACATTTAAATGGTTTGAATTGCCTTGCCTAAAAAGATAATGAACTTGGAAAATGGGCCATAACATTTACATATAACAAGTAAAAGAGACAAATATGTAAATTTAGAAAATACGAATATGCTTAACCCGAGGTTGGATTGAGTTGTGATGTAAACCTGCCCGGACCCGCCCGGCTGTCCAGTAATCACAACAATACCTATCCAATGTGGGAGGTTAAGGCGACCCGAGGTTAGACTGAGTTGCGGTGTAAACCTGCCCGGAACCGACCGGCTGTCCAGTAACCGCAACAATACCTGTCTAATGTGAGTGGTCGGTGCTTTAATGAATAAATTAAAGCTAGAGTGAGGATGGTAGGGTTAAGTTAACTAAAACACTTAACCAATTCAACATGTTAACTAAACTGATGGGCGAGGTTAGGTTAATACAGACACTTAACCACTTAACATGTTTGACTAGAAAACCCTAGTAATGGGGACCCGTTTCAACAGTAACCCAATTAGGTATCATGGTACCCTGAAACTAGGCAGGGTGGGCACGATTACTGGGCTGATTGTAAGCGATCAAAATGGCGGTTGGTGCATCAGTGTGGGTTCTAACGGAGTGCGGGCGTGCACACACTTCAGAGCAGACAAACAGGGCACTGCGCACCAGTAGTATACACTATGCATTCTAGAATTGTGTCGGGCCGCCACCATGGGACTTGATACACACCACAGTGGGACCAGCATAGGTATCTGCAATCATTGGGGGCCATATGACACATATGATTTTGCGAGTCGGAGCCGATCTTTAGAAAGGGGATCACTTCACCCCGACCACGGGGCGCCAATCGGAATAAATACAAGTAGGTGTAGAGATATAGTGTGGGGGTGCGATAGTATATTCGGTCCAAAACTGCTTTATCTTAGTTTATGATACTTTCCTGTTTCCAGTTTAAACCTATCATGCCCTTTTTCTTATTCTTATACCGAAGAGTCACTAGACTAACCAGGCTTTATGTCTGACTCTATTTTTCTTTCGTCTTCTTTTATTTCGTCCCCCCCCCCAGGTCCACAGGGAGGAAACAACCCAGCTTAGTCAGACTCTTTGCAAGCTTCAAGATAGTAGATGTATGGTTTGGACTTGCTTTCCTTGGCTATGGCTTTTGGACACGTTCTATGGGGATTTATGCAGCTTTAATTATGTTTTTATGCTTCTTTATTTAATAATCAAGACAGAAATAATGATGTAATATGTTGGAAATTATTGTGAGACAAAGATGGAAATGTTTTGTATGAACACGTATTTATGAAATGAAAGTCTGTTTGTTTTCCGCTGCTTATATATATGTGTTTTTATCTGTCTTGTGTTTTATCTGTGACTTTTACTTATAAACCTTCACCAAAGGTAAGGCATTCCCTTTGTGAGTGACCTTCAAACACCTAATCCTATGAAGCCCTAACATGTTGATCCTGTCTTTCACCCATTACTCGACTACCTCCGTTTGTCATACTTCTTTGTCATCGTTGCCAAAGATTATCACTAATGCCAAGATAAAGGGGTAGCCATCCTGACTACAAATGTTTCAATCCGAGACAGATCTATTTAGGTTGAAACCCTAATTCTCCAATTTTAATCTGCTAACCATCCCAATTACCATCGTTCATCCCTTGACATACCTACCTCCTGATCAAATTGTACCACCCAGGCCTTCCCATTTTGATTTAACCCCAAAATTTTGGAAAATCCTAGTTGAATTCGAGGATTTTTCCTTGTTAATCTCATGATTCTAGGTGCACATTACATTGACGACTTAAAAAAGTTGTATACTCATGATTAAGATTTAGGACTATGAGGCTCGGTGATATTAGGACTTGGTAGGATTTAAACGATTGGCTTTGGACTTGAACTTAGGCACATTAATGGACAAATCTGAAACACGGAGTATGCGTCTAAACGAGCATATATAACTATCGAGAATAAATGGGACTCATGAACATGAATTGACATCCAAATGAATGTATATGATTCTTAAGATTGAAGATGAACATTTAAACTGAATTGATCTATTTCGGTGATTTAACAAAGTCCGGTTTTCCAAATTGAACATTATCAAGTCCAAGCATATTTATAGTTTAACCGTCACTTTGTATTGAATTTGACCCAATAGTTATGAAAAGAAAAGCTTTCCATGTGGCTTTGGGCAAATAATCCATTATCAATCTAAAGCAATAATGGGTGAATTCAAAAAGAAAGAAAAGGAAATGATACGGGTCATTTCTGTGATATAATTCAGTTGTCTACATAACATGATTCACTTGGATAGTTCAAGACTTATTGGACTTCGATTATGTTGCTGACACACTACACTTTCTCTAGTTATCTTTTGGAATTCAATTAGCCAACACACCTTGATTTCTTGAATTTTAAAAGTTTATCACTTTGGAATAAATACACACATGATCTCTTTGAACACAAGTCTTATTGTGTAAAATGATTTCTTGACATTATTCATAATTCATGTAACACCCTGAATTATTAGTAACAAAAGTAATCAAAATAATTAAAGGAATAATCAACAATGGGAAAAGGACATTTTCTAAATCATAATTTGGCTATAAAGTGTGTACCGTTGCGTCCGTAGCAATTTTTTGATCAAATTGACTGAAAATTCATGACGGTTTTTAGGGTGGACCGACCACATCAAATATTCTAGCTTAAATAAAAGGAACTAGACCATACGTCTAGACTACTAAATATTACTATACTCCATGCAGGGAAACATATATGTCATTGACGAAACATAAATGATACCATCATGCAGGGTGGAAGATAACAACCATTACAGAATGACCTGAGGCAAGAGCCAGATTACATACTACAACCACTTACTTCTACTGCATAACAAGCCTGCACCACCACAGGGAAAATGACACTTGCATAAAGGCCCATAAATGATATAATCCAGAAACTCAATAGAATAAATGGAAACATGGATCCAACTGGTCATAAGCAAAACATTCCGTACTTAAACACTTGAGCAAAACTAAATATACAGAGACCAGGAAGAAGCTAGACAAAACCATATACAAAGCTTCACTAGAGGATTACCACGAAGAATTGCATAGCACCAATCTCAGCAAGAACATTACAGCCGTGATTAGACATGAACCTGACTTACCATATGAACTTCACTTTTAAACTACTCACCAAATTTAGCAAAAGAAGAGGCAACATAAGGAAATATGTCGAGAAGCTCAACCAATAGAACTTCATGACAAAAGCAATCGCCAAGGCTACATTAGCGCAAAGCTTGCCAATACCAACCAAAGATAGGTTGAAACCGCCATCCAAATAAAAATTTTCAAAAAGGAATTGACTTAGGTTGCAGGTTGAAGAACATTAGGTTGCAGGATGAAGAACATGGCAGACTAACAAAGAGAAGCACAAACTCATGACAAAGTAGACAACCATTGAGCAACCTCTTAGCACACACAACCCAAACTTATAGATTTAAAACAAAACACAAAAATCCACATACATTCCAATCAGACCAAACCTAGAAACACTAGATATGAGTAAATTACTTGAGAACAACTACCACACCAAGCCAAGAAAGTGGATTCAACCAAAAAAATCCTCAACATTTGCTGATGAACAGTCACTTAAGACAATTAACCAGGATTTAAGAAGGAATCAAACAGAAACTAGAGGGGAAGTAAAGAAGGATCATCTACGAAGTAGACAGAAGACGGAAAACGGCAAATCGGTTTTAGATCTGAGCAGAGATAATCATAGGGGTTACATGTGGGAAAAAATAATAGATTGATGGTAAAGAGGAAAGAGAGGGTAGAGGGAAGTGCGGGAAGAGAATATGTATGGAAGAGTAAGAAGATGACGTAGAAGGTAGAGGCCAAAAAAACCATGCTCTTATCCCCACTAGTATCGAAATCGCGGAAGCTTTTGATTTTGAAATTTTTTTGGTAGGTCGACCAAGTTTTATTGATTTCCATAACACTTACTATTACAATAGATAATAATTACAACAAAAGTATTGGAGATTCAGATATAGTCGACCTACTAATTCGGTTTTTATAGTGGACCGTCCACTACAAATTATCTAGTTTATAGGCTTGGAGGTAGACAAAATATCTTAATTACAATTTGACCTTAAAATCCACGCAAGGAACAATGTGACATAGGGGATATCATAACAAAACATGCAACAACCCAAAGAGACATTACACATAAAGAACTATATTATGACACGAGGACTTAAGTACATATCTCACAATAGCAATACTCAGTAACTCCATAGTGCACAATATCAAAGAACAATGACTTGACATGGCAAAGGGCTCTAAACATCAGCAGCTGCACCAACCCAAATTACACAGTATATTTGACATGAAACAGCAAGATATATCTCAGCAGCAGCACAACAGAAAGTGGCGTTCAATTTTACAATTATCATACGACATTTTAGTTTATATGTCTTCTGTTTCATTTCAATCTATATGTTTAAATTAGTTTATACTATTTATATGTTTTGTACAATTCAAATTCTAATTTTGTTTCAATATATGGAGCTTTAATTTGATTTTTCTCTCTATTGCTTTTTTATTGTGAATATAACACAAACTTGATTTTTGAGTGCATACTATTTTTTTTGTTACTAATTACACTATATTGTTAAACTCAAAGTTTTAATAACTATTTTTATGTGCATTTTCTTAGCTATGTAGTTAAAGAAATACATTTTACTACTTTATATAGCATAGGTGATACATATAATGGATGTGTGCATATATATTAATCTCTCGAGTAAATGCTTTAGACTTCTATTTAGTTTCATAATACAAAATCCAACTCCTAAAAAAGACGTTGTATGTTATTTATGTATATATTATTTTTATTAAATGTAACTCCTATAAGAAAATTGTTGTGTTCTCAGACGCAACATTATATGAATCTCCATAAGAAGAAACAATAATTCATCCCCAAAAGAGATATTATATACAAATATTGCACTTTAGAAATAACGATAATAATCCATCTTCAAAGCAGATATTATATAGCAATACTACACTCTAGAAGGAAAGGTTTTATCTTTTACATCTAAATTTTAGCGCATCTATTTTCATTATTGTATTTAATACTTAATATAAATTTCAAAATTAGTTACAATATAAATCTTCGTCAAGGATATTTTATGCTTCCATCAAAGTAGCAACTGTATAATTTATATATAGAAAATTATATTATGTAATGATATGATATTACAATAGTAGTAAAATATCTTTGAAGAGAAATCTAACACTCCATAAGAAATGATAAGAAATTATCTACTAAAGAATTGATTTTAATATAATTTGTAATTTTGCTAAACCAAACAAATTTATAACACCTAAATTATGAAGATTGCTATGTAATTTAAATATGATTCAGATTCAAAATTGAAGCCTGATGAAATATGTACCATATGTTTCACTCTAGTTATACCAAATCCTTCGAACAGACAGAAATCAACTATCTTTAGAACAAATTGTTCTTTGTTCACGTGTCTAATTATATCATAAAGGTCATGTTCCTAGTTATTATTCATGAGAAATATTAAGTGCATAACAACATCTTGAAAAAATTCTCTAGATATGGTCCTAAAGAGATTGTCTATATGTTACATCATACTTTTCATGAAATCTATACATTCCATCATGAAGAGATATATATGTGCAACTAATACAGTTGCATATTTTGTGAAATTCCAAGTGTTCGGAAGATGCATTTATTTTTGTTAGTATATCTCGTTTATTAAGCTCTTCCGAAGTGATATGAATAATTATTTATAAGAAATTACAATTGTGTAATATGTTTTCTACGTAATTATAAATGTTGTTCGAAATTGATATTTGAGATATAATTGAGGAATAAAACTTAACATCTAAAAGTTATGTAAATAATTCATTTGAATTAGAAGTTAAATATGGTTCCAACCAAATATTTTGAGCATTATCTTGTAGTCTTAAAGGATTCACATTAATATCGATAATAAATAGAAATTAATAGTTTAGATCATCATGATATTTTGTTCTAAAATCACTAACTCATATGATAAAGGACTACAAACCTATTACATACACACGCATGCATACATACACACAAACATATATATACATATATGATATATGGACGCATGTATATATGCGTACATGTATATATTCAACTGTAACCTAAAGTTTTTTATAAGCTTATCTTACACATTATGCACAACTATCATTTAGTGATTTAAAAATAGTTCAGTCAACGTAAATTTTGAATGACCTAAAGTCATGAATGTATTCAAATGGTCTACATACTAAACAAATTCCACCAATTGGTTAGATCAGTGCATGAGAATAAATTTAAAAAACGAAATGTCAATTGTTTGCATCTTATCAACTGATAAAAGAATCATCTTCCTATAATTAATATATACCTATACATATATATATATATATATTAATATATATATATATATGTGAGTGTGGGTGTGTGGGCGTGCGTGTAGCAATACAACAATGAGTCAACATGGGAATCCAAAGAAAATTATTATTGGATGTGGTAATATTCATCAACATTAGAGGAGAGGACAAAAGTGATACAAGTTTATTTTGATTATCAATGTTAAATATTCGTTAATATATGTAACTGTGCAAATATTAAGTAACTTGAATAAATTATCAATAACATCCCCAGTAGATTTTCTCCAATATTGATCGAACCATCGAAGGATGAAAAGACGAAAAACACACCAGAAATGTTTTACAGAAGTTAATTCAAAATGATTTTAGATTAAGTAATAAAGATGATGAATAAATTGGGAGGGTACTCTTAAAGAAACACTTAAGGGTACTCGTGAAGAGACCCATGGCATGATTGTCAAATAACCTATAAGTGGGTTAGGTACCTGAAACAGGATAAATAAGGGAATCTTAATGAATCATATCTATAACTAACAAGAAGTTACCATCTATGATAAACTTATAAATAATAATGCGTTTATGTTTATAAATGGATTATAGAATCGAAATTAGAGAAAAACACATCTCATCTTCGTGAAATTCTTCTGAATAAAAAATGGACTTGTAGTGCATAAAATATAATTGCAAATATATATAAAGTGGAAAAGGACACTGAAATTACCGAAGCACATGTAGTGGCATCAACATTTTAAAAGCCCTAAGCAAGATTTTCCAGAAATAATTGAAGTAGTAAAAGTTTTTTAAAATACTTAGAATATCCAAAAAGTATGAATATTATTTAAATCATATTAAATGATGAAAATATGCTAGTTCCTAGAGAATATAAATTTCTTTCTGGTTTAATACAAAAAATAGTAATAGTTATAATATTGTTTTTAAGTATTATTGTAATAAAAAACTTAATATAATCCATGAGTAGTAGATTACTTTCTGTTGTTATATATTGTTGTAATAAAACTTTAAGATCTATTAAAGGTATAGTCATAATAGGCAAAATTTACTTGAAAACCAAATGAAAGCACATGATGTGTTTCTATGAAAGTAGCATAAGAAGTGCATAAAACGCAAATTTATATTCGAAAGAAGCAATCTATAAAAATTACTATAGAATTTTTTTTATATAAATGACGAAAATTCGAAAGAATAAAGTATAATTATTATATTTTGATTTTATCTTTTTCCAGTGCTTTACTAAGTTATGTTATAAATAGATCAAAGTCCATTTGGAGTTTAAACAAACTATTTTTCTATACTACAAGATAGTATAGTAGAGTAAGAATGTAGATTTAAAACATATATTTATATATAAAAGTGATATTAAAACTTAACATATAAAACCATAAATATAAATAACAATGTAAGAAAAACTAACAAATATAGTTTTAGATTTAAGGCTAAAACTTTGAAATTTGAAAACAATAATAAATCACAAAGATAACAAGGAGAAAAATATTTAAAAACGGGATATATTTAGAAATAAAAAATAAGTTATTTAAAATAGTTTTGGTTTTGAGGTTAACATTGTGTAGAGAAAAATTATAAAAAGAAACTTTTTAAAACCATTTTAAAGTAATTTCGTGAGCTTCTACTTAAAAGTATTTCATCATGTCAAGCCTTGATTCCCATCAGAACTGGACTTGGTCATGGGTTCCATCCCACTATAGGTTCCATCCTATTATAAAATTAAAAGTGGGTTCCATCCCATATAAAAATTGGAATAAAGAGTTCAGTGCTATTATAAAGTTTTAACAAAAATTCTAGACCCTATTGCTTACCTTGTGAAACATCCCGAACTTTCCCATGAAGGAAAGCCTTGATTGACTTTGAGAACAACACACATCGGGACACTAACAAAAGAACATTTCATTGCTTATTAGAACAATTTCATCAGAATACAAGAATATACAGAGTATAAATAAAAATTGCATATTTACCAAATATCAGGGGTTTACAAATTACAATGCAGCAGAAAATAATATAAAACACAGCTGAAAAGAATATACGGATATAGAGCTAAAACAGTTATTTAAAACTTTACTTTAAATCAGATATATTAAGGGACCACGCCGTATAACACGGAACGGGTTTCCTCCCAAGAATACCGGTTCATATAACAAAACACCGCAATGCTTTTTGGAAAAATGAAGCTATTATAAGACCTAGGTCCCATCAAACAATGCAACACAAGCTGGAGGATAGGGTTTTCCCTTATAATAGCCAAACATGCTTAGTACCTTTAAAACAAATCATTTGATACTATTATAAGTGTATAGTGTATAAAAGAACTTCAAATATAAATGTATCAATCCTATACGGCACGGGTACCATATATCATGTCGCCAATACTAGGCTCTACAATCAAAACCGCAAATGTCACGTATTGGGAGTTAGATTTCCATCTGTAAACCAAGACAAGGGATCGTCCTTACCGCTTCGAGACGCTCTATCCCGCCCCTCAGGCAAGTACTCTGTCAAGCCTTTGGATCGTTAGGGCCGGTCCACACGGAGTGGATTAAAATGCCTGAACAATGCGTTTTCGCGCCCTATGGGGCGTAAACTGGTCATCTCCCGACCAAACCATCGGCCCCAGAACGACTGATATAACCGAGGCGCCTCGCAATCCATCATCCACATAAGTAAAATGACAGGGCTAGTAAAACGCTGACACCACTCCTAGCTAGAAGGAAATGCATGCCCTCCCTGAGGTCCTCTCTCGGTTCTGGTTCACACTGGTGTGTGAGGCTCGTGAATTAACGCTACACAAAGCTACGCTATATTAAAGTCGTGCTTTAATCATCAACCACAAGACTTTGCTTTTCAACAGAAGCCTTGATCATTTGCATCTCAGCATGCTACACAGGCAATTCACGCTATGCAACCGATGTCTATCAATCACATAGAATGAAATCCGATGTCAGACACACGTCCAATATGAACGAAATCGGAGGCACCTTATTCCTCCCCCATATGTCCAATACAAGGGAGAGGCCCTCGCATATCCGTCGATCTTCAAGTACATCTGGATGATCACCACTTTTTACCTTGCCTTGGGTGTACATCCCAATCAAGACATCAGTAATCATCCAAACGATGTGAAGACCTCCAGTCTTCAACCACCGTATTCATCCTCGACATATCGACGAATCAGTTATTCAGAATGGGATAAACCCAGTCTTTTTGAATAAATCTCGTATATAATAAACAAGTGCTATAAAAACACAACATACGCCTCATTCCAATCCAAAATATTCCTTTATTCAAAAATTCTTATACTTTGGGAAAGGCTCCCGTTAATTTTATCAAAGATAAATTCTTTAAATTTATTCTTTAATCTTCCTTTGGATATCATTTCAATCTAATTAAAGATGCATTAAAACTCCACTTGGTTTTAATCTTCCCAAAAATCAATATTAACGATTGTTTAACTTGGGAAATCATATCCTATATTTAACTGGGTTAAAGAACCAATGTCATTTAAAACACGGTTCACGATAAACCCAAAATCACATTCCATTCCATCAGCTTTTAACCGTAAATTTGCAAGTGAACTATTCCCTAAGTATTAACCCCGAAGGCCGAAACCAACATCAGATCAATACCCAGGAAACCACTCAACTTAACTAATCTCCAGTTAGTTTCTGATTTTCTTAACTCCATTGGGTCTAAGAACAGTATTGTTAAAGATACCAATCACGACAACCTAAAATCTTATTCCTGTCTTTAACTGGGTTAAAGAACCAATGTCCTTTAAAACACGGTTCACGATAAACCCAAAATCACATTCCATTCCATCAGCCTTTAACCGCAAATTAGCAAGTGAACAATTCCATAAGTATTAACCCCGAAGGCCGAAACCAACATCAGATCAATACCCAGGAAACCATTCAACTTAACTAATCTCCAGTTAGTTTCTGATTTTCTTAACTCCATTGGGTCTAAGAATAGTATTATTAAAGATACCATTCACGACAACCCAAAATCTTATTCCTGTCTTTAACTGGGTTAAAGAACCAATGTCCTTTAAAACACGGTTCACGATAAACCCAAAATCACATTCCATTCCATCAGCCTTTAACCGGAAAATAGCAAGTGAACAATTCCCTAAGTATTAACCTCGAAGGCCGAAACCAACATCAGATCAATACCAAGGAAACCATTCAACTTAACTAATCTCCAGTTAGTTTCTGATTTTCTTGACTCCATTGGGTCTAAGAACAATATTATTAAAGATACCATTCACGACAACCCAAAATCTTGTTCCATTGTTAATCGGGTTGAAGATCAAGTGTTATTTAAAACAGCGTTCATGATAAACCCAAAGACCAATTTCAATTCAATTCCAATTAAATATTAATTAATTGGTATACTTCATTAAATCTAACTAAAAAGATTTAATCTTTTCTCAACTGGGTTCAAGAACAGTGTTAATGAAGACCATTCACAGCAAACCCAAAATCACATTTGATATTAAATATAAGGCTCTGAATATAAAATATATCGGCTTATATTCAATATCAAATTCTGGAATCAACAAATACCGTACTGGAATAACGATATATATATCTTCCAAATTCCTCCACAATATCCATATAATCACGAAATCCAATATCGAAATATTCCGAAGATAATTTCGATTCAAATCCATTCCAATTCGTATATTGGAAATTCCGGTTATTTTCAAAACCATTTAAAATCCAACCGTTAGATTTTAAATCTCTAATATTCGTTAGAAAGCTCTTTTCGATACGAACCCAATGGATCCAGTTTTAGGAGAATCTGACGGCCGGATCTCTTGTATTGTCCATTCGAAGTCAATGGTCGAAATTCGCAAACTGCCGCAGCACGGTGCGTTCTATTCAGGCCATTATATTATATTTATAATATATATAATATATATTTCATCGATTTCCATTTAAAACGTATTTTATAAATCGTTTTATATTTGTTTTCAAAACGATTTCAACTTCATATTCAATTTCAAATCAAAATTGAATATTCCATATCATCGATATATAAATGATAGTATTTTGAAAACATTAGATTTCAAAATCATTTCCTTTTCAATATTCATTATAGAAATGAATCAAATCGATATAAATATTGTTCACGTTAAAATGGCGTTAACCTAATCAACACGAATTTATGTATTTAAATATATTCGTGTCCATCCCAAATCGGACATCAAAATCATTTTTTGATCTTTTATTGAATATTATTTTAAAATATTCATTATTTTAAAATGTTCGTTATTTTAAAATATCTATTCTTTCTGAATTGGAATCAGACACAGTCAATTACCATATAATTTGATTTATATGGATTTCATACAACACATGTACACAACAACAATCAAACACATTCAACCATCATCCAGAGTGCATTCTAAACTGCATAAACATCAAATATAAATATTTAACGCTTATAACAGTCTTTCAACCCATCGGTTGACATACCACTAATTATTGGGATCAGTGTATGTCAAATATCATCCCAATACCCGTGTGCGGTTTCAAATAACAAATACTGATTAATATTTGTGCAGTTGGACGATGTGTAAAATTTATCGTCCTAAACTATATCAGATAAATGGGTGTACATAAACAAATCGTCCGATTTGTAAATGAATATTCAATTCTATTCATATACACATTAAAAATTATATTTTTAACTATAAAATATTTTATTCCATTCCACAACACAAAATCAATTTTCACAACACAATCAATCAAACAAACAAGTCATCCATGGTCTGTGGACGACGGGTGTCGGGTGCTGCTAAGCACCGTCTGCATCCTAGCATATATTTTAACTAGAAAATAAAAATAAAAGTGAGGAGTTCTCACCTTTGGGTTCCACTCCTCCATTATCTATTTCTGAACGGTTCGGATATGCCCAAAATTCCAATGCGACCTTTTCCTGCTGTTCATATATAAAAATCACATTCTTATCGCTTCATTCCAATAAATAAAAATCATATTTTTATTTCTACTTCATATATTTTTACAACGCTTCTTCCTATATAGAAATTATATTTTTATATTTCTACCTCTTATATAAAGATCGAATTTTTATTTCGCATCGAATTTTTATCTTAATGATATCCATATAAAGATCGTATCTTTATCATAATGATAACATTATAAAAATCGTATTTTTATTTATAAAAATCTCATTTTTATGATTCTTCCTACAAGATAAAATTATATTTTTATCGCCATTCTACATATCTAAAAATCGAATCTTTATTTTATTACATACATATGATAAAATTTATATTTTTATCTAACTAAAAATAATATTTTCATAACGTTATTCATATTATAAAAATCATATTTTTATTATCCCTATAATATAAAAATAATATTTTTATTCTCTATATAAATAAAAATCATAATTTTATTATCTCTATAATATAAAATTCATATTTTTATCCAATCGATGTTCACGTATATAAAAATCAATTTTTTTTATTCTTTTCAAAATCAAATCTTTTCATAACATAGAAATCATTTCTTTTCTATAATAAAGATCATTTCTTTTCTATGCTTTTCAAATAATAATTCAGTTTTTTTTAAAAAACAATACATATACATGAATTAAAACTGAAAATCAAAGGGAATGTAAATAAATAAGGACTCACTTTTTTTTCCGCTAGGTGGAGGAGAGGGGGAGGCAGCGCTGCTGCGCCGTGGTAGTGGGGTCCTGCACGAGGGCGGTGGCGGCTAGTCGGAGTGTGGGGCCAAGTGGTGCTCAGGTGCGGTTTCCGTGGGTCTGGGGTGTTGTGGGCTCGGGGTTCGCGAATGGGCGTGGGGGGAGAGAGAGGAGGCTAGAGGGGAAGGATCGGAGAAAGGGGAGGGCGTGCCATCGACCGGCGGCGGGCTGGGTGAGGGCGGCGACCCCTAGGGCTGGCAGCGGGATTTTGTTTTCACCCTTTTTTTTTAAAACTGACGGAAAGAAGAGTGTGAGGGGGGAGAGAGAGAGCACGGGGTGTTGACCAATTATTATAATTTATTTTATTTTATACCCAAAAAGTAACTTTTCTTTCGAACCCACCGATTGTCGTC
The DNA here is from genome assembly GCA_030737875.1 of Allium sativum. Classification (NCBI taxonomy): domain Eukaryota; kingdom Viridiplantae; phylum Streptophyta; class Magnoliopsida; order Asparagales; family Amaryllidaceae; genus Allium; species Allium sativum. Next base: position 687,044,755 of record CM060919.1, read on the forward strand.
CCTAGCTAATTACCCCTATTCCGAACACAATGGGTCATGTTTCATAACCCAATTCGGCTGTTATGATCAGTTTCCGTCCAAATTGAAATAAAAATCAATGTATATTGAATTTGAACGCACATTTCGATTTACCGGGGCTACATACTAACTCTAAAAATTCCCAAAAAATATTTTCTAGCTTTATATTGACGATACAGTTCTAACAAAACTAATTTTGTCAAATTTGGAGACCGTTCGAAAAATGGCCATTTTCTGGTCGATCCAAATTGACTGAAATTGTTAAAACACATTTTACTTCGCCATGCACATATATTAATCCCAAAAATCATGAATTTTGGAATCTAGAAATAATTTGACATCCCGGATCCAACAAAAGTGGTTTCGTTGAAGACGGGGGTCGCTTGTAAAATTTCCATTTTTAAGGGCCAAAATTTGGTATCGGCCATTTTGAAATTTCAGCTGGGCATAACTTTTTATCCCCGCTGTGAAATTTTTATTTTTCGGATTCGTTGGAAAGATATTCTCAAATAGATTCTAATATTTTTGGTTTCGCTAAAATCCGGTATATTTTAAATCCTGCAAATTCATTTGAAATTTGAAATTGAATTTTCGAATTACCGCGCCATTTTCAATTCCTTTTATAATTAAAAATAAATATTTATATTCTAACGACGATTCAAATAAATATATACATTCTAATTCTATTCAAAATAAATTTCTCGTCGTTATTATTCAAAATAATTCATTTTAAATATTCAAAATTCATTAAAATTGCCTAAATTAAAAAATTTAAATTGGTTTAGATTCTCTGGGTTGTTACACCTTGATATCTTGAATTCTTGATACTCATGAGTATCCAGTCTTTAGTTCTTGATCTTCGTAATCTTCAATCTCGAATCTTGATATTGTACAGTCTTCATTCTCGATAACTCTCTATAAATGTCGTGTATATACACACACACACACACACACACTATACCATATATGCTAATTAAGCTGTGTTTTTAGCCGTATCTAAAGCTCTTAAACAAGGCAAAAAGTCGTATCAAAAAACGGCGTGTTAAACTTTTAGACATGGCTACATATCGTATCTCACTAGTGATAACATACGGCTACTAACCGTATCTAATTCATATTCAGACATGGCCTTTAAACGTATCTAATTATATCTGTGTGTGCACATATTTATATACGTGCATATATACATACATATATATATATATAAAAAAACAGAAACTGTAGAACATATTTTTCATAATACAGCATATATACCACAATTTATACACAAGAATAACACAATATATATATATTTATATACATATACATATACATATATATATATACACACTCAAAGCATTACAAAATTTTTCATAACATGAACACAATGTCTAATATACAAACATATACAAAGGAAACTATAAAAGATTTTCATAACAGTACGAACTAGCAAAAAAGGTAAAGACATATGATCATCCTGATATAACTCCAGTCGAGGCCGGGAAGACTGAGCGTACGTGTTGATCATGCCGATGAAATCCATGTGTTTACTATAAATCAAAGCAGTATGAGAATAAGCTAGCTGAAGCTGATAAAGTTTTATAACAACATGAATATTTATATATATATATATACACACAGTTTAAAACAAAAGCTTAAAAGGACAACTTGATGATTGGCATTAAAACTGAATCATGATAGCCAGCCTGAGTTCCAGCAGCACAAAAGCACCAAAATCTACAGGAAAAAGAAGTAATTTTATGCCTGATTGCACACAAAATATCGTGTCTTTATGTTCGTACTGATAATAGTGAAGGGCATATCGTATCTTTGTGTTCGTTTATGCATATTTGTCAATTATATGTATAACATATTTATGTAATGCTACTGACATTATTTCATGAACTTGTAACCTACGTACCAGCATCTCACAAGCTTTGACTTCTAACATCGTATATAGCCGATGCACCTCCCCACTTTTTCTGTTTTCTCCAACAGGACTGCATATAAATTCATGAAACAAGTTACAAATACTTCACTGGACAGGAGATCGACATTGTAACTCAGTAAAGCATACAGAAATGAGCTAAAATGGAACTTGTTTAATGACACACACACACACACACAGATATATATATATGATATGTGGACTGAAATGTCTTCAGTTATTATGTATTGACTGAGTTTAAGTCAAATTACACCAGGTATATGTCTCAGCTAGTACACTGTAACAAGTCAGTACATTGTAACAGTGTAAAATAATATATACCTGCTCCAACGGCTAAAGATATCGAACCATCATCTTCGGATGACACACATACTCGACTTTCTGATTAAGAATTTACTGGGTGATCCACCAGGTGGCTGCATTTTAGCTCACGTGTAGGGTCATTAATCCATGCTAATTAGTTTCATTCAAATGTCGCTTTACTTAACCTTTGGAAAAAACTACTTTCACTTGCAACTTTCAGTTTCTTTGAAGCAGACTGTGTAGTGCAAGGTAACTTACACTACAGTCTCTGCTACAAAGTTGGGGAAAGTTGCTAGTGAAAGCAGTATTTTACTAAGGTTAAGTGCCGCAACATCCGTCATTTGGATGAAGCTAATTAGCATGGATACCCAACCCTACGTGTGAGCTAAAATGCATCCACCTGGTGGATCGCCTAGTAAAGTATTAACCATAAAATCTAGTAATCATCCATCTACCAAAATTTTCAACAAATCTGTTAAAATATTTTCAGTACATTTGTTATCTCTCAAAATAGAGTAAACTTGTTATAAGACAACCCTATTTAAATTTCAAACATAAGGCAAACAAACAGTCAAATGACGATGAAATCATGGTTAAATATTGAACTATAGAATTATCCATTTGCTCAGTTTAAGAAATGGATGAATTTTAGTTGCTAAATAGTCAAACTATAAATCAATGACAACTTTTGCATGAATGTGGTTACTACATTTCGTATTTAGAGTGGCAAGCGATCTAAAGAACATATCAACAAACCTGTTAAACTCATTGTTATTTCTTTGTTTCATAGATATATATACCGCAATCTAAAATTATACCATACATGTTTCAATTCAATTCAATTGAAATAGCCAATATACTAACAACCAGCTAATACACTAGTACCATACATTTCTGATTCCAGGGTATAACAACTAGCTAACACACTAATACATACCAATTCAATTGAAATAGCTAACACACTAAGACAAAGTAGCAATTGTCTTACACACAAATACTTCAACTTGTTTCCTTATCCCTACTATAAGGCATGCACAACACAATTCAATTGGAACAGCTAACACACTAACACAAAATAGCAATCAGCTAACACTTAAAGACTTCAACTTGTTCCCTAATCCCTACTATTAGGATTGTACAACATGATTTAATTGAAACAGCTAACAAACTAACAGAAAGTAAGGGTTAGCTGGCATGCAAAGACTTCAACTTGTTCCCTAATGTAACGACCAAACTTCCCCGATCTCCGAAGAGAAGAGAAAGGACGGATTGTCTGAGAACACGACAAATCAGTACACAAACATAAGAACATTTCATTGTTTATTACAACAATTTACATCAGAGTACACGAATATACAGAGTATGAACAAATAATATACACTTGATAAATATCAGAGATTTACAAATTACAGTGCAGCAGAAAAAAATACAAAACACAACTGAAAGAGATAAACGGATACAGAGCTTTCTGAATATCGTTTCAGCTGTAAATTAGGATCCTGTGAATATAAATCTGCAAAACCAAAACTACTAGCTGCCCGTGTGGAAAATAGGGGCACCCAGAGTTTAGGTTAAAAACAATAAACTCCAGGTCAGTCATGTGACTGGTGTGAGAACTAAAACAGTTATTTAAAACTATACTTTAAAAGAGAGTAAATCAAGGGACCATGCCGGATAACAAGAAACGAGTTTCCTCCCAAGAATACTAGTGCATAGAATAAACAATGCAATGCTTTTTGGAAAAATGAAGCTATTATAAGACCAAGGTCCCATCACATAATGCAACGCAAGCCGGAGGATAGGGTTTTCCCTTGTAATAGCCAAACATGCTTGGTACATTTAAAACAAATCATTTGATACTATTATAAGTGTATAGTGTCAAAACAACTTCAAATATAAATGTATCAATCATAGGCGGCATGGGTACCATCTATCATGTTGCCAACACTAGGCTCTACAATCAAAACGGAAATGTCACGTATTGGAAATTGGTTTTCCGTCATGAGTCAAGGCAAGGGATGTACCCCTAGCCCGCTTCGAGACACTCTAGCAAGTGCCTCAAGACTACACACTCTGGGTAGCCCTGGAATCCTGCAGTGTCGGTCCACTCAAAGTGCAAAAGTGGATTAGTTTGTACCTAAACACATGTTTCCTGGTCTATAGGACTTATCCATCGGCTCCGTAGAGACCGATATATCCGAGGCACCTCACAATTCAATAACCACATAGGTAAAAATATAACAATGTCACGGCGTGCAAAACCCTGACACCACCCATAGCTAGAAAGAAACGTCATGCACTCACTGCGTTCCCTTATCCCGTTTTTGACTCATACCAAAGTGTGAGGTCCGAGAATTAACGTGATACACAAAGCTATGCTATGTTAAAGCTGTGCTTTGATCATCAACCACAAGACTCTGCTTTTCAACAGAAGCCTTGATCATCTACATCTCAGCATGCCACACTGGCAATTCACGCCATGCAACTGATGCCTATCGATATATAACCTCTGAGCTCGTACGTCTCAGAGAAGGGCGTTAAACAGGAGAATAAATTCTCCGCCGCCAAACAGATATATATTTAACAGAAATCAATCAACACAGAATAAAATACAATGTCAGACACACATCCATTTACAAGTTCATTTTGGGTCTAAACGAAACTGGAGGCACCTTATTCCTCGTCCCGTATGTCCAATACAGGAGAGAGGTCCTCGCATATCCGGTCGATCTCCAAGTACGTCTGGACGACCACCACTTATTACCTTGTCTTGGGTGTACAGACCAATCAAGACATCAGCAACCATCCAAACGATGTGAAGACCTTCAGTCTTCAACCACCTCTTCATCGTCGACTTATCGTTGAATCAGTTATTCAGAATGGGTATAAACCCTGCCTTTCCGAATAACTCGCGTATATAATAAGTAAGTGCTATAAAAACACAACATACGCCTCATTCCAATTTAGAATATTCTTTTATTCCAATATTCACATCCTTAGGGATATGTTCCCATTAATTTTATCAAAGATAAATTCTTTAAAATTTATTCTCTTATCTTCCTTTGGATATCATTCAAACCATATTAAGGTTTTCCAAACTAGTTGGGATTAACTCCCCTTACCGAAGTAACCGTTTATTTAATTTCCCAATCCCCACCTATTCATCCCATGGAGCAAAACTAGTATTACCCCATAACTAACACCACGGTGTTATTGGTAAATTTAATTACATTTCATATTCAAATCTAATTAAAGATTTAACTATCTCTCGGAGCAAAACTGTTGATACTCCATTCTTGATCGTTTCCCAAATTTGATAATTTAAATTATCAATTCACATTCCAATCTAATTAAAGATTCATTAAAACTCCACTTAGTTTTAATCTTCCCAAAAATCAATATTAAGGAATATTTAACTCTGGAAACACAAACATGCCGCATCGACAATCTACCCCGTACTATTGATTTCTGCCTATATATAACCTCTGAGATCGTACGTCTCAGAGAAGGGTGTTAAGCAAGAGAATAAATTCTCCGCCACCAAACAAATATATATTTAGCAGAGATCAACCATACAGTTCGAAATACAATGACAGACATGTAATCCTAACTGTAACTGGGTTAAAGAACTAATGTCATTTAAAACACAGTTCACAATAAACCCAAATCACATTCCATTAATTATGGAATCTTCATGGAAAAACAAATCAATATATAATCGATATCATTTTTCGTATCCAACTAATAATATAAATGGAATAATGGCAAAGACTTTTAAATTCAATATGTATTAACAATCTTCCTCCATAGAAGTTCACTTCAATTACTATCAATCGAATTCCATTCAATACCAATTTAATATATTAAATTGGAAAACTTTACTTTGGAAAATTCCCATTAAATCTTAATAAAAAGATTTATAAATTCCAAATCCCATTTCACTGTAAATCGGGTGAAAGAACGAATGTCGTTAAAAACACAATTCACAATAAACCCAATTCACATTCCATTTTCAGTTCCAAATAAATGTTAATTAATTGGTAATTCTTCTTTAAATCTTAATTAAAAGATTTATTCTTTTCACACTGGGTTTAAGAACAGTGTTACTGAAAACCCCATCCCATCAGCCTCTAACCGTAAATTAGTAAGAGAACAATTCCCTAAATATTAATCCCGAAGGCCGAAACCAACATCAGATCAACACCCAGAAAACCATTCAAATTAGCTAATATCCGGTCAGTTTCTAATTTTCTTAACTCCATTGGGTTTAAGAACAGTATTATTAAAGATACTATTCATGACAAACCCAAAATCTCATTCCATTGTTAATCAGGTTAAAGAAAAAGTGTTATTTTGAAACACCGTTCACGACAAACCCACAATCCAATTTGATATTATATACAAGGCTCTGGATAAAAAATATATCGGCTTATATTCAATGCCAAATTCTGAAACCAACAAATATCGTGTTGGAATAAGGATATGTATATCTTCCAAATTCCTCCACAATGTCCATATATTCACGGAATCCAATATCGAAATATTCTGAAGATAATTTCGATTCAAATCCATTCCAATTCATATATTGGAAATTCTGGTTATTTTTAAGACCATTTCAAATTCAATTTATTTATTTAAAAATATTGGATTTATAATTCTAGTTCATAACTAGTCCATTTCGATAAAAATATATTTTTATCTTTTCAAGTCTGGAATTTTTCATCCCAATTCTTTCCAAATCATTTATTATGATTTTACACAAATTATTGATATTTTTAATAATTTTATCAAGGCCCGTACAGTCGATTTCCATAAACGGTCATCGAGCTGCACTTACAGCGACCTTTTCCAAATTTGGTTTGGACATAATTCCAAATCCAACCGTTAGATTTCAAATCTCTCATATTCATTGGAAATCTCTTTTCGATACGAACCAAAGGTTCGGTTTTAGGAGAATCCGATGGTCGGATTTCCCGTAATGTCCACATGAAGTCAATGGTCGAAATTCGCGAACTGCCGCAGCGCGGCGCGTTCTATTCAGGCCATTGAATATATATAATATATATATTATATATATTTCGTTTATTTCCATTAAAAACGTATTTTATAAATCATTTTAAATTCATTTTCAAAACGATTTCAACTTCATATTCAATTTCAAATCAAAATTTAATATTCCATATCATAGGTATATAAATGATAGTATTTTCAAAACATTAGACTTTGAAATCACTCCCTTTTTTATATTCATTATAAAAATAAATAAAATCGATATAAATATCGTTCACGCCAAAATGGCGTTAATCTAATCAACACGGCTTTATATATTTAAATATTTTCGTGTCCATCCCAAACCGGACATCAAAATCGGATTTTGATCTTTTGCTGAATATTATTTTAAAATATTCATTATTTTAATATATTCGTTATTTTAAAATATTCATTCTTTCTGAACTGGAATTAGACACAGTTAATTACTATATAATGTGATTTATACGGATTTCATACACACATGTACACAACAATAATCAAACACAGTCAACCATCATCCAGAGTGCATTACACAACTGCATAAGCGTTAAATACGAATAATCAACGCTTATAACAGCATGTCAACCAATCGATTGACATACAACTAAATATTAGGATTAGTGTATGTCCAATACCATCCCAATACCCGTATGGGGTTTTCAACCAACAAACACTGATTGTTATTTGTGCAGTTGGGCAATTTGTAAAATATATCATTCCAATCAATATCAGTCAAATGTGTGTACTTAAACAAATCGTTCGATTCGTAAATGCATATTTATTTTATTCATATACACATTAAAAATTATTATTTTAACTATAAAATATTTATTTTAACACACGGATATTTATTCAGTCCATTTCACGTCACAAACAATTTTCACAATACAATCAATCAAACAAGTCGTCCATGGTCCATGGACGATGGATGCTGGGTGCCGCTAAGCACCGTCTTCATCCTAGTATATATTTTAACTAGAAAATAAAATTAAAGTGAGAAGTTCTCACCTTGGGGATCCACTCCACCAATCTTAATTTCTGAACGGTCTGGATTCAGATTTGATTCCCGAAATTCCAACGCGATCCTTTCCACGCTGTTCATAGTAAAAATCATATCTTTACATCGCTATTATATAAATAAAAATCATATTTTTATTTCTACTTCATATATATATATAAATCAAATTTTTATCTCAAATCCATATACATAAAAATTGAATTTTTATTTCAAATCTATATGGATAAAAATCATAACTTTATACACTATTCATATAGATAAAAATCATAGTTTTATATTGCTACATCTATAAAGATCTCATCTTTATACTCGTAAAAATCTAATCTTTATATATTCAAAAATCCAATCTTTACACAATGAAAAATCTAATTTTTATTTACACAAAGATCTCATTTTTAGTTCGCCATCATACGTATAAAAATCATATTTTTAAACCAATGTTTCCTATATACAAATCTGATTTTTATACTAATGTTTCATATATAAAAATCTGATTTTTACTCTAATGTTTCATATATTAAAATCTGATTTTTACTCTAATGTTTCATGTATAAAAAGCTGATTTTTAAATCGTTATAATTAACCTTAATAATATAATTAACGAATTAATTTAAATTACCTTTGTAGGGGGTTTGGTGGTGGCGGCACGAGGTGGTACGAATTTGGGGTTTAGGGCGTGGGGAGCTTCGAGATCGGAGAGGAGAGAAGGGGTGGAGGAGGAGGGGAGGGCGGCGACTGGAAGGAGGTGGCACGCGGCGGTGGACGAATCCATGAACGGCGGCGACGGCTAAGGCACGAGCGTGTTTTTTAATAAACTGTCAGGTTTGACTGTATAGAGAGGGATGGGTGTAGGAGATATATATATTTAATTATTTTAATTTATAGAAAGTAACTTTTTCATCCTTGGACCGAATCGAACCCAACGACTATCGCCCCTAGCTAGTTACCCCCATTCCGAGCGAAATGGGATATGTTCCATAACCCAATTCGGCTGTTACGATCAATTTCCGCTAAATTTAATATATAAATCATTATATTTTAAATTCAAATGCACAATTTAATTTACTGAGGCCACATACTGACTCTAAAAATTCCAGAAAAATTATTTTTAGCTTCGTATTGATGATACGGGCCTAACAAAACTAATTTCGTCAAATTTGAAGACCGTTTGAAAAATGGCCATTTTCCAGTCGATTAAATTCAACTGAAATGACCAAACACGTTTAAATTCACCAAGCTCACATATTGATCTCAAAAATTATGAAAATTGGAATCAAGCAATAATTTGACATTCCGGATCCAAAAAAATGGTCTGGTCGAAAACGGAGGTCGTTTGCAAAATCTCCACTTTTAAGGGCTATATTTCCATAGCAACTATTCTGAATTTTCAATTGGACATAACTTTTTATTCCTGCTATGAAATTTCATTTTTTCGGATTCATTGGAAAGATATTCCCAAATAGATTCTAATATTTCTGGTTTCACTAAAATCTGGTTTGTTTTGAATCTTGTACATTCATTTGAAATTTGAAATCGAATTTTCAAACTACCGCGCCATTTTCAGTTCCCTTTTATAATTAAAATAAATATTTATATTCTAACTTCGATTTAAATAAATATATATACGTTCTGATTCTATTCAAAATAAATTTTTGGTCATTATTATTTAAAATAAATCATTTTAAATATTCAAAATTCATTAAAATTGCCAAAACAAAATTTTTAATTGGTTCTGATTTTTCGGGTTGTTACAATCTCCCCCCTTAAAATCTTTTCGTCCTCGAAAAGGAACGGAACTGAAAGTTGTTTTACTAATCAACTCAACTTTCAGTTTGGCGTTCATTCTTCAACTTTTCCGTTTCTAAGAATTTCTAGTTTTTCAAAAATTTGGCTAACACCCTAAATTTTTGGAAAAAATTCGCCATAACCTCCTTTGTATGGGGAGCACCGGGAAAATCCCCAAACCGCCACACAGGCCCTCTCATCTCAAAAACAAAAAGAAAAAGCCAATCGGCTCATAAAATCATCCAAAACGAATAAATTTGTAAACATGTACCTAATTGTCGGGCATACAATTGTATTCCTCTTCTCTAGCCTCCTTGCTTTGACCTGTTCAATGTATATACATGTAGGGCTGTTATGGTAATGGTAACCGTTACCAATACAAGAAAACCATTACCATACCGATACTATTGGTAAGCCAAAAATGAATATCGATAATTTACCGCTACCACTGGTAAAATGCTCATTAGTATACCGATAAACTGGTAAACCGTTGACTGGTAATGGTAAATTTACCAATACATAAAGCTATTAAAATATTAACACATTAAAATTTTGATAATTATAAAAAATAAATATTGTTTTTACTAATTCTAACTGCATTAATGTTTATATAAATATTTAAACTTATTTTAATTAGCATAAAAAATTTACTTAGCTTATCACAAGATATTTTTACAACAATATGATACAATAATTTTGTTAATCTTAAACTTTGAAGTTAATTAAGCCAAAAAGAATTACCATAATAAATAAATCTATAAGCATCTGCATAAAGTATGATAAACTTTCAAAAAACAAAGGTTGGAATCCATTAAAATAGCAAAAAAAAATTAATATGACTGGTAAATTTACCGTTACCACTGGTATTTACATTTCTTACCACTATTTTACTATTAACAATGGTAAAACTTACCGTTACCATACCAATAGCATTGGTATACCGATGCAGCTCGATATTTGGTTACCATTGGTTTGGAACTGGTATGGTAGTGGTAAATTTACCATTACCATAACAGCCCTATATACATGTATATGCATGCAATTGCAAACAATTTCAATTCAGAATATTTGATACAATTTGGCTAAATTAACCTTACATTCACATAATGGTTTAAAGGAATAATCACACAACACAACCATCAAACAATTAGTTGATTATCATTTCAAACACATATCTTTAATATATATATATATATATATTCAAAAATCATATTTTTGATTCCAAGTCACAACAATAAGCCCTATCTAGTTTGGTTCTCACACCAGTCAATTGGAAATATATAGAAATCCCACTTTTGAAACCCGAACATAAATGCTGATGATGCTCGAGCGATCATCAGAATCATATCTGAGCAATTAGAGTGTGATTCTATATCTATCCAGTATATTAAAACTTCGAATACACGTTTGCAACACACATATGTAAAATCTTTATATATTGGATTGTCCAAAGTTAATACAAATAAATGTTCAAATACATTGAATAAGGTTTAAATTTTCAAAACAATATTTGTTTTTAACTTTAATTTTAAAAACACTACTCTTCACATTCGTTCTAGGATACTACTGATCCCATCTCTTCTGAGTCATCCTTATTGGATATAACTAATCCAATCTCTGATGAATCCTTTCGTTCGGTTCTAATATGTCTTGTTCTCGAGCTATATAAACCAAAGCTTTGATACCACGTTGTAACGACCCAAACTTCCCCGATCTCCAAAGAGAAGAGAAAGGACGGATTGTCTGAGAACACAACAAATCCATACACAAACATAAGAACATTTCATTGCTTATTACAACAATTTACATCAGAGTACACGAATATACAGGGTATGAACAAATAATATACATTTGATAAATATCGTAGATTTACAAATTACAGTGCAGAGGAAAATAATACAAAACACAACTGAAAGAGATAAACGGATACAGAGCTTTCCGAATATCGTTCCAGCTGTAAATCAGGATCCTGAGAATATAAATATGCAAAACCAAAGCTACTAGCTGCCCGTGTGGAAAACATGGGCACCCAGAGTTTAGGTTAAAACCAATAAACTTCAGGTCAGTCATGTGACTGGTGTGAGAACTAAAACAATTATTTAAAACTTTACTTTAAAAGTGAGTAAATCAAGGGACCACGCCAGATAACACGGAACGGGTTTCCTCCCAAGAATATTAGTGCATAGAATAAACAACACAATGCTTTTTGGAAAAATGAAGCTATTATAAGACCCAGGTCCCATCACACAATGCAACGCAAGCTGGAGGATAGGGTTTTCCCTTATAATAGCCAAACATGCTTGGTACGTTTAAAACTAATCATTTGATACTATTATAAGTGTATAGTGTCAAAACAACTTCAAATATAAATGTATCAATCGTAGGCGGCATGGGTACCATCTATCATGTCGCTAATACTAGGCTTTACAATCAGAACCGAAATGTCACGTATTGGAAATTGGTTTTCCGTCATGAGTCAAGGCAAGGGATGTACTCCTAGCCCGCTTCGAGACACACTAGCAAGTGCCTCAGGACTACACACTCTGGGCAACCCTGGAGTCCTGCTGTGTCGGTCCACTCAAAGTGCAAAAGTGGATTAGTTGTACCTGAACACACGTTTCTCAGTCCTACAGGTATCCATCGGCTCCGTAGAGACCGATATATCCAAGGCGCCTTGCAATCCAACAAACCACATAGGTAGAAATATAACAATGTCAGAGCGTGCAAAACTTTGACACCACCCATAGCTAGAAAGAAACATTATGTACTCACTGCATTCCCTTATCCCATTTTTGACTCATACCGAGGTGTGAGGCCCGCGAATTAACGCGATACACAAAGCTTTGCTATTTTAAAGCCGTGCTTTGATCATCAACCACAAGACTTTGCTTTTCAACAGAAGCCTTGATCATCTGCATCTCAGCATGCCACACTGGCAATTCACGCCATGCAACTGATGCCTATCGATATATAACCTCTAAGCTCGTACGTCTCAGAGAAGGGCGTTAAGCAAGAGAATAAATTCTCCACCGCCAAACAGATATATATTTAATAGAAATCAATCAACACAGAATAAAATCCAATGTCAGACACACATCCGTTTACAAGTTCATTCAGGGTCTGAACGAAACCGGAGGCACCTTATTCCTCGTCCCGTATGTCCAATACAGGAGAGAGGTTCTCGCATATCCGGTTGATCTCCAAGTGCGTCTGGACGACCACCGCTTATTACCTTGTCTTAGGTGTACAGCCCAATCAAGACATCAGTCATCATCCAAACGATGTAAAGACCTCATGTCTTCACCACCGTCTTCATCGCTGACTTATCGTCGAATTAGTTATTCAGAATGGGTATAAACCCGGCCTTTCCGAATAACTCGTATATAATAAACAAGAGATATAAAAACACAACATACGCCTCATTCCAATTCAGAATATTCTTTTATTCCAATATTCAAATCCTTAGGGATGTGTTCCCATTAATTTTATCAAAGACAAATTCTTTAAAGTTTATTCCTTAATCTTCCTTTGAATATCATTCAAACATATTAAGGTTTTCCAAACTAGTCGGGATTTATGCACCTTACCGAAGTAACCATTTATTTAATTCCCCAATCCCAACCTATTCATCCCGTGGAGCAAAACTGGTATTACCCCATAACTAACACCACGGTGTTATTAGTAAATTTAGTTACCATTTCATGTTCAAATCTAATCAAAGATTTGACAATCGCTAGGAGCAAAGCTAGTGATACTCCATTCTCGATCATTTCCCAAATTTGATAATTTAAATTATCAATTCACATTTCAATCTAATTAAAGATTCATGAAAACTCCACTTAGTTTTAATCTTCCCAAAAATCAATATTAATGATTATTTAACCTTGGAAACACAAACATGCCGCATCGACAATCTAATCCGTAATATTGATTTCTGCTTATATATAACCTCTGAGCTCGTACGTCTCAAAGAAGCGTGCTAAGAAAGAGAACAAATTCTCTTCCACCAAACAGATATATATTTAGCAGAGATCAACCATACAGTACGAAATACAATGACAGACATGAAATCCTGCCTTTAACTGGGTTAAAGAACTAATGTCATTTAAAACACAGTTCGTGATAAACCCAAATCACATTCCATTAATTATGGAATCTGTAACAACCCGGAAATTCTAGGCCAATTTAAAAATTTTATTTTGTCATTTTTGTTGAATTTTGAATATTTAAAATGAATTATTTTAAATAATAGCAACGAGAAATTTATTTTGAATAGAATTAGAATGTATATATTTATTTGAATCGTCGTTAGAATATAAATATTTATTTTGAATATAAAAGGAATTGAAAATGGCGCGGTAGTTTAAAAATTTTGATTTCGAATTTCAAATGAACGTACAGGATTCAAAATAAACCGGATTTTGGCGAAACCAAAATTATTTGAATCTATTTGAAAATATCCTTCCAATGAATCCAAAAAATTAAAACTTCATAGCGGGAATAAAAAGTTATGCCCAGTAAAAAATTCAGAATTGTCGCTATGGAATTCTGGCCCTTAAAAATGGAAATTTTGCAAACGACCTCATTTTTCGATGAAACCACTTTTGTTGGATTCGTGATGTCAAGTTATTTCTAGATTCCAAAATTTATAATTTTCTGAATCAATATGTGAGCGTGGTGAAGGAAAATGTGTTTTGACAGTTTCAGTCAATTTCGATCAACCAGAAAATGGCCATTTTTCAAACGGTCTCGAAATTTGACGAAATTAGTTTTGTTAGAACCATATCGTCAATACGAAGCTAGAAAATATTTTTTGGGAATTTTTAGAGTCCGTATGTGTCCCCGGTAAATTGAAATGCGCGTTCAAATTCAATATATAGATTTATATTTTGATTTTGACGAAAACCGATCTAGACAACCAAACTGGCTTACGATACATATCCTATTGTGTTCGGAATGGGGGTAATTAGCTATGGTTGACAGTTGGTGGGTTTGGTTTCAAGTTCAAAATAAAAAGGTACTTTTTGAAATTAAATGAAGAAAAAAATATGAAAAATAAAAATAAAATAGTATACACTCTCGTTTATACCCTCCCTCCCCCAAACCCATTGTTTGATCGAAATCAGATAAAAAAGGGGGACGGACAGAAATCGCGTGAGCCCCCACCTCAGCGGTGGCGCCGCCTCCATCTACTCCCCCTCTCTCGCGTCGTCCCCCCCTCCAGGTGCGTCGCGCCGCCACACACTTCTGCCCCTCTCTCCTCCTCCAAGGACGAAGACCGCGAGCCCCCCTGTCACAATGGCACCGCCCTTGAAGCCCTGACCCCCTCCTGCGACTGACGCTCTCCAGAGCCACTGCGAGCCCCCACCTCCTCCTACTCGCCCTCCGACCACGAACAGAACAAAAAATACAGTAAGTGTTTTTTTCTTTTTTTCTTTCTAACTTATGATATTTTCTTTTACAAACATTATGATTTTTAACAACATAAAAATTAGGTTTTTAATTATAAAAAGGTCGAAATTTTTAGTGCTAAATTTTTATATTTTTCGATATGAAAATCTTAGATTTCTCAATAGAAAAGATACGATCTTTAATATAAAGAAATGATTTTTTCAAAGTATAAAAAAATGATTTTTGCATGACGAAAGAGTTGATTTTTAATTTTAAGAAAGTTGTGATTTTTAACGATGGGAAGGTTGGATTTTTATAGAATAAAAATATGATTTTAATGTTGAAAGGGATATTATAAAAACAAGATCTTTTTATATATGTAGTGATAAAAAAATACGATTTTTAAATAATAAAAATATGATTTTTATTAAATCTAAAGAATAAAAATATGATTTTTATATTATAGAGATAATAAAAATATGATTTCTATATACGAGAATATAAAAATGTGATTTTTTATATGAGTGGCGATATAAAAATATAATCTTTATTAGTAGAAGGGCGATATAAAATTTTGATTTTTATAATGATGGAGAATTTATAAATATTCGATTTTTATATACATAAAAATTCGATTTTTATTTATATGAATACCGTATAAAAATGTGATTTTTAATAATCAACTTCGTGAAACAGACTGCGTTGGAAACAAGATGAAGATTTCCTACATATGAAGAGTCGTGGCGTTGGGTTTAGCTGTCAATGAGAACTTCTCACTTTAATTCTTATTTTCTAGTTAAAATTATATATAGGATGCAGACGGTGCTTAGCAGCACCCGACACCCGTCGTCCACAGACCATGAACGACTTGATTGATTTTGTTGTGTGGTGAAAATTGATTGTGATGTGGAATGAATGGAAATATATTCATGTGTTGAAATAAATTATTTATCGTTAAAAATATAATTTGTAACGTGAAGGTGAATAAATAAATATTCATTTACAAATCAGACGATTTGTTTATGTACACCCATTTGAAGGATATTTATTGGGACAATAAATTTTACACGTCGCCCAACTGCATAAATAATATTCAGTGTTTGTTAGTTTGAAACCCCACACGGGTGTTGGGATCAGATTTGGCGTATACTAATCCCAATTATTTATTAGTATGTCGATCGATTGGTCAACAAACTGTGTAAGCGTTAATTATTTATATTTAATGCTTATGCAGTTGTGTAGTTCACTTTGGATGATGGTTGATTATTTATCATTGCTATTATATACATGTGTTGCATGAAATCCATATAATTAACATTATATGGTAATTGATTGGGCCTCATTCCAATTGGTAAAATAAAGAATATTATAAAATATAGATTCATGTGTTGAATAGAATAAATATTCATGTGTTGAATAAAATATATGTTCATGTGTTGAATAGAATAAATATTCATGTGTTGCGTAAAATATTTATTCATGTGTTGAATAAAATATATATTCATGTGTTGAGTAAAATATTTTAACAATAAAATTTACAACTTTATCATATATAAAATTGGAAACTAACTGGAAACTAGTTAAGATGAAAGGGATCCTGGGTATTGATCTGGTGTTGGTTTCGGCCTTCGGGGTTAATACTTAGGTGATTGTTCTCTTGCTAATTTACGGTTAGAGTCTGATTAAGAATTAACGATATAAAATACAATTTTATCAAATATATTAAATAACAAAAATAGTCATGTGTTGACAATACTCATGTGTTGAGAATATTCATTTGTTGAAAGAAATATATATTCATGTGTTGAAGAAAATATTCATTTGTTGAATAGAATAATGAAATTATTGAAATATATAAAGCCGTGTTGATTAGATTTGCGCCATTTTGACGCGAACGATATTTATATCGATTTTATTCATTTTTATAATGAATATCGAAAAGGAAGTAATTTCAAAATATGATATTTTGAAAATATTATCATTTATATATTAATGATATGAAATATTCAATTTTGATTTAAACTTGAATATGAAGTTGAAATTGTTCTGAAAACGAATTTAAACGAATTATAAAATACGTTTAGAATTGAAATCGACGAAATATATATATTATATATATTATATATATTAAATGGCCTGAATAGGATGCGCCGCACCGCGGTAGTTCGCGAATTCCGACCATTGACTTCAAATTGACATTACGGGAGATCCGACCGTCGGATTCTCCTGAAACTAGAACCGTTGAGTTCGTATCGAAAAGAGATTTCCAATGAATATTAGAAATTTGAAATCTAACGGTTGTATTTGGAATTATCTCCAAATCAAATTTGGAAAATCCTACTGTAAGTGCAGTTCGCTGGCCGTTGTTGAAAACCGACTGTACGGGCCTTGATAAAATTATTAAAAATATTAATAATTTGTGTAAAATCATAATATATGAATTGGAATGAACCGGGATGAAAAATTCCACATTTTAAAGGATAAAAATATATTTTTATCAAATTGAACTAGTTTTGAACTTGATTTGAAATGGTTTTGAAAATAATTAGAATTTCCAATATACGAATTGTAATGGATTTGAATCTTAATTATCTTCGGAATATTTCGATGTTGGATTTCGTGATTATACAGATATGGTTGTGGAAATTTGAAAGATATATTTATATCGTTATTTCAAATACGATATTTGTTGGTTTCAGAATTTGATATTGAATATAAGCCAATATATTTTCTATTCAGAGCCTTGTATTTAATATCAAATGTGATTTTGGGTTTATCGAGAATCGTGTTTTAGATGACATTGGTTCTTTAACCCAGTTAAAGACAGGATATTGATTTTTGGGAAGATTAAAAATAAGTGGAGTTTTAATGAATCTTCAATTAGATTGAAATGATCGAAAATGGAGTATCACAAGTTTTGCTCCAGGCGATAGTTAAATCTTTAATTAGATTTGAACGTGAAATGGTAATTGAATTTACTGATAACACCGTGGTGTTAGATATGAAGTATTACCAGTTTTACTTCATGGGATGAATAGGATGGAATTGGAAAATTAAAACAAATGATTACTTCGGTAAGGTTCGTTAATCCCGACTAGTTTGGATAAACCCTAATTTGGTTTGAATTGATATTCAAAGGAAGATTAAAGAATAAATTTAAAGAATTTATCTTTGATAAAATTAATGGGAACCTTTCCCAAAGTATAAGAATATTTGAATAAAGGAATATTTTGAATTGGAATGAGGCGTATGTTGTGTTTGTGCAACACTTGTTTATTATATACGCGAGTTATTCAGAAAGACCGGGTTTATCCCATTCTGAATAACTGATTCGACTGTCGAGGAAGAAGACGGTGGTTGAAGACCGGAGGTCTTCACATCGTTTGGGTGATTACTAATGATCTTGATTGGGCTGTACACCCAAGAGGAGGGAATCAGTTGGTGATCGTCCAGACATACTTGGAGATTGATGGATATGCGAGGAATAAGGTTCCTCCGGTTTCGTTCAGACCCAGAACGAACTTGTATGGAATGCGTGTCTGACATTGGATTTTTCTCTGTGTTGATTGATCTCTATTAAATATACATCTACCTAGTGGAGGGAAATTATTCTCTTACTTCACCCTTCTCTGAGACGTACGGGATCAGAGGTTGTATATCGATAGACATCAGTCGCATGGTGTGAATTTCCTATGTGGCATGCCTAAGTGGCAAATGATCAAGGCTTTTGTTGAAAAGCATAGTCTTGTGGTTGATGATCAAAGCACCACCTGTGTGGCATAGCTTTGTGTAACGTTAATTCGCGAGCCTCACACCCTGGTTGTGAACCAGAAACGGGAGAGGACCTCAGGGAGGACATGCGCTTCCTTCTAGCTAGGGTGGTGTCAGTGACCTACCAGCCCTGACATTTATATTATTTTCACCTGTGTGTTTGTTGGATTGCAAGGCGCCTCAGATATATCAGTGACTATGTGGAGCCGATGGATTCATTTCGCTCATTTATGCCCTAAAGGGTGGGGAAACGCAGTGTTCAGGCATAA
Source organism: Allium sativum (assembly GCA_030737875.1). Lineage (NCBI taxonomy): Eukaryota > Viridiplantae > Streptophyta > Magnoliopsida > Asparagales > Amaryllidaceae > Allium > Allium sativum. The sequence goes on from CM060919.1 coordinate 687,064,268, forward strand.
TAATCCACATCGGTGGACCGGCCCTGACGATCCAAGGGTCGATGCGCTCTGACCCTGAGGCTCGGGCTAGAGAGTCCCGAAGCCGGTGAGGACGATCCCTTGCCTCGGTTCACAGATGGGAATCCAACTTCCAAATACGACATTTGCGGTTTTGATTGTAGAACCTAGTATTGGCGACATGATATATGGTACCCATGTCGTCTAGGATTGATACATTTATATTTGAAGTTGTTTTATACACTATGCACTTATAATAGTATCAAATGATTTATTTTTAACGTATCAAGCATGTTTGGCTATTATAAGGGAAAACCCTATCATCCGGCTTGTGTTGCATTGTGTGATGGGACCTGGGTCTTATAATAGCTTCATTTTTCCAAAAAGCATTGCACTGTTTTGTTTTATGCACTGGTATTCTTAGGAGGAAACCCGTTCCGTGTTATACGGCGTGGTCCATTGATATATCTGATTTAAAGTAAAAGTTTTAAATAACTATTGTAGTTCTCACACCAGTCACATGATTGACCTGGAGTTTATTGTTTTAACCTAAACTCTGGGTGCCCTTATTTTGACACGGGCAGCTAGTAGTTTTGGTTTTTCAGATTTATATTCACAGATCCCGATTTACAGCTGGAACGATACTCGGAAAGCTCTGTATCTGTGTATTACTTTCAGTTGTGTTTTGTATTATTTTTCCACTGCTATGTAATGTAATTTAAATTTCTGATATTTATTGAATGTATTTTGTTCGTTCATACTCTGTATATTCTTGTATTCTAATGGAATTGTTGTAACAAGCAATGAAATGATCTTCTGTTTGTGTTCTGATTCGTCTTGTCCTCAAAGCAATTCGTTCATTCCTTGCCGGGGAAGTTACGGGTCATTACAGTTGGTATCAGAGCTTTGGTTTACAGAGCTCGAGAACAAGACACATTAGAACCGGACAAAAGAATCCATCAGAGATTGGATTAGTAATGTCCAATAAGAATGGCTCGTTAGAGATGGGATCAGCAGTATCCTAGAGCGATTCAAAAGAGTGTTATTTTTTAAAATAAAATTGAAAACAAATTTTGTTTCAAAAATTAAATTCAAGTGTACGTATTTGATTATTAATTTATATTGAATTTGGACAATCCAATACATAAAGATTTTGCATATACGCGTCATGAACGTATATTCGAAGTTTTAATATATCGGATAGATATAGAATCACACTCTAGTCGCTTGGAGATAATTCTGGTAATGCAACTGCATTATCAGTATTTGTGTTCGAGTTTCGAAAGGTGTGATATCAATATATTTCCATTAGACTGGTGTGAGAACCAAAGCTAGATAGGTTTATTGTTATGATTTGGCATCAAAAATATGATTTTCTATATATATATATATATCAAAATTATGAATTTGAAACGATAATCCACTAATTGATTGACGATTGTGTTGTTTGATTGTTGGTTTGATTTATTAAAATTTTGAACCATTTAGCCTAATGGAACGAAATATTGAACTGTATTGAAAACTGATTACAATTGCATACATATACATGTATATCCATTGAACAGGTCATCGCAAGGAGGCTAGAGAAGAGGAAAAAAATTTGTTGCCCGACAAGTAGGTACATGTTTATTGTATTTCTTGGAAATTTGATGATTTTATGAGCCGATTGGCTAGCCGCTTGGCTTTTTCTTTTTCTTTTGGATTAGTGAGGGCCATGGGAGGCTATTTGAAATATCCCGAAGCTCCCGGTGCAGGGGAGGTTATGGCGCAATTTTTAGAAAATTTAGGGTGTTAGCCAAATTTTTGAAAATTTTAAAAAGTTCTTAGAAACTGAAAAGTTGAAGAACTTAAGTCATAATGAAAATAACGGAAGTTGAGTTGATTAGTTAAACAACTATCAGCTTCGTTCCTTTTCGGGGACGAAAAGTTTTAAGTGGGGGAGATTGTAACAACCCGGAAATTCTGGGCCAATTTAAAATTTTTATTTTGGCAATTTTGATGAATTTTGAATATTTAAAATGAATTATTTTAAATAATAGTGACGAGAAATTTATTTTGAGTATAATTAGAATGTATATATTTATTTGAATCGTCGTTAGAATATAAACATTTATTTTAAATATAAAAGGAATTGAAAATGACGCGGTAGTTTTAAAATTTCGATTACGAATTTCAAATGAATGTACAAGAATCAAAATAAACCGGATTTTGGCGAAACCAAAAATATTTGAATCTATTTCAAAAATATATTTCCAACGAATCCGAAAAATCAAAATTTCATAGCGGGGATAAAAAGTTATGCCCAGTTGAAAATTCAGAATTGTCGCTATGGAATTCTGGCCCTTAAAAATGGAAATTTTGCAAACGACCTCGTTTTTCGACGAAACCACTTTTGTTGGACCCATGACATCAAGTTATTGCTAGATACCAAAATTTATAATTTTCTGAATCAATATGTGAGCGTGGCGAAGGAAAACGTGTTTTGACAGTTTTAGTCAATTTCGATCAACCAGAAAATGGTCATTATTCAAACGGTCTCGGAATTGGACGAAATTAGTTTTGTTAGAACTGTATCGTCAATACGAAGCTAGAAAATATTTTTTGGGAATTTTTAGAGTCTGTATGTGGCCCTAGTAAATTGAAATGCGCATTCAAATTCAATATATATATTTATATTTTGATTGTAACGAAAATAGATCGAAACAACCAAACTGTCTTACGATACATATCCTATTGTGTTCGGAATAGGGGTAATTAGCTAGGAGCGATAGTCAGTGGGTTTGGTTTCGAGATCAAAATAAAAAGGTACTTTTTGAAATTAAATGAAGAAAAAAATATAAAAAATAAAAATAAAATAGTATACACTCTCGTTTGTACCCTCCCTCCCCCAAACTTACTGTTCGATCGAAATCAGATAAAAAAACGGGGAATGATAGAAAACGCGTGAGCCCCCCTCCCCCACCCCCCAGCGGCGGCGCCGCCTCCATCTACTCCCCCTCTCTCGCATCGTCCCCCCTCCAGGCGCACCGCCACACACTTATGTCCCTCTCTCCTCCTCCAAGGACGAAGACCGCGAGCCCCCTGTCACCATGGCGTCGCCCCTGAAGCCCTGACCCCCTCCTGCGAGTGACGCTCTCCAGAGCCTCCGCAAGCCCCCACCTCCTCCTACTCGCCCTCCGACCACGAACAAAATAAAAAATACAGTAAGTGTTTTCTTCTTTTTTTCTTTCTAACTTACGATATTTTCTTTTACAAACATTATGATTTTTAATAACATAAAAATACGATTTTTAATTGTAAAAAGGTTGAAATTTTTAGTGCTAAAAGTTTAGATTTTTCGATATGAAAATCTTAGATTTCTCAATAGAAAAGATACGATCTTTAATATAAAGAAATGATTTTTTCAAAGTATAAAGAAAAGATTTTTCAAAGTATAAAGAAATGATTTTTGCATAACGAAAGAGTTGATTTTTAATTTTAAGAAAGTTGTGATTTTTAACGATGAGAAGGTTGGATTTTTAAAGAATAAAAATATGATTTTAATGTTGAAAGAGAGATTATAAAAACAAAATCTTTTTATATATGTAGTGATATAAAAATACGATTTTTAAATAATAAAAATATGATTTTTATTATGTGTGAAGAATAAAAATATGATTTTTATATTATAGAAATAATAAAAATATGAATTTTATATACAAGAATATAAAAATGTGATTTTTATATGAGTGGCGATATAAAAATATAATCTTTATTAGCAGAAGGGCGATATAAAAATTTGATTTTTATAATGAAGGAGAATTTATACATATTCGATTTTTATATACATAAAAATTCGAATGAATACCATATAAAAAATGTGATTTTTAATAATCAACTTCGTGAAATAGACTGCGTTGGAAACAAGATGAAGATTTCCTACATATGAAGAGTCGTGGCGTTGGGTTTAGCTCTCAATGGGAACTTCTCACTTTAATTCTTGTTTTCTAGTTAAAATTTTATACTATGATGCAGACGGTGCTTAGCAGCACCGGACACCCATCGTCCACAGACCATGGACGACTTGTTTGATTTTGTTGTGTGGTGAAAATTGATTGTGATATGAATGAATGGAAATATATATTCGTGTGTTGAAATAAATTATTTATCGTTAAAAATATAATTTTTAACGTGAAGGTGAATAAATAAATATTCATTTACAAATCAGATGATTTGTTTATGTACACCCATTTGAAGGATATTTATTGGGACGATAAATTTTACACGTCGCCCAACTGCACAAATAATATTAAGTGTTTGTTGATTTGAAACCCCACATGGGTGTTGGGATCAGATTTGGCGTATACTAATCCCAATTATTTAGTAGTATGTCGATCGGTTGGTCGACAGACTGTGTAAGCGTTAATTATTTATATTTAATGCTGATGCAGTTGTGTAGTGCACTTTGGATGATGGTTGATTATTTATCATTGCTATTATATACATGTGTTGTATGGAATCCATATAATTAACATTATATGGTAATTAATTGGGCCTCATTCCAGTTGGGAAAATAAAGAATATTATAAAATATAGATTCATGTGTTGAATAGAATAAATATTCATGTGTTGAATAAAATATATATTCATGTGTTGAATAGAATAAATATTCATGTGTTGAGTAAAATATTTATTCATGTATTGAATAGAATAAATATTCATGTGTTGAATAAAATATATATTCATGTGTTGAAAATATTCATGTGTTGAGTAAAATATTTTAACAATAAAATTTACATCTTTATCATATATAAAATTGGAAACTAACTGGAAACTAGTTAAGGTGGGTGGTTTCCTGGGTATTGATCTGATGTTGGTTTCGACCTTCGGGGTTAATACTTAGGGGATTGTTCTCTTGGTAATTTACGGTTAGAGTCTGATTAAGAATTAACGATATAAAATACAATTTTATCAAATATATTAAATAACAAAAATAGTCATGTGTTAACAATACTCATGTGTTGAGAATATTCATGTGTTGAAAGAAATATATATTCATGTGTTGAAGAAAATATACATTTGTTGAATAGAATAACGAAGTTTTTGAAATATATAAAGCCATGTTGATTAGATTTGCGCCATTTTGGCGCGAATTATATTTATATTGATTTTATTAATTTTTATAATGAATATCGAAAAGGAAGTGATTTCAAAATATGATATTTTGAAAATATTATCATTTATGTATTAATGATATGAAATATTCAATTTTGATTTGAAATTGAATATGAAGTTGAAATTGTTCTGAAAACGAATTTAAACGAATTATAAAATACGTTTAGAATTGAAATTGACGAAATATATATAATATATATATTATATATATTAAATGGCCTGAATAGAACGCGCCGTGCCGCGGTAGTTGGCGAATTTCGACCATTGACTTCAATTGACATTACGGGAGATCCGACCGTCGGATTCTCCTGAAACTAGAACCGTTGGGTTCGTATCGAAAAGAGCTTTCCAATGAATATTAGAAATTTGAAATCTAACGGTTGTATTTCGAATTATGTCCAAATCAAATTTGGAAAATGCTTCTATAAGTGCAGTTCGGTGGCCGTTATTGAAAACCGACTGTACGGGCCTTGATAAAATTATCAAAAATATTAATAATTTGTGTAAAATCATAATATATGAATTGGAATGAACTGGGATGAAAAATTCCACATTTTAAAGGATAAAAATATATTTTTATCGAAATGAACTAGTTTTGAACTAGATTTGAAATGGTTTTGAAAATAATTAGAATTTCCAATATACGAATTGGAATGGATTTGAATCAAAATTATCTTTGGAATATTTCGATGTTGGATTTCGTGATTATACAGATATGATTGTGGAAATTTGAAAAATATATTTATATCATTATTTCAAATACTATATTTGTTGGTTTCAGAATTTGATATTGAATATAAGCCGATATATTTTCTATTCAGAGCCTTGTATTTAATATCAAATGTGATTTTGGGTTTATCGAGAACCGTGTTTTAGATGACATTGGTTCTTTAACCCAGTTAAAGACAGGATATTGATTTTTGGGAAGATTAAAACTAAGTGGAGTTTTAATGAATCTTCAATTAGATTGAAATGATCGAGAATGGAGTATCACAAGTTTTGCTCCAGGCGATAGTTAAATCTTTAATTAGATTTGAACGTGAAATGGTAATTGAATTTACTGATAACACCGTGGTGTTAGATATGAAGTATTACCAGTTTTACTTCATGGGATGAATAAGTTGGGATTGGGAAATTAAAACAAATGATTACTTCGGTATGGTTCGTTAATCCCGACTAGTTTGGATAAACCCTAATTTGGTTTGAATTGATATTCAAAGGAAGATTAAAGAATAAATTTAAAGAATTTATCTTTGATAAAATTAATGGGAACCTTTCCCAAAGTATAAGAATATTTGAATAAAGAAATGTTATGAATTGGAATGAGGCGTATGTTGTGTTTGTGTAACACTTGTTTATTATATACGTGAGTTATTCAGAAAGACCGGGTTTATCCCATTCTGAATAACTGATTCGACGATGTGTCGAGGAAGAAGACGGTGGTTGAAGATCAGAGGTCTTCACATCGTTTGGGTGATTACTGATGATCTTGATTGGTTTGTACACCCAAGAGGAGGGAATCAGTTGTGATCGTCCAGACATACTTGGAGATCGATGGATATGCGAGGAATAAGGTTCCTCCGGTTTCGTTCAGACCCAGAATGAACTTGTATGGACTATGTGTCTGACTTTGTATTTTGCTTTGTGTTGATTGATCTCTATTAAATATACATCTGCCTGGTGGAGGGGAATTCATTCACTTACTTCACCCTATTTCTGAGATGTACGGGATCAGAGGTTGTATATCGATAGACATCAGTCGCATGGTGTGAATTTCCTGTGTGGCATGCCTAAGTAGCAAATGATCAAGGCTTTTGTTGAAAAGTAAAGTCTTGTGGTTGATGATCAAAGCACCACCTGTGTGGCTTAACTTTGTGTAACGTTAATTCGCAAGCCTCACACCCCGGTTGTGAACCAGAAACGGGAGAGGACCTCAGGGAGGACATGCGTTTCCTTCTAGCTAGGGTGGTGTCAGTGACCTACCAGCCTTGACATTTATATTATTTTCACCTGTGTGTTTGTTGGATTGCGAGGCGCCTCAGAAATATCGGTGACTATGTGGAGCCGATTGAGTCATTTGGCTCATTTACGCCCCAAAGGGCGGGGAAACGCAGTGTTCAGGCATAATAATCCACACCGGTGGACCGGCCCTGACGATCCAAGGGTCGATGCGCTCTGACCCTGAGGCTCGGGCTAGAGAGTCTCGAAGCCGGTGAGGACGATCCCTTGCCTAGGTTCACAGATGGAAATCCAACTTCCAAATACGATGGTACCCATGCCGTCTAGGATTGATACATTTATATTTGAAGTTGTTTTATACACTATGCACTTATAATAGTATCAAATGATTTGTTTTTAACGTATCAAGCATGTTTGGCTATTATAAGGGAAAACCCTATCCTCCGACTTGTGTTGCATTGTGTGATGGGACCTGGGTCATATAACAGCTTCATTTTTTTCAAAAAGCATCGCACTGTTTTGTTTTATGCACTGGTATTCTTAGGAGGAAACTCGTTCCGTGTTATAGGCGTGGTCCCTTGATATATCTGATTTAAAGTAAAAGTTTTAAATAACTGTTTCATTTCTCACACCAGTCACATGACTGACCTGGAGTTTATTGTTTTAGCCTAAACTCTCGGTGCCCTTATTTTGACACGGGCAGCTAGTAGTTTTGGTTTTTTAGATTTATATTCACAGGATCCAGATTTACAGCTGGAACGATAATCGGAAAGCTCTGTATCCGTGTATTACTTTCTGTTGTGTTTTGTATTATTTTTCTGCTGCCATGTAATGTAATTTAAATTTCTGATATTTATTGAATGTATTTTATTCATTCATACTCTGTATATTCTTGTATGCTGATGGAATTGTTGTAATAAGCAATGAAATGACCTTTTGTTTGTGTTTTGATTCGTCCTGTCCTCAAAGCAATTCGTTCTTTCCTTACCGGGGAAGTTACAGGTCGCTACAGTTGGTATCAGAGTTTTTGTTTACAGAGCTCGAGAATAGGACACATTAGACCCGGACAAAAGAATCCATCAGAGATTGGATTAGTAATGTCCAATAAGAATGGTTCGTTAAAGATGGGATCAGTAGTATCCTAGAGCGAGTCGAAAGAGTGTTATTTTTTAAAATAAAATTGAAAACAAATTTTGTTTCGAAAATTAAATTCAAGTATACGTATTTGATTATTAATTTATATTAAATTTGGACAATCCAATATATAAATATTTTGCATATATGCGTCATGAATGTATATTCGAAGTTTTAACATATTGGATAGATATAGAATCACACTCTAGTCGCTTGGAGATAATTCTGGTAATGCGGCCGCATTATCAGTATTTGTGTTCGAGTTTCGAAAGGTGTGATATAAATTTATTTCCATTAGACTGGTGTGAGAACCAAAGCTAGATAGGTTTATTGTTGTGATTTGGCATCAAAAATATGATTTTCTGTATATATATCAAAATTATGAATTTGAAACGATAATCCACTAATTGATTGTTGATTGTGTTGTTTGATTGTTGGTTTGATTTATTAAAATTTTGAACCATTTAGCATAATGGAATGAAATATTGAACTGTATTGAAAAATGATTACAATTGCATACATATACATGTATATCCATTGAACATGTCATAGCGAGGAGGCTAGAGAAGAGGAATAAAATTGTTTGCCCGACAAATAGGTACATGTTTATTGTATTTCTTGGGAATTTGATGATTTTGAGAGCCGATTGGCTAGCCGCTTGGCTTTTTCTTTTTCTTTTGGATTGGTGAGGGCCATGGGAGACTATTTGAAATATACTGAAGCTCCCGGTGCAGGGGAGGTTATGGCGAAATTTTTCGAAAATGTAGGGTGTTAGCCAAATTTTTGAAAAATTTAAAAAGTTCTTAGAAACTGAAAAGTTGAAGAACTTAAGTCATAATGAAAATAATGGAAGTTGAGTTGATTAGTTAAACAACTTTCAGCTTCGTTCCTTTTCGGGGACGAAAAGTTTTAAGTGGGGGAGATTGTAACAACCCGGAAATTCTGGGCCAATTAAAAAAAATTATTTTGGCAATTTTGATGAATTTTGAATATTTAAAATGAATTATTTTAAATAATAGTGAGGAGAAATTTATTTTGAGTAGAATTAGAACGTATATATTCATTTGAATCGTCGTTAGAATATAAATATTTATTTTAAATATAAAAGGAATTGAAAATGGCGCGGTAGTTTGAAAAATTCGAATTTCTAATGAATGTACAGGATTCAAAATAAACCGGATTTTGGCGAAACCAAAAATATTTGAATCTATTTGAAAATATATTTCCAACGAATCCGAAATTTCAAAATTTCATAGCGGGGATAAAAAGTTAGGCCTAGTTGAAAATTCAGAATAGTCGTTATGGAATTTTGGCCCTTAAAAATGGAAATTTTGCAAACGACCTCAGTTTTCGATGAAACCACTTTTGTTGGATCCGTGATGTCAAGTTATTACTAGATTCCAAAATTTATAATTTTCTAAATCAATATGTGAGCGTGGCGAAGGAAAATGTGTTTTGACAGTTTTAGTCAATTTCGATCGACCAGAAAATGGCCATTTTTCAAACGGTCTCGGAATTGAACGAAATTAGTTTTGTTAGAACCGTATTGTCAATATGAAGCTAGAAAATATTTTTCGGGAATTTGTAGAGTCCGTATGTGGCCCCAGTAAATTGAAATGCGCGTTCAAATTCAATATATAGATTTATATTTTGATTTTAACGAAAATTGATTGAAACAACCAAACTGGCTTATGATACATATCCTATTGTGTTCGGAATGGGGGTAATTAGCAAGGGGCGACAGTCGGTGAATTTGGTTTCGAGTTCAAAATAAAAAAGGTACTTTTTGAAATTAAATGAAGAAAAAAATATAAAAAAGTATACACTCTCATTTATACCCTCCCTCCCCCAAACCCATTGTTCGATCGAAATCAGATAAAAATGGAGGATTGACAGAAATCGCGTGAGCTCCCCCCTCAGCGGCGGCGCCGCCTCCATCTACTCCCCCTCTCTCGCATCGTCCGCCCCTCCAGGCGCGCCGCGGAGCCACGCACTTCTGCCCCTGTCTCCTCCTCCAAGGACGAAGACCGCGAGCCCCCCTGTCACCATGGCGCCGCCCCTGAAACCTCGACCCCCTCTTGCGACTGACGCTCTCCAGAGCCACCGCAAGCCCCCACCTCCTCCTACTCGCCCTCCGACCACGAACAGAACAAAAAATACAGTAAGTGTTTTCTTCTTTTTTTCTTTCTAACTTATGATATTTTCTTTTACAAACATTATGATTTTTAATAACATAAAAATACGGTTTTTAATTATAAAAAGGTTAAAAAAATTAGTGCTAAAAGTTTAGATTTTTCGATATGAAAATCTTAAATTTCTCAATAGAAAAGATACGATCTTTAATATAAAGAAATGATTTTTTCAAAGTATAAAGAAACGATTTTTCTAAGTATAAAGAAATGAATTTTGCATAACGAAAGAGTTGATTTTTAATTTTAATAAAGTTGTGATTTTTAACGATGAGAAGGTTGGATTATTGTAGAATAAAAATATGATTTTAATGTTGAAAGAGAGATTATAAAAACAAGATCTTTTTATATATGTAGTGATATAAAAATACGATTTTTAAGTAATAAAAATATGATTTTTGTTATACGTGAAGAATAAGAATATGATTTTTATATTATAGAGATAATAAAAATATGATTTTTATACACTAGAGAATATAAAAATGAGATTTTTATATATGTGGCGATATAAAATTATAATCTTTATTAGTAGAAGGGCGATATAAAATTTTGATTTTTATAATGAAGGAGAATTTATAAATATTCGATTTTTATATACATAAAAATTCGATTTTTATTTATATGAATACCGTATAAAAATGTGATTTTTAATAATCAACTTCGTTAAACAGACTGCGTTGGAAACACGATGAAGATTTCCTACATATGAAGAGTCGTGGCGTTGGGTTTAGCTCTCACTGAGGACTTCTCACTTTAATTCTTGTTTTCTAGTTAAAATTATATACTAGGATTCAGACGGTGCTTAGCAGCACCCGACACCCGTCGTCCACAGACCATGGACGACTTGTTTGATTTTGTTGTGTGGTGAAAATTGATTGTGATGTGGAATGAATGAAAATATATATTCATGTGTTGAAATAAATTATTTATCGTTAAAAATATAATTTTTAACGTGAAGGTGAATAAATAAATATTCATTTACAAATCAGACGATTTGTTTATGTACACCCATTTGAAGGATATTTATTGGGACGATAAATTTTACATGTCGCCCAACTGCATAAATAATATTCAGTGTTTGTTCATTTGAAAACCCACATGGGTGTTGGGATGAGATTTGGCGTACACTAATCCCAATTATTTAGTAGTATGTCGATCGATTCGTCGACAGACTGTGTAAGCGTTAATTATTTATATTTAATGCTTATGCAGTTGTGTAGTGCACTTTGGATAATGATTGATTATTTATCAATGCTATTATATGCATGTGTTGTATGGAATCCATATAATTAACATCATATGGTAATTGATTGGGCCTCATTCCAATTGGGAAAATAAAGAATAATATAAAATATAGATTCATGTGTTGAATAGAATAAATATTCATGTGTTGAATAAAATATATATTCATGTGTTGAATAGAATAAATATTCATGTGTTGAATAAAATATATATTCATGTGTTGAAAATATTCATGTGTTGAGTAAAATATTTTAACAATAAAATTTTCATCTTTATCATATATAAAATTGGAAACAAACTGGAAACTAGTTAAGATGAGTGGTTTCCTAGGTATTGATCTGATGTTGGTTTCGGCCTTCGGGGTTAATACTTAGGGGATTGTTCTCTTGCTAATTTACAGTTAGAGTCTAATTAAGAATTAACGATATAAAACACAATTTTATCAAATATATTAAATAACAAAACTAGTCACGTGTTAACAATACTCATGTGTTGAGAATATTCATGTGTTGAAAGAAATATATACTCATGTGTTGAAGAAAATATTCATTTGTTGAATAGAATAAAGAAGTTATTGAAATATATGAAGCCGTGTTGATTAGATTTGCGCCATTTTGACACGAACGATATTTATATCGATTTTATTCATTTTTATAACGAATATCGAAAAGAAAGTGATTTCAAAATATGATATTTTGAAAGTATTATCATTTACATATTAATGATATGAAATATTCAATTTGGATTTACAATTTAATATGAAGTTGAAATTATTTTGAAAATGAATTTAAACAAATTATAAAATACGTTTAGAATTGAAGTCGACGAAATATATATAATATATATTATATATATTAAATGGCCTGAATAGAACGCGCCGCGCCGCGGTAGTTCGCGAATTTCGACCACTGACTTCAAATTGACGTTACGGGAAATCTGTCTGTCGGATTCTCCTGAAACCGGAACCGTTGGGTTCGTATCGAAAATTGCTTTCCAATGAATATTAGAAATTTGAAATCTAACAGTTGGATTTGTAATTATGTCTAAATAAAATTTGGAAAAGGTCGATGTAAGTGCAGTTCGGTGGCCGTTATTGAAAACCGACTGTACGGGCCTTGATAAAATTATTAAAAATATTAATAATTTGTGTAAAATCATAATATATGAATTGGAATGAACCGGGATGAAAATTCCACATTTGAAAGGATAAAAATATATTTTTATCGAAATAAATTCGTTTTGAACTAGATTTGAAATGGTTTTGAAAATAATCAGAATTTCCAATATATGAATTAGAATGGATTTGAATCGAAATTATCTTCGGAGTATTTCGATGTTGGATTTCGTGATTATACAGATATGGTTGTGGAAATTTGAAAGATATATTTATATCGTTATTTCCATTACGATATTTGTTGGTTTCAGAATTTGATATTGAATATAAGTCGATATATTTTCTATTCAGAGCCTTGTATTTAATATCAAATGTGATTTTGGGTTTATCGTGAACTGTGTTTTAGATGACATTGGTTCTTTAACCCAGCTAAAGACAGGATATTGATTTTTAGGAAAACAAAGTGGAGTTTTAATGAATCTTCAATTAGATTGAAATGATCGAGAATGGAGTATCACAAGTTTTGCTCCAGGCGATAGTTAAATCTTTAATTAGATTTGAACATGAAATGGTAATTGAATTTACTGATAACACCGTGATGTTAGATATGAAGTATTACTAGTTTACTTCATGGGATGAATAGGTTGGGATTGGGAAATTGAAACAAATGATTGCTTCGGTAAGGTTCGTTAATCTCGACTAGTTGGATAAACCCTAATTTGGTTTGAATTTATATTCAAAGGAAGATTAAAGAATAAATTTAAAGAATTTATCTTTGATAAAATTAATGGGAACCTTTTCCAAAGTATAATAATATTTGAATAAAGGAATATTCTGAATTGGAATGAGGCGTATGTTGTGTTTGTGTAACACTTGTTTATTATATACGCGAGTTATTCAGAAAGACCGGGTTTATCCCATTCTGAATAACTGATTCGACGATGTGTCGAGGAAGAAGATGGTGGTTGAAGACCGGAGGTCATCACATCGTTTGGGTGATTACTGATGATCTTGATTGGGCTGTACACCCAAGAGGAGGGAATCAGTTGGTGATCGTCCAGACGTACTTGGAGATCGATGGATATGCGAGGAATAAGGTTCCTCCGGTTTCGTTCAGACCCAGAACGAACTTGTATGGACTGTGTGTCTGACATTGGATTTTGCTCTGTGTTGATTGATCTCTATTAAATATACATCTGCCTGGTGGAGGGGTATTCATTCCCTTACTTCACCCTTCTCTGAGACGTACGGGATCATAGGTTGTATATCGATAGACATCAGTCGCATGGTGTGAATTTCCTGTGTGGCATGCCTAAGTGGCAAATGATCAAGGCTTTTGTTGAAAAGCAAAGTCTTGTGGTTGATGATCAAAGCACCGCCTGTGTGGCATAGCTTTGTGTAACATTAATTCGCGAGCCTCACACCCTGGTTGTGAACCAGAAATGGGAGAGGACCTCAGGGAGGACATGCGTTTCCTTCTAGCTAGGGTGGTGTCAGTGACCAACCAACCCTGAATTTATATTATTTTCACCTGTGTGGTTGTTGGATTGCGAGGCGCCTCGGATATATCGGTGACTATATGGAGCTGATGGAGTCATTTGGCTTATTTACGCCCCAAAGGGTGGGGAAACGCAGTGTTCAGGCATAATAATCCACATTGATGGACCGGCCCTGACGATCCAAGGGTCGATGCGCTCTGACCCTGAGGCTCGGGCTAGAGAGTCTCGAAGCCGGTGAGGACGATCCCTTGCCCCGGTTCACAGATGGAAATCCAACTTCCAAATATGACATTTGCGGTTTTGATTGTAGAGCCTAGTATTGGCGACATGATATATGGTACCCATGCCGTCTAGGATTGATACATTTATATTTGAAGTTGTTTTATACACTATGCACTTATAATAGTATCGAATGATTTGTTTTTAACGTATCAAGCATGTTTGGATATTATAAGGGAAAACCCTATCCTCCGTCTTGTGTTACATTGTGTGATGGGACCTGGGTCTTAAAATAGCTTCATTTTTTCAAAAAGCATCGCGCTGTTTTGTTTTATGCACTGGTATTCTTGGGAGGAAACCCGTTCCGTGTTATATGGCTTGGTCCCTTGATATATCTGATATAAAGTAAAAGTTTTAAATAACTGTTTTAGTTCTCACACCAGTCACATGACTGACCCGGTGTTTATTGTTTTAACCTAAACTCTGGGTGCCCTTATTTTGACACGGGCGGCTAGTAGTTTTGATTTGCAGATTTATATTCATAGGATCCTGATTTACAACTAGAACGATACTCAGAAAGCTCTGTATCCGTGTATTACTTTCAGTTGTGTTTTGTATTCTTTTTCCGCTGCTATGTAATGTAATTTAAATTTCTGATATTTATTGAATGTATTTTATTCATTTGTACTCTGTATATTCTTGTATTTTGATGGAATTGTTGTAATAATCAACGAAATGATCTTCTGTTTGTGTTCTGATTCGTCTTGTCCTCAAAGTAATTCGTTCTTTCCTTACGGGGGAAGTTATGGGTCGCTACAGAATCTTCACGAAAAAACAAATCAATATATAATCGATATCAATTTCTGTATCCAACTAATAATATAAATGGAATAACGACAAAGCCTTTTAAATTCCATATGTATTAACAGTCTTCCTCCATAGAAGTTCACTTTGATTATTATCAATCGAATTCCATCCAATTCCAGTTTAATATATTAAATTGGAAAACTTTACTTTGGAAAATTCCCGTTAAATCTTAATAAAAAGATTTTTATATTCCAATTCCCATTTCACTGTAAATCGGGTTAAAGAACGAATGTCGTTGAAAACACAGTTCACAATAAACCCAATTCACATTCCATTTTCAGTTCTAATTAAATGTTAATTAATTGGTAATTATTCTTTAAATCTTAATTAAAAGACTTATTCTTTTCACACTGGGTTTAAGAACAGTGTTACAGAAAACCCCATCCTATCAACGTCTAACCGTAAATTAGTAAGAGAACAATTCCCCAAGTATTAATCATGAAGGCCGAAACCAACATCAGATCAACACCCAGGATACCATTCAACTTAGCTAATCTCCAATCAGTTTCTAATTTTCGTAACTCCATTGGGTTTAAGAACAATATTATTAAAGATACAATTCACGACAAACCCAAAATCTCATTCCATTGTCAGTCGGGTTAAAGAACAAGTGTTATTTTGAAACACCGTTCACGACAAACCAACAATCCAATTTGATATTAAATACAAGGCTCTGGATAGCAAATATATCGGCTTATACTCAATATCAAATTCTGAAACCAACAAATATCGTGTTGGAATAAGGATATATATATATCTTCCAAATTCCTCCACAATGCCCATATAATCACGGAATCCAATATCGAAATATTCCGAAGATAATTTCGATTCAAATCCATTCCAATACATATATTGGAAATTCTGTTTATTTTTTAAACCATTTCAAATCCAATTTATTTATTTAAAAATATTGGATTTATAATTCTAGTTCATAACTAGTCCATTTCGATAAAAATATATTTTTATCTTTTCAAATATGGAATTTTTCATCCCAATTCTTTCCAAATCATTTATTATGATTTTGCACAAATTATTGATATTTTTAATAATTTTATCAAGGCCCGTACGGTCGATTTCCATAAACAGCCATCGAACTGCAATTACAACGTCCTTTTCCAAATTTGATTTGGACATAAATCCAACCGTTAGATTTCAAATCTCTCATATTCGTTGGAAATCTCTTTTCGATACGAACCCAACGGTTCCGGTTGTAGGAGAATCTGACGGTCGGATCTCCCATGATGTCCATACGAAGTCAATGGTCGAAATTCGCGAACCGCCGCAGCGCGGCGCGTTCTATACAGGCCATTAAATATATATTATGTATATTTCGTCGATTTCCATTTAAAACTTATTTTATAAATCGTTTTAAATTCGTTTTCAAAACGATTTCAATTTCAAATCAAAATTGAATATTCCATATCATCGATATATAAATGATAGTATTTTCAAAACATTAGATTTTGAAATCACTTCCTTTTCGATATTCATTATAAAAATAAATAAAATCGATTTAAATATCGTTCACGTCAAAATGGCGTTAATATAATCAACATGGCCTGATATATTTAAATATTTTCGTGTCCATCCCAAACCGGACATCAAAATCGGATTTTGATCTTTTGCTGAATATTATTTTAAAATATTCTTTATATTAAAATATTCATTCTTTCTGAACTGGAATCAGACACAGTCAATTACCATATAATGTGATTTATATGGATTTCATACACACATGTACACAACAATAATCAAACACAGTCAACCATCATCCAGAGTGCATTACACAACTGCATAAGCGTTAAATACGAATGATCAACGCTTATAACAGTCTGTCAACCAATCGATTGACATACAACTAAATATTAGGATTAGAGTATGTCCAATATCATCCCAATACCCGTATGGGGTTTTCAACCAACAAACACTGGATTATTATTTGTGCAGTTGGGCGATGTGTAAAATATATCATCCCAATCAATATGAGTCAAATGTGTGCACATAAACAAATCGTCCAATTTGTAAATGAATATTTATTTTATTCGTATACACATTAAAAATTATATTTTTAACTATAAAATATTTATTTCAACACATGAATATTTTATTCAGTCCATTTCACATCACAAACAAACACAATCAATCAAACAAGTCGTCCATCGTCCATGGACGACGTGTGTCGGGTGCTGCTAAGCATCGTCTGCATCCTAGTATATATTGTAACTGGAAAATAAAATTAAAGTGAGAAGTTCTCACCTTGGGGATCCACTCCACCAATCTTTATTTTTGAATGGTCCGGATTCGGATTTGATTCCCGAAATTCCAACGCAATCCTTTCCACGCTGTTCATAGTAAAAATCACATCTTTACATCGCTATTATATAAATAAAAATCATATTTTTATTTCTACTTCATAGATATAAAAGTCGAAATTTTATCTCAAATCCATATATACAAAAATCAAATTTTTATTTCAAATCTGTATGGATAAAAATCATAACTTTATACGCTAATCATATAGATAAAAATCATATTTTTATATCGCTACATCTATAAAGATCTCATCTTTATATTCGTAAAAATCTAATCTTTATATATTTAAAAAAATCTAATCTTTGCACAATGAAAAATCTAATTTTTATTTATAGAAAGATCTCATTTTTAATTCGCTATCATATGTATTAAAATCCTATTTTTAAACCAATGTTTCCCATATAAAAATCTGATTTTTAAACTAGTGTTTCATATATAAAAATATGATTTTTACTCTAATGTTTCATATATAAAAATCTGATTTTTACTCTAATGTTTCATATATAAAAATCTGATTTTTAAATCGTTATAATTAACCTTACTAATATAATTAACGAGTTAATTTAAATTACCTTTGTAGGCGGTTTGGTGGTGGCGGCACGAGGTGGCACAGGGGCCAGGCGGAGGCGGCAAAAGCTCACGGTGTTTCGGTGGTGGCGTCAGGGGCCTAGGGTGGCTATGGTGCACGGATTTGGGGTTTAGGGCGTGGGGAGCTTCGAGATCAGAGAGGAGAAAGGGGTGGAGGAGGAGAGGAGGGCGGTGATTGGAAGGAGGTGGCGCGCGGCAGTGGGCAACTCCAGGAATGGCGGCGACGACTACGGCACGAGCGTTTTTTAATAAACTATCGGGTTTGACTGTATAAAGAGGGATGGGGGTAGGAGATATATATTTAGTTATTTAGTTATTTTAATTTATAGAAAGTAACTTTTCCATCCTTGCCCCGAATTGAACCCAACGACTGTCGCCCCTAGCTAATTACCCTCATTCCGAATGCAATGGGATATGTTTCGTAACCCAATTCGGCTGTTACGATCAGTTTCCGCTTAATTTAAAATATAAATCATTATATTTTAAATTCAAACGCACATTTTAATTTATCGGGCCACATACTGACTATTTCTAGCTTCGTATTGACGATACGGTCCTAACAAAACTAATTTCGTTAAATTTGAAGACAGTTTGAAAAATAGCCATTTTCCAGTCGATTAAATTCAACTGAAATGACCAAACACGTTCAAATTCACCACGCTCACATATTGATCCCAAAAATTATGAAAATTGGAATAAAGCAATAATTTGACATTCTGGATCCAACAAAAGTGGTCTCGTCGAAAATGGAGGTCGTTTGGAAAATCTCCACTTTTAAGGGCTATATTTTCATAGCGACTATCCTGAATTTTCAATTGGACATAACTTTTTATTCCCGCTATGAAATTTCAAATTTTCAAATTCATTGGAAAGATATTTCCTAATAGATTCTAATATTTCTTGTTTCACTAAAATCCGATTTATTTTGAATCCTGTACATTCATTTGAAATTTGAAATCGGATTTTCAAACTACCGCGCCATTTTCAATTCCCTTTTATAATTAAAATAAATATTTATATTCTAACTTCAATTTAAATAAATATATACGTTCTGATTCTATTCAAAATAAATTTCTAGTCGTTACTATTTAAAATAAATCGTTTTAAGTATTCATAATTCATTAAAATTGCCAAAACAAAAATTTTAAATTGGTTCTGATTTTCCGGGTTGTTACACCTAATCCCCACTATCAGGCATGCAAAACACAATTTAATTGAATCACATACCTACGGTCAATGAAGGACTACGGAACAAGGGTTGCTGCGTCGAAGGAGAGGGCTGTTCGTCTCTGTCGGCAGGGGAGATTCCAGAGAAAGGTGGAGGCACGGTTTGGTGATCCAAAACCCTAATTTGGGTTTTCGGTCACCATTAAAGTAAAACAGATGGAAAAGAGAGCGTCCAAAATTTTAATTCGGAGTGCCTAATGGGTTGCACAATACGATACACATTCGATTTGGCCAAAAGCCCTGTCAAATTAACTGATATGGAGCTTTGTTGATGGACTGTTAGATTTAGGGTGTTTGGGGTGGTGCGGATCGCAAAAATGTAGTTTGATACGGATCTTAGCAATATCAAATATGATATGGCTTTAAACCGTATTTATGTCGCATCCTGGTGTGTCAAATTGGCTGTTATGGTGTATATATATATATATATATATATATATATATATATATATATATATATAACTCAATACAAAATGTTATTATACATATTTCACAATAAGTCATAAGTTGTTGTCATCAAAACCATCTTCTCATGAGTTAACAATCACCCCATTTTGACGATGATGACATTTGTTTATTGAATATACTTACCGGTACCTTGATTCTTCAAACACTCCTCCTTACTTGAATAACTCCTTCTAAAACTACTAACCCCCCCAATCAAGGCCGAGTCTTGTTAGAGATTGAGATGTTGAAGATGATGGTTTTGATGACAACAACTTTGTTTCAATTATTATTATTATTATAAAATATATACTAGCATTATTATCAAGAATATATATATATATATATACACACAAGATATCCATGCAGGTATTGATTATTGAAGACTGTACAGTTTAGAGTATCAAGATTTCAGAGGAGAAGAGTTCAAGATACAAGACTCATGAGTATCAAGAATTCAATAGTTCAAGAAATGTAAAGTAATTGAGTCTAGATTTTTCGTTAAAACTCTGGTTTGCACTGAATTCTGATTTCAGACGTTTCTCACTATTTTCAAAATGATTTCAAAATTACTTCCTTATTTTGACTTTATTTTCAAAATGATTTCAAAATTATTTCCTTATTTTAAATTTGTATCTTTTTATTCTTAAATTTATTTTAACTCCTGAAATTCATTTTAACTCCCATTTTAAAATAATACTTTATTTCCAAATATATTTTAACTCCTAATTGAAATATTTATTACTTATAGATTTAATACTATTTCATGGTTACTTATGTTTTTAATTTCCTTAGTTGTATTTATTAAGTTCTAAAGTATTTCTTATATTTATAGTTTAAAATATACACTTTTATATCATTTTAGTTTTTTAATCATTTTTCAATTCATCTTAATAAATGTTTTTAATATATATTTTTAATTGAAAACCTCTATTTTAATATAAAGGACTATAGTTTATTTTAACTCAAGAATTAACATAATTTACTTAACCATTATTTGTTTTAAATCAAAAAAATTGTTTTTGAAAAATCCTTAAGGCATGTGGACGTATGCCTTTTTATATGTCGACATATTTACTGTTTATTTTCAGATTCAATTTTTGAAAAGTTGTGTCTTTTGAATTCAATACTATTGTGATAGGATTTTACGGTTAAGTGACTATAAATAGGCCTGTAAAGTGGATTTTTAACTAACTTTTCATTATCTTCTTCTTCCTTTCTTCTCTTTGTATTATTTTTCTTTAATTCTTAATTTTTATACTTATACTCTACCTATTTCCAAAGAGAATTATATCAATCTCTTTCTCTTTCAATTCTCTATCAAACTTTCTTTGAAATTCAAGTCCTATTTCAAGAGTTATAGGTTATTTGTAATCAAAGATCGCAAGATCAAGTTCTATCAAGTCAATACTTCAAAATTGATACTTAGAAAGGTGTGATTGTACCTCGAAAATCAATTGGGTGCAATTATAGCCCGAAAATCAATTGGGTGCGATTGTAGCCCGGAAATCAATTGGGTGTTGGTTGTGGTCCGGAAATCAAATGAATCTTACTGTACTCTGGAAATCAATTGGGGTGTTCCCTTGTAGCCTTACATCAACCTAGCGTTTTTTGGAATTGAATGTAGGGTATCTCCAGACCAGTATAAAATCCTAGTGTGTACTTTCCTTTTACTACTTTTTAATTTTATTTTATGCATCTGCGATTGATTCTACGATTATTGATATCTGTGATTTTCCTAACATTCTAATAGGTCTATAAAGATTTCAAGAAATTAATAAAATCCAAAAAATACTATTTACCTCTACTCTAGTGTTTAGTTTTCCTTATGATCCTTAATCCGCTTCCTCACAATTAGTATCAGAGCATTGGTTTCCAAAATTTTCATAATCTGAATTTTTGAAAAGTTTAAATGATAAACAATGCTGGAGTTGTCAATAATAATAGTTCATTTGTAAAGAGTCAGTCCATTATTGGACAACAACTATTCGATGGTAGTAACTATGCATATTAGGCTTATAGAATAAAAATTTATTTACAATCTGTAGGACTAGACACTTGAAATATCACATAAAATGAATATGTTGAACCTACTTGTAACAAACCGGAAAATCGGAACCAATTTAAAATTTTTATTTTGGCAATTTTAATGAATTTTGAATATTTAAAATGATTTATTTTAAATAATAATGACTAGAAATTTATTTTGAATAGAATTAGAATGTATATATTTATTTAAATCAAAGTTAGAAAATAAATATTTATTTTAATGATAAAAGGAATTGGAAATGGCGCGGTAGTTTGAAAATTCGATTTTAAATTTTAAATGAATGTACAGGATTCAAAATAAACCGAATTTTGGTAAAACCAGAAATATTTGAATCTGTTTGAAAATATCTTTCCAACGAATGTGAAAAATCCATATTTCATAACGGGGACAAAAAGTTATGTCCAGTTGAAAATTTAAAATAGTCGCTATAGAATTTTACATAATATATAGCCCTTAAAAATAGCATTTTGCCAATGACCTCCGTTTTTTGATGAAACCACTTTTGTTGGATCGGAATGTCAAATTATTTCTAGATTCCAATTTTCATAATTTTTGGGATCAATATGTGAGCGTGGTGAATTTAAACATGTTTGGTAATTTCAGTTTAAACTTAATCGACTAAAAAATGACCGTTTTTCAGACGGTCTCCAAATTGGACGAAATTAGTTTTGTTAGGACCGTATCGTCGAAACATAGATAGATTTATTTTTTTGGAATTTTTGGAGTTAGTATGTGGCCTCGGTAAATTAAAATGAATGTTAAAATCAACTTTGAACGTTATATTAATTTATATTGTAATTTTAATGAAAACTGATCGAAACGATGGAATGGGCTTACCGGACATATCCTATTGTGTTCAGAATAGGGGTATTTAGCTAGGGGCGACAATCGTTGGGTTCAGTTTAGAGTTGAAATGGAAAACTTGCTTTTTGTGGAAAAAAATATATTAATATATAACATACTCCCCCCCCAATCATAAACCGTCATTCTCTAAACCCTCCCCCCTTGTTCAAAAATCGCAGCTGCCACACTCGAAAACTGCCATTGTGCCTCAGCCGCCCATCGTGTCACCCTTCCCCTGACGCGCCGACCTCCTCTCTCGCTCCCCTTTCAAAACCCGCCCTTTGATTTTATAAATATAGCGAAGCGACAAAAATATGATTTTTATTTATTTGAATGGCACAATAAAAATATGATTTTTATTATATGATTAACGATATTTAATATAATTTGTATATATGAAGTAGCGATATAAAAAAAATACTTTTTATATAATAATGGCATTGTAAAAAATATGATTTTTAATGTGTAGATGGCATTGCAAAGAGGTGATTTTTATATATATATTAGCTTAATAAAAATAAATTTGTTTTTTATAATGAAGTAGCAAATATAAAAATATGATTTTTATATATGAAGTAGCGGTATAAAAATATGATTTTTATATATGTTGTAGCGAAATAAAAATTCGATTTTTATATATATGATAACTAGATTAAAAATGTGATTTTTATATATATGAGCGACATAAAAATGTGATTTTTAAAATATAAATATCCTTGATTAAAAATATGTTTTTTAATGCATAAACATCATATTAAAAATGTGATTTTTACTATGAACATCATGGAAAAGTTTACGTTGGAATTTCGAGCAAATCCAAACGGTTCAGATATTCAGAAATAAAACTGGGGGAGTGGATCCTAAAGGTGAGAACTTCTGACTCTAATTTATTTTCTAGTTAAATATATATACTAAGATGCCGACAGTGCTTAGTAGTGCCCGACACCTTTGTTTGAAACCATGTTTGTTTAGTTGTTTGGATGATTGGTTTAATTATTTGAATTTGGTTTTGGAAGTGAAACAAATCGATTAGAATTGATATGTGTATGACACGAGCCATTATTAGGCAAGGGATAAGGCTAAACCTTATTCCGGTTTTAGTATCGCACCGTTATGCTGCCGGAATAATCTAAAAATGTTAGAACAATAAAAATATCATTTTTATTGTGTAAATGAACTGTATAAAATATTCATAAGTTAAAATAAATATTTTATAGTTAAAATATAATTTTTAACGTGTATATGGGTAAGATAAATATTCATTTACAAATCCGACGATTTGTTTACTTATATACCTTTGACTGATATTGATTGGGACGATATATTTTACACATCGCCAACTACACAAATAAAATCGGTATGTGTTGATTGAAACCCCACACGGGTATTGGGATGATATTTGACGTACACTAATCCCAATTGTTTAGTTGTATGCCAATCAATGGGTTGACAGACTGTCGTAAGCATTAAGCATTTGCATTTGATGCTTATGCAGTTGTGTAGTGCACTCTGGCTGATGGTTGATTGTTTATCATTGATTGATATATACGTGTGTTGTATGAAATCCAAATAAATAAAATTATATGGTAATGGATTGGGTCTGATTCCAATTCGGAAATAAGGAATATTTTAAAATAATGAATATTTTAAAATAATGAATATTTTAAAATAATGAATATTTTAAAATAATGAATATATTAAAATAATATTCAAAAAAGAATCAATATATGATTTTGATGTCCGATTTTGGATAGACACGAAAATATTGAAATATATGAAGCCGTGTTGATTAGATATGCGCCATTTTGACGCGAACAATATTTATATCGATTTTTTTCATTTTTATAATGAATATCGAAAAGAGTTGATTTCAAAATCTAATATTTTGAAAATATTATCATTTTAATATTATAATGCTATGGAATATTCAATTTTGATTTAAAATTGAAAATGAAGTTAGAATCGTTTTAAAATGAATTTATAAACGATTTATAAAACACGTTTTAAATGGAAATCGACGAAATATATATTATATATATATAATATAATGGCCTGAATAGAACGCGCCGTGCCGCGGCAGTTCGCAAATTTCGACCATTGACTTCGAATGGACGTTACGGGAGATTCGACTGTCGGATTCTCCTAAAACCGGAACCGTTGGGTTCGTATCGAAAAGAGCTTTCTAACGAATATAAGAGATTTGAAACCTAACGGTTGGATTTGGAATTATGTCCAAATCAAATTTGGAAAAGGTCGTTGTAAATGCAGTTCTATGACCGTTTATGGAAATCGACTGTACGGGCCTTGATAAAATTATTAAAAATATTAATAATTTGTGCAAAATCAGAATAAATGATCCGGAAAGAATTGGGATGAAAAATTCCATATTTGAGAAGATAAAAATATATTTTTATCGAAATGAACTAGTTATGAACTAGAATTATAATCCTATATTTTTAAATAAATAAATTGGATTTGAAATGGTTTTAAAAATAACCAGAATTTCCAATATATAAATTGGAATGGAAATTATCTTCGAAAAATTTCGATATTGGATTCCGTGATTATATGGATGTTGTGGAGGAATTTGGAATATATATATATATATATCTTTATTCCCAATAAGATATTTGTTGATTTCAGAATTTGACATTGAATATAAGCCGACATAATTTCTATTCAGAGCCTTGTATTTAATATTGAATTGGATTTTGGATTTGTCGTGAATGGTGTCTTCATTAACACTCTTCTTAAACCCGGTTTAGAAAAGAATAAATCTTATTTATTAAGATTTAGTGAAATTTTCCAGTTAATTAATATTTAATTGGAATTGAATAAAAGAATTGGATTTAGGGTTTGTCGTGAATGGTGTCTCAAATAACACTGTTCTTAAACCCCATGGGAAAAGAATAAATCTTTTAATTAAGATTATTAGAGTTTCCAGTTAATTAACATTTAATTGGAATAAAATGGGATGTGAATTGGGTTTATTGCGAACTGTGTTTTTAACGACATTCGTTCTTTAACCCGATTTACAGTGAAATGTGATTTGGAATTTATAAATCTTTTAATTAAGATTTAGGGGAATTTTCCAAAGAAAAGTTTTCTAATTTAACACAATTAATTGGAACGGAATGGATTTCGATTTGGTAATAATCGAAGTGAACTTCTGTGGAGGAAGACTGTTACTATATATGGAATTTAAAAGGCTTTGCCGTTATTCCATTTATATTATTAGTCGGATACGGAAATTGATATCGATTATATATATTGATCTATTTTCCGTGAAGATTCCATAATTAATGGAATGGGATTTTGGGTTTATCGTGAACTGTGTTTTAAATGACATTAGTTCTTTAACCCAGTTAAAGATAAGATTAACTTCTTAACTTTGAATAATCAATAAGAAATGATTTTTGAGATTAAAACTGAATCAGAGTTTTAATGAATCTTTAAATAGATTAGAATGGGAATAGGATAATTAAGGGTCCGTTTGATTATGAATGGGAAATGGCATTTGGAAGGGGCATTTGAAGGGGAATTGTTGGAACGGTGAATGTGTTATTTTTACAAAAGGGACATTTTGGAAGGGACAGAGTTATTATCTTATTGTTTTTGTATATATTAGTTTTAATTGTTTGTGTTTGTGTGTGTTTATTGTTGAACAGAATAGTAGAATGCAGAATACAAATTGCAAAATACAAATTGCAGAAATAAAAATTGCAGAAATAAAAATACATAATTGCGGTATATAAATTGCAGAATTTAAAATGCAAATATAAAATACATAATACAACGAAACTTCTTAATGCATTCCCGTGGCAACTAGTTCGTTTCGTATATTGTCTAGTACTATCGCCATGGTGGATGTTGTTCTAGTTCTTTGAATGGGTTCTAGATCTCTGTTTCCGGGATTTGATATACTGTAATATTCTTCGAGGTATTCGTCTGGCACTAAATCAGGGTCGTCATCATACAGCATAAAATCTGGATCGCCAGCGTTGTATTTTCTGATGTAGTGGTCAATGGCCATTGTTGCAGTAATAATTTGTACTTGAACATGATATGGATACGTCTGCATGTTACACAAGATGGCAAATTTTTTCTTCCAAATACCAAATGTTCTTTCAATAGCCATACGCAAACTAGAGTGATAGTAGTTGAAAATTTCATTTTCTGACTTCGGTTCATTCCGTGTGTCATAAAGTCTGGTATATGATACCTCACGGATCGGTAAGGAGTTATATATCCTTCCATTAGTGGATATATTGAATCCACTAAATAATAATGTCCAGCTGGTGGACAAGGGAAATTAAAATCCGGATTATTTATAGCTTCCCGAAATATTTTGGCGTCGTGCGCAGTTCCTTCCCATCCCGCTCTTACAAACGTAAAAGTTAAATCAAATGCACAAACAGCCATAATATTTTGTGTAGCAGATACTTTCCACCCTACAAAAAGTTGCATGTCTTCTTGACCCACATGAGCCATCACATGTGTCCCATCAATAGCTCCAATACAGTTTTTAAAGAAAGGATAATATTGGGGTGAATAACGAATTTGTTCTGGGATTCGGTTAAAATGGGAATCGGTCGGTCTAATAATATCGACTACCAATAAGAGAACTGAATCCAAAACTTTATGAAAAATAGCATTAATTGTACCATTTGATCGTTGAAACCACTCAGCAACCTTCCTTGTAGGGAGGGCCAATGCAATAGTATATAGGAATACAGCCACCATTTCTTTGATCGTTATGTGCATTAAGCGCTCCAACCCGTAATTTTCTAACCGTTCACACAAGGATCTGAAACAAAATCGCTTCATTCGAAAATTGTTATGACAACCATCTGTGTGTCTTGCTAGTATTTCATGAACCCAAGCGAGGCCGGAACTTAAGCAATTGTGTATTCTTCTCCTTTCTCGTGTTTGATTAGCCATAATTTCTTGAATATCTAGCACATCTTGCGAATCTTCAATATCAGATTCGTCACTATCTGCCATAATTGGTTAAAGAACTAGAGGAAAATGAACAATTAATATGGTGATGTAGTGTTGGTATGGGTGGAATATATATAGGGAGAGGGAAGAGGGAAGGGGCAAAAAATATCTGTCGCGTCGGATGTGCGTCGGACGCGTCTTACGCATCTGACGCGAAAGCTAACTTTTCAGCCGTTCCGCTGGAAGGGGCAAATGTGTGGGTCCCACTGTTGACGCGTCCGACGCAGATGCGAGCTTCAACTGCCCATTTGGAAAATCAAACGCTACCTAAATTTATCGAATTCATGATATGATCGAGAATGGAGTATCACCAGTTTTGCTCCAAGCGATAGTTAAATCTTTAATTAGATTTGAACGTGAAATTGTAATTAATTTTACCAATAACACCGTGGTGTTAGAAATGAGGTATTACCAGTTTTTCTTCATGGGATGAATAGGTTGGGATTGGGAAATATAATAAATGATTACTTTGTTAAGGTTCACTAATCCCGACTAGTTTGGACAAACCTTAATTTGGTATGAATTAATATCCAAAGGAAGATTAAAGAATAAATTTAAAGAATTTATCTTTGATAAAGTTAATGGGAACCTTTCCCAAAGGATATGAATATTTAAATAAAGGAATATTCAGAATTGGAATGAGGCGTATGTTGTGTTTTCATAGCACTTGTTTATTATATACGATAGTTATTCGGAAAGGCCGGGTTTATACCCATTCTGAATAGCTGATTCGACGATATGTCGATGATAAAGACGATGGTTGAAGATCAGAGGTCTTCACATCATTTGAATGATTATGGACGTCTTGATTGGGCTATATACCCAAGACAAGGTAATAAGTGGTGATCGTCCAAACGTACTTGGAGATCGACCAAATATGCGAGGACTTCTCTCCTGTATTGGACATATGGGACAAGGAATAAGGTGCCTCCGGTTTCGTTCAGACCCAGAACAAACTTGTAAATGGATGTGTGTCTGACATTAGATTTTATTCTGTGTTGATTGATCTCTATTAAATATATATCTGTTTGGCGGCGGAGAATTTATTCTCTTGCTTAACGCCCTACTCTGAAACGTACGAGCTCAGAGGTTATATATCGATAGACATCAGTCGCATGGCATGAATTGCCTGTGTGGCATGCAGAGATGCAGTGATCAAGGCTTCTGTTGAAAAGCAGAGTCTAGTGGTTGATGATCAAAGCCTGTCTTTAATATAGCATAGCTTTGTGTATGGAGTTAATTCGCGAGCCTCACACCTCGGTGTGAACCAGAAACGGGAGAGGACTTCGGGGAGGACATGCATTTCCTTCTATATAGGAGTGGTGTCATGGTATGGAGCCCAGACATTTTTACTTATGTGGATGATGGAAAGCGAGGCGCCTCGGTTATATCGGTCACTACAGGGCCGATGGATGGTTTGGTCGATATACTGACCAATTTTACGCCCCATAGGGCAGGGAGACGTATTGTTCAGGTATTTTAATCCACTCCGTGCAGATCGGCCCTGATGATCCAAGGGTCACTCAAGCTCTGTTCCTGAGGCTCAGGCTAGAGAGTCTCGAAGCATTAAGGACAATCCCTTGCCTTGGTTCACAGACGGAAATCCAACTTCCAATACGTGACATTTCAGTTTTAATTGTAGAGCCTAGTATGGCGACATAGTGGGATGGGGCACTATGTCGTCTATGATTGATACATTTATATTTGAAGTTGATTTCTTCACTTATAGTAATAATAAAAGATGAAATTTCACGTATCAAGCATTATTTGGCTATTATAAGGTAAAACTCTATCCTCCGGCTTTTGTTGCATTGTGTGATGGGACCTAAGTCTTATAATAGCTTCATTGTTCTTTATTTAGCATTGCGTTGTTTGTTTTATGCACTGGTATTCTTTCGGGTAAACCCGTTCCATGTTATATAGCGTGGTCCCTTCGTATATCTAACTTTAAAATCAAGTTAATAACTGTTTTAGTTCTCACGCCAGTCATATGACTGACCTGAAGTTTATTTTTTAAACCTAAACTCTGGGTGCCCCTATTTTCCACACGAGCAGCTAGTAGTTTTGGTTTTGCAGATATTATATTCACAGGATCCTGGTTTACAGCTGGAGCTATATTCAGAACGCTCTGTATCCGTGTATTTCTTTCAGTTGTGTTTTGTATTATTTTCTGCTGCATGACAATTTGTAAATCTATGATATTTATCAAATGTATATTATTTGTTCATACTCTGTATATTCTTGTACTCTGATGTAAATTGTTGTAATAGCAATGAAATGTTCTTATGTTTGTGTCCTGTGTCATGCTCTCAACTCAATCCGGGCTTTCCCATAAGGGTGAGTTTGGGTCGTTTCATCGTGGTATCAAAGCTTTGGTTTACAGAGCTCGAGAACAAGACACATTAGAACCGAACGAAAGAATTCATCAGAGATTGGACTAGTAATATCCAATAAAAATGACTCGTTAGAGATGGGATTAGTAGTATCCTAGAATGAGTTGGAAGAGTGTTATTTTCAAAATTAAAATGAAAACAAATTTTGTTTTGAAAATTTAAACCTTATGATACGTATTTGAATATTATATTAAAATTGATTTTTTGACAATCAAGTATATAAAGATTTTGCATATACGCTTGCAAACGTATATTCGAAGCTTAATATACTGGATAAATATAGAATCACACTCTAGTCGCCTAGGGATAATTCTGATGATGATGCATCATCATCAGTGTTTGTGTTCGAGTTTTGAGAGTGGAATATCTATATATTTCCAATTGACTAGTGTAAGAACCAAAACATAGATAGGGTCTATTGTTGTGACTTGGCATCAGAAATGGATTTATATATATATATATATATATATATTTAAGTTATATGTTTGAAATGATAATCCACTAATTGATTGCTGATTGTGTTGTTTGATTAATTAAAATTTTTGAACCACTAAGCCAAATTGAATCAAATATTGAACTTACTTGAAAATTGATTGCAATTGCATGCCTATACATGTATATACATTGAACAGGTCATAGCATGGAAGCTAAGAAGAGGAATAAAATTGTATGTCCGACAAATAGGTACATGTTTACAAATATATTGGGTTTGGATGATTTTATGAGCCGATTGGCTAGCCGCTTGGCTTTTTCTATTTCTTTTTGGATGATGAGGGCCCTACGTGGCTAGTTGCGGTTTTAAATATCTCCCCGTACAAAGGAGGTTATGGCGAAATTTTTCAAAAATTTGGGGAGTTAGCCAAATTTTTGAAGAATTGGAAATTTCTTAGAAACTGAAAATTTGAAGGATGAAAGCCAAACTGAAAGTGGAGTTGGTTAGTTCAACAACTTTCAGCTCCGTTCCTTTTCGAGAACGAAAAGATTTTAAGTGGGGGAGATTGTAATAACCCAAAAGATCAGTACCAATTTAAAATTTTTATTTTGGCAATTTTAATGAATTTTGTATATTTAAAATGATTTATTTTAAATAATAATGACTAGATATTTATTTTGAATAGAATTAGAACGTATATATTTATTTAAATCGAAGTTAGAAAATAAATATTTATTTTAATGATAAAAGGAATTGGAAATGGCGTGGTAGTTTGAAAATTCGATTTCAAATTTCAAATGAATGTACATGATTCAAAATAAACCGGATTTTCGTAAAACCAAAAATATTTGAATCTGTTTGAAAATAGCGATTTTGCAAACGACCTCCGTTTTCGACGAAACCAACTTTATTGGATCTGGAATTTAAAATTACTGCTAGATTCCAATTTTCATAATTTTTGGAATCAATATGTGAGTGAGGTGAATTTAAACGTGTTTGGTAATTTCAATTTGAATTTAATCAACTGGAAAATGACCATTTTTCAAACGGTCTCCAAATTCGACGAAATTAGTTTTGTTAGAACCGTATCGTCAAAACATAGCTAGATTTATTTTTCTGGAATTTCTGGAGTCAGTATGTGGCCCCGGTAAACTAAAATGAACGTTAAAAATCAATTTTGAACATAATATTAATTTATATTGTAATTTTAATGAAAACTGATCGAAACGATGGAATGGGCTTACCGAACATATCCCATTGTGTTTGGAATGAGGGTATCTAGCTAGGGGCGACAGTCGTTGGGTTCATTTTAGAGTTCGAATGGAAAACTTGCTTTTTGTGAAAAAAATAAAAAATATGTATAATATTAGTATATAAACCCCTCCCCCAATCATAAACCGTCGTTCTCTAAACCCTCCCCCTTCTTCCAAAATTGCATCCGCCACCCTCGAAAACTTCCACCGTGCCTCAGCCGCCCATCGCGCCACCCCTCCCCTGACGCGTCGACGTCCCCTCCGCCTCCCTGGCACCACCGCCGATGGCCAGGACCCTCCTCTCTCGCTCCCCTTTCAAAACCCCCCTCCCCCCAACCACTATAAAATCACCGCGTGGCCCACCTAGTCCCGCTGCCACTTGACTGTGGCCTCCGCAGCCAGCTGCAGGCCTGGCGCTGCCATCTCAGCACTTCCCTGTCGGCATGGACCCCCTGCAACAACCAAAATTCGACTTTTTACATCAAAATGTGAGTTTTTACTTTTATTTCTATTTATTCGCGTATATAAAAATGTAATTTTTGTATAAATAACTTATAATAATAATACGATTTTTATATGAATGATTTTGAAATAAAAATGCGATTTTTTATGTGAAATACGATAATAAAAGTATGATTTTTAAAATAGAAAAAGATTTGATTTTTAAAAATAAAAAGATTAGATTTTTAAAAATAAAAAGATTAGATTTTTAAATAAGAAAAGCGTTATAAAAATATGATTTTCAGCATTATAAAAATATGATTTTTATACAGAAAGTTGTATTGTAAAAAATCTGATTTTTACAATATAAATTTGAAATGAAAACGAGATTTTTGTTTATATATTAACAATATAAAAATTTGACTTTTATATATATAGTGAAGTGATAAAAATATGATTTTTATTAATTTGAATGGCGCGACAAAAATATGATTTTTATTATATGAATAACGATATATAAATATAATTTTTATATATGAAGCAGCGATATAAAAATATACTTTTTATAATAAAAATAAATTTGATTTTTATAATGAAGTAGTGAATATAAAAATATGATTTCTATATGTGAAGTAGCGGTATAAAAATATGATTTTTATATATGTTGTAGCGAAATAAAAATTCGATTTATATATATATGATAGCCAGATTAAAAATGTAATTTTTATATATATGAGCGATATAAAAATGTGATTTTTAAAATATAAATATCGTTGATTAAAAATATGATTTTTAATGTATAAACATCATATTAAAAATGTAATTTTTACTATGAACAACATGCAAAAGTTTGCGTTGGAATTTCGGGAAAATCCAAGCGGTTTAGAAATTCAGAAATAAAACTGGCGGATGGATTCCAAAGATGAGAAATTCTCACTCTAATTTATTTTCTAGTTAAATATATATACTAGGATGCAAACGGTGCTTAGTATCACCCGACACCATTGTTTGAAACCATGTTTGTTTGGTTGTTTGGATGATTGGTTTAATTGTTTGAATTTGGTTTGGGAAGTGAAATGAATTGATTAGAATTGGTATGTGTATAGCGCGAGCCATTATTAGGCGAGGGATAAGGCTAGACCTTATTCCGGTTCTAATATCGCGCCGTTATGCTGCCGAAATAATCTAAAAATGTTAGAACAATAAAAATATCATTTTTACTGTATAAATGAACTGTGTAAAATATTCATAAGTTGAAATAAATATTTTATAGTTAAAAATATATTTTTTAACGTGTATATGAATAAAATAAATATTCGTTTAAAAATCAGATGATTTGTTTATGTACACAACTTTGACTGATATTGATTGGGACGATATATTTTACACATCGCCCAACTGCACAAATAAAATCGGTGTGTTGATTAAAACCCCACACGGGTACTGGGATGATATTTTACGTACAATAATCCCAACTGTTTAGTTGTATGTCAATCGAGGGGTTGACAGACTATCGTAAGCGTTAATTATTTATATTTAATGCTTATGCAGTTGTGTAGTGCACTCTGGCTGATGGTTGATTGTTTATCATTGATTGATGTATACATGTGTTGTATGAAATCCATATAAATAAAATTATATGGTAATTGATTGGGTCTGATTCCAATTCGGAAATAAGGAATATTTTAAAATAATAAATATTTTAAAATAATGAATATTTAAAAATAATGAATATTTTAAAATAATGAATATTTTAAAATAATATTCAGAAAAGAATCAAATTATGATTTTGATGTCCGATTTTAGATGGACACAAAAATATTGAAATATATGAAGCCGTGTTGATTGGATATGCGCCATATTGACGCGAACGGTATTTATATTGATTTTATTCATTTTTATAATGAATATCGAAAAGAATTGATTTCGAAATCTAATATTTTGAAAATATTATCATTTTAATATTATAATGATACAGAATATTCAATTTTAACTTAAAATTGAAAATGAAGTCAGAATCATTTTGAAATCGACGAAATATACTTTATATATATTATTTATATAATATAATGGCTTGAATACAATGCGTCACGCCGAGGCAGTTTGCGAATTTCGACCACTGACTTCAGATGGACATTACGGGAGATCTGACTGTCAGATTGTCCTAAAACCGGAACCGTTGGGTTTGTATCGGAAAGAGCTTTCTGACGAATATAAGAGATTTGAAATATAACAGTTGGATTTGGAATTATGTCCAAATAATATTTGGAAAAGGTCGCTGTAAGTGCAGTTCGATGACCGTTTATGGAAATCGACTGTACGGGCCTTGATAAAGTTATTAAAAATATTAACAATTTGTGTAAAATCATAATAAATGATTTGGAAAGAATTGCGATGAAACATTCCAAATTTGAAAAGATAAAAATATATTTTTATTGAAATGAACTAGTTATGAACTAGAATTATAATCCAATATTTTTAAATAAATAAATTGGATTTGAAATGGTTTTAAAAATTACCAGAACTTCCAATATATAAATTAGAATGGATTTGGAATGGAAATTATCTTCGGAAAAATTCGATATTGGATTCTGTGATTATACGGATATTGTGGAGGAATTTGTAAGATACATATATCGTTATTCCCAATACGATATTTGTTGATTTCGGAATTTGATATTGAATATAAGCCGATACAATTTCTATTCAGAGCCTTGTATTTAATATTGAATTGGATTTTGGGTTTGTCGTGAATGGTGTCTTCATTAACACTGTTCCTAAACCCAGTTGAGAAAAGAATAAATCTTATTTATTAAGATTTAGTGAAATTTTCCAATTAATTAATATTTAATTGAAATTGAATAAAAGAATCGGATTTAAAGTTGGTCGTGAATGGTGTCTTAAATAACACTGTGCTTAAACCCCATGTGAAAAGAATAAATATTTTAATTAAGATTATTAGAGTTTCCAGTTAATTAACATTCAATTGGAATAAAATAGGATGTGAATTAGGTTTATTGTGAACTGTGTTTTTAACGACATTTGTTCTTCAACCATGTGATTTGGAGTTTATAAATCTTTTAATTAAGATTTAAGGGAATTTTCCAAAGAAAAGTTTTCCAATTTGACAAAATAAATTGGAATGGAATGGAATTCGATTTGGTAATAATCGAAGTGAACTTCTGTGGAGGAAGACTGTTACTATATATGGAATTTAAAAGGCTTTGTCGTTATTCCATTTATATTATTAGTCGGATACGGAAATTGATATCGATTATATATATTGATCTATTTTCCGTGAAGATTCCATAATTAATGGAATGGGATTTTGGGTTTACCGTGAACTATGTTTTAAATGACATTAATTCTTTAACCCAGTTAAAGATAAGATTAATTTCTTAACTTTGAATAATCAATAAGAAATGATTTTTGAGATTAGAACTAAATTAGAGTTTTAATGAATCTTTAATTAGATTGGAATGGGAATAAATTTATCGAATTCATGAAATAATCGAGAATGGAGTATCACCAGTTTTGCTCCGAGTGATAGTTAAATCTTTAATTAGATTTGAACGTGAAATGGTAATTAATTTTACCGATAACACTATGGTGTTAGATATGAGGTTTTACCAGTTTTGCTTCATGGGATGAATAGGTTGGGATTGGGAAATATAATAAATGATTACTTCGGCAAGGTTCGCTAATTCCGACTAGTCTGGGCAAACTTTAATTTGGTTTGAATTAATATCCAAAGGAAGATTAAAGAATAAATTTAAAGAATTTATCTTTGATAAAATTAATGGGAACCTTTCCCAAGGGATATGAATATTTAAATAAAGGAATATTCAGAATTGGAATAAGGCATAGGTTGTGTTTTTATAGCACTTGTTTATTATGTACGCTAGTTATTCGGAAAGGCCGGGTTTATACCCATTCTGAATAACTGATTCGACGATATGTCGACTATGAAGACGGTGGTTGAAGACTGGAGGTCTTCACATCGTTTGGATGATTACTGATGTCATGATTGGGCTGTACACCCAAGACAAGGTAATAAGTAGTGATCGTACAGACGTACTTGGAGATCGACCAGATATGCGAGAACCTCTCTCTTGTATTGGACATATGGGACGAGGAATAAGGTGTCACTGGTTTCGTTCAGACCTAGAACGAACTTGTAAATGGATGTGTGTCTAACATTGGATTTCATTCTGTGTTGATTGATCTCTATTAAATATATCTCTGTTTGGCGGCGGAGAATTTATTCTCTTGCTTAATGCCATTCTCTGAGACGTACGAGCTCATAGGTTATATATCGATAGACATCAGTCGCATGGCATGAATTGCCTGTGTGGCATGCAGAGATGCAGTGATCAAGGCTTCTGTAGAAAAGCACAGTCTTGTGGTTGATGATCAAAGCACGGCTTTAATATAGCATAGCTTTGTGTATGGCGTTAATTCACGAGCCTCACACCCCGGTGTGAACCAGAAACAGGAGAGGACTTCGGGGAGGACATGTGTTTCCTTCTAGCCTGGAGTAGTGTCATGATATGGCGCCCAGACATTTTTTACTTATGTGGATGATGGAAAGCGAGGCACCTCGGTTATATCAGTCACTACGGGGACAACGAATGGTTTGGTCGATATACTGACCAGTTTTACGCCCGATAGGGCAGGGAAACGTATTGTTCAGGCATTTTAATCCACTCCATGTGGATCGGCCCTGACGATCCAAGGGTCACTCGAGCTCTGATCCTGAGGCTCGGGCTAGAGAGTCTCGAAGCGGTAAGGACAATCCCTTTCCTTAGTTCACAGACGTAAATCCAACTTCCAATACGCGACATTTCGGTTTTAATTTTAGAGCCAAGTATGGCGACATATTGGGATGGAGCAATATGCCGTCTATGATTGATACATTTATATCCGAAATTGATTTCTTCATGTATGGTAATAATAAAAGGTGAAATTTCACGTATCAAGCATTATTTGGCTATTATAAGGTAAAACTCTATCTTCTGGCTTGTGTTGCATTGTGTGATTGGACCAGAGTCTTATAATAGCTTCATTGTTCTTTATTTAGCAGTGCGTTGTTTTTTCTATGCACTGGTATTCTTGGGGGTAAACCCGTTCCGTGTTACACGGCTTGGTCCCTTGATATATCTAACTTTAAAACAAAGTTAGTAATTGTTTTAGTTCTCACACTAGTTACATGACTAACCTGGAGTTTATTGTTTTAACCTAAACTCTGGGTGCCCCTATTTTCCACCCGGGCAGCTAGTAGTTTTGGTTTCACAGATATTATATTCACAGGATCCTGGTTTATAGCTTTAGCTATATTCGGAACGCTCTGTATCTGTGTATTTCTTTCAGTAGTGTTTTGTATTATTTTTCAACGCATAATATTTTGTAAATCTCTGAGATTTATCAAATGTATATTATTTGTTCATACTCTGTATATTCTTGTACTCTGATGTAAATTGTTGTAATTGCAATGAAATGTTCTTCTGTTTGTGTTCTGATTTGTCGCACTACTAATTTTGTAGTTTTTGGAGACGCTTAATTAAAGGCACTAAAAACGATTAGCCTTTAATAATAATTAATTGAGGCAAATTTCATGCCAGCCCCTATTAATAATTAAGAAGGCACTTAAAACAGCCTTAACCCTTATATTAGTGGCAAAGTTAAAAACAACCCCTAGTTGACAATTTCTGAGATGCATGTTACCGCCTCCTCTTGTTTATAGGGACAAAAGGCAAATTCGCCTCTCATTCTTATCGCTAGGAAATTAAAGTGCCTCTCATAAATCGAGATATACAACAACACGGGACGATTTTCTTTCTTCCAGTTTGTCTGCTTCATCGCAACTTCACCAGCTTCCTGATTATCTTATTTATCAAAATCCAAGGTATATTCAATTTATCTAATGATTCTATCTCGTATTCTGTTCGAAACCCTAATTACAATGTCTTTTCAAAATCCAAGGTATATTTGATTTATCTAACGATTCAATCTTGTATTCTGTTTGAAACCCTAATTACATTCAGTGACAAGAAATCTTAGATTCGATCTCGTATTAGGGTTTGATTTTCAATATTTATGAGTATTCTGATTATTCAATTAACGTATGTTGTTAACCTCGTTCCTCAGTCTTCCCTCTTATTTTGATACTTATTCTGCATTCCTCAATTCTTACTGCATTAAACGTGTTTTACAGCAGACAGTATTTCTTTGAACTTGGAATTAGTACTGATTTAATTAATTTTTGGTGGTGTATGTGGAAACTTAGAACCGCTTTTAAGAAAGTTGCATGTATTTCATATTAATCTTCTGATGAGAATGCGGTTGTGTAACTTTATTTGGATTGTTGCATTTATGTACTGCACATAAAGAACACTATTTAATACTGCTATGATTCAAATTTTCATTAGTATCTTGATTTTTGGATTGGATGATGGATGCTAGGGTATTAGTCATGCAAGAAGAGTCGTTCATATTGCATATAATTATATAAATATTGACAATCTTGATTTCATAGATCCTGTAAATGGCCATATCCTGTCTACATGTATAGGAAGTAATGAATAAACATCATATTAATACAGTAATAAAAATGAAAAAGTTAAGTAAAAATAATTTGGCTGCAAGAAATTTTGGTTTTTTTATCTTTTTTGCCTTCCTTACACAGTTTACGCCTACATCCGCAATGATCAGACGAAGATGCTTTTATTCTTATTTTTTAATGCATAACGCAGGTGGTTCAGTACCTATTTTACAGTTTGTTTTTTGCCTTCTATTGTGCTGATGAACTATTTTATTTTTATTTTTATTGCATGTTTAAAAAAAGGAATTATGTATATCATAAATGCAAGAAGCTCAGGAATAAGGAAGGAAGAACACATGAAAACCTCAAACACTATCTTGTTGAAAATAGGACCATTGACATCTATAAATCGATAACTTTACACCTACTTGAGGTTGATCAAAGTAATTAATTGGTTTATATCTTTATTCGGTTAAATAAAAACTGGTCTTATATCTTTTTGTTAAGCATGCAAAGAGATATGGTAAATTGGATATGATAAAATGCTTCTCTGTTAAGATTAAAACATGAACTCTGTACCATCAAAATTCAATCTAATGTTGTGCATTTTCTCCCAAAGTCATCAACTAGAAAATATTGTAAAATTTCTTCCATTATATTTTAAAAATAGTCTCTCCCGTCAAGCATGTTGATAGCAGTTGTTAAATTACAGCGGGCATATATAATAATGTGAATATTTTATAAGAGTGAATATGCAAATCAACTTTATAAGCTAGTTCATCACAATAAATTATGATTTTTAAACTAAGTTCACGATTTTTAGTATAGTACATTATTACCATAAGTAAGGGGATGAATGGTTTGGGGTAGAAAATTCATTTTCTGGTGATGTAATTAGTCGAAGGCAGAACTGTGGAAGATGGGGGAGGACTGAGGTGAATGTTTTGCTTTTGATTGCTAATATTTCCAATGGTCAAAGGTGATCAAAACGGTGACATTTATGGTTATGACTGCTGTTTAAATGGTGTTCGAATTTGGGGTTTCCACTTGAAGCAAGGAATCTTACCATTGGTAGTGGCATACTTGTCTTTTTTTTTCATCTTAATTATGTGTGATTTACATGCATATATGTTTCCTTTTCTAATTTCTCAAGCATGCATCTCATGTAAAAATGGGTTTTTGCTTCCAATTTAGCTTATTAAAGCCATTCATGTGATTAATTGATGAAGACTAGTTCTTACCTGAATCATGTACTTTGGATAATCTTGAACAAGTTTGCACACTTCTTCATTACTTAGAATGCTACGTGGCTTTAAAAGTAATAGCTATATTTGCTCTAAAAATATACTTATCAAATCCAAAACAATCATTTTGGTGCAAAAATTGACAATGATGATTTCCTACTAAGTTTTTTTACCATCAAAATTTAATGGAAGTATTCTACTGAATCCATATAAACAAGTAAAAAAAAATAGTAGGTGTACTCCATCTAGAAAGCAGCATAGGAAAACCACATATTGTCCATAGTAATGA
This sequence comes from Allium sativum, assembly GCA_030737875.1. NCBI lineage: Eukaryota > Viridiplantae > Streptophyta > Magnoliopsida > Asparagales > Amaryllidaceae > Allium > Allium sativum. The sequence goes on from CM060919.1 coordinate 687,104,702, forward strand.
TGCAAACGTTATTAGCAAATTAAATTTCATAGTAAATTAGCAAATTGTAATATGAATTAATTAGTCTTAAAATTTGGTATGAGTATTTAGCTTTTTTGGAAGTTACATTGTAAAATGTTATATAAAAGTAATTTTGCTATCGTTAAATTTGAAATATTATAGTTTTGAACACTTTGATAATTATATGGTCTATTAGGCATGTCAAACATTCTTGCTATAAAAATGATGTAAATATAATGCTAAACCAACAGTTCATATGCTTGATTCCTTTGTAGGAAATATCTAGAACTATGGATAAAAGTTGGGTAGATCTTGATCGGAGTTCGGATGAATGTAGATATAAACTGGATTTATTTTTGGATTATGCATTTGCTAGATCTACAAGAAAAGAAAAAATATTATGCTAAGGTGCTTCGTTATTTTCCTTTAGTTCCTTGATTAAAAAGGTTATATATGTCGAAATATACTGCAGAACATATGATATGGCATTCATCATGTTCTACATCTAACGACGGTGTTATGAAGCATCCAGCTGATTCGAAGGCTTGGAAACACTTAGATTCTACATACCCTGATTTCGCGAAGGAAATTCGCAATGTGCGTTTGGGCATTGCAAGCGATGGGTTCAATCCTTTTTCCAGCATGGACCGTAAACATAGTACTTGGCCAGTCATATTGGCCATTTACAATCTTCCTCCTTGGATGTGCATGAAGCAACCTTTTATGTTTATGTCTTTGTTAATTCCGGGACCTCGTGAGCCTGGAGACGATATTGATGTGTATATGCAGCCTTTAGTCGAGGAGTTAAGAGAATTGTGGGAGATTGGCGTTAATGCATATGATGCTTTCTCTAATCAAACCTTTAATATGAGAGCAGCTGTTTTATGGACTATAAATGACTTGCCTGCATATGCAAACTTGTCGGGATGGAGTACATGTGGAAAGCTTGCATGTCCGCATTGCAATCACCAAACATATTCAATACATTTACCCAACAGTAAGAAGCAAAGTTTTTTGGGTAGTCGCAAGTTCTTACCTATCAAACATAGGTTTCGATATGATGCTTGCTCATTCAATGGAAAGCATGAGACCGATCTTCCACCTAAACCATTGTCTGGATTGGAGTGTTTAAGACAATTATCTGATTTGAGATTTACATTTGGTAAAATCCTGATAGTGGAACCTAATATCGGGCAGAAAAAGCGTAGGAGTTCAAGTTCTAAAAGAGAATCCAAAGTTACTGGACCATGGAAGAAGAAAAGCATATTTTTTAGTCTACCATATTGGCAACATCATTTAATATGCCATAACATCGACGTCATGCATCTTGAAAAAAAATGTTAGTGAAAATATTTTAGGAACATTACTTGGAACTTCAAAAAAAGGAAAAGATGGAATTGAAGCTCGAGCTGACCTTGAAAGTTTAAAAATCAGAGAAGCACTCCAACCAATTCGTGAAGGGAATAAAACATATATACCTCCATCGATTTTCTTCATGACCAATGAAGAAAAAATACTATTTTGTAAAGTACTTAAAAATGAACGTGTTCCCGATGGATATTCAGCTAACATTGCTCGATGTGTGGATGTGAAGGAAAAAAAGATACGTGGTTTAAAAAGTCATGATCACCATGTGCTTATGCAACACTTGCTTCCTCTTGCAATTCGTCGAGTTTTACCTAGGCCTATCACACTTGTATTGCTCAAATTATGTTCAATATTTCGACAATTATGTAGTAAGAAGCTACACGTTGCATCAATCGAGCAATTGAAACAAAGGATTGTACTAGCCTTGTGCATGATGGAGAAAATGTTTCCACCTTCATTTTTTACCATATCTGTTCACTTAATAATCCATTTAGCTCATGAAGCAGCAATTGCAGGGACGGTTCAATATCGTTGGATGTATCCAATCGAAACGCAAATTTTAAAATTTTAATATTAATTTAAGAAGATGTTATTGATTACTTTAGCAAATAATAATATTTATTTTCTATAGGTATCTACAAACATTAAAGAGGTATGTTCGAAACAAAAGCTACCCAGAAGGATGTATCGCGGTAGGATATATTGCAGAAGAGTGTGTTTCTTTTTGTTCGATGTACTTAACAAACATTGAGAATCGTCAAAATCGACGAGTTCGCAACGCTGATACTTCTTTGCCCCGCGATGTTGTTGGTGGTCTTCCAATATTTGCAAACGTTGGTCATCATTTGGGTAAATGCACGGAAATTGATTTAGAAAAAAAAATTGGGAACAATGTCACTCTTGTGTCTTATTCAACTGCAATGAAGTAACACCTTATTTAGAGTAAGATTATTCTTTTAAATATCTAGATTTACTTCTTAATCACACAATTTAGTTCCCATATTGAATTATATTTTATGACTTGCAATTTAAACTAAATAGTCTAACTTGTGTTTTGATAGAAAAAGATTGGAGGAGTTACGGAAAATTCATCGGCGAAAAACTGTTCGAGAAGTAGAGGTTTTGAGGAACAAAGACTTTCCGACTTGGTTTAGAAATCATGTATGTATTATTTTCCGATATGCATGAGCGATAATATGCAATCATGTGATAGATTATAATTTGAATTTCAAATAACATAAGATAATATTCTTATTTCTATATATTTGGTTAGGTAAGTAGCCTTCGTAACGCTGGCGATTTATCAATATCTGAAGATTTAATTCGGTTAGCAAATGGTCCAAGTAGGACTGTAAAGCATTATAAGAAGTATGTCATCAATGGCTACAGGTTTCGATCTTATCCGATGGATGAAAGATACAAAAATCAAAATTGTGGTGTCTTTGTGAATGCGGAAACGTCAAGTTATTCAAGCGTAAGAGATTGTAATCCTATTACAAGCAATGTTGACTATTATGGCATGCTAAAGAATGTTTATGAGCTTGATTATAGATTTCCAGGAGACAGTGATGATCGAGCATGTAAAATAGTATTGTTTGAGTGTGACTGGGTGAGCAATTCAGGGAAGAAAAATGACCAATATGGTTTCGGTTTAGTGAATTTCAATCGAGTGGCACAAAATGATGATAAGTTTATATTGGCTTCACAGGCGATTCAAGTTTTCTATGTTGTTGATCCAAAGGAACCAGACTGGAGTGTTGTAGTTAAAACGAAACCTAGAGATCTTTATGATGTAATGGATGATAATGATGGATTTGACATGGATGATGACTATTCAACATCTAATCTTGATGATCACAGTTCAGACAGTCAAGAACTACAAATAAGGACTGATGTTCGTGGTGTATATGTTAACAAAATACTACCATTGCATGCTGTGGACGATAACATGCCAAGAGAGGATGACGATGACGATGACGATGAGGCTGATAGTGGTGATGAAATTTAGTATTTATGTTTTTGATAAATTTGTGTTAAACTTGCTACATTTATGTTATGGAAACTATGTCAAACTTTCTAGAGTTCTGTTGAAAATGGTGATAGAATTTCTTCTTTTGTCTTCATTTTATTGTGCATGATTTTGTGTAATTACCATTTTTCATGCATGAATGTGTGTGTATATATCCATGTGCATGTGTATACTTTAAATGTTGTTTATTAATTAGTGGTTAATAACAACAATATTTGTTACATGCATTCTTTTATTTATCTCATTTGCAAATAAGCTTGTTATGTTGAGTTCACATTGAATGCTCCCATTTTAAACTAATATTTATATAGAACATCTGAAACATATTTTTACATGAAATGTCTAAAACATAATTCATATTGAATTTTTAGTTCATAGCTTATGCTAAGTGCTTAAGACGTAGTTTATTTTTCCCGAAATTTTATATGGATGGATTCCTGGAAATTATAAATTGTTTGAAGTGCATAATGTTATATTTTACTTTTAATCAATGAGCATTACGAGTGTTTTCTTTTTGTAATTGTTTAGATGAGTAGCTCTGGACATTCAGATTCTAACCAAGAGGATCATTCAAACGATGACATACTGGAAAATGACAACTCTAGAAAAATTGGTATGCTTATGGATTGTTATATTGAATTTTATATGATAATCGATATCAATTTTTTTTGGCTTTTTTGATATTAGTTTTGTGAATAAACTAAATATTGTATTGCTTATAAACAGTTAGCTCCCAAATCTTTCTCCGGATGCTATTGCGATTTTATTGATTAAATATGGAGGAAAGTAGGGGCAAGCACGTCTTTAATCACAAGACATGAAAAGGATGAGCTTTGAAGGTAGGTAGTCAAAGGAGGGAGGCATGCACAAAGCGCTCGCCGATTCAGACGAAGTAGACAAACATACGTTTGGTGGGTTCGTAGGGTGGATTGCGCTATTGGTTGTAATGTGTGTACATGATTTCAGAGGTTGAATACTTGATTGATTTCGATGTAGTCGATCTCAAAGAAACCATCTCATGCTAACACCATATCCCAGTTATCACAAATCTTTTCATTATCCCCTTCAAAGTTTACTTCTCTTCACCATCCCTCAATGTACCCACCGAACACTCCTCCATCCTCCCTGCCTTTAACAAACTACATGCCTACTTGGTAACCAAAGCCATATTCTAAAGACATATTTATTGCCTTTCTACCTTTCATTATCTATAGTACCACCACTCCAAAGTAATACATGTCATTTTTCTCTGTCAGCTACCCACAATTCATACTCGATCCAATGCCAAATACTCATGTGTACTCTATATGCATGTAGTATGATGCGATTGTCCTTTTACGAGTTTGTCTACCCAACCCAAAATCAACTTCCCTTTTCCCATTTCACTATCAAGCAAGTATATTAGTATACCACAATGACATGTTGCTATTTTTATTCAAGGTTTTTTTTTATATATATACATATATATATATACATATATATATATATATACACACACATGATTTGGATTTCTATATGCATATGATTCCGTGATCAACTGTCGTTTGAAAATTCCATGAGTTTGAAAAATGCCATGTTTTTTTCCTTCTTCAACCTTTGCCTTCTCCCCTTGCTTTGCTAAGCATATCTTCACATGATCATTTAAACGACTGGTATGTATGTATAGTTTACTTTTATAATTTAACTTTCCAGGTTTCGCTTTTATTTAGTAAATGAATTCATTAATGTACATAAAAGGATTGATTGTTTCATGTCGCCGTACACCCCCATTAAGATAATCTTTTCTTTTATCAGTTACATGCTAATCACACCAAAAAATGCATGGTTATAAAGATCCTTCATTGCATGTTATTCACGTCTGAACAAAACTATGAGTATGTTCATACCAGAAAATGACATGAACGAATAATTTTAATTTTGATCACTGTTCATATAACCATATATCATATTTTTCTATGTATAAGCATTTTATAGAAGGGCAACTAATCTTAGTTTCTATGAATTTTGGCTACCTTAAGGTCAGGTTGAGATTATACTAATTTGGATAGTCTAGGACTGATAGTGTAGTTAGGAACTGGACAATAATGGTTAAATTTGGAAATTAAGTAGGAGGTTAGCATAGGTTGGCTCGGCTTGCATGACTGTTACATTTCTATGACCTTTTTGCATGTGAGTGGATTTATACATACATACATCATGTTATTTTGTCAATGTGTACAATGTAAGAGATTTTTTTTGATGTTTGGCTAATTTTGGGTTGATGTTGTCCAAGTTTAAAATGTGTAAGCCTTGTTTAAGTGAAGAATTCAGACTTAATGAATGACTGACATTTCCACTACTTTATGTCGATTACCTTAAAATGCTCACAATCTAGTTATTTCATGTGACTAAGCTTTTGGTTTGCACCTCAACTTCATATGTTATAGCCTAAAACAACTATTTCCTATTTAATTTTGATGTACTTCGAATGCTAGACTTGTAGAGTGGTTTCATGTCATCAAAGTTTCCACCCACCATGACACACTGATTGGACTTGTAAAATGGTTTCATGTCACCAAAGTTTCCATCCACCATGACACACTGATTTGAATGCTTCCTATAGTCGTCCACTTAAATTCAATTCGGCAGCTGGGATCAATCAATGCAATTTGATCAGCTACAGCTGAAAATGAACCTTACGACATACTATTGTCTTTTAGAGGCATGTATATATGTTATTATGAACAATGTGGATAATTAGTTTATTTATGTTTCCAATTCTAAGACTGAAGATAACTGCTCTCAAGATAGAGGGAAGTTTTCTAATACAATTTGATCAGAATATACAAGAAACTATTTCATAGTATTTTTATGAGTTATCGTTTCAATCTCTATTTTTAGGATTACGAAGAAGACGTGGACGTGGCTTTAACAAACCCAAATGGGGTAAATCGGGCAAAGAAAGCATAGAATTCACCGAAGATGGGTTATGTATTATTCCTAAAGACCCCCAGTTATCTAGATTCTTAGGTAGCTTAGCAAGGAACTACAATCTAATACCATTATCACCAACGGATTGGCGAAAACTTGATGGACCAGAAGTGAAGAAAATATGGAAAATCATAAAGGTAAGTTTATGTATATTTTTTGTTACATGAGCCCACACCTGAATACAATTTGCATGTAATAAATCTTATAGCACCAAGCAAGGACTAGAATTTTATAACAAAATCTTATAGCACCATGCCAGGACTGGCATGAATATTAATTGCTATAAGTTTACATTAAGAACTGTATTACGTTGAATAGGACGTGCTCAAGTTTTAGTGGGTAACAGTTTCAGATTATTAGCCCAGAAGCTGTTGAGGCTCAAACAGGCTAAACTAACCGGAACTGAGGTAAATTTATGTCTGTAAAGATATCAAAGGAAGACAAATGGACATTAAAGAAGAATACAAAAATATAAGAAACTCGTACAACAGAATAAGTGGGTTATTATCAAAGCCTTCTCTGCGCAATAAATATAGCAGTTCACCGTCCGATTGCTTTTGTCAAAACTTAAAGATTGTAGACAACCAACACGTGACGTGCTAGTGGATTATCTGCTTTACACCCAAAATAAGTAACTCCAGACATATTTGGTCATCCTTCGCTTTTGTTATCTGTCTAGACAATTAAATGCTTTTATTTCTTTTATTAATAATATTAATAGAAAAAAATTATGTTAACTGGTTCGTTGAGAAAAAAAATGATTCCATGTTGTTGAGCTATGAATGGTGTACAACCCCGTCAAAATATGGGAGCCAGCAAACTTTGCCCGAAAACCGAAGATTTAATACTGGAACATTCTGAGCTCAATTAAAAAGACCAGTATTTGATGTTTTCATATTTTATTTCAGGTCCAATGGGGAAAATGAAGAGGTTAATTTCAGTTGATTTTATTTGAATCCTTATTCTGTTTACAGCATTTGGGATTCTTTTAATCAAGTATTCCAAGTAGTTATATCAAAATATGGTACTTAATCGAGTTAAGTTATAGGCATTTAAGTTAGGCTATGTCATTGGTATACTGAAAACATGGCTATATCAAACTAATGTATTTGTCAGCATGTATATGAAAAAGATTCAACTAACTCAATCTGCAAAACATCAAATCATATGCTAGCTGAAATGTTTGGAGGATTCTTTACAGTATTTTTATTTTATGATTTGTCCCCTCCCAATGCCCAATTCTGTCTACCTAAATATAGTTCTATATCTCTAAGTACTTAATATAGTAAGAGAGAAGGTTCATGGTTATTTTTCATAATATTATGTGAAAAAGAAACCAAACCAAAGGCATAATGTGAAGAAAATTGAGTGGAGAGAAATGTAAACGAAGACTGCTACCACTTAAAACCTATACGACGAGGTAAGTTTATATTCGAGGTGGGAAAGAAGACAAGGGCAATGGGCAAACCTTCGCGTGCAAAGGCGTTGGCTTCAACTTGTCAGTCCTAAGTTTGATAGACATGTAAACACAATATATGTTAAACATGTAATTGCTGAAATGTTGTTTCATCAAGTTGTTTGCTGGTTATTAGGTACAATGTGATTGCTGAATTAGTCTTCAAGCTAGGGATTAAAACGAACTTATAGACTATATATGTTTTTCTTGAAATTCTACTTATAGTTTAACTTATCCTTTTTTTCATTTCAAGAATACTATTGATTGGCGCGCTGAAGATATTCCTCATAAGCCTACAATTAAGTATACGCTTCTGAAAAGACTCTCTAAAAGGGTCAGGAACAATAGATCCGAGTTGAAAAAGAAATATTACACTCCATATGTGGGTTTACCATCACGTTTCACATGTGGAGATGATCACGTGGATAATGAACAATGGAGGAATATAGTCAACTATTGGGATAATGATGAAAAAAATAAAGTAGGTCATCTTATGTTTCTTGTTCTTTCTTCATAATATTTTTTTTCCACAGTTTCTTTTTTATTTGCATTATTAACTGAAATGGAAGTGTCTTATTCATTGTAGGTTAAAGTTGAAAGAAACATTGCAAACCGTAAGAAGTTGAAAACTAGTCACACGGGTGGGTCAAAGACCTTTGTTAGACACATAGCTGATTATGTAAATACCGATACTTCCGTTTTAATAAATATTTTTTCCTTAATCTTAGAGTCAAATCTGCTGATTTTATACCATGCACTTGTTAACAGCTTTACAATTAATATACGTACAATTGAATTTATATCGTGCATCAACAGAGCATTTCATACGACCATTTCATACAGTTGAATTTATACTGTGTACCGCTACACTGAATTTTGCTTAGCTACTATTAGATAAATGAACTTGTACTTGGTGACGTGTAAATTCTTACATATGGCCAGGCTTTGAATCAAAATCTTGTACATAAGAACTTGGATATACAATATTATTTTAAACTAAATATTTTAATCCGGTCATGTGTTTTATTCAATTAATTGATATTCAATGTATCCTTGAATGTTTATCATGATTAAAAGTGTGTAAAGCAATTTTGTTCACCTTGCTGCAATTTGGGTTTGGGCTATGTTAACAGGTTGTCGATGGTTATATTTAAGTGTTCTATATATGTGTATAAACTTTGGTTTCTTTTTAATAAAGCAAGTACCCTGTTAAAAAAAAAGAATCAGGTGTATTTTAGAAGGGTCATAAGCTAATTACAGTCCAATATATTTGAATCCAGACTTGCTTTTTCTAATGTTGCTCATCCAACATGGGTTCCTTTTTTCCAGTTTTTGAGTTTTGAGTCTGGGCCATGTCAACTTTGACACCACTTTATCTTGGTTTTCTTTGTTCTGAGTCTTGACGTTCATCTATCATTTTTTTTATAAATATGATACATCACTTCATTTCAGTTTCTATGTTTGCTGGTTCGGTTTTGAGTTTCAAGTTTCACATTTCATGCATATATCACTTTATTTGGGTTTCGCTATAGCCTCGTGATTTTGTAATCACATCATAGTTGATTTACATAGTAACAATACTCATGATAATCATCCACTGTTTCCACTTGCATAGCATTAAAAACATTTAGAGAAGTTGAACATAAAATTACCATGTTTCCACACACACACACACACACACACACACACACACACACATATATATATATATATATATATATATTGGTTCATCAATATTTTGTCTGAGCTGAGATACATTTTTCCTTTGCTTTAAAAAAGTAGTCGCATGAGCAAGTTTTCTGGCTTTTAAATTTTTGAATGTACCTTACATTTGCAAACATAAACAAGCATGAAACATGCAAACACTAAAAATTTCCAAAAGAAGCAAGTGTACAATCTACACTGTGACTTATACACGATCAACTACTTCTTGAATTTCATGTACCTATATTTTGTGTTGGAGTAGATATACATTGTATAATTATTTTTATTTTTTGTCTTAATAGAAGGAAAAATATGGTCGTGAACCTGATCCTATTGAAGCATACGAGTTGCTTCACAAAAGAAGGGACAAACACCGAACTTGGGTGGACATTGGATCAGAGCAAGTGGCGGTATTTTATTTACATTTTGAAACTTATATTATACCATTTATATTATATTCATATGCATCATAGGCTAAATTTGATGTTTGATGACTATCAAACAGTCATTACTGGGTGCATGGTTGGGTTCTTTGGCTCTGTTGGGGTCAATAACTAGGTTACTTAAAATATCAACCTTAGTCATGTACCATGCTTGTTGCATATGAATCAACCTTAGTTTGGTATGACTTCGGCTCTACTATTTGTAGTGTATACGTTGACGTTCGTTGTAACAGCCCGCATTTTACGTATCGGAAGATCGTAAAATATTTTTATTTTATTCCCTGAGGGTTGGATCATTCTCATCTTTTGATATATTGCTTATGGGGATGTGTGACATGTCCATAATTTTTACCGATTTTGTTTGTGACCATTTTGCCCCTGTCAGTCTTGTACTGGGCATAACTTTTGACTCAGGTCGAATCTGAGGGTGAGACCTGTGCCATTGGAAAGGAATTGATGATTCCCTTTCCGTAGAGTGGTTACATTAAGGATTTGGTTCAGCGGTTTGGGAGAAATCGCTGTTTTAAGGTTTTTCAGTTGGATGTTCAGGTTTTGGAAGGCTAATGGGCTGATTTGGAGAAGGCCCATTAGAGGGTGGGTGGAGACTATAAATAGGGGGTAAGGGGTATGGAGAAAGGTTGGCATTTTCCATTCTCTTATGGGGAGGCTTTGATCTCCTTCTTCCTCTAACATCTTTCCACCATTGAAATTCCAAAATCCAAGGAGGGAAATCGAAGATCTACACCATAAGAGGCTAGATCTACATCGTCTCAAGGGCGAATTCATCGGATTGAAGAGTTTGATTCGAAGTGTTCGCTGTCCGGATTGCGTTTTCATTGCTTTTGCTTAGATTTGGATAATTGGTGAGTGATTTACATCTCTCATTCGGATTCATGCAAGTATATGGGTTTTAGGATGTTAATTTCATCATTTCCATGTTATTTTCCTTAGATCCACACCATGCTAAGTCCATTTTATATATGAATCACCTTAGGATCTGATCTAGATAATTTAAATGGTTAATTTTATGATTTTTCTCAAGATTATGCAAGTTAGATCCGTTTTTATGTTCATATGATTCACTTATCATGTTTTGGAAAATTTATGTGTTTTGATGGAAATTGTTAGATTGGTGATATTGTTGGTTGCATAACATGTTTGTGGTTGCGTTTGGATGAATTGGATGAGCCGGTTTCGTCGAATTCGTCGTTTGGCGAAGTTTTGGTCGAAATCGAAGTCGAAATGGAGCTGTGTAGGTTTCTGGTCGGTTTTGGAGCTAGTCGGGTCGGTAGAGGCGGTCTGATGGCTCTGGTCGGTCCAGAAGGATCTGGACTAAGGTGGTCGGTCGTTTTATAGCTTGGGAAGCAAGACGGGGAGCTGGTCGGTTTTGGATGGTGGCATCCTGATCGGTTTTAGATAATGGCATCGTGGTTGCTTTGGAGGAGCTGGTCGCTCTGGAGGAGTTGGTCGTTCTAGAGCAATTCTAGTCGGTTTTAAGCTGGTCGTTCTGGAGCAGGCTGGTCGGTTTTAGCCGGTCGATCTGGTTGTTACCTGGTCGGTCAAGTGAGGCTGGTTGGTCGAGAAGGGCTGGTCGGTTTTAACAGGGTCTTGGAGCTGGTCGGTCTGATCGGTCCAGAAGGTTGAGAAGAGAGTCTGGTCGACTCAGGAGGGTTCTGGTCGGACCAGAAGGAGCAGAGGGAGGTCTGGTCGGTCCAGGGGGGGTCTGATCGGTCCAGAAGTACCAGAGGGGGTCTGGTCAGTCCAGAATGGGTCTGGTCGGCATTTCTAGTGGAAATTTCTGATCGGGCACTTCTAGTGATGACGTGACTTCGATGTGGTTCAAGTAGGAAGACTCGAAGTGATGAATGTGTTCGTTGATCAAGGTGGAACAACGAATGCGGAGACAACTCAAAGGTCGTGAGTTGGTGGATAATGGCTGCTCGAGAAGGTTGCTTGAGCTATGAAACATCGTCAAGGTTGGACGATTAGAGATGCGAAGGCCGAGAAGTCATCGTTGTCGTAAGTTCTAGCAGGCTCAAAGCAGGGGTACGATGGGTATCGTTGAAAGGCCCAAAAGACCAGTTGTAGGTCGAGTACCCTGGGTCTCGGGGAGAGGCCTAGTGTCAAGGTTGGACATTTCCAAGGTTGGGCATATGGAGTTCATGCTAGAACTGGGGTTATCATTAACCCTTGACATATGGCAAGGTTGGCCGTCATACGATAATGATGGTTTCGAAGCAGGATTGGCAGTGATAGCCAGAGTCAGTCATGGATGATTAGTTGTTCTGTTTGTACTATCTCACATAGATTATCCAAAGTCGAGGGAGACGTTCTTTGAGTGCTTAAGTGATATTGGTCTAGGCCTCTGGCGAGGGTACTTGAGGAATGTTAAACTCGATTAGGGTTGTCTGTGTGAGACTTATATAATCTGGATGTTATGTGTGTTCTCTATGATTGAATGGGTGTTCTGGTTTTTATGGATGAATGGTTGGAATGCTTGGTGTAAAGGCTATCACTGTCCGATGTGGGGAAGATAAGGTTGAGTTCTTCTCTGGTGATGTGGGTAGATAAGTTGTTCATTTACCCATTCTCATATGCTTTCTTGTTGAAGTTTGTTAGCTGTATTATCGCTCACTAAGACTATTGTCTGACTCAAGGTTTTATGTCTCCTCTTATTACCTTGGGCTGTTCATCCGGTTGTGGATGGACAGACTAAGTAGCAGGTTACAGGTAATGGAGCTTAGTGATACGAGGAAGCTGAGCGATGACGAGCAGGAGGCTGGCGTACCAGTTTTATTCTATCTAGTATTTCTGTTTCCGCTGTTTGAGCTGCTTGAGAGTTGTAGTGAGGCTTTATGTACAAACTTGGATATCAGTTGGATAATCTTTCTGGATGTTGAAAGAGTTTCAAAAGTTTGCTATATGATACCTCATTACTATCACCTGTTGTATATGTTCTATTATATTTTATCCTTGCGCTGTGAGTTCTACGACAGGTTTCGATGTGTTCATTACTATGATGATCGTCCATAGCAGCCTGGCACGCCTTTCAGCGCATTATCCCTCTTGTTTGGTGCGGGGGTTATGGGCGGTCGTCACATTCGTAATAAGAGGCAAGCTATTCATAGGATCACATTCTGTTAATATCCAACTTAAAATAAACAAAACTATCTATGTTATTTTCAGTCCAAATATTAGTATGTAATCTTAATGGAGACAAATAAGATAAACCATCGATGAAAAAGTGAAGATCATAACTGCGAAACATTTATTAAACAAAACTTGGTAGTCATTAAACAAAACTATATATGAACTTGTTGATTAAGCAAAACTTGGGTTTGAGACCAAGTCTTTGCAGTAGCTAAGTCAGCAATACTTTGGTAGTCATTAAACAAAACTTGGGTGAACTTGTTGATCGAGCAAAGCTTTAGGACAAAAATGTTTATTTGTTTGCATTGACTATTTGATAACTCTTGATGTTCGATGCTCAGTCTACACTTTAACATTTATTATACATTCAGTTATTTAATTAGTTTATAGTATTTTACATTGAATCATACTCATTTGGAAAATAAAAAAATTGCAGACTAGAATATCACGTGAATTAAACCAACTTGTAGCCACCCATGGTGAAGAGAATCCGGAACTGAGGTTGAAGGCTTATGTAGCAGTGATGGGGCATGAGACTAGAAATAGAGTTCGTTGTTATGGTGATCTTGTGACTTCGAGCATGGTACCTTGGGTACAACAGACTCAACCAGTATCGTCGATTCGGAAATCACGCAAAGGACGAGAATACGCCTCTTTGGAGTCAAAATATTTAAAGATGCAGCATATGTGTGAAAAGCAGAGTAAGGAGATAGAAGAGTTAAAACTTATGGTTCTATCTTCACAACGTCAGTCATCAGATTTCGTGTCACCAGAGCCAGCATCCCGACGTTGCTCATCTTCAGATCATCAATCACAACAGCCTCCTACTCAACAACCACCACAGTTTCCCACTGTTCAACTTCAGTCAATTCCACGGCCACAGTCAACTTCTCAACATATAGAAACTGCACAACATATGTCACACCCCCATTTCAACCCAGGTCAGTTTTCATCATCATCTAGCCAGTTATACTACCCTCAATCATGTCGTCCTCCTTTCTACCCACAAATGGCGTATCCAGTTGGAGAGTTCACATCAATGTTAAATGATAACGAGTTTACTCAACAAGTTATGCCATTGATAAATAATCAAAGTGGAAGCTTTACATCAATGCTCGGCATGACAGATTTTTCGCAACAAGGCTTTCATCAGAGAAATAATCAAAGCGGAGAGTTCACATCAATGCTAAGTGGGGTTGAACTTATGCCGCAAGCCGTGCCCCCGAGAAATAATTGTTCCACTGAAAATTGGTACGTACTATTTTTAGCTCTTTGTTTAAACATGTTTTTAGTTTAATTTTATACATAATGTAATCACATCAATTCAAGTTCAAGCCTGTTCACAATTGTTTTATCATCGGTGTTCATCAACAATTAAGCTTGTTACATGTTAAACATTTATGTTTATTATGGAGTTTGGAGAGTTGCTAAGCCTGTTACATGTCAAATTTTATAGTATTTTACATGTCAAGTTTTAGTCACATCATATAAGTATCTTGCGTCTGCATGTCTAGTTGTCCTATATGAGTTAAGTAGCTTTGTTCTGGTCAGTAGAAATAGTAATACCATTGGTGAAGAAGGAAACTGGATTGGACATAGGTACACAGTTTTAACCCAAAAAAACATAAGTTATCCTTCCATCAAACACTGGAATCTAATGAATATTACGGATGATCTTAACCAGTGAACTGTGTATTTGCAGAGTACTAAATCCCACACCTAATCAAATACATGGCCATGTGAATACCTTCATTAGTGGGCAAGAAAATTATGCAGATTTTTTCTATAAATTGGAAATCATTGCGTCGGCAGACCCATGCATGTGATAAGATATGAATGCTTATAAATCATCCATACGTACCTTGATTCCATGAGATGTTTTGCAGTGATTATGATAGTTAACCAAAATATATTTCATAATTAGCTTACCACTAAATAAAATAAATAAATTAATACGGGTCACCTAATCTACCTGTATCCATCTTAACTAATTACCTTTGTATCGCTTTTCAGTTCATATATAAGAATACGTCTCATATATAATTAACTATTCTGTTCATTTCAGTTTGCACTCCTACGTCTCAAATCAATTTCTCTTCACTCTGTCAAGAGCATTCGTCTATATATAAGAATACACCAAGAAACACAATATAAGGTTTTCACGTTGCTATTTTTGTTTTAGCAAGGGATTTCTTTTTGATTGAGGGCCCCGCTGGTTATGATGGTAGGGTTGTCTTAGGCCCAGGCCTGCTTATTTCAACATCTACATCTTACGACTTACTGTATAGCCACATGGTAGGGTTGTTTTCAATATGCATATACATCAATATAAAATACAGAATACGATGAAATTTTCAATTATCCTAGCTGGTCTGTTCATTTCAGTTCGCACGCCTACGTCTCAAATCTATTTCTCTTCACTTCTGTCAAGAGCATTCGTCTATAAATAAGAATACACCAAGAAACACATAATATAAGAAAACTGATTATGATAGTTAACCAAAATATATTTCATAATTAGCTTACCACTAAATAAAATAAATAAATTAATACTGGTCACCTAATCTACCTGTGTCACTAAATAAAATATATGTTATCCATTTTTAACAAGGCATTTAGATGAAACATTACCTTTGTATCGCTTCTTTATTTGTTCTTATTGATGTAAAGGCTTAAGTGATAATTCCATCTTTGGCCAAAGCTTAAGCTGCAGCAACAATAATGGCACCTTGTTCCTTCTTAATCATGACAGTTTCCAGGCTACTCGTGAGTGCTTCTCTGGACTCCTCATCTAAGTAGGCTCCATTAGTCCATCCTCGGTATATCCAGAAATAACAATATTGGTCATGACCTCTTTGTAGTCTATAGAAAGTGTTACATGGTAACTTGGGGCCTAGTTAGTTTAAGCTTCCTTTATTCATCAGAGAATTGACATAGAAGTTTAGAGTAGTGGCATCTAAATTATCTGTCTTTTGGTTAAAGTCATCGTTATGGTTTATAACTTTATATACTCCTTTTAGTCTGTGGAAAGGTAGAAGCTTATGGTAGTCTTCTTTCTCATGAGATTATTTCCTAGACCTATTCGGCAATGATTTGGTCCCAATATAGTTTCTTCTTATTCAACGATGGATTTTGCCTAAGCTTTTGTAATCTCTTTCCCACTCACGAATTGGGCCTTCAACATACCTTTATCTAAATGAAACTTCTTGAACTATTTATAAAGCATAACTTCTTTTTTTTTTTTTTGCTAGCCTTGACCACTTCCATATGCAGACTAACACCTTTTTTTCTTCTCTCCAAGATCGACATCTTAATTTTTTTTAACTGAGCAATCTTTCCATCGCAATCTTTTGAGCTTCTATTATACTATTCTTCGCAGATTTAAAGGACATGATTCCCCAACAGTTATTCTGGTTCACATCTACAATTAGCTAGCAACACCGCTATTACCCTTTAATATGATCCAAGATGCTCTGGATTGCTTTAATGTTAAACTCAGAAAAATAACTACTGAAACTTACAAGATTTGGAGGACAATCATACTTTATTTGATGCTCCTACCGTGGCTTATACTTAATCATGAATTTCAAAGAAGTGATATACTTAATCATGAATATAAAATTAGCTAATTGGTGTGGGTGAAATTGTGTGCCTATTTTGTTTATGTGTGCGTGAATTGCAGGTTTGCTACTACCTGAGATATGTAACTTACTGTATTTTTCTACCAAATTTGTGCAACAATGTGGTTATATTTTTGTTAGAGTATTCACGCATAGAAAAATAACATGAAAAAATTGTTCCTCTAAGTGAGTGTTTTATTCCATATATCATATAGCTGTCACATTCAATCTGTTATCGACAGCCTATATATCCATTCACTCATTCAATTGTCACTCTTTGTTACTAAAGTAAAAAGAAGCATGCCATGTGAGTACAAATGGCTGTAGCTTTTTTTTTCCTTTGCGTGCTTTCACCTTTGTAATTCACACATGCTTGCATTTTGCAATTCATATGTACTTTGCTGTTTTTTCATGGATCCTACTCATGCGAGCTTATATGTCTCAAACTTGAATATTCGCTCCACCATTCTAATTTCAGAGCTCCTGAGTACGTTCAAGCTAATGGTCGTCCTCCCTAACCACCTCTAGTCGAATGCCCTTCCTTTGGTCTGTTGAGTTTCTTTTAGTTGCTTCATCTTGTTTTGAGATAAATGAAGTGAATCATATTTATACAGGCTGAACCCTTTTTACTGTGTGAAGCCTTACGTGTTGCTAGCTTTGTGCTACTGTTGCTCAAAACAGAGGCCATTTTCTAATTTTTCTAATTAATGCTTCATCAATTTGATGGCCGTGATTTGTTCTGAATTGTAGTTTAGACATGTCTGTCTATCTTATGTGGTTCTTTTTGCTGCTGTTTAATCAACTGATTTGGAGTTTGTTCCGGTCACCTGTTACTCAAAAGTGGATGAAAGAAGGCTTTTTTACTCTCGTTCATTTGTCATTATGATTTATTGGTTCAATGATATCTCTGCATCATATGAAAAGTGGATGATTTATAAATTAGGGACAGTCTGGTGAATATCCTTGTTATATACATTGCCCAAGTCTGTATTAGCTTCTTGACTATGAGTTGTCTCCTTTGAAAAAAAATGTAACTTGGTTTGCTAAAAAATTGACTGAACTTTGCCAATTTGTAATATATGTGTCATAACTACTGAAGGAAACAGGTCCTAATAGTTGTGTTCTTTGTGCCTGCAGATACGGATTGACGAAGAGTACAGGCATTGGAGCGAGCACAGATAAAGCATCTGAGAGTACAAAATATGATACGGCTGGTATTTGATTAAAAAACTTTGCCAATGATTTACACCGGAGATCAGTGTTGTTTTGCTACAACTGGATATGCTCTACCATGCTACTCCTTAAGCAAGACAATTCAGTATGTATCTTTGGTATTTGTTAAAAAAACTTTGCTATTCTTGAGCACATTATAGAGAGTTAGATTGTAAATTTGTATTTAACACTTTGCTGCAAGTGAGTTAAACAATTTTAACATTGAAACTTTGTATACACAGTTGCTATTTTTTATTCAATATGCACAGCCACAGTAAGTCTGGAAAAATAGCAGAGCTATTTACAATTTTGTATATTATATTATGTTTTTCTCGTGCTTGCTGTGGTGGATGTGTATTGCAGAAATAGTGGCTGTTGTATTTTTATTGCAGAAATGGCGGTTTTTTTTTTGTACCTGTTTCTATTAATAGGGGGTGATATTTATGCCTCCATTGTTTTGTTTAGTTTCATTTCAGATGCATGAAATGTGACATATGTATTGGTCTCTACTGTTTTTAATAGAGGCGGTACTGTTTGTATTTAATAGTTGTACTGTCTTACATGGCAGCAGCTTTTATAGGGGCAGTTGCAAAGTAAATTCAGCCTCTAACATCTTTTAAGGACGCCTTTTATAAAGGCTGAAGCAAATTTGCCTCTCATAAATTTTGGGGCACTTTTATTAAGTTTTTTGTCTCTAATTATTATAGCTGGGACTGATCTATGTGCCTCTGATATTGTTAAACTTAGTAGTGTCGTGTTCTCAACTCAATCCGGGCTTTCACTTAAGGGCGAGTTTGGGTCGTTTCACTACTATTAATTTTGTACAATGGACTAATGATCAAAAAGCCACTACATAAAATAATTCAAGGACTATAAATATTTTATCTTTTTCACTAAATAGAAATGAATTTAATGGGGAATCTGTTTGTAAATCTGCATATGAAGTCTAGAAAACTTTGCAAGTGACTCATAAAGGAACAAGCAAAGTTAAATAGACTAAAATATCTATGTTAACTAATCAGTTTGAATTATTTAAAATGAATCATAATGAGTCTATCTCTGATATGTACTACAAGTTCCATGAGATCGTTCATTCACCAATGGCTTTGGGGAAAACGTATTCTAAGGAAGATCAAGTCAGAAAAATCCAAAATCTATTAACTTTAGATTGGGACCAAAAACACTTGTAATTAAAGAAGCCAATGGTATTAGTGTAATAAAATCGAAGAATTAATTGGAAATCTAATGTCGTTTGAAGTTCATATGCTAGGAAGGAAAAAAAAAGTCATCAGAAAAGAAATTGATAGCATTTAATGAAACAATCGAAAATTTTGACTTAAACAGCGATGACGACAAAGAAATAGCCTTAATGACAAGAAATTTTAGAAAATTCCTGAGATATATAAAGAGAAAAAATTTCAACAGGAATAAGCATGGAAATTCTATGAAAAATAATGAAG
The DNA here is from genome assembly GCA_030737875.1 of Allium sativum. Taxonomy (NCBI): domain Eukaryota; kingdom Viridiplantae; phylum Streptophyta; class Magnoliopsida; order Asparagales; family Amaryllidaceae; genus Allium; species Allium sativum. Next base: position 687,124,114 of record CM060919.1, read on the forward strand.
TCTTGAATAATGTCAGATGTTTTAACCGTGACGTACCAGGCCACCTAAAAAGATCATCTCCTTATCTGGAGAGAAAAATCAACATTAAAATGATTATTAATCAAAGAAGAGAAAAAGTGCATATGTAGCAACTCTAGATGATTTTGATTCATCTTCCAGCAATGAAGAGAAAGAAAGGAACAGTTCGAATATGTGTTTCACAGCAATTTATGAATCCAAAGAAATTGAAGAATGGATCTAAAACTAGATACGCCTTTATAATAACTTTTTAGTTGAATTGTTTGAATGGTTGCTTGTTTATTTGCTTTGTTTGAAAATTTGAATTTTAAATTCAAAAATCAAATTTTGAAATAATAATTATTTATTAAAATAATACTATGAAAAGTGTTTTTAATAAATATTGTCGCAAGAAATAATTAAATAAGAATATAAAGTTATAAATGAATCAAAATTCAAAAATCAAATGTCCCTTTGAAGTTCAAACGGTATGTTGACATACCAGTTTGTATATGTCGACATATACATGAACGTCTGAATTTCAAACTTTTGAATTTGCCTCTACCTTATCACCAAACCCAATGTACTGAGAAGACGTCCCTTAACCAGAGAACATGTCCTTTGATTCTCTATTTAACTATCTATTCATATCATCTCTTTCTACCATTAGTTCAAATTCAAACTTATCTTCATTTTCTTATGCTCTTCAAAACAACTCTCTAGTGGCTTCCTCAAACACACCAAAAACAATGAGGTTGACCAAGACAACCAAAGGCTTTCTTCACAACAACCCAAATGTTATCAAAGATTACAAAAGTTATGTAAACTTTGGTAAATTCGATATAGGAAAATTTGTAATTTTTAGTGATTTTGCTTCTTATGTTCTTCAATCTCTTTTTCATCAAAATGGAATTTTAAATTTATTTGATTCTCGGGAAAATGATGAAGTTTGCTACCCGAATCTTGTCAAAATGTTTTATGCAAACTTAAGTCGTGATTTTTATCAAGGAAATGAAAACATGGAGTAGTGTAAAAGAAACTCAAATTGTTTTTGAATTGTGATGTTTTGTGTGCTATTTTTGGTTGTGAAAATATGGGAATCGATCTCACGGATTTTAAGATCAATGAAAATGACCTAGAGAACTTTCACCACATTTTAAAAAGTGATGATAATATTGAATTGAAAAACCGTTTTTATTGTCCTAAGGCAAGAGTTGTGAACTTACTTCTCCAACATACCGTCACTCCACGTTCCGAAAATTTCAACAACGCAACACTGAAAGTTTGTAAAGCCCTTTTTGTTATTTTTGGAAACTATGAAAAAAAATTGAGCTTAAATGATTTTAAGTGAATTTCTTCCAAAGGATTTATCATCAAAAGAAAATACTTAAATAATGGAATTTACCTTACTTGTATTTTCAAAAAAATTTGAGTTAATTTCAAAGCCGAAGAGTTTGTTTCTAGCGAGGTTTTCAATTTCGAAAATATCTCTTATGAAGATTTCACTAGTGTTTCATCTATACGAAACATTTGTGCAAAAACAAGAAAGAACGGAACAAGAAGAAGGTGAACAAATGATATCAAAGAAGAGGAAGAAGATGAAAATACTTCCTTCGAAAGCATAGAATTTCCCGCTAACGCCAAAAATCCTTCCAAGAAAATCAACCTCGAAAATAAAATGATTCTGGAAAAAAATCAAAAGGCACTAAAGAGGTCATTTAGTAAGAAATTTGAAAAGTTATCTCCTAAAATGAGCAAGCTTTTTGGAAAAGTTGGAAAAAAATCTGGCTTGTCCTCATCCTCATCCTCCTCCACTAAATTCTAAGTCTATTATCTTGTTGTATTAGTTTTTATTTCTATTTCGTATTTCAACTTCATGTTATGTATTAATCAAATGTATCATTATCATTAGTATGAATTAAGCTTTATATTTTTGTTAATTCTTTCTTAAAAATCTTTGGAATAATCATAAAAGTAATAAAAAAGCATACAAGTCAAAACAAATCCTAGACCAAAAAATAGTTCAAAAATTCAAAATAACATACATATGTTTACATACATGTTTTTATATGTCGACATATAACAGTCAGAATTTCAAATTTGTTTAAATTTAATAACCGCTTTAACCAACCAGTGTCTATTCAATTCAAACGAATTCCAGAGCCTATATATAACCATTTCTTCTAGAAAAACTCATCTATTCATTCCTTCTTCATTTGCTTTCATTATTTCTTAATAAAATCAAATCCATGGCTTCCCAAACCATAATTTGAGTGAAAATCTTGAATAAATACTTAATTCTTTCAAGAATATTCTCTCTATTATCGTTCGCAAGCAGCGCCACTTAGGGTTAAGTCAAATACAAAATTTAAACAATAAGAGAAGCATTTTGATGCAGTTAGATGGATGATTTCTTCTCTTTTCATAGACATCACAGGAGCACCTCTCACCAAAAGATAATGAAGACTGGGATGCTATAAAGGCTAATTCCATCTAGGGTGGAGATGGCTTGGTAAAAGTTCCGAGAAATGTATGAATATGTATTCAAAAATTTATTCGATTGGATTGCTATAAAAATTAAATTTGAATTTGTAAATGCATAAGACTGATTTGGTTTGGCTTGGACTAGTATGTACTGAATTGTATTGGTACGTATTAAATTTTATATATGGTTTATCTTTATATATCTTGTGTTAATTCAAGTTATTACTTAGCATAATTAAATATTACATATGTTGTCCTAAGTTTTGATTAATTAGAATCATAATAATCTTAGTTTTTTTTAATATTTCTTAGTCATAGGGGAGTATAATAGTTTAAGTTAGGAATATATAGTTTTTATCGACGAAAAATGGGGATAATTGTAATATAAGCCGTAGATTAAGGGGAAGTTAGTAGTTTCAGAAGGAGTTAATGGAGTAAGGGGGTAACTGGATAATCAAGACATCAGGTATAAATATTTTATAAATCGAGGTTGTCATCATCAAAAAAGGGGGGATTGTTATGGATTGAGATGTTGTTGATGATGGTTTTGATGACAATAACCTTGTTTCAATTATTATTGTTATAAAATATATACTAACTCTATTATGTAGATTATATATAGGAAATCTAAGTAGGTATTAAATATTGAAGACTGCACAGTTTAGAGTATTAAGATTTCAAAGGAGAAGAGTTCAAGATACAAGACTCATGAGTATCAAGAATATAAGAGTTAAAGAAATGTAAAGTAATTGAGTCTAATTATTTTGTTAAAACTCTAGTTAGCACTAACTTCTGATTTCAAACTTTTCTCACTATTTTAAAAATGAGTTCAAAATTGCTTCCTTGTTTTAAATCTATTTTCAAAATGATTTCAAAATTACTTCCTTAATTTAAATCCATATCTTTTTATCCTTAAATCTATTTTAACTTTTATTTTGAAATAACGCTTATTTCTTGACATATTTTAACTCCTAATTCAAATATTTATTCCTTATAGATTTAATACTAATTATTGACATAGGGAATTGGTTATTTGCGCACGCCAACCCCTAAATGTAAGTGTAACAGGAAACTTATAATCTGAATATCCAAAATATGAGAAATGCAAAGGGACACATAACTTTTATAGCGGTTCGACACTAATGCCGAAGTCCACTTTATTGTAATCACTCATAATATATTTATTGATTATAGTGCTTGTACAAGTTCAGACAATTTGTGTATACGAAGTTGTACAGTAGAATAACAAATAGCTTGTTAATTCCAAACTTTGGCCAAAATGCCCTCCTTCTTCTTTGTTGAGTCAAAATGTGTTGGTATGAGCAATAATGTCCAAAAAGTACCTTCAGTGTCCAAGAGTATGCATAAATGTCCAATAGATGTCCAAAAGTCCAAGTGAATGCCAAAAAGTTGTAGAACAAACTTTTATGTGAAGTTTAGAAGTCCAAGCAATGTTCAAAAGTCATGAAGATGACGATGGCAACAATTAATGGTGTCTTGGACCTCCAATCCCATATGCCAAAGAGTAGGCTAGGTCCAAAAATGCCAACCACTTAGAATGCCAAGCAAGGGGGTATTTAAAGTTGAGGTTTGGAGGCCTTATCCCAAATTTCATATCCCTAGGGGATGCAAAATTCACATCCCTAAAACTTAGCCAAAAACCATGTTGTAGCCAAAGTTTCGAATCCTAAAGTGGTACTCTAAAAAATAAAGATCTGTGTGTGTTGATTGTGCATAAACAAGTGATCTGTACGTCATAATCTGCTTTGCCATTTTGCCTTGCCATGCACTAACATTTCGTATCCCAAGTTCTGATTCCCTGTGATGCGATGCGATCAAGGAAAAAATTTAGATGCGCCTACCTTGCTTAAGGTGCTTTGAAGTGCCAGATTGCATAACACAAGAAATCGCATCCTAGGATGTGATGAGATCCAAAGATTTCGAGCTTCCAAATCTACACTCGGGATTTCACATCCCGCTTTTACCAAATTCCAAGTGATGAGAACACGATGCACACTCATGAAATCACATGATCATGTTGGTGGAAGGCTTGCCAGGGAAAGCTTGATGTTGGAGGAATTCGTATCCCCCAGGAATACAGATTTCCTGAACCAATCTCGCATAGGCCTCCTTGCCAAATTGGGATGGTGCCGGGGCTGGTTTGTGCCTATGTTTAGGGTGATCACACCGTGTTGATCATGATGTTTCGTGATGCCAGATCTTGAAGTTTGGCAAAGCGCTAGATTCAAAAATATAATGATCGCGCCGAGTCGCGTAAGCTGTTTTGAGTGAGCACAACGTGCTGATCACGTGTTTTTCCAATGTAAAACCAAGGACTCGCCAATATTGTTGATCCAATGCCAGTTAGTTCATGCAATCAATTTTAGGTGATCGACGTGGTGCTCAAGCCTCTTTAGGTGATTGAATAGTGTTTGCCACAGGTGACCAAATTGATGCTGATTCCAAGGATGAAAAATATTTTAACTTGATTCTAAGTGCATCGCAACTTCTACCAAATCTTTTTATGCTTTTCGACGACGTTCTCGAGATTCGAGCGCGTTGTTAGCCATAAATTTGACATGTGACTGCTTTAACCAAAAAGCACGTCAACACTTTGCCCCCCCAAACATTTCTATCTTGAAGATGTGTTTGCGAGTAGTATGGAAATCTGTAAATATGTGAGCTAATATATGAGAGAAGTATGACGATCGTTGAGATCGTAATAGAATATAAATCCGACGATCATTGAGATCGTATTATAATAGAAAACCAGTGACCACTAAGACCGTAATAGAATAGAAATTTGATGATCACTAAGATCGTATTAGAATAGAAACCCGACGGCACAGAGATCGTATGGACTGCTCGGCCCAGGATGCATGAGATCCAGAAAATCTGAAGTCGTGGGCTTGTTGGGTCCTGCGGGAGCAGGTATGTACCTGTAAAAAAGGTTTTCGTACTTGGCGGACCAAATTATGTGATATTATGTTCTTGACTGGCCAGGATATTAAGATTCCCATGCTAAGAGAGTTAAGATAAGGAACCCCCATACTTAGCGGAACAAGTCGTGAAGTTCTTATGCTTGGTGAACCCATTTGGAGAATCTTAACACCCGGTAGCTCAAATTTTGAAAAGTCGTGGACCGGGGTCCTAAGTTGTGAACCAAATTACAAGGTTTATGAGTGGCTTGCCAAATGCAGGACCGAAGTCTGAATTTTGTACTTGACTGATCAAGTGTGGAGCCGAAACCCTAATTTTATACCTGGTGGACCAAGTGTGGAGCAGGAGCCTAAATTTTATACTTGACTGATCAAGTGTGGAGCTGGAACCCGAATTTTATACTTGATTGATCAAGTACGGAGCTGCAGCATGAATTTTATACCTGACTAATCAAGTGTGGAGCCAAATCCCGAAATTTATACTTGGCTGACCAAGTGAGGAGCTGAAGCCCAAATTTTATACTTGACTGATCAAGTTTGGAGCCGGAGCACTAATTTTAAACTTGGAGGGCCAAGTGTGGATCAGAGTCCTAAAATAGGCTTTTATTAATACCACAAAGGTACAATGGTAAATAGTCCAACCTAGAGCACGACTGGAGACCACAGTTCGGTTTTGTGCATGTATGGGCTGATGTTGCCGCTTTGATTACAAGTAGGGAAAACAAAAAAGGCGAGAAATCGCCAACAATAAGAATAAACATAAGTAGCGGAGCGGAGTTCGAAAAGAAAAAAGGATTCATAGGACCAGATCAGTTGATTATGATGCCATGGTGGTCGCGTTCCGATCTTCCTCTATCCTGAGATGTAGTAGGAGGCTGAGCATGTGGTGCTGCTATTGTAGGATTCCTGATGTACTGTGGTAGTTCGCCATGCCTGACACTTGCCTCGATCAAATTGTGAAACTGCTTGCAACGGTTGGTGTCATGACCTTTCAGTTCATGGAATAAATAGTACTTGTTAGAGCTTGCTTGTTTTGGAGTTGGGTCCCTCATGGGAGGCTTCTGGAAAGGCAAAATTTCGTGGATGTCGAGGTAATTACTTTCGAAGTCATGAGTGAGTTGAGTGTATGCTGTGAACTTTAGCTCGACGCGAGGCTGTGTATTCCGATTGTCCCAAGATTACCATTTCCTTTTCCAAGAGCAGACGGTCCCCCGCCTGTCATAGAGTTGAATTGACATGGGTTTTCATCACTGGAGTCTTCCTCACTCGGAAATCTTTCACCCTCGGAGTATAATTCGATGAGATCCCTTGGTGGGTCCCGTCGGAACGAGATCATGAAGTCTGTTTTGTCAAGACATCCGGAGACGACATCCATTTGAACCATGGACAGACCCGGCCTATCGACAAAGCCCACCGCCACATTGAACCATTCAAGAAACTTGCACAGAGTTTCATCCGTCCTCTACCTAACCGCTGTCAAAGTCATAAAATTCGAAGTTTGGGCGATATGTACTCTGAATTGCTTGAAATACTTTCCAACCAAGACATTCTAACTGTTGATATTTTAGGGTTCCAACTATCTGAACTGCAAAGCAACAATGTTTGTAAGATATGGTGGGAAGCACGTTGCCATAACGCTTTTCGAAGCTGAAAGTACTTTCATATGGTGCATGTAGCACATAAGATGAACTGTAGGATCCTCCATACCATCAAAAGCTTCTAACACTGACAACATGAAGTCCGGTGGGTTTTGAGAATTCCTAATGTCCCGAGAGAGAGGGCAGCGAGTAACACCGTCCAAGCTTGCGTGGGGTGCCCTGCCCCGAGCATAGCGTTAAGTAACATCGGCGACTTGACTTTCTCTTCCCATACCAAGAAAGTTCGATTCAAATTATTTAAGCCGACACCATTGCCCCTGGCGTCAAGTCCAATATTAACAAATTGTCGAGCGCCAAGCAAAATATCTGGCTCGATCATGATTTAAGGTGCCTCGATTGGCATGAATCCAACATTCAGAACTACGGGAATTTCTGCATCCAAAGATACACGCACCGGCGCTTGAGCAATATTTCCGACACCTGACCCCGAAACCTGGTTAACCACAACCTGAGCCGAGCCTTCTACGGGATAAGTGCGCTTCCTCCAACCTAGCCGATTCGGAAGCTATATACGGATTGGTGTAGATAAGGAGTTGCTCTTTGGGAATTGCCCCAAGTATCGAGATAATCCTTGCAGAGCACTAGCACTTGTTCCAATCATGCTACCTTCGCCCGACTGGCTCGTAATCCCTTCGAGTCGAGCGAGAAGAGAGTTTATAGTGGCTTCCTGTCGACGGAAGTGTTCCTCTTATTGTTCTAAGAGAGAAGCGAGATCCTTAGTTAAATCTTTTTTGATTTCGTCTCGAGTAACATAGTTTAATGAATGTCCAATCGAGGAGATTTCCTTACATTCCTTCGTTCCTGTTCCTTACGAGTCGGTTAGCTGTTTTCTTTTGACCATGGTGGAATCCGAGAGAATTCCAAGGAAATCCGTGAATGAATCCAACAACCAAAACTGAAGTCGACGTTGAAGATGAAGTCTGAAACCAATGCTGAAATCAAAAATAAAATCTGAGAATCAAAACCAAAGCAGATGCCAAAGCTGTGCGCGCCCTTCTTGGCATGTGAAAGTGTTGACATGGAAAATTGGATATTTGCTCACGCCAACCCCCAAGTGTACGTTTATGAGAAAACTAATAATCTGAATATCTAAAGTACGAGAAATGTAAAGATACGCACAATTTTTATAGTAGTTTGGCACTAATGCATACGTCTGCTTTATTGTAATCATTCATCGTATATTTGTTGATTACAATGCTTGTGCAAGTTCAGACAATTCAAGTATACAAAGTTGTACAGTAGAATAACAAATAGCTTGTTAATTCCAAACTTTGACCAAAATAACTTTCTTCTTCTTTGTTGAGTCAAAATGTGTTAGAATGAGCAACAATGTCCAAAAGATAGCTTTAGTGTCCAAGAGTATGCATGAATGTCCAAAAGTCCCAGTGAATGCCAATAAGTTGTAGACAAACTTCTATGTAAAGTTTAGAAGTCCAAGCAATGTCCAAAAGTCATGAAGATGATGATAGTAGCCATTAGTGGTGCCTTGGAGCTCCAATCTCATATGCCAAAGATCAGGCAAGGTGCCAAAATTCCAACCCCTTAGAATGCAAAACAAGGGGGTATTTATAGATGGGGTTTGGAGGCCTCTACCTGATCTCCTATCCCGAGGGGATGTGAAATTCGCATCCCGAAAACTAAGCAAAAAAAACCATGTTGTAGCCAAAATTTTGAATCCTGAAATGGTACACTAGAAAATAGTGATCCGTTTGTGTCGATCACATAAAATGAGTTGATCCGCACATCAAAATGTGCTTAGCTATTTTGCCCTGCAACGCACCAACATTTCGCATCCCAAGTTCTGATACGAATTTTGAATAAGTGGATGGGATAAAAATTCATATCCTGGATGGGATAAAAATTCATAGCTCGAGAGGGTTACAAATTCGTATCCTAGGGGATACAGTTTTCCTGAACCAATCTCGCCTAGGCCTCCTTGCCAAATAGGGGTATTGGTGCTGGAACTGGTGCGTGCCTATGTTTTGGGGTGATCACACTGTATTAATCACGATGTTTTGTGATACCAGACCTTGTAGTTTGGCAAAGCACCAAATTCGAAAATGTAGTGATCACATCGAGTCGCGCAAGCTGTTTTGAGTGAGCGTACCATGCTGATCACGGGTACTGCCAATACCAAACCAAGGACTTGCCAACGTTGCTAAACCAATGCTATTGAGCTTGCGCAAGCAATTTTAGTTAATCGGCGTGGTGCTCAAACATCTTTGAATGATTGACATGTGTTTTCCACACGTTACCAAATCGACGTTGGTTCCAAGAATAAAATATATTTTAACTCGATTCCAAGCACATCGCGACTTCGACCAAACTACTTTGTGCTTTTCGAACGACGTTCTCAACATTCGAGCTCATTGTTAGCCATAAACTTGTCGTGTGACTGCTTTGACCAAAAAGCACATCGACACTAATTTCATAGTTACTTATATTCTCAATTTTCGTAGTTATATTTTTTAAGTTCTAAAGTATTTCTTATATATATAGTTTTAAATATATATATTTTTATATCATTTTATATTTAGTTTTTTTAATCATTTTTTAAATCATCTTAATATATGTTTTTAATATATATTTTTACTTGAACAACTCTATTTTAATATAAAGGAATATGGTTTACTTTAACTCAAAAATTATAATATTTTATTTAACCATTATTTGTTTTAAATCTTTTTTTTTTGAAAAATCCTTAAGGCATGTCGACATTTGCCTTATTATATGTCGACATATGTACTATTTGTTTTCAAATTCAATTTTTGAAAAGTAGTGTCTTTTAAATTCAAAACTTTTCTGAAATAAGGTTCTAAATTCGATTTTTTATTGACTTTTCATTATCTTCTTCTTCCTTTCTTTACTCTCCATTATTCCTCTTTAATTCTATATTCTATACTTATCCTCTGCCAATTTTCAAAATGAATTATATCAGTTTATTTCTCTTTCAATTCTATGTCAAAATCTCTTTGAAATTCAAGTGCTTCTCAAGAATTATAGGCTATTTGTAATCAAAGATCGCAAGATCAAGTTCTATCAAGTCAATACTTCAAAACTGATGCTGATAAAGGTGTGATTGTAGCCCAAAAATTAATTGAGTGTCAATGTGGCTTGGAAATCAATTGGGTGTTGGTTGTAGCCTGAAAATCACGGAGTCTCACTGTACTTCGGAAATCAGTTGGGGTGTTCCCTTGTAGCCTTGAAATCAAGGATTGTAATATTGGATATTAGTTGAATAGAAAACCATATCAACCCAGCGTTGTGTGGTACTGAATGTAGGATTACTCTGAACCAATGTAAAATCCTGATATGTACTTTCCTTTAACTATTGTTTTTTTTAATTTCTGCATCTGTGATTAATTCTGCGATTATTGATATATATGATTTTCATGAAATTCTAATAAATATGAATTCAAGAAATTAATAAAATCCATAAAATACCATTCACCCCCTTCTAGTGTTTAGTTTGCCTTAAGATCCTTAATATTCTTCCCCAACAAGTCTAACCTATTTTATAATTCTCCCCCTTTGTCATCAACAAAATTTTATCCTGGACAAATATGACTCTAATATTCCCCCTTAAACTACGGTACCATGATGTTAATGAAGAATAACAAGCATAAATAGTCAATGGATCAAATATAGTATAAAAAAACAATATTAAATTTTACCAGAGTTATGTTAATAAAAAATATAAAATAAAACATTATGTTTACACATAATTAATCCAAATCAAATCATGATGTTTTCACACACAAAATTAAAGCAAATTATATTTGCACATACAACCAATCGAAACTCAAACACACCAAATAGAGCACACAAAATTTAATCATAAAAACAAACGGTTCTTGGAACTTCTACCTATCCTTCTTCACCGAAATAGGACCATCCTTTATAGCATCTCAGTCATCATTTTCTTTGGTAAGAGTTCCTATCGGGTCGTTATTATCTTCTTCTTTATTGAGTATAGAAATCATCTATCGATCGACATTGAAATGACTCTCTTATTCTTTAATCATCTGCATTTTACTCAATTCTAACTGCCATCGATTGCGAAGAATGAAAGTATGGATATTTTTGAAATAGTTGAGTATCTCTTCAAGAATTTTACTCAAATTATTAATTGGAGAGTCCATGATATTGATTAAATGAGTAGATAATATATGGAGATGAGGAATGAAAAGGTAACTTTCTCTGGAAAGAATCGGTATTTATAGGCATAGGAATTAGTTAGAAATGAATAAACACTAGTTGGTTAAAGAAATTTAAATTCAAAACAGAAATCTGAAAGTGGCTGTTATATGTCCACAAAGGGGATGGGCATGTCGACGGGGTCCTTTCAAAATTTGCATTTTACATTTTTATTTTGTATTTTATTTTGGTATATATATAAAAAAACATACTTAACACAATAACAAGAATTGTAGAGATGTTTTATAGATAATGAACAGAAATAAAATATCTTTATTGATTATATTAGTTAACGATACATTGAAATGATGCATAACATTAACTAGATAGGAATAGAAACGAATACAACATGGAATCAAAACTTAAATTCAGCAGAATATGATGAAGATAATGATAGTCCAGGCTAGTGGCTAACCTTACCAAAGACCTTATTCATTTTTTGGGAGATTTTATCCATTTTCTTACTAAATGACGATCTTTTGATTGTTAAGAAGGGTTTCCTCCTTTTCCTCAATTCTTCTTCCTTTCCCTTCTTCTTTGTCTTCTTCTTCCATTTCATGAGCTAATCATTCCTCTTTTTCCTTAAGTGTTTCATATGGTTAAAACACTAGCGGAATCTTCATAAGTGAAATATTTCCATGGTTAAAGATTTTCTAGTGACAAACTCTTCTCTTTTGAAATCGACACAAAATATTAGAAAATACATGTAATGTAAACCTGAGGGTATAAGGTATTTTTGCCCAATAATTTTTTTGGCTCGAAACTCATCCAAAATAATTCGAAACCAATTAATTTTTTATTTTCCATAAATGACGGAAAGGGCTTTGCAAACTCTCATAGTCTGGTTGTTGAAATTTTCCTATCTTGGCGTAATAGTGTGTTGAAGAAGTAGGTTTGCAATTCTTGCTTTTGGATGAAAATATCAAATTTTGAATTCCAAGTTATCATCTCCTTCAAAAATATAATGGAAATTCTCTCAGTCAGGTTCGTTGATTTTAAATTTCGAGAGAACCATTCCCGTGCTCTTAACACCCAAATTATTACCCAAAATTTCAAGTTCTAAAACATAACCTTTCACATTACTCCAAAATTCTCCTTCGTTTCCCTTATAGAAACCACGATTCAAAATTGCATATTTTTTTTTACAAGGTTCAGATAACACACAAAATCATTTTCTTTAGAATCAATCATGCTAAGAATGTCATTTTGGTAAAAAGAGAGATTCATGTTCGTAAGATTCGAAATCTTTAAAGATAGCAAGTTTACCTGTATCAACTTTACCAAAGTTTACATTGTTAGTGTAATTTTTGATGGCTTCCGGGTCACTAAAAAGAAAGTCTTTGATGGCTTTGGATAGCCACATGGTACATGGAGTGCTTGGGAAGGCCATTTTTGATGTTTGTGAAGAGCAAAAGATAATAACGATAATATGAATTTTGAATTACAAGTGAAAAATGATGAAAATGATAGGGAGACAAATAGAAATTCTATGGTCATGTTCTTTGGTCAAGAGGTACCTTTTTAGTATATTAGAATTGGTGAAAAGGTAGAGGGAATTTCAAAAGTTTGAATTCAAATTTACAAGAGGCATGTAACACGGGGTATCCGGGCATGCCGACATGTGTACTTTCATTCATATGTCATTTCTATTTTCAAATACGTGTGTGTATGTATACTGTAACGAACCGACATTTTCCCAATCCTGAGTATCGATACAAATACCATATCGACTAACCAAACAACAGAAATTACCATATCATTAATAGAAAAAAGTTAGAGGATGAGAAGTAGAAAGAAAGAAAATTAGAATAGAGGAAAATAGATAGCAGCGGAACAAAATATAATATATATCATAACTTTTGGAATACAAAATTGTATTTTTACTTACATACGTCATCATAGTACAACACTTACAATACAGTGGAAATAAAATTACATATCTAACACTGAAGCCTCCTGCTCCAAGCTCCTCCAAGGTTATTTATAAATACCTGAACTACTTGACTACCCGTACAAAATTGAGCACCCAAGAGTTTATAGTAAAACAAAACAAAATAAACTCTGGGTCAGTCATGGGACTGGTGTGAGTAAACTCCAACCACTTTTTTAACTTTTAAAAAAAATCCTTTTCGAAAGAAAAGATAATCGTAAGACCGATCCACACATAAACATGGATGGTTTTTACCTTAGATAACCCAAAACAATCTTTAAAATCAATATTATTCTGATATTATAATAGTGTCCAAAACAAGTAAATATCAATAGCAGAACGTTTGCATCTCACGCTCTACTTATATATTATACAATCAAAACCGTAGGCTCTTATTGGAGAATGGATTTCCAATTGGCAAGGTATGGGACCGCCTTCCGACAGTGTATCTCTAGAAAGGAATACACCGAGTTTAACAAGAACATCTTGCTACCAAGGCTAAACAAGACCCGCCCCTCACTTTGCTTGAGAGTACCGAATGTATTGTCACCAATGGTTGGGATCAGCAACTGTATCCCAAAAAGGACAGCAACGAAAGATTAAAGAAGAAAATGGAATTTCTCTAGATCAGGTGACAATACACCCTACTTGGGTGCAACCCACTTAGTCATGCGACCATCCTGGTTTTATACCATTTCCCGGTTGCGAGGCTTGAAGTTATGTTACTTACCTTTCATTGATAGCACAATCACTTTGAATGCCACATTGTTAGATCCGTTAATAACTAATTGACTTGCACAAAGATATTCTGGATATTATGCTAAGAGAATACATTCTCCGCCACCAGATGTATATTTGTATAGACCAACATATGCGATCATGGGAAATTCAGATATTCGTCCATACACGTTCATTCTGGGATAGAACGAAACGGAAGGCACAATTTCCATTAATGCATCTTAGGCAATTTCTACCTAGAATCAATAGAAAAAGCCCTTTCACTTTACTCCGTCTTCGACTGTCTTCATATAATCTGATTAGCAATGCTACTGCCAAAACGGAGTGGATAATAATCCAACTGGTCTCTCCATTTTGACAATGATATTGGAAAATACTTCGATAGTTGGTTATTTATCCATCGAAGAAAAACAAACATTCATCCAAAACATCAAACAATCATTGGTCCCCTTAATTAATATTTTACTAACTAAATCACTTCTTCATTCCTTATCAATATTTGTTAACCAGGTATTTTCAACAATCCTTTTGGCCTCTTACGCTATTTGGAAAACATTTTCATATATCACCTTCTTTTATTTTCTATACAAAGAAAATGTCTCTTATTTATAATTGGAAAACATTCCAATTACTTATCTCTTTTCCGAACTCATTTATTTCTATGCTTAAGAAATGTTATTATTATATTTCCAAAATTTCTCTTACTTGGGTTAAAACGAATGTTGTGTAAAACATCGTTACAACAATCCAAAATACTGCATTTAACTAAATCTTACTTAAACATCGATCTTCAAGACTGAATCTTTCTATTCATCGGTTAAAACTAAAATCAATCAAGTTGGGGTATAATTACCAATCAGACCTTGACTGAAAACATCCTTAACTTCAAAACAGACAAGATCACTTACCTCGAATAATCAACACCATAAAAACCAATTATTCATTTTTTAAACGTGTATACGGTTCTCTTTATATTTTTACCAGATTTAATTATAGATTTCCTTATTGTTTGTAATATTCTACTTTAAGTTCGTTTCCTTATTGAATTCTATATATATCGATGTATTGATTTCTTATTATCAAATTTTGTTAAAAATATTCTAACTCCTTAAATTTTCGGAAAATCTCACCAGCACCTCCTTTGTACCGGTCAATAGCACAAACCCCAACTCGCCTCTCTAGGCCCATTTCATTCAAAAAGAAAATCAAAAAGCCAAGCAGCTTG
The DNA here is from genome assembly GCA_030737875.1 of Allium sativum. Lineage (NCBI taxonomy): Eukaryota > Viridiplantae > Streptophyta > Magnoliopsida > Asparagales > Amaryllidaceae > Allium > Allium sativum. Next base: position 687,139,282 of record CM060919.1, read on the forward strand.
CCGATGCAGCGCATGAAAACTCATATGGAATTTAAACATGTACCTTTTTGTCGGACACTCAAAATATAAACTTCATTCTCTTCATTCCATGCTTGTTTTATACATACCCATCCAATTCAAATTTATTCCAACTTAATCCAGTCATTTTAACTCAATTCACTAATTTATTCTTTAATTAGCTCTTTTGCCTATTCCACTTTTTAATTGAACATATCACGTTCATATACAATTTTAATTTTCTTATAAACCAATCGAATTTCATATTTAATTCAAGTTTCATATTCGATTTCGAGTATGAATTCACAAATCTAATTCACTTATCCAAAGCCCAATTTTGATTCAAAATTCCATTAACTAATTATTCTTCAAATTAGTTAATTCTATCGGTAATTAAAAATATGATTTTTGTTTCAAAAATCAATCCATTTACTCAACTTGAGTTCATATTTATTTTATAACTCAAATCTGATTTTTCAAATGGAAATTTGGATTTTATTTACTTAAAATCCTTATATTAATTCAATTAAGCAGTTATGGTTAATAATGATTATAGCGCTGTTTTTTTCGAAATTTGATTTTGGCACAACTCAAAATCTATAAGATGAAATCCATAATTTTCTCTTTCATTAGAAAAACATTATCAAATCGATCCTGACGATTCTTGCTTCATATAATTCTAACAAAAAATGAGTTCTATATACTCAATTGAAGTTAGAAACGTCAATTTACGAACTGCCACGCTGTGGCGAGTTCGTTTTAATTATATTTAAATATAAACGTTTTACTTCGTTTATTACTTAAATTCCAATTCCATTTCTTAAATATTAAATGTAAATTAAACCAGTCTACCAAATCTAACATAATATTTCGATTATTTCATTACTCAGTTATAAATCCAATCACAACTCCATTTTTAATATTAACTTCCCATTCCACTGGAAATTAATTATTTTATAAAATTCGATGAAATCGAATTCCAAATATAATTTCTTAATCTCAATTCAGTTTATACTCCGAATATCGAAATATAATCAATCGTTCTATTTCGAAAAACATTTTCCAATTCACTTTTAAATGCGTACTTGAATTTAAACTTCTAAATTATCTAATGATAATTAATTTCACTAGATTTTCAACTTCCCGGTTTTATACATTAAAACAAGTTTCATTTCAAAATTTATTTAAAATTCGATTCATTTTATATTCTGAATTCCGAAATAAAAACCATCGTTTCCTTTTCGAAATAATTTCAAATTCTATTTTTAAATTCATACTTGAATTTAAAATTTAAAATTATCTCTTGATATTTAATTCATTACATTTTTAAACATCGTTCATAAATTTACTTGTTTTATAAATTCAAACAAGTTCCATTTCAAAACCTATTTAAAACCAAAATCTTATTTTGGAATATTCTATTTATTATAACTTATCTGTATACAACATAGAATCTATTTTGATATTTAATTTTAAATCTTAATTGATACAATTCCAATATCCTTTTTAGATATAATTTATTTTATAATTTCGACATAGTTGGATTCAAATCATAAATCCACATGGATTTATTTCAATTCAATATATTCCGAACATCGGAATAAATTCCATTATTTCCCTTTTTAACACGATTCTCAATTATCATTTTAAATTCATACTTGAATTTAAATATTTAAATTATACAAATGATTATTTTTCAGCTTTTTTTATAAACATCATTTATATTACTTGTTTATAAATTTAAACAAGTCTCGATTTCAAATCCATTTGAAATTAATTTCTACTTTGGAAAAATAAATTCTCCCTTTTAGATTCACACTTCTATTTATATTTCCTAAATTATCCAATGATAATTCATTTAATTTCATTTATAAACATCGTTCATAAATGAATTGCTTGTTTTTATTGTTCAAAAGAAGCTAATATTTTTAGTCCATTCGAAATTCAAATTCTATTTTAGAAAAATAGATTTTCCTTTTAAATCTCAAAATCCTTTTTCATGATATTTTAATAAACCAACATTTAGGCCCAGTGATATTTAAACATCCGAAAACATCCAATTATCAGTCATAGGTTTTCTAATACATAATACATGATAACGTATATGAAAACAAACAAATAATAAATTTTGAGGAGTCCAGTTGGATCCCTACAACCTGTTTTCCTGCATCCACAAACATTAGCCAACATAAATAATACCCATCCCGCTTCAAAGCAGGATATCGCGGTATCGAAGATCATCCACTATACTATATTGTGTAGCGCATAGGGTTATCCGCTAATGATACTGCGGGAATCCGCTAATTGTACTGCCGGAAATATCCAACCACCAACATATATATATATATATATATATATAATAGACCCAACCACCAAGCCTAAGTAGCATATATATATATATATATATATATATGAAAGCCATGATAATATTTAAATGCATCCAAACAACCAAGAAACAATATATAACGTTACTTAAATAAAATCCAAAGAGTGAGTTTACTCACCGTGATTTTATTTTTCGATCCATTTCGATTTCAAATTTTAATTTCCTTCTTGTTAACATCAAAGCTATGACTCCAACTCGACTCGTCTTGCATGATTTGATCCTATAACAACTTGAAATTTCCCTTTAATATTTCATTTTTCATGATAAATATTCCTAATTAACTTGTTACTGCCAATTTGAATCTGAAGTAATCGTTTTGTTTGATTCTGACATTGTATGAGATATAAACGTGTGTTATAACTTTGCATATATTTTCAAATAATCAAGACTCCCTTAACCACTTAAATAAATAAATAAATCACCATAATCAAGCCCTTAAATCCCTTCTTATGAGTTCGACATTACCTGTACCCAACTGTTGCCGTGAACTTTGCTAGCCTCTTCCTCGGATGAATATCACGACTTTCCATGGCCGTGACTTAGAAAAACCCAACTCCGTCCATACTCCGCGATAATGAACTCCGACTTCACCACTAACATCGGCGTCAAAACTCCATCTGAACTTTACTTCCACTACAGTCACCGAAAAATACCAACTCTCTAAGCCGTTGATCTCGTTATGCCCAAAAATCGCACTCTAGGAGCCTCACGATATCGAAGTACATCGCACCCAAATCGAGATCCAACATCGCATATAATTTAGCCGAACTTGTGTGAAGCTTGCGTTTTTACAGATCAAACGACATGGGTTTGAGAAATTTAGGATTTTTGTTCGATTTATTTTGGATTTTTGAAATCGATTTGGGAGGGAGAGCCTACGGTTTTCACTCGATTTTGATTTGGAAAGGAAGTGATTTTGAAAGAGGGGAAGAAGTAATTTTGATTATATACAAAGGAACTTTTTTCTGATTTTTTTTGTTTTGATTTCAGAAGAGACATCGACTTCGATTTTTGGATGTAGGAAGAAATGAGGAACACAAGTTGTTTATATTAAAGAAATGCTTCGGATAGAAGGTACAGATGTAAGTCGTATTTTATATGCTACTGAAGTGTGTTCAACAAGCCAACACATTTTTATATTATTAAATTATATCCAATCATATTTAGCATTGAACATTTTATGCTAATACGACCACATACATGCTCTGATCATGATGAAACTTGACACACTGCTATGGTTTGATATTCCAGACCCAATAAAATTGGTTTTGTTGGAAACCGATATCATTCGTAAATTAGTTATTCTTAAGTACCATATAAAATCGACATAATTTAATTTTAAATTCAGTACAAACAACTCCTTAAAAATAAATTATCATTATCGTTTTATAATCAAATATAAGTTATACTGATCATCCAAATTATTTCAATTCAATTTTAAATTACAAATTCAATTATTCTCGTTTCCGAATAACGATAATTCAATATATTCAATATTAAATGTTTAAAATTAATCGACCAAAAATTCAGGTCGTTATATATACATATCTTTTTTTGGAAAGACCGACGGGGTTGAGTGGACCACTACCACTTTTATTAATGTACCGTTGAATAGAAGAAATACAACACACACAAGAGTACATAGGAACATAGTACATTAGACACAAGGAGACAATATAAAACTCATATTTACACCACATTTTTTTGCAAAATCAGCAAAGTAAACCCAAAATGCTTGGATCATTGTTAAAAGTAAGAAGCTTTATACCATTCCGTAGGTCCATTTAACACTTTTGCAAAGTTGCTCACTGGATTTAGCCTTCAGTGGATCGAAAATCCATACATTTCTCTCCCTTCATATATTTGCCACAAACTTCTTGAGCGTGAAGTTTAACAAAGTCCAGCTCCCCTCTTTCTACTTGTCATTTTTTTCCAGTTGTTTCCATTCAGTATCACTGTTTTGTGTTTCTCCAGTCCTCCCAATAATACGCATGAGATCAACCAAATAGGAAATACATTGCAAAACTTAAAAACAAGCGCTCAAGCGATTCATTTTGCACCATACACATCACACACTTTACGTCAAGTTACATACCACGACTGAATAGCCTATCCTTCGTTAGAACTGCATTATTTATGACCTTCCATAACATCATATTCTCTTTTGCACTACTATTTTTATGCCAAATCCTTTTGCTCCATCTGCATGTCACCATAGAATCAAAACCAACGAGATTGTTGTACATACTTTTTATAGTGAACGATCTTCCTTTTCTACCCCAGCATGTGTTATTACCGTCATTAAATTTACTTTCAAGCTTCTAGATCTTCTCTAGTATTCGTTAATAGCTGGAATAGACGAGAGTTGCGGAAAAACTGCATTGTTATGGATAAGTTGCTTGACTTTGAATGCGACACATAATCCAAAATTCTCAATTTCCAGGTTAGAAAGAACACTGCTGAGAATTAGACCTTAATCAAGCTAAGGGTCATGCCATAAGTTGATCTCAAAATTGGCCTTCAGATTGAACTTGAAAAAAAGTAAGATACCTGGACGTAGTTTAAATGTACTTCTCCATGTCCAGCTAAGTTTTTGCGGCACATTCATTGTCCAGAAATGCCTATTCTTGGTGACGTGTTTTTGAGACCATTCCACCCACACACACTCACTTCTACATAGGATATCATCAATATGTTTTACCAAAGCAGCTTTATTCCACTTCAATATAATCACAATCCCCAAACCACCTTTGCTTAATGGTTTTTCAATAACTTTAAAAGTTATGGGAGCATGATACCTATCCACCAAGTTCCCTTTCCAAAGAAACTGCATGAAGGCAGTTTGCAACATTTTAACGAGCTTTGTAGGAAATATAAATGACCTAGGCCAGTACACTTGCATCGAAAAGGAAACTGACTTAATCAACGTTAATCTTCCTGCTTGACTCAATAGCCTTGTGGTCCAGTGATTCATTTTTGTTGTTATTCTAGTGAACATCGGTAAACATTGGGAGGTTGTGATTTTAGCAGTCGTCAGGGGTAATCCAAGGTAAGTAATAACATCACTGTTACTTGAAAAACCTATCCTCACTTTAAGATCATAGATAGTGGACGAAGATAAACCATCAGTCTTCAAATCTGACTTTTTAAGGTTCACTTTTAAGCCGGTCATTTTATAGAAACTATCTAGGGTGTCATAGATTGCTTCAATAGAAGCTACTGTAGGAGTGCAAAAGATGACAAGATCATCGAAAAACATCAAATAAGATATCCTGGGATCATGGCACTTAGGATGTAGACTAAACTGGCCATTATCGAAATTAGAGTTTAGCAATTGAGTTAACATCTCCATAATGATGATAAAAAAAATAGGATGATAGTGGATCACCTTGCCTGATTCCTTGTTTTCTACCAAAGAAACCAACCATAGAACCATTCAACATGACAGAATAATTAGGTGTAGGGATGCAAGAATGAATTCATTTAATAAAACGAGGAGGAAAATTTATAAAACTCATTACCCTTACAATAGAGCCCCATTGAAAAAGATCGAATGCTTTCACGATATCAAATTTAAACATTGCCCTGAGGGACATATTATTGTTATTATAACCATTTAATAATTCATGATAAATGAGAACATTATCAAGGATATTTCTAGAAGAAAAAAGGATGCTTGATTCGATGAGATAATTTTAGGCAGAATAGCTTTGAGTCTAGTTGCAATGATCTTGAAAATACACTTGTATATAGTGTTGCAATAGGAAATAGGCCTAAAATCAGTAACTTTTGAGGCATTCTTCATCTTAGGAATAAGAGATATATTGGTTTTGTTGTAAGAAAAATTCATACTTGCTTTTTTGAAGAAGTGCTTGACTGCAGCACACACTTCGTGCTTAATGCATTCCCAACCTTTGAAGAAAAAGTATGCATTAAATACGTCTGGACCTCCCGCAGAATTCCTATTCATAAAGAACATCTTCACCTCTTCATTGGTCACTTCAGTGTTGAGATAAATGCAGTCACTGTTAGATATTTTAAGTAATATGAAAGGATCTGTCAACTCAATATTAGGTTTAAATTTTTTTTTTTTCCCAATAATTCAGATAAATGAGTAACAAATGTATTTTCAACTTCTTCTACATATTAGCAATATTACCATACTTATCAATAATTGTTACCATGTTTTCCCTGCATTGTTTACATTTGAGAGAGTCATGAAAGAATGCACTGTTTTTGTCTCTCTTAAGCTTCCATTTGAGTCTAGATTTCTGCTTTATCATAGAGTCTTCCTTTTCAAGTTCTTCTTGATATTGACTAGCAATATAACCCTCCATGTTTGAGTGCACCATGTTGTTAGGGTCCTGCATCATCAGAATTTAAACTTCCTCTAACTTTTTTCTCCAGTAATTGCTTTGCTTTTTGCCTACTCCATACTTCTTCTTAGCCCAATCCTTCAAAGCAGATTTAGTAGCCTTTAATTTTAACTACAAAACAAACATAGGATTACCAAAAGATTGTCTTCCCCAAACTTCTTTGACAGTGTCCATAAAGTCATGCTCATTGACCTAGTTATTATAAAAAAAAATTAGAGAAACTTTTCATATCAAGCCCACCGAGGTAGCGTATAAGTGGAGAGTGATCAGATAGAAGAGGAGGTGGTTTAATGTAAGCTAGAGTTGGCCATATGGTAAAGGAAGAGGGACTGCACAAAGCATGATCACTGTGTGAAAAGGTTCGGGGACAGATTATTTCTTATTATTCAGTGTAAATGGAAGGCCAGTACATTTTATAGCTGCAAGGTTAGCATTAACAATCATACTTTTGAGAGGTTGAATTTGTGACAAGGAGAGAGAGTTTCCACTAGATCTTCGAAAGGTTTCATAGCAGCAATTGAAGTCCCCCATAACTATCCACGGTTGTGAGGTAGGGTTAAGGTTTGGCATGGCATCAAGCAAAACTTGTCTAGCGTTAACTAAATTAGCAGCATAAACTATGGTAAGCAAGAATGGTTTTTAGTCAGTATAGAAATTTGTAGAGCAATTAATCAACTGAGAAGTCGATTGTAAAGGATTAATTTGGATAATTTTGGGGTTAAATAGAATTAAAATTCTTCCATAGGGAGCAACATCAGGTTGTGAATGTTATGCCATATTGGATTTATGTATCTCGAAGCTCTAAGAGATAAATCAAGATCTAGCTTTGTTTAAAGTATTGAAGTAAGCATAGCCTATTTTCAACTATTATAATTTACTATGAACTAGCTTTGTATCATTGTGGCAACCTCGTATGTTCCACACTCCAAAAGATTTCTTCATTAATCAAACAATAGGGGGTATATCCTCATCATCTCTTGTACTCCTTAGCTTGTACCTATGTGGTGCAGAGGCAGAGTGAACTTCTTCTTGGGTTTGTTTTTCTTACATGTTATAGGGGTAAATGATTCAGTAGGCAGTGCTTTGAAAGCTTCAAGAGGTTGGATGCTTGAGTATGGACTTGCTTTGGTTTGCGGTATAATTGTAGGAGGAGGTGATTTAGGTAGCACATATATATCTGGATTCAAAGGTGGTGTTTCGGACGTGGTAATCTGCATGTGTAATTTATCATGTGGCTCATTTATCAACAGTCCATTTGCATGTGATACGCATTCGTCATTTGCTATTAATGCATCCTCACTGTTGTTCTCTTTCTCAACAACTTTAGCTTTTACCATTTGTATGTATACATATCTTATATTCTAATATATATATATATATATATATATATATACAAGTCCAGAGATATTATTAAACATAATAATACTTAAATATCAATATTTTAATATTTAAAATTTTATTAATGAAATTCAATTTTTAAATGTGAATTTGAATTTAAAATTCAAGGAAATTCAAACGGAGCAAGCAAGCAATCAAACAAGCAATTCAATTAAAGTAATATAAAAGCGTACCTATTTTGAGATCTAATTTTCAATATCTTCTGAGTCATGAATAACCATAAATTACATATTTGAATTGTTAGTCTCTTGTCCTTTGTCACTAGAGGATGAATGTGAATTGTCTAGTGTGTCAGTGTACGCGCTTTTCTTTTTCTTCGATGAATTGTCATTTGGATTATATTTCTGTCTTTTTGGATATAAACAATTTCTTTTCAAGTGGCCTGATTCATCACAATTGTAACATCTCACGTTACTTGAAATCTCATTATTTCTCACAAAACTCTTGTTCTCTTTTGTCCTAAGATTGTTCATCTTCCTATATTTTAGAATTTTTCTAAAATTTCTTGTCATCTATGTTATCTCTTTATCGTCATCACTGTTTGAATCTGAATTTCCGTTATTACATTAAAAGGTATTGATTTCTTTTTCAATGACTTATTTTCTCTCCTTCCTTGCATTTGTACTTCAAACGATATTAGATTTCTAGTTAATTCTTCTATTTTCAAAGTATTGATATCATTAGCCTCTTCAATTTCCAAAGTCTTTTGATTCCATTCTAGAGTTAATGAATTTAGCAATTTTTTTACTTGGTCTTCCTTAGAGAAAATATTTTCAAAGGCACTTAGTGAATGCACAATATCCTGGAAACTGCAGTACATATCAGGAATATATTCATTCATATTCATTTTAAATAATTTAAACTGATTGGTTAACACAGATATCTTGGTTTGTTTAACTTGGCTTGTTCTTTCATGGGTAACTTGCAAAGTTTTTTGTATTTCATGTACAAACGTACAAACATGCACCCTATTAAATTCATTTCTATCAAGTAAACAAAATAAGATATTCTTGTCTTTTGATTTATTTTGTACGATATTCTTTTCCACAACAATCCATCATGCAAATTAGTTATGGGTTCAATAAACTCGGTTTATGTGATGTTCCAGGTGTCTAATCCTATTGATTGTTAATATATTTTCATTCTACACGCCCAATATGCATAATTACTTCCATTAAACAATGATGGTCTGATAGTGGATTGACCCTCTATAAATGAACCAGAACTACTAATGTTGAAATTACTAGTGTTGGTAGCTAGTTATAAACTTTTGCATAAACCAAATTATGAGAACTTTAAAAACCTATGCTCTGATACAAATAGCTGGGAATGCAGATTATGGATCTTAAGGCAAACTTAGTAATGAAGGAGGGGTGAATAATGTTTAATGGAATTTATGAATTTTTTGAAATCTTTTTAAATATACCATAATCAAATGCAAATAATAGATATGAAAAAGTCATAGAATGAAACACAGATGCAAATAATAATTAAAAGTAGTAAAGGAAAGAACACACTAGGATTTTATACTGGTTCAGAGTTACCCTGCATTCAGTCCCACACAACTTAGGGTAGTGCGCATTTCTTTTCAATAAAAGTTAATATTACAATAATCAATTTCAGTGCCATGAGGTATACCCCCACCTGCTTCTGAGCATGTGGAGCTCTCTTGATTTAACCTGGATACAAGATCACTTAATTGATTTATGGGCTAGAATCACTTCCAATTAATTTAAACATGCTACAACTACACCTTTTTAGTAGAAATTTGATAGAGAGGCTCAATAAGACTTTGGTCTTTTGATCTTTGATTGCAAATACTCCTATGATTCAGAAAGGCACTTAGATCATTGATAGAGAGTGGTAGAGAAATAAATTAGAGATGATCTGGTTTGATTCTCTTTGAATTCAGTAGAGTTTGGTTAAGAGTTCTCGAAATTAAGAAAGGAAATGGAGTGGAGAAGAAGGATTGAAGAAGATAATGAAAAGTAGTTGAAAAATCGTTTCTGGTTGGGTATTTGTAGGAAAGCAACATCCATGCTCATTCACGAAGAGAATTAAACAAACAAACACATTTTTTGAAATTTTAAATTTTGATTTTAACGGCTACCATGTTGACATAGGTTTTCCCTCTATGTCGACATCTTTCTGGTATTTTTGGAATTTGGATTTTTTGGCAAAAAGTAAAAATGATGCATAAGCTAATCGAAGTAAATCTGGTGTTTAAACAACTATTTTTCTATATTAGAAGATAGTATAGCAGAGTATGAATATGGTTTTAATACTTATATTTATATATGTGATATTAAAGCTTAACATGTAAAACTACAAATATAAATAATAATATAAGAAAATTTAAAAAATATAGTTTGAAATTTAAGGCTAAAACTCTAGAATTTGAAAACAGAGATAAATCATAAAGATAACAAAGAGAAAAATATTTTTAAAAAAAATTAAGAAATATTTAGAAATAAAAAAAATTATTTAAAATAGTTTTGATTTTGAGGCTAAAATTATTTAAGGAATTTTTGAAAGCCATTTTGAAGTAGTTTTGTGAGTTTTTACTTGTAGAGTATTTCAGCATATCAAGCCTCGATCCCTACCAAAACGGGGGGTTCGGTCATAGGTTCACCCCTTTATGGGTTCCAACCCATTATAAAGCTCGAAATAGGTTTCATCCCATAAGAATATCGAAATAAAGATTTTAGTGCTATTATGAAGTTTTAACAAAAATCCTTGACTTTGTTACTTATCTTGGTATCTTGAACTCTTGATACTCATAAGTCTTCAATCTTAAATTCTTCGTTTTTGTAATCTTCAATCTCGAATCTTTATACTATACTGTCTTCATTCTTAATACTTGTCTATAAATATCCCCCCCCCACACACACACATGCACACACACGCGCACACACACACACACACACACACACACACACACATATATATATATATATATATATAACTCAACATAAAATGTTAGTATACATATTTTATAATAAGTCATAAGGTTGTTGTCATCAAAACCATTATCTCATAAACTAACGGTAAGCTTAAGGATGAGTAGCATCATTGAATTATGTGCATTCAATACATTGATGTTTGACTATCTGAGTCGTACCTAATTCTAAAACCACGTAGAAGTCTTGTCTAGCACAACCACTTGTTATCTTCTACGTAAATCATTTGAATATCCTGACCAACGATTCACATCTCATTGTACTTTTGATCACTATACATCTTATATGTGCCACTAAAGCCTTGGTTCTCAACTATGCTTATATCCCTAAGAAGAACTCAAGACAACAGTCTGTAATCTCTAAAATACGCTAGTATTCCGGTTGCAAACTTTGTTACAAATAATTATCTGTTTAGAAAATGACAATTTCACACAGTACTTCAAAGTTATAAAATTATCTTTCATTACGTTAAAAGCAACATTTATCCCGAGGAAAAGCAAAACTATCTACTCAAAGATATGCCTAGATAGTATTGTTAATGGACTTATTCAAAAAATGGATTAATATCCGATATTCAAAAAAACAGATGCTAATGCAAATACGACAACTGCCGAGTCTAATAATTATTCGATCGGTTTTCTTTCAAGATCCCAATTTAAAATTATGTGTACTACGTACATATTAACTTTTCAAAACTATTTATTACCATCATATTGTTTATTTTCAAGGCATTAATTATAAATGGTTAAAAATAATATTTAAGTTAAATTCTTCATTTATGTTTCTTGATTAATATGTAATTATCCGATATTTGTTCGTATTCACTAATGCAGGTATATTCGATAGTTGAAAATAATTTCGAATGTGAATATAAATATGGCATTATCTTCGTTCGAAAGTATTCGTTGGCAGTTATATAAGAAATTATGTTAAATTATAGTTTTTTTTACACCGTTTGACCAAGTTTATGGTTGAAAGGTCATGGATATGTAGATAGTCAATATTTTCATGTCTTATTAATCCTAAACGTGGTTGGCTTGCATTTGTACAAACTCTTCTTATGTATCAAGATAATTGTTGAACTTTGCTGATAGAAGTGATGATCTTGATTTATTCCGGAGATAAAGAATGATACAGAATGATATACAAAATGCTCTTGTTTCTACTAACCGTTGATTACATAATGGATAATTAGTCTCGACAATGATTTATACAACATTTTATATAGTTGTATTTACAAGAGCTTTTTCTGTTATGGGCTTAGCGGTCTATATTTTCTTGTATCTTGTATTGGGCCTTGACCTGCTTCGTTATTATCTCTGTGATATATCCTTTGGCAGAGAATTCGATACATTATTTCTCCCCTCAAATCAATGCTAGGGTTAGGTTTTCCATTGCTGCTACTCTGGCAATTCTCTTGCTTCTTTTTTTTCGATTCAACAAACCTTTTTATATTTCCATCAGATCCACCCTCTTTGAAACTTCGAATCGACTCAGATCTGCTGTCCTTCAGTAGATGCGGGTTGTATTTGTCTTCGATTTGCTTGAAATCCGTGAATTTAACATCAGAGATGTTGCTTTCATGAATCTTTTTGAGAGAGTTAGAGCCTGATATGCCTTTAAAAGGTTTGAGTTGCTGATGGTTATCATTTGTTCTCATAACCTTTAGAGCATATCTGAACTTGGTAAAGTTCGGTGATGACAGCGCCTTAGTGAGAGTATTGGCTCGCTGGTGTAGCAGATATATGTCTGACTTTTAAACATCCTTTCATTATCTGTTCTCTTACCAAGTAGAGATCAATCTTTACATGCTTAGTTCTGGAGTGTAGTACAGGGTTTGTAGACATGTGTACACACTTTGATTATCACACCATAATATTAATTTGCTTGTGTTGATGCTTAGTTCAGTAAGTGGGGACCTTAACCACATTATTTCAGCTATTGCATTTGCTATGCTTCAGTACTCTACTTTCGTACTTGGCCTTGATGTTGTGGATTGTTTCATTGAACACCATGACATGAGATTGTCCCTAATATATACGATACCCAATAGTGGACCTTCGATCATCTAGGTCAAATGCCCAGTCCGCATTTGCAAACCTAGCAATGTTGTAGTTATTGCTGGCTTTAATAGTGAGTCCATAGTCCATTGCTGCATTCAAATATCTGAGTATCTTTACACAACTTTGAAGTGAGTATCCAGTAGTTTCTGCATAAATTGACACACATTGTTAACACTGTACGCTATATCTGGCCGTGTAATTGTTGCATATTGCAATGTACCAACTATACTTTTATTTTGTTTTATTGTGCATGGGTTCTCCTCCGTGTTTAGAGAAGGTCCGACTACTAACCGTTCGGGTTAGTTTACCCTTAGCTTCGCTAATTTGATTATTTTCTAGTAGTTAAGATATGTATTTCTTTTGAGATAGAGTAATTTATGTTAATGACTTTGAGATGACTTCTATTCCCAGAAAGTAGTTCAACTTTCCTAAGTCCTTGACAGAAAATTGCTTGTCCAAATATTGAAATAGTTTGTTGATTTATGCATTCTTGTTTCCTGTAACTATCAGATCATCAACATATATTAGAATGTACATTATGGAACAGTTATTAATTTTTAAAAATAATGAGTTCCCTGTTGGGTACATTGAAAATCTAGATCACCTAAGGTGGTTTGCAATCTATCAAACCATACTCTCGGTGCTCATTTCAATCCATATATGGCTTTGTGTAGCTTGCACACAAATTCTAGATGCTGAATGTAGCCTTGTGGCTGTTCCATGTACACATCCTCCTTAAGGTACCATTTAGAAATACATTGTTGACATCAAGTTGTCTAAGTTGCCACTCTTTGCCGATAGCATAGTGAGAACCACCCTAATTTTGGATGGTTTGACCACAGGAGAGAAGTTTCTTTGTAGTCAAAGTCTTGTTGAGTAAATCCTTTTGCTGTTAGTCTAGCCTATATCTATCAAAAGATCCATTTGGTTTCTTCTTCATTCTATAAGTCCATTTATATCCATTTATATTTTTTTATCTTATGGGGATTTAACAAGTTCCCATGTCTGTTTTGTATGAGAGCTTGGTATTCAGTGTCCATTGCCTTAATTCACTTGTTGTCAGTCTTTGCTTGATCATAGTTGCTTGGTTCTTCATGAACCATGAATGTAGTGTATATTTTCGGCTTAAAGATCCCACTCTTAGATCTTGTGACCATTGGATGAGTTGATTTGCTTGAATTTGAGTGTTAGGTTGGACTTCTTCCTCAGAGCTTTCTCTATTGCTATTTTTTTCATTTTCCTGTACATTGCTGACAGTTTCATTATTAATGAATGGCATAGGTGACATTATGTGTTGGCTCGGAAACAAAAGGATCAAAACTTTCCGCGCCCTACGCTGGACTTACAGATTGTACTTTTCCAGTTAGTCCATAAGGATCAGACATCCATATTCCAGGACCGTATAAGCCTGCTACATGAAATGCGCCAAAGCCAAAGCAAGGCACTCCTGAGAGAAATAAATGAATTCCAAAGTTTTTGGGCAGATAGAAAATCTGTCTTTTCTGAGTTATCGCCCTAATAAAAGAAATATTCTTGTGATAGGTCCTGTTCCAGGTCAAAAATATAGTGAAATCGTCTTTCCCATTCTTTCCCCCGACCCTGCTACAAAGAAAGACGTAGAGAAATGTTTGGATTTTGGCAATTATTCTTTAACAGGAATTGTTATCAAAAACTTATTACGCGTAATCCTATTTTTTTGGAACGCGTTGAAAGAGTGGGCATTATTGGTGGAGAGGAGGGATTTAATCGGCCTGGAACGCTCCATATAAAGAAAAAGAAAGGTGTACGAGCTAACTTGATATTTTTGGCATTAGCATCACAAAGAATAGATTTCAGATTTTTTTTTACTTCGTCATTGTTGTGTGATGTTGTCTTTTCATGTGCCTTCTCAGTTTTCACCTGCACTCAACATATATGAATATACAGGTGATGTTGTCTTTTCATGTGCCTTCTCAGTTTTTGCATCATATAGTTTCTTTTTAGTTTTGATATTGTCATCATGATAGAAAAGACTTTCTCATTAAACTTTACATTTCTTCTTATGAACACACGACTACTATCATCTAAACACTTGTACCCTTTTTGGTTTTGAGCATATCATATAAAATTGCAGGGTTTTGATCTATAATCAAACCTGTGTTTGTTGTAAGGTCATACATATAGATAACATAGACATCTAAAAAAATTTCAAAAAATTATAGTCAGGTTTAGTGTAAAATAACTTTTGGAAAGGACTGATTCCTTTAAGAACCTTAGTCAATAGTTTATTTATCAGATAAACTACAGTATTAAACGAGTCATGCTAAAATTTCAATTGCATTTTTGCCTGATCCAGTAAAGTTAAACATGTTTCAACTATATGTCTATGCTTCATTTCCACAAGTCCATTTTGTTTAAAAGTGCGTGGACAAGTGGTTCTGTGAATTATTCTCTTTTAAAGAAAATATTCTCTTAATGACTTGTGCTCTGCACCAACATCAGATTGAAATTTTTTGACTAGTGAATTTGTTTGTTTTTTAGCTTGTGTTACGAAATGTATCACTATGTCATAGGTGTCAGACTTAGATTTAAAGAAATATATCCATGTGAATCTATTATAAGCATTTATAAAGGAGATATAATATTTATATCCATAGTCTAAACTAATTGGTGCAGGCCCCAAAGGTCAGTAGCAACAAAATTTAGGGGTTTAGAATATTCAGCGGTAGAATTTGAAAATGGTAATTTGTGGCTTTTTCGCATTTGACAATATGTACATAAGTAAGGTAAAGTCACATCATCACATTCAAAATTGTTTTATACAAGAACTTGTTCAACAATACTTGCATTAGGATGACCAAGTTTATTATGCCCGAGATTTAAGACATTGGTTTCTTTTTTAGAATTGTTTTCACTGAAATTGCAGTGCAGTTTTCCTTTCCAAGTACTTTTGCAGTTGTTTTGGTTGAACTCATAAGGTCCTTTCACCTCACTGCCCTGCAGTAAAATGCCTTTAATTAGTATGTCTCTGA
Source organism: Allium sativum (assembly GCA_030737875.1). Taxonomy (NCBI): domain Eukaryota; kingdom Viridiplantae; phylum Streptophyta; class Magnoliopsida; order Asparagales; family Amaryllidaceae; genus Allium; species Allium sativum. The sequence goes on from CM060919.1 coordinate 687,155,473, forward strand.
TTAAACAGTACTTAGGATAAAACTCAGAGTATAATTGGTTGTCCTATGCAAACTGAGATACACTTAAGAGGTTTTTCTTAATGTATGGAACCCTTAATAGATTATTCAAAAGTAAATGTTTGTTTCCATTCAAGTATCCACAACTAGTGTGAGTAATGTTAGTTGACTTACCATTTCCCATGCAAATTTATCGATTACCTCTATACTCTTTGCAATCAAGATTCAAATTATCTAGATTGTTTGTTAAGTGATTAGTTGCCCTTGATTCTGGATACCAACATTCATAATTAATGTGATCAAATCTTGCTATTTCTTCATTACTGTTAGTTTTAACATCATTCTGACTGGTTTGTTCATGTTGAATTCGAGCCACATTTACATTTGCATTGCTATTCCTTTTGATTATTTCCAGATTGGTTGGGTGTGTAGTTCTAATCAAATCTGAAGTAACATTTGAGGCCAGCATGTCTACCTTTTCACATATTTGACATTTGGGTCTGTTACTGTTATAGATTCAGCCTCTTCCTCTTGACCTGTTGACGAAACCACATCTTTGAGTATTTTGAGTTGGTCTTTGATCCTTATTTCTATAGACGCTAGCATAGTTAATAGAAAGATCTGTTTCTTGTAATCTTTTACTTTCCAGTCTTGCTTCATGAGCCAATAGTATTGAGTGCACTTCTTCCATAGGGGGAGTGTTCTTTTGAGAAGAAATTATTGCTTCAACAGCTTCATATTCATTGCTAAGACCATTTAAAACTGTTAATACTTGTTCTACTTCTGATAGTTTATGGCCTGCAACCTCAAGTTGATCACACAATGTCTTGATTTTTGATAAGTATTCCCTCATAGTGCTGCTATCATTTCTTGTATTTTGTAACTACCTTTTGTAGTGCATAATCTTTGCTGACGATTGGCAATTGAAGTTCTTTTTCACATTGGTTCAGATTTCGTTGGAAGACTTGCATCCAATGACTTATGATATTAAGTTGTTACTGATTGAGGACAGTTGTCAGGAACAGATCAGTCTGTCTTGTCTATGGTATTTTACATATTCCTCATTTAAGACAACCATGTTTTCTTAATATGTCACATATATGGAGCGGATGGATAAAGCTCCATGGATGTACCCCTTTAGGCCGTTGTCTTGGATGACTGTTTCTATTTGAAATTTCCAAAACAAATAATTGCTCTCATCAAGTTTAACTATGATAAGCTGTCTCTGGGGATTTTTTGTAGTTTTTTCCAGTTGGCCAACAGATGTGGCAATAGTGGTTGGCTGATTTTGAGATGTGGCAGAGGCTGTTGTTGATGATTGATCACCCATGATAACATCAATGGTCCAAGAAACTACAACCAGCAGTGAGAAATTCTTGAAGCAAATTCGGAATGCTAAAACGGTCTTCAATTCAGGTATGGCTTGCAACCAATAGATCTTCAAATGATGATGTGATTCTGATGAACTTTTCTAGTATAGCAGCTTCTTGAATTGATTTCTTGGTTTTCTGATGATCTGAATTTGACTTTCTTGACTTATTTTCTTTATTGTTTTAATGTGATTGCTGAGATTATGATGCATCCAATAAATCTTTGCTGGCGAGGCACAAATCTCGATGATCACCACAATTCTCAAAGGATGAGTGAATACCCGGATGAGAGGATAACCCAAGTGATGAAATTACTCTTATGGGTATACAAATCCAGTCTCTCTGAGATTTGATTCAAATGTTGTTGTTTAGCCGATGAGGCTCTGATACCATGTTAAACTTTGTTGATAGAAGTGATGATCTTGATTTATTTCAAAGATAAAGAATGATACAAAATGACGTACAACATGCTTTTGTTTCTACCAGCAGTTGAATACAGAATGAATAATTAGCCTCGACAATGATGTATACAACATGTTTATATAGTTGTATCTACATGAGCTTCTTCTGTTTCGGGCTTGGCGGGCCATATAATCTTGTATCTTGTATCCGGCTTTAACCCGCTTCACAATTGTCTGTGTGATATATCCTTTGGTAGAGAATTCGATACATTATTTATAATTTTTGACTTTCTTTCCTTTATAATATAAAATGAAATGTAAAATAACAGCATTTAAACATGTATAAAACTTTATATTTGGTCATCCTACCCTCCAAGACAATGTCATTTTTTTCTAAGCTCAAAAACATCATCCTACCTTCCAAGACAGTGTCATCCTCCTTTTGTACAGAGCTGAACAGTTCAATTCAAAATAAGGTAGTAATCACAGGTTGTACTTTAATTTAAACACAAGACAGTGTAACTTTGGCGGTTTAAATCACAAACATTTCTATTTGCGACTGCCCTTTCGAATCAGAGAGAAAAAAGCAGTCATGTGAACGAAGATCATAGAATAACCCGTTCGCAAAAAAGCAGGGTTAAATCACACTTTACCCTTTATTCCTCACTCTCCCGACTCTCTATTTATGTCCTCATTCCCTTCCATCCAGAGCACACCCCTTTCTTTCTCTCCTTCCGCCATTATTCCAAGTAATAACCTAACCCCTCTGTTTCCATACGTTATCTTCATAAATAACAGATATTTCTTGCTAACAGTTTCAAGTAATCAATTCTTTGGCAGGAAGAAAAGAATGCCTTCTTCTTTGTTCATCCTGGCCAGTCTGCTTCCGTTCATCTTCACCACAGCGCACGGCTACCACCGACATTCAAGGTCAACCGGATGGACCACCGCCCACGCCACATTTTATGGCGGCGGTGATGCTTCTGGAACTATGGGTATGTGTGTTCTAGTATTTTCATATAGCAGAACAAAAAATGTATTCTAATTACGCATGCTAAAAATGGCTTCTTTAATTTGGAAGGGGGTGCCTGCGGCTATGGAAACCTGTACAGTCAAGGGTACGGCACGAACACGGCGGCGCTGAGCACGGCCATGTTCAACAACGGCCTGAGCTGCGGCTCGTGCTACGAGATCATGTGCGTCGGCGACCGGAAGTGGTGCCTTCCCGGAGCGATAGTCGTGACCGCCACCAATTTCTGCCCTCCGAACAACGCCCTTCCGAACAACGACGGCGGATGGTGCAACCCTCCCCTTCACCACTTCGACCTCGCCCAGCCCGTCTTCCAGCACATTGCTCAGTACCGCGCCGGCATCGTCCCCGTCGCCTACCGCCGGTAATTCCCTTTTTTAATTCTTTCACTCACCTTTACGCTTAACCGATGAGCTAATTTGGAAAAAAAAAATGAATCGAATATATAGGGTACACTGCAGAAAGAGAGGGGGGATAAGGTTCACGATAAACGGGCACTCGTACTTCAACCTGGTTCTGGTAACGAACGTCGGCGGCGCCGGAGACGTGCATGCGGTGTCGGTGAAGGGGTCGAGGACGGGGTGGCAGGCGATGTCGAGGAACTGGGGGCAAAACTGGCAGAGCAACGCTTATCTGAATGGACAGGCGCTGTCTTTCAGGGTTACGACTAGCGACGGCAGATCTGTGGTTTCGTACAATGTTGCTCCGTCCGGGTGGTCTTTTGGGCAGACTTACTCCGGCGCGCAGTTCCGTTGAACTTTTTACACATAAACCCTCCTACTTATTTATAATTATATAGTATTTAGTTTTGTGGAGAAAGAGTAGCTAGTGGAGTCGAATCAAGGGGAAGGGCTTACATTTTAAAGTGTCCCTTTTTCTTCTTCAGTTGAAGTTGTGACTGCGGATCCTCCGAATAATTTTGCGGGGGTCTTTGGTGGTGTTTGGGTGGATGAAAGAGATGGTTCTCGCATTCTTCATCTATTCCGTGTGTGTGAGTTTTTTGTTTCTTTTTTAAAGATTAAATCGTCTTCTTTATGAAGATTTAAAGAAGCGATTTTACCTTTTCTTTATAAGCTTTATTAGCTTTTTGAGTAATGTTCCACTTTTGGGATGTTTCCCTGAAATATGAATGAAGTCGTCGTTGTATCTGTGCATTCATATGTGTTGTATGTTTTGCTACGATAATGAAATGTTATCTTATTTCAGGTAGTCTGGGCTGTTGGTTTTTGTTTTGTTTTATGTCTATTTGATTTTCTGGATTAGTTGCTGATCGATGGATGCTTGTATGTTCATATTTACCGCTGTAAAATGGAGATCAAACCACCCATACCTAAATCCGCTTTCTATCCAACCAATCAGAATTTCTTATTTTCAACTTTTTGCAATTAAGTCCTAGAGTTTAATTACAAAAAAGTAAAATTTAGGGGTTTTGATTGGTTGGATACAGGGTATATTAGGTAAATGTTAGATTTTAAATTTAAAACACTCATTGATAACCGGTTTTTAATAATGACTAATGATTAGATATGATCGAATAACAATATGTTAAAATGTTACTCCATAAAATAGATTAATTGTGATTGCTGGAAAGTAGGTCATGAAATGTGAAATAAGCTATAAGGAAATTTTGTTGTTTAAGGATTACAAGTTTGTTTGTTTGTTTACGTAAAATTCTTATGTTATTGCAAAATGTTTCAACATTATTTTTATTTTTTTTTATTTTTTTGAGAAAAGGAAAATGGTCAATGGACATGTAGAAATAAACCCAAAAGGATAGGCAGCGAATGGGTAAAAACCCAAATACAATATAGGAAAGAGTTGCATCGAAAAACAAAAACCTAGTCGCAATTAACTAAAGAAACAACAACAATCGCCATGGCGACTTTCAAAAAGCTCTAAAACATCATGGTAGTTTCCTCATCTTCATCCAGCTTTCCTTTATCTTTGTTCATGTTGGATCATTATCATTATTATTGTTAAGTTCAGTATTAGTTGTTAAGTTTCCTAGCTATTTTAGTGGGCTTGTTGGTAAGCTCCTATGTAATGGGTAATGGTCAAATGTAAGTCAGTTTGTTAGACAATTTATTAGGCATGATGTTAGTGGGGTTAGTTGTGCAGTGTGATGTATTTAAGTTTCCTTTCCTCATTCAATATATTATCACGTTTTGCAACAAATTATCTCTGTTTATTCTAACATTGTGGTATCAAATCCATTGCAAAACATTTGATCGAGTGTGAGTTTTTGGGATTGGAAAACACGAGAGAATTCATGTGAGTGAAACACTGAGTTTCAAATGGAAGAACCGGGTTTTTCCAAAGCTTGTATCCCTAAGTTTGATGGAGACTACGATCATTGCAGTCTTCTTATGGAAAACCTGCTACGATCCAAGAGTATTAGACGGCGGTGAATGACGGGATCAAGGAACCTGCAGCAGGAGACAGACTGACGGCTAATCAGGAGAAGGCTCTGGGGGAGATAAAGTTGAAGGACTTTAAGGCAAAGAACTACTTGTTTAGTAGTATTGATAAGATGACCTTGAAGACGATCTCTCAGAAGGCAACTGCTAAGAAATTGTGGGATTCCATGAAGAATAAGTTTCAGGGAAGTGCGAGATTCAAGCAAGCCTAACTGCAAGCACTTCGGAGGGAGTTTGAAGTGTTGGAGATGAAGGAAGGAGAAGCGGTCAATGACTATTTTGGCAGAGTTATGGTGGTCTCCAATGCTATGCGCAACTGTGGGAAATTTGGTCAGTGACGTCAAGATAGTTGAGAAGATCTTGCATATGCTAACTGAAAGATTCAACTATATAGTATGTTCAGTTGAAGAATCCAAGGACATCAACACTCTATCAGTGGATCAACTGCAAAGTTCTCTCCTTATTTATGAACAAAAGTTCATTAGAAAGTCGAATGCTGAAGATCAAGTTCTCAAGGTGGGATTTGATGCTCACAGAGGACGAGGAAGAGGGCGTGGTTCCTTTTCAGGAAGAGGACGAGGCAGAGGTAGATCTTGGTCTAAGGAGACAGTGGAGTGCTACCACTGCCACAAGCTTTGGACACTTCAAGAATGAATGTTCAGAATGGACAACTCAAGCTCACTATGCAGGGCATGAGGAGATGCTTCTGATGGCTTGCGTTGATCAAAGAAAAAGAACATGAGGAGATGCTTTTAAAAGCATGTGATGATGCAAATGATTAGATAACCTCCATGGAATGATGGCAATTCATGAATCTATGGTGAAAGATAACACTTGGTGGTTCCTAGACTCGGGTTGTAGCAATCATATGAGTGGGTTCAAGCAATGGTTCATCAGCCTTGATAGCTCATTCTCTTGCACAATCAAGCTTGGGAATGATATGAAGCTGAAAGTTGAGGAGAGGGGCAACATCCGTGTGAAGATAGATCAAACATCTATGACAATTCAAGGAGTCTTCTATGTGCCAGGACTAACCAATAATCTGCTGAGCATAAGACAGATGCAGGAGAGAGGTTTGACTTTTCTCATCAAGGATGGAATGTGTAAGATTTTTCATGAAGAAAGAGGTTTTCTCTTCAGTAGCCAAATGAAGATAAACAGAATGTTTGTGCTCCATGCCACCCCTCATACTCCACATGACAACCAATAAGTTCAATGCTTGAGCATAACTAGAAACAGTAAGGAAGACCATGTGTTGTGGCACAGGAGATTTGGGCATCTGAATTATCAGGGATTAAGGAAGCTTGAGAAGCTCAACATGGTTAAAGGCTTTACACCAATGAGGACAAACGATGGTGAAGAAGTATGCACTATTTGTTAGATTGGAAAGCAATACAGAAAGCCTTTTCCTAAGTATTCTTCTTGGCAGGAAACCTCCAAGTTGCAGCTTGTTCATGCAGACTTATGTGGGCCAATCACTCCCTCTTCACCAAGCAACAAGAGGTATATCTTTACTTTGATTGATGACTACAGTAGGAAGTTATGGGTCTTCTTTTTAACGGCTAGATCTGAAGCTTTTGGAGTATTCAAAAGTTTTAAGTCTCTGGTTGAGAAAGAATTAGGTGTTGTACATGTAAGCTTAAGGATTGATAGGGAGGGAGAATTCCTATCTGTAGAATTCAAGCAATTTTGTGATGATGTGGGCATAAGGAGGCAACTCACAGCAGCTCTAACTCCACAACAAAATGGAATTCCTGAGCAGAAGAATAGAACACTCTTGAACATGGTGAGATGTGTGTTGGCGGATACCAAGGTTCCTAACAAGTTCTGGTGTGAGGTTGCTACTTGGTTAGCCTATGTTTTGAACAGAAGTCCCACCTTTATCAATGAAGAGAAAACACTACAGGGGCTTTGGAGTGGAATTTCTCCTACTATTGAGCATTTAAGAGTATTTGGATGTTTGAGCTATGTTCATGTGCCTGAACAACAGAGAAAAAAACTTGATGACAGGAGTGTCAAGTGTATATTTTTTGGCATAAGCAGTGAATCAAAGGCATATCGTGTCTATAACCCAGTCACCAAAAAAATGCTTGTGAGCATAGATGTCACTTTTGATGAATCTAAAGAGTGGGCATGGGAATTTGAGGCTTCAACAACTGAGAATGATAATCTCTCTTGGGATGACTTTGATGAAGAAGTTGCTAACACAGAGGAAAAAAATGAAGAGAGTACAAAGATTGAAACAGCTTTAACTGATCCATTTGATACAAATACCGAGGTTGATGCCTCCCTTCTGCCACAAGTGCATTAAGAGAATACTGCAGCTCCAATTGTGAGCTCCAGCGTAAGAGTCAGACCAAGTTGGAATGGTGATTATGAAATGGGAAGCATTGTGCATATCCTAAATGATCACTATGCTTTCCAAATCGATGTTGAAGATCTCGTTTTCTTTGAAGAGGTTGTGCAGTCAAAAAAGTGGAGAATGGTAATGAAGGCAGAAATAAAAGCCATTCAAAAGAATGACACCTGGGAGCTGACTTCTTTGCCTTCAGGAGTCAACCCAATTGGAGTTAAGTGGGTGTATAAAACCAAGCTCAATGAGCATGGTCGAGCTGACAAGTACAAAGCGAGGTTGGTGGCAAAGGATATGCCCAACAACATGGAATTGACTACAATGAGGTGTTTACACCAGTTGCAAGGTCGGACACCATTAGATCCATGTTAGCACTTGCAGCACACTTTTGTTGGCATGTCTACCACATGGATGTGAATAGTGCTTTTCTTCATGGTGAGCTTACAGAGGAGGTTTATGTGACTCAACCGCAAGGATTTGTAGGCTCAGGGGAGGAGAACAAAGTGTATAGGTTGAAAAAGGCTTTATATGGCTTGAAACAAGCACCAAGAACATGATATAGCAAGAATGAGAAGTACTTTATTGAAGAAGGATTTTAGAGGTGTTCATATGAACACACCTTGTTCGTATTGAAGAAGAATTCTAATATGTTGTGTAACAACCCGAATTTTTACAACACGTTAAATCAAGAATCAAGGCAGAATTTAATTTTAAATTCTGAATCAAGTAAAACGGGCTATGTCATTGCGTCCGTCTCGGAAAAATACGCGAAATAGAGTCCGAAATTTTGTAAATCGGAGTCCGTATGACCCGGTTATGGCCCAAAGAAGATTTCTGAAAATTTGAATTTCGGAAACAGTTTTGGAAATCAAATCTGGGGCTAGGCGGGAAGTTTCCCCGCCTAGGCCATGTCGACAGGGCTGTCGACAGGCCTGTCGACTTGGGCCCAGACCAAGTCGACAGCCCTGTCGACTTGCCTGTCGACAGGGGGTGGCCGGGGCAAGCTGCCTGGTGCACCTGCTTGTCTCACCTGGTCTTGTTCTTGGGCTGGTTCTGGAAGCTTCCGAGATCTGATGGTCCTAATCTATCCTAGGGTTAATCTAAGGGCCTAAAACTATCCTAATCTCTATAAAAACACCCCTAAGCCCCCCCCCCTAAACCCTCATAACTCACCCTCTCCACGAAGTGCTGCCCAAATGCAAAATGATCATGGCCTCCATCTCAAATCCCTAGAGCCTATGCATTCAAATCGGGTTCAAATCAAAAGATGCAAGCTTGCTACACCAAATAGAGGCCAAATCAACATTTCTATGCGAGTTTCATGATGGTTCTTCTTCAAAGGAGCCACCTTTCTTCGTCAAGATGATGCATGATCCCTTTCCTAAGCCTTGCCTAGGTAAGTTCTAGCTACTTTTAGATGGAAACGGTAGTTTTGATAATGACATGGGATAAAATGAGGCTAAACATGATTATGCGAACCTATATGAACCTTACCTTGCCTCTTGTGTTCATGATTATGATTTTAGGCCATGTGAGTGACTTAATCATGCCTCTCATGCTATGCATAGCCTAGTTTAACTTGCAAGTTTGGATCTTTATGCATGAAATGCTAGCATGAACCTTTAGGAACCACTTTATGTGTGAAACATTGGCTAAGACAAGATTTTGGGGCTTATGCATGTTTATGAACCCAAACCCCTTATGTTATCATGCAAGTTTGTGGCCAAATCCTTTATGAGATTATGCATGCTTATGGCCAATCCCCTCTTTTAAGTTGTGCATGTTTATGGCCAAACCCTTTTTGATAATATGCATGTTTGTGGCCGAATTCCCTTGTGACATTTTGTGTGTTTGTGGCCAAAACCCTTTTTATGACACTATGCATGTTCGAGGCCAATTTGTAGCCATAGTATTCCTACTATGTTGACTCGTCTATACTTACGTTGGAAACACGTTTTGGGGTTAGGTTAGACGAGCGTGAATATACATGAGAAACTTAACTTGAAGTTCCATGAAATATGATGTGAAACATGATTTGGGTTAAATGGGTATAACATGACAACATGCAACATTGAATATAGCATGTAAGTTAACATGTAAATATGCATAAACATAAGCTTGGGAATTTACCTATTAAGTTAGGTCTACCCATTGGGAATTTACCTATTAAGTTAGGTCTACCCAATTGCTTGAAAACTTGACTATGGACATGACACTAGACTAAACATGAAATTGGCCAACTCGAGGTTGGGTTGAGTTTGCAACGTAAAACTACCCGGAACCGACCGGCCTAACTAGTAGTTGCAAACAATAGGACTCAATGTGAGAAGTTGGTCATGTTGTGCTTGAACCCGAGGTTAGACCAAGTTGTGGTGTAAATCTACCCGGACCCGCCCGGCTTAACTAGTAACCACAACAAAGTCTAATGTGAGAGGTTGGGGTGCATTAAATAATTAATGCCACATGATAGGGTTAAGTTAATTTGAGTAATGAGGCTTAACCAAATATGACGTGGACAAAATGGGTTAAGTAATTTGATTAGGCTAATGATACTTAACAAAACATGATAAGCTTGGGTAGGGTAAGTAACTTGATTTGCCTAATGACACTTGACCATTTTTATACGAATGGTGGACGGGATTAAGTTAACCAACACTTAATCAATCTAACGTGAAAACATGATAAGGCTAAGTCACGAATCGTTTGAATGCGCTTGACCGATATGACTCGGTAATTTGACAAGGTCAAGTTAATTTATATAATTAACCAATCTAAAATGATAATTAGACGAGGTTAAGTTATGGATTGCTTAATATACTTAGCCAACTTGACACATGGTTTGTAGACGGCCTAAGTTATGAACTTAAGTGACACTTAACCCATTAGATAAACCCTAATTCGGGGGATTAGGTAAATAACCATAGTTAACAAGGATTATGGAAATAAGGCTAAGTGGTAAACCTTAGTTAAGGGAAACTAAGTAATAATTCTTAGTCAAGGAAATTTGGACCATTTCTTAGATGGATTAGTAACCCGATACGTTAGGTCAACGTTTAAGTATGCGTGTAGGAGCAGGCTATCTGATTTAGATAAAGGCTCCAACGAACAGGGTAACGAAGCAGCGGCTTCGGGGAACGTGAGGATATTCTTGGGATCCCTCTGTGAGCTGCCAGGTCATTATACTAGGCTCACGAGAGGTTGAGGTCTGCGATAGAAGAACCAAGAATATGCCTTGGTTGCTATGCGAGCGACCTAAAGACTGGGGTGGATAGCAGTGAGCCGACGAATACATAAGGTGCCCGAGATAGCAAGTTCGTCGATCATCTACCATCTTGAGTCAAGCGTGTACGTGCGGAAAGGCAGGGAACACCCAACAGACCATAATTGCTATCTAATTATGGGTGAGGTAGGCCGTAGGATGTGGGCTGGCCAGAGTGTAGTTCTCATGCAAGATTTTCTCTTGTGTTGCCTTTCACTAGTTGAGGGAGGGGTCTCGTGGGACCATAGCCACGTGTAGAAAAGCAGACCTTAGTATCTGCATCGGCAGATAAATCTAAAGCTCCCGACCGAGTCCTGTATTTCTTGGTTTGCCCTGTGACAGGACTCGGATGGCACGATGTGATACATGTGCATACAGTTATAGAAAAACGATTCACGATGAATGCGTGGGAAAAAGGGCGCGGTTGAGGGTTAGCGTAATCCCTAGTGGCCTAGGTGGTTTAACCCAAACCGAAATGCGAAAGCATGCAATAGGTAAGCGTAATCCCTAGTGGTGCTAGGTGGCGTAAGTCCTAGTAGTTCAAACGACGATTCATATGGAAGAGCCTAGCTAGAGCAAGGGTGACAGTCCAAACGATTTCAAGGATAATACGACATGAGGAAGCCCGTACGAGGTACGGCAAAGGACTGAACTTATATACATGGAAAGAAACATATGATTTGAGTAACCTATATATGCGATATATTAGGTTGACATGGACCATTACACGACTTTGAGTAAGGGACATTCATGGTTAACACATAACAAGGCTGGGACACTAGTACGAAGGGTGCATAGCAAATATACATGTTAGAACTAGGAAGAATATACATAATAGATACCTTGGGATGTTAGACGGGGCAGATACCTTGGGATGATGTATTCGATAGAAATCTGACGATGTGATACCTTGACTTATCATAACACTGTAGTTTATCATGATACCTTGGTTTACCTTGCCACAGTAGTTCAACCGGCTACCCTGGTTTTGTTTATCTATCTTGTAGTTATCCTTATGTTTACTTTCAGTTTATGCATGTCATGTTACCTTTACCTGTTTTTATACTGGAAGTAGATAGGACTTACTCAGTCTTTTTGACTGACCCGTTTTGTTTCGCCTCTTTTCTTCCGTTCCCCCCCCAGGTTACAGGGAGGAAACAATGCTGTTTAGTTCGGACTTCTTCTGCTTGAAGGTCATCATGGATGGCTTGGACTTCTCTTGGCTATGGCTACTTTACTGTTTTACTTGGGGAATAATTTATTAAAAAGTCTTTATGCTTCTTTACTATTGCAAGACAGGTTTTGATGTACTCTGATGTAAAAGGCTTTAGACCTTAATTATTGAATTTATGAAAGTTTGATTTTACTTCCGCTACTTCATATGTTCTGTCTTGTGATATTTCTGTGCATGTTTACCAATAATGCCCCTCTAAAGCTAGTGCATTCCTTTGCGAGTGTCCCTAGCGGAGGCGGGGTGTTACATGTTGCTTGTAAGTCTTTATGTGGATGATGTGATGTATGTCAGCAGCAGTAAAACCCTAATATCTAAATTCAAGGAGAATATGCAAGTTGTGTTTGCAATGACCGATTTGGCGAAAATGAGGTATTTTCTAGGAGTGGAAGTAAGTAAAGGTGCAAGTGATGTGTTTATCTGTCAAAAGAAATACACTATGGAACTCCTTATGACATTTGGTCTTTTAGAAAGCAACTTTGTGAAGAATCCAATTGTCCCAGGAGATTAGCTCACATTGGAAGGTGATAGCATTTTGGTAGATGGAACTCAGTACAAGCAACTCATTGGCAGCCTGTTGTACTTGACAACTGCAAAACCGGATGTGATGTATGTTGTTGGTTTACTGAGCAGATACATGGCTAAACCAAAAAAGATGCATCTACAAGCTGCAAAGAGGGTATTAAGGTGCCTCAAAGGCACCATGAAGTATGGAATATGGTACAAAAGAGGTATGAAGAATGGCACTCTGATTGGCTACACTGACAGTGATTATGCAGGAGACATAAATGACAAGCGCAATACTAGTGGGTATTTTTTTTCTTAGCCCTCATGGTCCTTTAAGAAGCAGCATGTGGTCACTCTGTCTACAATTAAGGCTGAGTTTGTAGCAACAACATCTTGTGCAACTCAGTGCATTTGGCTAAGAAGGATACTTAAACAAATGGGCTGGCGAGAGAATGTACAAGGAGCCACAACAATTTACTGTGGCAATGTCTCTACCATCAAACTATCCAGAAATCCAGTTCTTCATGGCAGGAGCAAGCATATAGATGTGAGGTTCCATTTCCTTAGGGATCTTGTTAATAAAGATGTCATTAAGCTAGACCATTGTAGTACTAATATTCAGATTGCAGATATCATGACCAAGGCAGTGAAGCTTGAAACATTTGAAAAACTGAGAGCTAAGCTAGGCGTCGGAGAATGGGGTAACAAGGCTAACAACACAACAAGTGGCTGAAGGCAGTAATCATTATATTTGTTAAACTCAGTTTGATCCTGTTGAGTTTAGAGGAGGATATTGTTGGATCATTATCATTATTATTTTTTAAGTTCAGTATTAGTTGTTAAGATTCCTAGCTATTTTAGTGGGCTTGTTAGTAGGCTCCTAAGTAATGGGTAGTGGTCAAATGCAAGTCAGTTTGTTAGACAGTTTATTAGGCATGATGCTAGTGGGGTTAGTTATGCAGTGTGATGTATTTAAGTTTCCTTTGTTCATACAATATAGTATCACGTTTTGCAACAAATTATCTCTGTTTATTCTAATAGTTCATTGCTGAAGACGAGAGATATTTTTTATCATTACAAGTCGTGAAATTTTGGAGATTGCTATTGCGATATGATCAATTTGCTTCTTCCTTTTGGTAATCTGACTGGTATTAGCAAAAGTTACATCGTGAAGCTTCAATATTCTGTTGAACTCCTCAAGAAGCTCGACTCGAGTGCAAAATTTACTACTTTGATCTTTATTCCAGCAAGATACGAAAAATATATCTTATTATCAAGCATGCTTTTGTAGTATCTCAAGCTAATTCTTTGATTACTCTGATCTAAATGTAAACTTTTGTAACGACCCATATTCTACATATCGGAGGATCACAAAATATTTATATTATTTGCATGAGAGGTCTTATGGTCATATAACTTAAATGACTATTATGATCATTCCTAACCTTCAATATTTTTTCAAATTTTCATGTGACCGTTTTACTCTTTGTGAATCTATTTTTGTCCATAACTTTTTATCAACAACGAATTTAGACCCAAAACCACTTTCATTGGATTTGGATGATGCTTTCTCATTCCTCGAGTGGTCACATTAAACAAACAGACTTACTGTTTAGGAGGAATGACTAAAATAAGGTTTGATGAGGGTTAGGCAGCTTAAATGGGCCAAAAGAGGTCATTAATGTATAAGCCTAGGATCCGTTTCGGGGAATGAGTTAGTGGGAGGTGGAACGAGTTAGAGAATCATCTCCTACTCATTACATAACTCCCAAAATAGATCTTACATCCATTAATGGCTTTCATCTTCTAAAACTCTCCATAGATCTTACTTTATTTAGATAAACCACACCATTAATTAAAGATTAAACCAAATCAAGGTTACAGTTGCTGAAACACCTAGGAATCCGAGCCAGACATTATACTTCTTGGGTCTAACAAAGCTTGGAGTATTAAGGTGAGTGGTTAGTATCTTTGCTCACTAACTAAAGTGTATTAGTCTATAATAACCTTATAAAAATGTGGGAAAATATCTTTAAATCACGATTAATCATATTATCACATATATGTAAGTTTGGTGTGGTTTGGGTAATGTTTGTGAAACCTGGGACTTAAGGGGAGGGTTGGATATTGCCATACATATGCTCTCTCCTTTATTGGATGCTTTACTTTGCTTTGTTTGAACTAAATATTGTTTGAGTATGCTTTGTATGTTAAAACCTTGCCTAGGAATGCTAGAGTGGGTGCAAACGCTTGTGAAGTACGAATTAGGAAGTAGGAAGTCATTTAGTTGAAGTAGCAGAATCCGGTTCGGCATAGTCCAGATCCACATAGCCTAGATCAACGTGATAACTCTGGGAACGATGAGGAAGGTCCTAGGAGACCTTATGCAAAGTTTCAGATAGTTCGGAGTCCTAAAGACAAAGTTAGGATGTCAACAATTTCGGTTCAGCATATGGAGCAGGATCCGATTTGCCAGAGCGAAGACTTGGATGGAGCAAAGAAGTGGAGAAGGGAAGCCTCCAGTTCAGTTGGTCGAAACAGATCCGGATTGACATACGAACTGATTATTGATTCGATGGTCGAACAAAACTCGAGTCACACACCAAACCTAGGTCTGTTCGGCCATGCCGATTCGAACTTGGGTGATGTCGTGACTTGGTTGGATGACTTACAAAGGGGAAGGAGCTCTTCGTGGCATGGCATTTCTTCATGGCGACGACTATACTTCTTTGCGAATGAACACCAATACGACTAACCTGAGTCCGAGATGTGAAGGAAGTCAATGGGAAGAGTTGCCAATAAGGTTCCAAGTTGGGGACTGTAAAGGTGACCCCCAAGATGGACTTCACTACGGATACGTGTGCAAAGGGATAATCGATACGCAAGGCTTATTCAGGTACTCGGGATTAAGCAAGTAGTAAGTGTGTAATGCACTTAAGCCAGGTTCGGGTCTCCTTCTCCAGGTTCGAGAGATTTATTCGAGGTTCGAGAAATTAGTGACACACGAGACCATTAGGTCCTTAACGGGGGTACCACAACGACCAAACTTTATCATATATCCAAGGCATTGAGCAAGTGGGCATGAGGATGGTTCGGCTTCAGAGGAAGCTACGCGATAAGAAGAAGACAATTTAGTCTACTTCGGCTTCGTGTTACCATCATTTTGAATACCGTTTAGAAAGTGGACATACCTTATGTCGCTTGCTGTGTGGCTTCAATTGGCATTGTGCTCTCAGTAGTTGGTGGAAGGGAGCGTCCGAGTGTCAACCCCAGATAGACGGGATCATATTATTTAACAGTTGGAGTAGGCACGAATGGACCGCCAGTGAAACAAAGCGGAACTACTTGCTATAGGAACTGCCACCTCCAAACTCATGAGTGACTCCACGCTCTCAATAATAATGGCTTTCTTCTTCTCGATAGCAAGTCACTCCGCCTCCTCCGCCTCGACGTCCTCTTTCAGTATGGCTCTACCTTCCACTAACACCTTGCGCTCCTCCTCTATTAGGTACTGGACCATCATCACCGCCTCATCGATTATCTCTATTTCATGGACCCTTGTTTCGTACTCCACTAACTTTTCCCAAGTCAAAGCCAACATGCGGGAATAATCTTCGACCCACGAGATTCCGCAGAATCAAAGTGTTTTGACATAGAAGCCCACACCGCTGGCTCTAGCTACATCTTCGCCTTTTCTCGAGCCTCTCTAGCCTCAGCTCTCATCACTTCTAGTTGGGCCTCGAACTCGACTTTGACGCCTTCCACCAGATCCATCACTTCTTTGTTCGAAGTCTCCGCTGCCTCCTTATCCTTCCTCTCCCATTCGACCCTCGCACGATTTAACTCAAGAAGTTGTTTGAGCTCTTCGATCTCTTTAATTAGGTGTTGTGCTCACTCATTCTCCTCCAATGGCTTTTCATTTTCCTTGGCTAGGGCCTCGTTGTCTTGCCGAAGCTGGTGCACTTCTTTATTTTCCACCCATAGTCGGACATTCTCTTCACATACCATTCTATTATCCTTCTCGAGCGTGAATGCCCAAGCTACAGTCGATGCCAGCACCTCTTTGTGCTCTTCTGGGGCCCTGACCATCGATGTCTTCCCCTCCACTAATTCCCTCTTCTGCATATTTGTTTCAGCAACAGAGAGTTAGCACATAGACATGTTACTCGAATACGCGAAAATGGATGTCACTCGGAAGCTTGTCCTTCCTATTTCGATCTCCTGATTCTTGAGACTCTCTCCCTCAAACTTCAACTTGAGCTTCAAACCCTTGATCTCGGCGTTCTTTTGAATGATTTGCTCCGAGAGTCTCTACGCATACTTGTATAATTCACGATACTGCTGAAAGACGCGGTATACCCGGGACTACATATATTCGTCCATATGCAGTGGGATCTGATGCAGATTGGGTATCCACAGCAGCTCTTCGAAATAGAAGCCCGGGAATGACTTTTTAATATTTCTTTCTTCTTCGCATTTCGCAGCTCCGGGATCTCTGACATATCGGGCATTATCAGGCCATGCTTCTTCACATCCCTTCTTCCAGTTCCATAGCTTCCTTCGGTCTTTCTCTTTTCCTGTAATCTTAGCCAATGGCACTACAAGTGGGACGCAAGGGTGGATGATCGCTATCGGCTGCCTTGTACTTGTTGTTTCTAGTCTCCTTTTTGCACCGTGCGGTCGAGTACTTGGTCATGGAGACACTGAATAACAGTGTCGGTCCCTACATCGTTGACTGCTGCTGTAGTGATTTATGACTATAAATTTATACTTCTTATAAAACTGCTTACGTCCCCACCTTTCAAACGTCGATGACTTCCAGACCCCTGCTCTCGTTCTTTATCACCATTCCGGGCCACTGAGTCCATACGAAGCAAACCTTGAGTCAAAAATGAATATCCCACGCACACGATTAAGTGTTTTGTCATGCAATGTTTATAACTATGTGTCCTAAGTGTTGCTTCCACGAACTAGATTTTGGCCTTGAAAGGGTAATTCTCTCAATTCTCGGCAATAGGCTCTAAACGTTGTGTCGTTGAACCCAAAAGTAGAAGTCTCGATGGGGACTATGTCCAAGCCCAAGAAATGATGCTTCACCTCTATCTATGTGGTGGTCTCGGAGGTTGTTATTGGAGAAGTTGGTTTGAGACCTTCTCCCAACCTCGTTTCCTCTTCCGAAGACGGAACGGTAGTGGGCATCAACTCATCTCCGCCGATGAACTCTTCCTCATCCTCGCCGTCATAGCCACCAACTTACCTGTAAGCTCCTACAACCTCCACTTCGACTGGGGGCACGGCGGGATGCGCGATATAGGGAAACTCCACTTGTGAAGCCAGGGGAGACACTCCTCTCTCGGCTTTTACCACTTCTTCATCGTCATCCTTAAGACCCGTTGAACAACATTTGAGAAGTAGGCCCGATAAGTGGAGGAGATGGTCTGATAGCAAAGTCTGGGCGTTACAATATGCATTTGGCACATTCCTACACTCCAATGAAAGTACTTATAAGGATAGTTTGTGCATTTTATATGCAAATATTGATGATAGTATATAATATTTCGCAAGGGAAGCATGGGCTTCATAGTCCCAGTAATGCTCTAAGAGCTCTTCCTCTATTTAATTGCTGCCTCCAGCTACGCAAGAATTGACTCCCAACCTCAGCCAGAGTAATCAGATACTTGTCTTCCAAGAAAGATAAACTTCCTCGCCCCATGACGCTAAGATTGTAAAATCTAAATAAAGTGGAGTTGAATCTAGACTTGGCCCCAACATGTGCTTGCTCAGCAACCATCTTATCCAAAAGAACTTGATTCTTCTCTCGCTTAAGTTCCTCCAATCTGGCATTCAGTAAAGAAATTTCTAAATCCTAAGAATTAACTTTTTTTATGCAAACTGGTAGTGCTTTCTTGATAAGTTTCAATAGCTTTCTGCTCCACCGCCAATCTGTCTTTGGCATTCTTTTAGGTTGAGTGGCATCCTTAACCTAGGTAGTTAACAGGGCTTCCACCTACTTATGGGAAGAGGCAGCAGTAGAAAGCTCTTCCTTAACCCTCTGATATTCAGCCTCTTGCTCCTCATTTCGCTTGGAAAGAAATTCAATGTCGGTATCACATGCCTTGAACTTTCTGTCCTACTCAACCTTATCATTCTCCAAGGTCAGAAGGGCCTCATAATTAAGCTTATTAACACTTTAAAGGTCATCAACCGGCTTATGCCAATTTTCAGCCTCTTGACATCGTCTTTCATCGTCTCAACATTCCTAATCATGACCTCTCTATCCATTGGAGTTATATTCAAGCCAAAGCGAACTCCTTTTAAGAACTAATGAGGAAACCGTGTAGAGAGTGTGCTAGGTATCGGTGTGAAAAAGTAAGGTGTCCTTTAGATGATTTGTTGGATATCAACGGGAGAGGAAGTAGCAATTGGAAGTGCAATTAGTTTAAGGCTTATGAAAGTTTGAACAGTGGAAACATGATCCTTGTCGGTTCTGGTACGTTTATCATCTCCACCATGACCCTTATCCTTGTCATCCCTTTCCTTCCTCTTCTTATGGTCATCTTCCTCCCATCTATCCCGGTCACGACGATCGTCACGAGTTTTCCTAGTCCGCCATCCTTCTCCTGCCGGTCCCGTGCCTCTTGAGCCTTTCTGGCCCCTCGTTTTTCATCAGCCTCCCTATGAGGACAAGATGGGCCATAATGTCGTGGATTATAAGAACTCGTATAACAGTTGAAGTCATCCACATATGAACAGTTCAGGGTTTGACCTAAAACAAAAGAAAACGAGAGTTCGATCTTTGAAGCAGGAAACATTAGGGCAAGACAGAAAGGTACGCATATCAAAAGACTTAAGTGTGTGTTGTGTGTGATCTAACATGCATCGAGCAATGAACCACTCGTTGTTTTCAGAGTCAAAGTGGCTGCAATCTCAGAGATGGGTTTTCGACATGGAGGAGTAAGGGCCAGGTCGGAAGATGTTTTCGAAACTGATGTAGTAAGTCGAGAAGCTGCAATATCACTCTCGTAAAGCTCGCCCGAGGTTACAATAAGATCGCTCAAACCCCTGTATATGTCAGAGAATTCATCCTTAGTCGCAACTGGAAGCGTAGGGTTGGCGTCGCCTCTTTCAACATTGGAATCGGCTTTACCCGCGATCTCTCCTTCTTCAGGTTGTACCCCAATCTTTACGACAACTTTTCCCTCACGATGAGTAATCTCTCTTTCGTCGGTAATGGAAGGTAGCTTAGGTTGGCCAGATGAACCAGTAGGGTCCGAACACTTCTTTAATAAGGATTCCTTGATAGAATTTTTTGGTGCAACATATTCTCCAGAGGCTGGGGCATTTGATGCTTCAGGTGTAGAATGAGAAGCAAAAGAAATTTCTCGAGAATGAAACGATTGAGATGGGTCGAGCAACCCAAATTGATGAAGAAATTATTCCTTAATCAAGAACTTTTTCGTCCTCTCCCGGTAACTAACAACCTTCAGAGTCTCGAGAGTAGATTTACAGCTACTGGTGTCTTTTACAAGAAATGGCAGTTCTGCAAAAGAAAAGAAATTCAAGTGCATAATAATCGAAACTTAGAAAAAATAGATGACGAGCTCTGAGAAAATATGTTTACCTCCTTCCATCCAAATCCCCTAAAAGCTCTCCGGACATCAAACATAAAAAAAATTGATTCATGAATCCTGAAGCACTATCTTGTAAGTCGAGGATAAGCCGACGATATCGAGTGCTATCGATGAATACGATAGAAGGATGTTTTTTCTCCTTTTAAAGGCACATAAATAACAGATGATCTCCAAAGTAGGCAAGCAGCGGATTGTCCTCATAAAAAGCACACATAGCCCTATTAGGATGGCATAGCCATTCGGATGTAGCTAAAAAGGGGCGATCGCTAAGCACTGAAGGATCATCTATAGAAATAGATCAAAAGGAGGAACGACTCCACTCATACGCATCTTCCTATTAACTACAACAAAGCCAAAGGGCGGATGATCGGTAAACTCCTCTTTCCCCGGTAATCTCGCGTCGGTTTCAGAAATTCAAAATTGAGCATATAGTTTCTTAAAAGCACATTGAGTTAGTGTTGAAGAGCATCTCTCTGGTGGATTGTCTAGAGGACGCAGAACAGGAAAAACTGTTGTGCTTCCTACCCTGGAGCTGCAGTCGTTCTAGCTTCAGAAACTTGAGTAGAAGTAGTCACATTTTTAGAATGATGATGAGTCTTCTGCCGAGTATCCATTCTACATAAGCAATCTTGTTTTAAACAATTTAAAAGTGCGCATTTCCTAAAGTGCGAAGTGTTGTGCAAGATTATATAAGTTATGAAAAAACGAAGCTAGAAATATGTGGTCGGAGTGTGTCGATTAGTGGATCTCAAATTTCGTCACAAATTCAATTTAGAATATCGTATCTATGCAAGTAATGTTCAGAAAATTATAAATGGATGAACGAAATGATTTTGTATGGGCACTTCATTTAATTCAAGTCAAGAAATTCGTTGTAGTTCATTTCTAATAATTAAACTAATTTGTTGTTGACATGGACAATTGGCGATAGAATATTCGCCCAAATTGGTGCAAGTGTTCTTATTATTACAGAGCATCAACAAATAGAGGCCGATTCAATCGGTTTGGTCACTCTCAATTCGTCGCTTCAATAACTCCAACGATCAACTTGGAAACTAGCAACCATGATTGGAGCAAAGCTCAACAATCAAGCATTACCTCCACCGATCCATTGTTTGATCGAGTAGTGTGATCGAACAGAAATTACGATCTATTGGAAATTGCGGTCGAGTTCCATTACCACGATCCAATCAAAGTCCTAAATCATCACGGTCGACCAAAGTACATGATCCATTGGAAATTGCAATCGAAACATGCCATTCCAAATTCAAAATTGCCAAATGGGATTTGGAATACGATCATCAAAACAAGCAACTGACACAGATATTCATACATCATCATTAGCCGTGAACAATCGACATACCAAATCGCAAATCATTACACAAGAATTTGAAGTACAAACACATCAAAGTATGCAAATTCGAGGCTCGATTTATCAAAATACACGATTAAAACAAAAGGAACTTCACCAAACCCTAAAGCCATTGGCCTGCCTAAAAATCTGACTCGACACAAGCAATGTATGAACGTCGGCTGTTGATGATCAGAAAAGCATAAAAGTTCAACAATGAAGGCGTTACATTTCGATTCAAATCTGAAGAAAAATTCACGGTGCAATCCAATTCAAATGAAATCGATGAATATTTAGGTTCGAATTGGATCGAGGAATCTCCGGTGATCAACGAGGCTTACTCGGTGATGGCGGCAAAAATGATCGACGATTGTAGAATTCGATCGGTGGTAAAGCAACAGGTTCAGATCGAAGAAATTTTCCCAAGGGAAGCTTTCGACCATTAAAATTATTTCTCTTCGCAAATAAAAGTGAAGAAGAAGTGATGGGATTAAAAGAAATATAAAGAAGCTGTAAGAAGGTTATGTGGGACCCATCAAATGAGTCGTTCACGATTTGTCGAAGATCCCGTGTCCATGATCCATCGGAAAGCAATCCAATTGTAGCGACCCAAATTTCTGGTACCTTTTGAGCTGGTCAAACAACACTAATACAACCCAAATGATACTAGAAACTCAGATGCCAATAGAAAGAATTTAGAGGATGAGATAAGGAAGAAAGAAATTTAAGAATAGAAGAATAGGAAGAAGAAAACACAATACAATCAGAGTCTCACATCGCAGCAGAAACGAAATATAATATAGAAATAATCTTTATTGAGAGCTTGAAAAATACTTACAATATCAAAGTACATCAATACACTTGGACAGTTATAACAACCTGTCCTTATATACATCACACAGCGAAATATGCTAGATAAAATCATATGTCTGAACTCTTCCAGTACGTCTCTAGACTTCGCAGCATCTGATAAGCTGGACCTGTACAACCCGGGCTAACCCGAGCATTACAAATACCGGGTCAGTCTGGTGAACCAGAGTGAGAATAACTCGTACAGTTTAAGGGGAATCATCCAACATGATTTTTAAGTTCAAATTCCTTTCGAAAGAAAAGGATAATAGTAAGACTAGCCCACACATAAACACGGACAGTTTTTACCTTACTATAACCTAAAACAGTTTTGAAATCCTATCTTGTTCTGATATTATAATAGTGTCTAAATACAAATAAATAACAATCTAGCGGAACGCTTGCATCTCACGCTCCACATATATAGTATACAATTAAAAACCGCGGGCGCTTATTGGATATTGGATTCCTACTATGACAAGGTATGGGACTACCTGCCGATAGTGTATCTCTAGAGGCGAATACACTGGGTTCAACAAGAACGTCTTGCAACCCGGACTACACATGACCGACCACTCATTTCGCTTGAGTGTATCGAATGTATATCGCCAACGGTTGGGAGCTACCCCCCGTCTTCCCGAAATGGGACAGCATCGATAGATTAAAGAAACAAAAGGAATTTCTCTAGATAGGTGATTATACATCCTAATGGGAGTGACCCACATAGCCACAATGCCTGCCCGATTTTTGTCATTTCCCGGTTGATGAGGCTTGAGGATACGTTTACTTACCAGCACATCACTTTGAATGCCACATTGTCAGATCCGTCAAATCACTAATTGACGTTCACAAAAATATACTGATGCTAGCTAAGAGAAGGTGTCTTCTCCGCCTACAACCGAAGTACGTTTGTAAAAAATCAACGTACGTGATCATCTGGAAATACTCTGTCAGACACTCGTCCATACAAGTCATCCAGGAACAGGATGAACCGAAGGCGCTCTCCTACCACATCATAGGAATCGCCCTATGGATTGATAGCGAGCAGTCCTTGCAAACCCGAAAAATCTCAATCACGACCGAATCGCAGTTTAACAACCTCTGGTAGCTAGTCAGAGGAATTCCACAACGATTCTTCCGCTTATGAAGATTCACGGTCTTCAATGCTCCATCTCGACCATCTCCTGATATCTTCAACGTTTGCGTATTTATTGGTAGGAATGGTTTTCGAATATAAATTCGATCCCTAGCTTTCCGAACCAACAATCGATTTAGCCAGATTTTGATTGTCGGCGTTTTAACTATCAAAACAACAATCATCCATATAAAAATAAAGTGGATCCATTGGTTCAGTATACGGTGTCACTTGGCCTCGTTTAGTCAAACATTCATTTATAACTCTTTCGATATTTGAAGTACGCCCCTTCACTTCTTATTCCCAAATCAATTTACTCAACCTTTCAAATTATAGTTTATAATATACTTCACACAATATAAATGTTTACTTCTTCATCTTCCGTCGTTTCTAAACTAATATCATTCTTGGATAATCATGAAGTCGTTCAAGTTGGGGTATTTTATTTACCTCTCATACCTTGAGTCGACAACACTCTTATCTTCGGAATATATATAAGTTTATAAACGAAATCTCATTCAAATAATATATCAGCACTTCTATTTATTTTAGAATCCCTTTTTAAATAACCACTTATCTTAGTTTTGTTCAACAACCCCTTTCTCATTTAAAATATTCATCTCTAGATCTTTACCGTTTGGTTTTCACTTTTAAAACCAAGTTTAATCCACTAAGCCGTTCGATTTCAACTTACGTCACTCTTGTTTAAAACTTTCCTTTTATAAAATTTGCTCCTATAAGATAAATCAAAATTTTAACTCATATAAATATGAGTAAAACATGTTAAAACCCTTTTTATTATAAACAAGGCTTTAAACTCCATTTCCATTCTAACAAATTTCATCTCGATATAAGTTTACTTTCAAACATTTCCCGTTAAAAGTAAATCTTATCGATATATGAAACATTTCCCTTTAAAGGTTAATCTTATCGGTGTATCAAAACAACTTGCTTTCATTTGAAAACACTATGATATATTCACATCTTGTCTATCGAGTTACTTATTGAATTCATATTCATACCACACTTTAAAAGTCTTGTTTACAAGTCAACCCCTTGTTACTTGTCTAACATTATTTATATCGAATAGTTCACTTCATTACCAATTATATAAATAATTAATCTTTCTTAAAAGTTTATTTTAAATGGTATATAACTTCAAGAACAATTAACAACCTAACAATTGTCTTTAAATAATCAAATCTTGGTTATCTCAAATAAGGTTACTTTGTTAACCATTCCACATAGTTATTTCCTCCAAATTAGTAAATAGAATTAAAATGATTTCGTTTTAATAAAAATAAATCTCATTTAATTGTTTAATGTAAACAATTAATTAAACTCTTAACCATTTTGTTAATTGGTGCTCACTTGCTTACAAAACTCATTTACCACAAATCTAGCTTTATATGCTCTTTTATAGGTACAAGATAAAAATGATTGTTTATTTCCTTTAATAACTACATTTAAAAAAAATCTATATAGAATAGCTTTCAAATCTTGTCTTTAGTTATAAAACAAAGTTTATAACTTTATTTCCCTTGATTTACTTAACGGTAAATCAATTTCTATAAAACGGTTCATTTACCGGCCATCTGCCAATAATTTCTCAACCAATATCACCCACTGGTTAATATCACATAAGTGTTCCGTTTGGATTCAACAGTCTGCAATCAATTAGATTTACAGTTCATAAAATATGAAAGTAAACACCGTATTTGAGGAATCCGGGCGGATTCCTCCAA
Source organism: Allium sativum (assembly GCA_030737875.1). NCBI lineage: Eukaryota > Viridiplantae > Streptophyta > Magnoliopsida > Asparagales > Amaryllidaceae > Allium > Allium sativum. The sequence goes on from CM060919.1 coordinate 687,180,749, forward strand.
CCTGTCCTTCTCTGTATCAAATGGGTTACCTATATTTTAACACAACAATACAGTTCAACTAATAACAGTCAACAACAATTTATAACATTCAATCAAGTGTTCAAATATTTATTCAACAAGTTTACATTATTATAAATGTAACCAACGAGGTAAGTTACCTCGTTTGGGATTTAATCGTTTAAAATAACAATTTAATTCGATTAAACTAAACAAACGGTTAATTTAATCAATGAATATCAAAAATATTCAGCACACATGCAAACAGACATCAAATCACCAATCATTAGCAACCATTTCACATAAAAATAAAAACCCGGTTTATATAAAATATAAACGGGATAAATCGAGTGAGTTGAACTCACCTTGAATCTCCATTTGTTGTCCAATGGTTTGTTTTACCAGCTTCCTTCTGCGTTCAACATTGATCAAAACAGCTCTATATCGAAGCGCTCGTCATACGGTCTGACGCTCCTATTTGGTCTGATTGTGTACGTAGGACACAGTTATAAATTTAGTCGTTATTCACCTACTTAATATAATATTATTTAAACTTTTAAATAAATATTTATTTTACACCAATCATGCGTTAATTATAAATATTATAAATATCAGGCATGTTAATAACGATTTGGTCACGTTAGTTCATCCACTGGCCAAACCCGCATACTATAATATGTATATATAATGGTACTTGATCAGTCATAGTTAATTTAAACTACAGGGTCGTATGTTATTAACTATAATTTAGACATGTTATAACTTAAGGAAAAACAAATTAGGCATATCATAATCTCTAGTATTCATTACCTTATGTTTTCGCCAAAGAAACTTCATCCTGCCATGTTTTTGAACTCGTTCCTTCATGCGTTTCACCACCTTTTGCTAAATGCCATCCGCACAACTTCTCCGCTTCGTTCCTTTACTCCTTCCATTTTTTTTTTCCTTCTAACACGTTAGCGTAAAATCCTCATTTCCACTTTAATCCTCCCCCCTCGCATGCATGCATGCATGCAGCATGTTCTCCCCACGTTTCTTCCTTTTGTTCCCATTTCCTCCCTTTTTATTAACATCGAACTGATACACTCAAACCAACCCCAACCATTTGAAAACTGCTGCTCCTTTCTTCAGCGTACAAGAACCCGCATGGAACTTCCTCACGCGCTATCCAACTGCCAAAGCTGCTCCATCATGCACTCCTCCCCTCTACGCTCACCAGAAAACGAGCTAACACCATATGACTTCACTTCAACTTCATTCAGAACCCACCCTGCTGGAAACACCAACCGTACGGTCCCTCTCCCCCTTTCTCTCTGACTGTTCACGCCCTCAGTATATACTGCGCCTCACTCTTCTCTCTAGTCTTTGTTGTTTTCTTGTTTGCTTTCCTTTTTTTTTAAATACTCGGTTCAATTCATGTTGGTTGGGAGGGAAAGCACAGAAAAATGGAGGAGTAAATCAGTTTGAATGAAGAAATGGGATTCATTTTGGTTTGTCGAAAGATGAACGAAAGTATTGTTATTTATAGGGAAGAAGTGTGGTGGCCAAGGCACTGAAAAATCATTTTTTTTATTTTAGCTTGGTGGCCACGGTTCAGTAGTTTGCACAGCAAGACAATCCAAATGCTTGAGGCGCACGGAATGTACAGTGAATGAGGATTTTAATTTTGTTAAATATAGTGCATGGCATTAGCTTTAGGCCATTTTATTTCCTTGCCTTTAATTGTTAGTGGTGCGCATGTACTTAAAAAAAATAAGCAGCAACCAAATGTTTAGGATTTGTTTAGTATATGAAGTGTAGCGTACCCCGTCATATAATACTCCGTTTACATACAGACCCCTATGGACATAAATAAAAATATAGTCGTGTCCAGCGATGTGTCACTATCCCAAAAATAAAATAATATCGGTAGGTTAACTTATATTGTGAAACCCTGAAATACTGATATAGGGTGCAAAATACTCCAAATAAAAAGCTGCATATTTAATTTATTAAAAATTACAGTAAAATTCTAAAAATTAAATTAACACTACGTCTCAAAAGTATCTTGTCCAGATTCGAATCCAGTATGCAGTTATATCAAATAAACCGTTACGGTCGATAAACGATTCTATAGCGACTATTGGAAATTTTAATCTAGGCATATCTTACCATCTACACGATGAAATCACGATTTTTCTCTTTTATTAGAAAAATATAATCAAATTGGTTCAAACGTTTCTTGCTTTGCAGAGTTTCGTCTTATAATGGATTCTGTATATTCAATTAAAGTTCAGATCGAAAATTTCGAACTGCCGCGTCGTTTTCGAGCTTGTTTTAATTATATTATAAATTATATATTTTTGGACTCGATTTTTTAAAATAAATTCGATATAAAATCTGCTAATGTCGCCAAATCAATATTTAAACAGATTTAAATATTCGTAATCAACGTTCAAAAATCTGGGACGTTACATTCTTTCCCCCTAAAAAAAAATTTCGTCCTCGAAATTGCAAAGTAAGAAGAATGTTCCGAATACGGTTATTTAAAAATAATTATTACCAAAACAAATTTAATTTCTTTAAACGTTCCTAAAGAATTCGCCAGCGTCTCCACTGCACGGCTCGATCACAAGAACTACAAATGCCACTCCAGGCTCAACTTCCCCAAAAGAAAACCAAAAGCCAAATGGCTACCCAACTCAGGGGTATAAATCAATAATTCCAATAAATATTTAAGGTTTACCTTTTTGTCGGGCAACTCAATTTCCCACATCCAAGCAAATTATTTATCTGTTCTTCGTCTGTACTTCCAACCTATGTAACAAAATCCATTCCATAGCTTTATGGAATCTGCACTAAACTCAACTTACAATGGAAGCAACAAATATGGGATTAAATATCCCTATTTCGTTCATAAATGATGTTATTCCCAATTTACTATACTGGAATTTTAATTCCAATTCATTCAACTTCTTTATCGACCCTGCTTGATGGATTGCATATAACTAATCCATCATTCAAATAGCAAACAACCAAATCATTTGAATTATATTCAACAATTGATACTAACTGATCTGTTTCCAACTTGGTTTAATACACATTAATATCAATTGATTTATATCCGACAGATTTCCAATACTATCCATTTGATTTCCAAATCCTGAATTTATTTAATTCAATTTCATTTCCAGGTTAAGTTTATTTACCATATTCAATTACCCAATTGGGTTTTAACCAATTCAATTTCTTTTCATAATCAAGTTTGAATGCCAATCGGATCGATCAAAACAACCAGGCAAACAACAGTACTATAATATAGAAAATTATTTCCTTTTTCTTTAAAAATATAATTTGGGCAAAATTATTTCATTTACCCTCTTGATAAAACAATACTGTGTCAATTTCCAGCTCAAGATGGTTCCCCAACATGTGAACCGATCAATGACACAATACAAAGCATTTTATATAAAATTCACAAATACGCTCTCTCATATATACACTCTAACTCGGTCTAGGGTGTTACTAACCCTATCTCTACCGAGTTATACCACAGAGCCAAGGTTATTACTAAACCAATAGCTCTGATACCAACTGTAGTGACCCAAATTTCTGGTAACTTTTGAGCTGGTCAAACAACACTAATACAACCCAAATGATACTAGAAACTCAGATGCCAATAGAAAGAATTTAGAGGATGAGATAAGGAAGAAAGAAATTTAAGAATAAAAGAATAGGAAGAAGAAAACACAATACAATCAGAGTCTCACATCGCAGTGGAAACGAAATATAATATAGAAATAATCTTTATTGAGAGCTTGAAAAATACTTACAATATCAAAGTACATCCATACACTTGGACAGTTATAACAACCTGTCCTTATATACATCACACAGCCAAATATACTAGATAAAATCATATGTCTGAACTCTTCCAGTACGTCTCTAGACTTCGCAGCATCTGATAAGCTGGACCTGTACAACCCGGGCTAACCCGAGCATTACAAATACCGGGTCAGTCTGGTGAACCAGAGTGAGAAAAACTCGTACAGTTTAAGGGAAATCATCCAACTTGATTTTTAAGTTCAAATTCCTTTCGAAAGAAAAAGATAATAGTAAGACTAGCCCACACATAAACACGGACGGTTTTTACCTTACTATAACCCAAAACAGTTTTGAAATCCTATCTTGTTCTGATATTATAATAGTGTCTAAATACAAATAAATAACAATCTAGCGGAACGCTTGCATCTCACGCTCCACATATATAGTATACAATTAAAAACCGCTGGCGCTTATTGGATATTGGATTCCTACTATGACAAGGTATGGGACCACCTGCCGATAGTGTATCTCTAGAGGCGAATACACTGGGTTCAACAAGAACCTCTTGCAACCCGGCCTACACATGACCGACCACTCATTTCGCTTGAGTGTATCGAATATATATCGCCAACGGTTGGGAGCTACAACCGTCTTCCCGAAATGGTACAGCATCGATAGATTAAAGAAACAAAAGGAATTTCTCTAGATAGGTGATTATACAACCTAATGGGAGCGACCCACATAGCCATGCTGCCTGCCCGATTTTTGTCATTTCCCGGTTGATGAGGCTTGAGGATACTTTTACTTACCAGCACATCACTTTGAATGCCACATTGTCAGATCCGTCAAATCACTAACTGACGTTCACAAAAAAATATTGATGTTAGTGTCTTCTCCGTCAGCAACCGAAGTATGTTTGTAAAAAATCAACGTACATGATCATCTGGAAATACTCAGTCAGACACTCGTCCATACAAGTCATCCAGGAACAGGATGAACCGAAGGCACTCTCCTACCACATCATAGGAATCACCCTATGGATTGATAGCGAGCAGTCCTTGCAAATCCGAAAAATCTCAACCACGACCGAATCGCAGTTTAACAACCTCTGGTAGCTACTCAGAGGAATTCCACAGCGATTCTTCTACTTACGAAGATTCACGGTCTTCAATGCTCCATCTCGACCATCTTCTGATATCTTCAACGTTTATGTATTTATTGGTCGGAATGGTTTTCGAATATAAATTTGATCCCGATCTTTCCGAACCAACAATGGATTTGGCCAGATTTTGATAGTCAGTGTTTTAACTATCAAAACAACAATCATCCATATAAAAATAAAGTGGATCCATTTGTTCAGTATACGGCATCACTTGGCCTCGTTTAGTCAAACATTCATTTATAACTCTTTCGATATTTGAAGTACGCCCCTTCACTTCTTATTCCCAAATCAATTTACTCAACCTTTCAAATTATAGTTTATAATATACTTCACGCAATATAAATGTTTACTTCTTCATCTTCCCTCGTTTCTAAACTAATATCATTCTTGGATAATCATGAAGTCGTTCAAGTTGGGGTATTTTATTTACCTCTCATACCTTGAGTCGACAACACTCTTATCTTCGGAATATATATAAGTTTATAAACAAAATCTCATTCAAATAATATATCAGCACTTCTATTTATTTTAGAATCCCTTTTTAAATAACCACTTATCTTAGTTTTGTTCAACAACCCCTTTCTCATTTAAAATATTCATCTCTAGATCTTTACCGTTTGGTTTTCACTTTTAAAACCAAGTTTAATCCACTAAGCCGTTCGATTTCAACTTACGTCACTATTGTTTAAAACTTTCCTTTTATAAAATTTGCTCCTATAAGATAAATCAAAATTTTAACTCATATAAATATGAGTAAAACATGTTAAAACCCTTTTTATTATAAACAAGGCTTTAAACTCCATTTCCATTCTAACCAATTTCATCTCGATATAAGTTTACTTTCAAACATTTCCCTTTAAAAGTAAATCTTATCGATATATGAAACATTTCCCTTTAAAGGTTAATCTTATCGATATATCAAAACAACTTGCTTTCATTTGAAAACAATATTATATATTCACATTTTGTCTATCGAGTTACTTATTGGATTCATATTCATACCACACTTTAAAAGTCCCGTTTACAAGTCAACCCCTTGTTACTTGTCTAACATTATTTATATCGAATATTTCACTTCATTACCAATTATAAAAATAATTAATCTTTCTTAAAAGTTTATTTTAAATGGTACATAACTTCAAGAACAATTAACAACCTAACAATTGTTTTTAAATAATCAAATCTTGGTTATCTCAAATAAGGTTACTTTGTTAACCATTCCACTTAGTTATTTCCTCCAAATTAGTAAATAGAATTAAAATGATTTCGTTTTAATAAAAATAAATCTCATTTAATTGTATAATGTAAACAATTAATTAAACTCTTAACCATTTTGTTAATTGGTGCTCACTTGCTTACAAAACTCATTAACCACAAATCTAGCTTTATATGCTCTTTTATAGGTACAAGATAAAAATGATTGTTTATTTCCTTTAATAACTACATTTAAAAAAAATCTATATAGAATAGCTTTCAAATCTTGTCTTTAGTTATAAAACAAAGTTTATAACTTTATTTCCCTTGATTTACGTAACGGTAAATCAATTTCTATAAAACGGTTCATTTACCGGTCATCTGTCAATAATTTCTCAACCAATATCACCCATTAGTTAATATCACATAAGTGTTCCGTTTGGATTCAACAGTCTGTAGTCAATCAGATTTACAGTTCATAAAATATGAAAGTAAACACCGTATTTGAGGAATCCGAGCGGATTCCTCCAACCTGTCCTTCCCTGTATCAAATGGGTTACCTCTATTTTAACACAACAATACAGTTCAACCAATAACAGTCAACAACAATTTATAACATTCGATCAAGCGTTCAAATATTTATACAACACGTTTATATTATTATAAACGTAACCAACGAGGTAAGTTACTTCGTTTGGGATTTAATCGTTTAAAATAACGATTTAATTCGATTAAATTAAACAAACGGTTAATTTAATCAATGAATATCAAAAATATTCAGCACACATGCAAACAGACATCAAATCACCAATCATTAGCAACGATTTTGCACAAAAATAAAAACCCGGTTTATATAAAATATAAACGGGATAAACCGAGTGAGTTGAACTCACCTTGAATCTACATTTGTTATCCAACGTTTTGTTTTACCAGCTTCCTTCTACGTTCAACATTGATCAAAACAGCTCTATATCGAAGCGCTCGTCATACGGTCCGACGCTCCTATTTGGTCTGATTCTGTGTACGTAGGACATAGTTATAAATTTAGTCATTATTCACCAACTTAATATAATATTATTTAAACTTTTAAATAAATATTTATTTTACACCAATCATGCGTTAATTATAAATATTATAAATATCAGGAATGTTAATAACGATTGGGTCACGTTAGTTCATCCTCCGGCCAAACCCGCATACTATAATATGTATATATAATGGTACCTGGTTTGATCGGTCACAGTTAATTTGAACTACAGGGCCGTATGTTATTAACTATAATTTAGACATGTTATAACTTAAGGAAAAACAAATTAGGCATATTATAATCTCTACTATTCATTACCTTATGTTTTCGCCAAAGAAACTTCCTCCTGCCATGTTTTTGAACTCGTTCCTTCATGCGTTTCACCACCTTTTGCTAAATGCCATCCGCACAACTTCTCCGCTTCGTTCCTTTACTCCTTCCCTTTTTTTTCTTCTTTCTAACACGTTAGGCCTAAAAGCCTCATTCCCACTTTAATCCTCCCACCTCGCATGCATGCATGCATGCAGCATGTTCTCCCCACGTTTCTTCCTTTTGTTCCCATTTCCTCCCTTTTTTTAACACCGAACTAATACACTCAAACCAACCCCAACCATTTGAAAACTGCTGCTCCTTTCTTCAGCGTACAGGAAACCGCATGGAACTTCCTCACGCGCTATCCAACTGCTAAAGCTGCTCCATCATGCACTCCTCCCCTCTACGCTCACCAGAAAACGAGCTAACACCATATGACTTCACTTCAACTTCATTCAGAACCCACCCTGCTGCAAACACCAACCGTACGATCCCTCTCTCCCTTTCTCTCTAACTGTTCATGCCCTCAGTATATACTGCGCCTCACTCTTCTCTCTAGTCTTTGCTGTTTTCTTGTTTGCTTTCCTTTTTTTTAAATACTAGGTTCAATTCATGTTGGTTGGGAGGGAAAGCACCGAAAAATGGAGGAGTAAATCAGTTTGAATGAAGAAATGGGATTCATTTTGGTTTTTCGAGAGATGAACGAAAGTGTTGTTATTTATAGGGAAGAAGTGTGGTGGCCAAGGCATTGAAAAATCAATTTTTTTTAATTTTAGCTTGGTGGCCACGGTTCAGTAGTTTGCACAGCAAGATAATCCAAATGTTTGAGGCGCACGGAATGTACAGTGAATGAGGATTTTAATTTAGTTAAATATAGTGCCTGACATTAGCTTTAGGCCATTTTATTTCCTTGCCTTTAATTTTTAGTGGTGCGCATGTACTTAAAAAAAAAATAAGCAGCAACCAAATGTTTAGGATTTGTTTAGTATATGAAGTTTAGCGTACCCCGTCATATAATACTCCGTTTACATACAGACCCCTATGGACAGAAATAAAAATACAGTCGTGTCCAGCGATGTGTCACTATCCCAAAAATAAAATAATATCGGTAGGTTAATTTATATTGTGAAACCCTGAAATACTGATACAGGGTGCAAAATACTTCAAATAAAAAGCTGCATATTTAATTTATTAAAAATTACAGTAAAATTCTAAAAATTAAATTAACACTACGTCTCAAACGAATCTTGTCCAGATTCGAATCCAGTATGCAGTTATATCAAATAAACCATTACGGTCGATAAACGATTCTATAGCAACTATTGGAAATTTTAATCTAAGCATATCTTACAATTTACACTATGAAATCACGATTTTTCTCTTTTATTAGAAAAATATAATCAAATCGGTTCAAACGTTTCTTGATTTGCAGAATTTCGTCTTATAATCGATTCTATATATTCAATTAAAGTTCAGATCGAAAATTTCGAACTGCCGCGTCGTTTTCGAGCTCGTTTTAATTATATTATAAATTATATATTTTTGGACTTGATTTTTTAAAATAAATTCGATATAAAATCTGCTAATGTCGCCAAATCAATATTTAAACAGATTTAAATATTCGTAATCAACGTTCAAAAATCTAGGACGTTACAATGACCAATCATTTCGAAGCCCACGTTCTCATCAATAACGTGAACTTCGAGGGGAATTTGTGAACCCGACCTATAGTTGTAGATCATATGTAAAAGAGAATTCTACAAAGATACAATTAACCATGAATCGGTTTGCGATGGAAAGAATGGGCTAGTTCATTGTTTCAGATCGTGGTATATATGATGGATCGCATGGAAATGGATCGCGCGGGTTAAAGGCATGGATCGGCTATAATTATGGATCGCGTCGTGATTGTTATAATGATGGTCTGAAGTATAGATCGTGTATATATGAATGGGTCGTCGACAGATGGATTGGTTGTGCATAAACACATGGATCGACCAAAAGCACATAAGCATAATGGATCGTGTACATGATAGGTTGTAAGGAACGCATGGATCAGTTGTGAGTATTACATGAACCAGATCGTGAAGTGCCCGATGGATCGTGATAATGTGGACATGTGCATGTATGGAACAATTAATGCTTATATATGTGGATCGCAACCGATCAAGGCATCAGAAAAACATTGGATCAGCTAGAGAAAGAAAACATGGAGCGTGCTCCTCCGTGGATCGCCGAAGTCTATGGATCACTCATGATCCATGGATCGTAGATCGCAAGTCATGAAGCATGGACATATAAGGATTGTTCTCTGATCCAGAAAACATGAAGCGCGATCAATCTGGATCACATATACCCATGGATCACCGGTGATATGTATGGATCGTGGGCTCTTCATTTCAAACTCCATGACTCTCTAATCTCCGCCTATAAATACTAGACCACTTCATTCATGAAAGAGGTTAGATTTTCTCCTCCCGAAGGGCTGCCATTATTGATCTCAATCTTCTCCAACATCATTCAAGCTTCTCCAACATCATTCTTCTCCAGAAATTATCGAACTTCTTCACCGAGCTTGATTATTGAAGATCAAGACCGATAATCATCGCTATTCGTGGGATTCAAGTGTTTCTACTCCGGATATTAGAGAACCGTTAGAGAATCATTGTAAATCATCGAGAAAAGTCGTAAATCGAAATCAATATTGTACTTTGTAATTTAGAAATCAATGAAAGATGCATTCAAAGTGGACGTAACCTAAATAGTGGCTGAACCACTATACATCATGTGTTCTACTTTGGTTTTCTGCTATTTTCTGCTTTTAATCTTGTGTTTCTACAGTAGAAAGGTGTTTCTATACCTCTTTGGGTGTTAGCGTCGTTTTTCGGTGTTAACAAAAAAAACACAAAAATAGAACAAGAGGAAGGGGAAAGAAGGAGAAAAAGAAAGGAAAATCTGACAACTCTCGGATTGGTTAAACTTCCAAAACTCATAACTTTGTGACGATCACTCGTATTCGTTTTCGGGACCTCGATTAAACCAACACGACTCACTAACCGATTGTGTATTCGCAAACCTAAATATTTTAGAATATGCGCCAAGTGATCGAGTTTTCGACTTGATAATGTTCCGAAAATCAACTTGCGCTATCATACGCCCAAAACACACTATTTCGAGTATATTATGTTATGACCTCCGATCATATCATGCAAAATCACGTGTAAACGTGTGAGTGCATATGTGACACTATGCCAACAACGACTCATTTGCATTTCGACGTAAGAGGGAGTTGACAACTATAGTTTAACTTCTTGATTCGACAGGAATTAGACGCTCATATGTGCAATCTGACAGGTTCTAGTACGAGCAAAGAAGTTCAAAGCAACTACAATTCTAAATGATGTTAGAACCGCGTACATATAATAACGAGTTGCGGCAAAGCTTCACGGCCACTCAATGGAAAGGTCGCGACTAATCACTGGGCATGACTTGGAAATCCTTTTGACTTTCGAAAATGCTTGTCTATCCTTAAAGCACGTCATGTTAACAAAAGACATCTTCTGTGAGGTAAGTGTACCTGGCCTTTTGGCCTGAATACTAGAAACAGTCCAGGTCTATACGACTCGACCCATTGCACAGTGAAACAACCCAGATGTGGCACCAAGACGTTCGAGAGCAAGGCCCAGATGGAGTTGTACAAGTATAGTCATCGCGGTTCATCGAAACTGCTCAAAATTGCTTAAGTGTTCAGGAATCAGCATGCCTCATCATCAACAAATTCGTATCCCAAAACACAACTCCGAGGTCGGTACAAACTTCTCTTCCATATTCGTTGTCTAAGACTTTGAAGTAGCAGATCAAACCAAGAACCCCGTGATATGAAAATTGTAGGCGTGGGCCCCACTGTTGAAGTATGCGATACTATTGTAGAGAATATTTTGGATCTGGAGAATATTTCGGATCTAGAGGAAATTTTGGGAATTTCCATATACTTCTCTATGCCTATATAAGCTACATCTAATCCAAAAGGAGATATGACAAATCAAGAGATTAGATCAAGATTTATTCTAATTAGGGTTTTGGCAATCCTAATCTTCTTCAATTCTTTTCTCCACAAAATCAATATTTTCTAGTAAATTTGATCATTGTAATCAATCTCTTGTACTCTTCTATTGATATTAATAAAGGTTTCTCTCTCAAAGTAGACGTACACTGACAAGACGTCGGTGGAACCACTATAAATCCCTGTGTGATTTAGTTTCTCGTTATTGCTCTGTTATTTCCATTATTTGGTGATTGTGATTGGCTTGGATAAGATTGAGATTGTTCGATTGGTTGTTTTTGCACTATTACCACGATCTCGTTTTCCGCGGCGTTTGGGATTTTTGATTTGAGCGGTCTTGAATCAAAATTCCTCCACTACATTTGGTATCGGAGCATTGGTGTTGGTAGATAGTTGTAGAAATGCCGGAATCAGGTTCAAATAATTCATCAACAGTTGGTCCAAGTGGTGTAGCTCATGATGTACGTGGGTCGTATGCAGCTGTTGGTTCACAATTGGTTATCGACAAGTGGAATGGCGATAATGATTTCGAAAAGTGGCAGTGGAAGATGAAAGCGGTTCTTAGGCGGAATCGGGTACATCGCGTAGTGTTTGATACACATTTATTGCCAGAGGACATCTCAAATGTGGAGAGAGAAGAAATGGAAGAGTGGGCATTCACTACACTTCAACTTGCCATGGGAGAGAATGTTATTTCCGAAATTAGTGGTGAGACGACTGCTAAAGGTATTTGGAACAAGTTGGAGGAGTTGTATATGAAGAAATCACTCACAAATCGACTGATCTTGTTGTGGACTTTCTTTACCTACAAGATGAAGGAAGGAACTTCGCTAAAGGCGCACTTAAATGTGTTTGATGATTTGCTAATGAAGATGAAGGCGGTAGATTTGAAGATTGAGGAGGAGCAGAAGGCGATGATATTGCTATGTTCGTTGCCTGAGCGCTATACTGGGTTCTCAAAAGTTTGATCTATGGCCGGGATACATTGACTCTAAATGATGTCAAGACGGGTCTTCTTATTGAGGAATTGCGAGATTAGATGAAGGAGCTGAGTGATGGTAGTAGTGGTGCTGGTAATGGTCAAGGTTTATTTGCGGAGAAAGAAAAGTCAGAGAAGAAGGGAAACCGGGGGCGTTCTAAGTCTAAGAAGCCCGGTGGAAGAGGAAAGTCAAAGGAAAGAAATTGCAAGTGCTTTATATGTAAGAAACCTGGTCACTGGAAGAATGATTGTCTAGAGAAGGGGAAGAAGGAAGTAGCATCTTCATCAGTTGCGGTGGAGAGAGATGTTGGTGAGGGAGACGTAGATGTTTTATCGGCAGTAGCATCAGATGTTTCGGGCAGCGATTGGGTGCTTGATTCGTGGGCTTCATATCACATGACGCCTAATAGGAATTATTTTTCTTCTTATGTTGAACGGGAAGGAAAATCAATTGTTATGGGAAATGGTGGAGTTTGCAAGTCGAAGGGCATTGGATCCGTGCAAATTCGAATGTTTGACGGAGTGGTTCGTACTCTCACTAATGTGCGCTATGTTCCGGGACTACGGAAGTCACTTATCTCTTTGGGACAGTTGGATTCTTTAGGTTGCAAGATCACGATTGAGAGTGATAGCTTGAGGGTTTCGAAGGGTGTGCTTGTGGTTATGAGGGGTGCTAGAACTCATGGTATTTATTTGCTTCAAGGAGTGACCGTGCAAGGCGAGACTTGTGTCAGTGTTGATAGTTCTCGTGGCTTAGATGCTACACGGCTGTGGCATTTGAGATTGGGTCATGTCTCGGAGAAGAGTTTAGATGTTCTTCGTCGAAGGGAGATGATTGATGGTGAGAGTTTCAGCAAGTTGGAGTTTTGCGAGGAATGTGTCATGGGGAAGCAAACTAGAGTATCATTCGGTGAAGGAAAACATGATTCAAGAGGGATTCTTGAGTATGTGCACACGGATGTTTGGGGACCGGCGCCTGTAGCTTCTTTGGGAGGAGCAAGATATTATATTTCTTTCATTGATGATTTTTCTAGGAAGGTTTGGGTGTATGTAATGAAGGCCAAGTCGGAGGCATTTGCAAGATTCAAAGAATGGAAGGCTCTTGTTGAGAATGAGAGTGGAAAATCTTTGAAGGTTCTTAGGTCCGATAATGGCGGCGAGTATGTTTCCGGAGAGTTTCTGAATTTTTGCAAGCATCATGGTATTCGGAGGCATTTTACTACACCGGGAGATCCGCAATCTAATGGAGTGGCGGAGAGAATGAACCGAACTCTACTAGAGAAAGCTCGATGCTTGAGATTGACATCGGGTTTGTCTAAGGGATTTTGGTCCGAAGCTTTGTCAACCGCGGTGCATATTATTAATCGAATTCCGTGCTCGGCTATTGATAACAAAATTCCGGAGGAAGTGTGGAAAGGGAAGAGCATTGACTTGAGTTATCTTCGTGTATTTGGCAGTCCTGTTTATGTGCATGATCCGGGGAATGATAAGCTCTCGCCTAGAGCTTTCAAAGGGATTTTTCTCGGATATATGGATGGCGTCAAAGGCTATCGGATTTGGAATCCGGAAACAAAGAAGGCTATGGTTTCTCATCATGTTACTTTTGATGAGTCGGCTATGTTCAAGGAGAACGAAGGCTCATCGGATGTTCCGGATTTGGTTCATGGTGAATCGAAGGAGAAGGAAGTTATTCCCACTTTCAGACCTAGAGAGAGTAGAGTTGTTGGAGGTGCTTGCGAGGTGAATGCGGTTGATGTTACATCACATAGTCCACATGATTCCTCTAGTAGTGTTGGTGATGTGCACGAGCCTAGATAAGATTCAGTTCAAGATGTAGCTGAAGGAAGACCGGGTGATGGTATTGCTACTCAGGTTGGTCGGCGTGCTATAAGGCCACCCGAAAGATATGGTGATTGGAACTATCTTAGCTTTTGTGAGAATTTGGACTATGCTCTTCATGTAGTCCAAAATGAGCCGATGGACCTTGATGACGTCATGGGTTCGAGTGATAGCTCGAAGTGGATTTGCGCCATGGAGGAAGAGATGCAATCGTTGATGAAGAACCAGACTTGGGAGTTGGTTCCACTTCCTTAAGGAAACCGTGCTATTGGGTGCAAATGGATATATAAGGTGAAGGACGATGGAAGATACAAAGCTAGGCTAGTGGCTAAGGGGTTTGCACAGAGGAAAGGAAAGGAGTATGATGAGATCTTCGCACCGGTTGTGAGGCATACTTCTATCCGGATATTACTTGCATTAGTTGCTATTTACGACTTGGAGTTGGAGCAACTAGATGTGAAAACCGCCTTCTTGCATGGAGACTTAGATGAAGACATCTACATGGAGCAACCAGAAGGGTTTGTTGTAGAATGTAAGTCAGAACTAGTTTTCAAGTTGAAGAAATCACTATATGGTTTGAAGCAATCACCTAGGCAATGGTACAAGAGATTTGATCATTTCATGCTTGAAAGTGGCTTCCATCGAAGCATCAAGGATGCTTGCGTTTACTTCAAGAGGTTAGGAAATGATTGTTGGGTGTATTTACTCTTGTATGTGGATGATATGCTCATTGCTTCTAAGGACAAGGCAGAAATCAACAAGTTGAAAGAGAAATTAAAGGCGGAGTTCGAGATGAAAGACCTTGGAGAAGCAAAAAAATCTTGGGCATGGAGATTGTAATGGACCGAAAGCGTTTTGAGTTGAGATTGACTCAAAAGGAGTACATTAAGAAGGTGCTTTGCCGGTTTAACATGGAGAATGCAAAGGCGTTAAATACACCGTTACCTTTACATATGAAGCTTTCGGATAAGGGATCACCTATCGGAGAGAAAGACAAGGCTTATATGGCAAAGGTGCCATATGCAAGTGCGGTTGGTAGCTTAATGTATGCCATGGTGTGTACAAGGCCCGATATTGCAAATGCCGTCGGGGTGGTTAGTCGGTATATGGCTAATCCGGGGAAATCACATTGGGAAGCCGTGAAGGCTATATTGAGATACTTGAAAGACACAGCATCTCATGGTCTTGTTTTTGGTGGTAGTGATGGATTGAGTTGCAAGTTAGTTGGTTATTGTGACTCGGACTACGCCGGTGATAGGGATCGGAGGAAATCAACTTCCGGATATGTCTTCACACTTGGTGGTACGGCCATTAGTTGGAGATCGAGATTGCAGACCGTAGTTGCTTTATCCACTACGGAGGCGGAGTTGATAGCCGCTCTGTAAGCGGCAAAGGAGACACTCTATTTGAAGCGACTATTGTGTGACTTGGGTTTCGAACATGAGAGTATTGATGTTCGATGTGATAGCCAAAGTGCTATACATTTGGCGGAGAATTTGGCGTTTAGCTCACGAACGAAGCATATTGAAGTGAGAGAGTCATTTCTAGTAGCCATGGACGAAGACAAGCAAGTATGCCTTCGGAAAGTGCACACAAAGGATAACGCGGCGGACATGTTCACTAAGACATTGCCGGTTGGGAAGTTCGAGCATTGCTCGAACTTAATTCGCTTGGAGAGATGCTAGGTGCCACGAGGTGGCACAGTTGAGAGAGAAACTTGGGTGTAGAAGAGTATCGGTGAGAGGTTGTTGTTCTATCTTCATGGTGAGTACTCGTTTTCACTCTCGAGTACATTGTCTTTCGGTGGGACTGGTTTAGGAGTTGGATGTTTCAACACTTTATTGACGGGTGGGGGCTATGTCTGAACTCGTTAGTGAAGTGCAATGGGCGGTGGCTATGCCGGAGTTCATTGGGGAAACATTCAAGCTTTCTTGATTGAAGATAGAAGGAAATGCTTGGGTGCATTGAAGGTTGTGATGTAGATGGATATAGTATCGAGGTGGAGTGTTGAAGTATGCGATACTATTGTAGAGAATATTTTAGATCTGGAGAATATTTTGGATCTGGAGAATATTTCGGATCTAGAGGAAATTTTGGGAATTTCCATATACTTCTCTATGCCTATATAAGCTACATCAAATCCAAAAGGAGATATGACAAATCAAGATATTAGATCAAGATTTATTCTAATTAAGGTTTTGGCAATCCTAATCTTCTTCTATTCTTTTCTCCACAAAATCAAAATTTTCTAGTAAATTTGATCATTGTAATCAATCTCTTGTACTCTTCTATTGATATTAATAAAGGTTTCTCTCTCAAAGTAGACGTACACTGACAAGACGTCGGTGGAACCACTATAAATCTCTGTGTGATTTAGTTTCTCGTTATTGCTCTATTATTTCCATTATTTGGTGATTGTGATTGGCTTGGATAAGATTGAGATTGTTCGATTGGTTGTTTTTGCACTATTACCACGATCTCGTTTTCCGTGGCGTTGGGGATTTTTGATTTGAGCGGTCTTGAATCAAAATTCCTCCACTACACCCACTTCCTAGCTGCTCCTATCTACTCATTTGTCTATAAATACCCTCCAACCTGCTATGCGAAAAGAGCTGTAATTTTTCTTATTTGACACTTTTGCAATAAGATATTGACTCTTGTACACCGTAGACCACATTGGAGCTTTGGGAAAAAACTCATCCATTTCTATAAGATTTCAACTACTTGGGCTGCATTGACATTTTAGGAAGAAATGCTTGGACTTTAGTTTTGAATCTAAAAGAACTTACTTTCCACTATTGTCATTGTATCCAATTATAACTATATGGTTCGTATCATTGTACTTTGATTGAAAGTGTATAAAATGAGCAAAACCTCCAAAGTAATCGAACCAATATAAAATATTGTGTTATTTATTTTTCTGCATAATTTTACTACTATGGACAAGTAGGTTCATTATCATGAAACTCTTGTGTTATGCCAACTTTTGTGCATTAACATCCATAGTCGAATTTCCATGGAGCGAGAATGCAACTACTTTCATCCAAAAGTAAAAATTGACTTGTGAAATCTTGAGCTAGTGTGAGTCAAATATGCATAGAGCAAGGAATCTTCCTGGAAAGTTTGAGATCTTAAAGATATCAGAAGGCACTAGAATCCATTTAATACAGTTATGAGAAACAGTTTGACTGCGAAAAATCTTTGGGTTGACCCAAGTTTAACGACGTGCACACACGAATTGTTTTCATACAGGAATGTTTAGATTTAGTTTTGTAAACGGTACACTAATAAAGCAACAGGGTGTTCAATTCAGAGCATAGACCAAGCTGAAACCTTTTGAAGACGGTGAAATCTCAAGCTCTACACAAGAGAAGATGCGTTCAGATCACTGTCTGTGTGGATTACCTTATGTACACAAAATATGAACTGTTTATCTTTACGTGTGAGGTGTAATTTAAGAGAAGATCTAATATCTCAGATTTTATGTATTTAATTTTATGTTAATATTTTGTGCATATCTAGATTTTCCCATATACAATCGTTATATATATATACACGGATTGTGTATCTAACTAAACCCTGGGCTGCACATTCCAGCCAACTTAATAAAAATAGCTGACTTTAGAATGAAAAGTTATATATGCATATATACATCCACAAAGGTGGTCAAGGCACATAAAATAAATATCTAAGGCAGTAAAACTACTTTCCCGGGTATCAAGAAGCGTGCGAAAAGAAGCCCGGCTTGTGGTTGTTGCAAATTTGAATGCAAAACCCGTCGGTCTTTATTAAACTCAATGAATGGCTAAAATTAGTAGTATTTTGACCCACCTAAGCAAACTACTTTTTTTGCAGTAGGATCGAGTTGTGTCTGAACATTGCAGCAGTCCGCTACAAGTGTACCGTCGATGGAAAATAATAGTAATAAATACAACAGCTCAATAACCAATGTGTCGGTCTCGCGTGTATGCACATCTGCTGCGTTTGTACTCTTCAGCAGCGTTAATAACTGCATTCTCACCTCATTTCTTGCAATTCTGGTTCCCAATAAACCCTACAGTATAATATATATATATATATATATATATATATATAGTTTGTTTATGTTGACCAGCAATCTTAACTTCACCTGTCTGTTTCCTTATATTTTGATCACTGCGAAAGACTTGTCTTTCAATGTAGATATACATCGATCTTCATATTTAAAATGAGCGGTTACCATTTTAAAATGTTCCCTACATTGACATATAGCATACAAAATTTACTCGTTCCAGCACAATTTAAGAGTACAAATGGAAATTCTGGGAAATAGAAATATATGATGTTCGATATTAAGGCTTGAATAGAAAATTTAATTTGCAGACAAATGAATTGTAAAAAGTAACGAGGACTTGTATTGTTTCATTGATTGATTTTCTAGTGTACATTGGCAGAGCACCATATACAGGTGCAATGCAACCGTGATGAAAATAATACAGGAATTAGCTATTGGGCTTTGTTGAGCCCATATGTACATCAGCCCGTCTACATTATATTGTTAAACGATGAAATAAGAATGGACCCTTCACAATATTTGTATCAGCCGACTTTATTTTTCAACATCCCCTCTCAAATCTAAGGTTAGGTTTACAGCTCTTAGATTTGCTCCATGAAGATAAAGTCGGTGAATTTGCTATTAAGCTATCGATTGCTGGTCTTCTTCTTGTTGTATTGAAGCAAGCTTAAGCAATTTCGTCTCTAATTTTCATTCGAGAGCTTTAGGGTTTGCGAATTGTTTAAATTGAAGTTTTGAGGTTTAGATCTGGAGCTCGGCTCTTCGATTAGTTATGGATTTGACTGATGATGCGTGCTGGTTGAAGTTTCATGAGAGATTAGCTTTTGGATCTTCAGTTCATCACGTAATCGAGTGTACTTCTTTGCTGACATTGCCTTGGTGAGAATATCAGCCTTCTGATGGTAAGATGTGTAATAACCCGAAAATCTGAGCCAGTTTAAAAATTTTATTTTGGCAATTTTAGCGAATTTTGAACATTTAAAATAGATTATTTTAAATAAATATCGACGAAAATTTATTTTGAATATGATTAGAACGTACATATTATACGCGTCGTCGTTAGAATATAAATATTTATATACAATTATAAATAGAATTGAAAATGGTGCGGTAGTTCGATAATTCGATTTCAAACTTCAATTGGATGTACCGGGTGCAAAACAATCCGGATTTTAGTGAAACCAAAAACATTAGGATCTAATTGATGATATCTTTCCAACGAATCCGAAAAATCGAGATTTCATAGCGGGAATCAAAAGATATGTCCAGTTGAAAATTCTGAATAGTCGCTATGTAATTCAGGCCCTTAAAATGGAAATTCTGCAAACGACCTCGGATTTCAACGAAACCAGTTTTGTTGGGTCCGTGATGTCAAATTATTGCTAGGTTTCAAATTTCATAATTTTTCGAATCAATATGTGAGCGTGGCGAAGGAAAACGCGTTTGACCAGTTTTAGTTGATTTTAATCGACTGGAAAATGGCCATTTTTCTAACGGTCTCAGAATTCGACGAAACTAGTTTTGTTAGGATCGTATCGTCAATACGAAGCTAGAAAATATTTTTCGGGAATTTTTCGAGTCCGTATGTGACCCCGGTAATTTGAAATGTACGTTTAAAATTCAATATAATGATTTAAATGTAAATTCAACGGAAACTGATCGTAACGGTCGAATCAGCTTACGATACATATCTCATTGTGTTCGGAATGGGGGTAAAACGCTACGGACGACAGGCGGTGGGCCTCGTTTTGAGGTCAAAAATAAAAGTTGTTTTTGGTGAAAATAAATTAATTAAATAAATTAAAAATTAAATTTCTCTCTCCCTCCCCTTTAACCCGCTCTGGCCCCCCCTCTCATTTTCAATCGATTTCATCAGAAGGAAAAAAAAACCTACAGACCTAGTTCGAGCCGCCAGCCCCCCTAGCGGCGCCGACCTCGCGACGCCCCCCTCCCCCCACCTGCGGTAGTCGCGACCCCCCCTAGCCTCCTTTCTTCGATCCTCTCCTCGCAGCAACCCATACCACCACCCAAATCCCGTCGCTCCCTCCTGACCCCCGCCTGCCACTCCCACTGCCGCCCTGAAACCGACTGCCCCCCAACCCAGACCCCCCCCCTCATCGACCGACGCGAAGAGCCCCCACTCCCCCCCCACCTTGCTCCTCCCCTCTCCGATTATCTGATTCTGCAATAAAACGTAAGTTTTTGTTTTATTTCAGTTATATTTATTTTAGCATATAGGATTTTTTAAAAATATGATTTTTATATTTTTTAAAGTAGTAAAAATATAATCTTTTATATTGTAGAAAGGTAAAAATATGATCTTTGCATAGTAGGAACTATAAAAATATAATCTTTATGAGATATAGAATGTAAAAATACCATCTTTGTATATGTAGCGAGATAAAAATCTGATTTTTATGATATATATGTTGAAATAAAGAGGTGATTTTTATAGTGATGAAATGAAAATAAAATCTTTATTATGTAGAAGGTGTAAAAATATGATTTTTGTTTGTATAGAGAATTAAAAATATAATTTTTACATGATAGAAATATTAAAAATATCATCTTTATATGTGTAGAAAAATAGAAATGTGATTTTTAATAATGATATGTTTGAAAAGTTGAAATCGATGTATTTGAAAAGGCGAGATCCTTATATGTAAAAAGGCGAAATCTTTATTTTTATAAAGGCGAAATCTTTATTTTTGAAATGGAATTTTTATCTATATGACATCAAAGTAAAAATTCGATTTTTATATATTGAACAGCGAAGTAAAAATTCGATTTTTATATATTGAATAACGAAGTAAAAATTCGATTTTTATATATTGAATAACGAAGTAAAAATTCTATTTTTACATATGAAGAGAATACGGGCAATGAAGATTTCTATCAATGAAGAGTCGTGGTATTGGATAGCTATCGGTGAGAATTTCTCACCTTTCAATTTCATTTTCTAATTATATATATATACTAGGATGCAGACGGTGCTTAGTAGCACCTGACACAATCGTCCACAGACCATGGACTTGTTTGTTTGATTGCAAAAATTAGTTAGATTATTTGATTGAAATTTGATTGATTGGTGAAATGAAATTGATTTGATTGATGTGTGAATGGCGTGGGCCTTCACTAGACCGGGGATAAGGCTAGGCCTCGTCCCGTTTCTAGTATCGTGCCGTTATGCCGCCGAAATTTTCTAAAATATGTTAGAAAAATAAGAATATCATTTTATTTAAAGAATGAACTGAATAGAAATTCATATGTTAAAATAAAATGTTTTATCGTTAAAAATATAATTTTTAACGTGAATATGAATATAGTGAATGTGAATAAATAAATATTCATTTACAAACCGGAAGGTTTGTTTATGTACACCTATTTGAAGGACATTGATTGGGTCGATAAATTTTACACATCGCCCAACTGCACAACTAAAATCTGTGTTTGATTGTTTGAAACCCCACACGGGTGTTGGGATGAAATATGAAGTTCACTCATCCTGATTTATTAAATATGTCGATCGATTGATTGACAGGCTGTTATAAGCGTTAGATATCTATATTTGATGCTTATACAGTGTAGTGCACTTTGGTTGATGGTTGATTATTTTCAATGCTATTATATACGTGTGATGTATGAAAAGTCCATATAATTGACGTTATATGGTGATTGATTGGGCCTCATTCCAATTTAGAAAATAAAGAATATTATAAAATAAAGGTTCATGTGTTGACTGTACTCATCCGTTGAGATTAGTCATGTGTTGAACGAAATATTTTAGTAATAAAATTTACATCTTTATCAATATAAAATAAAGGTTCATGTGTTGACTGTACTCATCCGTTGAGATTAGTCATGTGTTGAACGAAATATTTTAATAATAACAAATATTTTGATAATAGGAAATATTTGAAATAGAATATTTGAAAATAGAAATATATGAAGCCGTGTTGATTAGATTGACGCCATTTCGACGTGAACGATATTTATATCGATTTTATTCATTTTAAAATGAATATTGAAAAGTGATTTCGAATCGAATATTTTGAAATGAATATTGAAAAGTGATTTCGAAATCGAAGAGAAAACGAATTTGAATTGAATCGAATAGAAAACCAATTTGATTTAAATCGAATAGAAAACCAATTTGAATTGAATATAAAACGATTTTGAATTGAATTGAAAACGATTTTGAATTGAATTGAAAACGATTTTGAATTGAATTGAAAACGAATTTGAATTGAATCGAATAGAAAACCAATTTGAATTGAATCGAATAGAAAACCAATTTGAATTGAATCGAATAGAAAACCAATTTGAATTGAATCGAATAGAAAACGAATTTGAATTGAATAGAATAGAAAACCAATTTGAATTGAATCGAATAGAAAACCAATTTGAATTGAATCGAATAGAAAACCAATTTGAATTGAATCGAATAGGAAACCAATTTGAATTGAACCGAATAGAAAAACAATTTGAATTGAACTGAATAGAAAACG
The DNA here is from genome assembly GCA_030737875.1 of Allium sativum. Classification (NCBI taxonomy): domain Eukaryota; kingdom Viridiplantae; phylum Streptophyta; class Magnoliopsida; order Asparagales; family Amaryllidaceae; genus Allium; species Allium sativum. Next base: position 687,203,688 of record CM060919.1, read on the forward strand.
ACTTTGAAATTGAATTGAATTCAAATTGAATTGAATTCAAATTGAATTGAAATTTGAATTGAATAGAAATGAATTTTAAAACGAATTTATAAGGAAGAATTCAATTTTGATTTGAAATGAAAGGGAAGTTGAAATTGTTTTTGAAACGAATTTAAAACTATTTATATAATTCGTTTTAAATAGTAATCGACAAAATATATATTATATATATTATATATATATATAATGGCCTGAATAGAACGCGCCGCGCCGCGGCAGTTCGTGAATTTCAACCATTTATTTCAAACGGACATTACGGGAGATCCGACCGTCGGATTCTCCTAAAACCGGAACCGTTGGGTTCGAATCGAAAAGAGCTTTCTAATGAATATTAGAAATTTGAAATCTAATGGTTGGATTTGGAGATACGTCCAAATCAAATTTGAAAAAGGTCGCTGTAAGTGCAGTTCAATGGCCATTGTTGGAAATCGACTGTACGGACCTTGATAAAATTATTAAAAATATCAATAATTTGTGTAAAATCATAAGAAATGATTTGGGAAAAATTGGGATGAAAAACTCCATATTTGAAAAGGTAAAAATGGATTTTTATCGAAATGAACTAGTTTTGAACTAAATTTAAAACCCAATTATTTTTAAATAAATAAATTAGATTTAAAAAGGGGTTTAAAATAATCGGAATTTCTAATATATTTGATTGGATTTGAAATGGGTTTATCGTGAACGGTGTTTTAAATAACACTAGTTCTTTAACCCGATAACAAATAGAATGTGGTTTGGGTTTGTCGTGAACTGTGTTTTAAATAACACCTAGTTCTTTAACCCAGTAAAAGGAGTTTTAACGAATCTGCAATTAGGTTGAAATGTGAATCTATAATCTAAATTATCAAATTTGGAAAATGAGCGAGAATGGAGTATCGCCAGTTTTGCTCCAAAGCGATAGTTAAATCTTTAATTAGATTTGAACGAGAAATGGTAATTAATTTTACCGATAACACTGTGGTGTTAGATGTGAAGTACTACCAGTTTTGCTTCATGGGATGAATAGGTTGGGATTGGGAAATAAAATAAATAATTACTTCGGTGTGGTTCGCTAATCTCGACTAGTTTAGAAAACCATAATTTGGTTTGAAACGACATCCAAAAGAAGATTAAAGGATAAATTTTAAAGAATTTATCTTGGATAAAATTAATGGGAACCTTTCCCCTAGGAATGTGATTTTGTGAATAAAAGAATATTCTGGATTGGAATGAGGCGTATGTTGTGTTTGTGTTACATTTGTTTTTAATATACGCGGGTTGTTCGGAAAGTCCGGGTTTACACCCATTCTGAATAACCGATTCGACGATATGTCGAAGATGAAGACGGTGGTTGAAGACCGGAAGTCTTCACATCGTTTGGATAATTACTGACGATCTTGATTGGGCTGTACACCCAAGATGAGGGAATCAGTTGGTTGTCGTCCAGACGTACTTGGAGATGGATGGATATGCGAGGAAAGTGCCTCCGGTTTCGTTCAGACCCAGAACGGACTTGTAAATGGATTGTGTGTCTGACAGTGGACTTTATTCTGTGTTGATTGATTTCTATTAAATATACATCTGTTTGGCGGCGGAGAATTTATTCTCTTGCTTAACGCCCTTCTCTGAGACGTATGAGCTTAGAGGTTATATATCGATAGATATCAATCGCATGGCATGAATTGCCTGTGTGGCACGCTAAGATGCAATGATCAAGGCTTCTGTTGAAAAGCAAAGTCTTGTGGTTGATGATCAAAGCACGCCTACGTGGCAGCTTTGTATATAACGTAAATTCGCGAGCCTCACACCTCGGTATGAGTTAAAAACGGGATACGGGCCGTTGGGAGAACACGACGTTTCTTTCTAGCTTTGGTGGTGTCAGTGACTTACCAGCCCTGACATTTATATACTTTTCACCTTTGTGGTTGTTGGAATGAGGCGCCTCGATTATATGTCTGTAAGGACCGGGAAACGTGTGTTCAGGAATTGCCAATCCTCTAACGTAAGTGAGGACCGGCCCAACCGATCCAAGTGGCTGCCCAGAGTGTGTAGTCCTGAGCATTTGCTAGAGTGTCTCGAAGCGGAGAGGAGCTTGTCCCTTGCCTCGACTCATGACGGAAATCCAATTTCCAATACGTGTATTGCGGTTTTAATTGTAGAACTAGTATGGCGACATGATATATGGTACCCATGCCGTCTATGATTTATATTTATGATTGAAACTGTTTTGACACTATACACTTATTATAGTATCAAATGATTTGTTTTAAACGTATCAGGCATGTTTGGCTATTATAAGGGAAAACCCTATCCTCCGGCTTGCGTTGCATTGTGTGATGGGACCTGGGTCTTATAATAGCTTCATTTTTCGAAAAAGCATTGCGTTGTATTTTCTATGCACTGGTATTCTTGGGAGGAAACCCGTTCCGTGTTATACGGCGTGGTCCCTTGAATTACTCTCTTTTAAAGTAAAGCTTTAAATAACTGTTTTAGTTCTCACACCAGTCACATGACTGACCTGGAGTTTATTGTTTTAACCTAAACTCTGGGTGCCCCTATTTTCCGCACGGGCAGCTAGTAGTTTTGGTTTTGCAGATTTATATTCACAGGATCCTGGTTTACAGCTGGAATGATATCCGGAAAGCTCTGTATCCGTATATCACCTTCAGTCGTGCTTTGTATTACTCTTCCGCTGCGATGTAATTTATTGTAATCTCTGATATTTATCGAATGCAATTTATTCATTTATACTCTGTATATTCTTGTATCTGATGGAATTGTTGTAATAACAATGAAATGTTCTTCCGTCTGCGTTCTGATTTGTTGTGTTCTCAAACGATCAGGGGTTTCGAACGGTCTAGATCGGTTTAACGACTGATTCGGATCGAGCGAAATTCTTTGTCGTCACAAGACGATATGAAATTAACTTGTAATTTTCCATCTTGTACATATTCTCTTAAAAAATAGATTTTTATCTCGATATGCTTCGTTCTGGCATGTTGAATAGGATTAAATAACAAGTATATAGAACACTGATTGTCACACCATATAGTTGCTTTGGCATTATTTAGAATTTTCAGCTCCTTTAATATAGATTGTAGCCAAACTATTTCGGCAGTAGCACTTGCGATGCTTCTGTATTCTGCTTCTGCGCTTAATTTTGAAACAATAGTTTGCTTCTTTGAACTAAATGAAATAGGGTTGTGTCCAACAAAAATGCAGTACCAGTGATGGATTTCCTGCCATCTGGGTCTGTAGCCCAATCTGATTCTATGTACCCTGTAATGTTTAGCTCCTTTCCCCCTCTGAATGTAAGCCCATAATCGAATGTGCCCTTTAAATATCTTAATATCCTCTTTACTGCTTTCCAGTGCTCTTCTTTTGGTTCCTGTAAAAATTGAGAAACCTTGTTAACACTGAATGCAATGTCTGCGTGTGTTATGGTTGCATATTGTAGTGCACCCACAACATTTCTATATTGTTTAATGTTATTCATGGCTTCTCCCCTGTTTTTGGAGTAATGTTAATTAGATATCATTGGGGTTGGTTGAGCTTTAGCCTCCATCATCTTTGTTTTGATCAGTAGTTCTGTTATATACTTCTTTTGGCATAATGTCATTTCTGTTTCAGACCTTCTGTGCACTTCTATGTACAAAAAATATGTAATTTCACCAAGATTTTTGATGGAAAACTCCTTATTTAGATATTGAGTTAGCTTGTTTATTTCAGCCCAGTCATTACCTGTTACAATAAGGTCATCAACATATATCAGAACATAAATGGTAGTACTGTTATGAATTTTAAAGAAGAGAGAGTTGTCTGATTTTGCATATTGATAACCCAAATTGGTTAGAACCGACTTTAGTCTTTCAAACCTGACCCTTGGGGACTGTTTTAAACCATATATAGCCTTTTTGAGGTTGCATACATGTCCTGATTCTTTGATGTATCCCTGTGGTTGCATCATATAGATTTCTTCCTGCAATACTCCATTTAAAAAGGCATTATTCACATCAAGATGAATTATATTCCAGTGATTATTTAATATAATAGTGAATACTAGTCTAATTGTTGTTGGTTTGATTACTGGTGAAAAAGTTTCATTGTAATCAAACCAATACTCTTGCTGTAACCTTTAACAACGAGTCTTGCTTTGTATCTTCTCACTGTGCCATCAAGATTCTTCTTGATCCTATATGTCAATTTGCGACCAATCAGGTTTTTATTCTCTTGCTTTTTGAATAACTCCCATGTTTTGTTGTTAATGAGTGCATTGTACTCATCATCCATGGCAGTTTTCCAGTGCTTGGATTTAATTGCTTGCTCAAAAGTACATGGCTCATCAACACTGGCTGTTGCAATGTATATATTTAGCTTGAATATTCCACTCTTGGGCCTGGTTATCATTGGGTGATCAGTTGTTTCAGGTAGATCAGGTGGTTGTTGATCATGGTTGTTCCCTTCTTCAGGTATTATATCAACTGATCCTTCAGTTCTAGTTGCATTGTCTTGGTAGCTTTGATTGTGCTCATAATTGTCTTCATTTTCTTCTTGTACATGACTGGCGAGGCTGGGTGGTTCATAATTATTGCTATCATGCTGCTTATCAGTCATATCATCAGTAATATGATCATCAACAGCCGTTCTTCTTGTAAGGGAATGCACAGTATCAACATATATTGGAATCTCAGGTGTAAATTTTTGTCATTATAGACTTTATTTGATGTTTTAATGCTATTGTTGCTGTAAGGAAAGATATTCTCATTAAATATCACGTGTCTACTGATGAAAATCTTCCCTTTTCATCAATCCATCTATAACCTTTTTGTCTAACAACATAGCCTAAGACAGTGCAAGATTTAGATCTAAAATCCAACTTATTTGAATTGTAGGGTCTAATATAGGGAAAACATAAACAACCAAAAGTTTTCAGACTAGAGTAATCTAGTTTAACATTATATAAGGCTTCTAATGGACCGATGTCATTCAACATTTTAGTTGGCATTCTATTAACTAGATCAACAACAACGTTGAATGATTCTGATCAAAATTTGATTGGTAAAGAAGCATGTGCTAGTAATGTTAAGCCAATCTCAACTATATGCCTATGTTTTCTCTCGACAAAACCATTTTGCTTAGAAGTATATGGATAAGTAATTCTATGAATAATTTCTTTTGTCCTTAAAATAACTGTCCAGAGTCTTAAATTCAGACCCACCATCTGACTATATGACCTTAACCTTTGCATTAAATTGATTTTCAATCATATTAATGTATCTGACGGTGGTGTCATGTGTATCAGACTTTGATTTCAAAAAATATATCCATGTATATCTTGTGTGTGCATCTACAAAAGAAACATAGTATTTGTAGCCATAGTCAGTACTTATTGGGGATGGTCCACATAAATCAGATGCAACAAGATCAAATGGCTTGGAGTACTTGGCCAAAGAATCATTGAATGGCAACTTATGGTTCTTACCCATTTGACAGTAGGTACGAATGTAAGGCATAAAAACATCATTACAGACAATATTATTTCTACTGAATATGTTTTTCATTATCTTTACACTAGGGTGACCAAGTTTATAGTGACAAATATCAAAAGCAGTTATATTGTTACAACTATTTTGCACCACAGAGGTGTAACATGAGTTCAAGACTGCAGGTCTCTTGTGTTAATTCTAAATTTGTATAGCCCATTTACAACATCACCCTGCAGTAAAATTTCATTAGTTAGAATATCTTTAACAAGATAGTATTAAGGAAAGAACTCAAAGAATACGTTATTTCTTGTAGCAAATTGTGATACACTAATCAAATTCTTTTTGATCTTTGGCACTCTAAGTAGGTTATGTAAAAGCAATTGCCTTTTTCCTTGAATTATACTACTGCCAGTATGAGAAATGTTAATACACTTACCATTACCAATGCTTATTAACCTTTTACCTCTATACTCCCTATTTCCTTGATTAAGATTATCAAGATTATTTGTTATATGGTTGGTAGCCCCTGAGTCAGGATACCAATTGTCATCTTGAATACTTTCAGTTCTTGTACTTACATTCTGAATGTTGCTTTTGCTGTTGTCTAAGAAATTTGATGCATCACCTTGAGTATGAGCTATGTTAGCATTAGGATTTGTGCTTCTCTGATTGTTGTCATTCTGTTTTGGCACAAAGTTTGACTTGTACCTAAAATAACACTTAAAGGCAGTGTGTCCCACTTTCTCATAGATTTGGCACTTTGGTTTGTTATTATTATTAATCCACCTACCCCTTCCTCTTCCTCTATTGGGGTAGCTTCCTGTTAGGGTTGTTACCTCTGTAGGGTTGTCCTCTTCCCCTGTTACTCACTGCTAGATTCAGTGAATAGTCAGAATCATTAGTATTCTTGATATCAATTCTGGCTTTATGTAAGAGTAATATTGAATGAACATCATCAAGAGGTGGTGTTGTCTTCTGTGATGTTATCACTGCAATTACAGCTTCATATTCGCTGCCTAAATCATTTAATAATGACAGTACATTTTTCGATTCACCGACCTTGCTACCTAAAGCAAGAAGCATATCACATATGTTTTTAACCTTGACAATATATTCCCTTATGCTTATGTTTTCCTTTCTGCAATTCTGTAATTGTCTTTTATAGAATAGGGACTTGGTTGACGATTGAGCATTAAAGTTCTTTTCGACAGTAACCTAAATATCATTTGCAGTTTTGCATTAAATTACTTGGGATAAAAGATTTGGGCTAAATGAAGATAGTAGCCAAGCACTAATCAGTCTTTCTTGTCTATGAAATTGATTGTACTCTTCATTGCTAATAATTTTATTGTATTTATCAGTGATAAACTGAGGAGGAGTTGGCAATGTCCCACAGATGTATCCTTCGAGAACGTAGCCCTGTATGGCAGTTTCTATTTGAAGTGTCCATAGAAGAAAGTTGTTTTTGTCGAGTTTGACCGTGATTAATTGACTCTGAGGGTTTATGATGGGTTTCATGAGTTTCTCAGCAGTTTTTGATGGTGGATTGACTCTTGAGAAGGAAGTTTCACCTCCTCCTGATACTAATGGTTCAACCATGATGGGGAGACAACTTCAAGAAACAGGTAAGAGTCGAAAGTCTGCAATTTAGTATTGAGATGATAAAAAATATTAGACAGTCTTGAGAATTCTTTTTGATGATAAAAGAATGTGGGATCTTTGATAGGAATAGATACGAATTTGAAGGAATTTTCTTGACTGTAGAGTGTATTTTGATTTTCTTGGTCGATTGCAGAATGGATGATCTTTAACCTATAAAATATTTGCAATCAATGCTTGATGCAGCCACCGAAGGGTTAGGCATGACACACTTATTGATTGTGAATCTTGAACTCAAATGAAGAGAGTTTTCTCTGATGAGTTCAAATATCCAAATGAGGAAGATTAATCTGATGGATATCTTGAAACAAACCCACAACAAAGATCAGATAGCTAATCAGTGAATGCGTTTAAGCAAAAAAAAGCTCTGATACCATATTAAGGTTTGAATAGAAAATGTAATTTGCAGACAAATGAATTGTAAAAAGTAATGAGGACTTGTATTGTTTCATTGATTGATTTTCTAGTGTACATTGACACCATATATACATACATATATACATATATATATATATATATATGTGTGTGTGTGTGTGTGTGTGCGCGCGCGCGCAATACAACCATGATGAAAATAATACAGGAATTAGCTATTGGGCTTTGTTGAGCCCATATGTACATCAGCCCATGTACATTATATTGTTAAACGATGAAGTAAGAATGGACCCTTCACAATATTTGTATCATTCGACTTTATTTTTCAACAATAACCTCGTTCCAAATGTTGTGTATTTATACATACTAATATACACGAGTTTTCTTTAATATTGATGGACCATGTATAAAGCCCAAGAATAAATAGAGATGACACTTGGAAATTTCACAAAATATACCTTGAAACCGTTAATAATAATTGCTATAGTGATGAGTGGAAGCTAAGGGTGCAATTGATTTACATTTTTTAATTTTAAGTTTTCGCGCATACAAAAGTACGGAAGACGCACACATACGTGAAAAACGATCGTTTTACAAAATGAAATTAACACACAAAACCAAAAATAACTTTTTGTTATTTTCCATATTTTAATAAACGACGGAAGGAGGGTAACAAATTCATCTATCCACCATCCCGCAATCTTCACTGTCACCCCCTCCGCCTTTGATCCGTCACCTCCGTTATACTTTAAATCTCCCCAACTTTCATAATTAATATGAAAATAAGAAACTCAAAACACAAAATAAATCAAACTCTACCTTACTTTTTCAAGATTGTTCATAATTTCCTAACTTTGACAAGTCTCTTTTTCAAATTTTGATCTGATTTTGATTCGACGTTCTTATTACTTTGTGAGTTGTGATGGTTATAATCTTTGCTGACTTGCATCGTTTATGGTGACTTCTGATTTGAATCTTGGTCTATTATGCTAAAGCGCTGACTAAATTTAAAATCATCTATGAAACAAGTGAAGTTACTTGTGATAAGAGCTTTTGTCAAAATGTCAGTTAATGGTAAGCAGGAAGTATTCGATTTACTTGCAGCTTTCCTTTTTGTATTTGCATTTAAAAGAAAATTACGTTGATATCTGTGTATTTAGTTCTTGAGTGTAACATTGGATTGGCTAAGATTGGCTAGTAAATAAGCTACACTTGGATTATCACACCATAATATCAATTTGTTGGGTGTGTTGACTTTTAATTCATGCAAAAGCAATAGAATCTGTATGATTCTTGTTGTTGCACATTTTGTGCTTCTATATTCTGCTTTCATACTAGATTTAGATATTTTAGATTGCTTTGTGGAAGGTTATGATACCATATTGTTTTAAACATATAAACGGTAACCCTATGTATATCATCTATCATTAGGATCACTGGCCCAATCAACATCTACATAACCACTTATGTTAAGATTGACTAAAGCTTTTAGGGTTAATCCATAGTCTTATGTACCCATTGTATAGTAGCGAATTCTTTTAACCGCCTTGCAGTGTTTTTTCAGCAGTTACTGCATAAACTGACAAACTTTGTTAGTACTAAAAGAATTGTCATGTCTAGTTATGGTTTCATATTGTATTGCCTTACTTAGACTTCTATGTTATTTATCATTAAATATGGATTCTCTTCTATTTTTAATGCTAATTTCTTACTATATGTGTTGGTTGTGGTTTACTCCTTCCATTTATGATTTGATAATCAATTCTTTGATATATATTCTCTAACATAGAACAATTTTTGATTTTGATCTCCGTTTTACTTCTATTTCAAAGAAGTAATTGAGATGTCACGGATCTTTTATTGAAATACCTGAAATAATTAAATCATCAACATAAATCAATATATGTAGTGTCAGATTTGTAAATCTTGCGAATAATTAATTGTTTGATCTTGTATATCGAAAACTTATATTACATAGGCTTGTTTCTAGTTTATCAAACCAGGCACTTGTTGTTTGCTTTAAGTCATATACGACTTTGTTTAGCTTACGAACATAGTTTCTGTCTTGTGAATATTCAGCGGGTTATCCCATGCAAAACTCCTCTTGCAAATCACCATTTAAGATATCATTCCTCACATCAAGTTTCCTAGTACTCCATTTTCTGTATAATAATATGGTTGTTATAATCCTCACTATTACTAATTTGACTATTGAAGAGAATGTTTCATTGAAGTCAAAACCAACCTCTTGAGCATATCCTTTTGATATTAGTCTTGCTTTATATCTTTCTACCTCAATATTTTCCATGATTCTATGTGTCGATTTACCTCCTATGATGTTTATATGTGGTGGTGCATGTATAAGCTTTGAAGTTTTATTTTTGGTTAATGCATTATACTCTTCATTAATGGCTGTTTTCTAGTTCCTATAACGATCTGCATACTACACATCAAAGAATCATAGAATACTTTTTCTATTTTCACATGATGTCAACTATAATTGTCAAAAATGGCTATTATCATTCCTCACTTTCACGGTTTTTGTCGAATTTTTCGCGACTGTTAGCCTTGGCGAATCTTGTTTTGTCCATAACTTTTAATCGAAAAGGAATTAGGACTTGAAACACATCCATTGAATCCAAATGATGATTTCTCTTTCCATATGGTGGCAAAATTAAGATAATATGCTTAAGCGTTTTAAGGTATAACAGGGTTTATACGACTTAAATGCGTAATTATAGCCATTAAGGAAATGGTTCAAAGCCCATTTTTATGTTGCAACACAAGGGGGCTGTAGGAGCTGATGGGACATCATATTAGTCATTTCACAACTCCCAAAATAGATCATCTTCTTCGTTGGTGGCTTCTTTCCTATAAACCTTCACAAATCCTTACTTTAATTAGTTTAATAATATCATTAAGAGAAGATAGGACAAATCAACGTCAAACTTGAAATAAGTGCTGCTGCAATCACCTAGGGATCCATACAAATCATTAATCATACAATATCAAGGGAAGAAGTTGGATTAAGGTTAGTGAACATCATTTTCTCACCCTAATTAGGGTGTACGCACTACAACAAAAACACCATATTACAACTTTAATTTTACAATTGTCACAAAGTGACAGTTGTAATAAAGGTTTTTTTACAACTATTCTTTATCGCAAGTTGTAATAAACATATTTTTAACAGTTTTTATTTTTTCTGTTGTAATAGATGTCTATTACAACCTTTATTTTTTGTCGTTTGTAATAGATGGCTATTTTCAATATTAATAATAGTATAATTTATAATTATTAAGAAGTAATCATTAATATTAACAATAAGAAGTAATAACCAAGAATTAATATTTAATATTTAGTAATTTATTTTTGATAATTAATAATTAAAATGTTTTTATTAGAAAATTGTACAAATTTATTTTTAGCATTTCCTTTTTCTACTTGTTATAATAGTAGCCTATTAAACACTAACAATAGCTAATATTTATTAACTAATTATATTACTAATATTTAAGAATAATTAATAAATAGTAATTATGCTTTGCCAAAATATAGTAATTATTTTTTAATACACTAGTTTCTTTGTTGAGAGTGGTCTGCAGATCACTATAAAAAACAATATGATTTGCAATATCGAGGAACATTGAAAAACTGCCATTAAACGTTAACTACATTCGTTCTGTTCAAACAAAAATATCAAATATAAACTCTAAATGAAGAGAAGCAGCAACGGGATTTTTTGGCGTGCTGACCATGATTTCACAATGCCCGCTTTCTTTTTAACTAAAAATTTTCTCCTCAATATCGAGTTCTCAAAATACCTCGTCGTTATCTCCTAAATCAAATTAGGGTTCATGAAATCCTTTGAATCTTCCACATGTAGCGTCACCACCAAGGTAGACGTGATTTTGATTCCCGACTCAGACAAAGCAAAAGCAATGACTTACCCAGGCTCACCGTCGACTCACGCATTCTGAAAATCCCTAGTCGTTCATCTCCTAAATCAATTTAGGTTTCACGAAATCCTCTAATCTTCCACATGTAGCATCACCACCGAGGTAGATGTAATTTTGATTCATGACTCCGACAAAGCAAAAGCAGTGGCATTGTAACAACCCTGAAAATAAGAACCAATTAAATTTTTTTATTTTGGCAATTTTAATGAATTTTGAATATTTAAAATGATTTACTTTAAATAATAACGACGAAAAATTTATTTTGAATAGAGTTAGAACATATAAATTTATTTATATTGAAATTAGAATATAAATACTTATTTTAATTATAAAAGGAATTGGAATTGGCGCGGTAGTTTGAAAATTCGATTTCAATTTTCTAATGAGTGTACAAGATTCAAAATAAACCGGATTTTAGTGAAACCAGAAGTATTGAATCTATTTGAAAATATCTTTCCAACGAATGGGAAAAATCCAAATTTCATAACGGGAATAAAAAGTTATGTCTAGTTGAAAATTCAGGATAGTCGCTTTGGAATTTTATATAAAATATAGCCATTAAAAGTGTCGATTTTGCAACTGACCTCCGTTTTTGACGAGACCACTTTTGTTGGATCCGGAATGTCAAATTATTGCTAGATTCCAATTTTCATAATTTTTGGAATTAATACGTGAGCGTGGTGAATTTAAACGTGTTTTGTCAATTTAGTTTGAATTTAATCGACTGGAAAATGACCGTTTTTCAAACGGTCTCCAAATTCGACGAAATTAGTTCGTATCGTCAAAACATAGCCAGATTTGTTTTTCTGGAATTTTTGAAGTCCGTGTGTGGCCCTGGTAAATTAAAATGTGCATTTTAATTTAAAACATAATGATTTATATTTTAAATTTAGCGGAAACTGATCGTAACAGTCGAATTGGCTTACTGGACATATCCCATTGTGTCCGAAGGGGTGTATTTGGTTAGGGGAGGCAGTCGTTGGGTTTGATTTGGAGTTCGTATGGATTAATGGGTATTTTCGGAATTAAAAGAATAAAATAATTTAAATATATATATTTCTGGCTAATGGAAAATCTCCTAAAACCTAAATTCTCGTTCACAAATAATCCCGTCGCCAGTTCGTGTTCAGGGGCGGATATTGCTCAATCTGTTCCATCTCATTCTCTCTCGATCTACAATAAATTATCACAACCTTCTGAAGCAAAATTTAAAGGGGCTTCAACGATCTTTAAATCCAAACAAGTGTGATCAATTCTCGTGTAGGGATGAGGGAGAAATCGCGGTTCAAACAGGAGGAGTTCGCCCTTGATTTTCGCGCTCCTTTTGAATTCAAACTGCGCGCCACTTCTGGCATAGGTGGAAGGCGGTCACGGCGTTAGCGTCAAGGGGTCTGACCGTTGACGGGCTGAGCGTAGTGGCAGCGTCGAGGAACCCTAGGGGCCAAGCTTTGATCGAGTTCGGGAAAATCGGTCTGAAGGGTATAACGAAGGAAGATAAGGTTTTAAGTTTTTTATTTATTTAAAATCAGTTTTGTTTTAAAAATAACTTTGTTTTTTTTGAAAGAAAATAACTTTGTTTTTAAAAAAGAAAATAACTTTGTAAAAAAAAAGAAAATAACTTTGTTTTTTTTAAATAAAAGTATACTTTGTTTAGAAAAAAAATACTTTGTTTAGCAAAAAGAAAATAACTTTGTTTTTTTAAAATAAAAATATACTTTGTTTAGAAAAATATACTTTGTTTAGAAAAATAAAATTAGCACATGTTTTTAAATAATAAATTAGTATTACTTTTAAAATGAAATTAGCAATCCTTTTAGAAATGAAAAAATATGATTTTTAGAGATAAAAAAAATCAGACTTTTATAAATATGATTTTTTTATATATGAAATAGCGATGATTTGAAAATATGATTTTTAATTTAAATTGAGTTGTTTTAAAAACGGGATTTTTAAAATATATTTAGCAATATAAAAATGTGATTTTTATTTACATAATAGCAGAATAAAAATGTGATTTTTAATTAAATAGCACTATATTAAAAATATGATTTTTAACATAAACCGCTTGAAAACAGATTGCGATGGAACCGACTAGAAGCGAACAGAATTCAAACCGTTTAGAAATTCAGAAATAAAAACTAGCAGAGTGGATCCCAAAGTGAGAACTCCTTCTCACTAATTATTTTACGGTTGAATATATACTAGGTTGCAGACGGGGCTTAGTAGCTCCTTACACCATCGTCCACAGACCATGGACGACTTATTTGATTGTATTGTGTTGTGGAAATGGACTGTATTGTAATTGTTGATTGTATTGTATGGAATAAAATATTTGGATAATGAAAATATCATTTTTATTGTATATATAAAATATTCCTGTATGAAATAAAATATTTGAAAAATAAAAATATCATTTTTATTGAATATATGAACTGTATAACATAGTCCTGTATTGAAATGAATATTTATAAACAAATCGGACGATTTGTTTATGTACACCCATTTATCTGATACCGATTGGGATGATATATTTTACACATAAATAAAATCTGTGTTTGTTGATTGAAACCCCACACGGGTATTGGGATGATATTTGACGTACACTAATCCCAATTGTTTAGTTGTATGTCAATCGATGGGTTGACAGACTGTTGTAAGCGTTGATTATTTATATTTAACGCTTATGCAGTTGTGTAATGCACTCTGTATGATGGTTGACTGTATTTGATTATTGTTGTGTCCATGTGTGTATGAAATCCATATAAATAAAATTATATGGTAATTGACTGTGTCTGATTCCAATTCAGAAAGAACGAATATTTTAAAATAACTAATATTTTAAAATAATATTCGGTAATGGTTCAAAATATGATTTTGATGTCCGATTTGGGATGGACACGGAAATATTGAAAAATATGAAGTCGTGTTGATTAGATATGCGCCATTTGGACGAGAACGATATTTATATCGATTTTATTCATTTTTATAATGAATATCGAAAAGGAAATTATTTCAAAATCTGATATTTTGAAAATATTATCATTTATATATTAATGATATAGAATATTCAATTATGATTTAAAATTGAAAATGAAGTTGAAATCGTTTTTAAAACGAAATTAAAACGATTTATAAAATACGATTTAAATGGAAATCGACGAAATATATATTATATATATTTAATGGCCGAAATAGAACGCGTCGCGCCGAGGCCGTTCGCGAATTTTGACCATTGACTTCGAATTGATATTATGGGAGATCCGACCGTCGGATCTCCTTAAACCGGAACCGTTGGGTTCGTATCGAAAAGAGCTTTCCAATGAATACAAGAGATTTGAAATCAAATGGACGGATTTGGAGATACGTCCAAATCAAATTTGGAAAAGGTCGTTGTAAGTGCAGTTCGGTGGCCGTTATTGGAAACCGACTGTACGGGCCTTGATAAAATTATTAAAAATATCAAAAATTTGTGTAAAATCATAATAAATGACTTGGAAAGAATTGGGATGAAAAATTCCACATTTGTGAAGATAAAAATATATTTTTATCAAAATGAACTAGTTATTAACTAGATTTGAAATCCAATAATTTTTTAATAAAATAAATTGGATTTTTGAATGGTTTTAATATAACCAGGATTTCCAATATATGAATTGGAAAAGATTTGAGTGGAAGTCATCTTCGGAATATTTCAATATTGGATTTCGCGATTATATGGATATTGTTACGGAAATTTGGAAGATATATTTATATCGTTATTTCTAATACGATATCCGTTGGTTTCAGAATTTGATATTGAATATAAGCCGATATAATTTCTATTCAAAGCCTTGTATTTAATATCAAATGGGATTTTGGGTTTGTCGTGAATGGTGTCTTTATTAACACTTTTCTTCAACCCAGTTGAGAAAAAAATAAATCTTCAATTTAAGATTTAGTGAAGTTTTCCAATTAATTAATATTTAATTGGAATTGAATAAAAGAATTGGATTTTTGGGTTTATAATGAACGATACATTTGTTCTTTAACCCGATTTACAATGAAATGTGATTTGGAATTTATAAATCTTTTTATTTTAGATTTAAAGAAAATTTTCCAACGTAAAGTTTTCCAATTTAATACAACAAATTGGAATGAAATTCGATTTGATAATAATCGAAGTGAACTTCTATGGAGGAAGACTGTTAATATATATGGAATTTAAAAGGCTTTGTCATTATTCCATTTATATTATTAGTCGGATACGGGAATTGATATCGATTATATATTGATCTGTTTTCAGTGAAGATTCCATAATTAATGGAATGCGATTTGGGTGTATCGTGAACTGTGTTTTAAATGACATTGGTTCTTTAACCCAGTTAAAGGCAAGATTACATATCTAGCATTGTATTTCGAACTGTATGGTTGATCTCTGCTAAATATATATCTGTTTGGTGGCGGAGAATATATTCTCTTGCTTAACACCCTTCTCTAAGATGTACGAGCTTAGAGGTTATATATCGGTAGAAATCAATAGTACGGTGTAGATTGTCGATGCGACACGTTTGTGTTTCCAAAGTTAAAATAATCATTAATATTGATTTTTTAGAAGATTAAAACTAAATGAAGTTTTAATGAATCTTTAATTAGATTGAAAAGGAAATGTGATAATTTAAATTATCGAATTCGGGAAATGATCGAGAATGGAGTAGCACCATTTTTTCTCCAAGCGATAGTTAAATCTTTAATTAGATTTGAACGTGAAATGGTAATTAAATTTATTGATAACACCATGATGTTAATTATGGAGTATTACCAGTTTTACTCCACAGGATGAATAGGTTGGGATTGGGAAATTAAACAAATGATTACTTCGGTAAGGCTCGTTAATCCCGACTAGTTTGGATAAACCTTAATTTGGTTGGAAATGATATCCAAAGGAAGATTAAAGAATAAATTTTAAAGAATTTGTCTTTGATAAAATTAATGGGAACCTTTCCCTAATGATGTGAATATTTGAATAAAAGAATATTCTGAATTGGAATGAAGCGTATGTTGTGTTTTTGTAGCACTTGTTTGTAATATACGCGAGTTATTCGGAAAGGTCGGTTTATACCCATTCTGAATAACTAATTCGACGATAAGTCGACGATGAAGACAGTGGTTGAAGACCGCAGGTCTTCACATCGTTTAGATGATTACTGATGTCTTGATTGGGCTGCACACCCAAGATAAGGTAATAAGTGGTAATCGTTTAGACGTACATGGAGATCGACCGGAAATACGAGGGCCTCTCTCCTGTATTGGACATATGGGACGAGGAATAAGGTGCCTCCGGTTTCGTTCAGACCCAGAAAAGACTTGTAAATGAATATGTGTCTGACATTGGATTTTATTCTATGTTGATTGATTTCTATTAAATATATATCTGTTTGGTGGCAAAGAATTTATTCTCTTGCTTAACACCCTTCTCTGAGACGTACGAGCTCAAAGGTTATATATCAATAGACATCAGTCGCATGGCATGAATTGCCTGTGTGGCATGCTGAGATGCAAATGATCAAGGCTTCTGTTGAAAAGTAGAGTCTTGTGGTTGATGATCAAAGCACAACTTTAAATAGCATAGCTTTGTGTAGCGTTAATTTGCGAGCCTCACACCCCGGTATGAACCAAAAACAGGAAGGACGGTAGGGAAATGGACATATGTTTGTTCCAGCTACGAGTAACGTCATGGTATGGAGCCCAGGCTGCTTACTCATGTGGATGTTGCACACTATTATTATTTGATGGGAGGCGAGGTACCTCAGATATATCGGCCCTGCGGGGCTGATGGATATTATATCGGTCACTATGGGACTGATGGATATGGTCAACATACAGACCATTTTAGAGGTTCGATAGAACCGGCTAACATATAGTTTATGATATAACCAATCATCGATGGATGACCGACCCTACCGATCTGGGTGTAGTTGCGAATGAATCCAGAGGCACTTGCTAGGGTGTCTCGAATGTGCACAGGATGATCCCTTGCCTTGGTTCACAGATGGAATCCAATTTCCAATACGACATTGTGCAGTTTTAATTGTAGAACTTGTATGGCAACATAATATATGGGTACCTATGCCGCCGATGATTGATACATTTATATTTGAAGTTGATTTCTTCACTTATAGTAATAATAAAATATGAAATTTCACGTACTAAACATTTTTAGCTATTATAAGGTAAAAAATCTATCCTCCGTCTTGCGTTGCATTATGTGATGGGGCATGAGTCTTATAATAACTTCATTTTTCTCTTTAGCATTGCGCTATTTGTTTCATGCACTGGTATTCTTGGGGGTAAACCCGTTTCATGTTATACGGCATGGTCCCTTGATTTACCTAACTTTAAAAATCAAATTAATAACTGTTTTAGTTCTCACACCAGTCACATGACTGACCTGGAGTTTATTGTTTTAACTTAAACTCTGGGTGCCCCTATTTTCCACATGGGCAGCTAGTAGTTTCGGTTTTGCAGATATTATATTCACAGGATCCTGGTTTACAGCTGGACCTATATTCAGAATGCTCTGTATCCGTGTATTTCTTTCAGTTGTGTTATGTATTATTTTTCCGCTGCATTGTGCTTTGTAAATCTTTGATGTTTATCAAATGTATATTATTTATTCATATTCTGTTATATTCTTGTACTCTGATGTAAATTGTTGTAATAAGCAATGAAATGTTCTGTCGTTTGTATTCTGATTTGTCGTGTTCTCAACTCAATCTGGGTTTTCCTTTTTCGGGGAAGTTCGGGTCGTCACAGGCATACCCAGGTTCATGGTCGACTCACAAAGTTCTTTCCCATTTTTTCTAATTTCTAAACCCAAAAGTTTACAAATTCATAATTTGATTAGCAGTTTTCTAAACGGAATAGCTCTACAAACAATAATAAGCTTTGGAAACACGGTAAAGAACGGTAGATTAGTGATTTTCGTTCTATTATATTCAATATATTAGTCTGATTGCTTACAATCTATTACAAGATTTGCGATGATCAAAAAGAGCACTGGAAAGTGAATGGCTTGATTCAGACGCTGAATTGTTGGAAATACCTAACAGACCATTTCCCTCATAAATAGATAAATGGACTACGGCGGCAGCAGTGGCAGTGATGATCCAGTCAGATGTCGAGGAGCTTTTCTTACCCCATCATCTCCATCAATCTCTACAGCATCAGCCTTGACCTCCTCTATAAAAAATTGCCTCATCAGTAACCCTTGCCCTCCTTCTTTCCCTTTTTCCAACAATGCTACCGCTACCAATGGAGATCCATTGGACGAAGAAGACGATTTTGAAGATATTACTACTACCGTGGTTGCCAATAGCAGTAACAGTAATGCTGATGAAATGGATATCAGAAGTAGCAGTGTGAGGACTTTTAATAGCGCTAGATTTAGCGAAGCCAAGAACAATAAAAAGGGAGGTGAAAGTGGAAGCTAAGGCGGAGATTCCGACTGGGGTTGTGGTGAAAGATGAGGGTACAAAGGGGATTTTACTGAGAGTGTACTGGCTAGTGGAGCTTATAGCGCCAGAGAAGAAGGGCTTAAAAGAGAGGAATTAGCCGGAAGATTAAAATTTACATGCTATGCAAATGATGGTGTTGACGAGCATATGATATGGTTGATAGGATTAAAAAATATATTTTCAAGGGAACTTCCCAATATGCCCAAGGAGTATATTGTTCGTTTTGTTATGGATACAACCCATAAATCTATGATGGTTATTAGGAACAATCAGGTTGTTGGTGGTATCACATACCGCCCTTAGAGCACAACCAACCTGGCTTGTTCAGTTACTAAACAAGCCACGGAGCAACCAGGTGTGGCTTGTTCACTCATCCGTGGCTGGTCTGTGGCTAGTTTTGAGCTCCTTCGTGGCTGTTTCACTAAACAGAGGCTAGTGCTTATAACGGCAAAGAGAAAGCCGTTATAAGCTTATAACGGCAAACTCTTTGCCGTTATAAGTTTATAACGGCAAAGAGTTTGCCGTTATAAAATAAATGCGCGAAGTTTGATTATAACGGCAAACTGTTTGCCGTTATAATTCCCATCTGTGGCTAGCCCCGTGGCTGCTTCCCCCCTTCTGGTTGCTCAGCTCGTTGGACCAGTTGAAAAACAAGAGAGAGAATAACTGAACAGAACGGATGGTTGGTTATGGTCTTATATCAGTCAGAGGTTTAGGAGATAGCATTTTGTGCGATAACGTCTGATGAACAAGTTAAAGGTTATGGGACAAGTCTATTGAATTACTTAAAGCAACATGCTCGTGATGTGGATGGGCTTATTCATTTTCTAAGTTATGCAGACAATAATGTTGTTGGCTATTTTGTAAAGCAGGGTTTCACAAAGGAGATAACGCTCGATAAAGAAAGATGGTATGGATACATTAAGGATTATGATGGAGGCATACTCATGGAATGAAAGATTGATCCAAAGCTTCCGTACACAGATCTTTCAACAATGATTCATCAGCAAAGACAGACAATTGACGGAAAAATTAGTGAACAGTGAACTGTCAAACTGTCATATGGTTTGAAGGTGGCTGGTTGGACACCGGATCAGTATGGTTACTCGTCGTACAAGGCGGAAACTATTATAGATAGTGCTGCTTACCGTGAACAGCTAAATGATTTTATGCGGGCTCTTCTAAAGGCGATGAATGATCATTTTGATGCATGGCCATTTAGGAAGCCGGTTGATGCACGTGATGTTCCTGACTATTATGATGTTATCAAAGATCCAATGGATTTGAAGACCATGGCCAAAAGATTAGAATCTGAGCAATACTACATTACTTTTGAAATGTTTTTTTGCAGATGTCAACAGAATGCTTTCAAATGCACGTACATATAATTCTCTTGAGACGGTTTACTACAAATGCGCTACAAGGCTTGAAAACTTCTTCATAAACAAGGTACAAAATCAACTCAACCACGCCAACCAATCAAATCTGAAGAATATAATAATCATTGCAGACTTTTAAGTACACTCTTAGCATGAGGGATGCTACTTATACATATTTTGTTGTTGCCTTAGGACCTTTTAATAAAGATTTCCACATTTGTGGTATAAGAAATATAGTTATGGTGGCATCGTGGGGTTCATTCGAGTTCAAATTCAAAGATTCCTTTGACATGGTTAACTGTTATTATATCCTGACTGTAAATATCTGGTTATACTACAGATACTTAAACCATATCTATCGGTTAGGTAATCTCGTTTGTGAGAAGAATGGGTTGGTTTTGGAATGGTGGATTGGTTGCGGACTGTCGATCTAAAACAATAAAGTGCTTCAGTTTTAATCCAGGGTGGAGGATGCAAATATATTATTTCAGACTTCGAAACATGAGCAAAAAATTTAAAAATATATGCGATGATTTCACCTATGTATAACAATTTGGTTAACAATGATCTTTAAGAGGAGTTGGGATTAAAAAAATCAAGCATAGTATTTCGATTTGCAAAATGTCAATTGGTTGAATTTCAGGTTTGGTGTTTGCAGGTATGATAAATCTATTCTAAATTAATTTTCTAGCTTCTTGGGTTTTCCGTAATCAGTTAGTGTAAATGTAATGCTAAAGGAATCACAGTTTAAAAAAAAACAGGAATTTTGGCTCAGATGCATTCATTTGAGAGGCTCAGTAATACATAAGTCATATGATGCGCAAACAACAGGCAACAATTATCAGACTATTTGAAAGTCAGCCTTCGCTACATTCCAACTCATTAGCACTGTCTGAATATATAAAAGCCTTAGTCAAAGTTGATAAGCTTGATGGCAGTCAATTGCTTGCAGAGTTACAATATGGTATAACATAAAAAAAATTCATTTTGGTAATTAGCTTCATACTAATGGAATTTTTACATGGAATATTACTGAAATTCTCACATTTTTGATGATATTCTCACAAATATATTTGGATGAAGTTAGCACAAAAAATAACACATCAATGATCAGTGAGAAGTATGAGTTAGTACGGTTAGAGTTACATATCTAATTAAGTTTTTTGTTTTGTGTTTATGATACTATGTTAACTGTTAAATTAGGCCTCTTCATCTTTAAATTTCAAACACTCATAAAACTTCTCTCCGTGTTTGAGACTAAAATGTTGATCAAGCAAAAGTGTTGTATATGGCTTTTACAAGTTGAGTCGAAAATGAAGAATCTTCTTGAACTGCAAGATATATGTGTGTTTGTGTAACACACCTACGCTCGTATGCGCGCGCGCACTCACACATAAAGAGAGTCTGTGGCATGAAGACTTACAACTGGCTTTTAGAGTTATGGTAATAGAACTTTATTCACCTGGATGAAAAGAATTATTGTTATCATAATAATCACCAGAGATGGAACTTAACATTCTAGTGCGCATGCAGGTCTTTCTAACGAGCTTTCAAGTTTGCCTAATGAGTTGGGATTGCTGAAGCATCTTCGGATTTTAAAGGCTGAGAAAAACAGGTATTATATTGCAATGACTTAAATTTTTCCAACATTTTAGAAGTAATTCAGCTTGATTTTATGATTCTGAAATTTAGTTATTATTTATCTATTGCGAAAAAAAATTGTTCTCTTATTTCATTTGTGGAGGGTCTAGCACGTAGATCCACATTTGGAACATTTCATTTCATATCATATGTTCTGCACATAGATCCACATTTCCACGGTTTTGCGAATGTTCAATTTGAAAATATAGGGAGTTGGGAAAGAATTGTATTGCTTGTTAATTTGGCACATAGCTTGTCCTATCACAGTGCCAGTTGAATGACTGCTATCTGTATGCTCAAGTCACAATGCCTCTGGCCTGTTTGCATTCAACGGTAGAAGAAATTGACTGCTATCTGCAGACTGCAATTATTTCTCAAATCCAGTGTGAAAAAATAACAGTAAAATGCGTGGATTTTCAGTTTATTTACTATGATATCATTTCATCATGATATAACTCATTAGTGTAGCATCAACGATTACTCCAACATTTTGATATTTATGTTTTTGTGAGTGATGCTAATTAGCTTGATTAATGTGGCAGTGGATCCAGAAGCTTTCTTGTGGAAGTCGAATTCCGAAATGACTACCATTGGAGGAGCTGTTGGATCAACTGTGGCTTGGAATAAAAATTACGTTGCCTTCAGCTAGAGTGCTTTGGTAGGGTATGCTTATGTATCTTTTGTGGACAAAACTTCTATCTATCTTATGTATCTTTTGTGTTAGATCGATGTATGTATTTTGAAACGGTTATGTTTGTTGTGACGGGTTTAGTTGGTGATGTACTATGTGTATGTTGATCGAATATTATGTTAATTAATATATATGAATGATTCTGTGTAGTTATATTTGTTGCATTGAAATATGAATCATATTATTATTAATATATATATATATATATATATGAATTCTTTATATTAGTAAGGTGTATATAAGTTACAAAAGCAAAAAAAAAAGTTGCAATAAATCATTTTACAATGGCGTGAAAGAGTTGTAATAATCTGGAAGTCACAACGGTAATTACCAGTTGTCATATCTATGGTCTTACAATATTTAAATGTCTACAACAACGGGGAATAAAAGTTGTAATAAATTTTATTACAACTGCGAGTAAAAGTTGTTAAACATCCTATTTTACAACGATGCAGAAATGTTGTAAAAGATATAAGTGTAACAACCCGGATTCCGATGGACCGATTTTTATTCTTCAAAAATCCAATCCACCGAAACCCAAGTTGGTTGCTCTGGTATCCTGCAGAAAAAGACAGAGAAAAGAGATATGTCAGAGTTCGGAAAACACCTCACAGCGGAAGGAGTAAAATATAATATATTTAAAACACAACTTTACCTTAATCACAATACTGCTAAACCAGTATTCCCAAAGTTGTAAGTCTCTGTCTAACCTGCAAATGTTATGAGGAGGGGGGTCAGAATATATGTTCTGTGTGAATGAATTTAAACTACACTTCTTGAATAATCCTACATATACCGTTCAATTACACTTTCTTATTTATTAGGTTATACGTGTTATTAGCACTCAAAGCTTACACACACGTCACACCCATCTACCCCCTAGTAGAATAACCTAATATAGTGTATATGTAGCTACCCCCAAACTGAGGTACACCCGGTGATACCCCACTCACGCGGTCTCCTCCGTATCACCATAGTAATATGCGCAGTCCCTCATCCTATGCCATAGTAACGTACAATGCTACATCCGCATAGAACCACCCTCACTGTGCTACGTAAGCGTACTGACTTCTATCCTCGAACTATTCGATCGAGTTTGGTTCCATCACCGAATAATGCCCTCTACTCTACGATACACCACCCAGAGCAGACATGGTTGTACCTAGACTTTCCCACGTATGTATCATCAATCGTACTCGATGTTTCTACTGCACATAACCTCTACTTGTGCACCTATGTTCCGTGGCAGGGCTACACCAGAAAACACGGAACTCGGTCGGGAGCTTTTCTATATCTGTACGGGCCCGCCTCTAAGAGTGTCCAATGTACAAATATCCCTCGGGTCTGGTTTTTCTGTGGTGGCTATGGCCCCACCTTAGCCCCTCCCTCAACTAGTAAAGACCACACGAGCTAAGCGACCACCCCTAACAAGCAAACAATCTAAACATCCATGTGGGGTCTCCCCGCACCCGTCCCTGGATAGCAAAGGTTAACGATCTCTAGGGGTTAGCTCTTGTCTTTTCGCATTCCTTAGGCTGCTGGTGACAGGCGTCCGACGATCTTGCTATCGTTTGGTCTTGACCCTCCACCTCCGCTGAGGCAATCGCCGAACCACCCTTAATGTCACCGCATACGGCATTCTGACTGCCCCCTACTTGTGTAGTCAAGGCCCACCCACCTGGTAGTTCCGCGCAGACCCAACCTCTGTAATCCTAGCCCGAAGCTAAACCACTACAGAGGACTACCAAGAGCACCTTTAACGTCTCAGGAAGCCGCGTGCTTCCCCTTCCAGTCCGTTGGAGCCGCCAAAATAGCGAATGTGCGCTCTCCTCGTGCCTTATGGCATCATCATGATCTACCTCGTTAGGCTATTTATCCTACAACGTACGGACTGCTTCAAGCGCCTTAGTTTTATATGTCATTAGACCCTAAGTCTAATCATTTATTTCACGCTTGTGCCACCTCGTCAACTTTCTCATTTAACTTGGTTATTCGCATTAGCTTCCTATTTTTCGTATTCACCAAGTTACCCTTGCTTATTAATTCAATTTATACTTAACCCACTTAAGTCCATTAATAAGCCCACAACATGTTATTTTCCAATTTCATAAATTATTCCCTTTTTGGGTTACAACAACATGTTATACTTAATTCATAGTTAAGTATGCCTTATCCCACATACATACTGATTAGGAGAATTACCCTCTAAACACCAGCCCCGAAGACCGAAATCAACATCAGATTGGCACCCAGAGAATTACTCATCCCAACCAACATATATGATTCTAATTTACTTCTTTTCCATTCATATAACTTATATCATTTTTCTATTTCACATTTCTCCTTTCCAAACCACTTAATTTAAGTATATCCTTGGATATAAGTTATCTCGTCTTCCTTATCATTTCATATAACTTATCTTGTCCCATAAGTTATAATTTCCACCTATTATCCTTTCTTGCCTTATTCAAGTTTATTCATAATAGGTTATTTATCATTCCCCGTTTCTTGTCATTAATTTTAGATTTGACTTATTTCATAGTATAAGTCGTCCCACCCTTCAAGTCTTGTATTACATCTTAAGTCATAACCTGCCCTTGTCCCTATGACAAGTTTGCCTATTATTTAATTTTACATCACCGCAACTCAAGTTTATAATAGGTAATTATCATTCCCCCATTACTGTGTCATTAATTTTAGATTTGACTTAACCCTTCCTTTTACTTAACCCGTTACTTAAACTTTACCCAATTCAATTAATTTATGATACTGTTACGGGTCCCATTTGGTTAACAATATCTAAATTCTGTTTCACATGTCACACGTGTCCCACTTAACCCCCTTTATTATAGTTTCCATATCTTACACTTGTCTTACTACGGTTAAGTCTACCTTAGTCATGTTTTACATCACATGTCTTACAACGGTTAAGTCCACATTAGTCATGCTTTACATGTCATTTATATCACCCACTTAACCCTCTAACCATACCCATGTCACCCACATGTCTTATTATGGTTAGTGTTTCTTAATTTATTTATAATGCCGTAACGATGTATGACCTCTCACATTAGACATCCGTTCGTGGCTGCTGGATTTGCCGTGTGGTTCCCGGCAGTCTTACACCACAAACGCGCCTAACCTCGTGTCATAAACCGTTACGCCTCTAGTTCTTGTCGTTGACCTCTCACATTAGATGTCCGCTTGTGGTTGCTGGATTTGTCGGGCGGTTCCGGGCTGTCTTACACCACAAACACGTCTAACCTCGTGTCATAGGCGTTCATTGACAATCGTCTTTCACCCATACCCCAAATTCATGTCATATGTTCCAAATTCAACTTACTTACATTTCATTTTTTTGCCTATTTCCAGTTTGCCATTCACTACACCAATTACATAATAGTTAGCCAATTTTCATATTACCCAAATTTTCCAATTATAGCCAAATTCACTAATTCCATGTTATTCATACCCAAATATGTCAATTTCCAATATCCAATTTTACCCAATTTCATATAATCAATATTTTCCCAATATATATCCCAACATTCCCACGTTTATAAATATAATCTAATTCTCCATCTAGGCTTACTTTTCAAGTCACAAATAAATTTCACCAATCCATGTTATCCAATTACATGTTGTTAATATTTATACCAATTCCATATCCAATAGTTCCAATTAAATTTACACAATTTCATAATAAGTCAAAATTCATAGTTGCGCACTATTCAGCATAGATTATATTCCTCGACTGCATAAAATAGATTATGCCCAATATATGCAATAACAATTGTTATGCCACAAACCCCAAATTTTCAGATTATATTCCAATATCCCCATATTCCAATCGTGTGTATTGTATAATAAGATTTCTTCTAGGTTCGAGATAACCTAGATCCAAAAATAAAAAGGGGAAAGGATAAAAAGGAGAGAACTCAAACATAGGCATAAATAAAATAACAGATCTTATTAAATTAACATCATATTCATTATGGGGAATGGTAAACGATAGAAGCAACATTACACAACAAATATAGTTCAAATCCACTCACATTGACTGGTTTAGAGAAATAAGCGATTTGTTGTTGATGTAGAACGCTGATTTAATCATCTTATTTGATTATTGGTGAAGAGCTTGAATCGTTAATGAAGAATTTTGCTTCCTTGATTTGATTAAACTCCAAAGTTGATGAAGAACTTGCAAATTAATTTAGGGTTTTGAGGCGGCGGCCATGTTTGGTTGAAGTTTAGCGGCATGGAAGTGTCATAGAAAATTTTTATGAATTAGGTTAGGTCTAGGCACTATTTTATAGGTGTAGAGAGTGTTTTAGAGCCATTAGATCACCCTAGAAGCCATCCGGTCCGTCCGGCACATCAAAAATCTTCACTGCCCAGGTCTGGAAAAAATCAGGGGGGAGGTCGACACTCGACCTCCCTGGTAGGTCGACCCCCAGGTCGACCTCCCTGGGTAGGTCGACCCCCAGGTCGACCTGCCTGGGTATTTTTCTGAATTTCTGTTGAATCTTCCGCATGCCATACCTCTTTCATACAGAGACCGATTTTCGAAAACTTGGACTCTATTCCAAGCAGAATTCTGAGACGAATGCAATGGTGATGTCTGTTTTTCTTAATTCCTGATATTTAAATTAAGTATCCTTATTTTATTGTCTTCTCTGTTACGTACACTTTTATCGAATTAATTTTTTCTTCTCTTCCATATATTAATAAATTTTTCATTATACATCACCATTATTTACCTATCTATGCATACACACATATTTTTACATATTTTTAATTATATTAAAAATGCGGGGTGTTACATTCTCCTACCCTTAAAGAATTTCGTCCCCGAAATTCGATAAGAGTAAAATAGATAACTCCTCGCAATATCCATCCATCAAGTGTGCATCCCATTGTTGCAAACATTGTGCTCATGTGCAAAGTGAGATAGATCATAGTAAAGCATGTATGCCTAATTGGATCCACCTATATGTATGCAAATTTTAAAAACTCTTTCAAAACATGATGCTCAAATCCTAAATATACTTATAGTTTTATATGAATGCAATATTTTTGAAAAATCAAAACGTTTTTCATCCAAATTTTCCTACACTCTTACAGAGTAAGAGCATAGTTCATCCAATTTTCGCATCCAAAACCCTACCAACCATCATTAAATTCGAAATTTAGAAAAATTTAATTTTCCAAATTCGATTTCTTATGTTATGAAAACGGAAAATTTTACATGCACTTGGATTTTTACATAACTATTCTATAAAGATTCCCTATTTTCCTATCCAAGTACAACCACATAAGAAAATTTCTTCTCTTTTTCCACTTATCTTGGAAAAATTTCATATTTATTCATCTTTTTCTTAAGATTTTTATTTTCTTTTCCCGTCACGTTTTGTTGCTTGATTGATTCAGTTGTTTTCTTGTTAGTTAGGCTAGTCTTCTTCTTAAGTTTATTATTTCAAACAAGCTCTTCTGTTTTTAGCTCAAACAGTATCCTACATAGCTACAACTATGGGCCAAGAATCCTAGGACTTTGTCACGAGTCCACTCAACAGGATCTATACACGTGCTTGCCCTTCACTATCTAGTAGTCACTACTAGTCCATGTTGTGTATTACTAGCCTATACTTCTCTTTCAAGCAACAATCCTAGACTCATACGGCTTATGCGTTCTACGGGAAATTTTCCATTAGTTTAATATCATCTAATCCCTGACTGTAAATTGGCAAGAAAATAACTCTCTAAGTATCAACCCCGAAGACCGAAATCAACATCAGATTGATACTCAAAGACTTTCTCATCTCAACCAATTCCCAGTTGGTTCTAATAGCTTTAACTTTATCTCGTTCTTTCTAGGCCTTAATCCTTAACTACTCCATTTTTAAAACATCATTTGGCCTTCTTTCTTTTTTATTACATTCTTCTTTCCAAAAAAAAAACTAAAGTGGTAAAACTTTTATTCTTTTCTCAAAAACTTGCTTTTGCCAAACTATAAAAACATATTACTAAGTAAAATTGCAATTTTTTTTTTAAATTGCAAACTGGAGTAGACAAGGATGACTAATGAGTTACACTGTTCCTATTTACAATGTTAACTTTGGTTGCTAAGGCGCAAATATCTACTCTATTCTTGCACTCTACCGCTTATTTTGTTTACCCAACAAAATTTCTTTTTAAAACAATAATCAGAATTTATTGTTAACCGAATAGAGATTTCAAAACTTCTTTTCATATATGAAAACTAGCGAGCTATTTATGCTCCATAATGTGCACCTTTTCATGAGAGAATTCAAGAAATCATCGTTTTACCCAATATACCTCACTTACATTAAAACCCATCATGCACTAAAAACATAAAAATACTTTTAAGATTAAAACTTGAAAAAATACCACAAACACTCTTATAGATTCAAGTTCTTAAAAGCTTATCATTGGGTTAGACTCAAAGCGGGTCTTCAACTCGACTAGGCTTTCCTAGGCACTTATGCAAATTCAATTCTCTCGACTATATACATTCCTAATCCATTTTCCACATCTTAACCTTTTCCAGTCTATAAGGTTTCACTTTCGAACCCACTACTCTGAAATAACATTCCAGATTTTAATTCTATTGGATACTTTCTTTCTCAAATACCAATTCATAGTGTACACTTTCCAACCAAACCACCTAAGGGTCTCAAAAATTTCTATGTTTATTACTTTAGTGTACAAACTAAATATCCCAACTCTTTCCCTACCTAGTGGGCTACTTTATGGATTTAGGTTTATATATTTAATATATTTATATTTTAGAAAATACAAATACGTTCACTCGATATATCCCTAAGATCACTAAACTGAAGCTCTGATACGTGATGTAACAACCCGGATTCCGATGGACTGATTTTTTTTTCAAAAATCCAATCCACCGAAACCCGAGTTGGTTGCTCTGGTATCCTGCAGAAAAAGACAGAGAAAAGAGATATGTCAGAGTTCGGAAAACACCTCACAACGGAAGGAGTAAAATATAATATATTTAAAACATAACTTTACCTTAATCACAACACCGCTAAATCAGTATTCCCAAAGCTGTAAGTCTCTGTCTAACCTGCGAATGTTATGAGGAGGGGGTCAGAACATAAGTTCTGTGTGAATGAATTTAAACTACACTTCTTGAATAATCCTACATATACCGTTCAATTACACTTTCTTATTTATTAGGTTATACGTGTTATTAGCACTCAAAGCTTACACACACGTCACACCCATCTACCCCCTAGTAGAATAACCTAATATAGTGTATATGTAGCTACCCCCAAACTGAGGTACACCCCGTGATACCCCACTCGCACGGTCTCCTCCATATAGCCATAGTAATATGCGTAGTCCCTCATCCTATGCCATAGTAACGTACAATGCTACATCCGCATAGAACCACCCTCACTGTGCTACGTAAGCGTACTGACTGCTATCCTCGAACTATTCGATCGAGTTTGGTTCCATCACCGAATAATGCCCTCTACTCTACGATACACCACCCAGAGCAGACATGGTTGTACCTAGACTTTCCCACGTACGTATCATCAATCGTACTCGATGTTTCTGCTGCACATAACCTCTACTTGTGCACCCAAGTTCCGTGGCAGGGCTACACCAGAAAACACATAACTCGGTCGGGAGCTTTTCTATATCTGTACGGGCCCGCCTCTACGAGTGTCCAATGTACAGATATCCCTCGGGTCTGGTTTTTCTATGGTGGCTATGGCCCCACCTCGGCCCCTCCCTCAACTAGTAAAGACCACACGAGCTAAGCCACCACCCCTAACAAGCAAACAATCTAAACATCCATGTGGGGTCTCCCCTCACTCGTCCCTTGATAGCAAAGGTTTACGATCTCTAGGGGTTAGCTCTTGTCTTTTCGCATTCCTTAGGCTGCTGGTGACAGGAGTCCGACAATCTTTCTATCGTTTGGTCTTGACCCTCCACCTCTGCCTGAGGCAATCACCGAACCACCCTCAATGCCACCGCGTATAGCATTCTAACTGCCCCCTACTTGTGCAGTCAAGGCCCACCCACCTGGTAGTTCCGCGCAGACCCAACCTCTATAATCCTAGCCCGAAGCTAAACCACTACAGAGGACTACCAAGTGCACCTTTAACGTCTCAGGAAGCCGCGTGCTTCCCCTTCCTGTCCGTTGGAGCCGCCAAAATAGCGAACGTGCGCTCTCCTCGTGCCTTATGACACCATCATGATCTACCTCATTGGGTTATTCATCCTATAACGTACGGACTGCTTCAAGTGCCTTTGTTTTATATGTCATTAGACCCTAAGTCTAATCATTTATTTCACGCTTGTGCCACCTCGTCAAATTTCTCATTTAACTTGGTTATTCACATTAGCTTCCTTTTTTTCGTATTCACCAAGTTACCCTTGCTTATTAATTCAGTTTATACTTAACCCACTTAAGTCCATTAATAAGCCCACAACATGTTATTTTCCAATTTCATAAATTATTCCCTTTTTGGGTTACAACAACATGTTATACTTAATTCATAGTTAAGTATTCCTTATCCCACATACATACTGATTAGGAGAATAACCCTCTAAACACAAGCCCCGAAGACCGAAATCAACATCAGACTGGCACCCAGAGAATTACTCATCCCAACCAACATATATGATTCTAATTTACTTCTTTTCCACTCATATAACTTATATCATTTTTTTATTTCACATTCCTCCTTTCCAAACCACTTAATTTAAGTATATCTTTAGATATAAGTTATCTCGTCTTCCTTATCGTTTCCTATAACTTATCTTGTCCCATAAGTTATAATTTCCACCTATTACCCTTTCATTCCTTATTCAAGTTTATTCATAATAGGTTATTTATCATTCCCCGTTTCTGGTCATTAATTTTAGATTTGACTTATTTCATAGTACAAGTCGTCCCACCCTTCAAGTCTTGTATTACATCTTAAGTCATAACCTGCCCTTGTCCCTATGACAAGTTTGTCTATTATTTAATGTTACATCACCGCAACTCAAGTTTATAATAGGTAATATCATTCCCCCATTACTGTGTCATTAATTTTAGATTTGACTTAACCCTTCCTTTTACTTAACCCGTTACTTAAACTTTACCCAATTCAATTAATTTATGATACCGTTACGGGTCCCATTTGGTTAAGCATATCTAAATTATGTTTCACATGTCACACGTGTCCCACTTAACCCCCTTTATTATAGTTTCCATATCTTACACATGTCTTACTACGGTTAAGTCTACCTTAGTCATGTTTTACATCACATGTCTTACAACGGTTAAGTCCACATTAGTCATGCTTTACATGTCATTTATATCACCCACTTAACCCTCTAACCATACCCATGTCACCCACATGTCTTATTATGGTTAGTATTTCTTAATTTATTTATAATGCCGTAACGATGTATGACCTCTCACATTAGACGTCCTTTCGTGGATGCTGGATTTGTCGGGCGGTTCCGGGCAGTCTTACACCACAAACGCGCCTAACGTCGTGTCATAAACCGTTACGCCTCTAGTTCTTGCCGTTGACCTCTCAAATTAGACGTCTTCTTGTGGTTGCTGGATTTGCCTGGCGGTTCCGGGCAGTCTTACACCACAAATGCGTCTAACCTCGTGTCATAGGCGTTCATTAACAATCGTCTTTCACCCAAACCCCAAATTCATATCATATGTTCCAAATTCAACTTAATTACATTTCATTTTTATGCCTGTTTCCAATTTTCCATTCACTACACCAATTACATAATAGTTAGCCAATTTTCATGTTACCCAAATTTTCCAATTATAGCCAAATTCACTAATTCCATGTTATTCATACCCAAACATGTCAATTTCCAATATCCAATTTTACCTAATTTCATATAATCAATATTTTCCCAATATATATCCCGACATTCCCACGTTCATACATATAATCTAATTCACCCTCTAGGCTTACCTTTC
The DNA here is from genome assembly GCA_030737875.1 of Allium sativum. Taxonomy (NCBI): domain Eukaryota; kingdom Viridiplantae; phylum Streptophyta; class Magnoliopsida; order Asparagales; family Amaryllidaceae; genus Allium; species Allium sativum. The sequence continues at coordinate 687,236,380 of CM060919.1, forward strand.
AAGTCACAAATAAATTTCACCAACCCATGTTATCCAATTACATGTTGTTAATATTTATACCAATTCCATATCCAATAGTTCCAATTAAATTTACACAATTTCATCATAAGTCAAAATTCATAGTTGCGCACTATTCAGCATAGATTATATTCCTCGACTGGATAAAATAGATTATGCCCAATATATGCAATAATAATTGTTATGCCACAAACCCCAAAATTTCAGATTATATTCCAAAATCCCCATATTCCAATCGTGCGTATTGTATAATATGATTTCGTCTAGGTTCGAGATAACCTAGATCCAAAAATAAAAAGGGGAAAGGATAAAAAGGAGAGAACTCAAACGTAGGCATAAATAAAATAACAGATCTTATTAAATTAACATCATATTCATTATAGGGAATGGTAAACGATAGAAGCAAAATTACACAACAAATATAGTTCAAATCCACTCACATTGACTGGTTTAGAGAAATAAGCGATTTGTTGTTGATGTAGAACGCTGATTTAATCTTCTTATTTGATTATTGGTGAAGAGCATGAATCGTTGATGAAGAATTTTGCTTCCTTGATTTGATTAAACTCTAAAGTTGATGAAGAACTTGCAAATTAATTTAGGGTTTTGAGGCAGCTGCCATGTTTGGTTGAAGTTTAGCGGCATGGAAGTGTCATAGAGAATTTTTATGAATTAGGTTAGATTTAGGCACTATTTTATAGGTGTAGAGAGTGTTTTATAGCCTTTAGATCGCCCTAGAAGCCATCTGGTCCGTCCAGCACATCAAAAATCGTTACTGCCCAGATCTGGAAAAAAATTAGGGGGGAGGTCGACACTAAGGTCGACCTCCCTGGTAGGTCGGCCCCCAGGTCGACCTCCCTGGGTAGGTCGACACCCAGGTCGACCCCCAGGTCGACCTTCCTGGGTATTTTTCTGAATTTTTGTTGAATCTTCCGCAGGCCATAACTCTTTCATACGGAGTCCGATTTTCAAAAACTTGGACTCTATTCCAAGCAGAATTCCGAGACGAATTCAATGGTCATGTCCGTTTTTCTTAATTCCTGATGTTTAAATTAAGTATCCTTATTTTATTGTCTTCTATGTTACGTACACTGTTATCGAATTAATTTTTTCCTTTTCTTCCATATATTAATAAATTTTTCATTATACATCACCATTATTTACCTATCTATGCATATACACATATTTCTACATATTTTTAATTATATTAAAAATGCGGGGTGTTACAATAAGTATATTACAACTTTTTAATACACGACGGTTGCTCCACCGTTGTAAAAAAAATTACAACGTTTTTGCACCATTGTAATATGGTATATTTGTTGTAGTGTACTAGACTATAAAACCTCCTAGAATCTTATAAAAACATTCATTAAATGTTCAATAGATCACTAAGTTTATATCGTATAAAGTTCATATGCTCAAGTTATGGCGCGAAAGAGTTGGATCAACACTAGCCTTTGCCTTGCATTGGATTGTATTGTTCAATCATTTCAGAATGTGACTAAGTCCTGGATCAATATGCATATTTTCATTGGATCGACATGGATGTTCTTCTCAGGATCAACACACGGGTTTAACACAGAATGTCAGTGATTGTGTTTGTTTGGGGAAGCTAAGTGTGGTATCATCACATTCTACACTACAATGAATCAATAGTGAGCCTAATTATGGGATCGACATAGGGAAAACAAGGAGAAGGTACTAGGGAAGTGATCAATACTGATCCCTGATGCATTCTACGAGTTTTTGATGAGTGACTTATTGGGAAACTAGGCATGGGTTAGTTCAACTTCTATGTGGAGTTAGGGTGACCAAGTGGAGCTTAGCTATATAGTTGGTTCATCGACTTCTATAACAATCTTTTGGTTGTATGGTTCGATGATGATTCTACTTTTAAATAGCAACTTCAATAATGGCTAGATAAACTCCGAGATGAAGGATGACGTGAGTACCGAAGAGGGATGAAAAGCATAGGGTGATGTTCTACGATAGACGGCGATCGCCGAGGGTACGCTCTACATCATGATAAATTAGAGTCTTATAATGAGTTCAAAGTTGGATTCTACTTCACAAGAATATGTGCAAAGGGGTTAGCTATACTCATGACTTTTGTATGGGTTTGAGGAAGGGGAACAAGGATGGATCAAAGCTTGTTGATATTTTGACCTGATCGACCTAGACCATAAAGGAAGTCGATATTTTGGGCTGTGAAAGATTATCTATTATGGACCATCAATGTAAGACATAGTGACAGTCTGGTAGAGTTCGTCGATGTTAGAATCTGCCAGTGCGTCAATGGATTTAGTGCCTAAAGTATTGAGTATCATATACTCAATAGAAGTGAGAGAATTTGAGAATGGATGATGGGTTTTTATGCTGGTTTGATTGTTATCAAATTATCGCTTATAGGATTTATTAATCCTTATGACACGATGACCTTATTGTGGTATACATTATTACATATGCTAACTCTTTGGATGAAGAAACATGCCGGATATAGTTCTCATTATCTATTATGCTATTTTACTTAAGTACTTGAGATTACAAACATTTACATTGGTCTTTGTCTAGCCAAGAGTTTCCTGCTTTGCTTCTTATTACTCCGGGTGCTCTTGAATAAGCAAACTAGAGATATGTTGTAGTGATCCCAAGTAGCTATTCAGGAGGAGAGCATAATTCTATTTAACATACTATTTATATATACACTATTTCTTTCCGATGTTCACTACTATGAGGCTTAATAGTATTTTCTATTTATAGGCAGTTTGCTTGAGTTATTACCACTTGCATAACTCTTTTTACTTATGTTGTATGGATCTATTACATTAATGTTTATGTTTCATGTTAGCACCGAAAACAACCAGGAGAAAATGAAAGCCAGAAATAGGGTGAAGGGGTACTGAGACTAGTAGTCCTTCAGAAGAGACAATATTATCCTATCAACATATGCTTTGGTGGACAAAAACAAAGAATAAAAGACTCCGCTAGATAGCAAACACTCCTGTTGGTGAAACCCGAAGGGCATAAACTCCAAAGTTGTTACTTGTAACGTCCCGCATTTTTATCAGTTTGTATTTGAATATTTATATCAGTTTAAATATTGAATTCGTAATATAAGTGGATTTATATATTAATTAAAACGAAGTTGAACGTATAAAAATATATATCAAATATAATTGAGCCCGTAATACCGCGGTAGTTCGTAAATTAACGTTTTGAACTTCAATTGTATATATATGATTCGTTTTAAATCGGATTCCTGCGAAACAAGTAACGTTGGAATCTGTTGAACTGTATCTTTCTAATGGAAGTGAAAAACCAAGATTTCTTTTTTTAAATTGTAAGTTATGTCCAAATTAAATATTCAGAAAAACAGCGCCATATTCGTTTATGACCATAACGGTTATTTAAATATATTTAAATATCGGATTCGAATTTAGACATGGTTCTTTTGAGACGTAGTGATAATATAATTTTTAGAATTTCACTGTAAATTTTAATTAATTAAATACGCAACTTTTAATTTGGAGTATTTTGCACCCTATATCAATATTTTAGGGTTTCACAATATGAGTTAACCTACCGATATTATTATATATTTGGAACCGTGGCACCTCGCTGGATACGACTGTATTTTTATTTTCGTCTATAGCAGTGGAAATAAACAAAATTCTGTGTAATAGGTACCATATAAACTTGAACAATTATATATACCACACTAGCACACGTCTGAAGCCTAGCTCGCAGGCCATCCATACCTTTTCTATGAAATGCATTGAAACCAAGTCACCCATACCTTATTAGTTCCCCTCTTCGTCAAAAATTAAATGAGAACCATACCTTGTCATAATCAATTTAATGAACGCTCGTACCTAACCACACCTCTAGTTTGAAACATAATCATCTACCCTATTCTTTTATTACTTGACCATCAAGTTGCCTCATTTTATATAAACACGGCGTCTTCTTCGTCTATCCGACAAACAAGTGAAAAATAAAGTAAACGCAAGCCATAGAATAAGCATGCCAAACCCATTTCATGGTCGAAGTCTTCCGGTACTTTTCAGAATAAAAAGAAAATTAAAACCACAACCAAAAATCGTGTTATATATATATATATACCTTTGAACTCAGGAAATGAAGTTCTGTCTTCAAGTATAAAGGCAACAAGTTTACATAGCATAACAAGTTAACATTAACAGAGTAAAGCTTATGAAGATGAAATGACCAATTTAAGTTAAACCAAGGCATCCAACGATGTTGTTATGGAATATTGGCTTTATTGTAAAATCCCCACAGACTTTAACACATACGGTGGACCTATAAAATAAATATACTCGCCTTGGAAATTGAAAATACACATGGACAATCACGGCACCCTATAAATTAAGGCAAGCATGTGAAACTGCAGCCTATAAGTGTACAACATCCCTTATTTTTCCGAGCAGAAGACTACAGTTGAAGTGAAAACTCGAAACCACCACCTACCTAAAACTAGAGCAAGCATGGCCACCCACTCACCTTTTTCTTAACCCCAAAGCTATGTACCCTTGTAAATACGTGGATTTTCTCTGTTCTTCTGGCGAAAACTAAATCGAATCAAATGAATAAAAATCAAAACTCCTCTCTAAAACAAAAAATATATACACATGCAAAAATAAGCTGGAGCCTAATATGGATCGAGGAAGATGGCTTGTGGAAGTACTAAAGTGGGGGTGTCCGTATTGCGTGAAAATGGTGATGTTAAAGTCCACACTATTTGTGTACGTGAGATGCTGAAATCTCCATGCAGAGGTTAAGTTAAAGTTTACGTTTAAGAGATAAAGTTCATGTTGGAGGTGGTAGTATGAACGTCAGGGAGGAGGATATCACGAAGTGGGAAGAAGAGGCTACTGTTGTGGGGGTTTATACATGGAAATGGGGTATTGCGTGTGGCATTTTAAACAGGAGTTGCTTCATTTTTGAGGGAAAGAGAAGGGACGTAGGGAATGAGAGAGCGCTGCATGTAAATGTTGTCTTGCGTGAAGAAAGCTTTCGGAGGAAGTGAAGAGTGTATACAATAAAGGGGGAAAGAAGGAAGAATGGATGAAATGAAATTTTGGCAATAGTGGGAAGAGGTCTGAGCAAAACCGTACGGTGGGTGGTACTTTCAGTTGGAAAAATGGTGAGATGAACGAAGCTATGATTAGCGAAACAGGAAGGAGCTTAGGAATTAGAAGATGGCCATGAAACTGTGAAGAATGGATTGAACAAAATTTAGTGATGTGCATTTAGATGGAACCGAGAAGGTTCGGCCATGCATAAACACGTGCATATGATGAAATTTGGTGAAGAATAAATGATGAAATAATGGGATGGCATAAAGTATTGCGGTAGGCGTGAGCATGCACAGGAGATATGAAGCTGGACGTGTATGAAATACATATTAGGAAGTGAGTTAAGCTTACGAAAATGTAAATGACGCAAATATTTTGGATGGCATGCGAATGGTCTCGCTGAAGAGTGTGTTTTGGCCCAAACTGATGAAGGAGGCAATGAAGAAGGCGAACGAGTTGACTAGTAATGGTAAGCCTAACGCTGCAGTTGCTTTTGGCGGTGAGGTGATGATCGGTTGGAGACGGAGGAGTAGCCGTGGGTTTGTAAATGGGGTATGCTATTGTAGCAAGGACTGGATATAGCATGGGTAGTGGACACATGCATACGGGTTGGCGTGATGTCGAGGAGTGCAATGTTCAAAAAGTACGGACATCTCTGTAGCAGGTGCCGAAGTCATCCGTGACAAGTGACATCAAGTTTCGTATTAACGGCGTGGACAGAAGGAGAGTTGGGTGAGAAGGATGCTGATATTTTCTATTCGATTTATAATGAAGAGCAGTGCGGGAATGCAGAAGAGAGGAAGGGTCATGGCGTTTTGTACAGGAGTAGGTAGTTGTGAAATATCAGAAAGAAGAAACCATTTTGAAGACTGACGTGGATTTTAAGAAGGCTATTGGCCGGAAATTAAGTGTAAAACAGGGTCCGTCTGGATCGTATGGATGATGGCTACACAGTGGAACTGGTCTGGAACCAACTGGAGCACGTTACAGTTTTAGGCAATTAAAGCGCCGGGTATAATCAACTGATACAAATCGTTATTTAATGGTTAACGCGCAAAGGTGAGTAAACTCACTAACTCTGATTTCTTTTTAAAATATTATAATTATATTTTAATATTGGTTGAATGATGTGTGTGATGGTCGTTTAGGTAGATTACAATTAAATTGGTTGAAATAATATAAACCGTCGATTGTACACTGATGTTGTTTACCATTATATTTCATAATGATAAGAAATTGGTGATATTTATTGTGACTAACATCTATGGATACAGGAAACCGGTTAGAGGAATCAAACCGGATTCCTCAATATTTATATGTACTGTTTGTTTTATATTACTTATATATGCATTGTTTGAACCCAAATGACACTGAAAGCCTATGTGAATATTAATGTTGAATGAAAATTCAACGTTATTTTGATTAAATCAATAGACGATATCGATTAAGAAAGTGGCATCAAACGACCATAAATCCATCATTCGGTTAAGAAATTGATTTGCCGGCAGGCGACTCAACGAAATTGGTTATAAAAACAATATTTTTATAATTAACGCGAAGTTTAAATTAAAATAGAGGTGCTATTATAAATTAGTGTTTTATATTTCAATCACGAAAGTAACTATAAATGATTTGAATAAGTTATAAAGTTGTAACCATCATGCGTGTAAATATTTGGAGACAAATGGTTAAGTAATCTAATGGCAAGAAGTAATTAAAATCAGTTAACAAATTAACTGATGGTTTGAATTTGGTTAAATCAACTGTTTATTGGAAATTGATTTTTAGATTAATTGGTCTTCAGTCAATCTAATGAAAATTGTTTAGAAATAAATTAATCAAAGTTAATGAGATTTAAATACCCTTTTTAATTAATTAGGTTTAAATAATTATTGAACTAGTATAATTAGTATTGTTTATTAATAATGAAGTAAACTGTTTTACTTCAGCAAATGATCAAGTCAATCACTATTTAATTAAAGTAATTGGTTCTTAAATGGATTTCATTTAAGATGGTATTAAGTTTGTAATGAGATGTTTACTTGAATTGGGTATAATAATTCGAATAAAATGTAAATTGTCAAAAGACGAAGAATGTTATTGATTTTTGATAAGAGAAGTTTTAATGGATTTGTATAAGGAAGATGAAGCGAAGAGTTAATGACTAATGTAAATAATTATAAATAACCGAGTTTCCAGAATAAGGATATGGCATCATCAAACCATATTTAAAATAAAGCAAGAAATACAGTTTAATTGATATTATTAGTAATAAGGAGTTTAGAGTTATGGACTTATATCTATTCTAATATAAGAACGTTGTTGATCAAGGTCTGAGAGGTAAATAAAATACCCCAACTTGAACGACTTCACTATTATCGAGGGATGGTATTGGTTTGCAACGGAAAGAGCTGTCGAGATTAGTTATAAAGTGGAATATAGTAGCGTATTGCCAGTTTTTGAATTATAACAATAAAACGACGTTGTTGACCAGGCTTAAGCATGACTGTGATGTCAAGATTAGTTATAAAGGGAAATATTACAACGTACTGCAAGTTTTTGAATTATAACAATAAATTAACTTTATTAACCATGCTTAAGCGTGATTATTATATATAACACTATTCCCTATAAAGGTTTTTAATTCACTTATCCCAAGCGATAAGAAAATAATTATGTTTTCCGCGAAGAAGTGTAAATGAATTATACGAAGTTGGAAGTAGAAGTTAATAATTGAGATCTGATATATATTACCCGTACTGAAGGGAACTCTTTAAAATATGGGAATTTGAATAATAAAAACGAATGTTAAATAAAAATGCCCGTGGTTGAGTGATGTTTAGTTGTACATTTGAATGGATGTTGTTTTTACGTCGATAGTAAAATAACCGACTATCGAAATGTTTTGACCATCGTTGTCAATACGGAGAGACCGTTTGGATATATTATCCGGAAACCACTCCGTATAGGCATAAGCACTGCGAATTAGATTATGCTGAAGATAATTGAAGACGGAGTGAAATGCAAGGGTCGTTCTGTTCCAGAATGGTGTTTTCTGTTTGTCCAGTCCCAGGACAACTTGTATGGACGAGTGTCTGACAGAGTATACCTAACAAATCATGTATGGTTGATCTCTAAAATGTATTACGTATGGTGGCGGGGGAATTCGTACCTCTTAGATTTTTGTACCTGTGATATTTTTGGACATCTATTAGTGAACTGAAGGGTTTGACGATGAGGCATTCAAAGTATATGGTGGCCAGATGTTCTGAAATGATAGAAGTAGCCTCTAGCCTCACAACCAGGAAATGACAGAAATCGGCCAGGGCAGCATGGCTAGTTGGGTCATACCCAAGCAGGGTGTATTGTCATCGATCTAGAGAAAATTCATATTTGTTCTTCTTTTCGATTCTGTATCTTCGGATTGCGGTTGGATGGCCAACAACCGTGGGTGGAAATATATTCGCTATACTCAAGCTAAATGAGTGGGTCGTCATGTGAGGCCCGGTAGCAAGACGTTCATATTGAACCCCAGTGTATACCCTCTAGAGTACACTGATCGAAAGGTGATCCCATACCTTGTCTGTTGGAATCCAATCTCCAATAAGTGCCCAACGATTTATGATTTTATACTATATATATGTGGAGCGTGAGATGCAAGCGTTCTGCTATTTGGATATTTATTTGATTAGACATTATTTTAATATCACTGGATTTTGATATCAAATTGTTTTGCGTTATAGTAAGGTAAAAACCGTCCATGTTTATGTGTGGACTGGTCTTACTATTATCCTTTTCTTTCAAAAGGGTTTTTAAAGTTAAACGATATGGTTGGAATTTACTCACACCAGTCCCATGACTGACCCAGAGTTTATTTATTTGTGTTTTCCCTAAACTCTTGGGTGAACAAATTTCTACGGGCAGTCAAGTGTTTCAGGCTTTGCAGATTCACTTGGAGGAGCTGGAAGAAGAAGGCTTCACCAATAGTTAGTTAGACATTACTTCCGCTGTAATATATATGAGTTGTACTCTGATATGGTATGTATATACAAATTCAGATTTGTATTTCAAAGTTATGTTATATAATACATTTTTTCGTTCCGATGTGAGATTCGTGTTTACTCTGATTATGTTCAGCTGTGTTCTTCTTATTCTTCTATTCTTTTAGTTCTATCTTTTCTATTTCATCCTCTAATTTCTTTCTATTAATGATCTAAATTTTCGTGCACTTTGAGTTGAATGTGTAGGATATTAGTCAGCTCAAATTGGTACGGATTTTCGGGCCACTACAGTTGGTATCAGAGCTGAAGGTTAAGTGTTTACCTTGGCTCTTTGGCGTAACTCAATAGAGATGGGGTTAGTAATACCCTAGATTGAGTTTGAGTGTATATATATGAGCGCGTATTTGTGAATTAATATAAAAACTGTTTTATATTGTGTTGACTGGTCAGTCGAGTGGTTTATAAATTTTGGTCGAAACAGTAATGCAAACTGTGTCGATAGGTGTTTCTAAACTCTTGAACAGAGTAATTCGACGCAGTATGTTTTGAAAAGTGGGTAAATGAAATTATTTTACCCAAAATATATTTTGACATAAAGAAGTATATATCTCGAAATTATTATAGTATATTGGATGTATTGATCGTCATTATGATCAAATAATATTTATAATTGGGTTGGTTATATAAATAACCAATCGGAATATTATATAAGTATAATATGCAAAATCAGATGAACTAAATCTGAATTTAAATCCAAAATTGAAATAAACCCTGTAAATTGGGAAAAGATTTAAATATATAGAAATTTAAAATCTTGGGGGAATTTGAAAATGTTTTCCAAACATTTTGAAAGATATTCTGAAGTGATTTCAAAAATGAAGTGTTTATAAGTGAGTTTTTAAAGTAATATAGTATTGAACTCACTTTGATCGCTGGAAAATAAATTCTGATGATGAAGTCGACCATCATCGGTATTCATTTTCGAGTTTCTAAGTGACGGATTACTACCAAAGATTTTGTTTTTGAATTATAGTGAGGAAATAAGTTGTCGGAAATTCAAATGCTTTGAATAATATATGATTTCAAACTGATTTGATATAAATCCCATGAATTTGAATTCAGAAATAAAGATTTAACTTATAGAGTTAAAATGGTAAAAGTGGAACTTAAACTAATATAAACAAAATTGGACTGAATTTGGAACGATCTAGAAAGAAAATTGTAAAAGAGAAATATTGGAGATTCGAGTTATTAAAATGAATAGATTCTTGGAGAATAAGAATCGAATTTTGAATTAAGAGATGATGATAACTGATTTGAGAAATAAATCAGTAAATGGAATGTCGTAATAGAACTTAACAAGAGTAAGAGTTTGGAATTGAAATTGGAATTGAAAGGGAATTTGGCTTAAGCATAAGCGAATGATTGGATTGAAGAATAACTTGATTGGAAATCAAATGGAAATGCATCTGTACATGCTGATAGGACAACAAATGGAATAGAAAAGAGTTGAATGCCCGATAAAAAGGTATAAGTTTACATTATATTTGGGTATGAGGTTTTGAGCTACTTTGAAAAGCCGTTTGGCTGTCTGATTTTCTGTTGAATTGAAGAAAGCCCAGAGCGGTGAGTTGTAGTTGTACCGATTGAGCTGTGCAGAGAAGATGCTGGCGAAATTTCTCGAAAATTTAAGGTGTTAGAAAATTTTCAGAATTTCTGAAAATATTCGTTAATAAGGAATTAATATTCCAATTAGAATTAATCGATTCTATTGAAACTGAATTTAAGAAATTAAATAAAAGATTTTTAACCTGCTTATAATATGGATTGTAGCATTTTCCCTACCTTAGTAATTTCGAGGACGAAATTCTTTTAAGGGGGAAGGAATGTAACGTCCCGCACTTTTATCAGTTTGTATTTGAATATTTATATTAGTTTAAATTTTGAATTCGTAATATAAGTGGATTTATATATTAATTAAAACGAAGTTGAACGTATAAAAATATATATCAAATATAATCGAGCCCGTAATACCGCGGCAGTTCGTAAATTAACGTTTTGAACTTCAACTGTATATATATATGATTCGTTTTAAATCGGATTTCTGCGAAACAAGAAACATTGGAATCTGTTGAACTGTATCTTTCTAATGGAAGTGAAAAACCAAGATTTTGTATTGTAAATTGTAAGTTATGTCCAAATTAAATATTCAAAAAAGCAGCGCCATATTCGTTTATGACCATAACGGTTATTTAAATATATTTAAATATCAGATTCGAATTTAGACAAGGTTCTTTTGAGACGCAGTGATAATTTAATTTTTAGAATTTAACTTTAATTTTTAATTAATTAAATACGCAACTTTTAATTTGGAGTATTTTGCACCCTATATCAATATTTTGGGGTTTCACAATATGAGTTAACCTACCGATATTATTATATATTTGGAACCGTGGCACCTCGCTGGATATGACTGTATTTTTATTTTCGTCCATAGCAGTTGGAAATTAACAAAATTCTGTGTAATAGGTACCATATAAACTTGAACAATTATATATACCACACTAGCACACGTCTGAAGCCTAGCTCGCAGGCCATCCATACCTTTTCTATGAAATGCATTGAAAACAAACCGCCCATACCCTATTACTTCCCCTCTTCATCAAAAATTAAATGATAACCATACCTTGTCTTAATCAATTTAATGGACGCACGTACCTAACCACACCTCTAGTTTGAAACATAATCACCTACCCAATTCTTCTATTACTTGACCACCAAGTTGCCTCATCTTATATAAACACAGCGTCTTCTTCATCTATCCGACAAACAAGTGAAAAATAAAGTAAACGCAAGCCATAGAATAAGCATGCCAAACCCATTTCATGGTCGAAGTCTTCTGGTACTTTTCAGAATAAAAGGAAAATTAAAACCATAACCAAAAATCATGTTATATATATATACCTTTGAACTCCGGAAATGAAGTTCTGTCTTCAAGTATAAAGGCAACAAGTTTACATAGCATAACAAGTTAACATTAACAAAGCAAAGCTTATGAAGATGAAATGACCAATTTAAGTTAAACCAAGGCATCCAACGATGTTGTTATGGAATATTGGCTTTATTGTTAAATCCCCACAGACTTTAACACATACGGCGGACCTATAAAATAAATACACTCACCTTGGAAATTGAAAATACACATGGACAATCACGGCAGCCTATAAATTAAGGCAAGCATGTGAAACTGTAGCCTATAAGTGTACAACATCCCTTATTTTTCCGAGCAGAGGACTACAGTTGAAGTGAAAACTCGAAACCACCACCTACCTAAAACTAGAGCAAGCATAGCCACCCACTTACCTATTGCTTAACCCCAAAGCTATGTACCCTCATAAATACGTGGACTGATTCTCTGTTCTTCTGGCGAAAACTAAATCGAAGCAAATGAATAAAAATCAAAACTCCTCTCTAAAACAAAAACTATATATACGTGCAAAAATAAGCTGGAGCCTAATATGGATCGAGGAAGATGGCTTGTGGAAGTACTAAAGTGGGGGTGTCCGTATTGCGTGAAAATGGTGATGTTAAAGTCCACACTATTTGTGTACGTGAGATGCTGAAATCTCCATGCAGAGGTTAAGTTAAAGTTTACGTTTAAGAGATAAAGTTCATGTTGGAGGTGGTAGTATGAACGTCAGGGAGGAGGATATCACGAAGTGGGAAGAAGAGGCTACTGTTATGGGGGTTTATACATGGAAATGGGGTATTGCATGTGGCATTTTAAACAGGAGTTGCTTCATTTTTGAGGGAAAGAGAAGGGACGTAGGGAATGAGAGAGCGCTGCATGTAAATGTTGTCTTGCGTGAAGAAAGCTTTCGGAGGAAGTGAAGAGTGTATACAATAAAGGGGGAAAGAAGGAAGAATGGATGAAATGAAATTTTGGCAATAGTGGGAAGAGGTCTGAGCAAAACCGTACGGTGGGTGGTACTTTCAATTGGAAAAATGGTGAGATGAACGAAGCTATGATTAGTGAAACAGGAAGGAGCTTAGGAATTAGAAGATGGCCATGAAACTGTGAAGAATGGATTGAACGAAATTCAGTGATGTGCATTTAGTTGGAACCGAGAAGGTTCGGCCATGCATAAACACGTGCATATGATGAAATTTGGTGAAGAATAAATGATGAAATAATGGGATGGCATAAAGTATTGCGGTAGGCGTGAGCATGCACAGGAGATATGAAGCTGGGTGTGCATGAAATACATATTAGGAAGTGAGTTAAGCTTACGAAAATGTAAATGACGCAAATGTTTTGGATGGCATGTGAATGGTCTCGCAGAAGAGTGCGTTTTGTCCCAAACTGTTGAAGGAGGCAATGAAGAAGGCGAACGAGTTGACTAGTAATGGTAAGCCTAACGCTGCAGTTGCTTTTGGCGGTGAGGTGATGATCGGTTGGAGACGGAGGAGTAGCCGTGGGTTTGTAAATGGGGTATGCTATTGTAGAAAGGACTGGGTATAGCATGGGTAGTGGACACATGCATACGGGTTGGCGTGATGTCGAGGAGTGCAATGTTCAAAAAGTACGGACATCTCTGTAGCAGGTGCCGAAGTCATCGGTGACAAGTGACATCAAGTTTCGTATTAACGGTGTGGACAGAAGGAGAGTTGGGTGAGAAGGATGCTGATATTTTCTATTCGATTTATAATGAAGAGCAGTGCGGGAATGCCGAAGAGAGGAAGGGTCATGGCGTTTTGTACAGGAGTAGGTAGTTGTGAATTATCAGAAAGAAGAAACCATTTTGAAGACTGATGTGGATTTTAAGAAGGCTATTGGCCGGAAATTAAGTGTAAAACAGGGTCCGTCTGGACCGTATGGATGATGGCTACACAGTGGAACTGGTCTGGAACCAACTGGAGCACGTTACAGTTTTAGGCAATTAAAGCGCCGGGTATAATCAACTGACACAAATCGTTATTTAATGGTTAACACGCAAAGGTGAGTAAACTCACTAACTCTGATTTCTTTTTAAAATATTATAATTATATTTTAATATTGGTTGAATGATGTGTGTGACGGCCGTTTAGGTAGATTACAATTAAATTGGTTGAAATAATATAAACCGTCGATTGTACACTGATGTTGTTTACCATTATATTTCATAATGATATGAAATTGGTGATATTTATTGTGACTAACATCTATGGATACAGGAAACCGGTTAGAGGAATCAAACTGGATTCCTCAATATTTATAGGTACTGTTTGTTTTATATTATTTATATATGCATTGTTTGAACACAAATGACACTGAAACCCTATGTGAATATTAATGTTGAATGAAAATTCAACGTTATTTTGATTAAATCAATAGACGATATCGATTAAGAAAGTGGCATCAAACGACCATAAATCCATCATTTGGTTAAGAAATTGATTTGCCGGCAGGCGACTCAATGAAATTGGTTATAAAAACTATATTTTTATAAATAACGCGAAGTTTAAATTAAAATAGAGGTGCTATTATAAATTAGTGTTTTATATTTCATTCACGAAAGTAACTATAAACGATTTGAATAAGTTATAAAGTTGTAACCATCATGCGTGTAAATATTTGGAGACAAATGGTTTAGTAATCTAATGGCAAGAAGTAATTAAAATCAGTTAACAAATTAACTGATGGTTTGAATTTGGTTAAATCAACTGTTTATTGGAAATTGATTTTTAGATTAATTGGTCTTCAGTCAATCTAATGAAAATTGTTTAGAAATAAAATAATCAAAATTAATGATATTTAAATACCCTTTTTAATTAATTAGGTTTAAATAATTATTGAACTAGTATAATTAGTATTGTTTATTAATAATGAAGTAAACTGTTTTACTTCAGCAAATGATCAAGTCAATCACTATTTAATTAAAGTAATTGGTTCTTAAATGGATTTCATTTAAGATGGTATTAAGTTTGTAATGAGATGTTTACTTGAATTGGGTATAATATTTCGAATAAAAAGTAAATTGTCAAAAGACGAAGAATGTTATTGATTCTTGATAAGAGAAGTTTTAATGGATTTGTATAAGGAAGATGAAGCGAAGAGTTAATGACTAATGTAAATAATTATAAATAACCGAGTTTCCAAAATAATGATATGGCGTCATCAAACCATATTTAAAATAAAGCAAGAAATACAGTTTAATTGATATTATTAGTAATAAGGAGTTTAGAGTTATGGACTTATATCTATTCTAATATAAGAACGTTGTTGATCAAGGTCTGAGAGGTAAATAAAATACCCCAACTTGAACGACTTCACTATTATCGAGGGATGGTATTGGTTTGCAACGGAAAGAGATGTCGAGATTAGTTATAAAGTGGAATATAGTAGCGTATTGCCAGTTTTTGAATTATAACAATAAAACGACGTTGTTGACCAGGCTTAAGCATGAATGTGATGTCAAGATTAGTTATAAAGGGGAATATTACAATGTACTGCAAGTTTTTGAATTATAACAATAAATTAACTTTATTAACCATGCTTAAGCGTGATTATTATATATAACACTATTCCCTAGAAAGGTTTTAAATTCACTTATCCCAAGTGATAAGAAAATAATTATGTTTTCCGCAAAGAAGTGTAAATGAATTATACGAAGTTGGAAGTAGAAGTAAATAATTGAGATCTGATATATATTACCTGTACTGAAGGGAACTCTTTAAAATATGGGAATTTGAATAATAAAAACGAATGCTAAATAAAAATGCCCGTGGTTGAGTGATGTTTAGTTGTACATTTGAATGGATGTTGTTTTTACGTCGATAGTAAAATAACCGACTATCGAAATGTTTTGACCATCGTTGTCAATACGGAGAGACCGTTTGGATATATTATCCGGAAACCACTCCGTATAGGCATAAGCGCTGCGAATTAGATTATGCTGAAGATAATTGAAGACGGAGTGAAATGCAAGGGTCGTTCTGTTCCAGAATGGTGTTTTTTGTTTGTCCAGTCCCAGGACAACTTGTATGGACGAGTGTCTGACAGAGTATACCTAACAAATCATGTAAGGTTGATCTCTAAAATGTATTACGTATGGTGGCGGGGGAATTCGTACCTCTTAGCTTTTTGTACCTGTGATATTTTTGGACATCTATTAGTGAACTGAAGGGTTTGACGATGTGGCATTCAAAGTATATGGTGGCCAGATGTTCTGAAATGATAGAAGTAGCCTCTAGCCTCACAACCAGGAAATGTCAGAAATCGGGCAGGGCAGCATGGCTAGTTGGGTCATACCCAAGCAGGGTGTATTGTCATCGATCTAGAGAAAATTCATATTTGTTCTTCTTTTCGATTCTGTATCTTCGGATTACGGTTGGATGGCCTACAACCGTGGGTGGAAATATATTCGCTATACTCAAGCTAAATGAGTGGGCGGTCATGTGAGGCCCGGTAGCAAGACGTTCCTGTTGAACCCCAGTGTATACCCTCTAGAGTACACTGATCGAAAGGTGATCCCATACCTTGTCTGTTGGAATACAATCTCCAATAAGCGCCCAACGATTCATGATTTTATACTATATATATGTGGAGCGTGAGATGCAAGCGTTCTGCTATTTGGATATTTATTTGATTAGACATTATTTTAATATCACTGGATTTTGATATCAAAATGTTTTGGGTTATAGTAAGGTGAAAACCGTCCATGTTTATGTGTGGACTGGTCTTACTATTATCCTTTTCTTTCAAAAGGGTTTTTAAAGTTAAACGATATGGTTGGAATTTACTCACACCAGTCCCGTGACTGACCCAGAGTTTATTTGTTTGTGTTTTCCCTAAACTCTTGGGTGGCCAAATTTCTACGGGCAGTCAAGTGTTTCAGGCTTTGCAGATTCACTTGGTGGAGCTGGAAGAAGAAGGCTTCACCATTAGTTAGTTAGATATTACTTCCGCTGTAATATATATGAGTTGTACTCTGATATGGTATGTATATACAAATTCAGATTTGTATTTCAAAGTTATGTTATATAATACATTTTTTCGTTCCGATGTGAGATTCGTGTTTACTCTGATTATGTTCAGCTGTGTTCTTCTTCTTCTTCTTCTATTCTTTTAGTTCTATCTTTTCTATTTCATCCTCTAATTTCTTTCTATTAATGATCTGAATTTTCATGCAGTTTGAGTTGAATGTGTAGGATATTAGTCAGCTCAAATTGGTAAGGATTTTCGGGCCACTACAGTTGGTATCAGAGCTGAAGGTTAAGTGTTTACCTTGGCTCTGTGGCGTAACTCAATAGAGATGGGGTTAGTAATACCCTAGATTGAGTTTGAGTGTATATATAAGCGCGTATTTGTGAATTAATATAAAAACTGTTTTATATTGTGTTGACTGGTCAGTCGAGTGGTTTATAAATTTTGGTCGAAACAGTAATGCAAACTGTGTCGATAGGTGTTTCTAAACTCTTGAACAGAGTAATTTGACACAGTATGTTTTGAAAAGTGGGTAAATGAAATTATTTTACCCAAAATATATTTTGACATAAAGAAGTATATATCTCGAAATTATTATAGTATATTGGATGTATTGATCGTCATTATGATCAAATAATATTTATAATTGGGTTGGTTATATAAATAACCAATCGGAATATTATATAAGTATAATATGCAAAATCAGATGAACTAAATCTGAATTTAAATCCAAAATTGAAATAATCCCTGTAAATATGGAAAAGATTTAAATATATAGAAATTTAAAATCTTGGGGGAATTTGAAAATGTTTTCCAAACATTTTGAAAGATATTCTGAAGTGATTTCAAAAATGAAGTGTTTATAAGTGAGTTTTTAAAGTAATATAGTATTGAACTCACTTTGATCGCTGGAAAATAAATTCTGATGATGAAGTCGACCATCATCGGTATTCATTTTCGAGTTTCTAAGTGACGGATTACTACCAAAGATTTTGTTTTTGAATTATAGTGAGGAAACAAGTTGTCGGAAATTCAAATGCTTTGAATAATATATGATTTCAAACTGATTTGATATAAATCCCATGAATTTGAATTCAGAAATAAAGATTTAACTTATAGAGTTAAAATGGTAAAAGTGGAACTTAAACTAATATAAACAAAATTGGACTGAATTTGGAACGATCTAGAAAGAAAATTGTAAAATAGAAATATTGGAGATTCGAGTTATTAAAATGAATTGATTCTTGGAGAATAAGAATCGAATTTTGAATTAAGAGATGATGATAACTGATTTGAGAAATAAATCAGTAAATAAAATGTCGTAATAGAACTTAACAAGAGTAAGAGTTTGGAATTGAAATTGAAACTGGAATTGAAAGGGAATTTGGCTTATGCATAAGCGAATGATTGGATTGAAGAATAACTTGATTGGAAATCAAATGGAAATGCATCTGTACATGCTGATAGGACAACAAATGGAATAGAAAAGAGTTGAATGCCCGATAAAAAGGTATAAGTTTACATTATATTTGGGTATGAGGTTTTGAGCTACTTTGAAAAGCCGTTTGGTTGTCTGATTTTCTGTTGAATTGAAGAAAGCCCGGAGCGGCGAGTTGTAGTTGCACCGATTGAGCTGTGCAGAGAAGATGCTGGCGAAATTTCTCAAAAATTTAAGGTGTTAGAAAATTTTCAGAATTTCTGAAAATATTCGTTAATAAGGAATTAATATTCCAATTAGAATTAATCGGTTCTATTGAAACTGAATTTAAGAAATTAAATAAAAGATTTTTAACCTGCTTATAATATGGATTGTAGCATTTTCCCTACCTTAGTAATTTCGAGGACGAAATTCTTTTAAGGGGGAAGGAATGTAACGTCCCGCACTTTTATCAGTTTGTATTTGAATATTTATATTAGTTTAAATTTTGAATTCGTAATATAAGTGGATTTATATATTAATTAAAACGAAGTTGAACGTATAAAAATATATATCAAATATAATCGAGCCCGTAATACCGCGGCAGTTCGTAAATTAACGTTTTGAACTTCAACTGTATATATATATATATATGATTCGTTTTAAATCGGATTTCTGCGAAACAAGAAACGTTGGAATCTGTTGAACTGTATCTTTCTAATGGAAGTGAAAAACCAAGATTTTGTATTTTAAATTGTAAGTTATGTCCAAATTAAATATTCAAAAAAGCAGCGCCATATACGTTTATGACCATAACGGTTATTTAAATATATTTAAATATCAGATTCGAATTTAGACAAGGTTCTTTTGAGACGCAGTGATAATTTAATTTTTAGAATTTTACTTTAATTTTTAATTAATTAAATACGCAACTTTTAATTTGGAGTATTTTGCACCCTATATCAATATTTTGGGGTTTCACAATATGAGTTAACCTACCGATATTATTATATATTTGGAACCGTGGCACCTCGCTGGATATGACTGTATTTTTATTTTCATCCATAGCAGTTGGAAATTAACAAAATTCTGTGTAATAGGTACCATATAAACTTGAACAATTATATATACCACACTAGCACACGTCTGAAGTCTAGCTCGCAGGCCATCCATACCTTTTCTATGAAATGCATTGAAAACAAACCGCCCATACCCTATTACTTCCCCTCTTCATCAAAAATTAAATGATAACCATACCTTGTCTTAATCAATTTAATGAACGCACGTACCTAACCACACCTCTAGTTTGAAACATAATCACCTACCCAATTCTTCTATTACTTGACCACCAAGTTGCCTCATCTTATATAAACACAGCGTCTTCTTCGTCTATCCGACAAACAAGTGAAAAATAAAGTAAACGCAAGCCATAGAATAAGCATGCCAAACCCATTTCATGGTCGAAGTCTTCTGGTACTTTTCAGAATAAAAAGAAAATTAAAACCACAACCAAAAATCGTGTTATATATATATATATACCTTTGAACTCCGGAAATGAAGTTCTGTCTTCAAGTATAAAGGCAAAAAGTTTACATAGCATAACAAGTTAACATTAACAGAGCAAAGCTTATGAAGATGAAATGACCAATTTAAGTTAAACCAAGGCATCCAACGATGTTGTTATGGAATATTGGCTTTATTGTTAAATCCCCATAGACTTTAACACATACGGCGGACCTATAAAATAAATACACTCACCTTGGAAATTGAAAATACACATGGACAATCACGGCAGCCTATAAATTAAGGCAAGCATGTGAAACTGTAGCCTATAAGTGTACAACATCCCTTATTTTTCCGAGCAGAGGACTACAGTTGAAGTGAAAACTCGAAACCACCACCTACCTAAAACTAGAGCAAGCATAGCCACCCACTTACCTATTGCTTAACCCCAAAGCTATGTAACCTTATAAATACGTGGACTGTTTCTCTGTTCTTCTGGCGAAAACTAAATCGAATAAAAATCAAAACTCCTCTCTAAAACAAAAAATATATATACGTGCAAAAATAAGCTGGAGCATAAGATGGATCGAGGAAGATGGCTCGTGGAAGTACTGAAGTGGAGGTGTTTGTATTGCATGAAAATGGTGTTAAATGGTGATGTTAAAGTCCACACTATTTGGGTACGTGAGATGCCGAAATCTCCATGCAGAGGTTAAGTTAAAGTTTACGTTTAAGAGATAAAGTTCATGTTGGAGGTGGTAGTATGAACGTCAGGGAGGAGGATATCACGAAGTGGGAAGAAGAGGCTACTGTTGTGGGGGTTTATACATGGAAATGGGGTATTGTGTGAGGCATTTTAAACAGGAGTTGCTTCATTTTTGAGGGAAAGAGAAGGGACGTAGGGAATGAGAGAGCGCTGCATGTAAATGTTGTCTTGCATGAAGAAAGCTTTCGGAGGAACTGAAGAGTGTATACGGTTAAGGGGGGCAAGAAGGAAGAATGAATGAAATGAAATTTTGGCAATAGTGGGAAGAGGTTTGAGCAAAACCGTACGGTGGGTGGTACTTTCAGTTGAAAAACTGGTGAGATGAACGAAGCTATGATTAGTGAAACGGGAAGGAGCTTAGGAATTTGAAGATGGCCATGAAACTGTGAAGAATGGATTGAATGAAATTCAGTGATGTGCATTTAGTTGGAACCGAGAAGGTTCGGCCATGCATAAACACGTGCATATGATGAAATTTGGTGAAGAATAAATGATGAAATAATGGGATGGCATAAAGTATTGCGGTAGGCATGAGCGTGCACAGGAGATATGAAGTTGGACATGTATGAAATACATATTAGGAAGTGAGATAAGCTTACGAAAATGTAAGTGACGCAAATATTTTGGATGGCATGCGAATGGTCTCGCTGAAGGGTGCGTTTTGGCCCAAACCGATGAAGGAGGCAATGAAGAAGGCGAACGAGTTGACTAGTAATGGTCAGCCTAATGCTGCAGTTGCTTTTGGCGGTGAGGTGTTGATCGGTTGGAGACGGAGTTGTAGCCGTGGGTTTGTAAATGGGGTATGCTATTGTAGCAAGGACTGGGTATATCATGGGTAGTGGACACATGCGTACGGGTTGGCGTGATGTCGAGGAGTGCAGTGTTCAAAAAGTACGGACATCTCTGTAGCAGGTGCCGAAGTCATCTGTGGCAAGTGACATCAAGTTTCGTATTAATGGTGTGGACAGAAGGAGAGTTGGGTGAGAAGGATGTTGATATTTTCTATTCGATTTATAATGAAGAACAGTGCGGGAATGCAAAAGAGAGGAAGGGTCATATCGTTTTGTACCGGAGTAGGTAGTTGTGAAATATTGGAAAGAAGAAACCATTTAGAAGGCTGACGTGGATTTTAAAAAGGCTATTGGACCGGAAATTAAGTGTAAAACAGGGTTCGTCTGGATCATATGGACGATGGCTACACAGTGGAACTGGTGTGGAACCAATTGGAGCATGTTACGGTTTTAGGCACATAAAGCACTGGGTATAATCAACTGACACAAATCGTTATTTAACGGTTAACGCGCAAAGGTGAGTAAACTCACTAACTCTAATTTCTTTTTAAAATATTATAATTATATTTTAATATTGGTTGAATGATGTGTGTGATGGTCGTTTAGGTAGATTACAAGTAAATTGGTTGAAATAATATAAACCATCGATTGAACACGGATGTGGTTCGCCATTATATTTCATAATGATATGAAATTGGTGATATTTATTATGACTAACATATATAGATACAGGAAACCGGTTAGAGGAATCAAACCGGATTACTCAATATTTATATGTACTGTTTGTTTTATATTTTTTATATATGCACTGTTTGAACCCAAATGACATTGAAAACCTATGTGAATATTAATGTTGAATGAAAATTCAACGTTATTT
Source organism: Allium sativum (assembly GCA_030737875.1). Taxonomy (NCBI): domain Eukaryota; kingdom Viridiplantae; phylum Streptophyta; class Magnoliopsida; order Asparagales; family Amaryllidaceae; genus Allium; species Allium sativum. The sequence continues at coordinate 687,258,818 of CM060919.1, forward strand.
TGATTAAATCAATAGACAATATCGATTAAGAAAGTGGCAGCAACCGACCATAAATCCATCGTTTGGTTAAGAAATTGATTTGCCGGTAGGCGACTCAATGAAATTCGTTATATAAACTATATTTTTATAATTAACGCGAAATTTAAATTAAAATAGAGGTGCTATTATAAATTAGTGTTTTATAGTTCGTTCATGAAAGTAACTATAAACGATTTAAATAAGTTATAAACTTGTAACCATTATGCGTGTAAATATTTGGAGACAAATGATTAAGTAATTTAATGGCAAGAAGTAATTAAAATTAGTTAACAAATTAACTGATGGTTTGAATTTGGTTAAATCAACTGTTTATTGGAAATTGATTTTTAGATTAATTGGTCTTCAATTAATCTAATGAAAATTGTTTAGAAATAAATTAATCAAAATTAATGAGATTTAAATACCCTTTTTAATTCATTATGTTTAAATAATTATTGAACTAGTATAATTAGTATTGTTTACTAATAATGAAGTAAATTGTTTTACTTCAGCAAATGATAAAGTTAATCACTATTTAATTAAAGTAATTGGTTCTTAAATGGATTTCATTTTAGATGGTATTAAGTTTGTAATGAGATATTTACTTGAATTGGGTATAATAATTCGAGTAAAAAGTAAATTGTCAAAAGACGAAGTATGTTATTGATTTTTGATAAGAGAAGTTTTAATGGATTTGTATAAGGAAGATGAAGCGAAGAGTTAATGACTAATGTAAATAATTATAAATAACCGAGTTTCCAAAATAAGGATATGGCGTCATCAAACCATATTTAAAATAAAGCAAGAAATCGGTTTAATTGATATTATTAGTAATAAGGAGTTTAAAGTTATGGACTTATATCTATTCTAATATTAGAACGTTGTCGATCAAGGTCTGAGAGGTAAATAAAATACCCCAACTTGAATGACTTCACTATTATCGAGGGATGGTATTGGTTTGTAACGGAAAGAGATGTCGAGATTAGTTATAAAGTGGAATATAGTAGCGTATTGCCAGTTTTTGAATTATAACAATAAAATGACGTTGTTGACCAGGCTTAAGCATGACTGTGTTGTCAAGATTAGTTATAAAGGGGAATATTACAACGTATTGCAAGTTTTTGAATTATCACAATAAATTAACGATGTTTACCAAGCTTAAGCGTGATTATTATATATAACACTATTCCCTAGAAAGGTTTGAAATTCACTTATCCCAAGCGATAAGAAAATAATTATGTTTTCCCCGAAGAAGTGTAAATGAATTATACGAAGTTGGAAGTAGAAGTTAATAATTGAGATCTGATATATATTACCCGTACTGAAGGGAACTCTTTAAAATATGGGAATTTGAATAATAAAAACGAATGTTAAATAAAAATGCCCGTGGTTGAGTGATGTTTAGTTGTATATTTTAATGGATGTTGTTTTTACTTCAATAGTAAGATAACTGACTACCGAAGTGTTTTGACCATCATTGTCAATACGGAGAGACCGGTTGGATATATTATCCGGAAACCACTCCGTATAGGCATAAGCGATGCGAATTAGATTATGCTGAAGATAATTGAAGACGGAGTGAAATGCAAGGGTCGTTCTGTTCCAGAATGGTGTTTTCTGTTTGTCCAGTCCCAGGACAACTTGTATGGACGAGTGTCTGACAGAGTATACCTAACAAATCATGTATGGTTGATCATAAAAAGGTATTACGTCTGGTGGCGGGGGAATTTGTTCCTCTTAGCTTTTTATACCTGTGATATTTTTGGAAATCGATTAGTGAATTGTTGGGTTTGACGATGTGGCATTCAAAGTATATGGTGGCCAGATGTTCTGAAATGATAGAAGTAGCCTCTAGCCTCACAACCAGGAAATGACAGAAATCAGGCAGGGCAGTATGGCTAGTTGGGTCATACCCAAGCAGGGTGTATTGTCATCGATCTAGAGAAAATTCATATTTGTTCTTCTTTTCGATTCTGTATCTTCGGATTACGGTTGGATGGCCAACAACCGTGGGTGGAAATATATTCGCTATACTCAAGTTAAATGAGTGGGTGGTCATGTGAGGCCGGGTTGCAAGACGTTCTTGTTGAACCCCAGTGTATACCCTCTAGAGTACACTGATCGAAAGGTGATCCCATATCTTGTCTGTTGGAATCCAATCTCCAATAAGCGCCCTGCGGTTTATGATTTTATACTATATATATGTCGAGCGTGAGATGCAAGCGTTCTGCTATTTGGATATTTATTTGATTAGACATTATTTTAATATCATTGGATTTTGATATCAAAATGTTTTGGGTTATAGTAAGGTAAAAACCGTCCATGTTTATGTGTGGACTGGTCTTACTATTATCCTTTTCTTTCAAAAGGATTTTTAAAATTAAACGATATGGTTGGAATTTACTCACACCAGTCCCATGACTTACCCAGAGTTTATTTATTTGTGTTTTTCTAAACTCTTGGGTGCCCAAATTTGTACGGGCAGTCAAGTGTTTCAGGCTTTGCAGATTCACTTGGAGGAGCTGGAAGTAGAAGGCTTCACTATTAGTTAGTTAGAGATTATTTCCACTGTAATATATATGAGTTGTACTCTAATTTGGTATGTATATACAAATTCAGATTTGTATTTCAAAGTTATGTTATATAATACATTTTATTCGTTCCGCTGTGAGATTCGTGTTTACTCTGATTATGTTTAGCTGTGTTCTTCTTCTTCTTCTTCTTCTTCTATTCTATTAGTTCTATCTTTTCTATCTCATCCTCTAATTTCTTTCTATTAATGATCTGAATTTTCGTGCACTTTGAGTTGAATGTGTAGGATATTAGTCAGCTCAAATTGGTACGGATTTTTCGGGCCACTACATTACTTTAAAGCATGAGGAAGGAGGCAAGGACTACCGTCCCTCCAGGAAAAGCCTATGTTGGTATAACCTGAAAATCTCAGTCACCTAAGTTGACATCCTCAAGCGTGTAGAGCTTAGCTTAGTTTACCTTTAGGACAACTCGAAGAAAGCATACTAGTAAGCCTAAACCTCCACCAATTGATCATCACAAGCCGTCTTCGAAGAACAAAACAAGACGGAAGCTCTTTGATGCTCATTTCCCCAGCAGCTAGCCAAGGCTTTTATGTTTAGAAGCGCTCCTTCTGAGCAAGCAACAACGACATCACACTAAATCCTTCAAGGTACAGTGGGAGAAGCTTTCACTAAACCTACGCATTCGCTTCCACTGAACAGACGAGGTGAAGCCCATATGCTTGGAGGAGGGCCAACCTGCACCTGCAAATACGATCCCAGGGGTATAAAATTAGGTTTATATGTGGTGGTGCACGTATAAGATTCGAAGTTTTATTTATGATTAATGCATTATACTCTTCATTAATGGCTACTTTCCAGTTCCCATAATGATCTGTATACTATGCATCAGAGAATCATAGAATATTTATTCTATTTTCACATGATATCATATGATTCTATAATTGTCAAAAAACGGCTATTATCATTCTTGACTTTTATGGTTTTTTGTCGAATTTTTCTTGACCGTTAGCCTTGGCGAATCTTGTTTTGTCCATAACTTTTAATCGAAAAGGAATTAGGACCTGAAATAATTCCATTGAATCCAAATGATGATTTATCTTTACATAGAGTGGTTAAATTAAGAGAACATGCTTAAGCGTTTTAAGGTTTAACATTGTTTAGATGGCTTAAATGCGTAATTAGAGCCATTAAGGAAATGGATTCAAAGCTCATTTTTATGTTGCAACACAAGGGGGTCGTAGGAGATGATGGGACATCCTATTAGTCGTTTCACAACTCTCGAACATAGGAGGCCCTCAGCACGTGCAAGCAGTGCTTGGGCACGGGGCAGCAAGCCCACACAGGGCATCAAATTCGAACTGCCATTCAGCGGATTAAAAAAAAGAAAAGAAAGAAACATGCGAAGAAAGAAAAAAAGAAACACGCGAAGAAAGATTAGGGTCGTCGAACCAGTGAATCAAGCAAACGGAAGGAGAATTCACACAAAACTTCTCATCAATCTTCAGCGGAAAAAAGGGTGAAGCTTCCTAAAGTATGCTATGGCGGCCTGTAAGTTTGTACTGTATATGATCACAATCCCTAATTATCAATTAGTTTGTACCGTATAAATCAATCAGTTGTGAGTCGTAGCCTCTGGTAAATCACAATCCCTAATTATCGATTGTTAACAATAATTGAAATTGTTGTTATGATCTATGAAACTGGTTGAAATTGGTTGTTGTGATATACCGATTCTTTATAGTATTTACTAATTAGGGATCCCTGATTTGAGATATACAATCCCTAATTGATATATCAATTTTTGATGCCTTTCAATTAATTTGTTTCTAGGTATATCACGATCCAAAATTGTTATTAAACATTATTTTTCATCAATTTAAGTTATTTTTAATCCAAAATTGTTACTAAACATCTAATTTGCTCTCTTATTAACTTATTTTATTTTATATTTTTGAAATGCAGTAATGTTTTCTAAGAAACAACCCTCTGGTAGTCAAAATAGAAAAAAAGAAAACAACGAAAAGAAGAAGAAAAATCTTTACAAGGTTCATTACAAAGTCTTTGGAAAAAAAGAAATATTTCTTCTGATAACCAAACTAAAAATGAAGTTAATGAAGAAGTACAAGATTTTTTTCAAAACGAGTCTAATGAGGTGATCGAAGAAACAACAAATGTACTTGAAAATGAAATGAACGAAGATACAACAAATGCGCTTGACAATGAGGCTACTGAAAATAATGAAGAAACTAACTATGTGGCCGAATATCCTGAACCTTCTTTATCTTTGGATATATATAATCCTAGAGTGTGGGATAGTTTAGATGCAAAAATGAGAGATATTGCAACACCCCACCTCCGTTAAGATCACTCACAAAGGGAATGCCTTAACTTCGGTGGAGCATTCTTGGTACAAGTTGCAGAAAAATTACAAGACAGACAAATAAAGTAGCGGAAAATAAATAACCTTTATTGATTAAAACACAGCTTGTACAAAGATTGTTTTACAACACCAATACTTATTACAACAAAGCATCTGTCTTGTTTAAAATAAAGAAGCATAAACTGACAATGACATTCCCCAATAAAGCATGAGCCAGCCATATCAGTAGAAAATGGAGTTCAAAGCAATGCGTCAAAGAATCTTCAAGCTCGGAAAGAGTAACGGTCCAAAATGAGCTGAGCTATTGCCTCCCTGACTACCTGGAGGGGGAGGGAACGGAAGAAAAGTGGCGAAAACAAACTAGGTCAGACATAAGTCTGGTAAGTCCAGTTATACTTCAGCATGTAAACCAGAAAAGGACTATGACATGAACAAACTGAACTTAGAACCATACCATAGTGATAAGATAATCCTAAAACAAGACAAGGTAAGATTAACGGAATTGGCTATCGCATCCACTTCTATTTCTCTGCACCTACTAAAGATTATTTCAACTAGCATCGTGTGTTCATGATAAAATGATCCCCTTTTTATTGTGTATGCAGTCCCTTATCCATCGAGTGTTACCTAGATCCAACTAGGGTTTACTTATCGAATGCTTCCTAGATTCAACCAGGGTTTATGCTATCCAGGGCCACTGGGGTTTATACTACCTATTGAACGCTTCTCGGATTCAGGGTTTACGCGACCTAGGTCCAACTAGGGATTATGCTACCTATCGAACGATGCCCCTAGTCTAGGACCCACTACCCAGAGCGGTATATGTTCCTAGACTTTCCCCACGTATGTGTCGTGAATCGTTATCGATGTCTAGATGCACATGTCCTCTATATGTGCGACCCGAGTCCCGTGGCAGGGCTAATCAAGAAACACAGAACTCGGTCAGGAGCTTTCAGATATCTGCCGATTGCAGATGCTAAGATCTGCTTTTACAGTGGCTATGGTCCCACTAGACCCCTCCCTCAACTAACAAATGAAAGGCACCCAAGAAAATCAAGAATGAGAACTGTACGCAGACCCCTCTATGCCCCACAAACCTATGGGCCAACCTCACCCATAACTAGATAGCTAGTATATGGTCTGTTAGAGTTCTCCGCCTTTCCGCTTCACGTATCTCGACTGACTCAAGATGGTAGGTAGACGACGAGTTGCTATCACAGGGCAAAAACTGGTCTCGTCGAATCACGCTGGTCCATCCTAGTCTTTAGGTTTCCATATTATTGCAACCAAGGCATCCCCTTGGCTCTTCTAATGCAGACCTTAACCTCTGTTAGCCCTGGAGGATCATCTGCAGCCTCACAGAGGGATACCAAGAGTACCCTCACGTCCCCTCGAAGCCGCGTGCTTCGTAACCCAGTTCATTGGAGCCTTCTTCATGGTCAGATGGACGTTCGCTCCTCCTCGTATTCTACTTGGTTTTCTTGACTAAGGTTTACTACTTAGTTCTCTTAACTAAGGTTTACTACTTAGTTCTCTTAACTAAGGTTTACTACTTAGTTCTCTTAACTAAGGTTTACTACTTAGTTTCCTGAATCGTTCGTTTTCTTAACTAAGGTTTACAACTTAGTCCTCTTAACTAAGGTTTACTACTGAGTTCTCTTCCTCGTCATGTTGGATTGGTTAAGTGTTATCCAACAGTTTACGATGACTTAACCTACCCATATATCATGTCAAATTGGTTAAGTGTTATCTAGCGGTTCATGTTGACTTAACCCACCCCTACATCATGTCAAATTGGTTAAGTGTTCCTTAACCTTACTCGTTTGTCAGGTTATACTGGTTAAGTGTCTCTCATTAACTTACCCCTGTTTATTTACCATGCTATAACGGCTAAGTGTTCTAAGTTTACTTAACCCCACCATCTAGTCTAGTTAGCATGTTATAACGGTTAAACATTTACTTAACCTTACCCACTTGTCTAGTTTGCATGTTATAATGGTTAAGTGTTTCCTTAGTTACTTACCCCCACAAATCTTGCCTTGTTAACATGTTAAGTTGGTTAAGTGTCCAAATTAACTCAACCCCTATCAATCTTGTCTAGTTAACATGTTGAATTGGCTAAGTGTTTTCTCAATTACTTAACCCCACCCTTCTTGTCTTGTTAACATGTTAAGTTGTTTAAGTGTTTCCTTAATTACCTAACCTCACCATTTCTAGCTTGATTGTTCATGAGCTTTAATTAATTAATTAAAGCACCAACCACTCACATTAGACAGGTGTTGTTGTGGTTACTGGACATGCCGGTCGGTTCCAGGCAGTTTTACACCACAACTCAGTCTAACCTCGGGTCTTTCTGGGCTTGACGCACTAACCTCTCACATTAGACAGGTATTGTTGTTGTTACTGGATGTGCCGGGCGGTTCCGGGCAGTTTTACACCACAACTCAATCTAATCTCGGGTTAGGCATTTTCCTCTTCTCTAATTTACATATTTACTATTTATGTAAATTTTCCGTAAATCAATTTAGCCTAGATCATATTCATTTGTCATGCCAATTAATATACTTATATTATATGCCCAAAACTTGGTTTGCCTATCAATTAGCCCAACTTGCAGTTTATACCAATTTAGATTTAATGTTCCCCTTTTTCAGTTCATGCCCAATCTAGATTAATATTCCAATTTACAGTTCATGTCAAAACTAGATGTAATATTCTAGTTTACCGTTTATGTCCAAAAACTTGGTTTACATGCTAATTACATACTTTGCGGGCAATTAAAATTTATCAATTTATGCCCAAGTCTAATATGCATGTAAATCATTCACTATTATAGCCAATTTAGATTATGCCAACATATTTATTATGCCAAATTAACTTAATTAAGCTACGCCCAATCCCCGCATCATAATCGTACGTATAACATGATTTCACAAGTTTTCTAAGTACTCATGAAATGGCACTAACAAAAGGAATAGAGGATAAGCACAAGAATTGATATAAAAGAATAGGCATGCAAAAATAATGGCTCCAACAGGTTCGTTGTACACAATAGTGAATAGGAATAAACTAGCCAGGTTACACACTAAATATGAGATCCAACATAATCAAGGGAATAGGCATAGGTGATTTGGTCAAACATAATGCCAGTTCAAGGTACAACATGATTGGTTAATTGTAACAATGGGAATAGGCATAAGCAACTAACTACAATAGTTATAGGTAATTAACCACAATAGTCATGGGCGACTAATCACAATAATTTCTTAATCGATGTCGTAGGCAATAGTCTCATAGTTATGAATCATAGTCGTAGGCAATAGTCTCATAGTTATGAATCATAGTCGTTGGCAACAGTCTCATAGTCACGAATCATAGTCATAGGCAATAATTTCATAGGCAACAGTTTCATGGTCATAGTCTTAGGCAAAGGTCTCATAGTCACGAATCATAGTCATAGGCAATAATTTCATAGGCAACAGTTTCATGGTCATAGTCTTAGGCAAAGGTCTCATAGTCATAGTCATAGGCAATAGTTTCATCACAAGAATATAACAAAGGAAAATCGCATGAATAAACATGAATCCACATAGATAAACTAATAAGCACCGTTCTAATATCAGTTTCTTACAAGCCATGACTTCCAATTAATGTTTAAATCGGAAAATATAACTGTACTTACAAAATATAGGCAAGTCTTATTTTTCTGAAATCTGTTTTCTGAAGCTGAATAGCTTTCCTTTGATGTAGATTAGTCGTTCTTTTAATTCTATTCAGATTGGAAGAAGATGCACTAGTTCTAGCTTAGATTTCAGCAGAGTAGCGACGCCATTCTTATTTTTAATTAGAATAGAGGCAGAGTATAGACAGAATGAAATTGTGTGGAGAGAAAGCTAGGTTTGGGTGTGCTTAAATAGGTTACAGCTCACGAATTCGGTCAGAAAGGCGTCTAGGTGCAGAAAAATGGATCTGTCTCCAGATCTGGAAAGGGGTGAGGTCGACCCTAGTGTCGACCTATTTACCCTGGTCGACCCTAGTGTCGACCTGGGTCCTGGGTGGGAATTTTACCGCCCAGCCCGGGTGTCTGTTTTGAATTTCGAGATCTGAATTTTTGAATTTCGGGCTGGTTTTTATTGAAACTTCCGAAGGCCATATCTTCTTCATACGGAGTCTGATTTGCGAAAACTTGGACTCTATTCCAAGAAGAATTTCGAGACGAATGCAATGGTGTAACCCGTTTCCCTTAATTATTTTATACAATTTAATTATTCTATGATTTGTTATTTAACGTATTTCCCGAAAAATACGGGGTGTTACATTCTCCCCTCCTTTAAAGGATTTCGTCCCCGAAATCTCTAAGTTAGGAAGAATGTTTATCCTACCATCCAACATCTATCTACTCAACCATCCAATCACATGCATCCGTTGTCCTTAGAAGGTTTCTAATGCTTTTCATGATCATATGCATAGTGTGTGTATATGTCCTTATCTAATGCAAAATCAGGCGGTCTACTAATTCAGTTGACCTCCTTAATGCAAATCATGTCAGTGCCATAAGTCCATCATGTATGCAACTACTCCTAATCATATTTTATAACTTCTACATGAGTGCACAATCATTCATACAAATGCATCGCCCATATGATAACACATCAATTTTCACAAATACACATATGCATATGTAATAAGAAAGTGACTGAGCCAATCTAGTGCCTAATGTGTGTGTATTTGCACTCACGAGCAACCACTAGTAGCTACTTGCAACCATCAAACATAACTTGTTTCAAACACATGTTTACATCCATTGGCTTCTACTTAAGAATTGAGGATAGGACCGAGAGGATATACTTAAAAGATAGAGACTAGTCAGGCAACTAAACTCTACAAAAAAAGAGAGATCAAGGATATACCCTCAAAAAGGGTATGACACGCGTATCTAGTCTTTAGTCTTTTAAGTTGCATCTTCGTGAGCTTCACTCCTATAACAACCCGCACCTCCGTTCATGCCAGATATTGTCCCCAACTTAGCCACCGTATAGGTGTGAGGTTTTGTTCCTCAAAAGGCCTCGGCGTTAGTAAGAGATGGGCTCTACTATATAAGTACCCACTTCACACAGGCTTCCACGATGTGGGACTTATGGGTGTTACATTCTCCCCTCCTACAGAGCCCAACGTCCCCATTGGCTCATAAGCACCTCACCTAGGCGTTGTGGTCCACACAGGAGCCACAATTCCAGCTGGGTATTGGCTCTGATACCACTATAACAACCCGCATCTCCGTTCACGCTAGATATTGTCCCCAACTTAGCCACCGTATAGGTGTGGGGTTTTGTTCCTCAAAAGGCCTCGGCGTTAGTAAGAGATGGGCTCTACTATATAAGTACCCACTTCACACAGGCTTCCACGATGTGGGACTTAGGGGTGTTACAACTCCACTGTACCTTAACTTCACGGTTGCGAAGCTTCTTGACCTCCATTTCCACAACTCACTAGTAAAGATAGGACATCGGTCACTTACTGTGCTAGAGGGTATCCAATGTAGTCGAACTACCCTTCCAAGATAAGCAGATGTTATCCATGATACCAAGTATATATCCTAAGATGATTAGAGGTCTCTCCTCTACTTAGCTTATCCATCATGTTACAAATCTGAAGGTCTAAAGCTAATGGTTGCTATGTGCTTTTTACCTCTCTTAAGGTCAGTCTTACTTAGGGTGCCAGCCCCCAACCATTTATTTCTCACGCAAACCATCCTAGTCGAACTCGACATCCCTTAAGTAAAAGCCCCAAAGGCCTAAACCAATATCAGACAAGCACCAAAGGGATACCTCCTCCGAATTTGGACGATCTATGGGAGATGATACTAGGAAAACAACCAAACAATTGAGCACTTTACCGACTCTGACTATCCTCGCCAATCTTGTTCCAAAATTATCGTTGATCGCATAACTGGCTTTGCAGTGTCATCTAGATATATGCGGAAGTCTGTCTCGAGTTTTAGGGGGAAAACCCCTACCCTAGTCAAAACATCTTGCGTACTCATGGACTATTCCAACGGATCGAAAATCGTCGATAGATAGACATAGCGTTTCTAGGTAGCTAAGACAAACTGATCCCTTAGGATCGCACGAAATCTCGAGGGTATTCCCGAGGCGAATCGAAAGTCTAACTACCCTTGTTTCACAATTACTAGCTAACCAATCCATGCCTAGAATCAACCCATAGCCCATGAAACCAAAAACATAAGCATTAATATAGCTATTCTCAAATCCTTACAAGTCAAAGATAAATGAGCCGAACCAGCAATTGGATTTGAGAATATAATGGGATCCTCTACTATAAAATATCTAGGGTGCAGAGACTCAACTAAAGCAGTAGATACAAATGAGTGTGTCGCGCCAGAATCAAATAGTGTACGAACATGATGATCAAAAAGAAAAACTAGTCTTTTTCAACAGAAACTTTGCTACCTCTCTCTCAGATATGCTGGCGGTGAGAGCATGCGCTTGTCTTCCGGAAAATCCTGTCCTTTGTTCTTGCCCTGGCCCTTAATTATGCGACCCGTTATACCAAAATAAAGATACTTCCTCTTATTTTAGGTTTTACTATTCTTTCCTCCCCTCCAAGTCCATATCCATGGGTTCTTCATCCTTGTGTAACTTGTTGACATGTCTCTCGAAAGCTGCCTCCATCGCACGGAGAATCCTACAAAGCTCGAAAGAAAATTACGGCTACAGATGGATGTTAGGCGCTTATTTGCCCTTTGACAAGTGTCGTAGTCTCATCAAGCCTACAGAACCACGTCACGATGAGGTTATGTAACACCCCTAAGTCCCACATCGTGGAAGCCTGTGTGAAGTGGGTACTTATATAGTTGAGCCCATCACTTACTAACGCCGAGGCCTTTTGAGGAACAAAACCCCACATCTATACGGTGGCTAAGTTAGGGACAATATCCTGCGTGAATAGAGGTGCGGGCTGTTACACGTGGTGTCAGAGCTGAAGGTTACCAGAACAAATATGAATTTTGAAAAAACTGTTTTTCAAAAGCATTTTGTAAAGAAATACTTTCAAAAATATGTTTTAAGGAGAGTATTTTTAAGAGAAAAGTTTGTTTGTTTTAAAAACATAACCCCCAAGAGCCATATATCTTTCCTTCGATTCTCCGTTTTGAATCTCTTCCTCTTTCCTTTTTGAATTTCTTCCTCCACGCATTTAGACGCTTTTTCTAAGATATGTAAGAACTTCCGTACGATGGGTGGAAAACCACTTCATGGGACTGGGGCGTCTGTCAAAACTAGGAGGAAGTGGTGGACTTGTTGGTACCTTTAGGATAGACGACGCGAGGAAGGTTCAATTAGCTGCTTGGTTAATGAAGAACGAAGCCTCATTTGGTAGGAGGCCACGAACAGAGAATGTGCAGGAGAGACATGGAAAGGACACACGATAAAGTATATCCAAAGAAAGGCGATAAGGATAACAAGAGGCCAAGAGAAAAGGAAGGGCCACACTTGTGAAATACCTGACTACTTAAATAAAGACTTTAGAAAGAAGAAGAAGACTTGTTGTTATCATTACAAGACATCTTATTAGGATCGTCCAAAGAAGCAAAAGGCAAACGTAAGGACAAGGTATAGGATCTTCTGGAGGGCAGACGCGTTCCCTCACGACTGACATACCTAATAGAGGTAGAAATATATCTTGGTTGGAAATTTGGTTTTTGTTTTTGATCATCCTGTTCGAACCTTGTTTGAATTCTGGCGCTGCACACTCGTTTGTATCTGCTTCGTTAGTTGAAACACTGCACCTAAATACTAGTCTAGTTACGGATCCCATAGTAGTCTCAAATCCTATTGGTGGTTCGGCTCATCTTTCAATGATTTGTCGTGATTTGAGAGTGTCTATCTTGGGCGTTGGGTTTGAATGCAACGCCTTCGTTCTTGGCTTCATGGGCTACGGCTTGATTCTAGGTATGGATTGGCTAGCTAGATACGGTGCCATCCTAGATTGTGAAAGAAGGGTAGTTAGATTGTTGACTCATTGTGGAAAGACCCACGATATTTCTTGTGACCCTAGAGGTCCGGTAATGCTTAGCTACCTAGAATCCCTTGATGCATCCAATGATGATTTGGAATCTGTTCGTGTGGCCCATGAATATAGTGACGTCTTCGATGAAGTTCGAGGTTTACCCCCGAGGCGCGATATAGACTTTCGAATATACCTAGTAGATAATGCAAAGCCAGTTGCATTACCAGTGCGCCACATGGCTCCGAGAGAGAGAAGAGAACTCAGTAAGCAAGTGAAAGAATTGCTTGAGAAGGGGTTCATAAGAAGGAGTATTTCGGAGTGGGGCGCTCCAATCGTTTTTGCTACGAAAGCTGATGGTTCACTTAGATTGTGCGTGGACTATAGAGAGCTGAATAAGCTAACAAAGAAGAATAGACACCCATTGCCGAGGATAGATGATTTATTCGATCAGTTGGTGGATGCTTCATTTTTTTCGCAACTGGATTTGGCTACAGGGTTTCATCAGCTAAGGGTGGCTGAAGATAGCATAAATAAGACTACATTTAGAATTCTTGACAGTTTCTTTGAGTGGCTCGTCATGCCTTTCGGTTTGACGAATGCACCCGCATACTTTGTTGACTTAATGAGTAGGGTGTTTAGGGAGTTTCTAAACAAGTTTGTGATAGTCTTTGCGGACGATATCCTGATTTTCTCTAAAAGTAAAGAAGAGCATGCCCTACATCTTAGGGAAGTCTTAGAGACCCTACGAGCGCATCAACTTAAAGCTAAGTTCTCCAAGTGCCATTTTTGGAGAAAAGAAGTGAAGATCTTAGGACACATGGTCTCTAAGGAAGGGATAGCTGTGGATCCCGCAAAGGTGGTGGCAACCCAAGATTGGAAGATTCCTAAGAACGCAACAGAAGTAAGAAGCTTTTTAGGGCTGGCTGGTTATTATAGGAAGCTCATTAAGGACTTCGCGAAGATATCAGCCCCACTTACTCGGTTAACGAAGAAGAACTTGATTTTTGCTTGGTATATTGACTGTGACGATGCTTTCCAACGTTTGAAGAGGGTTTTGACGACCGCTCCAGTTTTAGTTTTGCTAGATGGAAGTAAGTCATTCACAGTGTATACCGGTGCTTGCGAGACAGGGCTTGGAGCAGTTTTCGATGCAAGAGGAAAAGGTGATATGCAAAAGGTGGCAAGTACGAGTATCGCTTATCACCCACAGACGGGTGAACGGACAGAAAGGGGTGAACAAAATCCTTGAAGGTCTTTTGAGGTTATGTATCCTAGATTTTGGAAGGACATGAGAAGAGGTAACTAGCTTAGTGATGTTCATGACATGTTTTCACGTGTCATATTTGCGGAAGTGTTACGAGATACCGCGGAAGTAATGGAGCCGAACATGCTTAGAGAAGTGGAAGTAGAGGGAGATGCCACGATTAGACGAGCTCCTGCATGCATCCTTGGGTCGGAGGTATAAGAGCTACGTAAGAAAGAGGTCAAGTTGGTCAAAGTGCAATGGGGGGATGATCAAAGAGACGCGACTTGGGAGACGGAAGACAAGATGCGTATGCTGTACCCTTTCCTTTTTGAGGGTATGTTTTAACTTCTCCTTTTTCTACCGCTTTGTTGATACTTGTCCTATCATTTAGTATTATCTTTGCGATGACATCTTCAATCTTTAGTCAGGAAGAACCCTATGGTTGTAAACATGTGTTTGAGACATGTTATGTTTGGTGGATGCAAATAGATGCAAGTGGTTTCTAGTGATTGCTCGTGGATGCATGTACACACACATTAGGCATTAGATCGGCTCAATCACCTTCATGTTGCATATAAATGTGTGTGCATATTTAAATTAATGGATGTATAATGGTTGTGTTATCACATGGATGCTGCATTTTGATGAATGGTTGTGCACACATGTAGGAATAATTTGTATCGATAGGATTCTTTCGCATACATAATGGACGCATGACACTATCATGATTTGCATTAAGGAGGTCAACTGAATCAGTAGACCGCCTGATTTTGCATTAGATAAGGAACATATACACACACTTTTTGCATATGTTCATACAGCATTAGAAATCTTGTAAGGACAATGGATGTCTGTGTTTGATGGTTGAGTAGATGGATGATCGGATGTTAGGATATGCATTCTCCTCAACTTGGAGATTTCGGGGGCGAAATCCTTTAAGGAGGGGAGAATGTAACACCCCGTAATTTTAAATATTAAAATTAACGAATTAAGGATTACTTAATTTCAAATATGGGAATTAAGGGAAACGGGTTGCGCCATTGCGTTCACCTCGGACTCCGTATGAAGAAGATATCTTTAAATTAAATATTGCAGCAAAACATGAAAAAGAAGAATGAGAAAAGAAAAATGTTTAGCATTATTCTAAGTTTTGTAAGCAAAAGACTTAGTAGCTCATTTGGTTAGAATATGTGACCTGCATACAAGAGGTACAGAGTTCGATCCCCGCCAGCGCCATATTTTTGATTTAGGGGAATGGCTAAAAAGTGGCTTAGTGTGAACGCAGTTCAAAAAGTGGTTTAGTGTTAAAATGGTTAATTGGGAAGATAGATAAAAAGAAAATATATATATATATATATAGAAAATATATATATACATATATATATTAGACGTGTACACATCATGTGGAGCATTTTTTGTTGGTCAAGGATTGTCTTTTTACGTGGCCTTCTCTGATTGGCTTTATGACAAATTCTGAGGTGTTAGGGTTTATGTGTCATGCTATGATTGGCTGAGTGACACTTGCTTTAGTTGGATGGCTCTGATTGCTCCTAAAACGATCTAACGGCTCACATAAGATTTAACTTCTATAAAAGCAACCATAATCCTGAAACCCTAAATCACACAAGTTCATTCCAAGGAGCCACCATGCCGTCCATGATCGTTCTAGTTTAGCCACCATTCCTTCTTCAACTTAAAAGCAAGATAGAAGCAAGAATCAAAATCAAATCTAAATCCAAATTAGAATAACAAATAGTCTACATCAAAGGCGAGCAATTCAGTTTCAGAATACAGATCCCAGAAAAACAAGACCGTTCTTTTGATTATGAGTGCAATTTCTTTCACAATATAATTAATAAATTAATTATGATGGGTTGTAATTGGATTATGAGAACATGTCTATTGAAACATGTGATGTTATTGTCTGTTTGTGAACATATGACAGTTTTGTTGTTGTATGATTGGTAGATCTATTTATATGTACAATTATACATGTTTAACTTGATTCATTTTATGCAAGTTTACATATGTTAATTTGTGAATCATATGAGTTTATGTTATGTTAATCTTATGCAAATTTATGTGTTAAATCATATGCGAATCTTATGCAAGTTTGCGATGTTAAAACATATGTATGCAAGTTTAGGATACTGAAACATATGTGAATCTTCTGCAAGTAGGGATGTAAAACATATGTGAATCAAGTATATACATATGCTAGTTTATAAGTGAAAAGTGTGACATTAATTTATGTGTTTAGATCCGTATGCAAGTTCACATTTTTATGTTTAGATCTATGTTTAGATCCATATGCAAGTTCACATTTTGATATTAGATCTATATTTAGATCCAAGGCAGTAACATACTTATGCAAATTTATGTTTCCTATGCTAGTTTTGTATGTGAATCATATGCTAGTTTGAATGTAAGTTTGTATGAAATTCATATGCAAGTCATAGGAAATCCATATCCATATATGCAAGTTCATAATTACATGTTTAGATTTATACATTAGATCCATGACAGTGCATAGTTTATACAAATTTATGTTTTATGATTATTGCCTATGCATGTGTTGATTATGCAAATTTATGTTAATATGAATCATAATCATGCCAGTTTTAATCCATGTTATGCTAGTTAGATCTATTTTGTGTGTTATGCAAGTTGTGATGTTTCTTTCCTTTTTATGAGTTAGACTATTTGCGAGTCTAACATATTTCACGTTCAACATATGAACGATGTGGGGATAATGGGAAAATATTAAATATGCATAATTGTGAATTGGCATAAAGGCATATAATTAATTTGAGACATTAATTGGACTAATTTATATGCATATTAATTATGGACATAATTTAAGTGACAATTGTGAACATGGATTAAAATTGGAAGTTATTGGCAATTTGAAATAGGGATATTAATTCAAATTGGGGTTGAATAATAATGTGTAACGAACTGGGATTTTCGACCCAGAAAATCAACAAAAAACCCATGTTAATTATTCAGGTATCGAACATTCCAGATCATTAATAGAAAGAAGTTAGAGGGTGAGAATAGATAAGATAGAAAATTAGAATAGAAGAAGAAGAACACAATCAGAGTAAACACGAATCTCACAGTGGAACGAATAAAATATAATACATAACATAATTTTGCAATAAAACAGTGTATATATATAGAATAACATTATCAGAGTACAACATTTACACACAGCGGAAATAACAATAGCTATATAATCCTGAAGCCTCCTGCTTCAAGCTCCTCCAAGCATATCTGTAAAGACCTGAACTACTTGACTGCCCGTACAAATTTGGGCACCCAAGAGTTTAGGGAAAAAACAAAACAAAATAAACTCTGGGTCAGTCATAGGACTGGTGTGAGTAAACTCAAATCATTTGGTTTAAATTTCCAAAATCCTTTTCAAAAGAAAAGATAATCGTAAGACCAATCCACACATAAACACGAACGATTTTTACCTTACGATAACACAAAACAGTTTGGAAACCAATACTTTTCTGATATTATAATAATGTATAATCACAAGTAATTAGAATTTAGCAGAACGCTTGCATCTCACGTTCCACATATATAATATACAAATCAAAGTCGCGAGCTCTTATTGGAGATTGGATTCCAACTATGACAAGGTATGGGACCACCTGCCGCTAGTGTATCTCTAGAGGCGAATACACTGGGTTCAACAAGAACATCTTGCAACCCGACCCTCACATGACCGACCATTCATTTCGCTTGTGTGTATCGAATGTATACCACCAACGGTTGGGCGTTACCCACCGTTTCCCGAAAAGGGGCAACATCGAACATAGATATAAGAATGAAATGGATTTTCTCTAGATAGGTGATATACACCCTAATGGGAGCGACCCACTTAGCCATGCTGCCTGCCCGATTTCTGTCATTTCCCGGTTGATGAGGCTTGAGGTCATAACGTATCCTTGACAGATCACACATTCATTTACTTTGAATGCCACAACGTCATACCCGTCAAATCACAAATTGATTTCTCCAAAAATACCACAGGTATAAAGCTAAGAGAAACAAATTCCTCCGCCACCAAACGTAAGTACGTTTGGAGAGATCAACTTACGGGATCAGTTAGATATACTCTTTCCGACATTCATCCATTCATGTTTGTCCTGGGATTGGGCAAACCGAAGGCACCATTCTGTAAACAGGATAGTCCTTGCATAACTCCGTCTTCGAAATTTGATCGCAACGCTAACGTCCATACAGAGTGGTTTTCAGATAATGAATCTGATCCTGGTCTCTCCGTATTGACGAAGAAATATGGTCAAAACATCGATAGTCGGTGATTTAACTATCAAAGAAAAACAGGTGTGCAAAACAACGATATTATTTCCAGATGGAAATTCTATCGATTAATCAACATTCAACATTTATCTTTCTTAATTTATCCATTTTCCCTTTCTATATATTCGTAAATTCTTATTTTCTAAATTTAGAAAATATACTTTATTAACATTGGAAACATTTCCAGATTTACTCCCTTTCCTAGTTTTCTAAATTAGAAAACATTTCTGATTCTTTTATTAGAAAAACACTTCCAAAACTCCTTTGTTGGATTTAACATATGTTTAAATAAACATCACAAAGCCATTTCGAACCATTACACTTATTAACTAAATTCACTTAACCAACTTTCACTATCGAACCTTACCCATCCCTTAGTTAAAACGAAGTCAATCAAGTTGGGATTTAATTACCTCTCAGACCTTAACCGAACAACGTTCCTAACCTCGAAATAGACAAAGTTCACCTTTCAAATGTTTAACACTTCCTTACGTAACTCGGATTATATTTATGAATCCCCTTCTTTATTTTAAAACATTGACTTAACTGTAGCGTTATAATTCCTTTCTTCTTGAATATCCATCTTCAAAATGTAACTTTTATCCTTAATTTAACCCAATAACTAAACCACTCATCTATTAATAAATAAGTAAATTTTGATTAAACGGGAAAGCAAATATTACTTTCCCGAATTTCGACATAATCGAATTCAATGTATAATTCTCTTTTCGAATAATCTCTATTCGATAGCTCCTTTTCGAATAAACTATATTCGATAACTCTTTCTTCGAATAACTATATTCAAAAATCTCTCTTCGAATGATTTACATTCGATTAACTTTCTACGAATGATTTACATTCGATTAATCTCCTTTCGAATAAACTATATTCAATTAGCTCCTTTAATTCTATTCGAATAAACTATTTCGAATAACTCCTTTGGATTAACTCATTTGGATTAACTCATTTGGATTAACTCGGTTTGATTAACTCATCTTGACTAACTCAACTCGATTAACTCAACTTAATTAACTTACTTGATTAACTCAACTTATTTAATTCCAATCGAATAACTAATATTCGAATAACTATGTCTGTTTTAACTTTATTTCAAGTGGCAAATACTCAATTTAACTCCATTCACTTGACTCTAGATCGCAGCGATAACAATGGTTACGCCTGATTCCCTCAGGAAACATCCAACCGCCATAGGCTATCTACAGCCCTGCGAATTACGCTAGGAGTCGTACGAAATGGAAACACATCCTAAATAACTATGTTTGATTAATTCTATCTCAAATAACTATATTCGATCAACTCTAATTGAATAACTAATATTCAATAAATTCTAATTCGATTAACTCCTTTGATTTAACTCTACGTCCCTATTTAGTTCCACATATCGATGTTGAAATAGATTTTTACTTCTTTATATAAGTCCTGACTTATATATTCTATTTATACAATGATAAACATCTTATTTGATTTATAAAATATTATTTATAAATTTATCTTCTCAATCTATCGGTCAAAATAGATTCTATTTAAAATCTTTGCTTTAAATCCATATCATGTTATACCCGTGTGCAAAGCACGGGTCTAAACCTTTCAAATATAAAATTTTCTTTTTATACAATTCTAGTCACTTTCCAAGTATTTCCTTTTATAATCTATTTATTTACAAATAAATCCCTTTTTGATAATTCTGTTTATTCTATAAAATATTTTCTTTTTATATAAAATCCATTGATTTTATAAGTAATTCCTTTTATAATCTAACTATTCCCTTTCTATTTATTTTACACCTATTTCCCCTTTCTATTCTATTTATTTTTCAAATAAATATCCCTTCAATTTTATCTATTTGATTAACAAATAAATATTCCTTTTTAACCTATTTATTTTCTAAATAAATATTTTCTTTTTATAAAATCTTTTGATTTTATAAATATTTCTTTTGTCAATATAACATTGAAAATTTTCTTTTTAACATTCCAGTATTCCTTATGGTATTTGACGTACCATATAACAATGATCGGTATCATTCAACCATACAAAATCAACAACAGATTTCATACCACATCATCTAACATAATATATGAAAAACAATAAAATAAATGTTGAGGAACCCAGTTGGGTCCCTCCGACCTGTTTCCCTGCATCCATAGATGTTAAACAATAAAATTAACATCAATTTCATTTTACTATGAAATATTATGCTAAACAGAATCAATATTTGATTAACGATTTATATTTATATCGTTATCTATGTTTTCAATCAACTGACTAGCAGTTCAACCAAACAACCAACACACAGCAAACAACCATTATTTATCATTTCTAAAAATACTTTAAAAAAATATAACTGAGAAGAGTTAGTGAGTTTTACTCACCTTTCGCGTTAACCGTTAAATAACGATTTGCGTTAGTTGATTCTGATTAGACAATTTATTTCGCCATAAATTATAACGAGCTCGAATCCACTCCCAGTTAGTTCCATTGTGTACCCCTCGTCCCTACGATCCCAACGGATCATACGGTTCGAAATTCTGATATCGTATGACCAAGTTACACACTTTATAAGTTAATACACTTTAATTCAAACAAAAATTTGGATTTTAAAAGTTAAATGGGCCTCACCCTACATTCAGCCCAACCTGTATCAATACCCCACCGTATGAACAGTACCCCTTCTTCCCTAAATACACAGACCCGTCGCTCCTCTTTGACACAGCCATAGCCGATCCTTTTCCACTCAAACCGCACCTTCTTCTCAACATGGTTTCAAAAAAAAACACCACCATTATCTTCCTCATCTCAAACCGCTCCTTCCCATACCACAAACTCGCCTACATTCTTCCCAACCCGTCGACAACAGCCTGTACGGCTGCAGTAGGTTCGAACGCCAAAAATCTGCACCAAACCCCCTCAATTTTTTCCAACAGCGGCTAATCAACACCCCGAACTCGAATACCATGACCATTCCTCCCATCGAAGTCGCTATAAACCGAATACACAAACCCTAGGTCACGCAGTCCATAACTGGACTTCGAAAATCGAGTACGCAACATCCACAAATCATACCAGAACAAAGCCCCAACTCAAAGGATCCCAATTATATATAGTATACGATTTATTTATTTTTGTTTGAGTTTCTTTGATTTTCCAGAGGAAAGTTTTTGCTGAAAAACCTTTAGAGAACCAGCGGCGCCCTTTTCCATTGAGCAGAGAGTGATTTAGGGTTAGGCTAGTTAAGGATATTATATAGGAGAAATTTTAATAATATTTTATTCGAATTTTATATTTATTTTTAAGCAAACGCTGTTTTTATTCGTCCTCTAAAATTCCTGTGATCCCATACGATACCCAAAAATCACGAAACTGGACATACGACTAGAGTTCGACATTACGGTCCCAACGAAACTGGTTTCGTCGAATTCCGACTCTGTTTTCTCACACAGCGTATTTTTAACCGTCGAAATACTGACTGTTTTTCACTCTAAAAATCCATACGGCCACACAGTGACTCTAAAAATCACGAAACTTGGAACCTAACAATAATTTGACATTGCGGATCCAACAAAATTAGTTTCGTTGAATTCCGACTTCGTTTGCAAAAGTGGCTATTTTTAAAGCTCTAAATAACCCTTTTAAATATATAAATATATTTAAAAACAATTAAATTTAATATTTAAAAATAAATATTATCGTATATATATATTCACATACACTATCATACTGCTTCAAAATATACCTATCTAGATTTGTTACTCGATATTTCAAAATCCCAGATTACATCGATATTCAAATTATATTGAAAATTCCTTTTACAATATAAATATATATATTTATAAATTTCAAAGGAATTCCATAGCGACTTTTCGAAAATTTGATTTGGACATAAATAAAAATCTACACAATGAAATCCCGATTTTTCTCTTCCACTAGAAAAATATACTTCACCAGCTCCTAACGTTTCTTGTTTCACAGAAATCCAATTTAAAACGGACTCTGTACATCTAGTTGAAGTTCAAATCGCCAAATAGCGAACTGCCGCGCCATTTCGAGCTCGATTATAATTATAATATAATTATATGTTCAACTGTCGTTCAAATAATATATTCGTTATTCTAATTCAATTCTAAACTGAATTAAATATCACCGATGATCCAATTTACACCATTTTGTGAATTCCACTATTTCTTACTATTTCAGAAATTAAATATATTATTATATTATTTATTTTAATTAAATATGAAATATTAGTTAATTCTGGTCATTTTTAATAACCAAACCATTATTTAAATAATTAAATAAATTACTTATATACTGTAAAAATACGGGTCGTTACATTTTTCCCCCCTTAAAATAATTTCGTCCTCGAAATTGCTAAGGTAGAGAACAAACCCTATTGACTAGTACAAATTTATTTGTTTTACTTATCAACTTTAAATTCAACTGAACCAATTTAATTTCAACTAAAATATTAATTAATTTTTTTATCAACGAAAATTTCCTAAAATCCTGAAAATTTTCTAACAACCGAAATTTTTGAAAAATTTCGCCAGCACCTCCTTTGTACCGGTCAATATTTCAAACCCCAACTCGCCTCTCTAGGCCCTTTCCTTTCAAAAAGAAAATCAAAAATCCAAGCGGTTTGTCGATCCGGCGCATAAAACCTCATATGGAAATTTAAACATGTACCTTTTTGTCGGGCATATCGTTATATCCTTTCCATCTGCTACCCTGTCAGCATATACAAATGCATTCCCAAACAAAATTCCAATTTTATTCTCAAAACCAAATCATTCACGTATCCAAGCCAAATTCCACTTCAAACCAAAGTTCCATTCCTGATTCCAACTCCTAACTCATCCATTTAATACCATTTCAGATTCCTATCTCACAACTCACAATCTGATTCTACTTGATATATTACATTCTAATTCAATTTCCAGTTAATTGGTTTCAATTCAATCCATATTTGCTTTCACAAATTTCTACTTTAATTTGTTTTTAATTCAGACGATCCTTTCCTGGGAGTTTTATATAACTTTTCTTTTCACAAAAATCAAATATTCCCTTTTCGAGATTCAAAACAACTTGTTTTCCTCAAAACAATTCAACACAAAATCTTTGATAGTAATCCGTCACTCAGAACTTGAAAATGAACACTGATGATGTGGCCAGCATCATCAGAGTTATTTCCCAGCTATTGAAGTGAGTTCAATACTATATCACTTATCAAAACCATATTTAAATAAATTCTATTTTGAAATTATTTCAAAATACTATTCCCAATGCTTGTAAAACAATTTAAAATCTCCCAGGATTTTAAAATTCTCATATATATACTCCATTTATAAACACTTCTCCAAATTTCCAGAGTTTTAGTTTCAGTCTTGATTTAAATTCAGATTTAATCCATCTGATTACGGTATTATACGAACTCTAATTGGTTACTTATATAACCATTTCAATTATAATCAACCAACACATCCAATATACTATAATATTTCAAATATTAATCATTCATTTATATTAAAATATAATTTGGGTAAAATTATTTCATTTACCCTCTTTCAAAACATATTGTGTCGGTTTATCGTACTTGAGTGTTTGGTAACTCCTATCGATACAGTGGATCAAACTGATCGACCAGAATTCACAAACTACTCAATCAATAAATCTTCACAATATAAAATATTTTTTATATTCAAATAGTAAATACGCGCTCATATATATACACTCAAACTCATTCTAGGGTATTACTAACCCCATCTTTACTGAGTTACGCCACAGAGCCAAGGTAATCACTTAACCTTCAGCACTGATACCACTGTAACGAACTGGGATTTTCGACTCAGAAAATCAACACAAAACCCATGTTAATTATTCAGGTATCGAACATTCCAGATCATTAATAGAAAGAAGTTAGAGGGTGAGAACAGATAAGATAGAAAATTAGAATAGAAGAAGAAGAACACAATCAGAGTAAACACAAATCTCACAACGGAACGAATAAAATATAATACATAACATAATTTTGCAATAAAACAGTGTATATATATAGAATAACATTATCAGAGTACAACACTTACACACAGCGGAAATAACAATAGCTATATAATCCTGAAGCCTCCTGCTTCAGGCTCCTCCAAGCATATCTGTAAAGACCTGAACTACTTGACTGCCCGTACAAATTTGGGCACCCAAGAGTTTAGGGAAAAAACAAAACAAAATAAACTCGGGGTCAGTCATGGGACTGGTGTGAGTAAACTCAAATCATTTGGTTTAACTTTCCAAAATCCTTTTCAAAAGAAAAGATAATCGTAAGACCAATCCACACATAAACACGGACGGTTTTTACCTTACGATAACCCAAAACAGTTTGGAAACCAATACTTTTCTGATATTATAATAATGTCTAATCACAAGTAATTAGAATCTAGCAGAATGCTTGCATCTCACGTTCCACATATATAATATACAAATCAAAGTCGCGGGCTCTTATTGGAGATTGGATTCCAACTATGACAAGGTATGGGACCACCTGCCGCTAGTGTATCTCTAGAGACGAATACGCTGGGTTCAACAAGAACATCTTGCAACCCGGCCCTCAAATGATCGACCACTCATTTCGCTTGAGTGTATCGAATGTATACCACCAACGATTGGGCGCTACCCACCATTCCCCAAAAAGGGGCAGCACCGAACATAGATATAAGAATGAAATGGATTTTCTCTAGATAGGTGATATACACCCTAATGGGAGCGACCCACTTAGCCATGCTGCCTGCCCGATTTCTGTCATTTCCCGGTTGATGAGGCTTGAGGTCATAACGTATCCTTGACAGATCATACATTCATTTACTTTGAATGCCACATCGTCATACCCGTCAAATCACAAATCGATTTCTCCAAAAATACCATGGGTATAAAGCTAAGAGAAACGAATTCCTCCGCCACCAAACGTAAGTTCGTTTGGAGAGATCAACTTACGCGATCTGTTAGATATACTCTGTCAGACATTCATCCATTCATGTTTGTCCTGGGATTGGGCAAACCGAAGGCACCATTCTGTAAATAGGATAGTCCTTGCATAACTCCATCTTCAATATTTGATCGCAACGCTAACGTCCATACAGAGCGGTTTTCAGATAATGAATCTGATCCCGGTCTCTCCGTATTGACGACGAAAAATGGTCAAAACTTCGATAGTCGGTGATTTAACTATCAAAGAAAAACAGGTGTGCAAAACAACGATATTATTTCCAGATGGAAATTCTATCGATTAATCAGCATTCAACATTTATCTTTCTTAATTTATCCATTTTCTCATTCTATATATTCGTAAATTCTTATTTTCTAAATTTAGAAAATATACTTTATTAACATTGGAAACATTTCCAGATTTACTCCTTTTCCTTGTTTTCTAAATTAGAAAACATTTCTGATTCTTTTATTAGAAAAACACTTCCAAAACTCCTTTGTTGGATTTAACAGATGTTTAAATAAACATCACTAAGCCATTTCGAAACATTACACTTATTAACTAAATTCACTTAATCAACTTTCACTATCGAACCTTACCCATCCCTTAGTTAAAACGAAGTCAATCAAGTTGGGGTATAATTACCTCTCAGACCTTAACTGAACAACATTCCTAACCTTGAAATAGACAAAGTTCACCTTTCAAATCTTTAACACTTCCTTACGTAACTCGGATTATATTTGTGAATCCCCTTCTTTATTTTAAAACATTGACTTAACTGTAGTGTTATAATTCCTTTCTACTTGAATATCCATCTTCAAAATGTAACTTTTATCCTTAATTTAACCCAATAACTAAACCACTCATCTATTAATAAATACTAAATCTTGATTAAACCGGAAAGCAAATATTACTTTCCCGAATTTCGATATAATCGAATTCAATGTATAATTCTCTTTTCGAATAATCTCTATTCGATAGCTCCTTTTCGAATAAACTATATTCGATAACTCTTTCTTCGAATAACTAAATTCGAAAATCTCTCTTCGAATGATTTACATTCGATTAACTTTCTACTAGTGATTTACATTCGATTAATCTCCTTTCGAATAAACTATATTCGATCAACTCCTTTAATTCTATTCGAATAAACTGTTTTGAATAACTCCTTCGGATTAACTCATTTGGATTAACTCGGTTTGATTAACTCATCTTGACTAACTCAACTCGATTAACTCAACTTGATTAACTTACTTGATTAACTCAACTTATTTAATTCCTATCGAATAACTAATATTTGATTAACTTATATTCGAATAACTATGTATGTTTTAACTTTATTTCGAATGGCTAATATTCAATTTTACTCTATTCACTTGACTCTAGATCGCAGCGATCACAATGGTTACGCCTGATTCCCTCAGGAAACATCCGACCGCCATAGGCTATCTACAGCCCTGCGAACACTACAAAAGAATTCTGAATTACATACGCCAATTTGGCGTAGGTATGGCGTAGGGAATCGAATTTACCTACGCCATACCTACGCCAAAAAGGAAGTCGGAAAACAGCTCGTCGCAAATATTTCCCTACGCCATCCCTACGCCAAATTCCCTACGCCATACCTACGCCAACTTCCCTACGCCATACCTACGCCAAGTTCCCTACGCCATACCTACACCAAGTTCCATACGCCATACCTATGGAAACATAATGGAAAACTGACCTCTTTTTTGTAGTGTTTAGCCATCTAAAATATAATTCATGGTGTAACTGTGCCACCGCCACCTGTACATTTTAATATCAAATAGACTAGTGTTCTAAGCTTTAATATTATTCATATTGTTAAATAAACAACTATAATCTTAGAAATGTAAAAAAAATGCTTTAGTTATTCATGCTGGTATATTACCTTGTTGGCAATGTTTCTAAAGAACAAGTCTCGACCCTTATACAATCCTTCTCCAGATGCAGCACAAGTGCTCCCTATATACCTACAAAATGAAATCAAACGTTGAATGGTTTTTTAGGTACAATATAATGAAGTAAGCACTAACGACTAGTTCAAATAATAAAAGAATAAACTTCAAAACTTTTTGAAAGCAAACTGCAAGGAAATCACACAGAGAGAGAGAGAGAGAGCAGGGAAAAATAAAGATGATCTTTAAGGTCTTTTCTTTCATGGTGAAAAATGATGTTTTGACTTTTCAGAAATTCATTTCCTACTTGAGACATTCTAGACTAGCAAAAATACACAGTATGACAGCTATGCATATAACCTTTATCATTTAGGAAAATACTGAATTGGAATAAATTTATCTGAGCTGTTGAGAATTCATTCACTGAAACATGCTCTTCCTATAGTATACTGAATTACACAGAAATTTTGATATAATTAACTAGTCAATGTATTGGTAACTTGGTATAATGTGTAACATTATACATATATACCAACAAGTACGCCAACAACAGAATAGAGAAACATAAATAAAGACTAATAGTGTAGGAATCTACCGCGCCATGGATTGAATCCCAGTAGCATAACCTATTATGTCATTGCCATAAGCCAAGCAGAAAGAGCACTTAAATCCAAGCCAACCAGATAAACTGCATGTTAATAAGATAAACCATCGATAATGGATTTCGATAGAGATTAATTGACAAAATTACTCGTGGTACTTAATAAAATCAATTATACAAAAATATTTTAGGGAAATCTATTATTCCATTTACTCAAGGATTAGGGGCGGCGACACGAGCAGGCATAGGCGGCGACGCGAACAACCAAGGGCGGCGGCGCGAACAACCAGGGGTGGCGGCGCGAGAACCCAGTGGGGGCGGCGCGAACAATTTAGGTTTTTTTTGTCTAAATCCGCGATTGAATGAAGAAAGAAAAGGGGCGATGTTTTACGTTGGTTATGTCTTTTAGCTGTGGCCCATGATTTTAGAACCCGTTTGAATAAATTACAACTGTCTTTCTAGTGCATAAGGAATGAGTAGGTAATCCCTACGCGGTCCCTACGCCTTCCACATATTTTAACATTTTCCCTACGCCGCGCCTACGCGGCGTAGGGATGGCGTAGGGAGTTCTAGGTTGGAAAATTGCTCCTTTTTTTGTAGTGGAATTACGATAGCAGTCGTACGAAATGGCAACACATCCTAAATAACTATGTTTGACTAATTCTATCTCAAATAACTATATTCGATCAACTATAATTGAATAACTAATATTCAATAAATTCTAATTCGATTAACTCCTTTGATTTAACTCTACGTCCCTATTCAGTTCCAAATATCGATGTTGAAATAGATTTTTACTTCTCTATATAAGTCCTGACTTATATATTCTATTTATACAATGATAAACATCTTATTTGATTTATAAAATATTATTTATAAATTTATCTCCTCAATCTATCAGTCAGATTAGATTCTATTTAAAATCTTTGCTTTAAATCCATATCATGTTATACCCGTGTGCGAAGCACGGGTCTAAACCTTTCAAATATAAAATTTTCTTTTTATACAATTCTAGTCACTTTTCAAGTATTTCCTTTTATAATCTATTTATTTACAAATAAATCCCTTTTTGATAATTCTATTTATTCTATAAAATATCTTCTTTTTATATAAAATCCATTGATTTTATAAGTAATTCCTTTTATAATCTAACTATTCCCTTTCTATTTATTTTACACCTATTTCCCCTTTCTATTCTATTTATTTTTCAAATAAATATCCCTTCAATTTTATCTATTTGATTAACAAATAAATATACCTTTTTAGCCTATTTATTTTCTAAATAAATATTTTCTTTTTATAAAATCTTTTAATTTTATAAATATTTCTTTTGTCAATATAACGTTGAAAATTTTCTTTTTAACATTCCAGTATTCCTTATGGTATTTGACGTACCATATAACAATGATCGGTATCATTCAACCATACAAAATCAACAACAGATTTCATATCACATCATATAACATAATATATGAAAAACAATAAAATAAATGTTGAGGAACCCAGTTGGATCCCTCCGACCTGCTTCCCTGCATCCACAGATGTTAAACAATAAAATTAACATCAATCTAATTTTACTATGAAATATTCTGCTAAACAGAATCAATATTTGATTAACGATTTATATTTATATCGTTATCTATGTTTTCAATCAACTGACTAGCAGTTCAACCAAACAACCAACACACAGCAAACAACCATTATTTATCATTTCTAAAAATACTTTAGAAAAATATAACTGAGAAGAGTTAGTGAGTTTTACTCACCTTTCGCGTTAACCGTTAAATAACGATTTGCGTTAGTTGATTCTGATCAGACAATTTATTTCGCCACAAATTGTAACGAGCTCAAATCCACTCCCAGTCAGTTCCATTGTGTACCCCTCGTCCCTATGATCCCAATGGATCTTACGGTTCGAAATTCTGATATCGTATGACCAAGTTACATACTTTATAAGTTAATACACTTTAATTCAAACAAAACTTTGGATTTTAAAAGTTAAATGGACCTCACCCTTCATTCAGCCCAACCCGTATCAATACCCCACCGTATGAACAGTACTTCTTCTTCCCTAAATACACAGACCCGTCGCTCCTCTTTGACACAACCATAGCCGATCCTTTTCCACTCAAACTGCACCTTCTTCTCAACATGGTTTCAAAAACAAACACCACTATTATCTTCCTCATCTCAAACCGCTCCTTCCCATACCACAAACTCGCAAATCGCCTACATTCTTCCCAACCCGTCGACAACAGCCTGTACATCTACAGTAGGCTCGAACGACAAAAATCTGCACTGAACCCCCTCAATTTTTGCCAACAGCGGCTAATCAACACCCCGAACTCGAATACCATGACCATTCCTCCCATCGAAGTCGCTATAACCCGAATACACAAACCCTAGGTTACGCAATCCATAACTGGACTTCAAAAATCGAGTGCGCAACCTCCACAAATCACACCAGAAAAAAGCTCCAACTCAAAGGATCCCAATTATATATAGTATACGATTTATTTATTTTTGTTTGAGTTTTCTTGATTTTCCAAAGGAAAGTTTTTGCTGAAAAACCTTCAGAGAACCAGCGACGCCTTTTCCATTTAGCAGAGAGTGATTTAGGGTTAGGCAAGTTAAGGATGCTATATAGGAGAAATTTTAATAATATTTTATTTGAATTTTATATTTATTTTTAAGCAAACGCTGTTTTTATTAGTCCTCTAAAATTCCTGTGATCCCATACGATACCCAAAAATCAAGAAACTGGACATACGACTAGAGTTCGACATTACGGTCCCAACGAAACTGGTTTCGTTGAATTCCGATTCTGTTTGCTCACACAACGTATTTTTAACCATCAAAATACTGACTATTTTTCAATCTAAAAATCCGTACGGCCACATAGTGACTCTAAAAATCACGAAACTTGGAACCTAACAATAATTTGACATTGCGGATCCAACAAAATTAGTTTTGTCGAATTCCGACTTCGTTTGCAAAAGTGGCTATTTTTTAAGCTCTAAATAACCCTTTTAAATATATAAATATATTTAAAAACAATTAAATTTAATATTTAAAAATAAATATTATCGTATATATATTCACATACACTATCATACTGCTTCAAAATATACCTATCTGGATTTGTAACTCGATATTTCAAAATCCCAGATTATATCGATATTCAAATTATATTGAAAATTCCTTTTATAATATAAATATATATATTTATAAATTTCAAAGGAATTCCATAGCGTGTTTTCGAAAATTTGATTTGGACATAAATAAAAATCTACATAATGAAATCCCGATTTTTCTCTTCCACTAGAAAAATATACTTCACCAACTCCTAACGTTTCTTGTTTCACAGAAATCCGATTTAAAACGGACTCTGTACATCCAGTTGAAGTTCAAATCGCCAAATAGCGAACTGCCGCGCCATTTCGAGCTCGATTATAATTATAATATAATTATATGTTCAACTGTTGTTCAAATAATATATTCGTTATTCTAATTCAATTCTAAACTGAATTAAATATCACCAATGATCCAATTCACACCATTTTGTGAATTCCACTATTTCTTACTATTTCAGAAATTAAATATATTATTTATTTTAATTAAATACGCAATATTATTTAATTCTGGTCATTTTAAATAACCAAACCATTATTTAAATAATTAAATAAATTACTTATATACTGTAAAATTACGGGTCGTTACATAATGTGTAATAATAAATGCCTAAGACACGAGGTTAGACTCATTTATGGTGAAAGATTGCCCGGACCCGCCCGGCAAATCCAGCAACCACAAACGGTAGTCTAATGTAAGAGGTCAAAGGCACAAATTAAATAAGTAATAAAGGCCTAAGACACGAGGTTAGACTCGTTTGTGGTGTAAGACTGCCCGGACTCGCCTGGCAAATCCAGCAAACAAAAACGGTAGTCTAATGTGAGAGGTCAAAGGCATAAATTA
The DNA here is from genome assembly GCA_030737875.1 of Allium sativum. NCBI lineage: Eukaryota > Viridiplantae > Streptophyta > Magnoliopsida > Asparagales > Amaryllidaceae > Allium > Allium sativum. Next base: position 687,290,851 of record CM060919.1, read on the forward strand.
AAAGATGCTTAGACACGAGGTTAAGTCTTGCTTATGGTGGAAGTCTGCCCAGAACCGCCCGACATATCCAGCGGCTACAAGCAATCGACTTAATGTGAGAGGTCTGTGCATTAATAATTAATTAATGCTGAGCAAAGATGAATATGAATGAAAAACATAAGTTTGGTTGAGTGAGTGATTCTCTGAGTAACAATCTGATGTTGATTTCAGTCTTCGGGGTTGGTACTTAGGGAGTTATTCTCTTAACCAATGTATCTGTGAACTAAGATGTACTTAATCATAAAAAACATGGTGAGTGGGTAGGGTTAAGACTAGCTTAACCAATATAATATATATATATATATATATATTAATCTGATAAGTGGATGGGGTTAAGACCAGCTTAACCAATAATATATTGATCTAATAAGCGGATAGGGTTAAGACAAACTTAACCAATAATATGTATTGATCTGATAGGGTTAAGACAAACTTAACCAATAATGTATATTGACTTGATAAGCGGATAGGGTTAAGACCAACTTAACCAATAAGATATAAGTGGATGGGGTTAAGACCAGCTTAACCAATAATATATTGATCTAATAAGCGGATAGGGTTAAGACAAGCTTAACCAATAACACATGTTGATTTGTTAGTGAATAACATGGGTGACATGTGGGATATAATTATAAACACTTAACCAAGTTGAAAACATGTAAGAAGACATGAATAAGAAGGGGTTAAGTCGGAAATTCTAGTAGGGACCAAGCATAGGTGGAAAGCTTGTGTGGGGACCCTTTTCAAACCAGTAACCCATTAAGTATCTTTATGACCTCGACCCAAGTCGAGGACGGGACACGCTTACTGAGTTTGATTGTAAAAGGTCAAAACGGGTTAGCGATGGCAACACAAGTCCAATGGGGTCATGTGCGTGCGTGGGCCCGGGCTGGTAGGTAAGACGTTGTTGCGTCATGTAGATATAAGCCGTGCATCTTTAGTGGTATCAGGTTGCTACTTTGGGGAGTGATACACCCCACTGTGGGACCAACACGGGTATCTACGAGTTAGGGAGCCGATTGAATGGGGAAGGTAGTGGGTACGACTAGCGGAGACAGGAGCAGACGGCACCTATGAAGACAGCTAGGAGTATAACTACCATGTTATGAATAAACATTGTAATTAGAATGGGGAGGGTAGTGGGTACAACTAGTGGAGATAGGGGCAGGCGACACCTATGAAGACAACTAGGTGTACACAAAACTACCATTATTATTATTATTTTTTCAGTGGGTGGGATCAACTTTTAGGGTGACTAGTAATGGTGCGGTGTAATTAGCATTGGTGCAGTATAGTAATTATCCTATACTGATTAAGAGCGCAATTAATGCCAAAATATTCCTCTGTTTGCTTTGTCTTGCCCACTTGCTTCACAATCATTCCTTGTTTTACCAGTTTATGCCTTATCCTAATTACTTTAATAATTGTATTGTTAAAGTTATGGTACGCGCCAGACTTCATGTCTGACCCCCTTTGTTTTCGCCTCTTTTCTTCCTCCCCCCTCCCAGGTTCTCAGGGTGGGACTAGTACTAGCGGAGCTTGATTTGGATCTCTTTCTCTCTCTTTTGGAAATGCTTGGATTGCTGAAAGTAAAGTTCAGCTCATCTCTTTTATGGCTACTTGTGTTTGGGGTTATGCTTTTTTACTTTATGTACTCTAAAAACAATTTGTCAAGATGGATATTAAGTGTACTTGGTTTATGAAGTTGTTGTAATCTAACCTTTTCTCCGCTGCAATAAAAGTTGTTTTAAAATTTTCAAGTACCAATATTTGTATCTGTCTTGTTATATTCTGTTCTATACACTAATAACGCTCCATGGAAGTTAATGCATTCCCTTTGTGAGTGACATTAATGGACGTGGGGTGTTACAGGTTACCTCCCAGAAAGCCAGAAGCCCCAGAGACACAGGAAAGAAGGAAACAAGGATTCAAACAGAGGATCAAAAGATAGTGCATATGGCTTTGGGGAATATGTCTTTAAAACAAAACTTTTCTTTTGAAAATGAGTCTTTTAAAACCGTTTGAATATAATTTTTCAAATATTTTTATCTGATCCGGTAACCTTCAGCTCTGATACCAAGTGTAACACCCCACCTCTGTTAAGGTCACTCACAAAGGGAATGCCTTAACTTCGGTGGACCATTTTTGGTACAAGTTGCAGAAAAATTACAAGACAGACAAATAAAGCAGCGGAAAATAAATAACCTTTATTGATTAAAACACAGCTTGTACAAAGGTTGTTTTACAACACCAATACTTATTACAACAAAGCATCTGTCTTGTTTAAAATAAAGAAGCATAAACTGACATTGACATTCCCCAACAAAGCATGAGCCAGCCATAGCAGTAAAAAATGGAGTTCAAAGCAATGCATCAAAGAATCTTCATGCTCGGAAAGAGTAACGGTCCAAAATGAGCTGAGCTATTTCCTCCTTGGCTACCGGGGGGCGAAACGGAAGAAAAGAGGCGAAAACAAACTAGGTCAGACATAAGTCTGGTAAGTCCAGTTATACTTCAGCATGTAAACCAGAAAAGGACAATGACATGAACAAACTGAACTTAGAACCATACCATAGTGATAAGATAATCCTAAAACAAGACAAGGTAAGATTAACGGAATTGGCTATCACATCCACTTCTATTTCTCTGCACCCACTAAGGATTATTCAACTAGCATCGTGTGTTCATGATAAAATGATCCACTTTTTATTGTGCATGCAGTCCCTTATCCATCGAGTGTTACCTAGATCCAACTAGGGTTTACTTATCGAATGCTTCCTAGATTCAACCAGGGTTTACGCTACCCAGGGCCACTGGGGTTTATGCTACCTATTGAACGCTTCTCGGATTCAGGGTTTACGCGACCTAGGTCCAACTAGGGATTATGCTACCTATCGAACGATGTCCCCTAGTCTAGGACCCACTACCCAGAGCGGTATATGTTCCTAGACTTTCCCCATGTATGTGTCGTGAATCGTTATCGATGTCTGGATGCACATGTCCTCTATATGTGCGACCCGAGTCCCGTGGCAGGGCTAATCAAGAAACACGAAACTCAGTCGGGAGCTTTCAGATATCTGCCGATTGCAGATGCTAAGGTCTGCTTTTACAGTGGCTATGGTCCCATTAGACCCCTCCCTCAACTAACAAATGAAAGGCACCCAAGAAAATCAAGAATGAGAACTGTACGCGGGCCCCTCTATGCCCCCACAAACCTATGGGCCAACCTCACCCATAACTAGATAGCAAGTATATGGTCTGTTGGAGTTCTCCGTCTTTCCGCTTCACGTATCTCGACTGACTCAAGATGGTAGGTAGACGACGAGTTGCTATCACAGGGCAAAAAATGGTCTCGCCGAATCACGCTGGTCCATCCTAGTCTTTAGGTTGCCTTATTATTGCAATCAAGGCATAACCTTGGCTCTTCTTACGCAGACCGTAACCTCTGTGAGCCCAAGAGGATCATCTGCAGCCTCACAGAGGGATACCAAGAGTACCCTCACGTCCCCTCGAAGTCGCGTGCTTCGTAACCCAGTTCATTGGAGCCTTCTTCATGGTCAGATGGACGTTCGCTCCTCCTCGTATTCTACATGCTCTAAAACCAAGTGTCGTGAATCGTTATCGATGTCTAGATATATGCGCAAGTCTATCTCGAGCTTTAGGGGGTAAACCCCTACCCTAGTCAAAACATCTTGCGTACTCATGGACTACTCCAATGGATCGAAAATTGTCGATAGATAGACAAAGTGATTCTAGGTAGCTAAGACAAACTGATCCCTTAGGATCGCACGAAATCTCGAGGGTATTCCCGAGGCGAGTCGAAAGTCTAACTACCCTCGTTTCATAATTACTAGCTAACCAATTCATGCCTAGAATCAACCCATAGCCCATGAAAACAAAAACATAAGCATTAATATAGCTATTCTCAAATCCTCACAAGTCAAAGATAAATGAGCCGAACCAGCAATTGGATTTGAGACTATAATGGGATCCTCTACTATACAATATCTAGGGTGCAAAGACTCAACTAAAGCAGTAGATACAAATAAGCGCCTAAATTCCATCTGTAGCCGTAATTTTCTTTCGAGCTTTGTAGGATTCTCCGTGCGATGGAGGCAGCTTTCGAGAGACATGTCAAGAAGTTACACAAGGATGAAGAACCCATGGATATGGACTTGGAGGGGAGGAAATAATAGTAAAACCTAAAACAAGAGGATACCAAGTGTAACACCAATACTTATTACAACAAAGCATCTGTCTTGTTTAAAATAAAGAAGCATAAACTGACAATGACATTCCCCAATAAAGCATGGGCCAGCCAGAGCAATAGAAAATGGAATTCAAAGCAATGCGTCAAAGATTCTTCAAGCTCGGAAAGAGTAACGCTCCAAAATGAGCTGAGCTATTCCCGCCCTGGCTACCGGGGGGGGGGGGGGGGACGGAAGAAAAGAGGAGAAAAAAAACTAGGTCAGACATAAGTCTGGTAAGTCCAGTTATACTTCAGCATGTAAACCAGAAAAGGACTATGACATGAACAAACTGAACTTAGAAGCATACCATAGTGATAAGATAATCCTAAAACAAGATAAGGTAAGATTAACGGAATTGACTATCGCTTCCACATCTATTTCTCTGCACCAACTAAGGATTATTTCAACTAGCATCGCGTGTTCATGTTAAAATGATCCCCTTTTTATTGTGTATGCAGTCCCTTATCCATCGAGTGTTACCTAAATCCAGCTAGGGTTTACTTATCGAATGCTTCCTAGATTCAACCAGGGTTTACGCTACCCAGGGCCACTGGGGTTTATGCTACCTATTGAACGCTTCTCGGATTCAGGGTTTACGCGACCTAGGTCCAACTAGGGATTATGCTACCTATCGAACGATGCCCCCTAGTCTAGGACCAATATCAAGTGTAACACCCCACCTCCGTTAAGGTCACTCACAAAGGGAATGCCTTAACTTCGATGGACCATTTTTGGTACAAGTTGCAGAAAAATTACAAGACAGACAAATAAAGCAGCGGAAAATAAATAACCTTTATTAATTAAAACATAGCTTGTACAAAGATTGTTTTACAACACCAATACTTATTACAACAAAGCATATGTCTTGTTTAAAATAAAGGTCAATAAACTGACAATGACATTCCCCAATAAAGCATGAGCCAGCCATAACAGTAGAAAATGGAGTTCAAAGCAATGCGTCAAAGAATCTTCAAGCTCGGAAAGAGCAATGGTCCAAAATGAGCTGAGCTATTCCCTCCCTGGCTACCTGGGGGGGACGGAAGAAAAGAGGCGAAAACAAACTAGGTCAGACATAAGTCTGGTAAGTCCAGTTATACTTCAGCATGTAAACAAGAAAAGGACTATGACATGAACAAACTGAACTTAGAACCATACCATAGTGATAAGATAATTCTAACACAAGACAAGGTAAGATTAACGGAATTGGCTATCGCATCCACTTCTATTTCTCTACACCCACTAATGACTATTTCAACTAGCATCGTGTGTTCATGATAAAATGATCCCCTTTTATGGTGTATGCAGTCCCTTATCTATCGAGTGTTACCTAGATCCAACTAGGGTTTTCTTATCGAACACTTCCTAGATTCAACCAGGTTTACGCTACCCAGGGCCACTGGGGTTTATGCTACCTATTGAACGCTTCTCGGATTCAAGATTTACGCGACCTAGTTCCAACTAGGGATTATACTACCTATCGAACGATGCCCCCTAGTCTAGGACCCACTACCCAGAGTGGTATATGTTCCTAGACTTTCCCCACGTATGTGTCGTGAATCATTATCGATGTCTAGATGCACATGTCCTCTATATGTGCGACCCGAGTCCCATGGCAGGGCTAATCAAGAAACACGGAACTTGGTCGGGAGCTTTCAGATATCTGCCGACTGCAGATGCTAAGGTCTGCTTTTACAGTGGCTATTGTCCCACTAGACCCCTCCCTTAACTAACAAATGAAAGACACCCAAGAAAATCAAGAATGAGAACTGTACGCAGGCCCTTCTATGCCCCCACAAACCTATGGGCCAACCTCACCCATAACTAGATAGCAAGTATATGATCTGTTGGAGTTCTCCGCCTTTCCGCTTCACGTATCTCGACTGACCCAAGATGGTAGATAGATGACGAGTTGCTATCACAGGGCAAAAACTGGTCTCGCCGAATCACGCTGGTACATCCTAGTCTTTAGGTTGCCTTATTATTGCAACCAAGGCATACCGTTGGCTCTTCTAATGCAGATCTTAACCTCTGTGAGCCCAGGAGGATCATCTGCAGCCTCACAGAGGGATAACAAGAGTACCCTCATGTCACCTCGAAGCCGCGTGCTTCGTAACCCAGTTCATTGGAGCATTCTTCATGGTCAGATGGACGTTCGCTCCTCCTCGTATTCTACTTGGTTTTCTTGACTAAGGTTTACTACTTAGTTGTCTTAACTAAGGTTTACTACTTAGTTCTCTTAACTAAGGTTTACTACTTAGTTTCCTGAATCGTTCGTTTTCTTAACTAAGGTTTAAAACTTAGTCCTCTTAACTAAGGTTTACTACTTAGTTCTCTTCCTCGTCATGTTGGATCAGTTAAGTGTTATCCAACAGTTTACGATGACTTAACCTACCTATATATCATGTCAAATTGGTTAAGTTAGCGGTTCATGTTGACTTAACCTACCCCTACATCATGTCAAATTGGTTAAGTGTTCCTTAACCTTACTCGTTTGTCAGGTTGTACTGGTTAAGTGTCTCTCATTAACTTAACCCTACTTATTTATCATGCTATAACGACTAAGTGTTCTAAGTTTACTTAACCCCACCATCTAGTCTAGTTAGCATGTTATAACGGTTAAACATTTACTTAACCTTACCCACTTGTCTAGTTTGCATGTTATAATGGTTAAGTGTTTCCTTAGTTACTTAACCCCCACAAATCTTGCCTTGTTAACATGTTAAGTTGGTTAAGTGTCCAAATTAACTCAACCCCTATCAATCTTGTCTAGTTAACATGTTGAATTGGCTAAGTGTTTTCTCAATTACTTAACCCCACCCTTCTTGTCTTGTTAACATGTTAAGTTGTTTAAGTGTTTCCTTAATTACTTAACCTCACCATTTCTAGCTTGATTGTTCATGAGCTTTAATTAATTAATTAAAGCACCAACCACTCACATTAGACATGTACTGTTGTGGTTACTGGATATGCCGGTCGGTTCCGGGAAGTTTTACACCACAACTCAGTCTAATCTCGGGTCTTTCTGGGCTTGACGCACTAACCTCTCACATTAGATAGGTATTGTTGTGGTTACTGGATGTGCTGGGCGGTTCCGGGCAGTTTTACACCACAACTCAATGTAACCTCGGGTTAGGCATTTTCCTTTTTTCTAATTTACATATTTACTATTTATGTAAATTTTCCGTAAATCAATTTAACCTAGATCATATTCATTTGTCATGCCAATTAACATACTTATATTCTATGCCCAAAACTTGATTTACCTATCAATTAGCCCAACTTGCACTTTATACCAATTTAAATTTAATATTCCCCGTTTTCAGTTCATGCCCAATCTAGATTAATATTCCAATTTATAGTTCATGCCAAAACTAGATGTAATATTCTAGTTTATCGTTTATGTCCAAAAACTTGGTTTACATGCCAATTACATACTTTGCGGGCAATTAAAATTTATCAATTTATGCCCAAGTCTAATATGCATGTAAATCATTCACTATTATAACCAATTTAGATTACGCCAACATATTTATTATGCCAAATTAACTTAATTAAGCTACGCCCAATCCCCGCATCATAATCGTACGTATAACATGATTTCACAAGTTTTCTAAGTACTCATGAAATGGCACTAACAAAAGGAATAGGGGATAGGCACAAGAATTGGTATAAAAGAATAGGCATGCAAAAATAATGGCTCCAACAGGTTCGATGTACATAATAGTGAATAGGAATAAACTAGCCAAGTTACACACTAAATATGAGATCCAACATGATCAAGAGAATAGGCATAGGTGATTTGGTCCAACATAATGCCAGTTCAAGGTACAACATGATTGGTTAATTGTAACAATAGGAATAGGCATAAGCAACTAACTATAATAGTTATAGGCAATTAACCACAATAATCATGGGCGACTAATCACAATAATATCTTAATCGATGTCATAGGCAATAGTCTTATAGTTATGAATCATAGTTGTGGGCAACAGTCTCATAGTCACGAATCATAGTCATAAGCAATAATTTCATAGGCAACAATTTCATGGTCATAGTCTTAGGTAAAGGTCTCATAGTCACGAATCATAGTCATATGCAATAATTTCATAGGCAACAGTTTCATGGTCATAGTCTTAGGCAAAGGTCTCATAGTTATAGTCATAGTCATAGGCAATAGTTTCATCACAAGAATATAACATAGGAAAATCGCATGAATAAACATGAATCCACATAGATAAACTAATAGGCACCGTTCTAATATCAGTTTCTTACAAGCCATGACTTCCAACTAATATTTAAATCGGAAAATATAATTGTACTTACAATATGTAGGCAAGTCTTGTTTTCCTGAAATCTGTTTTCTGAAGCTGAATAGCTTTCCTTTGATGTAGATTAGTCGTTCTTTTAATTCTATTCAGATTGGAAGAAAATGCAGTGGTTCTAGCTTAGATTTCAACAGAGTAGCGATGCCATTCTTATTTTTAATTGGAATAGGGGCAGAGTAAAGGCAAAATGAAATTGTGTGGAGAGAAAGCTAGGTTTGGGTGTGTGTAAATAGGTTACAGCTCACGAATCCAGTCAGAAAGGCGTCCAGGTGCAGAAAAATGGATCTGTCTCCAGATCTGGAAAGGGAGGGGAGGTCGACCCTAGTGTCGACCTGTTTACCCAGGTCGACCCCCAGGTCGACCCTAGTGTCAACCTGGATCCTGGGCGGGAATTTTCCCGCCCAGCCCGGGTGTCTGTTTTGAATTTCGAAATCTGAATTTTTGAATTTCGGGTTGGTTTTTATTGAAACTTCCGAAGGCCATATCTTCTTCATACGGAGTCCGATTTACGAAAACTTGGACTCTATTCCAAGCAGAATTTTGAGACCAACGCAATGGCATAGCCCGTTTCCTTTAATTATTTTTTTACAATATAATTATTCTCTGATATGTTACTTAACGTATTTCCCAAAAAATACGGGGTGTTATAGATATGCTTGTTGAAAATGGTCCTGCTAGAGAAACCAACATTATTTTTCCTAAGGATAATCATAATAGAGGGTTTTCCACATTTTACTATGATCAAAAATTATGAAATAGGGAACTTTCTAATTGGAAATGGTTGGTTTACTCAAAAGAATTGAATAAAGTGTTTTGCTTTTATTGTAAAGTGGTTAAAAGAGTTCGTTCAAGAAGTCATTTGGCAGATATAGGAGTTAATGATTGGGAACATCTGAGTGAAAAACTTAAATAACATAAGATAGTGTTGAACATCTCACTAACCTTCGAGCTTGGATGGAACTTCGATTTAGATTGAGAACTAATCAAACAATTAATAGAGAACTACAAGAGATGATTAAGAAGGATACAGAACAATGGAAACAAGTCTTGGTAAGAATCATTTCAATTGTCAAACGTCGTGTGATGAATAATTTGGCATTTCGTGGAATAAATAAAAAATTCTATGAAGACTCGAATGGAAATTTTTTAGGCTTTCTTGAATCAATAGCAGAGTTTGATCCAATAATGCAACATCATTTTCGACTTATACAAGATAAAAATATTCATTACCATTATCTAAGCCATAAAATTCAAAATGAATTGATATCTTTGTTGGCATCATAGGTAAGAAGTGCAATTATTAGAAAAATTAAAGAAGCTAAATATTTTTCTGTGATTCTTGATTATACCCCTGATGCTGGCCACCAAGAGCAAATGACTTTGGTAATTAGATGTGTTGATGTTGTTAGCTGCCCAATAAATGTGAAAGAGTATTTTTTGGAGCTTATAAATGTGAAAGATACATCTGGATTAGGTCTGTTTGGTGAATTACAAGCTGCATTAAACTCATTTGATTTAAACATTAATGATGTGAGGGGGCAATGTTACGATAATGGTTCTAATATGAGGGGAAAACACCATGGTGTACAAAAAAGATTACTTGATATAAATCCTAAAGCTTTCTATATGTCGTGCGGTTGTCATTCTTTTAATTTAGTTATTTGTGATATGACCAACTCTTGTCAAAAAGCTAAATCATTTTTTGGAGCATGTCAAGCCCTTTATAATGTGTTTGCTAATTCTACAAAACGATGAAACATTTTACTTCAATATGTAGACGAACTGACATTGAAGTCTTTGTCCAATACACGGTGGGAAAGTCATATTGAAAGTGTTAAAGCGATAAAAAGTCAGTTTCCAAAAGTAAAACAAGCTTTAAAAAAATTAGTTGAAGTTTGTGATGACTCAAAATTGACTTGGGATGCTGAAAAACTCCTGTCGTGTGAATTTTCAAGTTTTGAATTTATTTTGAATTTGGTCATTTGGCATGAGATAATGTACAAGATAAACTTAGTGAGAAAAAAATTGCAATCTGATGATATGCTTCTTGATGTTGCTATTAAGAATTTGAAAGGGCTTGTTTCATTTTTTGAAAAATATAGAGAAAATGGATTTATTTCTGCTATGATTGATGCTAAAGAGATTGCTGATGAGATGGAAATTGAGTCAGAATTTCAATAAAGCGTTAGTCCATGAGAAAAAAACATTTCGATGAAATTCCTAATACTGAGAGAGAGCAACAATCTGCTCAAGAAGATTTTAGGACAGATTACTTTCTTGTTTTAGTTGATATGACTCTTTCTCAATTGAGGATTAGATTTGAAAAAATGGAACTTTTTGAGTCTATATTTGGTTTCTTATTTGATGCAACCCAGTTAGTTTTTTTGGATGATGATAAATTGAAAAATTGTTGTGAGAAGCTTGAAACGGCTCTAAAACATGGTGAAGATTATGATATTGATGCAAAGAGTCTACTTTCAGAATTACAGATTTTGCAGGAAATGTTACCTAATGAATCTTATGATACTGGTAAACCATGGAATTCCCTTAAAATTATGGAGTTTGTGAAAAAAATGGATATGTTTCCAAATGTTTTGGTAGCTTATCGAATTTTATTGACTGTACTTGTCACTGTAGCATCAACAAAAAGAACATTTTCAAAGTTGAAGTTGATAAAATCTTACTTGCGGACAACAATGACTCAAGATAGGTTGGATGGATTGGCAATATTGAGTATTGAAAAGGATATGTTGAAAATCATTGACCTTGAGCATATAATTGAAGATTTTGCTTCTAAAAATGCAAGAAGAAGTCATTTCAAATGAGACCGGATTTCTATTGTACCTATGCTTGTATGTCATGCATTGTAATATTTCTTTTCTCTTGTCATGTATCCTTACTTTGTTTTATTGTATGAATAAAAACATTCAGGCATGGGGATGAGCCTCCTAGCATTGCACTTGACTAGGTTCGAAACCCCAAAAAAATAGAATTTTTTTTATATAAAAGGGCATATTTTTTTATCCCGCATTGTGCATGAAATTGGTCAGGACCGACCTTGCTCTCGAAATAGCTCATCTTCTTCAGTAATGGCTTCTTTCCTAGTAACCCTCACAAATCCTTACTTTGATTAGTTTAATTATATCATTAAGATATGATTACTGAAAATCAACCTCAAACTTGAAAAAAGTGCTGCTGCAATCACCTAGGGATCTATGCAAATCACTGTTCATACGATATCAAGGGAAGAAATTGGATTAAGCTGAGTGAATAGCATTCTCTCAACCTAATTAGGGTGAACAATGCTATAAAACCTCCTAAAATCTTATAAAAATATTCACAAAATGTTCAGTAGCTTAATAAGTTCATATCGTTTGAAGTTCATATGCTCTAGTTATGGCACGAAAGAGTTTGGATCGACACTAGCCTTTGCCTTGGATTGGATTGTACCTTTCAATCGTTTCAAAATGTGACCAAGTCCTGGATCAGTATGCATATCTACATTGGATCGATATGGATGTTCTGCTCGGGATCGACATACATGTTCAACATAGGATTTTGTGACTAATTTTGGATTGGCATGATCATTTGATTTCGGATCAGTATGAACAATTCACTCCGAATCATTAGGAGGTGGTTGACATCACATCGCCCGTGGTTGTGTTTGTTTTGGGAACCTAAACATGGTATCATCACATTCCACACTACATTGAATCAGCAGTGAGCCTAATTGTGGGATCGACATGGGGAAAACAAGGGGAAGGTACCGTGGACGTGATCGGTACTGATCACAGACGCGTTCTCCGAGTTTTTGATTAGTGACTTATTGGGGGAACTAGGCATGGATTAGTTCGACTTCCATGTGGAGTTAGGGTTGTTGGATCTAGATTAATCCTAGAGGGTGATATGCACGTAAAAATGCACATTTATATTCACACATTTATTTGTGCTTTAGTTAAACAAATAACATAAAGGGGGCTATTTTTACATGTTTCAATACTGATCATTTTTGTTCTCTTTTCTTAAAAAAAATTGTGTTGTTTCATTCTGTATTTAGTTAGCTTGTTGCGCCATTTGCATTTGTTGTTAGTATTTATTTGTTTGTGTGTTTGCGTTTCTTTTGTGTGATTTTTATTTAAAAAGAGGGGTTGTGTGTTTGTTTTTTTATCTTGTTTCAATTCCATTTGTGTGTGTGTTTATTTGTGTTTAAGTGTGCAGTTTTGTTTTAGTTTTAAGTTAAAAAAAATCATTGTTGTTTCTTTTGTATTTTCGGAAGAAAAAAGATTTAAAAAAAACTGTAAGCTTCTGTTGTTTGCATTTTCAGAAGAAAAAAGATTTTAAAAAAAACTGTAAGCTTCTGTTGTTTAGCCGGCACCTGTGCATTTCAGTTTGTGTTCATTTCAGATTGTGCATCATCTTCTTTTATCATATCATTTGAGTACATACAAAAAGAAAAGGAAGAGAAGACGGTTTTCAATTGGTCTGATAAAATAATCCTATTTATTCTTGTTTCTCTCTTGTTACATTCATAGTTTCATTGCATACACAGTTTACATTTGTTTGACAGTTCTCCATTAATAGGTGTGAGCATGTTTGGTTAAACCAAATAAACCAACCGAACCAATTTAATTTGGTCGGTTTGGTTTGATTTTGAAACTAGATTGATTTGGGTTCGTAAAAATATTTAGTTTGGTTATCAATTTTACCAAATTAACCGAACTTTTATTAAAGTTTCAAAATTATCGATATTATAGTAAATATTTTAGGTTAATTTAGTTATCTAAGTAAATTTTAATTATCACATATCTATCATAATTACTTTTGGGAAACATAAGAATAAAAAATAATAATATTTTAATCATATATTTGTAATTTATTTTAAATCATGGTTAATATGATGAACATAAATTTAATATATTTTTAGTTCGGTTAATTAAGATAACCAACGGAACCAAACGCTCAGTCCATTTGATTCAATTTCGAATTGCATTGCTGTTTTATTGATTTACAGCTCTCTGTTACATCTCATATAAAAAAATACACACACACTACAGTTTTGCGTATCTCCACTTCTGATATTGCTGTTACAATTCTATGTTTTAGTTTTGCATCTCATACTGCCGTTTACATTTTACATCTACAACCCAGTGCAAACAACCCTTCACAACCCTGCTGTCACACTGTAGCAAAATCTTCATGCAGCACTGACCTCCTTCAGAATTTCACCATCACCAAATCGACAGACTTCACAACAGATTTCCCAGACACTACTGACAAACCACAATTGCCAACTCCATACATACACCGCAATTTCAATCCCATCCAGTTACATAGTTCATTACAGTTCAAAGCAGTTCATCCTTCAACTTCAAACTGTACACACACCATTTCAAGCTCATCAACCAAGACTGCTGCTCACTGCCACCCCTTACAGCCAGTCACCGACCTCGCTATCAGCAGCCTGCATCTTTCCCACCCTCCATCTTTACACCAGAAGTTCAGGACCATTCATCAATTGCTCAAACAAAAATTCCTACAAAGCCCTTCACTGACTTCCTCCACCAAGACCAAATCACCATCTCCTTTGTCAAACACTTCACAACCATCCTTACAATATCCTGGTAGCATAAAACCACTGCTCAAATCACAACTTCGAGCTCCTCCACTCAGATAACCCTCCAACTGTCTCCTCCTCTCACTGCATTCACCTTTGCCATAACCAAACATCACAACTCCTACCTTAAAACACCTCAACCTGCTCTCATTCAAAACCGCACAACCAGACCTGCACCCATCCACCATCTGAAACTCCCCACCAATTCACCGTAAACCAACAGTCGACTAACCCTTTCTGTCTCCAAAACCAAACCACTTATATCCATCATTCCAACTCCCTGCTACAAACGGAACATTGCAATTCTCTCCACGCCGAAACAATAAACACAATCACCTTCACCCTCCATAATCAAACTCCAATCGAAATCGCCTCAAAACACGCTCGTCATTTGAAATCCACATTCGCTAACCCGAAGCACTCAATTAGCATCATCGCGAAATCCGCCACTTCAAAAACAGACCCGCCAACCAATCGCAAACCACTACGAATTTTGTTTTCACGAAGTCGATGTTGATTTAAAAAAAAAGAAGTTTGAGGAACTTCGTTTTGAATACTCCTTGTTTTAACCGGGTTTGGGAAGGCGGCTTCATATTAGGCCTGTTAGCGGGGCACCCGTGTTTTTTTTTTTTTTTTTTTTTTTTTTTTTTTTTTTTTTTTTTTTAGGTTTTCGTCTCCGTTCTCTTAAAAAAACATTTTATATTGTAATATATATGTTTTAAAGGGTGAATACGCTTAATGCAAGAGACACTATTGTAATTGATGAGACATATAAAGCCTATAAATAGAGAGCTTGTGTATGTTGTAAAGATATCTGAATGAATAAAAATGTATGCTCTCTCTCATTTCTTGTGTTCTTCTTTTATTTTGTAACACGTTATCAGCACGATGTTCTTTTATCATTTTGCTGCTGCTTCTTATTTATTTTGATTAAAACTTTGAGCAATTTTGAATAAAGCTTTTGGCGTGTGATCATTCATTCTATGTTACACGCAACTCCAGATATTTAATATCATCTAAGAGGATTTTGAAATGGTGTTCCTAATATTCAGGGATCTTACCTTTTAGTCCATATATTTTACCTAGTCTTTAGCTATACGCCATGTACATTTAAAATTTATTTTACTGAGTCAAAAGAGCTACCTATTCTCTAGTTGATCTACCATTATATATTTCACCGCATGACTTAAACAACAACTAGCGGTCACTTCATCATCTTCCCAACAGCAAAAACTCTTAAATACAAAACTCTTTCTTATCTTCCTGCTTTCCGAAACAAGGTAAAAATATAAAGTATTATTTCTATATAATACTATATTGCAGTAATATGGTTCTTGTATTTTTGCTGCATATTTCCAACGATGACATGTTAATGATTATTAATTCTCGAGTAGCATGTCACTTATCTCTCTACTTTTCTTCTTGTTATATTTTTTGTGTGCCTTGATAATTTTTGACAAGTATTTTTCGTTTGTTTGTAGTATTATTTGTTCAGCATGCTATTAGCATGTCATATAAATTCATGGCATACAAATATATACCACGTAGCTATCATGAAACTGCATATACATGTTAAGGCTACTGTTTTTTTTTTTTTACTCTGTACGTGATTCTCTCTGTACGTGGTTCTTTTGTTATGTTTGAAATCATGCATTTTTTTTATTTTCTCTCGTCTAATAATAAAGCTGCTGTGTTGTCATACATTCTCATGCATAACATAGTATTTGTTTGGTTTATCATTGAAGATAAAACATTATATAGATACAAATAGATGTATCTGTTTATGCTGCTATATGAATGTTTCATTTTATTTTATTTTCATGTATGCTTCTGTCAATACTTTATTGTTGTGATTATGCTACAACTTATTTACTGCAATTTGTTTGTTTTATTTGTGTAGTCAGAAAAATGTCAAACATTGCTAAACTTGAATTTAAAGCATTGGACATTTCTGGAGACAATTATTTGTCATGGATATTGGACGCCGAAATACATTTACAATCCCAATGCTTAGAGAATGCCATTAAAAATGGCAATAATATGTCCCAGCAGGACAAAGCAAAGGCTCTGATATTTTTAAGACGCCACATCCACGATGATTTAAAATCAGAATATTTAACTGAAAAAGACCCTCTCCACTTATGGAACTCCCTGAAGGAGCGATATGACCACCAGAAGACGGTCATACTTCCAAATACAAGACAAGAATGGTTGAACCTGAGGTTTCAAGATTTTAAAACTGTAAGGGAATATAATTCCGCTATGTTTAGAATAACTTCTAAACTGAAATTATGTGGAGAGAAGGTAGATGACGCACAAATGTTAGAAAAGACTTTCTCAACATTTCATGCTTCGAATGTGCTCCTGCAGCAGCAATATCGAGAGCGTCACTTTACAAAATATTCTGAACTAATAGAATGTCTATTGATTGCTGAACAAAACAATGAACTGCTTCTTAAAAACCACTCCTCAAGACCAACTGGTTCAGCTGCATTACCTGAAGTTAATGCTAACTTTGCCCACTCCGGAAGAGGTCGTGGCAGAGGAAGAGGACGTGGTCGCGGTCGTGGTCGTGGACGTGGACGTGGATACAACCCCAGCAGAGGTGGTTATAGTGGTTCTGGAGTCAACAAAACCACTAATTTTAAGCAACAAATGAAAAATGAGCCTGGAAATAGCAATAATTCAGCTGTTGAAAATAAGAAGCATTATGAGGACATTTGCTATAGATGCGGGCGCACTGGTCACTGGTCACGCACTTGTAGATCATCGAAGAAAACAATCGAAGAATACCATAAATCGAAGAATATCGAGACAAATAACACTGAGGGATTGTCCGATAACACTGACCTGAAGTTAGATGATTTCTTTGAAGACTATGATGGGAATTTGTTCAGCGATGAAAATTTGAATGCTCTATACGAAGAGATGACCGAACCAACTAATAAGTAGCCTGAAGCTGATTATGTGATTTTCAGTTTGTTTCTTTTCAGCATGTACTAGTTTGGAACTTTTGTTTATTTATTTTCTTTTAGTCTTTTCTTATGGAACTGCAGAAATAATGTGTAATGTTGGACATGATGATTAGTTTATTCTTGTGGACATTTATTTATATTTATAAGTTTTTTCAGTTATTGACTGGCTGTATTGTTTTTATTTCTTAAGGTATGGATCGACAGTATTTAAATGATGATATATGTTTGGTTGATAGTGGAACTACTCATACGATATTGAAAAACCCGAAGTTTTTCTCTGAATTATCTGAAAATATTTCATATAAAGTTTCAACTATAGTTGGTTCAGCCAACATAATTGAAGGGTCCGGAAGAGCCCATATAGTGTTACCAAATGGTACACATATATTCATTCAAAATGCGCTATATTCAAGCAATTCTAAAAGAAATCTGCTTAGCTTCAAAGATATAAGAATGAATGGATATCATATTGAAACTATAAATGAAAACAACAAAGAATATCTTTGTGTTATTTCTAAAATTGAAAGCCAGAAGCTTATTTTAGAAAAATTTGGTACAATTTCAACTGGATTATACTTTACCAAAATTGGCATAGTTGAATCTCATTTTATAAACATGAGCCAGAAGCTCACAGATTTAAAGAAATTAATTCTTTGGCATGATCGTTTAGGTCATCCTGGATCAACTATGATGCGTAAAATTGCCAAAAACTCAAATGGGCATGATTTACCAAATCAGTTGAATTTACCAAATGATTACATGTGTACATCATGTGCACAAGGAAAATTAATTACTCGACCTTCATACAGTAAGATCACCTCTGAATCTCCAGCATTTTTGCAAAGAATTCAAGGTGATATATGTGGTCCGATTCATCCCGCTTGCGGGCCATTCAGATATTTTATGGTGTTAATTGATGCATCAACTCGTTGGTCACATGTATGTTTGCTATCTACTAGAAACATGGCATTTGCCAAATTACTTGCTCAAATAATTAAATTAAGAGCACATTTCCCCGATCATCAAATCAAATCAATACGGCTAGATAATGCAGGAGAATTCACTTCTCAAGTATTTGATGATTATTGTTTATCACTGGGAATTGAAGTTGAACATCCAGCAGCTCATGTTCATACTCAAAATGGTCTGGCAGAATCACTAATTAAGCGTTTGCAACTTATTGCAAGACCTTTACTTATGCAAACAAAGTTGCCTGTTACAGCTTGGGGACATGCAATTTTGCATGCATCCAAATTGATTAAAATTAGACCAACGGCTTATCATCAGTTCTCACCATCACAACTTTTAACTGGATCCCAACCAAATATTTCACATCTACGAAAATTTGGTTGCGCTGTGCATGTACCCATTAGTCCCCCACTTCGTACTAAAATGGGTCCTCAAAGAAGGTTGGGAATTTACGTGGGATTTGACTCACCTTCGATAATTCGTTATCTTGAACCTCTTACGAGTGATGTATTTACTGCAAGATTTGCAGATTGCAAATTTGATGAGTCAAATT
This sequence comes from Allium sativum, assembly GCA_030737875.1. Classification (NCBI taxonomy): domain Eukaryota; kingdom Viridiplantae; phylum Streptophyta; class Magnoliopsida; order Asparagales; family Amaryllidaceae; genus Allium; species Allium sativum. The sequence goes on from CM060919.1 coordinate 687,309,576, forward strand.
TCCCGCCGTTAGGGGGAGAAAAGACCGTTCCAGTAGAACGGCGTGAAATTTCATGGAGTAATCCCTCTATGTTTCATTTGGATCCACGTACCAAACAATGTCAATATGAGGTACAAAGAATTTTGCATATTCAAAATATTGCAAATCAAATGCCAGATGCATTTAATGATGCTGCAAAAATAACTAAATCTCACATTCCAGCAGCAAATACACCAGCTAGAATTGAAATCCCCGAAGGACCAATACCAGCAAATGAATCTAAAGCTAGACAAAAACGTGGAAGACCGATAGGTTCAAAAGACTTGGCGCCTAGAAAAAGAAAGTCTAATGAAAAATCATCAATTAGCAAACCTCCCGAAGAGGTTATGAATGATCCAAAGGATAACTCAAAAGAAAATCTCAATTCTCCTAAAATCAGTGAAGGAACTATTATCCCAGAAGAAATAATAGAAGATTCTGAAAACAAAATGGTACCTAATAATAATGAGATCTCAATATTTTATACGAATTATGGAGAAATATGGGATCGAAGTAAAATAACAATTGATGATGTATTCTCATTCGCAGTAGCTACTGAAATAACTGAAAGTCATGACTATAATGAGAATAATGATAATGAACCAACTAGCATAAATGAATGTCGAAAAAGACAAGATTGGCCAAAATGGAAAGATGCTATTCAGGTTGAGTTAGATTCACTTCAAAAACATGGTGTGTTTGGACCAATAGAGAAAACACCAGAAGGTGTTAAACCAGTCGGTTACAAATGGGTATTCGTTAGGAAACGAAATGATAAAAATGAAGTTGTGAGATACAAAGCAAGGCTTGTTGCACAAGGTTTCCTGCAGAGATCAGGTTTTGACTTCAAAGAAACGTACTCTCCTGTTATGGATGTCATAACATTTCGATATTTAATAAGCCTTGTAGTTTCTGAGAAGCTTGACATAAGATTGACTGATGTTGTGACAGCTTATCTATACGGTGAATTAGATACCAATATTTACATGAAAATCCCAGACGGATATAAATTGCCTGAAGCAAAATCAAATTCAATGTATTCATTAAAATTGAGACGATCACTATACGGTTTGAAACAATCTGGAAGAATGTGGTATAACCGTCTTAGTGAATATTTAGTAAAAGCTGGATACAAAAACAACCTCATTTGTCCATGTGTCTTTATAAAGAAATCGGTAAAGGGATTTACTATCTTAGCGGTATATGTTGATGATATAAATTTGATTGGAACTCCAGAAGAGATCAATGAAACAATAGGTTACCTAAAACAGGAATTTGAAATGAAAGATCTTGGCAAAACCAAATACTGTCTTGGTCTACAGATTGAGCACAGTAAAAATGGCATATTAATCCATCAATCAAATTACATTGAGAAAATCCTGAAGCGTTTTCAAATGGATAAAGCATATCCACTTAGTACACCTATGGTTGTCAGATCACTAGATATTAAAAAGGACCCTTACCGACCAAAAGAAGATGATGAAAATATACTTGGTCCAGAAGTACCATATCTCAGTGCAATTGGTGCATTATTATATTTAGCCCAATGCACGAGACCAGATATTGCATTTTCAGTCAATCTTCTAGCAAGATATAGCTCTGCACCAACTAAAAGACACTGGAATGGCATAAAACATATCATGAGATATCTGCGAGGAACCACAGATTTGGGCTTATTTTATTCTAACACAGGCAATAATCCGATTCTAGTTGGTTATGCTGATGCAGGTTACCTTTCTGATCCACATAAAGCAAGATCACAAACTGGATATGTGTTTACTAACAGCAATGCAGCTATTTCATGGAGATCTACAAAGCAAACACTGGTAGCAACATCATCCAATCATTCTGAAATACTAGCACTACATGAAGCAAGTCGAGAATGTATTTGGTTAAGATCATTAATCGAACATATTCGAAACACATGTCAACTTCCCTCAACTACAGAAAGATCAACTATTATTTATGAAGACAATGCCGCATGCGTAGCTCAGATTCAAGCAGGATATATCAAGGGTGATAGGACGAAGCACATTTCTCCCAAATTCTTCTTCACTCATGAACTTCAAAAAGACAATAAGATAGAAGTGAAGCAAATTCAATCTCAAGAAAATCCAGCAGATTTATTCACCAAAGCACTTCCAAAGTCAACATTTCAGAAGATGGTTTATAAAATTGGTATGCGACATTTGCATCACCAAACTATTTGAATAATGCGTTATGAATCAGGGGGAGCATATATAATGCTATAGTGTACTCTTTTCCTTCACTAATATTTTTTCCCACTGGGTTTTTGTTAGTAAGGTTTTTAACGAGGCATTATTTTGATCCAGAAGTATCAACCCTCATTGGAACATTGTCAATATGTTACCTAGAGATGAAAATTGTACTCTTTTCCTTGTTTATGATTTTTCCCACAGGGTTTTTCATAAAAAGGTTTTTAATGAGGCAATCGATCTTATCATCTTTGCATACGCATATTCAAGGGGGAGTATTGTAATATATATGTTTTAAAGGGTGAATACGCTTAATGCAAGGGACACTATTGTAATTGATGAGACATGTAAAGCCTATAAATAGAGAGCTTGTGTATGTTGTAAAGATATCTGAATGAATAAAAATGTCTGCTCTCTCTCATTTCTTGTGTTCTTCTTTTATTTTGTAACATTTTAAACACTTTTCAGGTTGCAGGTAGGAGAACTGCTTTCTCAACTTTGCGTTGCTTGCTTAAAAAAAACCGCGGCTAATAAAAATTTTTTGCTAATAAATATGTACCCTCTGGTATCTATTCTAATCCTTGTTTTTATTTTTGCATTATTGTTTGCTTGCATTTGCATTCATAAAAAATATTCTGAAAACAAAATAAAAATTCATTCGTAGTTGTATTGTTAATTCACATTTATTTTCTGTTTTGCATTCATCTTATTATTTTCTATGGACATTGTTATATTTTGGCAAATTGGTTTATTTTAAACAAATTATTTCTCAGTGTCTAAGACTATGACAGAGTAATAATCGTTTACAAATACTACGGTGATTTGTAAATATTATATTGGTTGTTCCTCTGAAGATACTTAAATCTTCGACTGCATTGCTCGAGTGATTCCCGGTGCACCGATAACTCATGTTCGTTAACTATCTGAGAAATCTTTTGTTGAAATTAATCTAACCACCATTATATAATTTTAGAAAATATGTAAATAAGTAATTTGCATTCATATAGTTGAATTAGTTTCATGCATATAAAAACCAAAAAAAATTTGAAAATCAAAAATCTAAAAAATGATTTTCTTCTGCAAATATCTATTTCCTTTCTCTTTTTTTTTTAAAAAAACTCCATTTTCTTGAAAATGTCTCCATTTCCTTATTTTCACGGATTTTAGGATAGTTATGAAAATCAATATAATTCATATAATTTTACACTAAATTCATATGGATATTTTAATAACAAATATTGTACAAACAATTTGGATTTTACACCACCAACTTTTCAAAATTTTCAAAATAATCCTGATTTTGCACCATAGAATTTTCAAAATGATGATCAACCCTCAAGTCTTAAAACAAGTATTCAATCTTTACTTGAATCAAGTCAAAGATCAAATGAAACCTATAATTCATTAATGTGCAACAATTCAAGTGAAAGTGTTCAAAATAATCAAAATTCAAATTCAATTCCAAATTCAAATGATTTTGATTATATTCTTTGCCAATTCAATTTTGAACTCTAAAATGAATCTCAAATTCAAAATGGAAATATGAATGAATTTTCCAATGATTTTGGCAATGAAAATAATTTCAATTGTGGTCCGGCTGAAAACTTTTGTTCTCAACAATTTCAAATTGAAAATTCTCAAATAAATAATTATAAATTTGATTTTGTTGAGCAAATGAATGAAACTGACGATAATTACACGGATTTGTTGTATGAAACCTACTTGAATTTTCATGAGAAAAAAAATCAAATCCAAACGTGTGACGATTCGAATAATAATCTATCTTTTACCAAAATCGACGATTTTCAAATAACGACTTTCGAAATTGAAAATAACGATCTTAATGAAGTTGTTAATAATACACTAATTGATTTGGATTTCAATTCTTCTAAGAGGGTGGAACTAAATCAAAAATTCGATGTTCCTTTTTCTGGAAATTTGAAAATAACAACTTTCGACTTTGAAAATGATATAAGTAATGAAGTTTTTAATATTCAAAGGAAGATGAACTAAATGAAAATGAATTTTTTTGACTTTTCAATAATGAGCTGAATCTTAATGAGGTAGATGAATCACCATTTGAATTTTGAAATCAATATTTTTGATCAAATTTTCAATGATAATTTTGAAATTCAGTTGGTAAAATTAAACTTGAAATTCAATCCATCATTCAATCTACCCTAAAAATCATCGAAAATAATTCAACTCATTCGATATTTAATAAAACGACATTTGTTTTTCCGAACCAACGTTCAACTTCGAAATTCTTCACAGTTTGGTTTTTTAAGCTTAAACCGTGTCTCTCATACTTCAAGAGACAAATGAATCGATCTTCTAAAGACCGTTTTATTTACTTCTTGTCAATATATTTTCTAATATGCTATAAATAATATATTTTTTGTAAATATAGATCATTTAATTTTTTATATTTTTCAAAATTTCCATTTTTTCTCCTTCCACTTAGGTTGACTGTGGAGACACGGTCAAAATCAAGTATGGGGGGAGTTTTATATTTATTTTGGTTTTGCATACATTTCTCTTTTCTTTTCTTTCTTTTTTCACCTAATTTTTTTTTTCAAAAAAAAAAAAAGCATTTTAATTTACTTTTAAATGGGCACGATGAAGTGAATATAAGGTTTTGGTCATACAATTAAAATGTTTGGAAAATCACCTTTTTTAAGGATAACGAAAGGAAAGTTTGAATTATGAGCAAATTTAGTGTAACCGGTATATATGGAGATTCGTAGGTGATGAGTATGAATTTTTTTCTAAATTGTAATCTGATTAATAGAATGGTTGATTTAGACTACTTGCGATAACATTTTAGATCTTTTAAGTGACACGCACACACACACACATATATATATTCTGAAAATTCCTAAATCAAAACTAATTGTTTAAAATAGAATTTCTAGTATAAAAACATATTAAACGTATGATATAAGACTGTGCTAAGATATTCTCGCTTAACTCTCTCCATTTAAAAATAAAAATAAAAAAAAGTATAAGAAAATATATATAATAATCCAAGGATATCCAACATTGCTTGTAAATATAACGTTGGTGTCGAAACCCACCAAGCTCTGTCCCAACTTTCACATAAGCCGTAATGTAGTGCATTAGTGGTATATCTGTCTCATTTCATGAGATGAACACCTAAGGATTACCGACATGTTGTTGACAAAGTCAGCGTCGGTTTGCACAATCCGCCAAGCTCTGTGCCAACCCTCACGTAAGTCTTAATGCAGTGTAGGTGTGACGGCCCGCCCCGCACCAACCGACATTTACTCCAAAGGTGCGCTGTATGTAGGATCTAAATTAACCCTAGAGGGGGGGTGAATAGGGTTTATCGCAGATTTTCACAGAGTAATTAAATAATCACAGCACAGATAATAATCAGAATAAATGCGGAAAATAAATAACACACAGATATACCCAGCTTCGGCAAAACCCTGCCTACTTCTGCATTCCCCAAGGTTTCTACTAGGAGTTAAAACAATCTCTACGCTTACAATCCCCTGTAAACTCGCGACACTTGCTCCCAACTGTATTTAACCCTACGCTCAAAACCCTGCACTGGTTTTTATCCCCAAAACCAGATTTCCCCGAATTACAAACCCTGTAATTCGTCTCCCTAGTTTTAGAGACAAACTAGAAAACTCTAGACTTGATAACAAACTGAAATTAAAGACGAACGAAATAAAATAAAACCCTTAAAACTTTGAAAACCCTAGTAATTAAATAAGGGTTATCCCCTTAAACTTGGCCGGCCTCCTTTTTAATTACTTCACCACTTCTTTCTTGAGTCCGATCTCTTTGTAATTGTAAAAATGGCGGCTCTAGGGTTTTCTAGAAATGGCGACTGTGATTAGGGTTTTGGTTCTTTGATTCTGAAATCCGACGCTATGATGTTCTCGAGTTCCTATTGCAAGCTCTTCTTCGGTTGAGTTGATGAAGCTTTGATTTGGATCCAAGTTTTCTTCTTTTCCTGGTATGATTTTTAATTTAATTGTTTGCTTTTAATTTCTTCGATCTTGGATGTTCATAGCCGATGATGATGTGGGTGTTCTTATAGGGTTTTGAAACCCTAATTTTGTGCTCTGATTTCGTATTACACTTTGGTTATGGTATATACGGAAATATTGGGACTTTAAATCATCGTATGTTCTGGAATTTCTGATTAAGTCTTGATCTTTTGAAACCCTTGATTTTAAAATTTTGGGGCTTTTGAAATCGGCTTTTATTTGTTCTTGAATTTCTGGAAATTTCTTGCGGCTGATCTGGAACTTTTGATTGAGTCTTCCTTGACTTCGAATTCCTTGATTTGAACTTATATTTTGCGTGATGAATTCTTCCTTGCCTTGTATGCTTCTGAAACTTTGAATTGGTCTTGAAATAAATTTAAATCCTGCTTTCTGGAATTTAAAAAATTCTTTGAATCATTCTAAAACGAAACCATTTTTTTTCTGTCTTTAAATCTGATATGAACAGTTGCTTCTTTTTTTAAAAAAAAAACTGGACAGATTCTTCGCTTGACTTCCTTGACTTTGAATTTGTGTTTCTCTTTGATAAGAGCCTTGATGCTTGATTACTATGGTAACTCTTTATTGATCAGAAATGGGTACTGCTTTTGATCTTCCTTTGAACAGAATCAACACTTGAACTTGCCAAACTTTTTAATTGATGTCGCACTTGATATTTGCTTTTTAACAAAACTTGATTACTGAATTTGATTTAATACTTGACTTTTTTTTTTTTGAACTAATAGGAACAGCTGCTATCTTATTGAACAGATTTGCACTTGAACTTGCTTTGCCGAGAACTAAGAACTGATGCTATACTTGATCATACAAATGCTCTTCTAACTTGGTTGAATGCCATTTTCATTTTGCTGTTATTGAAACATGCATGCTTGAATTTGCTCCCTTTATTCTTGCTTTTGGACTGATAAACTGATGCTTCATTTGATCACATTACTCCCTTGTTTACATATACACAAACCAGTGTATATGTAAATACACCATTGATACTCCATGTTTCCATGAACCTGTTTTATCTGCAGTTGTCTTGAACCATTGTGATTGCATGCATCATAGTATTTGCTTTGTTTATGAGCTCGATCATTCTTGTTTACCACTTGTATAATGCACCACACCCTTGGGCCTTGCATGTCTGACTTGTACATCTATGTTGCTCCTGACTTGGTACATGTATACTAACTTGATGCTGATCAATGTTGGTCTGGCCATTTGAGCCTGCACTTCCATTCAGTGTACAGAACTTCTTTATTATTGTTGTTACATGTACTATATCCAAATGCTTTGTAGTGTTCCTTTTTCTTGTCTGATCAATGCTTTTTATTTGGACTTTATTTTATATGTATTGCATGTCACTTCCCCTTAGAACATGCTGTGTACATTACATGTATATATGAATTTCAACACTGCATAAACTTCATCATGTTGTTCACTGCCTTGTTTTCAACCTGACCCACTTGAGTTATCTTGTCTACACTTGCCTTTGTCCATGAACATAGTTGAATCTGCTTGAACTTGTAAACAACTTTGCTATCATATTGACTTGTGCTCGACCATTTGCCCATGCTGCGTGTATTCACTTGAACTTTCTGAAAGGTTTTGCTCCTGTATGTTGCTCCTCTAGTTTTTCATCAAGTAGTTGCACCATGACCATGCTGTGTTGAACATGTCTGAACCCTTTGTGCTGAGCCATATCAATGTTTCATTGATGCTTGCCTTGAGTCATTGACTTTTATATTTACTTGCACCTTGCTTAGTGTATGTTTCTACCAGATTTAAAATATGTTGTTTTGAACTGTGCTACTCTTTATTTCCACTATGTTTCATTCATGTTTGACTTGGCTATTGACTCTCTTGTGTGTTGACCTGCCAACAATTTTACTTTTGCTTTTGACTTTGTTCATGAGTATATCGTGCTGAGTCGAGATGGTCCAAGTGGCTACTCTTCAGTCGCGACACTGGATTGGCGTGGCAGTGCACAGGTGTGTACACGTGTGTATATGCAGCCATCCAGACGAGTTTTTCTGTCTCTGCATATCAGACAAAGTCTAGAAAAATGATGAGAAACACACCGTAATTCTGAGGCAAATAAAATTTAAAAAATAAATTTTTATTTGTTTGTTTATAATTTTATTTTTGTTGCAGTCTACTGTGTGTTCTTCTGTATGTGACAGGTTTGAAGATGACTGGACTGGTTTTGAAGGCTGTGAAGACAGAAAAGATTGAAGATGAAGTCAGTGTATAAAAGTGATTGTATAAGTGAGGAAATTCTGTATATGAGAATGTTTGTAGACGTGATTACAAATTTTACTGTTATTTGTAATAAACAGATGTGATTGAAATAAAATATTATTTTATTGTGTTCAATTCAATCTGTCTATTTTTTATTTGAATTACTTCAGTATTACAGTTCATGTGTGATGTGTCATGACAGAAATATTCAAAAATATTTGAATGTGTAAATAGTGGAGTGTTGTATACGTACTATTTCAAATGCTGAAATAAAATATTTATTTAAATAAAAATACCGTTTGAATATTTTAAATCTGTGTGATAGTATTCTAAATAAATATTTGTTTTTGTGTATGATGTGAAATATAAAATAGTACTGTTTACAAACACATTTATAAAATAATATATATATATATATATGTTTGTTATCATCAAACAAAAATCATATCGTTATACTCAACAATCTCCCCCTTTTGATGACGACAAACATATACAAGATTTTGAATGTGTTAAATGTGTTTGAACGTGAAATATATTACTCCCCCTATTTGTATGCTCCCCCTACAACTGAACTCCCCCTATATATGTGGAAAAAATATGAATAATGAAATCCAATTAACCATTCTCCCTTTAGATATTTAATTTCCAATCTTAAAATATTTTTGAATTAAATACTCATCAATCAAAATCTTGACCATTCTCCCCCTTTTGTTATCATCAAAAGGATAATAGAAATTGAAATAGTGATGAATATAGACTAAAAATATAAATTCATATTCAGAGAGAGAATATATATCGTAAAACCCATTTAATCAAACAAAAATCATAATAATCTTTAAATCAGAAGCAAATTTCACTTTCAGAATGAATGGATTTACGATGGATTTTATCAAATGAGGAGAGTTCAATAAAAATTGAATATTTGAATATGAATTTTAAAGATTTTAAATATGCTAAAAAAGTGTTAAGCACTTTCTAACCACGCATAGCCCAAAGGTCTTTTAAATGGGGTTAGTAGTAACTTAACTTTATCCTCTCTAATGAGTTCCATCCATGCACAGCCCGAAGGTCTTTTAAGTGAGAATGGAAGCACATAGAAATTAAGGTAATTCACCCACGCATAACCGCGAGGATTTTTAAATGGGAGTGAATACCAAGGATAAATTATTTATTTATTTATTTATTTTTTTATTTTTTAATTTCAACAATAATTAGAACTCCCCAAATTAAATAAAACCATGATGAATGACAGAAACATGGTAGATATAGAAGATGGTCGTGAAATAAGCTCTAATTCAAAGATATTATAAAATCTGTTTAATCATCATGAGATTTAAAATAATATCTCTTCTAGTTATGAATTATACCATAGTCGCAACTCATCACAATTTCGTAAATCTATTAACAATTTTGATGAGTCTCAAAACGGTTCAAATTAATCAATAATTTCAATTTTTGAATAAATAATCAAAAATAATTTTAAAATTGAAAATATCAATTTTAAGAGGAGTTTTTTGAAAAATGCAAGTTGAAAATCATCTTAAAAAAAAATCAATCAGTTTAAAAAATGAAATTTTCTAATATTTTTAATACTGATTGTTTCTAGACAATTTTTTTTTAAAACTATTTATATATTAATTTGATTCAAATTGCCTATGAATTTTAACTAAATTCAGTCACTGATTTTCCAACTTATCATTTAATTGCCAATGAATCAAATCAATTTCCTTACCAGAGCAGCACAAGATCATTTTCAAAGCAAGAATCAAAAGTGACATCCTCAGAGAATTTTTTAAACTCAAGAAACAATCAACTTATCAAATCTGAAGATAATTGTTTGAAATCACAAAAAAAAAATCAATATTTTTTTTTATATATATAATCTAAGAATTTCAACAATCCATAACAAATGATTTCAAAAAAAATCCAAGTAAAAAATACGAGTTTAGAGATCATACCTGACATACCATAATCAACGTGATGCAATGAATCTCCAACTCTGAATCTATGGCTAAGGAACTCCAAATAATTCGATATATGAATCAACTTGAATTTTATTTAGCTTAAGCACAGTTGTTCCTCAGCCTCCCACAATACCTAAATGTTTATATGATCAAGTGGTCTAAAAATTGTTTTACCACTCTTATCTTTGTTTACACGTTTTGGTACCCAAACCTGTTTATATAACAATCCATTTTTATTCACTAGCGTACCCTTTGGAACCCAAATTTGTTTAGATTTGCTTAAATTTATTTTGTTAATTTTTGGAATCCAAACAGATTTAAATGAATTGTTTTTAAACGAGTTATCAATTTGTTTATGATTTAAAAACCCTTCGAAATTATTAAATTTCAAAAATTCAATTTGATCATTTCCAAAGCCAACTGAAGGATTTTTAAAATCATTATAATTTTGTTTTTCAACTTGATCAGATTCAAAACCAAGTCCCTTTTTATTTTGAACAAAAAATTGATTTTTTAGCAACATATTCAACGATTTCTCTCCTTTAGAAAATTTAGTCAAAGCTGACTCAAGCTGTTGAATTTTAAATTTAAGATCGCTATTTTCTTTCATTAAATTTGAACAACGATTAATAGCGATTTTCCTCTTTTCAGCATCCGTTTGTTTTAAAATCAAATTTTCGTTTTCAAGTGCTTTGATTTTAGCATTGGACTTGGAAATTTCAATTTCAAATTGTTTTCGTTTTTCAAAATCAAGTTTTTCTGATTCTCTAAACTTTTCAATCTCCTTTTCAAAATCATGATTTTCATTTTTCAAATTCATGTTTTCACTTTTAAGTAACTCAAGATCAGTTTTTAATTTCAAAAAATCGTTACTCAAAAATTGACATTTTTCACATTCTGAAAACGCTAAATTCTTACCCTTTTCAAGTTTTCTTTCTAAACTGTTATTTTCTTGAACTAGTTTTGACCTATCTGATTTCAATTTCTTAACTTTTAGTTCAAGAGAATCAACGGTTTTTGTGAGATTATGACACATTAAAATTAAATCTTTATAAGTAAAATTCGATACCTCACTAGAACTACCTTCTGAATCAGATTGTGCCATAAGACACAAATTAGCTTCCTCTTCTTCACTTTCAGAAACTTCTTCTCCTTCTTCGTCATCCCATGTAGCAGCAAAGGCTTTCTTCTTTCTTCTGAACTTCTTCTTCTTTTCATTTTTAAGCTGTGGGCAATTTGGTTTGATATGACCGGGTTTCTTGCAATTGTAGCAAAACACTTCATTGTCTGAATTATCTGAACTTTCGGACTTGTCGGTTTTTGAATTCTTCTTTCGTGGTTTGTATTTTCCTTTGGCCCACTTTTTCAAAACCATGGCTAGTTCTTCAGCGGGATCTTCATCATTACTTTCAACAGAATTATTTAGAGCGATCGTCTTTTTCTTTGATTCAGAATCCTTTCGTTCTTCTCTTGCTTTTAACTCCATCTCGTAAGTAATCAGATTTCCGATCAACTCTTCCATGCTTACTTTATTCAGATCTTTTGATTCTTGAATCGCCGTCACCTTTGCTTCAAAATTCATCGGTAGCACTCTTAGTATTTTTCTGATCAATTCCACTTCAGTATAGGTTTTGCCAAGAGCTTTTGCATTGTAGACCAGTGATGAGAAGCGTCCATACATCTCTTTTATATCTTCGTCTTTTTGCATAGAGAAATTTTCATATTCGTTGCTGAGAAGAGCGAGACGAGATTCCTTCACTTGAGATGTACCTTCGTGTGTGACCTCCAACGTATGCCATATTTCCTGTGCTGTCTCACAATGAGAAATTCGATTAAATTCAGTTTTATCAAGAGCACAAATTAAAGCATTCATTGCTTTGGCATTAGTTGAAAATAATTTTTTATCATTAGCATCCCACCTATCTTTTGATTTAGGAATTTCAACACCACTAACAATAACAGTGGGAGATCTATAACCCGTTTCAATAATATCCCACACATCATAATCGACTGAACTCAAATATATTTTCATCCTAGCTTTCCAATATGCATAATCAGTTCCATTAAACATTGGTGGCCTAGCTATGGACTGACCCTCAGAAAAAGCGTTGTTTGACAAATTCATGACTCTAGAGTTAAAAATACCTGCTCTGATACCACTTGTAGGATCTAAATTAACCCTAGAAGGGGGGGAATAGGGTTTATCGCAGATTTTCACAGAGTAATTAAATAATCACAGCACAGATAATAATCAGAATAAATGCGGAAAATAAATAACACACAGATATACCCAGCTTCGGCAAAACCCTGCCTACTGCTGCATTCCCCAAGGTTTCTACTAGGAGTTAAAACAATCTCTACGCTTACAATCCCCTGTAAACTCGCGACACTTGCTCCCAACTGTATTTAACCCTACGCTCAAAACCCTGCACTGGTTTTTATCCCCAAAACCAGATTTCCCCGAATTACAAACCCTGTAATTCGTCTCCCTAGTTTTAGAGACAAACTAGAAAACTCTAGACTTGATAACAAACTGAAATTAAAGACGAACGAAATAAAATAAAACCCTTAAAACTTTGAAAACCCTAGTAATTAAATAAGGGTTATCCCCTTAAACTTGGCCGGCCTCCTTTTTAATTACTTCACCACTTCTTTCTTGAGTCCGATCTCTTTGTAATTGTAAAAATGGCGGCTCTAGGGTTTTCTAGAAATGGCGACTGTGATTAGGGTTTTGGTTCTTTGATTCTGAAATCCGACGCTATGATGTTCTCGAGTTCCTATTGCAAGCTCTTCTTCGGTTGAGTTGATGAAGCTTTGATTTGGATCCAAGTTTTCTTCTTTTCCTGGTATGATTTTTAATTTAATTGTTTGCTTTTAATTTCTTCGATCTTGGATGTTCATAGCCGATGATGATGTGGGTGTTCTTATAGGGTTTTGAAACCCTAATTTTGTGCTCTGATTTCGTATTACACTTTGGTTATGGTATATACGGAAATATTGGGACTTTAAATCATCGTATGTTCTGGAATTTCTGATTAAGTCTTGATCTTTTGAAACCCTTGATTTTAAAATTTTGGGGCTTTTGAAATCGGCTTTTATTTGTTCTTGAATTTCTGGAAATTTCTTGCGGCTGATCTGGAACTTTTGATTGAGTCTTCCTTGACTTCGAATTCCTTGATTTGAACTTATATTTTGCGTGATGAATTCTTCCTTGCCTTGTATGCTTCTGAAACTTTGAATTGGTCTTGAAATAAATTTAAATCCTGCTTTCTGGAATTTAAAAAATTCTTTGAATCATTCTAAAACAAAACCATTTTTTTTCTGTCTTTAAATCTGATATGAACAGTTGCTTCTTTTTTTTAAAAAAAAAAACTGGACAGATTCTTCGCTTGACTTCCTTGACTTTGAATTTGTGTTTCTCTTTGATAAGAGCCTTGATGCTTGATTACTATGGTAACTCTTTATTGATCAGAAATGGGTACTGCTTTTGATCTTCCTTTGAACAGAATCAAAACTTGAACTTGCCAAACTTTTTAATTGATGTCGCACTTGATATTTGCTTTTTAACAAAACTTGATTACTGAATTTGATTTAATACTTGACTTTTTTTTTTTTTGAACTAATAGGAACAACTGCTATCTTATTGAACAGATTTGCACTTGAACTTGCTTTGCCGAGAACTAAGAACTGATGCTATACTTGATCATACAAATGCTCTTCTAACTTGGTTGAATGCCATTTTCATTTTGCTGTTATTGAAACATGCATGCTTGAATTTGCTCCCTTTATTCTTGCTTTTGGACTGATAAACTGATGCTTCATTTGATCACATTACTCCCTTGTTTACATATACACAAACCAGTGTATATGTAAATACACCATTGATACTCCATGTTTCCATGAACCTGTTTTATCTGCAGTTGTCTTGAACCATTGTGATTGCATGCATCATAGTATTTGCTTTGTTTATGAGCTCTATCATTCTTGTTTACCACTTGTATAATGCACCACACCCTTGGGCCTTGCATGTCTGACTTGTACATCTATGTTGCTCTTGACTTGGTACATGTATACTAACTTGATGCTGATCAATGTTGGTCTGGCCATTTGAGCCTGCACTTCCATTCAGTGTACAGAACTTCTTTATTATTGTTGTTACATGTACTATATCCAAATGCTTTGTAGTGTTCCTTTTTCTTGTCTGATCAATGCTTTTTATTTGGACTTTATTTTATATGTATTGCATGTCACTTCCCCTTAGAACATGCTGTGTACATTACATGTATATATGAATTTCAACACTGCATAAACTTCATCATGTTGTTCACTGCCTTGTTTTCAACCTGACCCACTTGAGTTATCTTGTCTACACTTGCCTTTGTCCATGAACATAGTTGAATCTGCTTGAACTTGTAAACAACTTTGCTATCATATTGACTTGTGCTCGACCATTTGCCCATGCTGCGTGTATTCACTTGAACTTTCTGAAAGGTTTTGCTCCTGTATGTTGCTCCTCTAGTTTTTCATCAAGTAGTTGCACCATGACCATGCTGTGTTGAACATGTCTGAACCCTTTGTGCTGAGCCATATCAATGTTTCATTGATGCTTGCCTTGAGTCATTGACTTTTATATTTACTTGCACCTTGCTTAGTGTATGTTTCTACCAGATTTAAAATATGTTGTTTTGAACTGTGCTACTCTTTATTTCCACTATGTTTCATTCATGTTTGACTTGGCTATTGACTCTCTTGTGTGTTGACCTGCCAACAATTTTACTTTTGCTTTTGACTTTGTTCATGAGTATATCGTGCTGAGTCGAGATGGTCCAAGTGGCTACTCTTCAGTCGCGACACTGGATTGGCGTGGCAGTGCACAGGTGTGTACACGTGTGTATATGCAGCCATCCAGACGAGTTTTTCTGTCTCTGCATATCAGACAAAGTCTAGAAAAATGATGAGAAACACACCGTAATTCTGAGGCAAATAAAATTTAAAAAATAAATTTTTATTTGTTTGTTTATAATTTTATTTTTGTTGCAGTCTACTGTGTGTTCTTCTGTATGTGACAGGTTTGAAGATGACTGGACTGGTTTTGAAGGCTGTGAAGACAGAAAAGATTGAAGATGAAGTCAGTGTATAAAAGTGATTGTATAAGTGAGGAAATTCTGTATATGAGAGTGTTTGTAGACGTGATTACAAATTTTACTGTTATTTGTAATAAACAGATGTGATTGAAATAAAATATTATTTTATTGTGTTCAATTCAATCTGTCTATTTTTTATTTGAATTACTTCAGTATTACAGTTCATGTGTGATGTGTCATGACAGAAATATTCAAAAATATTTGAATGTGTAAATAGTGGAGTGTTGTATACGTACTATTTCAAATGCTGAAATAAAATATTTATTTAAATAAAAATACCGTTTGAATATTTTAAATCTGTGTGATAGTATTCTAAATAAATATTTGTTTTTGTGTATGATGTGAAATATAAAATAGTACTGTTTACAAACACATTTATAAAATTATATATATATATATATATGTTTGTTATCATCAAACAAAAATCATATCGTTATAATCAACACTGTACACATGTCCAGTTAGCACGGGACGGTCATCAGAAGAAAAGAAAGAAGTCGAAGAAACAACAAAGAACCTGTAGAATGTCTCACAGCGCATAAGACAAAATATAATAACAACATACTTGACATAAAACAGGTGAGATAGTGCATAAGCTGAAAATAAACTAACATAGCAGCGGAAAATCCAAATACAGCTTATGATCCAAAGCCAACATTATTACAACTTTTCAAACTGTCTCAAAAAGAAAAAGCAAGATAAAGGAGGTACACCACTAATGCCCAAGTAGCGACCACCAACGACACAGGGAGAATATCTATATATCATACGTGGAAGCCTCCTGCTCGCCTCCGAATCAGCTACCCGCGCATCACCAGCTAACCTGTCTCTAGTCTGCTCGTGTGAGCACCCAGAGTAATAAGAAGAGACATAAAACTCTGGGTCAGACAAAAAGTCTGGTATGAGCGATAAACAGCTAAATAGAACAATAACAGGTATACTAAACCATACCTGAACCTGGACCTGCAACCAAAGAGTTAGCACTACATACTGTACAACACTCTAAGGTGCCATTTCAAATGGTGTAAAGATAACGGGGGTGGGGGTGTGCATATCATAGTGATGGCAAACAATCAAGCATAGCAACCATCCTCACATCTCTCACTCAAGTGCGTAAAGCATACGACATTCACCACTTCGATCACCCAATACTTTGCTACGATCACCTTGCCCCATGAAGTCATAAATGGTTTCACTGCACTGATACATAGCCACTAATCCTTCGCTATGTCCACTTGCCCCATGGAGTTATTCACCCCATCTGCGCTGGCTCATAGCCTTACCAATCCTTTAATATGTCCACTTGCCCCATGGAGTTATTCACCCCATCTGCGCTGGCTCATAGTCTTACTACGATCACTTTGCCCCTCGAGTCATAATGACTCTACTGCACTGATAACGTAGTCTTGCTACCATCACCTTGCCCCTCGAGTCATAGTGACTCTACTGCACTGATAAGTAGCCCATCATTCATTTTCAGTGGTAAATCGAAGTTATGAACGTCGACAACTCCTTAGCACACGTCCCGCAACAAAGCCCAACCATGAAGTGAACTCATTGGTTCCCAACTGGATCCTGAGCTCTAACTTCCAACTTGGACTACCTTTGCATCTCGGGTTTTTGGTTAATACTGGTATTCGGTTCGGTTCTCTTGTCCATGTCTTTCGGTTCGGTTCGGCCATGGCGTTCGGGTCTTCAGCTCGTACTATGTTGTTCGATCTCCACGTTCGGTTCGGATCGGTCACATCACTTCGGTTCGGTTCGGGTGTTGCTCCCGGTTCGGTTCTCCTCGTGCTCTCTGATCCCACGCTACGCCCCTTCGGTTGTGATGCTCCGGTCCGATCCCACTCCTAGTTCTTGTCCGATCCGATCCAGCTTCACCCCAATTCGATCCGGTCCGGGCCTTCCTTCTCGCCCTAGCATTTGTATGTTGCTGGAGATGCCACCACTTTGGTTCGGTTCGGCTATCCGATCCGACCCCCTTATCCGATCCGGATTCCTGTAGCATTTCCTGCAACTTTTTTCAGCGAGTGTTTTACGTCATTCGACGGCGTTTTCGACCATTCTAACTATTCTAATCAATCACAAAGCATATCACAAAGTCATAGCAACAAGTAGAAGTGACCTCAAACACCAAAACATCAATATGATAGGTTAAAATGGATCAAACATAGCCAAAACCCCATATTTTCCCTTAGGCATGTTTAGGTATAACTAATGATAGGATTAGCAAAACTTAACCAAATTAACCCAAATTCATATCAGAGGTCTAAAACATTATTTAAGAATTTATAAGTATTTTTCCAGGATTTTATCATGTTTAAATTCGCTAATTAACACTAATTACCCTTAATTAACCATAATTAGTGAGGAACTATGCAAATCACTCACCTTAGCCATAAATAGAACCTCAAACTGAAATGATTCTCTGTTTGGATGTGAATATCAATGCTAAACTGCAGCTCTAATGTTGATTTGGTGTTGATCTCTCTTGATTTGATGTTGCTAAGCCCAATCTTCAAGTAGAAAGTGATTTGGAGGTGATTTAGAGGTTGGAGACCATTTTTAGGGTTTCTTAGAGGTAAGTGGAGGCTAGAAAACTGAAATAAAATGAAACCCTAACTCATTTCAGCCTCCCCATAACCCTAATCCCGAAATGGGTTATGGGCCCATTCACTAATCTCCCTATTTGGCCCGGTTAAGCAGTTTTTCACCTTCCAAACCTTATTTTAGTCATATCTCCCAAACGGTAAGTCCATTTCTCACCTGTGACCACTCTACGAAAAGGTAAACCATCAAACGAATCTAATGGAAGTGGTTTCAGGTCAAAATTCCTTTCCAATCAAAAGTTATGGCCGAAACAAGATCAGCTAGGGGCAAAACAGTCATTTAAAAATCGGCAAAAATCATGAGCATGGGAAATGACACTAATGGTTGTTTCCCAAAGTTACATGACCCTACGACTTCATATGGGAAATAAATAAATATTCTACGATCATCTGATGCGTAGAATGCGGGTTGTTACAGTAGGGGTGGTATACCTTGGTCTTTTCAGTTAGGTGTTTGTAAATAATAATAATAATGTAAATATTTTTCAAAATAAAGAGAGAGTTAGGACGTGAAATCCAAGCACCTTCTTCACTTATTTGACCTAACATGTTAACCAAAAGGAAATAAGAATGCCATTTTATGATTGTTGATATCGATTATAGAATTCATTTCATATTTGCACTATGTTTCTACCAAAACAACTGGCCAAGATGGAGGAGTTTGTAACGATAACCCGGCTTTTGTTTGAAGTTTTGATTAGTAACGGACTTAAATTTCATATTGACGATCCAAACTTGTGTTAACTCATTCGTGTCAAATTTAAAAGTGAATTACCCATTCGTAAATATTCTTTTAAAAACTCGCATTCATCTTGTAAATATTTTCGAATCTTGCATTTTTTAATATATTTTGCATTTACATTTGGATTTTTTGGGTAGTATCCGTTGAAAACCCTCACGAGACAACACTCATCCTACTATGGACACCCAGAGGTTTGACGGTTTGTTGCATACGCTCAATGCAATCGTGCTCCCTACGAAATTAGATTTATCTTAGTTTTTCAGTTTATTTGAGGACGAATAAAAAGATAAATGTGGGGGTATTTGATGTGCACATAAAAATGCACATTTATATTCATACATTTATTCGTGTTTTAGTTAAATAAATAACATAAGTGAGCTATTTTTACATGTTTTAACCAAAAAACCCAAAATTCTCAAATTATCATGCATTCATCCTCATATTGGGGCAAAATGGTCAATTGTGCATGTATTATTTTCGATAAAATTTACTTGTTCATTTTCATGTGTCTTATAGGAATTTAGGAGCAAAAATGAAGCATGCACATGAAGTTTACATGGAAATATGCATGCACAAAGTGGATACGAAGGAATGGAAATGGAATTAATTCACATATAACTTAGTGGAGGACCCTACCCATTATCACTCTTTCTTTAATGGAAGAATTAGATGTTAATATACCAGGAAGTGGAGACAAAAAAGGCTTCATACAAGTTTAATGAATCATTAGTAGTTAAAGACAAATGGAAGCTTCATGAAGGGGTATTTGTGGTAGTTCCCAACAAAAGTGATTAGGGTTTTAGGGTTTAGAACATGTATAAATACCCCCTTTATGTTGATGTAAAGATCCTCTCCTTTAGTTAGTTTAGTTTAGGGAAAAGCTCTCATTTTTTCTTTCATGGCTTCTTAGCCATTTCCCTCTCATGTAATTTTCATTTTAATGCAATTAAATTTCTTGTTCATCTAACCCTTGTTATTTACTTTATGCATTTGTGTCCTTTAATTTTATGCTAGTAGTTTAATTTTATTTTGTTTTTGTTAATTAGTTCTCTCTTTTGTTTTGTTTATGTTTATGATTGCATATATTAGAGGCTAATACCTTTTAACTTAGGGGTAATGAAGCTCTCTTGATTATGTAGATGCAACATACATGCTCTCCTTTTGTGCTTCATGTCATGTTGATGTTATTAGTTTTATGTGTTCATTATTGAATCTGATAGCCTATATTGTTGACACCAAATAGGTTATGCTTAGTCATATGTTCACTAATTACCTCTTCATCTACATATGTTGATTGTGATTAAGTGGAGGTTGAAATAAAAATTTGATGGTCTATAGTTCTAATTAATAGTTCATAGGCCATACTTAAAGCATATTTCACTTTCATCTTGTTGTCATTTTTCATTAGAACTAGTAGTGTGATTTAGTGTGTATGTTATAGTTTGATAGTTTATTTTTTGCTAATTAATAGCATGAATAATCTATACTCATAATAATCATGTCAACTAAATTTACAAATGACCCAAAAAAGAGAGATCATGGTTTCATTTTATGTTGATTCATGTGATCTAGAGAGTGGATTTATTCCAAGGTTGTTATTTAACTCTCATATTCTTATCTATACTAGTTTGTTAATTTAGTTTAGTTGTAGTTAAAATTTCACTCGACTTCGTTTTAATTTGATTGAATAAAATTAGAATTACTTCTTTTCCTGTGGATCGACTCGTATTCGCTAACGTACTACAAGTGTACGTCGTGTGCTTGTGGTTTATTACACTTCACGACGGATTTATAATCGATAGAATATTCGTTGTCAAATAGAGGGGAGGGGTGAATATGGTTTATTAGAGTTTTACAAGATATTAAAATTATTACAACACAGATTTCAATAAAGGAAAATAAATGACAAAGATTTTACCCAGCTTCGGCAAACCCTTGCCTACTGCTGCATTCCCAAGATTTTTTACTAAAATTAAAACAATCTCCATGCTTACAAATTCCCTGTAAACTCGCGATACCCGCTATTAACTGTTCTAATCCTATGCTCAAAATCCTTTACTGATCTATAACACCAAGAACAGATTTTTTTTCCGAATTACAAACCCATAACTAGTAAACCCTAGCTATAAATCCTATAACTACAAAACCCTAGTTTTACAGAAAAACTAGAAAAAAAAGTGGATCGGTTACAAAAAGAAAATACAGCTTAAAATAAAAATAAAAATAAAAAACCCTCTTTAATAAAGTAAGAATGGCCGACCCTTGTCCCTTTTGACACTTAATAATCGGGTTCCTCCCTTTCGTTTAATGGCCGACCCTAAAATTAGGGTTTTTGTTAAATCCTCAAACCACGTCTTTAAAATCAATTTGCTCTGGATTTAATCTCTAATGCTCTGATTCTTTCGATGCTCTTGGTCAACGGTTTGGGCTTGTGAACGAAAACCGTGAGTACCCTGATCTGATTTTTCTTTTAGCTCTCAAATTTGATGCTTGGTTTTCGATGATGCCAGTGATGAAATAGGCGTGTTATTTATAAGGTTTACAACCCTTGTTAAACTCTGATTTAGCTGAAATTGATTTGATCTGATTGTTGCATCTTGCGTGATTTACATGCCGTGATTCCTCATGTAATTTCTGGAAATATTTAATGATTTACTTAGCACTTTTGAACACGTGACAAAATCCATTCCTGGAATGATTTTAAGGGCGTGAATCCCCTGCTGATTCTTGGAAACAATCGTCTGAATTTCTTGCCTAAAACTATTTTGTGCATTTCTGGAAACTTCAAAATGTTCTTATAAAAATCATTCCTTAATTAATTTGCTGCAAGTTGATGTATCTGGTCACGGTTTAAGCACACAGTGCGTAACAGCCTGCATTTTACGTATCGAAGGATTGTAAAATATTTTTATTTAATTCCCTGAGGGTTGGATCATTCTCATAATTTAATATGTTGTTTATGGGGATGTGAGACATGTCCATAATTTTTACCAATTTTATTTATGACCATTTTGCCCCTGTCAGTTTTGTACAGAGCATAATTTTTGACTGGAACAAATCAGGTGTTGGGATCGATTTCATTGGAAAAGAAATGATGTTTCCAATTCCGTAAAATGGTCACATTTAAAGCAGTTTGGGAGGAATCGCTGTTTTAAGGTTTCACAAAATTCTGTTCAGGTTTGGTTAGTTATATTAATGGGATGAATTGGTTTGGCCCATTAGTGAACTGTTGGCTATAAATAAGGGGTTAGAGGGATGGAGAGAGAGAGAGTTAATTTTCTTCATTCTTTCATTTGGTTGAGATTGTGATTCTCCTTGCTCAATCAAATACTTCTTTCCACCATTACAATTCTAGATCTACATCAAGTGAAGCTAGATCTACATCGAGACAAGGGAGATCGCATCAAATCAAAAGATTTTGAGATAATTCTTCGCTGTTCGGATTAGGAATTTAGTGATTTCAAGTTAATTCGAAGAATTGGTGAGTCATAGGCATCTCTCACACGGATTCAATCGATTATATGGGTTGTTTGATATTATGTTCATCATTTAAAGTTGTTTTCATGTAGATCTAATCGATGTAAGTATGATTTTAATTTAAATCACCATAAGATCTAACCTAGCAACTTATAAACGGTAAAATCATATGTTAGTTTTATGTTTAGATCCATTTAATGATTTGATTAGTTGTATAATCGTTGTTTTAATGTTCATTAATAATTGTGTGATTTGTTGTTGTTATATTGGTTAAATCGTTGTTTAAATGTTTTTTGATTATTGCTTGAATCAATGGTTGATTTGCTGATCAAATTTTGATCGGTGGTGTTTGAGATTGATCGGTGGTGTTTGAGATTGATCAGTGGTGTTTGAGATGAATCTGGGTGTTTTCATAGCACAGATCGGGAGAAATGTTATGGATCGGGAAATTTTTCATGGATATGGAAGTTTTCATAGCATGGATCAGGAAAATTTACATGGATCTGGAAGTTTTCATAGCATAGATCAGGCGAAATGCTACGGATCGGGTAATTTTAATGGATTTGGCATCTTTCATAGCATGGATCGGGCAAAATGCTATGGATCGGGCAATGTTTCATGGATCTGGAAGTTTTCATAGCATGGATCGGGCGAAATGCTATGGATCGGGCAATTTTAATGGATTTGGCAGTTTTCATAGCATGGATCGGGCGAAATGCTATGGATCGGACATTTTCCTATGGATCGGGTTAAATATAGTAGCATGAATCGGGCTAAATGCCAAAGGACCAAGTGCCGAAGTACCAAGTACCAGACGTGTTGCACAATGTAAAATTAGTGATTTTCCATGGTGCACGTTGGGGATTTACACTGTTTTCACAGTACCAAGTGCCAGAGTACCAAATGACAGTACCAAGTGCCAGAGAGTGCCAGAATTTAAGCAG
Organism: Allium sativum; assembly: GCA_030737875.1. Classification (NCBI taxonomy): domain Eukaryota; kingdom Viridiplantae; phylum Streptophyta; class Magnoliopsida; order Asparagales; family Amaryllidaceae; genus Allium; species Allium sativum. The sequence continues at coordinate 687,332,959 of CM060919.1, forward strand.
GAGATATGATAGCATTTCAGAAATGCTGTAAAAGGCTATTTTGACATTTTGGCCAGTTTTTCATAGTGAAAAGGCTGGAAATGCTATGAAATGCAGTATCGACCGAACAAAGCTTGTTTTTGAGTCGACGATGGTTCTAGCTTTGATGCGAATTCGAGGAGGAATGTATGAAGCATCGTGAAGTGTTTGTTGATCGTCGTAATGCAACGAATATGAAGGCGATTCCAAGTGGTGAGTTGATGGATAATAGTTGCTCGAGAAGGTTGCTTGAGCTATGACTCAAAGTGATGAGTTGATCGATAATGGATGCTTGAGAGGGTTGCTTGAGCTATGAATAACCGTTGGGAAGGACGACTAGAGATATTGAAGGCTGAGAGATTATCATTGTCGTAGGTTCTAGCTGGCTCAAAGTAAGGGTATAATAGGGGCATCTAAAAGACTGGAGGGTTGCTAGTCGAGTACCCTAGGTATCGACGAAAGGCCTAGATACATATCGTTGAAAGGCATATGGAGTTTTTGATAGAACCGGGGTTACCATTATCCCTTGATATATGGCAGGGTTGGCCATCATACGATTAACAATGGTTTCGAAGCAGAATTGGAGGTGATAGCCAGAGTCATGGATGTTGGTTGTTTTGCTTGTACCATCTCACGTAGATTGTCTGACGTCGAAGGAGATGTTTCTTGGGTGCTTGTCCGATGTTGGTTTAGGCCTTCGGAGTTTGTGCCTGAGGGATGTTGAGCTCGATTAGAATGGTTTACGTGAGATATAACTAGTTGCTATGATTGCTACTGTCTGTTTACTTCTGCTTGTTTGTAAAGTCTATCACTGTCAGATATGGGGAAGACAGGTTTGGGTTCTTCTCTGCTGTTTTGGTTGATTGGTTGGTTAATCTTCCTGTTCTCATTTACTTTATTGATGATGTTAGTTAGTTGTCTTATTGCTCATTAAGGTTGTTGCCGACTCAAGGTTTTATGTTTCCCTCTTATTACCTTGGGTTGTTCATCCATTTGTTGGATGGGTAGACCGAGTAGCAGGTTATAGGTACCAGATCTTAGTGAGATGTGGATCTAGAGCGATGACGAGCAGGAGGCTTGCGTATTAGATGCTCTATTATACATATTGGATGTTTCCGCTGTTGCTTATGTTTTATGATTCTCTAAGTGACTATGTAGTGAGGCAGTTTGTACAGACACTTATGTGGTAATCCAAGAATGTATGAATATTCTTTCTAGTTGTTATGAGAGTTCAGGTTTCTACTCAAATGTGCTTCACTAATTAATAACTGTTATATATATATTCTACAATACTTTATCCTTGTACTGTGAGTTATACAACAGGTTCCGTATGTGTCTACCTACCTCGATGATCATCCATAGTTGCATTGCCGTCTTTCAGTACTTTATTCCTCTTGTTAAGTGCAAGAGTTATGGGTGGTCGTTGCATAGTGTACTTGGAAAAAAAATCTTTCTAGAATTGGAATTGCATGAATTTTGAAAACTAATTTTGCTCCTTATTCTTGCATGATGATTTGAATTTGAACCACAAAATCTTGCCAAAAATTTCTTGCAATACTTTTACTGCTTCATGCAGTTTCTGTTGTACATTTTTCATAAATGTTGTTTGTTTGGTCATATCTCTTGCGATGACCGCCCATTACTCCCGCACTTAACAAAGGAAATAGTGTGCTGAAAGACGTGCCAGACAGCTGTGGACGATCATCAAGGTAGAATAACACCAACGGAACCTGTCGTATAACTCACAGCGCATGGATAAAATATAATAGAACTTGTACAACAGGAAAAAATAGTGAAACACAATAGAACAGAATTTCAACTTTTCATATCTCCATGAAAATATCGAATACCAAACAATAGTATTACATGAATCTGTACGAAGAGCCTCACTATAATTTCACTTAGAGTAACATATCATTAACATCAGCGGAAAACAACTAGGTACAGTAGATAGTAATGCGCCAGCCTCCAGCTCGTCGTCACTCAGCATCATCGTCCTCACAAGATCTACTACCTGTCACCTAGTCTGCCCATCACCTAGTCTGCCCATCAACAACATTAATGAACAACTCAAGGTAATAAGAGGAAAATATAAAACCTGGAGTCATACAATAGTCTTAGTGAGTGATAAAACAACTATCAACATCAACAATAAAGCATATTGGTAATAAGCAGTTCAATCATCTGATCTTCCTAATACATCAATAGAATAGGATTCCTAATCTCACTTCTCCTCCACAACCTACGGTGATAGCCTTCCAAGAAAATTTAGAGTAGAAACAAACAGTAACATCCATAACAACCAATTATCAAGCATGGACCATCCTAATCAAGTTTAATACCCCTCGAGCACAAACCCCGAAGGCCAAAACCAACATCAGATAAACACCCAAGAAATATCTCCCTCAACGTCGAATAATACACACAAGAAAATACAAGTAGAAAATAACATCCATGACTCTGGCTATCACCGTCTACCTTGCCTTGAATTCATCGTTAATCGTATGACTGGTCCATCCTGCCATACGTCAAGGGCTAATGGAAACCATGGTTCTAGCAAAACTACATACGCCATCGTGACTCGTATCTAGGTCCATCGTGACTGGCTAGGGTGCTCGACTAATCACCTAGTTTTTTGGGCATCGACATTATACCCCTGCTTTGAGTTTGCTAGAACCTCCAACTAACGACGATCCCTCGGCTCCTCAACTCTAGCCATCCTCCTTAATGACTATAACCATAAGCTCAAGCACCTTCTCGAGAAAATCATTATCTACAAGCTCAAACCACCTTTTGAGTCATCTTTATAATCTCGTTGCATCATCCCACGATCAACGATCACTCGATTTCACTACAGACATTCCATCTGAATCACTCGAACATTCCATCTGAATCCAACATCGAAGCCACAACATTCGTCGAGTATTATCTTTGGCATGTTAGGTTTAATGACTACAAAACATCATTAATAACCTTCCTAAACCATGCACATTTGTCTCACCAAAAATCAACACATTCTGACCATTCTATGATGGTTCGTTCATAACCCATCATATGGGTCGCGCACCACATGGGTCGCACCTGATCCATCCACGACCCACGGTCCATCACGACCGACCCATCCTCGCTTCGCTTTCCATGCTCTGACCAACCAAAAGCTTCCACAAATCATCCTATCTCTAGCCGACCGATATTACCCTAGCTCGATCCATCACTCAACAGTTCACATTCTGCATCAAAAACATGCTAACCCAATCCTCACGCGACCCGATCCATCACGAGCCGACCTGACCCACGTCTACACGACCCAAGTCCATGCGACCCATCGAAAACATGGAGTTTGGAGCTCCTCCGCCAACTTTCCAGGCTTCCTCGACTCCTCCTCCGGAGCTACTCCGCCAAGTTTCGCTCGATTCCGATCAGCGAATCTCCAATTTGCTCCGACCAACCAATCTATGTTTTAATGATGAACATTTATGCATACAATTCATCCAAAACATCCATTTTCGACCAAATAATCAATTGGCACACACAAGCCTTAGCATAGCAAATAATCATCGTACAATCATATTAAATTCACTAAATCATGATAAAACTATAACCGAATCAATAATTGGATCTAAACTTGCATATAATCTATGATGAACATATGATTTCAATGTTTATATATGAATTTACCATTATAATCAACTAATTTAGATCCTATGTTGTGATCCGAATTCAAAATGTACCTATATTGATTAGATCTAGGTGAATATAACTTGTATGGATGAAATTAAGATCAAACAAACCCATATACTCGATTGAATCCGTGTGAGAGGTGATTATCACTCACCAAATCCACAAAATAGGCACAAATCAACAACCCGAACAGTGAAGAATGACCTTCAAATCAATCCAATTGATGCGGTCTACCTTTCCTCGATGTTGATCATCAATCCTAGTTGACAAATCTATGAATTGAAATGGAGTGGAGGTGTATTTGATTGGGCTGGAGAGTCACAGGCACTCAACCAAATGAGGAAGTGAAGAGACAAACCAATTCTCTTTACCCCTACCATCCTATTTATAACCAACAACCCTTAGCCTTAATGGGCCTCACTAATTAGCCAACTAATGACTAATTAGCCTGTTCATAAAACAAGCAACTCTAAAACAACGATTTCTCCTAAACCGTTCAGCCAAATCCTTAATGTGACCACTCTACGGAATCAGAAACACCATTCCCGATCCAATGAGATCGATCCCATTCAAAAGTTATGCCCTAAACAAAAATAACAGGGGAAAAATAGTCACAATCAGAATTGGTAAAAATAATGGATATGTTCCACATCCCTATGAACAACCTTATCAAAAGATGAGAATGATCTGAACCTTGAAGACAAAAAATATTTTACGTTCCTTTGATACATAAAATGTGGGTCGTTACACTTCTCTTGTGGTCTTGACATATTTGTGCAACGCGTTGTTGCTTGATTAAAAATGCTTGCTGAAATGTCGTGATTCCTTTATGTCAATCTGGCTTTCATATACACTGTGTGTACACCCTTGTTGTATTTGCACACGTATGTGTGCATTCACATGTACATATATTACTGCCTTGTGACTTGGTACACCCATATTTGCTTTGGTCTGTGCATTTGTGTACTAACATGTTTCGACCTGATGTTCCTCTATTTTTATATGCTTGTCCATATAATGTTGCTTGAGCCTTGTTATGATGTATGCTGCATCCAGGAATGATATGTTTATGTTTGTACTTGTATACACTTGGTCAGTATTTATTCTTCATGCTAACTTAACAAGTTTGGTTTGAATTTTTTTGTTTTCTCTGACCATCCTTTCAAGTTGCACTTGTATTTGATATGCTTCATATACAAATATTTGTGCTTGAATTGCTGATATACTATTATACGTGCTACTATCGCTAATACACTATTTCATGAATGTGCACATTCACTGGTGCATATGCTTCTCTTTTTCTCTTAACTGATTTGGGTTGTGCATTTGTGTGCCATCCATTTGGTACACATAAACTTGCTTGAGGAACTGCAATATATTTACATGTATATATATATATATTTATGTGTGTGTATATATATATTGCTTCATAAGATTTATGAGCCCCTACTTGATCCTCTTTTGTGTTTGTTGAACCATTTCTTGACCTTGCCTTGTTGTAGCACTTCATCTCTTCTGGACTTTGTTATTGTGCTATTTGACTTTGCTCATCCCGGTTTTGATATGCTTGTGCCATTGCATGTATTTCTCGGCCATGCTTCTGTTTTGTGTATTTGATTCACTGTTATGTATATGATCATGCTGCTCCAACATGCTATGTTGCCTGAGTCTTTACTGGTATGGTTGCATGTGCATAAATCTGCCACTTTCTCTTGAACCTGTTTCAATGGCAAGCTATTTTATGTAATTTGAAAACTGAACCCATGCACTTTTATATTGTTTGTGCCATGATCTGGCATGTTGTATAATAGCCTCTTGCTACCATGTTGAGTTTGTACATTTGCTTGTGCACACTGCTACTCAATTCAAGTGCTTTGTGCTGCTCCCATATACAAACATAAATACACACACACACACACACACACACACACACACCCACACAGACGTGTATATATATGCATTTGTATTTTATGTGTTGCCATTCCTTGTATTGTTGCACTTGAGTGTTCATGGATACTTGCAACATGCATGTGTTGTCAAGCTTCACCTAAACACTTCGTTCTCGATATATTTGTCCCTTGTTGTTTCAATGTTTGACCATATTGCCCCTGCATAAAATATATGTGTATATACATGCACAATATGTATATACATGTATCATGCTTGTGCAGATTATATATGTGAGCACTAGAGACATTGTCTACCTTGTGGTATTTACAGTGTATCACTGTGAATATTGCAGCTAGTCAAACACAGATATACATACGCACACACACACACACACACTCACATATCAAACCAAGTCAAGAAATATGATGAGAAACACACCAAAATCCTAAGGCAAATAATTTTGAAATAAAATTATATTTTCTAGAATTTAAATTTATTTTTGTTCCAGTGTACTGTGTATGTTTCTATGACAGGTATGTAGGTGACTGGACTGACTATGAAGCAGACAGAAGACAAGTGAGTGTAACTGTATATGAGTGAGTGATTGTATATGAGTTTGTACAATGGAGTGAAATGTTACTGAGTAACTGAGTGAAACAGAGAGTTTGTAGTGAGGGGTTGTGTATATGAAATTAAATATGAAATCAAATGTATTGTGTTACACTGAGATGTACAAATAGTGGAGTTAGAAAAATATGTACTATTTATATGCTGAAATAAAATATTATATTTTAATAAAATACTGTTTGAATATTTAAATTCTTGTGCAGCAGTACTCTATTCAAATATAAATAATTATTTTTGTATGTAATGTAGTAGAACAATACAATTGCAAACACATTTATAATAATATTTATGTTTGTTATCATAAAAAAAAATCATATAATTGTTATATACAACAATCTCCCCCTTTTGATGATGACATACATATAATATGATTTTGAATACAATAAATGTGTTTGACCGTAAATGTAGGACTCCCCCTATATGTGTGCTCCCCCTACAACAAACCTCCCCCTTGAGTATGTGCATATGATTGAAAAGAATAATTGAATTGAATTTTCAATATAAAATATTTATAACGTATTCACTCATCAATCCAAATCTTAACCAAAGTATCCACTCATCAATCAAAATCTTAACCATTCTCCCCCTTTTATTATCATCAAACTGATATATAAATCGAAATAGTGATGAAAACTGGACTAGAAAAATAAAATCAGATCAAGAGAGAGAATGTTCATCATAAATCTCATTCAATTAAACAAAAATCATAATATTCTTAAAACTAGAAGCAAGTTTCAGATTGTAGAATGATGGATTTATGTAACATCCCGGAAATTTCGACAACTAAAATAAGGAATTAATCAGAGATTTAATTATTAACGTTCAATTTTATATTGATACTTGGGTTTAAAAATCAAATATATTGCTTTGTGTATGGATTGAATTCGATATTTAATTCAGAATGGGTGCACTACAACAGAATTGCCTTTTAATAGCACGTGAAAAACGCTATAATAGGCTACCATAGCATTAGTGACGACGCTATATATCAACATGTTATAATAGCCCTGTGATATCTTATAGCTCAAATCTAAACGCTATTGTATTATACATTTTATAGCGTTATCAATATTTTCACAACATATATTCATTGATATGAAAAATGGTTTCCATTTTATTTTTACAAAAAAATCCTTTATTAATAAATTCTGCTATTATAGCATTTTCAATATTTTCATAGCACATATTCATAGCGTTCAGACCTTGCCGTGTTAAAAATAATCTCTTTTTTTAATAGCATTATCATTGTTTTTATAGCTCATATTCAGTGATGTGAAAAGTTTTCCACATGGTTTAAATTTTATATAGCATTTTCACATTTTGATTCCATAAGTGCAGTTTTCCGCTTTGAATATTTTGTAGTATATATAGCATTAACAGTGTTTTTGTAACACACAACCAATGATATGAAAAGGTTTTCCATACTATTTAATTCTTTACATAGCATTTCAACTTCTCTTTCCATAAGTGCAATTTTCCGCTATTAATATTTTTAATATATAGAAGATATTTCAGCTATGATCTTTATATAGCAAATCTCGTATTTAATGTGGGCATAATTCAAAGAATAAAGCAGTAAATTCACAATTCAAAACAATCAATAGCAAAAAATTAATACCAAAAACATATTTGATTTCAATTACAATGTCATAGTTGATAAGTCTACTACCAAATATAGAAATAAGTCAACGTACATATTGTTCAAACATCATTTCAAAACAACATTACATGAAAAATCTCTTAGTCTTCAACATGTCACCTCGTCTGACTTGTAGAACCTGCAATTCACAAGCACAAGTTCATGATGTGGAAATAATTTGAAGGAAAACTGTGAGTAATGGAGAAAATTTGTATGAAATGAAAATGATGCCACTGGCAGCCCACTTGTAAGGACATGTAAACATGCATACCTATAATGTCCTTTGGTATAATTCTTTCACAGTTTATAAACGTGCAAAAGATATACAATGGCTCCACAGTTTATAAACAATGATGAATAAAGCCCAAAGGAGTGGATGTTAGATTTATGAAACCACTAATTTTTTACAAGACTTAGACTGTTTACAACGAGCACCTCTTTTTGTGTGTGAAAATTAGAATGTTGTTTCAACAAACTTATGTAGGCAAAATTTGAGATCAAGTCTCGCTTTTTCTTAATCTGATAATTGACAAAATATTAGTGTACAAAAAAGAAAGCTATAAATTACCTAGTTCAGATGGATAGCATTAGCCTCCAATTTCAATTTTCTAGAGTATTGGTGATTGTTACAAGAGTCTTGTAAATATACTACAACGTTGTATTTATGCTCATAAGTTTTGAAATGAACAAGAAAACACACTGTGCTTGTGCTATCGTTAAAAGGGAAACTTGGACATGTACCACATTAAAAGAAATCTTGTAGTTTTAGGTCATCACAACATCTTCAAAGATTGTCAAGTAGATAGGCTAAACTAGACATGATATTTTTATTTTTAGAAAGTATTTGCAATTTGATTCAAAATAGAACTACATAGTGCTTTTACAATTGAAGTCAAAAAACTTGGTTGAGAAATCAACCGACCTTGTTATAGTTCTTGTTATATCAAGTGTGTGGATTGCCATATCATTCTTGTCTTTGTTATAATTCTTTCAGCATAGTCCTCGTTAAATTGGTTGTCAGCTTGTATGGTTTTAAAAATAAGTGCCATTTAGAGAAAATGAGTCAGATGGAATTTTCAACAAATATTTCCAAGCGTGCAAACTAGTAATACAGTTTGACGTGACAGAATGGTTATAAAAGAATTAACATTATTTTTTTTCTTTATGTTTCTAATTAGTTCATTCCACGTAAATGCATATGGAAGTATATTTATAGGAAAAGCAGTTTACCTGAAATATCACATTGCAACTTGGTATGTTCTTTATTTGCCGATACCAAGAATACACCTGAAATATCATGCAAGCAATAAGGTTTAGAAAGCTAAATTACTGTTGTTATGTATGATAAGTAATAGGAAAATATAGGAAATTTAAATTGATAAAATCACTTAGCACATTGCATCCAAAATTCAATCCCAAACCATTTACAACCAAATCCAACAATCAACATACCCAATAACAAGTCCACATATCCTAATGCGAAATTACTCTGCAGATGATGAACCCATTCTTGAAACAATGATCATCCCAGAATTTAACTTGACTGCACATGGTGATATTATATTTAATAATCGAGAGAACATCCTCCAAATGTTCTTATCTTGTATAAAATAATTAGTTGACTATCTAACCCACAAGTTATTGCTTCTATTAAGAAAGTTGCCATGGTATTTAATCAGGGCACTCCTACTCCGTTGTTGCAGGTCGTATATTCCTAGCCTACCTATATCCCCAAAATTGTTAATGAGTTTAAAAGAAACTGGCGCCATGTATCTTCCTGTAGTATGTCCTCTCCGCAAAAATCTCATAATGATGTTTTAATCATATAATGAGTTTTTGAGGTAGAATAAACTGCTAATGTCATTGATTTTTACCATAACTATTCCAGTGCATCCAAAATTCAATCCCTAGTAACAAATCCAATAATCCAAATATAGACAAATAACTTGTACCATCACGAATCCATTTCTATATACTGACTACTGTCACTGATTTTTACCCCACTAATCACATCTTGCTCGCCCAACCTCAGTCACTCAGCATATCAAATATCAACAAATGAAACTAACAAACATAAGGGACAATTAAGTTAATTTAGAAGGGAACCTAGGGAAAAACCGTTATCGGTTCCAAGATTTGACAAATAGTGAATGGTGTAGTAAGCATTTCTCTCTTTTAGTTGATCTGCAAGTTAATTTTAAGAAAATATGAATAAAATGATAGTTTTTAGAGAATTTGTGCTGGGAAAAGCACCAAAGTTTGTACACTATACCGCGGTATTAGAGGATGTAAGACTAGGTGCTCTCAGCAACATGCGAGAAAGCATATTTTATCAATAATAAGTTGATAATGTTCCACTACTGTTTCTCTTTACATCATTAAAAGGAAAAAAAATCACATTTTGCATTATAGTTTTGTAGTTAATGATAGTGTTATCTTATTCAATTAGGGATTTATTTTGAATTCTATGTATATCTAATCAATGATTTTTTTGTAGGACCTTATCCTACTTTTTATTACCAAATCACTTGAGCTGATGCCCTTACAGTTAACTGTATAAAACTTGAAACAAACAAAGTACTAAATGTGATGACTATTGAAATTAAGTATCCAACTGCTATCAATTACTTCGTTGTCTACCAAATATTAGTTTCTTTGTGTCTGTTTTATTCAGATTATCACTTTCAACCACAAAAATAGTTGTCTGTTATGTCAGCATTTCCTACATTAACAGGATAAAATAGTATGACAAAACCAGCCTATTGACGGTGTATTGTTCATTGTAGATAGTATAGATTCTATATAAAAGGAAAAAATTGGAATTACCTATAAAATCAATGAAGTTGGTCGATGATGTCACTGCTAATCGATGTCCGCTTCTTGTCCCTAGCTGTGAGAATCGACGAGGAATGGCCGAGGTAGTTGCGGTGGAGATACGGGATACGATGCGGTGGCTAATGGCTTGTAGGCGTGAATTATTTTGATTTGAAGAGGAAAAAGAGGAAAGTGAGGGAAGAGGGAAATTTTAGCTTTCGCGGCCAATTTATTACACCGATGTACTTGCTCCCGCATTCCAAAAAATTTAGTATTAAATACCAGAATGGTTTTTTTAATAGCTAATTTGTTATTGGGCAAATTATTAAATAGCTCGATTAGCTTTATTTTTTTAACATTATATAGCACTCTAATTACAGCCCTAAAATATTATGCTATATATATATATCATTTTGTTGTAGTGGTGGTTGGAAATCAAATATTTATTATTGAATATTTGAATTGAAATTGGATTTGAAATTTGACCGAAAAATATAAATAGTTGAATTTAAAATTAAACATTAATAACGTTAAACAAATTGGAGATTTTATTTGTTGAAATAACGGAAACTTTGGTTGGATATGTGTGTATTTATGTGTTTAAGAAATTAAATTCAATGTTTTAAATTTGGAAGCAAACAGGGTTGTTAATGGACAAACAGAAAAAAAATCGGTGAACCGTAAATGATTTAAAAAGAAAATAATATCATAGGCAAACAGAGGCAGAATCCTGCTAGACTAATTTTATTGGATTCAGAATGTTGGAAAAAAGACGTATGCCAAATTTTGTTGCATTTGAAAGTGGTGTTAACGTCACGAATATTGGGCGTTCAACAATTGTTTATGGTATGGTTTAATGTAAAATTAAATCAGATAAAACCTTCCTCAGTTATAATTTTCGCCAACCTATTCTGTAATGCATCGTAGCTAACTTAGACTCTACCAATGGACATCATTCTTATCTGCATAACTGTAACGGCTCCGGTTTTCGCCCGACCCGATCGATCGCAAAATCGATCAAGACCGTTCAAAACCCGAACACGTTAACTCTGGGAATACAACACATTAGAACAACAACAGCAGACTTTTATTACAATAATGTTACATCAGAGTACAGAATATCAGAGTACATTAAAATAAAATTACAGCAGAAGATAAATTACAATATTCTAATACAATATAGTGCAGCGGAAATAAAATAACTAAGGCAGCGGAAGACAACTATGCTCTGGACACAGCTTTACGCTTCAATCCAGAATCCTGCTCGAGATAAGAACCTGTAGACAAACTACTCGACTGCCCGTGTGGAAAGAGGGCACCCGAGTTTGCAAAGGTGGAAACAAACAACGGGTCAGTCATGGGACTGGTGTGAGAATTCTAAACTAATTGAACTAATAGAAATAAGGCAAATCCAAGGACCACGCCGCTAACGCGGAACGGGTTTTATTCCAATGGATTACCGTGCATAACAATAAAGTAAATCGTAAAACAACACAATGCTTTTTAGAAAAATGAAACCATTATAAGACCCAAGTCCCATCACACAATGCAACGCAAACCGGAGGATAGGGTTTTACCTTATAATGGTCAAAAGATGCTTGATACGATAAAAACAGATTTGATATTATTATTAGTGTATATATGTTTCAAAAACATTTCAATCATAATGTATCAATCATAGACATCATAGTACCCCATCCTACTATGTCGCCATACTAGTTCTACAATCAAAACCGCATGAGGTCGTATTGGAAATTGGGTTTCCATCATGAGTCAAGGCTAGGGAGGAGCTCCTTACCGATTCGAGACACTCTAGCTAATGTCTCAGGATTCCCAACAGAACCCTTAGATCCTGCAGGGCCGGTCCACACTTGCGGTTTGTGGATTTGCAATTCCTGAACACACGTTTCCCGGTCCTATAGGACCTATCATCCGGGCCGCCCCATTCCATCATCCACATAAGTAAAATATCAGCCAGTTTAAGCACCGACACTACTTCTAGCTAGAAAGAAACGTGCTGCTCTCCCTGCGTTCCCTTGTCCCGTTTTAGACTCCAACTGGGTTGTGAGGCTCGCGAAGTCACGCTATACACAAAGCTACGCCTAAACAGGCCGTGCTTTGATCATCAACCACAAGGCCTGCTTTTCAACAAGAAACCTTGATCATTGCATCTTGGTATGCCACATTGTCAATCCATATCATACTATTAATCTTTTGCCAAAATATACAAAAGGGTGTTAAGCAAGAGAATAAATTCTCCGCCACCAATCATTCATACATTCGGCAGAAAATCAATAAATACAATATATAAAGGAGTACAATGTCAGACACACATTCCATTTATAAGCCTATGCTCTGGGTCTGAGTGAAAGGCAAATCCGTACAAATCAACACTACGTCCGGATAACTACCATCTTAGCCCCGTCTTGGGAGCAAATCAATCAAGGGCCTCAACACTAGTTACCCATTCGATGTGAAGATCGTCGGTCTTCAATCGCCGTTTTCAATTCTTCGAACGTCGTATCATTATTTGGAATGAGAGTAAACTCGGACTTTCCAAATAATTCTCGCATATATAAATTTGAAAACAATTTCATATCGTTGTTAATATTTTATAACGATCTATCGCTATTTTTATTTTAATTAAAAATAGCTCGTTTTATTAAAAAATGACGTTACAGGTCATATATGGTTATGGCGATGTTTTTATGAAATTTTGAATTTCACATATCTCAAAATCTAACCGTTGGACCTTAACATAGTTTATATCGTTGGAAAGATCTTTCCAAGACGGTCCTAATGTTTTCAGTTTTGGGAAAATCCGACGGTCGGATCTTTTGGTATAGTCGTTTAAAGGTACGATTTCAAAACGCAAACTACCACGCTCGATTCATTTGATTTTAATTATATTTATATATAAATATATAAAACGTTCAACCATAATAACATCATTCGATTTAACAACGAGCTAAACAACTACCGATCTCCATTCAATTTTTAATTCATTTAAAAATGAAGATAAGATCCCAACATTTAAAAATATTATTCTATTCCTTTTATCCCTTTATTTACATTAAATTATAATTCAACGATAAATCCTTCCTTTTTTCTTTCCTTTACATAAAAATGTAAATTCTAATTCAACGTTACATTTCATTATTATTTTTCTTTATTTATTCTTATATTTACATAAAAATGTAAATTCTATTTCAACGTTACATTTCATTCTTTTTATTACACTGTAAAATCTCCTTTTTAATTACATTAAAAGTGTGATTAACAATACAGTGAAAATTTTGTCTTTTTAATATTACAACAAAAATGTAATTTACATTACAACGTCAAATCCTTCTTTTTAATTACATTAAAAATGTAATTATCATTACATTAAATTTTTTATCTTTCAACTACAATGTAAGATCTCCTTTTTAATTACATTAAAAATGTAATTAACATTATAATGTAAAATTTCTCTTTTTAATTACATAATGAAAATGTACTTTTTATTTACAATATATATATATTCAATCCTAAATTACATAATAAAATGTAACTTAAATTACATGTCAAATCTTGCTCTTTAATTTGCAATGTATATTCCTACTTTATTTACATTAAAAATGTAATTAAATTTTCAATGCAATTTCTCACTCTTAATTTACATATAAAAATGTAGTTTTATGTTACGTGTAAGTTCTATTTCTTTAATTATATATAAAAATGAAATTTTCTATGCGGTATAAATTTCATGTCTTTTGATTTCATATAGAAATGTAATTTTTCTTTTCAATGCAAATTTTATTTTACATGTAAATTCTTAATCTTCAATTACATATAAAGATGTCCTTTCCAATTTACAACGTAAATTCTATTCTTTAATTATGCAATAAAATATACTTTTAATTTATAATGTAAATTCTCATCTTTATTTATTTAACACAAATGTGTTTTTAATGTATATTGAAATGTATTTTATTTCATTACATTTTGCTAACGACAAATATTCCTATCTGTATGTACAATATTAATATACAATGTAACACCCCGTATTTTCAATAACCTGTTATAACGTAAATCGAGGCAGAATTTAATTTATAAATCTGAATCAAGGGAAACGGGCTATGCCATTGCGTTCGTCTCGGAAAAATACGCGAAATAGAGTCCGAGTTTTCGGAAATCGGAGTCCGTATGACCCGATTAAGGCCCAACGAAGTTTTCAGAAAATTTCAAAGTAAAAACAGATTTAAAATTCAAATTCAAATTTGGAAATTGGGTCAGATTGGGCTAGGCGGGAAAGTTCCCGCCAGAGCACCCAAGTCGACAGCCCTGTCGACTTGGGAGTCGACTTGGTTGGACCCAAGTCGACAGCCCTGTCGACTTGGCTGTCGACTTGGTCCAGCCGGGCAGTTTTGCCTGGTGCACCATTTTGGGTTTGTGTTGAGTTTGGGGGCCAGATTCGGTTTTGAGGGCTGAGATTGGAACTAGGGTTTAATCCTAAGGTTGAAACTAGTCCTAATCTCTATAAATAAGACCCTAACCTAACCCTAAATCATCATTATTCATTCAAGTAACTAAACTATGGCAAAATCATTCCTCTCATGGCCTCCACTCTCTTCATAAAATTCCTAAATCAATTCTATGAGAGATTTTCCATGCATACAAGTGTTTTCAAGCTTGTATGAGTGTCATTAGCTTGCATTCAAGTCAAGTTTCTATATTTGCATCATAAAGCAAGAGTTTTGATCATTTTGGCTCAAGGGTTTTTCTATTAGAGCTTGCATTTTGGGTCTATTTGATTGCATAAGGGCTTTGTCATATTTTTGTGTCTTCATAAGCATTGTAAGCCCTATTCTACTTTCATACTTAAACTCTAAAGTTAAATGTATGATATGCAAGTTTGCCATGATATGCAAGTTTACTATGTCATGTTATGCAAGTTTGATATGTTATGATATGCAAGTTTATCATGTTATGTTATGCAAGTTCATATGCAAGTTTGCCATGTTATGATATGCAAGTTAATCATGTTATGATATGCAAGTTTATCATGTTATGATATGCAAGTTTATATGCAAGTTTGTCATGTTATGATATGCAAGTTTATCATGTTATGATATGTAAGTTTATATGCAAGTTTGCCATGTTATGATATGCAAGTTAATCATGTTATGTTATGCAACTTTGCCATGTTATGATATGCAAGTTTATCATGTTATGATATGCAAGTTGGCCATGTTATGTTATGCAAGTTTGCTATATTATGATATGCAAGTTTGGGTTGATCATTTTGTTCATATTATCATGTTATGCAAGCTTATCTTGGGTTTATGAACATAAAGCTTCAAGCTTTATGCTAAAGGTTGCATTTTGGCAACATGTAAGTTATCATATCTCTTATGATAACTTGCATGTGAGGCTAAATGCGAACTTATGGCCATTTCTACATGTCATTTATCACCATGTATCACCAATATGCTAAGTTTGGTTTTATGCATGCTTTTGAGGCCTAATGCAAGTATATGAACATATGTACATTTCATATGCCACCATGTTAAACTTGTGGCTTCAACACCTTTATGTCATGATTATGCCAAGTTCCCTCTTTCTATCCTTTATGCGCTATTGCGATATGTAAGCGATGGGATTGCGCTTGGGGTTGGGTAAACTTAAAAGACATAAAAACATAAGATTGGGAATTTACCTATTAAGTTAGGTCTACCCATTGGGAATTTACCTATTAAGTTAGGTCTACCCAAATGCTTGAAAACTTGTAATATGTTTTGGAAACGTGATGGACATGACACTTAGAAAATATAAGTGTGACCAACTCGAGGTTGGGTTGAGTTTGTAGCGTAAACCTACCCGGAACCGACCGGCCTAACTAGTTGCTACAAACAATAGGACCCAATGTGAGAAGTTGGCCATGTGGTACCTTGAACCCGAGGTTAGACCAAGTTGTGGTGTAAAGCTACCCGGACCCGCCCGGCTTAACTAGTAACCACAACAAAGTCTAATGTGAGAGGTTAAGGCGCATTAATTAATTAATGCCTCATGATTAGGGTTAAGTCATGGTCCACTTAATACTTAACCAATTTGGGCTTGGTAGATTAATCAGGGTTAAGTCGTGAACTCATCGTTACACTTAACCAAGTTAATCCATGATTAGTAAAGGGGTTAAACCGTACTTAACCCACTAGAAAAATCCTAGCAATGGGGGTCCACTCCAGCAGTAATCCCAAGTTTGTATCATTAAGGCCCTAGGGACTAGGCTAGGGAGGGAGCACGATTACTGGACTTGAGGTAAGTGACCAAAAGCGACGGCAGATGGGTACGCCGGTGTAGTTCCGGGCGGACTATGGTCGTGCATATAGTCCGAAGCCGGGGAAAACATGCACGGGTACCAGTAGATCGAGACTGTGCACTCATGTTTATGGTGTCCAGGGGTTGACACCCTAGGGCTTGATACACCCGACGGGAGACCCTGCACAGTCTGACTACAATTATGTTTGGGCCGCATTGACACCAACACGTGACGAGTTAGGCTTAGGGAGCCGATCGATTAGACCGTTTGGTTGGACCTCGTATGAGGGTCACTTCATGTTATTGGGCCAAAGCTTGGGCCAAGGGATCAATACTTGTTTATTCAAGTCATGTTAGTTTGCTAGTACACCTGTGGTGCAAAACCTTAAACCTGATTATGCGATGACACCTTTATCAACCTTGTTAGTTAATCATCATGCTAGTATGTTGTTATCCTTATGTTCATCCCTGCTTCTCATGCCAGTTAACTTTATCAGTTTACATTGATTGTAGTAGGGCTTACTCAGTCTTTTTGACTGACCTGTTTTTCTTTCGCCTCTTTTCTTCCGTTTCCCCCCCCCCCAGGTTCTCATGGTGGGAATATTGGAGCTTAGCTTGGATTTCTGATCGCTTGCTTGTGGGATTGTAGCTCATGTACGGTCTTGACATGAAGCTAGCTATGGTTATCACTTATTTTGGGGATAGTACTTATGTATTTCAGTTTTTCAGTAATGTTGTTTTTATCTAGACTTGTGTATTTGGAAAGTTGACATTATGTTGTACCAAACTTGTTTTGAAATAGTTTGAAATCTTCCGCTGTTTTACTTATCTTATTTACTCTGTTTACATATATACATATGTTCTTGTTCTGCCTTGATATATCATTATGCATGTTTACCTGATTCAAACGCCCCTCCAAAGTCAGAGTGCTTGCAAGAGTCACCCTGGCGGAGGTGGGGTGTTACATTTGGTATCAGAGCATATGGTTTACGAGAAGGAACAAAAGGTTTTTAAAACTTTTGGAAAACTATTTTCAAAACCAAGTATAAAGTATTTTCCAAAGAAAAGTCTAGTTTATTTTAAAAGGCTATTCCCCAAAAAGCCATTAGCAAAATTCCTTCGTTTTTCTCCATTCCGAATCTATCTTTTTTTTTCTTCGTTTTCAGTATGGCCAATAACTTTGCCATTCCAGAGGGAGTACACGTACCTGTTTGGTATAGGAGACTTTTGGAGGCTAGGGCGACCGAAGCCGGCCCCGCCGATGTTCCTCCTCCTCCTCCGGTAGTTAATGTTCCTCCTCCTCCTCCGGTGGTTAATGTTTCTCCTCCTCCTCCCATAGCTGATGTTTCTCCTCCCCCTCAGCCTCCACAAGCGGATTTTGCGGAAACTTGTAAGAACTTTAAGACGATGGGGGGCAAGAATTTCATTGGAACCGAGACTTATGTAGAGGCAAGGAATTGGTTGAAAGAAACCGAAGATCTTTTTGCCTTCTTTGATATAGATGACCGTAGGAAAGTTTGGACTAAGGTTCCTATCACTGAAGCAAGGGGACATGACTATTAGGGAATACATAGATAAGTTTAATCAACTTGCTCGGTTCGGTTTAGACTTGGTTAACACAGCTCAGAAGAAGGCCCTATACTTTGCTCTAGGATTAAACGAGCCTTTACATGGTTTAGCCATGACTCATATACCCTTGGGGGCAACTTTCGAGAGTTTAGTGAATATGGCCCTACTCAATGAAGAAAATAGGAGTGACAAGAAGGAGATCAAGATGAATGATACTCAAGCCAAGAAGACTGATTCCCAGTGGAAAGGAAATCAGGGTAATCCAAGCGGTCAGAGCAGTCAAGGCAATAAGAACAAGAACAAGAGTCAAGGCAACAAGGGAAACAACAACAAGGGCAATAACGACAAGAGGAAGTGCCATTATTGCGGTTCAGTTGGGCATCTTAGTAAGGATTGCCCGAAGAAGCAAGGGCAAGGCCAGGGTCAGACTCAGCGTGCTGGACCTTCAGGAGGGCAAGTTCATGCTCTCAATGTCGCTCCAGTTCCCGATCGAGGTAGTATTTCTGTGGAGAGCCTTGTATATATTTTTTGATTTTCCAGTTCGTACCTTGTTTGATTCTGGTGCATCGCATAGCTTTATCTCATCTGATCTTGTTGATAGTTTGCACCTAAGTACTAGTTAGTTAATGATCCCGTGTGTGTGTTTCAAATCCAATTGGGGGTTCCGCCCATTTGTCTATTATCTACGTGGATTTGAAAATCTCTATCTTTGGTGTAGAGTTCTCGTGTGATGCTTATATTCTCGGTTTCATGGGGTATGGGTTGATTTTGGGCATGGATGGGTTGTCCAGTTTTGGAGCCATCCTTGATTTTTGAGCATAGGGTTGTGAGGCTCATGACTCGCCTCGGTAATACCCTAAAAATTTCTAGTAACCCTATGAGTCCCGTCATGTTGTGTTATCTTGAATCCCTCAACTCGTCTATCGATAGTTTGCAATCGGTGAGGGTGGTCCGAGAATATCCTGATATCTTGGGTGAAGTGAAGGGGGTTACCCCTAAGCGCGAGATAGATTTTCGCATTTATCTGGTTGATAATGCCAAGATAGTTTCGTGGCCGGTTAGGCACATGGTCCCGCGGGATGAGAGTTAAGAAAGCAAGTCAAGGAGTTGCTTGAGAAGAACTTCATACGATGAAGCATTTCCGAGGAGGGTGCTCTAGTAGTATGCGCTACTAATGTGGACAGTTCGCTTCGTCCGTGTGTTGATTATCGTGAGTTGAGCAAGGAGAATAGACAACCATTACCAAGGATCGATGATTTGTTTGATCAGCTTGTAGGAACATCTGTTTTCTCTTGATCCTGCTACTGGATTCCATCAGCTCAGGGCAGCTGAGGATAGTATAGACAAAACTGCGTTCAGAACTCCAGATGGATTCTTAGAATGGCTGGTCATGCCATTCGGTTTGACTAATGCACCCGCCTACTTCGTGGACCTGATGAGTAGGGTGCCTAGGGAGTTCCTGAACGAGTTTGTGGTAGTCTTCGTAGATGATATTCTGATCTTCTCAAAGGATGAGGAAGAGCACGCAAGACATCTCAAGGAGGTGATGGATACGCTTAGAGCGCATCAGTTGAAAGCCAAGTCCTCCAAATGTCATTTTGGAGAAAAAGAAGTTAGATTTCTTGGGCACATAGTTTCTAAGCAAGGCTTAGCGGTGGATCCTGCTAAAGTGGTCGCGGTTCAAAACCGAAAAGCTCCGACGAGGACAATTGAAGTAAGAAGCTTTCTCAGTTTAATTAGTCAGTTAGCGTCCCTTGAGCTTAGACCTACCCTTCTGGATCAAGTAGGGACTTCACAGAAAGAAGACCCGCAGTTAGTCAAGATCATGGACAAGTTGATTCGAGGCGAGATGGTAAGTCACCTCGCTATAGAGGACAAGGGATGGCTGAGACGCGATGAGAGAAAGAAGGTTCTTGAAGATGCACATCACCCGAGGAGGTGGCCGAGTTTGTCCCAAGGTGCATGTTGTGCCAACAGATTAAGGCCGAGTCATAAAAAGCCCGGTGGGCTATTACATCCATTGGAGGTCCCCGCAATGGAAGTAGTAAAGCGTCACGAAGGATTTCATGGATGGACTGCCTAGATCAAGGAAAGGGAATACGAGCATGTGGGTCATAGTAGGTAGACTCACGAAGAGTGCTCATTTCACTCCGGTAAAGAGCGAAAGGACTGCATCATAGCTAGCGACAGTTTACTTTCAAGAAATAAAGCGGTTGCACGAGGTTCCCTAAAGTATAGTTAGTAACCATGACTCAATCTTCACTAGCCAGTTTTGGGATAGTCTACGGGAAGTCATGGGCAAACGGCTGAATCTAAGGACGGCCTATCATTCACAGGCAGATGGTTCATTTCGTTCAAGCATGAGTTATAGAAAATTTCGTTAGTAAGAGCAATTGGCAACGTGGATTGGTATTTTCAAGAAAAGTTCTGCTGCGTGGAATACTTTATAGTAAGTAAACGAGATCCAGGATTCACTAGTGAATTTTGGAGAGCTTGCATGAAACCATGAGGTCATAGTTATGTTTAAGCCAAGAATGATAAAAGAGTAAGTGAAAGAGAAAGGCGAGAGGCGACAATGAAATAGGTTCCAACTCATATTTGGAAATAAGAGTTAAGAAGCCAAAGGATCATGAAGGTAAAAGACGGTCAAAGCACAGTGGAGTTAAACTCAAGGAAACGTGACTTAGAAGATTGAAGGCTGGATACGCGCATCATATCTTTTTTTTATGAGTATATCCTTGATCCTTGTTTTCCGGTGGAGCTTACTTGCATGTTATCTTTTACATATATCCTCTCGGTCCCGTTCTCGATCCCATTTCCGTTGTAAACTCCATAAGGGAGTGTGACTCATCGGTTCTATTTCTGTCGGGAGGTATGACTTATTGGCTAGTAATACATGTCAGGGTTTGAAGGGGTCCGTTAGGTTGACAAAACCTTTTGGGCTTTTATAGGATTGGGGTTGGGTTAGGAAGGGATTTCTTGTAATCCAAAAGGAGTATATCTTGCTTATCTTCCCGATCTCTTTGTAGCATATCTTTTGCTATCCATGTTTGTCTTGATTATCTAGTTTATCATGTTAATCTTGTCATGAGAACCTTAGGTAGAAACCCTTTGGATGAAACATGTGTTTGAAACATGTTATGCTTGATGTTTGCAAGTGGTTGCAAGTGTTTGCAAGTGGTTACTCGTGGATGCATTATACACGTTAGGCACTAGATCGGCTCACACACTCCTCATATTGCATATGCATGAGTGTTTACGCTTATTCATGGATGAAAATTTTTGTGTTATCACATGGATGTTGCATATGGATGTATGTTATGTGCACACATATAGATGTTATACATTATGTTAGGAATTGCATAACATATGGATTCATTTCACTAACATAATTTGCATTGATGATATTTGCATTAGATAAGTACATATACACACACCTTTGCATATGTTCATACAACATTTAGAATCTTGTAAGGACAATGATTGCTCGTGGATGATGTTTTGAGTAGATGGATGATTGGATGGTAGGATACGTTCTTCCAAACTTGAAGATTTCGGGGACGAAATCCTTTAAGGAGGGGAGAATGTAACAACCCGTATTTTCAATAACCTGTTATAACGTAAATCGAGGCAGAATTTAATTTATAAATCTGAATCAAGGGAAACGGGCTATGCCATTGTGTTCGTCTCGGAAAAATACGCGAAATAGAGTCTGAGTTTTCGGAAATCGGAGTCCGTATGACCCGATTAAGGCCCAACGAAGTTATCAGAAAATTTCAAAGTAAAAACAGATTTCAAATTCAAATTCAAATTTGGAAATTGGGTCAGATTGGGCTAGGCGGGAAAGTTCCCGCCAGAGCACCCAAGTCGACAGCCCTGTCGACTTGGGAGTCGACTTGGTTGGACCCAAGTCGACAGCCCTGTCGACTTGGTCCAGCCGGGCAGTTTTGCCTGGTGCACCATTTTGGGTTTGTGTTGAGTTTGGGGGCCAGATTCGGTTTTGAGGGCTGAGATTGGAACTAGGGTTTAATCCTAAGGTTGAAACTAGTCCTAATCTCTATAAATAAGACCCTAACCTAACCCTAAATCATAATTATTCATTCAAGTAACTAAACTATGGCAAAATCATTCTTCTCATGGCCTCCACTCTCTTCATAAAATTCCTAAATGAATTATATGAGAGATTTTCCATGCATACAAGTGTTTTCAAGCTTGTATGAGTGTCATTAGCTTGCATTCAAGTCAAGTTTCTATATTTGCATCATAAAGCAAGAGTTTTGATCATTTTGGCTCAAGGGTTTTTCTATTAGAGCTTGCATTTTGGGTCTATTTGATTGCATAAGGGCTTTGTCATATTTTTGTGTCTTCATAAGCATTGTAAGCCCTATTCTACTTTCATACTTAAACTCTAAAGTTAAATGTATGATATGCAAGTTTGCCATGATATGCAAGTTTACTATGTCATGTTATGCAAGTTTGATATGTTATGATATGCAAGTTTATCATGTTATGTTATGCAAGTTCATATGCAAGTTTGCCATGTTATGATATGCAAGTTAATCATGTTATGATATGCAAGTTTATCATGTTATGATATGCAAGTTTATATGCAAGTTTGTCATGTTATGATATGCAAGTTTATCATGTTATGATATGTAAGTTTATATGCAAGTTTGCCATGTTATGATATGCAAGTTAATCATGTTATGTTATGCAACTTTGCCATGTTATGATATGCAAGTTTATCATGTTATGATATGCAAGTTTATATGCAAGTTGGCCATGTTATGTTATGCAAGTTTGCTATATTATGATATGCAAGTTTGGGTTGATCATTTTGTTCATATTATCATGTTATGCAAGCTTATCTTGGGTTTATGAACATAAAACTTCAAGCTTTATGCTAAAGGTTGCATTTTGGCAACATGTAAGTTATCATATCTCTTATGATAACTTGCATGTGAGGCTAAATGCGAACTTATGGCCATTTCTACATGTCATTTATCACCATGTATCACCAATATGCTAAGTTTGGTTTTATGCATGCTTTTGAGGCCTAATGCAAGTATATGAACATATGTACATTTCATATGCCACCATGTTAAACTTGTGGCTTCAACACCTTTATGTCATGATTATGCCAAGTTCCCTCTTTCTATCCTTTATGCGCTATTGCGATATGTAAGCGATGGGATTGCGTTTGGGGTTGGGTAAACTTAAAAGACATAAAAACATAAGATTGGGAATTTACCTATTAAGTTAGGTCTACCCATTGGGAATTTACCTATTAAGTTAGGTCTACCCAAATTCTTGAAAACTTGTAATATGTTTTGGAAACATGATGGACATGACACTTAGAAAATATAAGTGTGACCAACTCGAGGTTGGGTTGAGTTTGTAGCGTAAACCTACCCGGAACCGACCGGCCTAACTAGTTGCTACAAACAATAGGACCCAATGTGAGAAGTTGGCCATGTGGTACCTTAAACCCGAGGTTAGACCAAGTTGTGGTGTAAAGCTACCCGGACCCGCCCGGCTTAACTAGTAACCACAACAAAGTCTAATGTGAGAGGTTAAGGCGCATTAATTAATTAATGCCTCATGATTAGGGTTAAGTCATGGTCCACTTAATACTTAACCAATTTGGGCTTGGTAGATTAATCAGGGTTAAGTCGTGAACTCATCGTTACACTTAACCAAGTTAATCCATGATTAGTAAAGGGGTTAAACCGTACTTAACCCACTAGAAAAATCCTAGCAATGGGGGTCCACTCCAGCAGTAATCCCAAGTTTGTATCATTAAGGCCCTAGGGACTAGGCTAGGGAGGGAGCACGATTACTGGACTTGAGGTAAGTGACCAAAAGCGACGGCAGATGGGTACGCCGGTGTAGTTCCGGGCGGACTATGGTCGTGCATATAGTCCGAAGCCGGGGAAAACATGCACGGGTACCAGTAGATCGAGACTGTGCACTCATGTTTATGGTGTCCAGGGGTTGACACCCTAGGGCTTGATACACCCGACGGGAGACCCTGCACAGTCTGACTACAATTATGTTTGGGCCGCATTGACACCAACACGTGACGAGTTAGGCTTAGGGAGCCGATCGATTAGACCGTTTGGTTGGACCTCGTATGAGGGTCACTTCATGTTATTGGGCCAAAGCTTGGGCCAAGGGATCAATACTTGTTTATTCAAGTCATGTTA
This sequence comes from Allium sativum, assembly GCA_030737875.1. Classification (NCBI taxonomy): domain Eukaryota; kingdom Viridiplantae; phylum Streptophyta; class Magnoliopsida; order Asparagales; family Amaryllidaceae; genus Allium; species Allium sativum. The sequence continues at coordinate 687,357,703 of CM060919.1, forward strand.
GTTTGCTAGTACACCTGTGGTGCAAAACCTTAAACCTGATTATGCGATGACACCTTTATCAACCTTGTTAGTTAATCATCATGCTAGTATGTTGTTATCCTTATGTTCATCCCTGCTTCTCATGCCAGTTAACTTTATCAGTTTACATTGATTGTAGTAGGGCTTACTCAGTCTTTTTGACTGACCTGTTTTTCTTTCGCCTCTTTTCTTCCGTTCCCCCCCCCCCCCCCCCACACAGGTTCTCAGGGTGGGAATATTGGAGCTTAGCTTGGATTTCTGATCGCTTGTTTGTGGGATTGTAGCTCATGTACGGTCTTGACATGAAGCTAGCTATGGTTATCACTTATTTTGGGGATAGTACTTATGTATTTCAGTTTTTCAGTAATGTTGTTTTTATCTAGACTTGTGTATTTGGAAAGTTGACATTATGTTGTACCAAACTTGTTTTGAAATAGTTTGAAATCTTCCGCTGTTTTACTTATCTTATTTACTCTGTTTACATATATACATATGTTCTTGTTCTGCCTTGATATATCATTATGCATGTTTACCTGATTCAAACGCCCCTCCAAAGTCAGAGTGCTTGCAAGAGTCACCCTGGCGGAGGTGGGGTGTTACATACAATGTACACACCATAATGTTTATTTTTATTTTTATTCACATACACATCTTATACACAACAAAGTATATTTTCTTGTTTCATCTTTCAATTAACACAAAATGTATATTTTGTTTACCATACCAGTTCCAACAAAAATAGGCATTTTTGTGTTTCACTTCAATTTCAACAAACGAATATTTTTGTTCATTCACTTTTACTTCTATAAAAATGAGTATTTTTGTTTGTTTCAATGTAACAAAATTGATAACTTTGTTATCCTTTCAATGCAAAACAAAAATAATAACTTTTCATTACAAACAAAAGGGTAATTTTGTGTGTTAATCTATTTACAGAAAATGTAATTTTCATATCCTTAATCTTTTTAATGAAAATATAGTTCATTAAAATATAAATTTCATATCTTTATCCTTTTTAATTAAAATCTAATTCATTAAGATGCAAGCTTCATACTTTCAATCTAATTGCATGGAAATGAAAATTTTCCTTTTTCTCTAATTTACATTAAAAATGTAAACTTTCTTTTTTTATCTAATACACGGAAATGTAAATTTTCCCTTTAATCTTAATTACATGAAAATGTAAACTTTTACTTTAAATCTTTTTACAATGAAAATGTAAACTTTTACTTTAAATCTTTTTACAATGAAGTCAATGTCCTATATTTTTTTTAACAAAATGGCAAAGTAAATAATGTCTATATTTTCATTTCTAACAAAAATCAATGTTAATGTCATTCTTTTCTTTTCAAACAAAAATCAATGTTAATGTCATCCCTATTTATTAAAAAAATGAAACTTTCTTTTATTTACAATCAAAAGTGAAACTTTCTTATTTGACAAACAAAAAGGTGGATCTTTTATTTAACAAACAAAAGGTGACATCTTTATTTACTAACAAAAGATGAAATCTTTCTTTTATTAACAAAACAAATATTTTTTTTATATCAACAAAGTTGAATCGTTTTATTTAACAAACAAAGTTGGATCTTTTTTATTGTCAAACAAAGATACAATCTTTTTATGTCAATTTCACAATAACACCACATCAACATATCATCACCAAATTAACAGATCTACACAAAATTACAGATAAAATCATGAATCACAACAAACAATAATTAACTACGCATTAATGATAATACAATTAATATTATTTCTAATTATTGACGAAGAAGGAATAAAATAGAATTCTCATCGAGCTTTTATTCAGAATAGATCAGATTTGAAATTTGGTCAAAATTTCATCTGCTCCTTTTCAGATCTGGTTTGTACCATCATGTAGATCTCTGAAATACGGTTCCAACGCTTTTTGTTTCGCTGAATTCCGATTAAATTAGAATAAGTTATGATCGTTTAAAGATTTGAATGTTTAAATGAATAATTAAATTAACCTTAATTATTGTTTAGACCAATCAGAGGCCATGCCTCCTTCTTTCTTCTACCCGACGTTCTTCCTCATCGTGAAAACAAAACCCAAACTTCACCGTGAATGGTTCTGCACGCGCCTCCGACCGGACCACCATACTCCGATCAAGACCCACCACACAAACGCCGCCGACCACCTCTTCCTGCGCCCCAACCCTCATGCCACTCGGTGGGGCCCCTTCACCGTGAACCGAGCCCGAACATGCCGACTTCAGGCTGAGAATTCGCGAAATTCGTAAACTAAAACCCGATCTTAACTGTACGGATCTGTAGATCTCTCCAAGAGCTTCAATTTGGTATATAATATGTTGAATTTCAATGAGCGGATCAAAAGTTATTGAGGTTTGAATTTTCGGTCATTCATGGCCTTCGGTTTCAATAGCAGGTGGCCGGCCATTTTTAGGGTTTAAAAAAAAAAATTTATTAATTTATTCATCGTAAAGCGTGTTATAAAGGTAAAGATGCGGGCTGTCTCCGAATTGGGTCTGCTTACTGTCGTTCTTAAGGTTTTGACGCCTTCTGAACACAATGGGACAGGTCTCGTGGCCCAAATCCGAAATCTGTAAAAATTTTATTTAAATTTACATTAAAAATTAATTAATTAAATATTTACCGTACATTTAAATACGCTGGGGCCACACTAACTTCAAAAATTCCCGAAAAATATATTTAGCTACGTTTTGATGCTGTGGACCTAGGAAAATTAATTTCTTTCAATTCCGAGCCTATTTGAAAAATGGCATTTTTCAAATCGATTAAAATTTACCGAAATTAACCAAACTGAAATCTTTTTGCCTCGGTCACAAATTAATTCTAAAAATTATGAAAAAATTAAACTTAGCCATAATTTGACATTCCGAATCCAACAAAAGTGGTTTCGTCGAAAACAGAGGTCGTTTGTAAAATGACTATTTTTAAGGGCTATATATTTAATATTAAAAATACATTTTTAAACAAATAATTTTCGAAACTCAAAATATATAAGTGTTTACTGTTTTTTAATGCAGAATTGTCATTCTGAACTCAATGGAAGTGGTTTCGAGTTCAAATTCCTTCGTATGCAAAAAGTGGCATTTTTAACCTTTATAAATTTCATAGCGAATTTTCTAAATTTTAATCTGGCCATAACTTTTGATTCCCGCTATGAAATTTTGATTTTTCGGATTCGTTAGAAAGATATTTTTAAATAGATTCTAATATTTTTGGTTTCACTAAAATCCGTTAAATTTTGCATCCTGTACGGTCAGTCAAAGTTCAAGTTTGACTTTTCAAACTACCGCGCTATTTCTAACTCTTTTATAATTAAAATTAAATTATTCATCCTAACTTCAATTTAAATCAATTTTTAATCATTATTATTTAAAATAAATTATTTTAAATACCAAAAACTAAATAAAATTACTTAAAATAAATTTTTAAATTTACCCCCCAAAATTCAGGGTTGTTACAGTCTCCCCCACTTAAAAACTTTTCGTCCTCGAAAAGGAACGAAGCTAAAAATGTTTAATTATCCTACTCAATTTTTTATATCCATTCATTGGTTTAAATAATTTTATAGGTTAACTAATAATTACACTACACAATCATCAATCAATTGGTTGATTAACTTTTTAAATATTTATAATCTTTATATATTAAAAAATCATATTTTCTAAAATAGATTATAATTACAAATACGTATATTATAAGCTTGTCACTCTCAACTCATTCTAGGGCATTATTAACCCCATCTCTAATGAGTTTTCTCATTCTAGGATACTACTGATCCTATCTCTAATGAGTATTCTTATTGGATACTACTAATCCAATCTCTGATGAGTCTTTTGTTCAGTTCTAACGAGTTGTAACCCAAAGATTTGAGCTAACCAGAGCTCTGATACCAACTGTAACGGCTCCGGTTTTCGCTTGACCCAATCGATCGCAAAATCGATCAAGACCGTTCAAAACCCGAACACGTTAACTCTGGGAATACAACACATTAGAACAAGAACAACAGACTTTTATTACAATAATGTTACATCAGAGTACATTGAAATAAAATTACAGCGGAAGATAAATTACAATATTTTAATACAATACAGTGCAGCGGAAATAAAATAACTAAGGCAGCGGAAGACAACTATGCTCTGGACACAGCTTTAGGCTTCAATCCAGAATCCTGCTCGAGATAAGAACCTATAGACAAACTACTCGACTGCCCGTGTGGAAAGAGGGCACCCGAGTTTGCAAAGGTGGAAATAAACAACGGGTCAGTCATGGGACCGGTGTGAGAATTCTAAACTAATTTAACTAATAGAAATAAGGCAAATCCAAGGACCACGCCGCTAACGTGGAACGGGTTTTATTCCAATGGATTACCGTGCATAACAATAAAGTAAATCGTAAAACAACGCAATGCTTTTTAGAAAAATGAAACCATTATAAGACCCAAGTCCCATCACATAATGCAACGCAAACCGGAGGATAGGGTTTTACCTTATAATGGTCAAAAGATGCTTGATACGATAAAAACAGATTTGATATTATTATTAGTGTATATATGTTTCAAAAACATTTCAATCATAATGTATCAATCATAGACGGCATAGTACCCCATCCTACTATGTCGCCATACTAGTTCTACAATCAAAACCGCATGAGGTCGTATTGGAAATTGGGTTTCCATCATGAGTCAAGGCTAGGGAGGAGCTCCTTACCGATTCGAGACACTCTAGCTAATGTCTCAGGATTCCCCAAAGAGAACCCTTGGATCCTGCAGGGCCGGTCCACACTTGCGGTTTGTGGATTGGCAATTCCTGAACACACGTTTCCCGGTCCTATAGGACCTATCATCTGAGGCGCCTCATTCCATCATCCACATAAGTAAAATATCAGCCAGTTTAAGCACCGACACTACTTCTATCTAGAAAGAAACGTGCTGCTCTCCCTGCGTTCCCTTCTCCCGTTTTAGATTCCAACCGGGTTGTGAGGCTCGCGAAGTCACGTTATACACAAAGCTACGCCTAAACAGGCTGTGCTTTGATCATCAACCACAAGGCCTGCTTTTCAGCAAGAAACCTTGATCATTGCATCTTGGTATGCCACACTGTTAATCCATATCATACTATTAATCTTTTGCCAAAATATACAAAAGGGTGTTAAGCAAGAGAATAAATTCTCCGCCACCAATCATCATTCGGCAGAAAATCAATAAATACAATATATAAAGGAGTACATTGTCAGACACACATTCCATTTATAATCCTATGCTCTGGGTCTGAGCGAAAGCCAAATCCGTACAAATCAACACTACGTCCGGATAACTACCATCTTAGCCCCGTCTTGGGAGCAAATCAATCAAGGGCCTCTATACTAGTTACCCATTCGATGTGAAGATCGTCGGTCTTCAATCGCCGTTTTCAATTCTTCGAACGTCGTATCATTATTTGGAATGAGAGTAAACTCGGACTTTCCAAATAATTCTCGCATATATAAATTTAAAAACAATTTCATATCGTTGTTAATATTTTATAACGATCTATCGCTATTTTTATTTTAAGTAAAAATAGCTCGTTTTATAAAAAAAACGACGTTACAAATCATATATGGTTATGGCTTTGTTTTTATGAAAATTTGAATTTCACATATCTCAAAATCTAACCGTTGGACCTTAACATAGTTTATATCGTTGGAAAGATCCTTCCAAGACGGTCCTAATGTTTTCAGTTTTGGGAAAATCTGACGGTCGGATCTTTTGGTATAGTCGTTTAAAGGTACGATTTCAAAACGCAAACTACCACCCTCGATTCGTTTGATTTTAATTATATTTATATATAAATATATAAAACGTTCAACCATAATAACATCATTTGATTTAACAACGAGCTAAACAACTACCGATCTCCATTCAATTTTTAATTCATTTAAAAATGAAGATAAGATCCCAACATTTAAAAATATTCTTCTATTCCTTTTATCCCTTTATTTACATTAAATTATAATTCAACGATGAATCCTTCCTTTTTTTTCTTTCCTTTACATAAAAATGTAAATTCTAATTCAACGTTACATTTCATTATTATTTTTCTTTATTTATTCTTATATTTACATAAAAATGTAAATTCTATTTCAATGTTACATTTCATTCTTTTTATTACACTGTAAAATCTCATTTTTAATTACATTAAAAGTGTGATTAACAATACAGTGAAAATTTTATCTTTTTAATATTACAACAAAAATGTAATTTACATTACAACGTCAAATCCTTCTTTTTAATTACATTAAAAATGTAATTATCATTACATGAATTTTTTTATCTTTCAACTACAGTGTAAGATCTCCTTTCTAATTACATTAAAAATGTAATTAACATTATAATGTAAAATTTCTCTTTTTAATTACATAATGAAAATGTACTTTTTATTTACAATATATATATTCTATCCTAAATTACATAATAAAATGTAACTTAAATTACATGTCAAATCTTGCTCTTTAATTTGCAATGTATATTCCTACTTTGTTTACATTAAAAATGTAATTAAATTTTCAATGCAATTTCTCACTCTTAATTTACATATAAAAATGTAGTTTTATGTTGCATGTAAGTTTTATTTCTTTAATTATATATAAAAATGAATTTTTCTATGCGGTATAAATTTCATGTCTTTCGATTTCATATAGAAATGTAATTTTTCTTTTCAATGCAAATTTTCTTTTACATGTAAATTCTTAATCTTTAATTACATATAAAGATGTCCTTTCCAATTTACAACGTAAATTCTATTCTTTAATTATACAATAAAATATACTTTTAATTTACAATGTAAATTCTCATCTTTATTTATTTAACACAAATGTGTTTTTAATGTATGTTGAAATGTGTTTTATTTCATTACATTTTGCTAACGACAATCATTCCTATCTGTATATACAATATTAGTGTACAATGTACACACCATAATGTTTATTTTTATTTTTATTTTTATTCACATACACATCTTATACTCAACAAAGTATATTTTCTTGTTTCATCTTTCTATTTACACAAAATGTATATTTTGTTGATCATACCAATTCAAATAAAAATAGGCATTTTTGTGTTTCACTTCAATTTCAACAAACGAATATTTTTGTTCATTCACTTTTACTTCTATAAAAATGAGTATTTTTGTTTGTTTCAATGTAACAAAATTGATAACTTTGTTATCCTTTCAATGCAAAACAAAAATAATAACTTTTCCTTACAAACAAAAAGGTAATTTTGTGTGTTAATCTATTTTCATGAAAATGTAATTTTCATATCCTTAATCTTTTTAATGAAAATCTAATTCATTAAAATAAAAATTTCATATCTTTATTCTTTTTAATTAAAATCTAATTCATTAAGATGCAAGCTTCATACTTTCAATCTAATTGCATGGAAATGAAATTTTTCTTTTTTTCTCTAATTTACATTAAAAATGTAAACTTTCTTTTTTCATCTAATACATGAAAATGTAAATTTTCCCTTTAATCTTAATTACATGAAAATGTAAACTTTTACTTTAAATCTTTTTGCAATGAAAATGTAAACTTTTACTTTAAATCTTTTTACAATGAAGTCAATGTCCTATATATTTTTTTTAACAAAATGGCAAAGTAAATAATGTCTATATTTTCATTTCTACCAAAATTCAATGTTAATGTCATTCTTTTCTTTTCAAATAAAAATCAATGTTAATGTCATCCCTATTTATTAAAAAAAAATGAAACTTTCTTTTATTTACAATCAAAAGTGAAACTTTCTTATTTAACAAACAAAAAGGTGGGATCTTTTATTTAACAAACAAAAGGTGACATCTTTATTTACTAACAAAAGATGAAATCTTTCTTTTATTAACAAAACAAATAATTTTTTTTTATATCAACAAAGTTGAATCGTTTTATTTAACAAACAAAGTTGAATCTTTTTTTATTGTCAAACAAAGATACAATCTTTTTATGTCAATTTCATAATAACACCACATCAACATATAATCACCAAATTAACAGATCTACACAAAATTACAGATAAAATCATGAATCACAACAAACGATAATTAACTACGCATTAATGATAATACAATTAATATTATTTCTAATTATTGACGAAGAAGGAATAAAATAGAATTCTCACCGAGCTTTTATTCAGAATAGATAAGATTTAAAATTTGGTCAAAATTTCATCTGCTTCTTTTCAGATCTGGTTTGTACCATCATGTAGATCTCTGAAATACGGTTCCAATGCCTTTGTTTTGCTGAATTCCGATTAAATTTGAATAAGTTATGATCGTTTAAAGATTTGAATGTTTAAATGAATAATTAAATTAACCTTAATTATTGTTTAGACCAATCAGAGGCCGCGCCTCCTTCTTTCTTCTACCCAACGTTCTTCCTCATCGTGAAAACAAAACCCAAACTCCGCCGTGAAAGCTTCTGCACGCGCCTCCGACCGGACCACCATACTCCGATCAAGACCCACCACACAAACGCCGCCGACCACCTCTTCCTGCGCCCCAACCCTCATGCCACTCGGTGGGGCCCCTTCACCGTGAACCGAGCCCGAACATGCCGACTTCAGGCTGAGAATTCGCGAAATTCGTGAACTAAAACCCGATCTTAACCGTACGGATCTGTAGATCTCTCCAAGAGCTTCGATTTGGTATATAATATGTTGAATTTCAATGAGCGGATCAAAAGTTATTGAGGTTTGAATTTTCGGTCATTCGTGGCCTTCGATTTCAATAGCAGGCGGCCGACCATTTTTAGGGTTTTAAATAAATTTTTTATTAATTTATTCATCGTAAAGCGTGTTATAAAGGTAAAGATGCGGGCTGTCTCCGAATTGGGCCTGCTTACTGTCGTTCTTAAGGTTTTGACGCCTTCTGAACACAATGGGACAGGTCTCGTGGCCCAAATCCGAAATCTGTAAAAAATATATTTAAATTTACATTAAAAATTAATTAATTAAATATTTACCGTACATTTAAATACGCTGGGGCCACAAACTACAAAAATTCCCGAAAAATATATTTAGCTACGTTTTGACGCTGCGGACCTAGGAAAAATAATTTTGTTCAATTCTGAGCCTATTTGAAAAATGGCCTTTTTCAAATCGATTAAAATTTACCGAAATTAACCAAACTGAAATCTTTTTGCCCCGGTCACAAATTAATTCTAAAAATTATGAAAAAATTAAACTTAGCCATAATTTGACATTCCGAATCCAACAAAAGTGGTTTCATCGAAAACAGAGGTCGTTTGTAAAATGACTATTTTTAAGGGCTATATATTTAATATTAAAAATACATTTTTAAACAAATAATTTTCGAAACTCAAAATATATAAGTGTTTACTATTTTTCAATGCAGAATTATCATTCTGAAATCAATGGAAGTGGTTTCGAGTTCAAATTCCTTCGTATGCAAAAAGTGGCATTTTTGACCTTTATAAATTTCATAGCGACCTTTCTAAATTTTAATCTGGGCATAACTTTTGATTCCTGCTATGAAATTTTGATTTTTCGGAGTCGTTGGAAAGATATTTTTAAATAGATTCTAATATTTTTGGTTTCACTAAAATCCGTTAAATTTTGTATCCTGTACGGTCAGTCAAAGTTCAAGTTTGACTTTTCAAACTACCGCGCTATTTCTAACTCTTTTATAATTAAAATTAATTTATTCATCCTAACTTCAATTTAAATCAATTTTTAATCATTATTATTTAAAATAAATTATTCTATATACCAAAAACTCATTAAAATTACTTAAAATAAATTTTTAAATTTACCCCCCAAAATTCAGGGTTGTTACAATAACTTTCTTCTATAAAAATCCATGCCCAAGCCAAATCGCAATCCGAAAATTCGTTCTCCCTTTTAATGGCCTCCTCCGAAAATCGTTCGTCCTATCCTCCATTTCTTTTATCATCTGACTGAAAATTCAAACCTACTCAAAAATCGTGCTCCTCCTTCCGCCGCTCGTGGACCTCCTTGCTTTCGAGCTTTTCTCGCTGTAATCAGCGATGGCCACCATCGCGAAGACCGCAAGTCATTGCCTTTCCAACGAATTTCAACACCACTTCTGAAATCGTAGTTGTAATCAATAAAAGGCTTCCCAATCAAGGCCACTATTTCCGTTATGAAACTCTCGTTGTTACATGTGAGTTTTACTCACAATTTGTCCCTATTCTAGTAGTTATTCAATTGTTTTGTTGTATATTCCAAACTTAATGACGAACTTATGCAAAATCAGCCATTGTATTTTGAAATTCGAAGCATAGAACTGTGTATATATTTTGCCAGCATGTGTAGGTATACATATATATATATTTATATGTATGTATATATACACATGTACTATTTCATTTGTATACATAGTTGCTTCAAACAGCTGACTGCTGAAGTTGCTGTAGCCTGTTAACTTGGTATTGGCCTCGTCCCTTTTGGCATATGACCTAAAATTGAGAAATTATGTTGAAACTTTGGTTGGCATGTAACTTAAGATTTTAACAACTTTTACTTCGTATTTCAAATTATCACTTGTGCATTTATGGAAACAGTTTTGATTTACAGAATTTATTTCTATCCTAGAAAAAAATGATTCCCTTAGATCTAAAATTCCTTATAAGTTTCTTGAAACATTTTTGGGTACTTGAGTTGATTTGCGATATTCATTTACCAATTATAACAGGTTATAGTAATACAAATTTAATGTGTTTCCATTTTTTTGGAATATGAAAAGGAATCTTTTATTCATTTAGAAATTGCTCATTTCAATTGCACTCACACTCGTCTTGCCATGCCTTGACATGGTTGCTGTTTCTTTTCGATCTTCCTGAGTTTGTTTGAACGTAATAACAATATTGTATTGTAGCTTTATCATGCCATTGGCTCGACCGTTTATGTAACATAATTGACATGAATTGGTTGATCCATGTTTGAACATTGACTTGACTTTGTACGTGTGATTACAAACTGTCTTGACTCATGTTTTGTTGTAGCATGTATATTAACTTGTTCATGTTTGCCTGTACACGCCCAATTCGACCTTTACTAGACTTTGAGGTTTGTTGATATCGTCTACCTAATCAATATCTTGTTTACTTGTTACATTTGAGCTACTACCTGCATTCGAATTCTAGTGGGCAACAACTAAATTTGTATAATTATATATTTTGGACACCTTAAGCTATTTTAAGTTTACCCATTTCCTTCATATGAGTTCCTTGACACTACAGCTTGGACCGCTTTTACGTTGCAGTGGTAAGACCATAATCCCCAGCGTTTAGACTCACTAAATACTTATTCTAGTTTAACTGCATTTAGCATGTGGTTCCTGAGCGTATGCCATTATTTTCGTAATATTGCACTAGGTATTTGGTTAACTCGAGAGTACTGACCTGGCTGCCTTGTGCCTACTGGCATTTGTTGCTATTTCACTTCTTGTATAGATGAGGGTGCCAACTTCTGTTACACTTGTAAAAGCCTATTAAAGAAAATGAAGAGAATGGAACACTATGATTGGTTTAAGAAATAAAACACATACGAACATTGTGTTCCTTAACTAAACTTGGCCTGGTCATTAAATGAAATGGTTACAGTAAACATTACATGTAGCAAGGGAATTTCGAAACTTAAATTACTTGTGGATGATTCTCTGTGTTATGTATATGACCTTCTTGGTCATACGTTGCAGTATTAGATTCATATGCACCAAAAAAGTTTCATGTTGTTGTGATTATTTAGCTTCAATAAAACCATTGTTCTTTAATGTTGCAATTGAATAAATTATGCTTGAATAAGATTAAACCTGACCCGAGTTTTATTTGTTTGCTCGGGTCGGGGTCAGACCCGAGCAATACAGATTTAAAGATTTTAGCTTAGGATTTGAAGACTAGTGAAGTTGGGGATTCTAAGACGTGCACACTCTGAAGTTTTTGAACCAATAAAGATTTCCTTAAATTCAAAATATTTTTACATTCCACTATATATAAATATCTTGTATTCAAAAATTCTGATTATATATAAAAAGTTTATTTTGTTGTTCAATACTGTGTTAGTTATTCATTCTATATTTTTCTGTGTTGATTCTGTTTTCAACTCTGTAAGCTAAATAACGATCCATCGATTTGAACATTTCAAGTTGGTTTAATTACCAATTTGAAGCGGTCAAAAAGGAGGGACGTTACAAGTGGAATCAGAGCTTTGATTTGTCCAAATCTAAGCTTATTAAGTTTAAAAACAGTTTTTTCAGAAAAGAAAAAGAAAAAAATTTGAAATATAATTTTGGAAAGTATAACTAGTTTTAAATGATTTTGAAAGTATTTTGGAGACTAATAATTTAAAAAGCGGAAAAAAAATTATTTTGAGGTTTAAAATTCTTTTTGGAATCCCAAGTCTTCGAATCTAGCTTTGCTAGAGCTATTCTTTGATGAGATCCCCTTAGATTTGAATCTCGAATCCATTATCAAATAATACTTAAGGATGTTTAGTATGAGAGAATCAAAGATTTGACTTTTGTAATCGTATATTTTAGCAATCAAAGATAACTGAAATTTATTCGAAATAAGAATTCAGATGGGAATTTGAATGAAAATGGGAAATTTGAAAATCATTTCAAGGATGAAACGATGAATTTTATTTCGATATATAAATTAATGAAATTAAAAAAGATTATAATTGTAATTTGACCGTGTCAAATTGTATTACTAAATTATTTTGATTATTCAGAACTTGGAAAAATGAATTATAATTGGTTTAACCAATAATGTATAATCAAACATATGAATTTGATAGTAAGTTATAAACTTATTAATTGATTAATAAGAAATGAATTGTAAACAAGAGTTGTAAATGAAGCGATATATGAATGAAGATTTTGAAGAGTTTGAACCAATATTTAAATGAAATCAGAACTAATTTGACGTGATGAGTCCAGATTCCTAGAAAAGGAGTAATATTTACTTTTTAGAAGTAAATAACATTTGAAAGAAAAATTGTCGGGGATGAAGGAAATTGAGTTGGCCAGTACGGTAAGATTATTCTGAAGCTCAGAATATAAATCAAGTGAGATTTTCCGAAGTTCATAATATATTACCGAATAAAAGATTATTCGAAAGGAAGTTATTTATGGGAGTCAATTATGTCGAATTTCAGGAAAATACTATTTACTTTCTGTTTTTAATAAAAATTAATTGTTATATGTGTTATGATTAAAGAATAAAAATTATGTTTTAAAGTTAAATATTTCGAAGGCATGAATTATTATTATAATCAACAATGGTCGTAAAAGAAGTGGATTTGCAAATTGAATCTGAGAGTTGCATAAGAAATGATTTGATAAAAAATTAAGAATTGAAAATTGATTGGAGATTAGTTAAGTTGAATAATTTCATAAGTATTGATCTAATGTTGGTTTCAGCCTTCGGGTTGATCTTAGGGAGTTGTTCGCTAGCTAATTTACGGTAGAAGGATTGAAGGTAGAAGAGAAAATGCGTGCATGAGAAATTTGTTATAAGGACGAAAATTTTGAGATTGTGAGTGCATTAAGATATGGATTGAGTGAGAAGCTTAATAGTTGGGAATTTAGAAGAAAATTGGTTTATAACCATTAGATTCATAAATTTGAGTTGAAAGGATAGCAAATATCGGGTGGGTAAAGAGATAAAAACTGATATTTTGAAATTTGAACGAAAATTTGAGTATATTCGATTTTGGACATGGGATATGGAAGTTTTCGAGACTTATATGAAAAGTATATAAGAATTTAGTGAATTTGAAAACTACTGATCGGAAGGTGATCGATTTGAGATAAAATCTTATACAATGAAATTTATATAAGAATGAGGTGTTTGAAAATGTGATTTGGAAAGAAAATTTTATGTATGATGAGGAGTATGAAATGGAGTATTATATGTACATAGTATTATATATTTTCAAAGAAAAATAAGGAAAGTACATTCCTTCTCCTTTGAATTTCGAGCTTAGTTGAGATGTGTTGCTGGTGGTAATAGGTTGTACGAACGTAAAACTCATGAGTTGTTTGTTCTTGGAAGAACATGACCGTATAGCGTAATTCGCAGGGCTGTAGATGGCCTACAGCGGACGGATGTTTCTTGGGGGAACCAAGTGTAACCATTGTGTCTGCGGTGATCTACAGTCGTGATAATGGCGTAATATGCATAATTTTGAAAGCTTAAGGGTATGCATGTTTCATGGGCGGCCTAGGCGTAACCATTGTGTACATGCAGTCCAAATGGAATATAAAAGTGAAAGAGATGTAATCACTAGAGCTACAAAGGTAGAATGGAGGCATGCGATGTGTCAGATATCTTAGTGATATTGATCCACCTTTTGATGTAGCAGTTTGTCTTCGTGATGTGGTTTGTCCTCGTGACTTGATTCATTTCCATCATTTGATGATTTGTTGTTGTGACCCTGAGATAGAGCAACTAACGCTGAATAACCTCAAATTTTCTTTTGATTCTAAATTGCCTTCCGTTGATCTATACATGACGAAATTCGCAGGGAAGTGATTTCCTAGGATACAGATGTTTTCTGGGGAATCCAGACGAAACCATTGTGTATCTGTGATTCATGAACAATTAACATATCAACATCACATTGGTACTTTCCATATCTTTTTTTCTTTTAAAAAGAATTTTTGAAATATGAGTTGAAACAAGGATATTTAGTACTTGGAGATTCAGTCATGTGCCTGGCCAACATATGCCTAACATCTTTGAGAACGACAATAGATTTGTCAAACTTCGAGTTATCAAATAATTTCAATTCAATAGTTTGGAATTAAAATATACCAAACTAAATAAGTTAAGAAAGAGATTTTTGGAGCTATAATACGAATATTTTCTGTTTAAAAGTTATAAATGATTTTGGATTTTGAAAATTTTCAAGTTACCAAATTTATCGATTTGAAGAGGTGTTATTTACGCTCTTTAATGAGTGTAGGGAAACATTAGATGGATAGACTGTAAGGAGATCGAGTTTAACTTGGACAGGGTACAAAGAATAAGTAAACATTAACGGATGAGGTTTACAAGGGAATTTGGAATAATTTGAGATGTATAAATCCAACTTATGCAGAAATTGAAATTTAAAAAGAAATTGATTCTGAAAAGAAATTATATAATTTTGAATCTCTTAAGAGATTAGATAGAATAAGAAAGTGGGAAATATCTAAAAATAATTTTGTGATAGAAATTGGTGTAAAAAATAGAATAGTTTGAAAAACGTGGAAATGAATAAAACTCGATTCGGAGGCTAAAGAAAATCGTGTTTGATCCAAATGATCTCCGACTGTAAGGAAATTTAATGTTCCGAAGTTGATATGATAAACAAAGAGGATCGATGACTAAAATATCGATATTTATATTAGTTGTGGGAAAATTTCACCCAAATATGAAGATCTGAAGTATACATTAGTATAACCTCAACGATCTCTCCTTTTTTAGGATGGAAAAGTTTTAAAGGGGAAAAGATTGTAGCATCCTGGAAATTTCAACAACTAAAATAAGGAATTAATTAGAGATTTAATTATTAATGATCAATTTTATATTAATATTTGGGTGGTTGGAAATCAAATATTTATTGTTGAATATTTGAATTGAAATTGGATTTGAAATTCGACTGAAAAATATAAATGGTTGAATTTAAAATTAAACGTTAAACCAATTGGAGATTTTATTTGTTGAAATATATGAAAAATTAGGTTGGATATATGCGTGTGTTTGTGTGTATAAGAAATTAATTTTAATGTTTTAAATTTGGAAGCAAACAGAGTTGTTAATGGATAAACGGAAAAAAATTGGTGAACCGATAAATGATTTAAAAATAAAATAATATCATGCGAACAGAGTCAAAATACGACTAGAGTAATTTTATTGGATTCAGAACGTTGATATATAGATGTACGTCAAATTTCGTTGCATTTGAAAGTGGTGTTAACAATACGAATATTAAGTGTTCAACAATTGTTTATGGTACAATTTGATGTTAAATTAAACTAAATAAAACCGTCCTCAGTTAAAATTTTCGCCGACCTATTCTTTAATGCATCATAGCTAACCTAAACTCTACTGATGGACATCGTTCTTATCTCCACAACTTTCTTCTATAAAAATCCATGCCGAAGCCAAATCATGATCAGGAAATTCGTTCTGCCTTTTAATGTCCTCCTCTGAAAATCGTTCCTCCTTTACTCCTTTTCTTGTATCATCTGAACGAAAATCCAACCCTCCCCAAAAATCATGCTCCTCCTTCCGCCGCTCGTGGACCTCCTCGCTTTCGAGCTTTGCTCGCTGTAGTCAGCGATGTCCACCATCGTCGAAGACCGCAAGTCACTGCCTTTCCAATGGATTTCAGCACCACTTCTGAAATCATTGCTGTAATCGACCAGAGGCTCCCCAATCGAGGCCACTATTTCCGGTCTAAAACCCTATATGTTATAGGTGAGTTTCACTCATGATTTGTCTCTATTCAAGTAGTTATTCAATTGTTTTGCTATTTATTCCAAACTGAATGACGAACTTATGCAAAATCGGTCACCGTATTTTGAAATTTGAAGCATAGAACCATGTGTATATTTTTCCAGCATGTCTAGGTATACATATATATTTATATGTATGTATATATATACATGCACTGTTTCATTTGTATACAAAGTTGCTTTAAACTGCTGACAGTTGAAGTTGTTGTATCCTGTTAACTTGGTATTGGCCTCGTCCCTTTTGGCATATTACCTGATATTGAGAAATTATGTTGAAACTTTGGTTGGCTTATAACTTAATATTTTAATAACCTTTACTTAGTATTTCAAATAATCACTTGTGCATTTATGGAAACAGATTTTATTTGCAAAATTTATTTCTATCCTAGAAAAAAATCGATTCCCTTGGCTCTAAAATTCCTCATAAGTTTCTGGAAACATTTTTGGGTACTTGAGTTAATTTGCGATTTTCATTTGCCAGTTATAACAGTTGTTAGTAATACAAAAATAATGTGTTCCATTTTTTTCGAATTAGAAAAGGGGTCTTTTATTATTTAGAAATTGATCGTTTCAATTGCACTCACACTCGTCTTGCCATGCCTTGACATGGTTGTTGTTTCTTTTTGATCTTCCTGAGTTTGTTTGAACGTAATAACAACGTTGTATTGTAGCTTTATCATGCCACTGGCTCGACCGTTTATGTAACATGACTGACATGAATTGGTTGAGCCATGTTTGAACATTGACTTGACTTTGTACGTATGATTGCAAACAGTCTTGATTCATGTTTTTCTGTAACATGTATATTGACTTTTTCTTGTTTGCATGTACACGCCCAATTCCACCTTTACTAGATTTTGAGGTCTGCTGATATAATCTACCTAATCAATGTCTTGTTTATTTTTTGCATTTGAGCTACTAGCTGCATTCGAATTATAGAGGACAACAAATACATTTGGTATAATTATATATTTTGGGCACCTTAAGCTATTCTAAGTTTACCCATTTCGTTCATATGATTTCCTTGACACTGCAGCTTGAACCTCTTTTACCTTGCAGTAGTAAGACCATAATCCCCAACGTTTAGACTCACTAAATACTTATTCTAGTTTAACTGCACTCAACAAGCGGTTCCTGAGTGCTTGCCGTTAGTTGGGTTAAAATATTACAACCTGTATTTGGTGAACTCGAGAGTACTGACCCGGTTGCCTTGTGCCAACTAGCATTTGTTGCTATTTCACTTCCTATATAGATGAGGGTGCCTACTTCTGTTACACTTGTAAAGGTATGTTAAAGAAAATAAAGAGAATGAAACACTGTGATTGGTTTTAGAAATATAACATGTACGAGCATTGTGTTCCTTAACTAAACTTGTCATGGTCATTAAATGAAATGGTTACAGTAAACATTACATGTAGCAAGGGAATTTTGAAACTTAAACTGCTTATGGATGATTCTCTGTGTTATGTATATGCCCTTCTTAGTTATACGTTGCACTGGTAGATTCATATGCACCAAAGAATTTTCATGTTGTTGTGAGTATTTAGCTTCAATGTAACCATTGTACTTTAGTATTGCAATTGAAAAAATTATACTTGAATAAGATTAGACCTGACCCGAGCTTTATTTGTTTGCTCGGGTCGGGGTCAGACCCGACAGTTCAGATTTAAAGATTTTAGTTTAGGATTCGAAGACCAGTGAAGCTAGGGTATTCGAAGACGCGCGCACTCTAAAGTTTTTAAACTAGTAAAGATATCCTTGTATTCAAATTATTTTTACATTACACTATATATAAATATCTTATATTCAAAAATTCCGATTATTTATAAAAAGTTTATTTTGCTATTCAATACTGTATTATTTATTAATTCTATGTTTTTCTGTATCGATTCTACTTTAAACTCTATAAGCTAAATAATGATTCGTTGATTTGAATATTTTAAGTTGGTCTAATTACCAATTTGAAGTGGTCAAAAATGCGAGACGTTACAATTTACGATGAATTTAAAAATGGAGAGAGTTATAAAATATATGGATTCCAATTAATTTCAAATAAAATTTAAAACTGAGCACAAAACAATGATGGATTTGGACTATAAGTATAATTTCAAATCAAGTGACAAAATCAAATAATCTCAAATCCCAAGGATTATTAGTCGAAAAAACATAATATATCATAAAATATTAACACATTTCACTAATTAGAAAATGGATTGATAGGCTAGTTTTTACATAACAAGGAGGATTTCATACATATAAAATTTTATTTATTTATTTATTTTCCCTTTTTCTTTTCATTTTAAGAGCACACTATGTTAGATCATAAGTTTTTGATTCATGACAAGGAAGAAGAGAAGATCAAAGGAAAAGTGATATAGGTTATGATTATCTATTTAATTGTGTCTTAGATGTGCTATATATTGTTAAAATCTATCCTCAAATATATAATGTACACAAATGCACTTATGAAAAGACACTTCGCGAAAAGGCACTTCGCGAAAAGACACCTCTTGGAAAGACACTTCGCAAAAAGACACTTCGCAAAAAGACACTTCGCGAAAAGACACTTCGAAAGGACACTTCGCGAAAAGACACTTCGCGAAAAGACACTTCATATTTCCAACGGTCATATTTTACAATGGTCATATTTTCCAACGGTCATATTTTACAACGGTCATATTTTACAACGGTCATATTTTCTAACGGTCATATTTCCAATGGTCATATTTTACAACGGCCATATTTTCTAAAAGGCATCATCTTTCATGAAGAGATTCCTCCTCATTTCTGAAAGGAAATGGGTATCTCTTTGATAAAACTCTTCATAGAAGTTGACAACTCTTCAATGATTATGTATACATCACAAACATGTTTTCCAAATCACCGAATCTTCTTATATTTTCTGATCTTAAACTCTATACTCTCTTGCATTCTAAAAACTTTCTCAAATATTCAAATTACTTATTGAATCTTTGAATTTATTTAAAATCTCTTGATTCAATAAGTAATGAACTTCCTTCAATCTTTACATACACATTATATACTTGAGGATAGGAATATAGGAAGGGTAATCAACATTGGCTATTCACTGTTTTTCAGGAACACAAGCAGAAGTCAAACTCTTGTTTTTTGTAAAAGTCCCGTGTAGGTGCTCAGGCAGGAAATCCTTGTTGGGGCTCAGATTGCTGTGAACCTGTTCCTCCAGGTGAAGAGAGGTTGTTGATAGTGAATTCTAGAAGGAGTCTGGGGGAATAGACGTAGGATAGGAAGTCTGAACCAGTATAAAATTCCTAGTGTCACTTTACTTACTACATTTACTTATCTGTGACATCTTTTATTGGTTAATATTTATTCGCATAACTATTGTATTAAGCAAGTTGGAATTTCATATCCAATTCCACAATATTCCATATAGAAAGATCCTATTCCAAGTCACAAGACTTTTCAATTGGTATCAGAGCCTGGTGTTTTAGAGATCGTAACAACATCCTAAACAAATGGCAACAAAGAAATCTAGTCAAGGAATTAGAAAGTGGAAGAGCAACAAAACAAAATCAAGAGAGCAAGGAAGCAAATGTCTCATGGCTAAAGTCAGAGCACAATCTGTAACACCCCACTTCCATTAATGTCACTCACAAAGGGAATGCATTAACTTCTATGGAGCGTTTTAAGTAAGTATAGAACAGAAAATCACAACAAGACAGAAATAAACAATACTTGAAAATTAAAACTTTATTTCATTGCAGCGGATAAACCCATATGTTTGATTACATCATCAAAACCATAAACCAAAGTCAAGTACACCATATCCATCTTGATAAAATAAAGTACATAAACTGAAAGACATAATCCCCAACATCAAAACAACCATAAAGAGAAGCTGAACTTTACTTCAGCGGTCCAAGAAATCTTCTAAAAGCAGTCCAAAATCAAGCTCCACTAGTGCTAGTTCCAACCTGAGCACCTGGGGGGGGAGGAAAGAGATGGAAAAAGGGGGGTCATACATAAAGTCTGGCGAGTGCGATAACTCTAACAATATAATTAACAAAGTAACTAGGCTAAGGCATAAGTTGGAAAATAAGGAAATGATCATGAACCATTGAGTATGACAGAGTAAACAAGGAAACAAGATGAACAAAGATATCGTTAAAGCGCACCTAACCCACTAAGATAAATTTACTAAACTACACCAACACTATAGGATAATTGCTATACTGCACCACCACTAGTATACTGCACCATCACTAGTCACCCTAAGGTTGATCCCGCCTACAGACTTAATAATGATATTGGTAGTTTCGTGCACCCCTAGCTGCCTTCATAGGTGCCGTCTGCCCCTAACTCCACTAGGTGTACCGACTACCCCCAAGCGATCGGCTCCCTAACTCGTAGATACCCGTGCTGGCCCCACAGTGGGGGTGTATCGCTCCCCAAAGTGGCAACCCGATACCACCAAGAATGCACGGCTTATACCTACATGATGCAACAACGTCTTACCTATCAGCCCGGGTCCACACACGCATATGAACCCGTTGGACTTGCGTTGCCACCGCTAACCCGGTTTGGCCTCTTATAGTCAAGCCCAGTATGCGTGTCCCGTCCTCGACTTGGGTCGAGCCCACAAAGATACGTATGGGTTACTGGTTGAAACGGGCCCCCATTACTTGACACAAGCTATCCACCTAAGCTTGGTCCCCTCTAGTACATCCCACTTAACCCACTTCTTATTCATGTTCCAATTACATGTTTCAATTTTGGTTAAGTGTTTCTAATCGTATTTCCGAATGCCACCCAAGGCACCCACTAGATTCCACATGCCATCCAAGGCACCCACTAGATTCCACATGCCATCCAAGGCACCCACTTAACCCCCTCATGTCCCACTACACGCTTATCTGGTTAAGTGTTTCTTAATTCATTAAGACCGTAACCTCATAAAGACCTCTCACATTAGACTGACATTTGTGGCAGCTGGATTTGCCGGGCGGGTCCGGGCAGTCTTACACCACAAAAGAGCCTAACCTCGTGTCTTTACAATTGTTACGTATTTAGTTTATGCCTAAGACCTCTCACATTAGACTGGCATTTGTGGCAGCTGGATTTGCCGGGCGGGTCCGGGCAGTCTTACACCACAAAAGAGCCTAACCTCGTGTCTTAGACGATTAATTACTCCTAATTAATCATTCCCCAATTTGAATTACTTTCCCTATTCAAATTATCAATCAATTCCAAATTTAACGATGTTCATAATTGACTCAATTATGTCCATCCATTTATGGTATGTAAAATCATACCAATTTTTCACCACAATTATATTTTATGCCTTTTAAGGCATTTATGCCAATTAAATATTTTTAATATTGTCCCCTTTACCCCACGTAGTACGTTTGTTCGTTTAACGTAAAAATATATGTTAAATTCGAATAGTTTAACTCATGGAATGAAGAGAAAACATCACAATATACACATAATTAAAACATAAATCTAACATAGGGGTGAACTTGCATATGTGAATGATGTTCTACATCTAAAACTTGCATAGGCCAAAGTTACAACTTGCATAAACAACATATGTCATTGATCCAAATCTAAAGGTGTGAACTTGATGAGATAATGGCCACAAACTTGCATAAACATCATATGTCATGGATCCAAATCTAAAGGTGTGAACTTGATGAAATAATGGCCACAAACTTGCATAAACATCATATGTCATGGATCCAAATCTATAGTGGGTAAACTTGCATAGGTAATAACATAACATGATTCATATCCAACTCATAAACTCACATATGTGATTTATACATCACAACAATGGTGTAAACTAGTATCTAACATGTAAAGTATCATGTAGAATTTAGCATATGTCATAGCCTAAATTTCAATTAAATTCTCACATAAACTAGATGCCATAGCCATGTAAAGTCACATATAATTCTACCCAAACTTGTATATGGTTCATGTTTGAATCAACATCTAAACTTTCCTACATATGATTTATCATATGAATCATATAACAAACTAGCATAAGAAACATGATGATTTGATTGTATATAAAATTACAACATGGATGATAGCAACATAACTTTACATCGTAAATGATAGCATCATAACATAACATCATAGAGATTTCAATCATAATCCTACAACATAATTACAACATGAAATCAATACTTCATATCACATCCATATAATCCGCATTATAACTTAATCTAATTAAATTACTAATTATCTTGTTAAAACTATCAAACTCACAACTCAAAAGCAGTCTTGAGTTCTGAATTCTGATTTCTTGAGTTGAATTAGTGCTCCTTTGAAGAAGATTCGCTGTTAGGGTTGAATAGTTCTGATTTGGTTGCTGTTCTTCCTCTTTAATTTGGTGGCGGCTGCTCTAGGGTTCAAGACAACAGCAAGACGGCCATAGTCTCAATTTTAATTCTGATTTAGGGTTTGAGTCTATGGGTATTTTTATAGAGTTTTGAATTATTTTAAGCCATCGGATGATCTTAGGGTTAATCAAAACCATTCAATCATGATAGGGTGATGAGTCAGCCCTAATGACTCAGCAAGGAGTCAGAAAGGACTCAACAACTTGGGTCAGCCTGAACTAGAAAGCTGTGCAGGCTCCTGCCTTGGTCTGGGCGCACTTGGCAGGTGCGCCAGTGTTAATTTGTACTGGCGCACTTCCCAAGTGCGTCAGTGCATTTTTTTCTCTTCTTTTAGCCACAGAACTTCGTTCGTCCATAACTCTTTCATCCGGTACTCGTTTCCCGCAAACTCGGACTCTATTTCAACCAGAATTCCGATATGAACACAATGGCGCAACCCTATTCCCTTAATTCTCACATCTGAGATTAATTATTCTTTATTTTAGTTAATTCGATTATTCAAAAATACGGGGTGTTACATTCTCCCCTCCTTAAAGGATTTCGCCCCCGAAATCTCCAAGTTAAGGAGAATGCATATCCTACCATCCAAACAACCATCTACTCAACCATCATAACGGGCATCCATTGTCCTTATAAAATTTCTAACGCTGTATGAACATATGCAAGAAGTGTGTGTATATGTTCTTTATCTAATGCAAAATCAGGCGGTCTACTGATCCAGTTGACCTCCTTAATGCAAATTATGATAGTGTCATGCGTCTATTATGTATGCGAAAGAACCCTATCGATACATATTATTTCTACATGTGTGCACAACCATTCACCAAAATGCAACATCCATATGATGGTACAACCATTATTCATCCATTAACTTAAATATGTACACACATTTATATGCAATACGCGATATGAAGTGACTGAGCCGATCTAGTGCCTAAAGTGTGTGTATATGCATTCACGAGCAACCACTAGCAAACACTTGCATCAACATGCATCCACCATCCATAACATGTCTCAAACACATGTTTCAACCATAGGACTACCCTATCTAAAGGTCAAAGATACTAGCGAGAGGACATACTAAAGATAAGATAAGTACAAGATAAGCGATAAAGGAGAAATTAAAAGACATACCCTCGAAAAGAAAAGGGTATAATGAACGCATCTTCGCTTCCGTCTCCCAAGTAGTGTCGCTCTCATCATCTCCCCATTGTACATTGACTAGTTTGACCTATCGATTCCTCAACTTCTTAATCTCTGACCCAAGAATACGCGTAGGAGCTCGTCGAATCGTTGCATCACGCTCTATCTCCACCTCTCTAAGCAAGCTCGGCTCTACTACTTCCACGGTCTCGTGTAAGCACTTCCTCAAATGTGATACATGGAATACGTCGTGTACGCCACTAAGTCTCTCGGACAACTCCACTCTATACGCCATCTGCCCAATCCTTTCCTTAATAGGAAACGGTCCTACTAACCTTGGTGCTAACTTCCCAACGGACCCAAAGCGAACGACATTCTGTAATGGAGACACCTTGACAAAGACCATGTCCCCAACAACAAACTCAAGATCTGACCTTCTCTTGTCCGCATAAGATTTCTGTCTATCTTGCGCTGTCTTCATCCTCCTTCGAATCAAATCGATCTTTTCCGAAGTCTCTCTAATCATATCGGGTCCAAGCAAGATCTTATACGTAGATTCCCACCAGCATGTAGGCGAGCGACACGGCCGTCCATAAAGAGCTTCGAACGGTGCCATGCCAATGCTAGACTGAAAGCTATTATTATATGCAAACTCTACCAATGGAAGATGTTCCTCCCATGTACCTCTGAAATCTAAGACGCACAACCTCAATAAGTCCTCTAGAATACGATTCACCCTCTCGGTTTTGCCGTCCGTCTGAGGATGATATGCGGTGCTCAAACATAACTGAGTCCCTACCGCATCTTACAAGCTCTTCCAAAACTCGCTAGTGAAGATAGGATCGCGGTCGCTCACTATGCTAGAAGGAACACCGTGCAAACGAACTATCTCTCGAATGTATACGGAGGCTAACCATGAAGCAGTCCTCTTGCTCTTCACGGGAATGAAATGGGCGCTCTTAGTAAGTCTGTCTACCACGACCCAAATCCCCATATTACCCTTTCTCGATCTCGGTAATCAGTCAATAAAGTCCATCAAAACGCTTTCCCACTTCCATTGTGGGACCTCCAATGGGTGAAGCAATCCACCGGGCTTCTTTTGCTCTGCTTTTACTTGTTGGCACACCAAGCATCTAGCGACATACTCAGCCACATCTTTCTTCATGCCGACCCAAAAGTAAACTCGTCTCATGTCCATGTACATCTTGTCCCCGCCGGGATGAATGGTCATCTTAAAACGATGTGCATCATCAAGAATGGTCTTCCTCAAATTCTCGTCTCGTGGTACACAAAGTCTACCGTCCCTACGCAACCAACCCTTATCATCTAGGGTATACCTACGGAGATGGCTCGATGACTCCCCTCCTTTGAGCTTTTCTACTAACTCAACCAACTGTGGGTCGTCTCGTTGTGCCTCGCCAATCCGTCCCAAAAGCGTATGTCTGACCTCTAAGGATGCTAGCAAACCAGGTACGAAGTCAATGGAAGGTGTAAAGTCAAATGTAGAGATGAACTCTCAGCTTCGCCGCTCAACAAACAACGGACTTAAGGACAACCATTTCCTACTCAAGGCATTTGCCACCACATTACCCTTGTCAGGGGTATACGCTAGCTCGAAGTCGTAGGATGCTAAGAACTCCATCCACCTTTGCTGCCTTAAGTTCAAGTCCTTCTGAGAGAATAAGTATTTTAACGATTTGTGGTCAGTGAACAATTCGAATTTCTCGCCAAGAAGATAATGACGCCAAGACTTAAGCGCGAAAACAATAGCGGCCAACTCTAGGTCATGTGTAGGGTAATTTCTTTCATGCACTCTCAACTGCCTTCCACCATAGGCTATTACCCTTCCCTCTTGCATTAAGACTGCGCCAAGTCCTGTCCCACAAGCGTCGGTATAAACGGTAAATGGCTTACTCCCATCTGACAACACTAAGACTGGGGCTGTGGTCAAAGCTCTCTTTAAACGTTGGAACGCATCATCACAATCTACGTCCCACGTGAAAACTAAGTTCTTCTTCGTCAAACGTGTTAATGGAGCTGATATTTTTGCGAAGTCTTTGATAAACTTCCTATAGTAGCCAGCCAACCCTAAGAAACTTCTCACATCGGTAGCATTTTTAGGAACCTTCCAATCTTGGATGGCCACTATCTTCGCGGGATCCACGGCTATCCCTTCTTTGGAAACCACGTGCCCTAAGAATCGCACTTCTTTCCTCCAAAAGTGACATGTAGAAAATTTTGCTTTAAGGCTATGCGCTCGAAGAGTCTCCAACACTTCCCTAAGATGTAGGGCATGCTCTTCTTCGCTCTTAGAAAAGACCAAGATGTCATCTACAAAGACTACCACGAATTTGTTAAGGTACTCCCTAAACACCCTACTCATCAAATCAACAAAGTATGCGGGGGCGTTTGTCAAACCGAAGGGCATCACCAGCCACTCGAATAAACCGTCTGGAGTCCTAAAGGTAGTCTTGTCTATGTTATCCTCAGCCACTCTCAACTGATGGAAACCCGTGGCTAAGTCCAACTGTGAAAACACTGAGGCGCCAACTAACTGATCGAAGAGATCATCAATCCTCGGCAGTGGGTGTCTATTCTTCTTAGTAAGCTTATTAAGTTCTCTATAGTCCACACAAAGTCAAAGGGACCCATCTGCCTTCGTGGCAAACACTACTGGAGCACCCCACTCCGATATACTACGTCTGATGAACCCCTTCTCAAGCAATTTTTTCACTTGCTTACTGAGTTCTCTTCTCTCTCTTGGAGCCATGTGGCGCAATGGCAATGCAACTGGCTTTGCATTGTCCACTAGATATATTCGAAAGTCTATCTCACGTTTTGGGGGTAAACCCCTCACCTCATCGAAGACATCACCATATTCACGGACTATGGGGACAGAATGTAAATCAACATCAGATGCGTAAAGGGATTCTAGGTAACTAAGCATTACTGGACCTCTAGGGTCACAAGAAATATCAAGGGTCTTTCCAGAACGAGTCAACAATCTAACTACCCTTCTTTCACAATCTAGGATGGCCCCATATCTAGTTAGCCAATCCATACCTAGAATTAAACCGTAGCCCATGAAGCCAAGAACAAAAGCGTTGCATTCAAACTCAACGCCCAATATAAACACTCTCAAATCCCGACAAATCATAGAAAGATGAGCCGAACCACCAATAGGATTTGAGACTACTAAGGGATCAGTAACAAGATTAGTATCTAGGTGCAGTGTTTCAACTAATGATGTAGAAATAAACGAATGCGATGCGCCAGAATCGAATAAAGTACGGACAGGATGATCAAACAGAAAAACTAAACTTTCAACGGAAATTGCTCTACCTCGTTCTTGCAGCGGTGGGACCACGAGAGCCTGAACTTGTCCCCTTGCCTGCCCGGGTGCCATAATAACTTACACCTGCCCTCCCGAGGTAGACCCTTCCCTCTGCCCTTTCTTTGGGCAGTCCTTAACAAGATGTCCCGCCTCGCCACAGTGGAAACAACCACTCTTCTTTTTCTTCCTACAATCTTTGCTTAGATGGCCGGGTGTCCCACAGTTAAAGCATTTCTTCTTCCCCTTAGCATTGTTGCCTTTGCTACCTTTCTTGTTTTGTTGTTGCTGTTGCGACTTCTTTTGATCCCCTTTCTTCTCGGGTGCCTTATTAGCATTGGCGCCCTTCTCCTCTTCATGCATGAGCGCCATGTCAACTAACCTCTCAAAGGTAGCCCCCATGGGAATGTGGGTCATAGCTAACCCATGAAGCGGCTCGTTTAAACCCTTAACAAATCTTAGAGGCTTCTTTTCTAGAGTGTTCACCAAGTCTAAGCCAAACCTTTCCAATTGGTTGAATTTGTTAACGTACT
This sequence comes from Allium sativum, assembly GCA_030737875.1. Classification (NCBI taxonomy): domain Eukaryota; kingdom Viridiplantae; phylum Streptophyta; class Magnoliopsida; order Asparagales; family Amaryllidaceae; genus Allium; species Allium sativum. The sequence goes on from CM060919.1 coordinate 687,385,652, forward strand.
CTTTCACCGATAGATTCCCTTGCTTCAGTGACAAAAACCTTTCCATGTATAGATTCTCTTCAGCCCGTGAGAGAAACTTCGCCTCAAACCTCTGCCTAAAATCTGGCCATGTATCGACTGGACGTCCCCCATTAGTGACCTCCCACCAAAACGAGGCCTCATCCTTCATTAGCCAGGCAGCTAGCTGGACTTTTCTTCCATCATCCACTTCAAAGATTCCAAACAATTCTTCCACCTCCTTTAGCCGGTTACGAGCTTCAACAAATGTCTCCGTCCCGTGAAAAGGTTTTCCACCCATTGCTCTAAAGTCCTTACATATCTTTGCGAAATTATCGATACGAGGAAGAGGAGGAAATGATCATGAACCATTGAGTATGACAGAGTAAACAAGGAAACAAGATGAACAAAGATATCGTTAAAGCGCACCTAACCCACTAAGATAAATTTACTAAACTACACCAACACTATAGGATAATTGCTATACTGCACCGCCACTAGTATACTGCACCACCACTAGTCACCCTAAGGTTTATCCCGCCTACAGACTTAATAATGATATTGGTAGTTTCGTGCACCCCTAGCTGCCTTCATAGGTGTCGTCTGCCCCTATCTCCACTAGGTGTACCCACTACCCCCAAGCGATCGGCTCCCTAACTCGTAGATACCCGTGCTGGCCCCACAGTGGGGTGTATCACTCCCCAAAGTGGCAACCCGATACCACCAAGAATGCACGGCTTATGCCTACACGATGCAACAACGTCTTACCTACCAGCCCGGGTCCACACACGCATATGAACCCGTTGGACTTGCGTTGCCACCGCTAACCCGGTTTGGCCTCTTACAGTCAAGCCCAGTATGCGTGTCCCGTCCTCAACTTGGGTCGAGCCCACAAAGATACGTATGGGTTACTAGTTGAAACGGGCCCCCATTACTTGACACAAGCTATCCACCTAAGCTTGGTCCCCTCTAGTACATCCCACTTAACCCACTTCTTATTCATGTTCCAATTACATGTTTCAATTTTGGTTAAGTGTTTCTAATCGTATTTCCAAATGCCACCCAAGGCACCCACTAGATTCCACATGCCACCCAAGGCACCCACTTAACCCCCTCATGTCCCACTACACACTTATCTGGTTAAGTGTTTCTTAATTCATTAAGACCGTAACCTCATAAAGACCTCTCACATTAGACTGACATTTGTGGCAGCTGGATTTGCTGGGCGGGTCCGGGCAGTCTTACACCACAAAAGAGCCTAACCTCGTGTCTTTACAATTGTTACGTATTTAGTTTATGCCTAAGACCTCTCACATTAGACTGGCATTTGTGGCAGCTGGATTTGCCGGGCGGGTCCAGGCAGGCTTACACCACAAAAGAGCCTAACCTCGTGTCTTAGACGATTAATTACTCCTAATTAATCATTCCCCAATTTGAATTACTTTCCCTATTAAAATTATCAATCAATTCCAAATTTAACGATGTTCATAATTGACTCAATTATGTCCATCCATTTATGGTATGTAAAATCATACCAATTTTTCACTACAATTATATTTTATGCCTTTTAAGGCATTTATGCCAATTAAATATTTTTAATATTATCCCCTTTACCACACGTAGTACGTTTGTTCGTTTAACGTAAAAATATATGTTAGACTCGAATAGTCTAACTCATGGAATGAAGATTAAACATCACAATATACACATAATTAAAACATAAATCTAACATAGGGGTGAACTAGCATATGTGAATGATGTTCTACATCTAAAACATGCATAGGCCAAAGTTACAACTTGCATAAACAACAAATGTCATGGATCCAAATCTAAAGGTGTGAACTTGATGAGATAATGGCCACAAACTTGCATAAACATCATATGTCATGGATCCAAATCTAAAGGTGTGAACTTGATGAAATAATGGCCACAAACTTGCATAAACATCATATGTCATGGATCCAAATCTATAGGGGGTAAACTTGCATAGGTAATAACATAACATGATTCATATCCAACTCATAAACTCACATATGTGATTTATACATCACAACAATGGTGTAAACTAGTATCTAACATGTAAAGTATCATGTAGAATTTAGCATATGTCATAGCCTAAATTTCAATTAAATTCTCACATAAACTAGATGCCATAGCCATGTAAAGTCACATATAATTCTACCCAAACTTGTATATGGTTCATGTTTGAATCAACATCTAAACTTTCCTACATATGATTTATCATATGAATCAATATAACAAACTAGCATAAGAAACATGATGATTTGATTGTATATAAAATTACAACATGGATGATAGCAACATAACTTTACATCGTAAATGATAGCATCATAACATAACATCATAGAGATTTCAATCACAATCCTACAACATAATTACAACATGAAATCAATACTTCATATCACATCCATACAATCCGCATTATAACTTAATCTAATTAAATTACTAATTATCTTGTTAAAACTATCGAACTCACACTCAAAAGCAGTCTTGAGTTCTGAATTCTGATTTCTGGAGTTGAATTAGCGCTCCTTTGAAGAAGATTCGCTGTTAGGGTTGAATAGTTCTGATTTGGTTGCTGTTCTTCCTCTTTAATTTGGTGGCGGCTGCTCTAGGGTTCAAGACAACAGCATGACGGCCATAGTTTATAGAGTTTTGAATTATTTTAAGTCGTCGGATGATCTTAGGGTTAACCATTCAATCATGATAGGGTGATGAGTCAGCCCTAATGACTCAGCAAGGAGTCAGAAAGGACTCAACAACTTGGGTCAGCCTGAACCAGAAAGCTGTGCAGGCTCCTGCCTCGGCCTGGGCGCACTTGGCAGGTGCGCCAGTGTTAATTTGTTCTGGCGCACTTCCCAAGTGCGCCAGTGCATTTTTTTCTCTTCTTTTAGCCACCAAACTTCGTTCGTCCATAACTCTTTCATCCGGTACTCGTTTCCTGAAAACTCGGACTCTATTTCAACCAGAATTCCGAGACGAACACAATGGCGCAACCCCATTCCCTTAATTCTCACGTCTGAGATTAATTATTCTTTATTAAAAAATCCGGGGTGTTACACAATTGGTATGTGTAGATTCATTATATAAAGGTCTATTGTTAGACCATGAAAAATTGTTAAAAGATTTTAAAAGTTTAGGTAAACTTAATGGAGTTATTTTAGCCTATTTTAAAGATTGTGAGTAAGAAAATTCCAAACTAAAAGAGGAAAACAATTTTTTAGTTAAACAAGCCAAATGTTTTAAAAATTCCTTAAAGGAGCTTGTTTTTCAAAAAGATTTCCTTCAAAAAGAAAATGAGCAGAAGATAAAAACAATTTCCTTTTAAAGGAAATCGATGGTTTACAAAATAAAAATACATCATTTAAAGATTCTTTAAATAATTCTAGTTCTTTAATTTTGTCTCTTGAGAAAGAGAATGAGGCTTTTAACAGAAAAGAATTTAGAATTATCTAAAGAATATGAGATTTTAAAAGTTAATAATATTTTGCAAAAAGCAATTTCTGAATCAAATGAAAATGTTGAAAAATTCAATCATCTTTAGATAATTCAGAATCTCAAATTAGTCGTCTCAAAAACGAGAACAGTACTTTAAAAAGGAAGAATTCTGAATTAAATAAGGATATAGACAACAGAGTTTCTTTTGAAAATATCAACCACGACTGTGGAATTAAATTTGAAAAATGTACAAATAAATTCGCAAAATTTAATAAAGGTCAAAATGATTTAAATATGATCTTATCCAGATCTCGACCTTTACATGACAAAAGTGGTTTAGGATATAATAAAACCTATGCATATCCAAGATCCAATCATTATAGAAATTCGAATGCTTATATGACTAGAGATCTTCATAATAAATCTAAAAGTAAAAAAAGAGATATCAATAGAAACTATTTAAGTATTTGGGTTCCTATAAATTGAAAAAACAGAGAAAAATATATCGATGATTATTTTGATTCTGTAGTAAATAATGAAAATATTATCTTTAAAGCTTCCATTAAACCCTACTAGGTATGGTTACCTTTCATCTAACCCCTGGACCCAAACGAAACAAGTGGGTACCAAAGTATATACATGATATTTTTTGCAGGTACACCACAACAAAGAGCTATTTCGGTATCTCTATCGAACATATAATAAATAGTCTTGTATGCTCTTTAAAAACTATCTATGCTTGTTTTCTCTTAGTTGCCTTGATTAATACTTTATCATATTACATATTCCTTTTAATCGATGATAAAGGGGGAGAAAAATTATGGAATATATATGCATTATACACTAACATTTTGTTACAGGGAAACAAATGGTAAGTATTTTACATATGCACTAACAAAATGTTGCAGAGAAGCTTTATATTCGGGGGGAGATAAACGTATGCAAGCATACATTCAGAAGGAGAAAATAAATAACTCGAGTTTTTGATTCATGACAAGGTAGAAGAGAAGATCAAAGGCAACGTGATATAGGTTATGATTATCTATTTAATTGTGTCTTAGATGTGTTATATATTGTTAAAATCTATCCTAAAATATATAACGTACACAAATGCACTTATGAAAAGGCACTTCGCGAAAAGACACTTCGCGAAAAGACACTTTGCGAAAAGACACTTCGTGAAAAGACACTTCGCGAAAAGACACTTCGTCACTTCATGAAAAGACACTTCGAAAGGACACTTCGCGAAAAGACACTTCACGAAAAGACACTTCTTATTTCCAACGGTCATATTTTACAACAGTCATATTTTACAACGGTCATATTTTCCAACGGTCATATTTTATAACGCTCATATTTTACAACGGTTATATTTTCTAATGGTCATATTTCCAACGGTCATATTTTCTAACGGTCATATTTTACAACGGCCATATTTTCTAAAAGGCATCATCTTTCATAAAGAGATTCCTCTTCATTTCTAAAAGGAAATGGGTGCATCTCTTTGATAAAACTCTTCATGGAAGTTGACAACTCTTCAATGATTATGTGTACATTACAAACATGTTTTCCAAATCACCGGATCTTCTTATATTTTCTGATCTTAACCTCTATACTCTCCTGCATTCTAAAAGCTCTCTCAAATATTCAAATTACTTATTGAGTCTTTGAATTTATTTAAAATCTCTTGATTCAATGAGTAATATACTTCCTTCAATCTTCACATACACATTATATACTTGCGGATAAGATTATGGGAAGGGTGTAACAACCCGGAAATTCTAAACCTTTTTTTTTTGCTATTTTAATGGATTTTGAATATTTACAATATTTATTTTAAATAATAATGGCTAAATATTTATTTTAATCGAAGTTAGAACGTATAGATTTATTTTAATTGTAAAACGAACTCGAAATGGCGCGGTAGTTTGAAAATTCGATTTTAAATTTCAAAGGAAAGTATAGAATTCAAAATAAATCAGATTTCAGTAAAATCAGAAATATTTGAATCTGTTTAACAATATGTAACACCCCATGTCCATTAATGTCACTCACAAAGGGAATGCATCAATGTCCATGAAGCGTTATTGTTGTATAGAATAGATAAATTACAAGAATAAATAAATAAAACAACATAGCGGAAGATAAAACTTATTTCATAGCATCATAATTCAAAACAAGCTTACATAAGTAGTTTCCAAAACCATTACAACAAGATCAATAGTATTTTCCAAAATCTTCAAAGTACATGAAGAAGAAAATACATAAATAACATAAATGCATAAATCCCCACTGAGCATAAGCAAAGCCATAAAGATGAGAGAGTCCAAAGCGATACATCTACTCTCTTCAAGCAACTGAAAGAAATCGGCACTAAGCTGTAGTATTCCATCCTTGCGAACCTGAGGGGGGGGGGGAGGAAAGAGAAGAGGTGGAAACAAACGGGTTAGACATAAAGTCTGGCGAGTCCAGTAATTTTAACAAATAATAGGTAAGGTAAATGATCAAGACATAAATAGGCATCATGATATGGCTGTGACATAGATAAGGTAGATAAAAAGGATGGACAAGATGATTTCGTTCCTAAGTACTAAGACAATCCTACACCTTGGCTAAGCGAACTCCAAGTACTCACCCCGAAGACCGAAGTCAACATCAGACTAGCACCCAAAGGACTATCGAACTCAACCAACATGTATTTCGTTACACCGCACTTTTGCTAAGTTACACCACATTACTTAATTACACAGCACATCTACTAGTCTCTTTTACTCAAGGTTGATCCCTTCCCACTAACTGTACCCACATGACAAACTTGGTAGTTACTTGTACCTAGCTGCTATCGTAGGTGCCGGCTTACTCCTACCACCGCTAAGGTACCCTTACTCTACCCATTTGATCTGCCCCCTAAACCCCGTAGGCACCCGTGCTGGCCCCACAGTGGGGTGTATCACTCCCCAAAGTAGCAACCCCGATACCAACATGAAATGCACGGCCATACCTACACGATGCAACAACGTCTTACCTACCAGCCCAGACCCATGCACGCACATGAACCCGTTGGACTTGCGTGTCCACCGCTATTTACGTTTTGACCTCTTATATTCAATCCAAGTAAGCATGTCCCAACCCCGGCCTAGTACCGAGCCCAATTAGATACTCAAATGGGTTACTGGTTGAAACGGGTCCCCATCCGACATAAGCCTCCCACCTATGCTTGGCCCCCACTAGGTTTTTCTCCCACTTAACCATTTTAATTTAAATGTCCATGTCTTACACATGCTATGGTTAAGTCCATACTTACATGTCATAATTTACATGCCTTATCTTATTCCGGTTAAGTCCATATTTACATGTCATAATTTACATGTCACCCCACTTAACCCTCTAACCATACCCATGTCTTATTATGGTTAGTTTTCCTTAATTCTTTCCTTATGATGAACGGTGCATGACCTCTCACATTAGACCGAACATTTTGTGGCCGCTGGATTTGCTGGGCGGTTCCGGGCAGTCTTACGCCACAAAACGGGTCTAACCTCGTGTCATTTACCGTTACGCCTACAATTCATTCCTTTGACCTCTCACATTAGACGTCCAATTGTGACCGCTGGATTTGCCGGGCGGTTCTGGGCAGTCTTACGTCACAATTGCACCTAACCTCGTGTCAAAGGTTCATTAACATCGTATTTCACCTATACCCAATTTTCATGTCATATATATCCAATTAAACATATAGTCTTGCTTACAATTTTTTCCTATTTCAACTTATCATTAATTATACTAATTACATATTAATTAGCCTCAATTACAAATTTCCAATTATAGGAAATTTCATCAATTCCATACAATTCATACCCAAATATGCCAATTTCACATATTATCCAATTATCCAATAATATCCAATTTTCCAAAATTTCCCATATTCCCAATATTCCCCATCGTTCCCACGTATTCGCATTTGCGCGTATTTTTAATATAGGCTCGAAGGTAGCCTAGATCCACAAATAAAAGGAATAGGGGTAAGAAGAGAGAATCAATTCATAGAAAATTGGAATAAAACATCACCATGAAATAAAGAGGCATATAGACTGGCATAGAGGCATAATAAAAGATTCAACATGAATAAACTAATAAAAGGTATGAACTTTACATAGAAACGTAGGCATATGATGACATGGATCAAAAGGTGAAAACTTGGATGAGATTTAAATTACATACATACCGTTGAATCCTTTTTACAACTTCATCATGTTACTTTTAATCCCATTATATTGTGAAAATCACCGTACTCACCTTTCGTGGTTAAAGAATAGAATTATGCACTGAAATTGGTGTAGAAACGTTGCGGTGTTGTTGATTGATCTTCTTTAATTGTTGTTGGAGCTCTAAACTTTGATTCGAATTGTGTATGAACACTTGAGATTTGATTAGAGGAGGCGGCTAGGGTTTAGGAGAGAGTTTGACAGCATAATGGTGTCTTAGAAATTATTTATGAATTAGGGTTAGGCCTTAGGGTGTATATATAGGGGTAGGAAGTTATTTAGGCCTTAGGATTAACCCTAGAACTGATCTGGACCATCAAAAATCGTCCCAGGCCCAAAAATCGCACCACGCAGCAAACTGGTTAAACTAGTTCGTCCTCCAAAAGGGGGAGGTCGACCCCCAGGTCGACCTATATGTGGGGAGGTCGACCCCCAGGTCGACCCTATGGTCGACCTATTCGACCAGGTCGACCCCCTGGTCGACCTGGGTCCTGGGCGGGAATTTTCCCGCCCAGGCCGGGTACGTGCGATTTCGAATTTAATTTGAATTTTTGGCTGGGTTTAACTTTAATTAATTCTGCTTAATTACTCAAACTTCCGAGGCCCCTAAATTCCTCATACGAAGTCCGATTTACGCAAACTCGGAATCTATCTCAAGCAGAATTCCAAGACGATCGCAATGGCGCAACCCATTTGCCTTCATTCCTCTTTAAAAATTAAGTGTTCTTAAATTTAGTTAATTCGATCATTTCAAAATTCGGGGTGTTACACAATATCTTTCTAACGTATGTAAGAAGATGAGATTTCACTTCATAAATTAAAAGTTATGTCCAGTTTAAAATAGTTATACAGATATTTCAACTCACATTACCTTTAAATCAAAAGCTTGTCCCTCTCATGTCAGCTCTCCCACTCCCTCTCCCACTCCGTCCTTTCTCGCCCAATCAAATCACCGATCCTCTCAATCCCATCTCTACCTCGAGCCTCCCACTTTCAACGCCTCCCCCTTGAACCTCCACCGTTACCTCCTGACCCAACTCCAAACCCTTCCCCCCCTCCAACCTCCCTCCCTGAATTAGCTACGAAAGATGCCCTTAGTCAATAACCATGGACTTCCTATCTCCCCCCCGAATTAGCTACGAAATATGCCCTTAGTCAACAACCATGGACTTCCTATCTGTTCAAGCGCAAACCCATTAATGCGGGGAAGTACATGCCTTTTGATTTGCAACCAATTATAGTGGAAGGAACGCTTAAGCTAATTAATGGAGTCCCTGAAGTCGGCAAAGAAGTCTGGAAAAGTTTATTGGTTGGCTTCTTTTTGGACAAAGCTCTGCCATATTCTGCTGTAGTGGCCAAACTAAACTACTTATGGAAGCTAAAAGGCTCTGTTAGGGTAAGATCTGACGGTTTTCTTTTTATGTTTGACTTTACGTGTGAGGAGGATAGAATCAGAATTCTCCAGGCAGACCCTATTATCATGAACTACAAGCTGTTCATAATCAAGTAGTACGACCCATGTATTAACAATATTTGTGGTAATGTCAGATTACCAGTTTTGGTCAAGCTATATAACATTCCGATCTTTGCGTGGTCTAATTATGGCATAAACTGGATTAGTAGTATGCTCGACAAACTTTTGTGCTTAGATGCCATGACTGAAAGTAAGCAGAGAATTCAACATGCTAAGTGCTAGATAGAAGTGAAGCCGGATAAAGAGTTGGTGAATGATTTTTTAATTGAAACAGTAGAAGGTGGTGTTCAAAGAATATATGTGGAGTACCTATGGAAACCATATATATGTGGAATTTGCAATTCATTCGGCCACATGAGCGTTTTCTATGACAAGGAAAGCAATAAGAGTAGAGAAACACAGAGAGAACAAAATAACAATGTTGAAGGAGCCTTTAGACAAGACACAGTGAAAGACCATAGAAATAGAGAGTTCCAAAGAAATCAGGAATTGATACATGAACCTGTTAGATTCAGGAACTCTATTAATGAGGTTAGAAACAATCAAAACTGGAATATAAGAGAAAGAAAGAAAATGCAAATGTGACGGGCAATAGTGGAAGATAGGTTAATAAAGGAACCTGGGTAACAAAAGAGAAAGATGATTCACAGGGGTTAGAGAAAAGAAATAGTTTTGAAGGCTTAGAAGACAGTGAAATAGTCCATCAACAAAACGATAATAAGGTGATTGAAATAGATCAAGTAGAAAAAGCTAATGAAGAAAATGACATAAGTCAAGACTGTGAGTGTAACGACCCAGAAAATCTGAACCAATTTAAATTTTTTAAATTGGCTAAAATAATGGATTTTAAATATTTAAAATAAATATTTTAAATAATGGCGATGAAAACTGAGTTTGAATCGACATTTGAAAACGAATATAATTAATTATAATTATATATAGAATTGAAAATGGCGCGGTAGTTCGATAATTCGATTTCAAACTTCAATTGAATATACCGGGTGCCAGACAATCCGGATTTTAGTGAAACCAAAAACATTAGGATCTAATTGGTAATATCTTTCTAACGAATCTGACCAATCGAAATTTGATAGCGGGAAGCAAAAGATATGTCCAGTTGAAAATTCTGAATAGTCGCTATGGAATTCAGGCCCTTAAAAATGGACATTTTGCAAACGACCTCGGATTTCGACGAAACCACTTTTGTTGGATCCGTGATGTGAAGTTATTGCTAGGTTTCAAATTTCATAATTTTTCGAATCAATATGTGAGCGTGGCAAAGGAAAACGCGTTTGACCGGTTTCAGTTGATTTTAATCGACTGGAAATTGGCCATTTTTCAAACGATCTCAGAATTTGATGAAACTAGTTTTGTTAGGACCGTATCGTCAATACGAAGCTAGAAAATATTTTTTTGGAATTTTTCGAGTTCGTATGTGGCCCCACTAAATTGAAATGTGCGTTTAAATTGAATATATAAAGAATTAAACTTTAAATTCAACGGAAACTGATTCAAAAGATCGAATCAGCTTACGATACATATCCCATTGTGTTCGGGATGGGGGTAAAACGCTATGGACGACAGGCGGTGGTCCTCGTTTAGAGGTCGTATGTAAAAGTCAACTTTTTGCAAAATTAAATAATTAAATATATATATTTTATATAAACCCCCCCCCCTATTCCCTCTTCTCTCTCCACTTCGAACAGAAAGAAAAAAAACCCTAAACTATCGACAGCACCCCCTAAAGCGAACGCCACCGACCCACCTTCCACCGTCGAAGCTTCCTCCTCCCAGTGGCGCAACCCCCGAAGACCCCCCCCAGATCGCACGAGCGCGACGAAGGCCTCGCCCCCCTGAAGCATCGCGACACTCGATTCGACAGCCCCCCCAGTTCGACGCCACCGACCCACCGCCCCCCCCCCCCCCCGAAGCCAGCTCCGACGAAGACGACGCCCCCCCTTCTTCGCGATACAGTAAGTATTTTATTTTTATTTTTATTCTGTAAATTTCGATTTTAATAAAAAGTTTAAATTTCGATTTTTATGTATTTAAATACTGATTTTATTTTTATAAAAAGAATACTGATTTTTTTTAAAGGTTTAAAAACTGATTTTATTATATGAACATTAAAAAGAAAAAGATTTGAACTTTAAATAGGAAAAGATTTGAACTTTAAATAGGAAAAGATTTGAACTTTAAATAGGAAAAGATTTAAACTTTAAATAGAAAAAGATTTAAACTTTAAATAGGAAAAGATTTAAACTTTAAATAGGAAAAGATTTAAACTTTAAATAGGAAAAGATTTAAACTTTAAATAGAAAAAGATTTAAACTTTAAATAGGAAAAGATTTAAACTTTAAATAGGAAAAGATTTAAACTTTAAATAGGAAAAGATTTAAACTTTAAATAGAAAAAGATTTGAACTTTAAGTAGAAGAAGTAAGATATGATTTTTATATTTTTAAAGTAATAAAAATATAATTTTTACATCATAGGAATATTAAAAATATAATCTTTATTTTTGAAAGGGCGGAATCTATATTATTGAAATTCGATTTTTATATATTGAATAGCATAGTAAAAATATGATTTTTATATATTGAATAACATAGTAAAAATTCGATTTTTACATATGTAGAGAATACGGGCGAAAGCAACAAAAAGGCGAGATTGGCGAAAATTTCTATAAAGGAAGAGTCGTGGTATTGGATAGCTTTTGGTGAGAATTTCTCACTCTTCAATTTCTTTTTCTATATATATATATGTATGGAAATAAAAGTGAATTGCTATATATAAATATATATATATATACTCCCCTCGTCCACAAACCATGGACGATATTTATTGGTTGAAATTGTTGTGAAAATTGATTGATAGCGAATGATTGTTTGGGATTGTTTGTGGTTGATATTGGTTGATTGTGGTTGAAAATACCCATTTGTGGTTGAGAAATATTTGGTTGAAACCACATAGGATTAGTTTGTGGAAATGAAATAAATATATACATGCCGCCTGCGTGCGAACTAGATGCATGATCCCCATTGTAAAAAACCGCGAGGTTTTAAGGTAGAGCGAGGAGCCGTACTAGGGACGGTCCCGGTTTTAACTACCCTGCCGTTATGCTGCCGAAATTTTGAATAATATTCGTGTGTTTGAATTATTTTCATATGCTTAAAAACTATAGAAAACATTCATGTGTTGAATTGATATTCATTCGTTGATTAGAAATTCATGTGTTGAATGGTATTCATATTTTGAAATAAATTGCTTGATAATAAAAATCACCTTTTATCTATATATAAAAACTATAGAAAACATTCATGTGTTGAATTGATATTCATTCGTTGATTAGAAATTCATGTGTTGAATGGTATTCATAATTTGAAATAAATTGTTTGATAATAAAAATCACCTTTTATCTATATATAGAAACTATAGAAAACATTCATGTGTTGAATTGATATTCATTCGTTGATTAGAAATTCATGTGTTGAATGGTATTCATATTTTGAAATAAATTGTTTGATAATAAAAATCACCTTTTATCGACTATATGAACTGTGTAAAATAATCTCGTTTTAAAAGAAATTGTTTTATGATAACAATCCTATTTTTATCACCTATATGAACTATATAGAAAAATAGTGTTTTGAAATGAATTGTTTTACAATAAAAATCACATTTTTATTGTATGCATGAATCGTTGAAATGTGAAGTGTTAAAAATAGCCACTTGTTCAAAATAAACATATATGAGTTGAAATATTCATTAATTAGCTAATGAAGTGATTTGCACCTATGTATGTAACATTAGAATGAATGGTGTTTTTAAACCAAATAGAAATCAAATATGAAGTCGAATAGAAAATGATAAATGATATGAACTGTATATACATGTACATGCATATTCATTGAACAGGTTATAGCAAAGGGGCTAGAGAAGAGGAATAAAATTTTGTGCCCGACAAATAGGTACACATTTACTGTTTTGTTTGGGTGATGAATTTATGAGCCTGTTGGCTAGCCGCTTGGCTTTTTCTTTTTCTTTTTGAGATTAGAAGGACCGGGAAAGCTATTTGCGATTTCCCGATGCTCCCGGTGCAGGGGAGGTTATGGCGAAATTTTCCAAAATTTTAAGGCGTTAGTGAAATATTTGAAGTGAAAACGATATTGAAATCATTGAATGAACTATATTTATATAAATATATAAATAATAAATAAAATTAAAACGAAACGAGGCCGTGCAGTTCGTATTTTGAAACCTTGATTTCAAACAACTAGTACGGGGAATCCGACCATTGGATTTTCCCGAAACCTCAACCGTCGGGTTCGCCTTGGAAATATCTTCCCAACGGCACCAACCTTGTAAAAATCCAACGGTTGGATTGTCTGGAATGTTTAATTCAAATCTGAAGAAAAACAGCGCCAGAAGCGATTATATTTATATATATATAAATATAATTATATATTTAATCGAATAACGACGCTGCAGTTCGTATTTTGAAATCGAAAATTCAAACGATTGTACCGGGAGATCCGACCGTCGGATTTTCCCGAAACTGGAACCGTTGGATTCGTTTTGAAAAGACCTTTCTAATGATGTAAATTTTGCGAAGATCCAACGGTTAGATTTTTGGATATGTGTAAATCAAATCTGAAGAAAAACAGCGCCACGGCCGCTTTATGGCCCGAAGCGTCGTTTTGAATATATTAGCTATTTTAAAATAAATAAAAATAGCGATAAATAGTTATAAAATATCATAAGCGATGTGGAATGGAAATAAACTGAAATTTGCTTGATTTGTGTGGCTTTTGATGGTTGAATGTGTTTGGTGTGAAAATTACATTAAAGAACAAAATTGGTGTTGTCGAATAATTTAACCATTGAAATAAATTGATTTGAAATTCTAAATATACGTGAATTATTTGAAAGGGCCGAGTTAATTCTCATTTCAAATAATTGACCGACGATTGAAAGTCGAAGATGAAGACGGTGGTCGAAGACCGGAGATCTTCACCTCGTTTGGATGGTAACCGAGGTCCTGATTGGGAGGCATCCCGAAATATGGATAATGAGTGGTGATCGTCCAGACGTACGTGGTGATCGATGGGTTTGCGAGGTATTTAGTGCCTCCGGTTTCGTTCAGACCCAGAACGGACTTGTAAATGGACTGTGTGTCTGACATTGGATTTTATTCTGTGTTGATTGATCTCTATTAAATATACATCTGTTTGGCGGCGGAGAATTTATTCTTTTGCTTAACGCCCTTCTCTGAGACGCACGAGCTCAGAGGTTGTATATCAATGGACATCAGTCGCATGGCATGAATTGCCTGTGTGGCATGCTAAGATGCAGTGATCAGGGCTTCTGTTGAAAAGCAAAGTCTTGTGGTGATGATCAAAGCACCGCCTGTGTGGCGTAGCTTTGTGTATAACGTGAATTCGCGAGCCTCACACCCCGGTATGAACCTAAAACGGGAGAAGGACATCAGGGAGGGCATGCGTTTCTTTCTAGCTAGGGTGGTGTCAGTGACCTACCAGCCCTGACATTTATATACTTTTCACCTATGTGGTTGTTGCTGTTGCGAGGCGCCTCGGTTTGATCGGACGATCCGGGTCCGATGGAGTCATTCGTTGGCTCGTTGACACCCCAAAGGGCGGGGAAACGTATTGTTCAGGCATAATAATCCACATCGGTGGACCGGCCCTGACGATCCAAGGCTTGCCTGCGCTCTTGCCTGAGACACGGGCTAGAGCGTCTCGAATTCGGTAAGGACTATCTTTTGCCTTGGTTCATGACGGAAATCCAATTTCCAAATACGACATCGTGCGGTTTTTATTGTATATATATATGGCGACATGATATATGGTACCCATGCCGTCTATGATTGATAGTTATGATTTGAAATTGTTTTCAAAACATATAAACACTAGCAATAATATCAAATGCCTTTGTTTTATTCGTATCAATCATATTTTGGCCATTATAAGGTAAAACTCTATCCTTCGGTTTGCGTTGCATTGTGTGATGGGAACTGAGTCTTATAATGGCTTCATTTTTATAAAAAGCATAGCGATGTTTAAAAGAAAGATTTGTTTTAAAGCACTGGAAATCCAATGGAGTAAACCCGTTCCACGAAAGTGGCGTGGTCCTGTGATTTGCCAAATTATATATGTGTTGAGTAGATTTCTCATACCAGTCCCATGACTGACTCGTAGTTTGTTTCACTCTCAAACTCGGGTGCCCCTTTTTCTACACGGGCAGCCTTGTATTCAGGTTTAGCTGGTTCTTTCTGGATAGCTGGAGCTGAAGATGGATTCTATCATTTATTTCTTTTTATGCTGTTCAGCTCCTATTGTACATATTATGTTTGTTTTCCGCTGTAGACATTTATGTATAGCTGAACTGTATTTGTACTAAGTAAGATCCTGTATACTGTGTAACTCTGATGATTACTTTTATCTAGTATATTCTATTGTTCATTATCTGGTGTAATTATTTAATTCTGTTCTGCTATTATCTGTTTCTGTGTTATATTCCAAAGATAGCCCTTGTCTCCGTGAGAACGGGATTTTGGGTCGTCTCAGTGAGTACGAGAACATGGACATGTATGACATTGCTGCAATGCCAATTCCTTATGTTGGGGAACTGCTGCTAGTTCATCCAATTAATGTCATCAATGTTGAAGGACAAACAGGACAAGAAATCAATGTGCAAATTATGGAAGATGCAGAGGAAGAAAAACTATACAATTTGGTTAAAATTGCTGTCATGCAAGGTGAAAGGGACGAATTTAATGCACATGAAGCAACAGAAACTATTATGAATTTGGCAACAAATGAAAAAATAGCAGAGGGAAAAGCTGTAGTGGCAAACAATGAAACTAGTTCAACTAGCAAAGCTATAAATGAAGCAATACCAAACTCCTACTTTATACATGGCCAGAATTTCTATATGACTGCAAGTTCAAGTTGCATGCACAACCCCTCAAAACCTCGAATTATTCTCGAGCCCAACATACAAATTCTATCAAACCCTGCTCGAGCCAACATAGTAGTGAAGGAAACTGACAACACCAAAACTCCCCTAACACCACTCAAAGCAAACATTTACGAGCACATCCTTCCTCCCTCTGCCTATTTAAAACCACCTGACAACTCTATTTCCCCAGTCTCTTAGAGCAACAACAACACAGAAAAGGACTTGAACACTCCCTCTGTAGTAACTAGAGAGTATCTGTTGAGGAGTAAGCAGTGCAAGGGTGCTCTTCCCCCTAAAGTTTGATTTATGGTGAAGACTAGTGGTGTGTAGAACGTTCGCGGGTGCCACGACGATACTAAACTTGATCAATGCAAAAACCTGATTTCTGAAAATAAACTAAGTGTGTTAACTATTGTGGAAACAAAACTTAACCTAGAACTGACAAACAGAGCCTCCAGATATATTAATTCAGCTTGGAGACTGCTGCATAATTTGGTTGAAGCCGCTTATAAACGCATTATGATCCTTTTTGACCACAATGATATCTTGCTAAAAACTCTTCACTCCTCTGACCAGATGATTCGTTGCCATGCGATAAACCAGTCTGATAACACCTCCTTTTTCCTTACCTTTATCTATGCTTCCAACTCCTCCATCAGCAGACTAGCCTTGCTTAAAACCATCACTTCACTTAGGCAATCTACCCATCCTTGGTTCATCTTAGGAGACTTTAATAGTTGCTTCGATGTTGCGCAGAGAATTGGTGGTAACCAACTATCCTTGAATGAAATCAGACCTCTTAAATAAACTATTGAAGACTCTGACCTCATTAATATCAAATGTACCGGCCTTCCCTTTTCCTGGAACAATAAAAAAAGACACGGCACAAGAATTTTTTCCCTTACAGACCACGCCTTTTGCAATGCCAAATCCCTTACCTTC
Source organism: Allium sativum (assembly GCA_030737875.1). Taxonomy (NCBI): domain Eukaryota; kingdom Viridiplantae; phylum Streptophyta; class Magnoliopsida; order Asparagales; family Amaryllidaceae; genus Allium; species Allium sativum. The sequence continues at coordinate 687,402,769 of CM060919.1, forward strand.
TAGCCTGCTTTATTCTGTGAACAACCCACTCTACTATCCGACCACTCTCCTACTATTCTTCACCTCAGAGAGCTTGACAAGAGAGGGTATCCAAGTTTTAAATTTTTTAATGAGTGGGTTGATAAACTAGACTTCTATGATATTGTCAAAGGAGCATGGGAGAGACCTATTTTTGGTAATCCAATGCTTATTTTATAGGATAAATTGAAGAATATCAAGACGTTGCTTAAAGAATGGTCTAAAGAAAAGTTTGGAAGTGGAAGTAAGCAAAGCAATTACTAGAAAGTGAAACTACAAGAAATTCAAACTATTATGGCTGAAGACCCTACAAATGCTACGCATTCTTATATGGAAACATACACTTGCAAGCAGTATCAAGACGCGCTGGAAATAGAAGCTTCTATGATTAAATAGAAGGCAAGGGTAAAGTGGAGAATCGATGGGGATTGTAATAGTGTGTTCTTCCATGCATCTCTCAAGGACAAACAATGCAAAAATAATATGGTCAAGATCATAGATAAGAATGGCAATACCGCTAATACACAGTCTAAAGTGGAAAACGCTTTCCTTTTGCACTTCTCGGATATGTTCGGTAACAAAGATAACTTTACTCCCAATATTGACTTAATTAATCCATATATATTGCCAAAAATTTCAAGCTCAGATTATGACATGCTCTGTATGGAAGTGACTGATGAAGAAGTGAAGCTTGCCATGTACGCGCTGAACAGAAATTCGTCGGGGGGTCCGGATGGGCTAAACGCTCAGTTTTATTACACTTGCCGGAATGTTATACATGATGATGTTTGCAAAGCTGTGAAGTTTTTATTCTTGAAGGCGAAGATGTTCCAGTCCTACAACACCACAAATATAGCCTTAATTCATAAAGTTAAGAATGCGTCTAGAGTTTCTGACTTCAGACTGATAGCTTGCTGCAATACCATATACAAATGCATTTCCAAGATCATTGCTTCCAGACTCAAGAAAGTCCTACCTTACATTATATCACCGAACCAAGCCGCTTTCTTGTCGGGCAGAGACATACTTGATAATGTCCTCGTGTCGCACGAATTATTGAATGGTTACAATAGCAAGAATGCAACTCCTAGAGCTATGTTCAAACTAGACATCATGAAAGCTTTTGACATGTTGCAATGGGACGCTGTAGTACGAATTTTGGGCTACATGAATTTTCCGACGCACTTTATATCTTGAATTTATTCTTGTATCTCCACTCCGCATTTCTCCATTATTCTTAACGGAGCTGCAGTTGGCTTTTTCGGGAGTAAACAGGGGATTAGGCAACGCGATCCCATCTCAGCTTATCTTCTCATTGCTGTCATGGAGGTTCTTACGCAAATGGTTAATCAAAACATAAGCAATTAGTTTCAACTGCATCCAGTGTGCCAACATCCAAGAATCACGTCACTTATGTTTGCGGACGATCTTGTTATATTCTGTTCCCTGACATGCAAACTGTTGATACGATATTTGAAACTTTGGAAGCCTTCTATGTAATGACAGGACTTAAAGTGAACATGAAAAATCCAATATGAAACTTGCTGGGCTCATGGATAACCAAACTCAAGAATTGCAATGTAAAACTGGCATGATCAATGATAATAATTCTTTCAATTATCTAGGCCATCCTCTGATGTCTGCAAAAATTACCGTGTCATAATGCCTACCTCTTTTCAGCATAATCACCGCTCACCTTAACTATTGGACTTCAAAGCTTTTGAGCCAAGCGGGAAGGTTAACGCTTATTAAATCAGTCACATTCTCAATGAAGGTATACTGGTCGAGGACCTTCATATTACCAAACAAGCTAATCTCTATGATACGTACAACCCTCATGCGGTATCTATGGATGGGAAAGGTTGATAGGAGATATCTCTCACCCATTGCATTTGACAAAGTCGAAAAACCATTGTGTAAAGGAGGGCTTGGCCTTGTCAATTTGAAGAACTGGGATAGAGCGGCTTTCTCTAAGCACATAAACGACTTCTTGAACGACAAAAACTGCTTATGGGTAATATGGTCTAAGCATTATGTGGTGAAACAGAATAATTTTTGGTCCATGAGGCAACCGCAAAACATCATCTAGATTTGGCGTGGTATCTTCAAACAACGACATCAAATTCTGCCTTTTATCCGAATTAAAGTTACTGCAACGTCCAATGCAAAGGTGTGGGATGATCCTTGGTTGCGCAGGGGCATGATTTTAAGAGATGCTCTTTCTCACCTTGAATTTATGGCTTCAGGCATCAACAGTACTAGCAAAGTTAGAGATTATATCTCGAATGATGCTATATGTCTTCCGCATTCATCATGTGTTGATGTCAATATCCTTTGGAGGCAAGCACTTAACATTAAAATTGAGAGTGGTGAAACTGATAATATAGTTTGGGGTAATAATGACCAGAACTTCAAGATCAAGCTTATGTACAATTGCCTTAGTGGAATAGATGAGATGCCCAACTGCAAATGGCAAAGGAAGGTGTGGACGAAGGACAATAGTGCAAGAGAGAACTTATTAATGTGGAAGGTAATAAACAGAGCTTTATTCACTAAAAAGAAGCTTCTACAAAGAGGTATGCTTATTGAACAGACGTGTGTTTTCTGCAATGTAGAAACTGAAATGACGAAGCATATTTTCTTCGAGTGTTCAAAACTATTTACAATCTAGAACGAGATAGTGGTAAATGTAAGTTTCCGTAATAGTAGAGCAAACAATGATGAAGAATGGGCGAAATTGTTAAAACGTACAAGCAGGAAGAGAGCTAAAGGAAGGATGTTGAATTATGTTCAAAAGAAGTTTTTATATGCAATATGGCAGGAAAGAAATGCATGGGTTTTTAAATCTAACTATGACAAAAGCATGGATAAAGTCATGAAAAGGGCCAGGATGCAAATCATAGAAGGAATCAACTTTTTGAACTTCACCTATGATCCTGAAATCTATAATGCATTGAAGTTACTTTGGCGAAGCTACTGTGTGTTTTTGTTTTTCTTTCCTGTTTTTTCTTCTCTTCATTTCTGAAGTGCTGTGTTTCTATGTGTTCTAGTTTGTGTTGTATTTTCCTTTTTTCTCTGGTACTTCAATAAAAGTGGTAGGGGTCCACTCAACCCCATTAGCCTCGCAAAAAAAAAAAAAAAAAAAGTCGCTATGGAAATTATATATATTTTAATATAATTTAAAGCCCTTAAAAACAGCTATTTTGCAAATGACCTTCGAATTCGATGAGACCAATTTTGTTGGATTCATAATGACAAATCATTGTTGAGTTCCAAAATGCGCGTCGAACTGAGTCAGTATGTGGCTATGCGTGATAAACCAGTTCAGGGTAAAATAGGCGATCAGTTTACAAAGGAACATTATTGAGACGATCTCAGAATTCGATTCGGTTTTTTTTTTTGGATTCGTATCGTCAAGTAATGGATAAATCCAAAAGGCCATAATTTTTGGAGTTAGCGTGTGGGCATACAAGAAGAAAAGGTACGCCGAAATCACATTTTCAAAACTAGTTAGAGCAATTTTACGAAGGAACGTTATTGAGACGACATCGGAATTTGACGAAACTTTTTTACTGAATCCGTAGCGTCGAATAATGGTAAGATTCCAAAGTTCATGATTTTTAGAATCAGTATGTGACCGGCCGGATTTTTAAAGTGAAAAACATACAATATTTTGACTTTAGAAATTCGTTGTTTGTGCATACGAACTCAGAATTCGATGAACCCAGTTTTGTTAGGTCCGTAATGTCAGAGAGTAGCTGCATGTCAATTTTCATTGAGAACGGAATCCGTATGTGATCACACGGATTTTTTAACGATGAAAATAAGCGATAATTGAGTGTAACTGAATAAAATAAAATACATAATTAATAAAAAAAATAATTTTTCCTCCACTATACAAGATCCTAAACTTAACCTAATAACCCTAAATTCATTTTAGAACACATGCCGCTACTTAAATTCCCAGGAACGTGAGAGTTTCATTCTTTGGTAAAATCAAAAAAATTCAAATCTCTTCTAAAAATTCCAAAACTCATGTATTTGCGATCCCAATATGATTCTCTATAGCTCCATGACAATTTTGTGGTGTTCGAACAATGTTTTATTACTGCAAAAATTATACAGTGTCCCCTCTTTGCCTAGGGTTGAGATTCATGGAAGATTGAAGCAAGATTCATGATTACGAGTGTATAAATGGATTCGTAAGGTAAAATAGCATCTAGTTGGTATTTTTTGGATTTAAATAAAAAATTGTAACAACCCAGAAAATCAGAACCATTTTTTTGGGCTATTTTATCGGATTTTGAATAGTTAAAATAATTTATTTCAAATAATAACAATTAAAAATTTATTTAAATCAAAGTTAGAATGAATATATTTATTTTAATTTTAAAAGGAGTTAGAAATAACGGGGCAGTTTGAAAATTTGAATTCAAACTTTGACTGACTGTACAGGGTGCAAAATAAATCGGATTTTAGTGAAACAAAAAATATTTAAATCTGTTTAAGAATATCCTTCCAATGAATCCGAAAAATTGATATTTCATAGCGGGAATCAAAAGTTATGGTCAGTTGAATATCCAAAATAGTTGCTATGGAATTTAATATAATATATAGCCCGTATAAATAGCCATTTTGCAAACGACCTCCGTTTTCGATGAAACCACCCTGGTTGGATCCGGAATGGCAAATTATTGCAGGATTCCAATTTTCATAATTTTTGGGATTAATATGTGAGTGTAGGAAAAGAAAATGTGTTTTGTCAATTTTGGTCAATTTCGATCGACCAGAAAATTGCCATTTTTCAAACGGTCTTCAAATTCGACGAAATTAGTTTTGTTAGGACCGTATCATCAAAACATAACTAGACTTATTTTTCGAGAATTTTTGGAGTCGGTCTGTGTCCCCGGTAAATTAAAATGTATGATCAAGATTAAATAATTAAATGTATTCTATTTAAATTTAAAGAAAAACCTATCGTAATAATTGAATTGGCTTATGGGACATATCCCATTGTGTTCGGAATAGGGGTATTTAGCTAGCGGCGTCACTCGCTGGGTTTGACTTAGAGTTAGAAGCGATACAGAAATTTAAAAAGAATTAAATAAATAGAAAAATAAAATACGTATATATACCGTATACTGTACAAACCCTATCTCGTTAAACCTGTAACCCTCTTTTATCGATTACGGCTACTGCTTGATTCTTCTTCCTCGAATAACTCCAAATCCACATAATGAAATCCATTACTCGAGTTCAGGTTTTTGTAGAGATTCCTTCGATCTCCACATCCATACCCGATTCACCCCGAATAGCCGCGAATTGAAGGAGAACCACCGCCCCAAAGTCGAGCTGCTTGAGCGCGCAGGTGCGCCTCTTCGAGGCCTTCAACGTGGTCTGGTCTGATCATGTCAAAGCAGAGCGGATTCGAAGAAAACTGCAAACCTAGATTTGAACAGATTTGTTGAGGGCTTATCTAATACAAACAGGTTACAACACTTTTAAGCGTTACGAATTCATTTTATCGGATAAAAATTCATAGCTTTCTCATGCGATAACGAAATTCGATGAAACATGAAACATTGGACTCATGACATCGTACACGACATTTCAGAAGAGACCGCATAATTTTTGGAGCTTTCCACAATTTTGGAGAAAATAAAAGCAATGTGAGATTAATGAATCCGAATAAATTAAATAAAATTATATTAGGATGCAGACGGAGTTTAGGAACTCCCGACACCCGTCGTTCACAGACCATGGACGACTTGACTGATTTGTGGTATGTGATTGGTTGAATTTTGGTGTTTGTTTGTGGTTGAAAAAAAAATGAAAGTGATTGATATTGTGGCATTAGACTGCCAGTGTATTAGGAAATTAAACTCCTTGTAAACGCCGCGAGGCCTAAGGTAGTGCTAGGAGCCGTACATCGGGGCGGTGCCAGTTTTAATTACCCTGCCGTTTTGCTGCCGAAATTTTCTGAAATATTCTTGTGTTATAAATATTCATGTTATATATATTAACTGTTTGAACATAATGAAAATTATATTTTAAATACATATATATGAATAGGAAAATGATCGTTGTATGTCAATATAAAATTCATGTTTTGTTGAAAATCAAAGATAGTCATTTGTTAAATAAAAATGTATGTACATTAAAAATTTACATTTTTTTTAATGTAAATAAAACAGTAAAAATATAACATTGTAATATAGAAATGCATATACATTAGATATATATTTTAATGTATATGAAAACATTAAAATCAACATTTTAATATAGGAATGTACTATAGTGGAAATCTTCTTTTTAATGTAAGTAAAACATTAATATAAAACCTTGATATATAAAATGTTTACATTGAAAACATCATTTCTAATGTATATGAAAACATTAAAATACCACATTACTATATAAAATGTATTTACATTAGATTTTGCATTTTAAATGTTTTATATTAAAATGAACATTGTTATGATAATAATGTTTTACATTAAAGTTTTACATTCTTATGCAAATGAACCTTTTAAAATGGTCATTGCACTAACAAAAAGTGTTTTCATAGAAATTTACATTTTTAATGTAAAACATTTAATGACCATTGTTATATTAAAATGTCTTTACCTATATAATATATATTTTAATGTAACCCAACATTAAAAATAGTCATTCGTTAAATAGAAATGCATTTGTATTCAAATATACATTTTTAATGTGATGCAACATTCAAAAATAGTCATTTGTCATATAGAAATGTATTAACATTGAATTATACATTTATATCGAAATGAAAAATTACATTTTTCAATGTAATCATATATTGAAATGAAAAATTACATTTTTCAATGTAATCATATATTGAAATGAAAAATAACACTTTTCAATGTGATCATATTATGAAATCAAAGTTACATTTTTATATGTAAATAAAAAATGAAATACGAGTTTACATTTTTATATGTAATCAAAGCAAAGAATAGAAATTTATATTTTTCAATGTAAATAAAGATTACATAGAAATTTATACTTTTCAATGTAAATAAAGATTACATAGAAATTTACAATTTTCAATGTAAATAAAAGAATGGTTAGAAGTTTACATTTTCAATGTAAATAATATATTGAAATAAAAGTTTACATTTCCAATGTAAATAGATATGGAAATGAAAGATTTACATTTTCAATGTGAATAAATAATGAAATAAAAAAGTTTACATTTTCAATGTAAATAAATTTTGAAATAGAAGGTTTACATCTCAATATAAATAAATTTTGAAATAGAAAGTTACATTTTCAATGTAAACATATATTGAAATAAGAGATTACATTTTTCAATGTAATATTGTACTGAAATAAAAGATTACAATTTTAATTCTATAGATGAATGAATAAAACAAATTTCATTTTCACGTAATATATATATGAATCATATAAAAGATTCAATGTACAAAGAGAACGGCACTATCATTAAAAAAATTATTTTTGATGCAATATATGATTTCAGATATAAAGGAAATCAATGTTGAATTGAAAATAGTTTGATATCGTCGAACGATTTATATTTATATATATTTATGTATAAATATAAATTAAAATAAAACGAATCGCGCTGATGCAGTTCGCATTTTGAAATCGTAACTTCAAACGATTATACCGAAAGATCCGACCGTCGGACTTTCTCAAATCTGGAACCGTTGGGTTCGTTTTGGAAAGATCTTTTCAACGACATAAAATTCGCTAAGATCCAACAGTTAGATTTTGAGAAAAGTGTACATAAAATTTTGATGAAAACAGCACCAGGGTCGTGTAATGACCCGAAGCGTCGTTTAATTGAAAATGACTATTTTTAAATAAATAAAATTAGCTATAAATCATTATAAAATATTATAAACGATATGGAATGCGAAGAATTGGTTTAAATTATATATATTCGAGAAATTATTTGAAAAGTCCGAGGTAACTCTCATTTCAAATAATTATACGACGATTGGAGGTCGAAGATTTGAAGACGGTGATTGAAGACCGGCAATCTTCACATCGAATGGATAACTACTGATGCCCGACATTGGTTAGCTCCCAGAAAAGGGTTACAGTGGTAGTTGTCCGGACGTACTTGTTGATCGTCCGGATATGCGAGCACCTCTCTCCCGTATTGGACATATGGGACGAGGAATAAGGTGTCTCCGGTTTCGTTCAGACCCAGAACGGACTTGTAAATGGATGTGTGTCTGACATTGGATTTTATTTCATGTAAATTGATTTCTATTTAATATATATCTGATTGGTGGCGGAGAATTTATTTTTTTGCTTAACACCCTTCTTTGGGACGCATGAGCTCAGAGGTTATATACTTATAGTTATCGATCGCATGACATGAATTGTCAGTGTGGCATGCCAAGATGCAAAGGATCAAGGCTTATTGTTGAAAAGCAGAGCCTTATGGTTAATGATCAAAGCACATCTTTATTGTAGCATAGCTTTGTGTATAGCGTTACCTCGCGAGCCTCACACCCTGGTATGAACCAGAAACGGGAGAAGGACCCCAGGGAGAACATGCGTTTCTTTCTAGCTAGATGTGGTGTCTGGGTTTTACAAGCCCAGATATTTTTACTTATGTGGATGATGGAAAGCGAGGTACCTCGGATTTGAGTCCCTAGTGGCTCTATTTACGCCCCTTAGGGCGGGGAGACGTATTGTTTAGGCATAACTAATCCACTAACATTATTTGTGGACCGACCCTGGCGCTCCAAGGCTCACTCGAGCTCTGAGCCGGAGACACGGGCTAGAGTGTCTTGAATTCGGTTAAGATATCTCTTGCCTTGGTTCATGATGGAAATCCAACTTCCAATACGACCCATGCAGTTTTGATTGTAAGCCTATATATGGCGACATAGTATATGGTAGCTATGTCATCTATGATTGATACATTATGATTGAATTGTTTTTGAAACATATATATACACTAATAATAATATCAACCCGTTTTATCCTATCAAGCATTTTTGACCATTATAAGGTAATACTCTATCCCCCGGTTTGGGTTGCATTGTGTGATGGGACTTGAGTCTTATAATAGTTTCATTTTCTAAAAAGCATTGCGTTGTTTAACGATTTACTTTATATATGCACTGGAAATCCAATGGAGTAAACCCGTTCCGCGTTAGCGGCGTGGTCCTGTGATTAGCCTTATTATTAAATAGGTTGTAGAAGATTTCTTGTAACAACCCGTATTTTCAATAACCTGTTATAACGTAAATCGAGGCAGAATTTAATTTATAAATCTGAATCAAGGGAAACGGGCTATGCCATTGCATTCGTCTCGGAAAAATACACGAAATAGAGTCCGAGTTTTCGAAAATCGGAGTCCGTATGACCCGATTAAGGCCCAACGAAGTTTTCAGAAAATTTCAAAGTAAAAACAGATTTCAAATTCAAGTTTGAATTTGGAAATTTGGGCCAGTTTGGGCCAGGCGGGAAAATTCCCGCCAGAGCACCCAAGTCGACAGCCCTGTCGACTTGGGAGTCGACTTGGTTGGACCCAAGTCGACAGCCCTGTCGACTTGGCTGTCGACTTGGTCCAGCCGGGCAGATCTGCCTGGTGCACCATTTTGGGTTTGTGTTGAGTTTGGGGGCCAGATTCGGTTTTGAGGGCTGAGATTGGAACTAGGGTTTAATCCTATGGCCTAAAACACTTGCCTAATCTATAAATAAGACCCTAAGCTAGCTCTAAATCATTATTAATCAATCCTACAACTAAACTATGGCAAAATTATCCCTCTCATGGCCTCCACTCTCTTCATAAAATTCCTATGAGAGATTTTCCATGCATACAAGTGTTTTCAAGCTTGTATGAGTGTCATTAGCTTGCATTCAAGTCAAGTTTCCATATTTACATCATAAAGCAAGGGTTTTGATCATTTTGGCTCAAGGGATTTTCTATTAGAGCTTGCATTTTGGGTTTAATTGATTTCATAAGGGCTTTGTCATATTTTTGTGACTTCCTAAGCATTGTAAGACCTATTCTACTTTCATACTTAAACTCTAAAGTTAAATGTATGATATGCAAGTTTGATATGTTATGATATGCAAGTTTATGATGTTATGTTATGCAAGTATGCCATGTTATGATATGCAAGTTTATGATGTTATGTTATGCAAGTATGCCATGTTATGATATGCAAGTTTATGATGTTATGTTATGCAAGTATGCCATGTTATGATATGCAAGTTTATGATGTTATGCTATGCAAGTTTGCCATGTTGTGATATGCAAGTTTATCATACTATGTTATGCAAGTTTGATATGCAAGTTTGTCATATATGCAAGTTATGTTAGGCAAGTTGGGTTGATCATTTTGTTCATATTATCATGTTATGCAAGCTTATCTTGGGTTTATGAACATAAAGCTTCAAGCTTTATGCTAAAGATTGCATTTTGGCAACATGTAAGTTATCATATTTCTTATGATAACTTGCATGTGAGGCTAAATGCGAACTTATGACCATTTCTACATGTCATTTATCACCATGTATCACCAATATGCTAAGTTTGGTTTTATGCATGCTTTTGAGGCCTAAAAATATAATATGCAAGTATATGAACACATGTACACTTCATATGCCACCATGTTGAACTTGTGGCTTCAACACCTTTATGTCATGATTATGCCAAGTTCCCTCTTTCTATCCTTTATGCGCTATTGCGATATGTAAGCGATGGGATTGCGTTTGGGGTTGAGTAAACTTAAAAGACATAAAAACATAAGCTTGGGAATTTACCTATTAAGTTAGGTCTACCCTTTGGGAATTTACCTATTAAGTTAGGTCTACCCAAATGCTTGAAAACTTGTAACATGTTTTGGAAACATGATGGACATGACACTTAGAAAAGATAAGTGTGACCAACTCGAGGTTGGGTTGAGTTTGTAGCGTAAACCTACCCGGAACCGACCGGCTTAACTAGTTGCTACAAACAATAGGACCCAATGTGAGAAGTTGGTCATGTTGTACCTTGAACCCGAGGTTAGACCAAGTTGTGGTGTAAAGCTACCCGGACCCGCCCGGCTTAACTAGTAACCACAACGAGGTCTAATGTGAGAGGTTAAGGTGCATTAAATTAATTAATGTTACATGATAAGGTTAAGTAAATTTGATTTATGACACTTAACCAATTTGACATGAATGGGTAGGTTAAACCGTGCTTGATTTCTTAATGACACTTAACCGAAAAATACGACTAGTGGTTAGGGTTAAGTTAACCTACACTTAACCAATCTGAACTCGGTAATTTAACGGGGTTAAGTTGAACTATACTTAGCCAATCCAACTCAGTAATTTGATAAGGCTGAGAACCGATTGGATACCTGGTCTGGATAAACTAACTTGATTGATAAATTAAACGAACCTGTTTTGCGGATCTGTAGGACCCACACCAAGTTAGGCAAGTTTGTAAATCTGTTATCTGATCCGTTAGTCTGAAAACTGATCGTCTGAACCTGGTATGTCTGAACTCTGTTAATAAGTTAATCTGAATCTGATAGTCTGGGGACACAAGGGGGAATACTTGTGTCATCTGTTGTTTGGGACCCATATTAGTCAGTAACCCTTTCTGGTATCAAAACTTTGACCCAACTGTAGGTAGGGTCCGGGCACGCTTACTGAACTAATTATAAGTGGTTCATTCTGATAATGGCGATGGGTGTTGATGGTGCGTTCCAACCGGGTCATGTGCGTGCATGGATCCCGGTCTGCCTCTGAGGATGTAAGACGCCGTGACATCTGTAAATATGCCTGTGCCAATTGGTTGCCACTTTAGGGAGTGATACACCCTATCGTGGGGCCGACATAGGGTATTTATGTATTAGGGAGCCGATCGCTTGGGTAGGATTTAGGGTACACTTAGCTCTGTCTGATTCTGTTGGTACCGTCTGTTTTGTTGGGTGGTAACACCCGTCTATTTCTACGTGGTACCGTCTGTTAGGGTGGTAAAGGCCCACTACTAGTGTACACCTAATTGTAGTATTCCGTTTCTGTACTTTATCTGTTAGGGTGGTAAAGGCCCATTATTGTTAGCATTCCGTTTCTGTACTTTATCTGTTAGGGTGGCAAAAGCCCATTTTTCCCGAACTCTATCTATGGGCCATTCTGTTCCGTCCTGTTTCGATGTAGACATTAGGGTAACACCTAATCCTGTTATACTAGTATTGGTACTAAGAAGTTGGATCTTGACTTAGGTCAACACCTGATATTGGGCCAAGTTTAGGCCAAGGGATAAATTCTTGTTTATACATGACATGTTAGAATGCTGGTACACCTGTGGTGAAAAACTTCACCTTGATTATGTGATGACTCCTTTGAATTATCTGTTGATATTAACCATGCTAGTATGTAATTATCCTTATGTTCATCCCTGCTTCTCATGCCAGTTAACTTTATCAGTTTACATTGATTGTAGTAGGGCTTACTCAGTCTTTTTGACTGACCTGTTTTTCTTTCGCCTCTTTTCTTCCGTTTCCCCCCCCCCCGGTTCTCAGGGTGGGAATATTGGAGCTTAGCTTGGATTTCTGATCGCTTGCTTGTGGGACTTTAGCTCATGTACGGTCTTGACATGAAGCTAGCTATGGTTATCACTTATTTTGGGGATAGTACTTATGTATTTCAGTTTTTCAGAAATGTTGTTTTTATCTAGACTTGTGTATTTGGAAAGTTGACATTATGTTGTACCAGACTTGTTTTGAAATGGTTTGAAATCTTCCGCTGTTTTATTTATCTTATTTACTCTGTTTACATATATACATATGTTCTTGTTCTGCCTTGATATATCATTATGCATGTTTACCTGATTCAAACACCCCTCCAAAGTCAGAGTGCTTGCAAGAGTCACCCTGGCGGAGGTGGGGTGTTACATTTGGTATCAAAGCATATGGTTTACGAGAAGGAACAAAAAAGGTTTTTAAAAACTTTTGGAAAACTATTTTCAAAACCAAGTATAAAGTATTTTCCAAAGAAAAGTCTAGTTTATTTTAAAGGCTATTCCCCAAAAAGCCATTAGCACAATCCTTAGTCATCTATTCTTAGTTCCCTCGTTCTGAACCTATCTTTTCCTTCGTTTCAGTATGACAGATAACTTTGTTATCCCAGAGGGAGTGCAAGTTCCTGTTTGGTATAGGAGACTTATGGAGGCTAGGGCGACCGAAGCCGGCCCCGCAAATGTTACTCCTCCTCCGGTGGTTAATGTTCCTCCTCCTCCTGTCGCTGAGGTTCCTCCTCCTCCTCCCCCTCAGCGTCCTCCAGTAGAGTTCACGAAGATTTACAAGGACTTCAAAGCAATGAGTGGCAAGAACTTTCTAGGTACCGAGACTTTTGTAGAGGCCCGGAATTGGTTGAAAGAGACCGAGGATTTATTCGCTATCTTTGGATTAGATGATCAGAGAAAGATCTTGTTGGCGGTTTGGCTTATGAGGGATGAAGCCGCTTATTGGTGGGAAGTCACCAATGGTACTAGGCCCGTTGAGACTTGGGCCGATTTCAGGACAAGATTCGGGCTTAAGTTTCTGTCTTCTGCTGAAGAGAATTTGCAAATGGAGAGGTTTATTGCTTTGAAGCAAGGAGACATGTCCGTCAAAGAATATGTGAACAAGTTCAATCAGTTAGCTCGTTTTGGCTTGGATATGGTGAGTACTACTCAGAAGAAGGCTCTTCGTTTTGCTAGAGGGTTGAATGAGCCGTTACAGGAGTTAGCTATGTCTCATGTGCCCATGGGGGCCACGTTTGAGAGTTTGGTAGATATGGCCCTACTCAATGAAGAAAACAAGAGTGCAAAGAAGGAGGTCAAGGTGAATGAGTCTCAAAACAAGAAAACGGGGCCCAAAAAGGAAATGCCAAAGAAGGAGGAGAAGTCTGAAGATAAGAAGGAAAAGAAGTGCTTTACTTGTGGAAGCTCAACTCATCTAAACAAGGATTGCAGAAAGAGGAAGGGCACTTGCTTTAACTGTGGAGAGATGGGACACTTCACTAGGGACTGCCCGAAGAAGAAAGGGACTACATCGGAAGGAACAGTGAATACTCGCATGGCGAGTGAATAGATTAGGTCTAGAATAATTTGTCTGTAGGATGTTTAATTTTCCTTGTCTGATTTTCAGTTTGAAACTCTTTTTCTGGTATTTTGATTCTGTAATAGAAACTCGGTACTTTAATGCTAGTCTTGCTTCTGATCTGGTAATAGTCTCAAACTCCCTGAGAGTTATAACTCATCTGTTTGTGATAAATTGGGGTTTGAGAGTATCTGTGTTGGGCATGAGGGTGACTATGACGAATACATTCTCGGTTTCTACCATGCTTAGTTTCCTAAGAATCATTTGGGGAAATCTGATCTGTACTAGTAGTCTGTAAGTATATGTACCAAGTTTTTGTTCTATTTGTACTCGCTTCCATCACTCGACTGTATCTTGTTGAGATAGGAATCCTATGGATGTAAACATGTGTTTGAGACATGTTATGTTTGATGGTTGCAAGTGGATGCAAGTGGTTGCTAGTGGTTGCTCATGGATGCATAAACACACACTAGGCACTAGATCAGCTTGAAATACACTCTCATATTGCATATGGACGTGTGTACATTTTCAATTCTTATGGTTGCAAGATGGTTAATTCGGCACATGGATGTTGCATATGGATGTATGTTATGTGCACACATATAGATGTTATACATTATATTAGGAATTGCATACATATGGATTCATTTCACTAACATAATTTGCATTGATGATATTTGCATTAGATAAGTACATATACACACACCTTTGCATATGTTCATACAACATTTAGAATCTTGTAAGGACAATGATTGCTCGTGGATGATGTTTTGAGTAGATGGATGTTGGATGGTAGGATACGTTCTTCCTAACTTGAAGATTTCGGGGACGAAATCCTTTAAGGAGGGGAGAATGTAACAACCCGTATTTTCAATAACCTGTTATAACGTAAATCGAGGCAGAATTTAATTTATAAATCTGAATCAAGGGAAACGGGCTATGCCATTGCGTTCGTCTCGGAAAAATACGCGAAATAGAGTCCGAGTTTTCGAAAATCGGAGTCCGTATGACCCGATTAAGGCCCAACGAAGTTTTCAGAAAATTTCAAAGTAAAAACAGATTTCAAATTCAAGTTTGAATTTGGAAATATGGGCCAGTTTGGGCCAGGCGGGAAAATTCCTGCCAGAGCACCCAAGTCAACAGCCCTGTCGACTTGGGAGTCGACTTGGTTGGACCCAAGTCGACAGCCCTGTCGACTTGGCTGTCGACTTGGTCCAGCCGGGCAGATCTGCCTGGTGCACCATTTTGGGTTTGTGTTGAGTTTAGGGGCCAGATTCGGTTTTGAGGGCTGAGATTGGAACTAGGGTTTAATCCTATGGCCTAAAACACTTGCCTAATCTATAAATAAGACCCTAAGCTAGCCCTAAATCATTATTAATCAATCCTACAACTAAACTATGGCAAAATTATCCCTCTCATGGCCTCCACTCTCTTCATAAAATTCCTATGAGAGATTTTCCATGCATACAAGTGTTTTCAAGCTTGTATGAGTGTCATTAGCTTGCATTCAAGTCAAGTTTCCATATTTACATCATAAAGCAAGGGTTTTGATCATTTTGGCTCAAGGGATTTTCTATTAGAGCTTGCATTTTGGGTTTAATTGATTTCATAAGGGCTTTGTCATATTTTTGTGACTTCCTAAGCATTGTAAGCCCTATTCTACTTTCATACTTAAACTCTAAAGTTAAATGTATGATATGCAAGTTTGATATGTTATGATATGCAAGTTTATGATGTTATGTTATGCAAGTATGCCATGTTATGATATGCAAGTTTATGATGTTATGTTATGCAAGTATGCCATGTTATGATATGCAAGTTTATGATGTTATGTTATGCAAGTATGCCATGTTATGATATGCAAGTTTATGATGTTATGCTATGCAAGTTTGCCATGTTGTGATATGCAAGTTTATCATACTATGTTATGCAAGTTTGATATGCAAGTTTGTCATATATGCAAGTTATGTTAGGCAAGTTGGGTTGATCATTTTGTTCATATTATCATGTTATGCAAGCTTATCTTGGGTTTATGAACATAAAGCTTCAAGCTTTATGCTAAAGGTTGCATTTTGGCAAAATGTAAGTTATCATATTTCTTATGATAACTTGCATGTGAGGCTAAATGCGAACATATGGCCATTTCTACATGTCATTTATCACCATGTATCACCAATATGCTAAGTTTGGTTTTATGCATGCTTTTGAGGCCTAAAAATGTAATATGCAAGTATATGAACACATGTACACTTCATATGCCACCATGTTGAACTTGTGGCTTCAACACCTTTATGTCATGATTATGCCAAGTTCCCTCTTTCTATCCTTTATGCGCTATTGCGATATGTAAGCGATGGGATTGCGTTTGGGGTTGAGTAAACTTAAAAGACATAAAAACATAAGCTTGGGAATTTACCTATTAAGTTAGGTCTACCCTTTAGGAATTTACCTATTAAGTTAGGTCTACCCAAATGCTTGAAAACTTGTAGCATGTTTTGGAAACATGGTGGACATGACACTTAGAAAAGATAAGTGTGACCAACTCGAGGTTGGGTTGAGTTTGTAGCGTAAACCTACCCGGAACCGACCGGCTTAACTAGTTGCTACAAACAATAGGACCCAATGTGAGAAGTTGGTCATGTTGTACCTTGAACCCGAGGTTAGACCAAGTTGTGGTGTAAAGCTACCCGGACCCGCCCGGCTTAACTAGTAACTACAACGAGGTCTAATGTGAGAGGTTAAGGTGCATTAAATTAATTAATGTTACATGATAAGGTTAAGTAAATTTGATTTATGACACTTAACCAATTTGACATGAATGGGTAGGTTAAACCGGGCTTGATTTCTTAATGACACTTAACCGAAAAATACGACTAGTGGTTAGGGTTAAGTTAACCTACACTTAACCAATCTGAACTCGGTAATTTAACGGGGTTAAGTTGAACTATACTTAGCCAATCCAACTCAGTAATTTGATAAGGCTGAGAACCGATTGGATACCTGGTCTGGATAAACTAACTTGATTGATAAATTAAACGAACCTGTTTTGCGGATCTGTAGGACCCACACCAAGTTAGGCAAGTTTGTAAATCTGTTATCTGATCCGTTAGTCTGAAAACTGATCGTCTGAACCTGGTATGTCTGAACTCTGTTAATAAGTTAATCTGAATCTGATAGTCTGGGGACACAAGGGGGAATACTTGTGTCATCTGTTGTTTGGGACCCATATTAGTCAGTAACCCTTTCTGGTATCAAAACTTTGACCCAACTGTAGGTAGGGTCCGGGCACGCTTACTGAACTAATTATAAGTGGTTCATTCTGATAATGGCGATGGGTGTTGATGGTGCGTTCCAACCGGGTCATGTGCGTGCATGGATCCCGGTCTGCCTCTGAGGATGTAAGACGCCGTGACATCTGTAAATATGCCTGTGCCAATTGGTTGCCACTTTAGGGAGTGATACACCCTATCGTGGGGCCGACATAGGGTATTTATGTATTAGGGAGCCGATCGCTTGGGTAGGATTTAGGGTACACTTAGCTCTGTCTGATTCTGTTGGTACCGTCTGTTTTGTTGGGTGGTAACACCCGTCTATTTCTACGTGGTACCGTCTGTTAGGGTGGTAAAGGCCCACTACTAGTGTACACCTAATTGTAGTATTCCGTTTCTGTACTTTATCTGTTAGGGTGGTAAAGGCCCATTATTGTTAGCATTCCGTTTCTGTACTTTATCTGTTAGGGTGGCAAAAGCCCATTTTTCCCGAACTCTATCTATGGGCCATTCTGTTCCGTCCTGTTTCGATGTAGACATTAGGGTAACACCTAATCCTGTTATACTAGTATTGGTACTAAGAAGTTGGATCTTGACTTAGGTCAACACCTGATATTGGGCCAAGTTTAGGCCAAGGGATAAATTCTTGTTTATACATGACATGTTAGAATGCTGGTACACCTGTGGTGAAAAACTTCACCTTGATTATGTGATGACTCCTTTGAATTATCTGTTGATATTAACCATGCTAGTATGTAATTATCCTTATGTTCATCCCTGCTTCTCATGCCAGTTAACTTTATCAGTTTACATTGATTGTAGTAGGGCTTACTCAGTCTTTTTGACTGACCTGTTTTTCTTTCGCCTCTTTTCTTCCGTTTCCCCCCCCCCTCCCGGTTCTCAGGGTGGGAATATTGGAGCTTAGCTTGGATTTCTGATCGCTTGCTTGTGGGACTTTAGCTCATGTACGGTCTTGACATGAAGCTATCTATGGTTATCACTTATTTTGGGGATAGTACTTATGTATTTCAGTTTTTCAGAAATGTTGTTTTTATCTAGACTTGTGTATTTGGAAAGTTGACATTATGTTGTACCAGACTTGTTTTGAAATGGTTTGAAATCTTCCGCTGTTTTATTTATCTTATTTACTCTGTTTACATATATACATATGTTCTTGTTCTGCCTTGATATATCATTATGCATGTTTACCTGATTCAAACACCCCTCCAAAGTCAGAGTGCTTGCAAGAGTCACCCTGGCGGAGGTGGGGTGTTACATTTCTCATACCAGTTCCATGACTGACTCGTAGTTTGTTTCACTTTGCAAACTCGGATGCTCTCTTTTCCACATGGGCAGCCTTGTATACAAGTTGTAGCAGATTCATTCTGGATAGCTATGGAGCTGAAGATGGATCCCATCATTTCTATTATGCTGTTCAGGCTTCATTTAGTATATTATATTTGATTTCCACTGCAGACGGTTTATATTAAATGGAGAACTGTATTTTGTACTAAGTATGATTCTATTATGCTGTGTAACTCTGATGATATATTATTCCCAGTGTAATTTGAGATACTTTATCTGCTGTAATTCTATATTTCTGTTCGCTGTTATTGTTTATGTGTTATTTTCCAATGATTATCCTTGCTTTCGTACTACGGGAGTTTGGGGTTATCACAGTTGGTATCAGAGCTTTGGTTAAACTTAGCTCGGAATATAAAATATAAATAAACCGGACAGGAGCATAATCAGTATTATTCTAAAATGAAAAACTCATCATAGACAGGACTAGTAATGTCCTAAAATGAGTATAGCAAAATAAACACATCCCCCATAGATTCATTTACTTTTAAATATATGTCTCTATGCTTTACAATATCTATTCTTTTGGTCTGACTCTTTATCTGCTGTTTGTAGACATAGTAGAAATGAGTGGTAGAAACAGAAGGAGTAATTCTATAGTTCAATAATCTAATGAGCCAATCGTGCCCTCACAACCAGAGCCCGACCTAGAAGCTCTAGTGATGAAATATCGTAATCTGAGTGGAGTACAATTCTCGGGCAAAGAATCCGTTATTGAAACACAAGCATGGATGCGTTCTGCTGAGAGAATTTTTGGAGGCTTAAAGCTGAGAGATGATCAGAAAAGATTACTGGAATCTTGGGCACTCAAGGACGAAGCTCTAATCTGGTGGGAAACAGTTATAGAGGAAAATCGAGAAGGTAATATTACCTGGGATAGATTCAAAGAAATGTTCAAAGAAAAATTTATTCCTCCAGAAGCAACTGAGCGACTATACGAGTAGTTTTACAATATGAAACAAGGAGATATAACCATCCAAAAATATCATAGTAAATTCAATGAACTTTCCCGCTTTGCCCCAGAACTAATTCAAGATTCTACAAGGAAGAATCTGAGATTTATCAAAGGACTTCAAAAGAAATACGAAGGCAGAGTACTTGCTCATGTGAATCTCCCATTCTCTGAAATGATACAAATGGCATACCGCTATGAGTATAATGATAACCAACATGGTTGGGAAGATGAAGAAGAAGGCAGCTCTAGCAGCAAAAGAAAGTTTGAAACTGATAGCCCTGAGGCGAGTACAAAGCCTGAGGTCAGTAAGAAGCTGAAAGTCAGTAAGAAAAGGCTGAGATCTAAGGAAGAATCGTTAATGACTGCCACATGATCGAACTGCAATTGGCAAGGACATTTGTCGATAAATTGCAAATCTTCGAAGAAACGAAAGAATGATGGATCTAAATCCAATAAAAAAATTCAAGAGAATAGAGAATGCAGTAAATGCCATCAGACTGGTCATCTTGCAAAGAGTTGCCAACTATCAAGGGAGTCTGTAGTAGCTCATGTAAATGAAGTAGCAGAAACCCCAGCACCTTCAGCTTGTAAGCAAAGGCCAGATGTTTTAGAAGGCACTCTCACTATCCATAATATACTTGTTAAAGTATTATTCGATATGGGTGTGTCACAAAGTTTTATTTCAAGCAATACGTTTAAGAAGTTAAAGATAAAGCTAAGGAACCTTAAGGAATCAGTTAGAGTTCATAATCGGATAGGGGGCTTTCTTATTCTCGGTGTGTATTGTAGAGCACCTATCTCCTTTTTCCGTTACCGGTTTTCTTTTAATTTGATCGTCATGGATTTCCCTGAATTTGACATCATTCTTGGGCTGGACTGGTTAACCAAATATGAAGCCGAGGTTAAATGTGCAGAAAGGATCGTTAAGGCGAAGACCAAGTATAAAAATTTCATAATGATACCATGCATAGGACCGAATTCGGATAGGAAAGAATTTTGGTCTGCTCTTGATGTTTCTCCTACTCCTATTGAAGATATTCCTGTTGTCAAGAATTATACGGATGTGTTCGAAGAAGTTGATAGCTTACCTCCGCGAAGTGAAATCGACTTCAGGATTGATCTAGTTCCGAATGCAAGGCCAGTGGTGCATCCTATTCGGAGAATGACATGGAAAGAGAAAGAAATGTTGGGCAGTCAAACTAAACAGCTATTATGGAAGGGTCTGATCAGGCCTAGCTTTTCGAATTGGGGAGCAGCAGTAGTGTTTGTCCCAAAGTCAGACGGTTCTCTCAGACTGTGTGTGGATTACCAAGATTTAAACAAGTAGACGCTCAAGAATAAATATCCATTGCCCCGTATAGATGATTTATTGATCGTTTGAATGGAGCTAAAGTGTTCTCTAAAATAAACCTAGCTACAGGTTTCCATCAACTGCGAATTGCTGAAGAATGTGTTCCTTTGACAGCTTTCAGAGGTCCAGACATATTTTATGAATGGTTAGTAATGCCGTTTGGCTTATGCAACGCTCCAGCTTATTTTATTGATTTGATGAATCGAGTATTCCGCGATGTCCCAAATAAATTTGTGCTGGTTTTCATTGACGACATCTAAATCTTCTCTAAGTCAACTGCCGAGCATGAAAAACATTTGGAACAAGTTTTGGAGATTCTGAGAAAGAATGTATTAAAAGCCAAATTTTCTAAATGTGTGTTCTGGCAAGAATAAGTGAAGTTCCTCGGTCATGTAGTATCGAAGGAAGGAATTTCAGTGGACCCCAGAAAGATCACAGCTATTCAAGATTGGAAGCAGCCTAGCACTCCTGCTGAAGTCAAAGTTTCCTAGGATTGGCTGGTTATTATCAGAAATTTGTTAAATATTTTTCGAAATTATCTTGTCCATTGACAAAGCTTACAAAGAAGCACCCAAAGTTTAATTGGACACCTGAATGTGAGACAGCTTTCTAAGACACCATAATGTGAGACATTTTGTAACACCCCGAAAATTCTATAACTGTGAAATTAACAAATTAAAGTATAATTAATTTGAAATCAAAGAACCAAGGGAAACGGGATACGCCATTTCGTTCGTCTCGGAAAAATACGCGAAATAGAGTCCGAGTTTTCGAAAAACGGAGTCCGTATGAAGAAGATATGGCCTTCGGAAGTTTTTGAATTAAATTTAAAATTCAAACAGAATAAAAGAATTAAATTATTCCGAAGTGGGGCCCAATGGGCCAGGGCGGATTAACACCCGCCTAGGCCACCCAGGTCGACTGGGCTGTCGACCTGGGCTACCCATGTCGACAGGGCTGTCGACAGCCCTGTCGACAGGGGTATCGACCTGGTCGAGCCCAGTCAACCTGGCTGGCCAGGTCTGTGTTTGGCCGATTTTCTGTGGTCTGCTTTGTCATTAGGGCTAGGTGGCGGGTTCTAATTGGTCTCTCTATCTAATGAATGGCTATGATCAATCCAAGCAACATCAAGGGTCCTAATCAGTTCCTAACCTCTATATAAACAACCCTAGACTAAACCCTAATCTATTCATTCAAAATTAAGAACATAGCCGCCATGTTGCTGAGGAACAACTAAGAGTAGCCGCCAACTAGAGAGAGGATTAGGGAGAAAGTTCTAAAGCCTAAAGCAATTCAAGCAACCTAAGCCAATCAATTCAACAAAGGAATCATATCTCTTAATTAGAAAATTCGCCGCAACCATTGTAAGTAGAGTATTACTTTGGTATGAACAAATAATTGTGTTGGTTTGTATGCTTGAATTGTGGCAATAAAGTTATTCATATTTGTGCGTTCTTATCAATTTGAAATATTATATACGTTTGGATATTCTTGAATTATGTTATTCATGTTATAAAGAACTACATGCGGTAGTTCTATGCAAGTATACGTTTGGGATATTTCGCAAATTATGTAATCCATGTTGAAGCTACATGTATGTAGTTGATTTAAATTTATGCAAGTTTGGGGTTTTGCTACTATGCCATCATGATGTATATTTTTGTGCATAAATCATTTTGTAAGTAATTAAAACAAGTTTGGTTATTATTATCCATATGAAATTATGTTGAGAATTTGGCATCATATATTAAGCCATGCTTTTGTACTAGAAAACCTATTTGCAAACTTGTGAATATGGCTAGGCTATGATTGATATTTGGCATAATTGAAATTCATGTTAAGTCTATATTGTTTACAAGAATTATATGATGACATATGTGGTACATGGCTAGGTTAGGTTCAAAAAGTCCCTTTTTGTAAGTTTACATGACTAAAGTAAGAATCATGATTTCATGTTAGAAATATTTATGCCATGGTTATGTGAACAAATTTAACTATACTTATGCCATGCTTATGTTTGATATTATGCCATGCTTATGTTTGACATTATGCCATGTTTATGCTAGAAGTATTTATGCCATGCTTATGTTTGACATTATGCCATGTTTATGCTAGAAGTATTTATGCCATGCTTATGTTTGACATTATGCCATGTTTATGCTAGAAGTATTTATGCCATGCTTATGTTTGACATTATGCCTAAATAAAAATATAGGTTCATGTGTCAATAATGATACCCAATTTAGATTCTTGTCTCAACTACAAGTTCACATGCTTTGATTCATGTCACCTATGCTTTATGACCAAAGTATATGTTACCACTATGCAAGTACACCAGTTTCTATTTTGTATTTCCAACGTCGTATTGCAAGTTCATGCGCTCACATTCCCCTCTTTGTGTATGTAATTACGCTTTAAGCCTCCCCTTTTCGCATGGCTAAATTGGGCTTTAAAAGGCTAAGCCCAATATATGTAAACGGACGTGTTAAACGGGGGAAAATAACGTTGGGTTAAAATTACTAATGAATGGAAATATAAAATAGAAGGGCCCAAGTTCAAGTATGGGTTGGGCCCATGATTGGTGTAACCTTTACACCATTAACCTAATAATGGGCCGCAAATATTTACATATAAGAAATAAAGAAGAATGACAAAATATGTAAATGTAGAACATACGATGTGTTTAACCCGAGGTTGGATTGAGTTGTGATGTAAACCTGCCCGGAACCGCCCGGCTGTCCAGTAGTCACAACAATACCTATCCAATGTGGGAGGTTAAACATGGAGCCCAGCAAGGACCCGAGGTTAGACTGAGTTGTGGCGCAAGACTGCCCGGAACCAACCGGCAACAGGCAGCCACAACAATACCTGTCTAATGTGAGAGGTCAGGGCCTTAATAAGACAATTAAGGCTGAGTCAGGATTGTTAGGATTAAGTGAACTAAAGACTTAATCAAAATGGAACATGCTAAACTAAACGGACTGGTGGGGGTTAGGTTAGAAAACACTTAACCAACTTAGCATGTTGGCTAGAGATAGAAAACCTAGTAACGGGGGACCCTTTTCAGCAGTAACCCTAAAAGGTGTATCAGGATACCCTGAAACTAGGCAGGGTGGGGCACGATTACTGGGCTGATTGTAAGAGGTCAAAGCGACGGTGGTGGTGTAGCAGTGTAGGTTCTAACGGAGTGCGGGCGTGCACACACTCCGGCGCAGAAAAATAAGGCACTGGACACCTGTAGCATACCTGTGCACTCTAAGGTTGTGTCGGGTTGCCACTATGGGACTTGATACACCCCATGGTGGGACCAGCATAGGTAACTACAACATCGGGGGCCGTAAGACACATGTAACTATACGAGTAGGAGCCGATCATCATAGAATGGATCACATCACCCTGATTATGGGGTGCAAATTGGAAACTAGTTTATATGGGTTCAGAGGTTAACATGGGGTACGATAGTATATTCGACCCTAGACAACTTAACCAAGTTTATAGTGCATGCCCACTTCCTGTTTATACTTATCATACCCAGTTCTTTATTCATAGACAAAATAGTACTAGACTTACTCAGGCTTTATGTCTGACTCTACTTTTCTTTCGTCTTCTTTCTTCCGTTCCCCCCCCAGGTCCTCAGGGAGGGAACACAGCAGCTTGATCAGCCTCAACATCCAGCTTGAAGAAGAGAAATGTATTGCTTGGACTTTCCTGTTTTGAACTATGGCTTTGGACAATCCACTATGGGGCTTTTGCAGTTTATCTATGTTTTATTTATGCTTCTTTAAATAATGTACTCAAGACAGATTATGAAAGTGTTATGTTATGTTTTTGGAAAGGATGTTGTTGCAACACGTATTTGACTTTATGAAATAAAAGTTTGTTGTTCTTCCGCTGTTTACAAATATGTGTTCTTATATCTGTCTTGTATATCTGTGACTTGTACTTATAAACCTCCACCAAAATTAGGGCATTCCCTTTGAGAGTGACCCTAACGGAGGTGGGGTGTTTCACTTGGTATCAGAGCCAGGTTTACCAGATAAGATAAAAAGTTTTGAAAAAAAAAAGTTATTTTCAAAAAGGAAATTTAAAGAAGCATTTTTAAAAGAAAAATATTATTTTATTTTAAAAAGGCAAAGTCCACCCCCCAAAGCCATAGGTATTATCTCTTATCCTTCGTTTTGAATCTATCCTTTTTGTTTCAGCATGTCCCAAGAACTTAACTTGCCGGAAGGGGTGCCAATACCTGGTTGGTTTAGACGGTTCTTAGAAGCAAGGGCCACTCAGCCAGGTCCTACCATTCCTCCTCCCCCAGCGGAAGGGAATCATCCAGCTGCAGCAGCACCTTTTCCTCCACCTCCTCCTCGGGGAAACACGTTTGCTAAGATATGTAAAGATTTTAAAGCTATGGGAGGAAGGGATTTCCATGGAACCGAGTCCTTCGTGGCAGCCAGAAATTGGCTGAAGGAAACAGAGGACCTATTCATCATCTTTGAGGTAGAAGATAGACAAAAAGTACAACTAGCGGTATGGCTATTGAAGGGCGAGGCTTCCTACTGGTGGGAAGTCACTAATGCTGAAAGACCAGTGGAGACATGGGAGGACTTTAGGGCAAGGTTTGAGACTAAATTTCTCTCAGATGCGGAAAGAAGTTTGCAGTTGGAAAAATTCTTATTTCTTAAGCAAGGGGACAAGACAGTCAGAGAGTATGTGAATCAGTTCGATGAGCTGGCTAGGTTTGGACTTGACCTAGTCAACACCCCGCACAAGAAGGCTCTCCGTTTCGTAAAAGGGTTAAATGAGCCATTACACAGTTTGGCCATGACCCATATACCCATGGGAGCCACGTATGAAAGATTGGTGCAAATGGCATTGCTGAATGAAGAGGATAAGGGCAAGAAGGAGACAAAGGCAGAAAGCTCTCAAGGGAAGAAAGAGGGTTTGCAGCCTAAGAAGACAGACTTTAAGAAAGGCGGGGAAGGCAACAAAGAGAAGAGGACATGTAATTTCTGTGGCAAAGTGGGGCACTTAGTAAAGGACTGCCGGAAAAAGAAGGCCAAGGAGAATGGTGGGTGTTTTTCTTGTGGTGAGACGGGCCACATGGCTAAGGACTGCCCAAAGAAACGAGGGCAGGGGCAGAGGGCTGGATCCACCCCAGGGGCACAGGTCCATGTGCTAGAAGCGCCACCTCTGCAACAACGAGGTATAAATACTTCTGTAGAAAGTGTAGTTTATCTTTATGATCACCCCGTTCGCACTTTATTTGATTCTGGCGCATCACACTCCTTTATCTCGTCTGCTTTAGTAGAATCTCTGCACCTAAAAACTAGTATGGTAGAGGACCCCTTAATTGTTTCAAACCCAATTGGGGGCCCAGCTCATTTGTCTATGATCTGTTTGGGATTGAAAATTTCTATTCTAAGTGTTGAATTTCAATGTAGTGCCTTTGTTTTGGGCTTTTCGGGGTATGGTTTGATTTTGGGTATGGATTGGCTATCCAGTAATGGGGCCATCCTTGATTGTGAGAAAAGGGTTGTTAGGCTCCTAACCCAGCTCGGTAATACTTTGGAAATTTCTTGTAATCCCTCGTATGCGGTTATGCTTAGTTATCTTGAATCGCTAGGTGCCTCCGTTGAAAATTTGAAATCAGTTAAAGTGGTTCGGGAATATCCGGATGTCTTTGAAGAGGTGAAGGGCTTGCCTCCGAAGCGGGAAATAGACTTCCGCGTATATCTTGTAGATAATGCAAAGCCCGTTGCGTTGCCCGTTAGACATATGGCTCCACGAGAAAGGAAAGAGCTCAGTAAACAGATTAAAGAGCTTCTAAAAAAGGGGTTCATTAGGAGGAGCATTTCAGAATAGGGCGCTCCAGTAGTGTTCGCCACTAAGGCTGAAGGTTCATTTCGCTTATGCATGAGTGTAAAGAATCACCTTAGTAAGTACATTTGGCAACATAGTTGACATTTGTTTATTTTCAAGAGATAATTCATCTAGGTGGAATACCTTCTAGTAAGTGAACAAGATCCAAGATTCACTAATGAATTTTGGAGAGCTTGAATGGAACCATGAGTACGCAGTTATGCTTGAGCCAAGTATACTAGAAGGAGAATAAGTGAAAAAGGAACGAGAGGCAAGGGTTCCAACTCATATTTTGGAAACAAGAATTAAGAAGCTACGGAATTGTGAAGTTAAAGACGGACAAAGCATAATGGAGTTAAGCTCAAGAAATGCGACTTAGAAGATTGAAGACTAGATTCGTGCATAATATCTCTTCTTAAGAGTATATCCTCTCGGTCCCATTCTCAATCCAATTTCTGTTGCAAACCCCATAGGGAGTATGACTCATCTGTTAGTAACACATGTTGGGGCTCGAGGGTGTTCATTGGTTTGACTAAAGTTTTTGGGTTTTATAGGATACAGATTGGTCTTAGGAAGGGACTCCCTTATGACCTAAAAAGGAGTCCATCATGCTTAGTTGCCTAGAATCATATATGGTGGTTGGGTTGAGTAACGCTTTGGGTGTCAGTCTGATGTTGATTTCGGTCTTCGGGGCTGATGCTTAGAGAGTTCTTCTCCTAATCAATATATATGTGGCGTAGGTTTCCAGTTTTGACATTGCCTAATGGGCACAAAGTTTTTACTTGCTTCTATCATTCGACTATACCTTTAGATAGGAACAATTGGGAAAATGCCCTATAGATTAGAGCTACCCGAGAAATTGGACGGAGTTCACAACGTTTTGCACGTTTCACATCTCCGAAAATGTCTACATGATTCAGCTGAAGTGGTAGAGCCAAATATCCTAGAAGAGGCCGAAGTGGAACGCGAAGCAACCATAAGAAAAGTTCCAACCCGCATATTAGGAACGGAAGTGAAGAAGCTACGCAACCGCGAAGTCAAGCTCGTCAAAGTTCAGTGGAGCAACGCCGAGGGAGACGCGACTTGGGAAACTGAAGCTAGAATACGCACTGCCTACCCTTTTCTGTTCGAGGGTACATCCTTGATCTTTCTTTTTCCTTGAGTTGCGCTTTTATCTATCTTTTTAGGTATATTCCCTCGACCTTATCTTTTAGGTAGAAACCTTTTGGATGAAAACATGTAGTTGAAACATGTTATGGATGATGGTTGCAAGTGGTTGCAAGTGATTGCTAGTGGTTGCTCGTGGTTGCATATACACACACAATCTAGGTTTTAGATCGGCTCAGTCACTTCATATTGCATATGCATATATGTTTACACTCGTATATGGTTGAACATTAATGTGTTGTCATATGGATGTTGCATTTGTATGAATGATTGTGCACTCATGTAGAATCATGAATAGGAAAATTTGCATACATAATGGATTCATGGCACTTACATAATTCGCATTAAGGAGGTCAACTGAATCAGTAGACCGCCTGATTTTGCATTAGATAAGTACATGTACACACACACTTCGCATATGATCATGAAGCATTAGAAGTCTTTTAAGGACAATGGATGCTCGTGTTTGATGGATGAGTAGATGGATGATTGGATGTTAGGACATACATTCCTCCTAACTTGAAGATTTCGGGGACGAAATCCTTTTAAGTGGGGGAGAATGTAACACCCCGAAAATTCTATAACTGTGAAATTAACAAATTAAAGTATAATTAATTTGAAATCAAAGAACCAAGGGAAACGGGATACGCCATTTCGTTCGTCTCGGAAAAATACGCGAAATAGAGTCCGAGTTTTCGAAAAACGGAGTCCGTATGAAGAAGATATGGCCTTCGGAAGTTTTTGAATTAAATTTAAAATTCAAACAGAATAAAAGAATTAAATTATTCCGAAGTGGGGCCCAATGGGCCAGGGCGGATTAACACCCGCCTAGGCCACCCAGGTCGACTGGGTTGTCGACCTGGGCTACCCATGTCGACAGGGCTGTCGACAGCCCTGTCGACAGGGGTATCGACCTGGTCGAGCCCAGTCAACCTGGCTGGCCAGGTCTGTGTTTGGCCGATTTTCTGTGGTCTGCTTTGTCATTAGGGCTAGGTGGCGGGTTCTAATTGGTCTCTCTATCTAATGAATGGCTATGATCAATCCAAGCAACATCAAGGGTCCTAATCAGTTCCTAACCTCTATATAAACAACCCTAGACTAAACCCTAATCTATTCATTCAAAATTAAGAACATAGCCGCCATGTTGCTGAGGAACAACTAAGAGTAGCCGCCAACTAGAGAGAGGATTAGGGATAAAGTTCTAAAGCCTAAAGCAATTCAAGCAACCTAAGCCAATCAATTCAACAAAGGAATCATATCTCTTAATTAGAAAATTCGCCGCAACCATTGTAAGTAGAGTATTACTTTGGTATGAACAAATAATTGTGTTGGTTTGTATGCTTGAATTGTGGCAATAAAGTTATTCATATTTGTGCGTTCTTATCAATTTGAAATATTATATACGTTTGGATATTCTTGAATTATGTTATTCATGTTATAAAGAACTACATGCGGTAGTTCTATGCAAGTATACGTTTGGGATATTTCGCAAATTATGTAATCCATGTTGAAGCTACATGTATGTAGTTGATTTAAATTTATGCAAGTTTGGGGTTTTGCTACTATGCCATCATGATGTATATTTTTGTGCATAAATCATTTTGTAAGTAATTAAAACAAGTTTGGTTATTATTATCCATATGAAATTATGTTGAGAATTTGGCATCATATATTAAGCCATGCTTTTGTACTAGAAAACCTATTTGCAAACTTGTGAATATGGCTAGGCTATGATTGATATTTGGCATAATTGAAATTCATGTTAAGTCTATATTGTTTACAAGAATTATATGATGACATAGGTGGTACATGGCTAGGTTAGGTTCAAAAAGTCCCTTTTTGTAAGTTTACATGACTAAAGTAAGAATCATGATTTCATGTTAGAAATATTTATGCCATGGTTATGTGAACAAATTTAACTATACTTATGCCATGCTTATGTTTGATATTATGCCATGCTTATGTTTGACATTATGCCATGTTTATGCTAGAAGTATTTATGCCATGCTTATGTTTGACATTATGCCATGTTTATGCTAGAAGTATTTATGCCATGCTTATGTTTGACATTATGCCATGTTTATGCTAGAAGTATTTATGCCATGCTTATGTTTGACATTATGCCTAAATAAAAATATAGGTTCATGTGTCAATAATGATACCCAATTTAGATTCTTGTCTCAACTACAAGTTCACATGCTTTGATTCATGTCACCTATGCTTTATGACCAAAGTATATGTTACCACTATGCAAGTACACCAGTTTCTATTTTGTATTTCCAACGTCGTATTGCAAGTTCATGCGCTCACATTCCCCTCTTTGTGTATGTAATTATGCTTTAAGCCTCCCCTTTTCGCATGGCTAAATTGGGCTTTAAAAGGCTAAGCCCAATATATGTAAACGGACGTGTTAAACGGGGGAAAATAACGTTGGGTTAAAATTACTAATGAATGGAAATATAAAATAGAAGGGCCCAAGTTCAAGTATGGGTTGGGCCCATGATTGGTGTAACCTTTACACCATTAACCTAATAATGGGCCGCAAATATTTACATATAAGAAATAAAGAAGAATGACAAAATATGTAAATGTAGAACATACGATGTGTTTAACCCGAGGTTGGATTGAGTTGTGATGTAAACCTGCCCGGAACCGCCCGGCTGTCCAGTAGTCACAACAATACCTATCCAATGTGGGAGGTTAAACATGGAGCCCAGCAAGGACCCGAGGTTAGACTGAGTTGTGGCGTAAGACTGCCCGGAACCAACCGGCAACAGGCAGCCACAACAATACCTGTCTAATGTGAGAGGTCAGGGCCTTAATAAGACAATTAAGGCTGAGTCAGGATTGTTAGGATTAAGTGAACTAAAGACTTAATCAAAATGGAACATGCTAAACTAAACGGACTGGTGGGGGTTAGGTTAGAAAACACTTAACCAACTTAGCATGTTGGCTAGAGATAGAAAACCTAGTAACGGGGGACCCTTTTCAGCAGTAACCCTAAAAGGTGTATCAGGATACCCTGAAACTAGGCAGGGTGGGGCACGATTACTGGGCTGATTGTAAGAGGTCAAAGCGACGGCGGTGGTGTAGCAGTGTAGGTTCTAACGGAGTGCGGGCGTGCACACACTCCGGCGCAGAAAAATAAGGCACTGGACACCAGTAGCATACCTGTGCACTCTAAGGTTGTGTCGGGTTGCCACTATGGGACTTGATACACCCCATGGTGGGACCGGCATAGGTAACTACAACATCGGGGGCCGTAAGACACATGTAACTATACGAGTAGGAGCCGATCATCATAGAATGGATCACATCACCCTGATTATGGGGTGCAAATTGGAAACTAGTTTATATGGGTTCAGAGGTTAACATGGGGTACGATAGTATATTCGACCCTAGACAACTTAACCAAGTTTATAGTGCATGCCCACTTCCTGTTTATACTTATCATACCCAGTTCTTTATTCATAGACAAAATAGTACTAGACTTACTCAGGCTTTATGTCTGACTCTACTTTTCTTTCGTCTTCTTTCTTCCGTTTCCCCCCCCCCCCCCGGTCCTCAGGGAGGGAACACAGCAGCTTGATCAGCCTCAACATCCAGCTTGAAGAAGAGAAATGTATTGCTTGGACTTTCCTGTTTTGAACTATGGCTTTGGACAATCCACTATGGGGCTTTTGCAGTTTATCTATGTTTTATTTATGCTTCTTTAAATAATGTACTCAAGACAGATTATGAAAGTGTTATGTTATGTTTTTGGAAAGGATGTTGTTGTAACACGTATTTGACTTTATGAAATAAAAGTTTGTTGTTCTTCCGCTATTTACAAATATGTGTTCTTATATCTGTCTTGTATATCTGTGACTTGTACTTATAAACCTCCACCAAAATTAGGGCATTCCCTTTGAGAGTGACCCTAACGGAGGTGGGGTGTTTCACATTTCAGAAGAGACCGCAGAATTTTTGGAGCTTTCCACAATTTTGGAGAAAATAAAAGCAATGTGAGATTTATGAATCTGAATAAATTAAATAAAATTATATTAGGATGCAGACGGAGTTTAGAAACTCCCGACACCCGTTGTTCACAGACCATGGAGGACTTGACTGATTTGTGGTATGTGATTGGTTGAATTTTGTTGTTTGTTTGTGGTTGAAAAAAAATGAAAGTGATTGATATTGTGGCATTAGACTGCCAATGTATTAGGAAATTAAACTCCTTGTAAACGCCGCGAGGCCTAAGGTAGTGCTAGGAGCCGTACATCGGGACGGTGCCGGTTTTAATTACCCTGCCGTTATGCTGCCGAAATTTTCTAAAATATTCTTTTGTTATAAATATTCATGTTATATATATTAATTGTTTGAACATAATGAAAATTATATTTTAAATACATATATATGAATAGGAAAATGATCGTTGTATGTCAATATAAAATTCATGTTTTGTTGAAAATCAAAGATAGTCATTTGTTAAATAATAATGTATGTACATTTAAAATTTACGTTTTTTTAATGTAAATAAAACAGTAAAAATATAACATTGTAATATAGAAATGCATATACATTAGATATATATTTTAATGTATATGAAAACATTAAAATCAACATTTTGATATAGGAATGTACTATAGTGGAAATCTTCTTTTTAATGTAAGTAAAACATTAATATAAAACCTTGATATATAAAATGTTTGCATTGAAAACATCATTTCTAATGTATATGAAAACATTAAAATACCACATTACTATATAAAATGTATTTACATTAGATTTTGCATTTTAAATGTTTTATATTAAAATGAACATTGTTATGATAATAATGTTTTACATTCTTATGTAAATGAACCTTTTAAAATGGTCATTGCACTAACAAAAAGTGTTTTCATAGAAATTTACATTTTTAATGTAAAACATTTAATGACCATTGTTATATTAAAATGTCTTTACCTATATAATATATATTTTAATGTAACCCAACATTAAAAATAGTCATTCGTTAAATAGAAATGCATTTGTATTCAAATATACATTTTTAATGTGATGCAACATTCAAAAATAGTCATTTGTCATATAGAAATGTATTAACATTGAATTATACATTTATATTGAAATGAAAAATTACATTTTTCAATGTAATCATATATTGAAATGAAAAATTACATTTTTCAATGTAATCATATATTGAAATTAAAAATTACACTTTTCAATGTGATCATATTATGAAATCAAAAGTTACATTTTTATATGTAAATAAAGAATGAAATAGGAGTTTACATTTTTATATGTAATCAAAGCAAAGAATAGAAATTTATATTTTTCAATGTAAATAAAGATTACATAGAAATTTATACTTTTCAATGTAAATAAGGATTACATAGAAATTTATACTTTTCAATCTAAATAAAGATTACATAGAAATTTACATTTTTCAATGTAAATAAAAGAATGATTAGAAGTTTACATTTTCAATGTAAATAATATATTGAAATAAAAGTTTACATTTCCAATGTAAATATATATGGAAATGAAAGATTTACATTTTCAATGTGAATAAATAATGAAATAAAAAAGTTTACATTTTCAATGTAAATAAATTTTGAAATAGAAGGTTTACATCTCAATATAAATAAATTTTGAAATAGAAAGTTACATTTTCAATGTAAACATATATTGAAATAAGAGATTACATTTTTCAATGTAATATTGTATTGAAATAAAAGATTACAATTTTAATTCTATAGATGAATGAATAAAACAAATTTCATTTCCATGTAATATATATATATATATATGAATCATATAAAAGATTCAATGTATAAAGAGAATGGTACTATCATTAAAAAAAATATTTTTAATGTAATATATGATTTCATATATAAAGGAAATCAATGTTGTATTGAAAATAGTTTGATATCGTCGAACGATTTATATTTATATATATTTATATATAAATATAAATTAAAATAAAACGAATCGCGCTGATGCAGTTCGCATTTTGAAATCGTAACTTCAAACGATTATACTGAAAGATCCGACCGTCGGACTTTCCCAAATCTGGAACCGTTGGGTTCGTTTTGGAAAGATCTTTTCAACGACATAAAATTCGCTAAGATCCAACGGTTAGATTTTGAGAAAAGTGTAAATCAAATTTTGATGAAAACAGCGCCAGGGCCGTGTAATGACCCGAAGCGTCGTTTAATTGAAAATGACTATTTTTAAATAAATAGAAATAGCTATAAATCGTTATAAACTATTATAAACGATATGGAATGCGAAGAATTGGTTTAAATTATATATATTCGAGAAATTATTTGAAAAGTACGAGGTAACTCTCATTTCAAATAATTATACGACGATTGGAGGTCGAAGATTTGAAGACGGTGATTGAAGACCGGCGATCTTCACATCAAATGGATAACTACTGATGCCCGACCTTGGTTAGCTCCCAGTAAAGGGTTACAGCGGTAGTTGTACGGACGTACTTGTTGATCGTCCGGATATGCGAGCACCTTTCTCCCGTATAGGACATATGGGACGAGGAATAAGGTGTCTCCGGTTTCGTTCAGACCAATAACGGACTTGTAAATGGATGTGTGTCTGATATTGGATTTCATTTCATGTAAATCGATTTCTATTTAATATATATATGATTGGTGGCGGAGAATTTATTCTTTCGCTTAACACCCTTCTTTGGGACGCATGAGCTCAGAGGTTATATACTGATAATTATCGATCGCATGGCGTGAATTTTCAGTGTGGCATGCCAAGATGCAAATGATCAAAGCTTATTGTTGAAAAGCAGAGCCTTATGGTTGATGATCAAAGCACATCTTTATTGTAGCATAGCTTTGTGTATAGCGTTACCTCGCGAGCCTCACACCCTGGTATGAACCAGAAATGGAAGAAGGACCCCAGGGAGAACATGCGTTTCTTTCTAGCTAGAAGTGGTGTCTGGGTTTTACAAGCCCAGATATTTTTACTTATGTGGATGATGGAAAGCGAGGTACCTCGGATTTGAGTCCCTAGTGGCTCTATTTACGCCTCATAGGGCGGGGAGACGTATTGTTTAGGCAAAACTAATCCACTAACATTATTTGTGGACCGGCCCTGACGCTCCAAGGCTCACTCGAGCTCTGAGTCGGAGACACGGGCTAGAGTGTCTTGAATTCGGTTAGGACTATCTCTTGCCTTGGTTCATGATGGAAATCCAACTTCCAATACGACCCCATGCGGTTTTGATTGTAAGCCTATATATGATGACATAGTATATGGTAGTTATGCCATCTATGATTGATACATTATGATTGAATTGTTTTTGAAACATATATACACTAATAATAATATCAACCCGTTTTATCCTATCAAGCATTTTTGACCATTATAAGGTAAAACTCTATCCCCCGGCTTGCGTTGCATTATGTGATGGGACTTGAGTCTTATAATGGTTTCATTTTTCTAAAAAGCATTGCATTGTTTAACGATTTACTTTATATATGCACTGGAAATCCAATGGAGCAAACCCGTTCCGCGTTAGCGGCGTGGTCCTGTGATTAGCCTTATTATTAAATAGGTTGTAGAAGATTTCTCATACCGGTCCCATGACTGACTCATAGTTTGTTTCACTTTGCAAACTCGGATGCCCTCTTTTCCACATGGCAGCCTTGTATACAAGTTGTAGCAGATTCATTCTGGATAGCTATGGAGCTGAAGATGGATCCCATCATTTCTATTATGCTGTTCAGGCTTCATTTAGTATATTATATTTGATTTCCACTGCAGACAGTTTATATTAAATGGAGAAATATATTTTGTACTAAGTATGATCCTATTATGTTGTGTAACTCTGATGATATATTATTCCCAGTGTAATTTGAGATACTTTATCTGCTGTAAATCTATATTTCTGTTCGCAGTTATTGTTTATGTGTCATTTTCCAATGATTATCCTTGCTTTCGTACTACGGGAGTTTGGGGTTATCACAGTTGGTATCAGAGCTTTGGTTAAACTTAGCTCGGAATATAACATATAAATAAACCGGACAGAAGCAGAATCAGTATTATTCTAAAATGAATAACTCATCGTAGATAGGACTAGTAATGTCCTAAAATAAGTATAGAAAAATAAACACATCCCCCATAGATTCATTTACATTTAAATATATGTCTCTATGCTTTACAATATCTATTCTTTTGGTCTGACTCTTTGTCTGCTGTTTGTAGACATAGTAGAAATGAGTGGCAGAAATAGAAGGAGTAATTCTATAGTTCGACAATCTAATGAGCCAATCGTGCTCTCACAACCAGAGCCCGACCTAGAAGCTCTAGTGATGAAATATCGAAATTTGGGTGGAGTACAATTCTCGGGCAAAGAATCCGTTATTGAAACATAGGCATGGATGCGTTCTGCTGAGAGAATTTTTGGAGGCATAAAGCTGAGAGATGATCAGAAAAGATTACTGGAATCTTGGGCACTCAAAGACGAAGCTCTAATCTGGTGGGAAACTGTTATAGAGGAAAATCGAGAAGGTAATATTACCTGGGATAGATTCAAAGAAATGTTCAAATAAAAATTTATTCCTCCAGAAGTAACTGAGCGACTATACGAGTAGTTTTACAATCTGAAACAAGGAGATATAACCATCCGAAAATATCATAGTAAATTCAACGAACTTTCCCGCTTTGCCCCAGAACTAATTCAAGATCCTACAAGGAAGAATCTGAGATTTATCAAAGGACTTCAAAAGAAATACGAAGGCAGAGTACTTGCTCATGTGAATCTCCCATTCTCTGAAATGATACAAATGGCATACCGCTATGAGTATAATGATAACCAACATGGTTGGGAAGATGAAGAAGAAGGCAGCTCTAGCAGTAAAAGAAAGTTTGAAACTAATAGCCCTGAGGCGAGTACAAATCCTGAGGTCAGTAAGAAGCCGAAAGTCAATAAGAAAAGGCTGAGATCTAAGGAAGAATCGTTAACGACTGCCACATGATCGAACTGCAATAGGCAAGGACATTTGTCGATAAATTGCAAATCTTCGAAGAAACGAAAGAATGATGCATCTAAATCCAATAAAAAATTTCAAGAGAACAGAGAATGCAGTAAATACCATCAGACTGGTCATCTTGCAAAGAGTTGCCAACTATCAAGGGAGTCTGTAGTAGCTCATGTAAATGAAGTAGCAGAAACCCCAGCACCTTCAGCCTGTCAGCAAAGGCCAAATGTTTTAGAAGGCACTCTCACTGTCCACAATATTCCAGTTAAAGTATTATTCGATACGGGTGTGTCATAAAGTTTTATTTCAAGCAATACGATTAAGAAGTTAAAGCTAAAGCTAAGGAACCTTAAGGAATCAGTTAGAGTTCATAATCGGATAGGGGGTTCTCTTATTCTCGGTGGGTATTGTAGAGCACCCATCTCCTTTTTCCGTTACCGGTTTTCTTTTAATTTGATCGTAAGGATTTCCCTTAATTTGACATCATTTTGGGCTGGACTGGTTAACCAAATATGAAGCCGAGGTTAAATGTGCAGAAAGGATCGTTAAGGCGAAGACCAAGTATAAAAATTTCATAATGATACCATGCATAGGACCGAATTCAGATAGGAAAGAATTTTTGTCTGCTCTTGATGTTTCTCCTACTCCTATTGAAGATATTCTTGTTGTTAAGAATTATACGGATGTGTTCGAAGAAGTTGATAGCTTACCTCCGCGAAGTGAAATCGACTTCAGGATTGATCTAGTTCCGAATGCAAGGCCAGTGGTGCATCCTATTCGGAGAATGACATGGAAAGAGAAAGAAGAGTTGGGCATTCAAACTAAACAGCTATTATGGAAGGGTCTGATCAGGCCTAGCTTTTCGAATTGGGGAGCAGCAGTAGTGTTTGTCCCAAAGTCAGACGGTACTCTCAGACTGTGTGTGGATTACCAAGATTTAAACAAGCAGACGCTCATGAATAAATACCCATTGGCCCGTATAGATGATTTATTGATCGTTTGAATGGAGCTAAAGTGTTCTCTAAAATGGACCTAGCTACAGGTTTCCATCAACTGCGAATTGCTGAAGAATGTGTTCCTTTGACAGCTTTCAGAGGTGCAGACATATTTTATGAATGGTTAGTAATGCCATTTGGCTTATGCAACGCTCCATCTTATTTTGTTGATTTGATGAATCGAGTATTCCGCGATGTCCTAAATAAATTTATGCTGGTTTTCATTGACGACATCTTAATCTTCTCTAAGTCAACTGCCGAGCATGAAAAACATTTGGAACAAGTTTTGGAGATTCTGAGAAAGAATGTATTAAAAGCCAAATTTTCTAAATGTGTGTTATGGCAAGAAGAAGTGAAGTTCCTCGGTCATGTAGTATCGAAGGAAGGAATTTCAGTGGACCCCAGCAAGATCACAGCTATACAAGATTGGAAGCAGCCTAGCACTCCTGCTGAATTCAAAGTTTCCTAGGATTGGCTGGTTATTATCGGAAATTTGTTAAGGATTTTTCGAAATAATCTTGTCCATTGACGAAGCTTACAAAGAAGCACACAAAGTTTAATTGGACACCCGAATGTGAGATAGCTTTCCAAGAGCTGAAATTGAGATTGACTACTGCTCCAGTGTTGACTATTATTGATGGCAATCAAGATTTGAAAGTCTGGACAGATGCTTCTAGAGAAGGTATTGGTGCAGTGTTAATGTAAAGAGACAAAGTAGTTGCTTACGCTAGTCATCAATTGAAACCGCATGGGAAGAAATACCCCACTCATGATCTTGAGTTGATGACCATCGTGTTGGCTTTAAAGATATGGAGGCACTCTCTTTTGGGAGAGAAGTTTGAACTATATACAGATCATAAATCCTTGAAGGATCTGTTCACCCAAAGAGACTTGACTTTGAGGCAGCAACGTTGGGTAGAATTTCTTGCAGCTTATGATCTGGACATCTTATATACTCCAAGGAAAGCCAATGTTGTAGCCGATGCGCTTAACAGGAAGAATGCGGGTGTCGCTAATCTTATCATCTCCAATCTCATCATTACACTTACATTGATTGACAAAATCTCTGCTCTCCAAAAAGATGATGAATTTATTCAGAGAATTAGTAAAAGAGTTCGGGAAGGCGAATCCTCCAGTTTCCAAATTGATAACAAAAGATTTCTGAGGTTAAAAAGTCGAATTTGTGTCCCAAATATCCCTGAGCTCAGAAGAGAAGTAATGAATGAATGTCATAAATCCAAGCTTTGTATTCATCCATGGGTGAGCAAGATGTATCATGATCTCAAGCATACATTCTGGTGGAAATCTATGGAAAGAGACATCTCCATTTATGTTAGCAGGTGTTCTACTTGCCAGCAAGTCAAGGGTGATCAGCAGAAACCTGCCGGCTTGTTACAACCACTAGAAATTCCAAGTTGGAAATGGGATCAAATTTCCATGGATTTTATAGATGGCTTGCCCCGAACTAGAAAAGGTAATGACAGTATTTGGGTGATCGTAGACCGTTTCATGAAGTCCGCCCTTTTTATTCCTGTCAAATCAACTAGAACAGCTCAAAGTTTGGCAAAAATTTATTTCAAAGAAATTGTCCGACTACATGGAGTTCCCAGTAGCATTGTTAGTGACCGTGACCCTATATTCGCTAGTAAATTCTGGGAAGCTTTCCAAGAAGAGCTGGGGACAACATTAAATTTGAGCACCGCTTATCATCCTCAAACAGATGGCTAGACTGAGAGGGTGAACCATATACTGGAAGACTTGTTCCGGGCATGTATTCTAGACTTTGGCGGATCATGGGAAGATCACTTGCACTTGGTTGAGTTCTCTTATAATAACAGTTACCAAGCAAGCTTGCAAATGTCGCCATTCGAAGCATTGTATGGTAGGCCTTGTAGATCTCCCGCATGTTGGGTTGAATCAGGCAATAGACTAGTATTGGGTCCCGACATGATCTGTGAAGCTTCAGACAAAGTTGATTTTATTAAGAAGAGATTACTAGCAGCTCAGAGCCGACAGAAAAGTTATGCAGATTCAAGAAGAAGAGATTTGGAATTTGTTGTTGGCGATTATGTGTACTTGCGGGTTTCCCCATTAAGAGGAGTAGTCCGTTTTGGAAAGACTAGGAAGTTGTTTCCTAGATTCATTGGTCCATTCCCTATTCTAGAGAGAATTGGAACTCTCGCTTACAAGGTTCAGTTACCTGACTGGTTTCCAGGGGTACATGGTGTCTCAACTTCGGAAGCATATACATGATCCAGACTTGATTGTGGAGGAAGCTGCACAACAAAATTTGGAGATTACCCCGAACTTAGCAGTAAGGAGGGAGCCGGTAAAGATCATTGGCAAAGAAACACGAGTTCTGAGGAACAAAAGGATTCATCTAGTCAAAGCGCAGTGGAGCGGAGATCCTAGAGACAGTACATTGGAGACCGAGGATAGCATCAAACAGGCTTATCCCCAGTGAAGAGTGGATATTTCTGACTAGCTCTAGTGCAAGGTACATTTACCATATTTTACATT
This sequence comes from Allium sativum, assembly GCA_030737875.1. Lineage (NCBI taxonomy): Eukaryota > Viridiplantae > Streptophyta > Magnoliopsida > Asparagales > Amaryllidaceae > Allium > Allium sativum. Next base: position 687,443,354 of record CM060919.1, read on the forward strand.
TTCCGTTTTGTTTCCTACTTTACTATTGTTTCCTTTTCGGGGACGAAAAGATTTTAAATGGGGGAGATTGTAACAATCCGGAAAATCAGAACCAATTTAAAATTTTTATTTTGGCTATTTTATTGGATTTTGAATAGTTAAAATAATTTATTTCAAATAATAACGATTAAAAATTTATTTAAATCGAAGTTAGAACGACTATATTTATTTTGATTTTAAAAGGAGTTAGAAATAGTTCTACAGTTTGAAATTTTGAATTCAAACTTTGACTGACTGTACAGGATGCAAAATAAATTGGATTTTAGTGAAACCAAAAATATTTAAATCTGTTTAAGAATATCTTTCCAATGAATCCGAAAAATTGAAATCTCATTGCGGGAATCAAAAGTTATGGTCAGTTGAATATCCAGAATAGTCGCTATGGAATTTAATATAATATATAGCCTGTATAAATAGCCATTTTGCAAATGACCACCGTTTTCATCGAACCCACCCTGGTTGGATCTGGAATGTCAAATTATTGCAGGATTCCAATTTTCATAATTTTTGGAATTAATATGTGAGTGTGGCAAAAGAAAATGGCCATTTTTCAAGCGGTCTCAAATTCGACGAAATTAGTTTTGTTTGGACCATATCGTCAAAACATAGCTAGACTTATTTTTCGGGAATTTTTGGAGTCAGTCTATGGCCCTGGTAAATTAAAATGTACGATCAAGATTAAATAATTAAATGTCTTATATTTAAATTTAAAGAAAAATCTATCGAAACATTTGAATTGGCTTACGGGACATATCCCATTGTGTCCCGAATAGGGGTATTTAGCTAGGGGCGTCACTCGCTTGGTTTAATTTGGAGTTAGAAACGATGTAGAAATTTAAAAAGAATTAAATAAATAGAAAAATAAAATATGTATATATACCGTATATTGTACAAACCCTATCTCGTTAAACCCGTAATCCTCTTTTATCGATGGCGGCTACTGCTCGATTCTTCTTCCTCGAATAACTCCAAATCCACACAACGAAATCCATTACTCCAGTTCAGGTTTTTGTAGAGATTCCTTCGATCTCCATATCCATACCCGATTCACCCCGAATAGCCGCGAAATTAAGGAGAACCACCGCCCCAAAGTCGCGCTACTTGAGTCGCCGCCGCGCCTGGGAGCTGCAGCCGAGTTCACCAACGTTCAGCGTACAGGTGCGCCTCTCCGAGGCCTTCGACGTGGTCTGGACTGATCGTGTCCAAGCTGAGCGGATTCGAAGTAAACTGCAAACCTAGATTTGAACAGATTTGCTGAGATTACGGCTTATCTAATTCAAACAGGTTACAACACTTTTAAGCGTTATGAATTCATTTTATCGAATAAAAATTCATAACTTTCTCATGCGATACCGAAATTAGATGAAACAGGAAACATTGGACTCGTGGCATCGTACACGATATTTCAGAAGAGACCGCAGAATTTTTGGAGCTTTCCACAATTTTAGAGAAAATAAAAGCAATGTGAGATTTCTGAATCCGAATAAATTAAATAAAATTATATTAAGATGCAGATGGAGTTTAGAAACTCCCGGCACCCGTCGTTAACAGACCATGGACGACTTGATTGATTTGTGGTATGTGATTGGTTGAATTTTGGTGTTTGTTTGTGGTTGAAAAAAATTTGAAAGTGATTTGGCATTAGACTGCCTAGAAAAATGTATTAGGAAATTAAACCCCTTGTAAACACCGCGAGGCCTAAGGTAGTGCGAGGAGCCGTACATCGGGACGGTGCCGGTTTTAATTACCCTGTCGTTATGCTACCGAAATTTTCTGAAATATTCTTGTGTTATAAATATTTATGTTATTATATATTAATTGTTTGAACAATATGAAAAATATATTTTTAATACATATATATGAATAGGAAAATGATCATTGTACGTCAATATAAAATTCATGTTTTGTTGAAAATCAAAGACAGTCATTTGTTAAATAAAAATGTATGTACATTTGAAATTTACATTTTTTTAATGTAAATAAAATAGTAAAAATAAAACATTGTAATATAGATATGCATATACATTAGATATATATTTTAATGTATATGAAAACATTAAAATCAACTTTTGATATAGGAATGTACTATAGTGGAAATCTTCTTTTTAATGTAAGTAAAACATTAATATAAAACTTTGATATATAAAATGTTTACATTGAAAACATCATTTCTAATGTATATGAAAACATTAAAATACCACATTACTTTATAAAATGTATTTACATTAGATTTTACAAATGCTTTATATTAAAATGAACATTGTTTTGATAATAATGTTTTACATTAAAGTTTTAAATTTTTATGTAAATGAACCTTTTAAAATGGTCATTGCACTAACAAAAAGTGTTTTCATAGAAAATTACATTTTTAATGTAAACATTTAATGACCATTGTTATATTAAAATGTCTTTAATTGTAAAATATATATTTTTTAATGTAACCCAACATTAAAAATAGTCATTTGTTAAATAGAAATGCATTTATATTCAAATATACATTTTTAATGTGATGCAACATTTAAAAATAGTCGAGCTCTGGACCCTCAGCAATGGCGTCTTCTTCCTCCTTGATCCCTTCCTCTTCTTCGTCTCTCTGCTCTCTTGATTCGTCCTCCTTTCCTCCTCTACCTGTTCGTCCTCCTCTACCAGATCCACCTCTCCCTCCTGTGCTTTCCAACAATGCTAATCTTGGCCCTACTTCTTTACTCATTGGGGATATTCCTTCTAAGCAAGTTTTTTCAGATCGTCTTTTAGATCCATCTTCGTCTTTTCAATCTGCAAATAGTCTTAAGAGTAATCTTGATTCTGCTAATCCAAGACTTTTGTCGAATGACTTGAAAATTAATCATTCTCTTGCTTAAGAAAAATCTGTGATTCTTGATTCTGTCCATTCTGATTCAAATGCTCAAGCAGCTACTACATCGTTAAATTGCCCTGGTAATTCTTCAATTCTTCGTGTGAACATTTTATCGAACACCTCTAGCTTATCTTCTTTTTCTGTTAAAAAGGACTATGCGTCTCTCTCTAATTCTTTACCGAAGAATGCTGGGTTATATAAACCAATTCACTTTGACATATTAAGGGATGGGCAGCCAAATCATTTTCCAGATCAGGTTAAAGCTGAAGGTATGAAGTTTTGGGGAAAATATTTGGTTGGTTTCTTTCTTGATGGTACCCTTTCTTATCTTACAATTGTCAATTCTTTATTAAATGTGTGGAAATTAAAGGGTGAAGTTACTATCAAGTCAGACATAATGTTTTTCTATTTCAATTTTGCTAATGATCAGGAAAGGGAAAGAGTGTTGAGATCTGATCCAGTTTCATCAAAGGCAGAATGTTTATCATTAATGAATGAGATCCAACAATTGGTAATTCACATTCCCAAGTCAAAAAGGTCCCCATATGGATTCATTTCGTCGGATTCCTCTTCTTTTATGGACATTGATTGGCATAAACTGGTTAGCATGTCATGTGGGGCGACTCATTTGTTTTGATGCAAGTACTGAAATGCTCCAGAGGATTAGATAAGCTAAGGCCTTGGTAGAAATTTCTCTAGATTATGAATTTCCTGATTATATTGAAGTTCCTGATCTTGGTGAATCTTGTCATCCTGTTTAGGTATCATATGACTGGAGACCAATGATTTGCACTCACTGTAAAATTTTTGGACATGAAACTATTAATTGTGAGCTAGTTGTAAAGAAGCATGTTGATTCTGGAAATCTGAATGAGGTTAATAGTCCTGAATTGAAGAAAAAAGTTGACCCACCTGTTTTGCACAGGAAAATGGATAATAGAAGCATGAAATTTGCAGTGTATTCTTAGGGTAATCAGAGGTGGAATAAAGTCACTAATAAAAAGAAGAAGGTGTGGATGAGAAAGGAAAATGGCTATAATATTGATGTAGACGGTGATGTGAATAGAGCAATGGAGGATGTAGTGGAAATAATGGGTGGTGGAAATTCTGGTTCAGAAAAGGAAGTTAATAATGAAGAGGAAATGGACATTGAAACACCCTACCTCCGTTAAGGTCACTCACAAAGGGAATGCCTTAACTTTGGTGGAGAATTTTAGGTAAAAGAAGCAGATAAATTACAAGATAGACAAATAAAGTAGCGGAAAATAAAGTCATTTTATAGACAATGTGGTTCAGTCAAGCTTTTACAATAGTTGTCTCAATCATACTTAAAAGTAATACATAGAACTTCTATCTTGATTTAAAAACTTCCAAATATAAAAGAAGCATAAAAATAACAATGATATTCCCTAATAAAGCATGAACCAGCCATAGCAGTGGAAGAGAGAGTCCAAAGCAATACATCGACTATCTTCGAGCTTGGAAAGAAAATTGAGCTAAGTGGTAACATTTCCTCCCTGCGATCCTGGGGGGAGGGAGGGGACGGAAGAAAAGAGGCAAAATAAAACTAGTTCAGACATAAGTCTGGTAAGTCCAGTGACTTTCAGCATATAAACAGGCAAAAGGATCATGACATGAATAAACTGAATATAAGATAATACCGTGAGAACAAGGATAACAAGATAACATACGATTAGTATAGATATGATATGAATATCATTATGAACCATCACAGACGTATAGGTTTGACAAGAGTTATATCATGAACTTAAACAGGATTACAATTCCGATATACAACAAGGATAGATATGATTGGACCAATTCCATAGTCAATAATTATTCCCAAAGGCATATACAAGCATGGATTCAAATGAAAGGATTACTTACATCAGGCATAGATCTAATGGATTAGATTTGAATAACATCCCAGGCACAAATCTAATAGATTAGATTTTATAAATCTAAAAGGATTATCTCATAATCAAGTATAGCTTAGATCCAGATTATTACATGCCAAGAATTTCAATTAAGAACTCACATCTAAAAGTAACTTGAACTTACAAAAAGAGAATGATTCTTGTATTTCTGGAATCTGTTTTCTGAAACTGAAAAGCTATCCCTTGACGTAGATTATCAATTCTCTAATTTAGATTTGATTCTTAGAAAATAGTTGTTGAAGTCGTTGAATTAGCCTTTGAATCTCTACTTGAATTCTAAACTTGATTTCTTGAAGAACTAGAGCAGCATAAGGACGTCTTTAATTTATTTTGATATGAATTAGGGTAGAGTATGGGCGTAATGGAGTTGTGTAGAGAAATCTGTAGCCTTATGGGTGTTTATATAGCATAGGGATCAACGAATCTGGTCAGAACGGGCGTCCAAATGTAGAAAAACGAACCAGTCCATGGATCTGGAAATAGTGGGGAGGTCGACCCCCTGGTCGACCTATGTCAACCAGGTGGACCCCCTGGTCGACCTGGGTCCTGGGCGGGAAATTCCCCGCCCAGCCCGGGTGTGTGATTTGAATTTCAAACTTAAATCTTAGCTGTTTTAATTTATTTAAACTCCTGAAACTTCTGAGGCCATAACTTCCTAATACGAAGTCCGATTTACGAAAACTTGTACTATTCCAAGCAGAATTTCGAGACGAACGCAATGGCCTAACCCGTTTCCCTTAATTCTCACTTTAAAAATTAAGTATTATTTAATTCGTTCTTTTAATATTATCAAAAAATACGGGGTGTTACATTCTTCCCTACTTAAAGGATTTCGTCCCTGAAATCTCTAAGTTAAGAAGAATGCATATCCTAACATCCAACATCCATCTACTCAACCATTCAATCACAGGTGTCCATTATCCTTAAAAGGTTTTCTAACGCTTTCATGATCATATGCATAGTGTGTGTACATGTCCTTATCTAATGCAAAATCAGGCGGTCTACTGATTCAGTTGACCTCCTCAATGCGAATTATGTCAGTGTCATGAGTCCATCATGTATGCAATTATTCCTAATTGTACTTTATAACTTCTACATGAGTGTACAATCATTCATACAAATGCAACATCCATATGATAACACATCAAGTTTTAGTTCATATATATAAAAATTCACTCATGCATATGCAATATGAAAGTGACTGAGCCGATCTAGTGCCAAATGTGTGTATATGCATCCACGAGCAACCGCTGGCAACCACTTGCAACCACCAATCACAACATGTTTCAAACACATGTTTACATCCGTTGGCTTCTACCTAAGGATAAGGAATAGGATCAAGGAGATATACTTAAAAGGTAGATACAAGCATGCATAAACTTAAGGAAAGAGAGATCAAGGATGTACCCTCAAAAAGAAAAGGTTAGGCTGCGTGTATCTAGTCTTCAGTCTTCTAAGTCGCATCTTCTTGAGCTTCACTCCACTGTACCTTAACTAATTTAACTTCACGATTGCGAAGCTTCTTGACCTCCATTTTCAAAACCCACTAGTAAAGATAGGACCTCGATCACTTATAATGCTAGAGGATATCTAATGTTGTCGAACTATCTTTCTAAGATAAACAGGTGTTAACCATGATACCAAGTGTATATACTAAGATGATTAGAGGTCTCTCCTCTACTTAGCTTATCCATCATGACACAAATCTGAGGGTCTAAAGATAAAGGTTGCTATGTACTTTTTACCTCTCTTAAGTTTAGTCTTACTTAGGGCGCCTTCCACAGCCATTTATTTCTCACGCAAACCATCCTAGTCGAACTCGACATCCCTCAAGTACAACCCCTAAAGGCCTAAACCAATATCAGACAAGCACCCAAGGAATACCTCCTCCGAATTTGGATGATCTATGTGAGATGATACTAGCAAAACAACCAAACAATTGAGCACTTAACCAACTCTGGCTATCCTCGCCAATCTTGCTCCAAAACCATCATTGATCGCATAACTAGGTTTACATTGTCAGTTAGTTATATGCGGAAGTCTATCTCGAGTTTTAGGGGGAAAACCCCTAACCTAACCAAAAACATTTGCGTACTCATGGACTATTATAATGGATCACAAATCATCGATAGATGCATCAAGTGATTTTAGGTAGCTAAGCTTAACCGATCCCATCAGGATCGTACAAAATCTCGAGGGTCTTCCCGGGGCAAGTAAAAAGTCTAACTACCCTCCTTTCGCAATTACTAGATAACCAACCCATGCCAAGAATCAACCCATAGCTCATGGAACCAAAAACATAAGCATTATACTTAAACTCAATCCTTAATATAGATATTCTCAAATCCTTAAAAACCAAAGATAAATGAGCCAAACCACTAATTGGATTTGAGACAATAATGGGATCTTCTACTATACAAGTACTAAGGTGCAGAGACTCAACTATGGAAGCAGATACAATCGAATGTGAAGCGCTAAAATAAAAAAAAAGGAGTACAAACAGGATGATCAAAAAGATAAACTAAGCTCTACCTCTCTCTCAGGTACGCTGGCAGTGAGAGCATGCACTTGTCCTCCTGAAAATTCTGTCCTTTGTTCTTGCCCTTGTCCTTAATTATATGACATGTTATACCATAATAAAGACACTTCCTCGTGTTTTAGGTTTTACTATTCTTTCCTCCCTTCTTGTCCTGTGATTCTTCCACTTACACCTCTTCCCTTTTGCCTCCTTTGTGAACCAAGTCCATATCCATGAGTTTCTCATCCTTGGGTTGTGCTCCTTAGCCAAACTCCTTCATTCTCATCTTTGCCATCCTTGTGTAACTTGTTGACAAGTCTCTTGAAAGCTGCCTCCATCGCATGGAAAACCCTACAAAGCTTGAAAGAAAATTAGCCGTAGGTGAAACTACTGCGGCTATAGATGGAAGTTGGACGCTTATTTGCCCTTTGACAAGTGTTGTAGTCTCATCAAGCCTACGGAACCATGCCGCGATGAGGTTACCTCCCAGAAAGCCAGGAGCCCCAGAGACTCAGGAAAGAAGGAAATAAGGATTCAAACAGAGGATCAAAAGATACTGCATATGGCTTTAGGGAATATGCTTTTAGACAAAACCTTCCTTTTGAAAATTCTTCTTTTAAAACCGTTTTGAAAATAATTTTTCAAATCTTTTATCTGATCCGGTAACCTTCAGCTCTGATACCAAGTGAAACACCCCACCTCCGTTAAGGTCACTCACAAAGGGAATGCCTTAACTTTGGTGGAGCATTTTAGGTAAAAGATGCAGATAAATTACAAGACAGACAAATAAAGCAGCGGAAAATAAAGTAATTTTATATACATGTGGTTCAATCATGCTTTTACAATAGTTGTCTCAATCATACTTAAAAGTAATACATAGAACTTCTGTCTTGATTTAAAAACTTCCAAATATAAAAGAACCATAAAAATAACAATGATATTCCCCAATAAAGCATGAACCAGCCATAGCAGTGGAAGAGAGAGTCCAAAGCAATACATCGACTATCTTCGAGCTTGGAAAGAAAACTGAGCTAAGTGGTAACATTTCCTCCCTGTGAACTTGGGGGAGAAACGAAAGAAAAGAGGCGAAACAAAACTAGGTTAGACATAAGTCTGGTAAGTCCAGTGACTTTTAGCATATAAACAGGCAAAAGCATCATGACATGAATAAATTGAATATAAGACAATACCGTGAGAATAAGGATAACAAGATAACATACGATTAGTATAGATATGATATGAATATCATTATGAACCATCACAGACGTATAAGGTTGACAAGAGTTATATCATGAACTTAAACAGGATTACAATTCCGATATACAACAAGGATAGATATGATTGGACCAATTCCATAGTCAATAATGATTCCCAAAGGCATATACAAGCACAGATTCAAATGAAAGGATTACTTACATCAGGCATAGATCTAATGGATTAGATTTGAATAACATCGCAGGCATAAATCTAGTAGATTAGATTTGATAAATCTAAAATGATTATCTTATAATCAAGTATAGCTTAGATCTAGATTATTGCATGCCAAGAATTTCAATTAAGAATTCACATCTGAAAGTAACTTGAACTAACAAAAAGAGAATGATTCTTGTATTTCTGGAATCTGTTTTCTGAAACTAAAAAGCTATCCCTTGACGTAGATTATCGATTCTCTAATTTAGATTTGATTCTTAGAAAATAGTTGTTGAAGTCATTGAATTAGCCTTTGAATCTCTACTTGAATTCTAAACTTGATTTCTTGAAGAACTAGAGCAGCATAAGGACGTCTTTAATTTATTTTGATATGAATTAGGGTAGAGTATAGGAGTAATGGAGTTGTGTAGAGAAAATTGTAGCCTTTGGGGTGTTTATACAGCATAGGGATCAACGAATCTGGTCAAAACGGGCGTCCAAATGCAGAAAAACGAACCAGTCCTCGGATCTGGAAATAGGGAGGAAGTCGACCCCTTGGTCGACTTGGGTCCTTGGCAGGAAATTTCCCGCCCAGCCCGGGTATGTAATTTGAATTTCGAACTTAAATCTGTGCTGTTTTAATATATTTAAATTCCTAAAACTTTTGAGGGCCATAACTTCCTTATACGTAGTCCGATTTACGAAAACTTGGTCTCTATTCCAAGTAGAATTTCGAAACGAGCGCAATGGCGTAACCCGTTTCCATTAATTCTCACTTTAAAAATTAAGTATTCTTTAATTCGTTCTTTTAATATTCTCAGAAAATATGGGTGTTATAGATATAAACATGGATCTTCACAAAAGTGATAATCAAAACATAGTAATTGCTGATGAGCAAGGGAATTTTACCATTCAAAATAATGAAGATGTCAATTTTGATTAAATCCTAAAAGATGCTGCTGCAAAGGAGTTTCATGCCAATAATCCTTTCTCAATTCTAAATGATCATGCTGATGATCCTCATATGAGCTTATCTGATTCACATACTTCATTTAATGTTTTAAATGCATCTTCAGCTTCAGACAATCAATCTATTCCTTGTTCTCATGTAACAACTTCAAACTCTGCCTCATCTTCCATATCATCTCCTACTACTTACACCATGTCATGTGCCTCTTCTTTTAGTTCTCAATCACCATCTAATTCATCTTTCATTCTTAATGATTTAAATGCTTCTTCAGCTTCTGTCAATCAAGCTGTTTCATGTTCTTCTTCATTAACTTCAAATTATGCTTCATTTTCCTTATCATCTCATAATAACAACACCATGTCATGTGCTTCTTCTTATAGTTCTCAATCCCCTTCAAACTCATCCTTCAGTTTTAATGTTCATTCATCTTCCCTATGTTCACAATTATCTCTACCTCCTCAAATCAAATTACCCCCTCCTGCTAATGTCACATCTTTACATAATTCCTCTTCTTCATTAGCAGAAGTTTCCTCTTTTGGGAATAAAAAGAAAATAAAAAGGAAAAAGAAAATTGTTCTGAAGGAGAATGTTCCTCCTGATGAGGATCTAAATGATGGAAAAGATTACAGTCCAGAAGATGTTTTACCATCCAATAACTCAAAAATCTCTTCATCAAGGCATACTAGAAGTCATCCCAATGTTATGGTTGATCCTCTCTTGTTTAAATGATTAGTTCTATTTGCTTTTGGAATATCCGAGGGGCTAATCTACCCTCTAAGCAGTGTGAAATAAAGAATTTGATAAAGGAAAACAACATCCAGTTAATGTGCATCTCTGAGACAAAGCTGGATATTTTGACAACTGAAAAAGCAGCTAAATTCATGGCTCCATCCTGGTCTTTTGATCATAATTTAGCTGCAGCACCTTTTGGAAGATTGCTAACTATTTGGCATTCAGGTTTCTTTCATCTTACTAAGTTATCTGAATTTGATCAATTCATCCACTATAAATGCATTTACCTTCCCACAAAATCTACTTTTTATCTCACGTCAATATATGCTCAAAACGCTCTTGCTTCTCGTTCATCCTTTCTTGAATCCATTCATCTATCAAATTCATCTAATGATCCTTGGATATTAGGTGGTGATTTTAATTGTATGTATAGTGGCAATCAAAAATTTAGTGGTTGTCCATTAACCTTGAAAGATATTGCTCCTCTAAATCAATTGATCATTAAATCCTCTTTGATTCCTGTTCAATCTTATGGTTTATTGTACAGTTGGTCCAATTGTGCTCAGTCAGGTCCTTCTACCTTGTGTAAACTTGATCATCTCTTTGCCAACTCCTCCTTTTTTGATCTATGGCCAAAATCTTTTTGTCTTATCCCTTCTCCAGTTTTATCTGATCATAGTCCTTTAGTGTTTCATTGGGGGAATGAAGTTGCCACTGACTTGGGTATTAAATCTTTTTAATTTTTTAATTTTTGGTGTAATCATTCAGATTTTTCAAGTCTTCTTTTGCAGGTTTGGAGTACAAATGCTAACATGAATCCAATGATCAACCTTCTCAATAAGTTGAAGTTATTAAAAACCAAGCTTAGAAATTGGTTATCTTTGAATTTTGGTAAAGAATCTCAGAAGTCTGATGCAATCAGATTGGAATTAGCAAATATTCAAAGGGATTCCCAGCAAAGGCCTTATGATCTTCTATTGAAACAGCAGGAAAAGGAAAAAGGCAGCAACTGCAGTTAATGCTGGAAATGGAATTGCAATCTTTGAGGCAACAGGCTTTTATTAGATGAGAATTGGAAGGTGATAGAAATACTAAGTATTATCATTATCTATCAAAATTCATAAATCTAGGAACTCCATCTTCATGATTAAAGATATGAATGGTTTAGTTCAAAACTCTGATGAAAAGATAAATGAGGCTTTTGTTCATTATTTTTCCCCCATTTTAGCCAACCCAAATGCCCTTAGTGTCAATATTAATCCTCTTTACCATATTATTCTGCCTACCATCTCCTATCAACAATCTGAGAATATGATTGCTTTAATATCAAAGGATGAAGTTAAAGTGGCTGCTAACAATCTGGATTTTAGTAGTTGTGGTGGACCAGATGGGTTCAATGCATTCTTTGTGCAGAAATACTAGGAAATTATTGGTGAAGACATCTCAAAAGCTACTCTGCATTTCTTTAAATCTAATCAGCACTTGTGCCTAAAGTGGAAAATCTAAGTTCTGTTGCTGAGTACATACCCATTTCTTGTCGTAATATTTTTTATAAAATCATTTCCAAGATCCTTGCCAATAGAATTTAAGTAGTCTTGTCATCTATCATTTCTGCCCATCAATCTGCTTTTATTCAAGGTAGATCCATATCAGATAATATTTTACTTACTCAAGAGCTCTTGTATGGGTACAACAGAAAAGGAATTTCTCCTAGGTGCATGTTGAAGCTAGATATTAAAAAGGCTTTTGACTCGGTTGCATGACATTCAATCTTTGCAATATTAGCCAGAATGAACTTTCTTATTCCTTTCATTGCATGGATTTACTCCTGTGTTACTTCTCCAAGTTACTCTATTGCTCGGAATGGAAAACTTCATGGTTATTTCAGAGGTACACAAGGAATAAGGCAAGGAGACCCATTATCAGCGTATATTTTTATCATTGTGATGGAGCTTTTAAACTCATTGTTGGTTGAAATGTTAAGAGTAAAAAACTGGAGCTGCAACCAAAGTGTAAGTCTCCCATGATTATTCACTTACTTTTTGCGGATGATTTAGTATTATTTACTAAACCCTCTGAAAGTAATATTCAATGTATCATGGACACTTTGCATACTTTCTTTTTGATAACTGGCCTACAAATAAATCTTAACAAGTCTCACATCCTTATTGCTGGTTTATCAAATGCCAAGAAGAATGATTTAATTGCTAAATCTAGTCTTAAAGAAATGTCTTTGAATTCCACTTATTTGGGGCTTCCCCTGATTAGCTCACGTATTGCTAAGGATAATTGCCTACCTCTTTTTGAGAAGATTGTTTCTAAACTTCAGCAGTGGCCTTCTTGTAGTTTATCCCAAGCAGGTAGATTAACCATTGTGCAATATGTGGTAATGGCCTTCACTACCTATGGGACAAGACATTATTGTTGCCTTCTAAAATCATCAGTATGATTATAGGTGCTCTAAATAAATTTCTTTCGCATGGTGACCCTTTTTCCAGGAAAATGATTCCAATCTCTTTTTATAAATTGTTTGTTGATAAATTAAATGGGGTTTGGGAATAACAAATTGGTCACTTTGGAATAAGGCGGCTATTGCTTCTTATATTGATAATTTGCATGCAAAGGATAGCTGTTTATGGACAAAATGGGTCAGGGCTAATTTGATTGGCAAGAAACACTTTTGGACAATGGATATCCCGCTGAATTGTAGTTGGAGCTGGAGGAATGTGCTCAAGTTAAGGAGTACTTTTCTGCCTTTTGTACAATGTAATTACAAGTATATTAAGGGTTTGTCCTTTTGGCATGATCCCTGGGCTAGTTCTGGTATGATTTTAAGTTTGGTAGTTGATTATAACTTGAGAAGATTATCAAGCATACCAGACAATGCAAAAGTTGAAGATTATATTCATGAAGGGCATTTGATGCTTCCGTATTCTAGTTCATCAGTTTTAAGATCTTAGTGGAGAGAGTTATCTGAGAATTTTACAGTTCATCGTGAAAGTGCATTATTATGGAGTGATAAGTCCTTTTCTATTCAGCATGTTTACTCTTTACTGCAAGGTGAAAAGCACGTTTTTCCTTGGGCTAGGAGAATTTGGTCGACAAGTAATTCTGCAAAGGAGAATCTTCTTTTATGGAAAGTCATGGTAAATGCAACAAATACTAAAGATAAATTGGTTAAGATTAGGGTAGTCCCTGATGGTATTTGTTATCTGTGCAAATCTGATGTGGAAACAAATGTACATTTGTTCTTTGAATGTAGTTATTCCTTTCAAATTTGGGTGAGACTTATGGCAACTGGCTGTTATCATAGTCCTTCGACTATCAGCAAGATTGAGTGGTTTAATCTTTACAAAGGTACCAAATGGAGGAACAAGAGATCTATGATGCTTTTATATATTTTAAAAAAGTTTGTCTTTGAACTCTGGTCTGAAAGAAATCGTAGAGCCTTTGGTCAAGGAAGTCTGAATGCAAACCGGGTTTTTAGTTGCATTCATGGAAAAAATTTGAAGAGTGTTAACAGGTTTCAAAACTGATCAAGTATAATAATTGTTGGAAGAAACTGGAGCTCCTTCTTGCTATAATCTGAGTGTATGTACAACAGCTTTGATTAGTGATTGTCTCGGCTATGTACAAATTATGATTTTTTTTTCTGAGATTTATGGTTGTATGTTAAAGTTTTTTTTACTCATTTCCGTAATAGTCTTGTATATGGTGTCTTGTTGTAATTTTGCTGTACCTTTGTTTTGCCTTTCAAAAACATTTAAAAATAGTCATTTGTCATATAGAAATGTATTAACATTGAATTATAAATTTATATTGAAATGAAAATTTACATTTTTCAATGTAATCATATATTGAAATGAAAATTTACATTTTTCAATGTAATCATATATTGAAATGAAAAATTACACTTTTCAATGTGATCATATTATGAAATCAAAAGTTACATTTTTATATGCAAATAAAGAATGAAATAGGAGTTTACAATTTTATATATAATCAAAGCAAAGAATAGAAATTTACATTTTTCAATGAAATAAAGATTACATAGAAATTTATACTTTTCAATGTAAATAAAGATTACATAGAAATTTATACTTTTCAATGTAAATAAAGATTACATAGAAATTTACATTTTTCAATATAAATAAAAGAATGATTAGAAGTTTACATTTTCAATGTAAATAATATATTAAAATAAAAGTTTACATTTCCAATGTAAATAGATATGGAAATGAAAGATTTACATTTTTAAAGTGAATAAATAATGAAATAAAAAAGCTTACATTTTCAATGTAAATAAATTTTGAAATAGAAGGTTTACATCTCAATATAAATAAATTTTGAAATAGAAAGTTACATTTTCAATGTAAACATATATTGAAATAAGAGATTACATTTTCCAATGTAATATTGTATTGAAATAAAAGATTACGATTTTAATTCTATAGATGAATGATAAAACAAATTTCATTTCCATGTAATATATATATGAATCATATAAAAGATTCAATGTACAAAGAGAATGGTATTATCATTAAAAAAATTATTTTTAATGTAATATATGATTTCATATATAAAGGAAATCAATGTTGAATTGAAAATAGTTTGATATCGTCGAACAATTTTTATATATATATATATATATCTATATATAAATATTAATTAAAATAAAACAAATCATGCCGCTGCAGTTCGCGTTTTGAAATCGTAACTTCAAACGATTATACCGAAAGATCCGACTGTTGGCTTTTCCAAAAACTAGAACCGTTGTTTTCGTTTAGGAAAGATCTTTTCAACGATATGAAATTCGCTAAGATCCAACGGTTAGATTTTGAGAAAAGTGTAAATCAAATTTTGATGAAAACAGCACCAGGGACATGTAATGACCCGAAGCATCGTTTAATTGAAAATGGCTATTTTTAAATAAATATAAATATCTATAAATTGTTATAAAATATTATAAATGATATGGAAGGAAAAGAATTGTTTTAAATTATATATATTCGAGAAATTATTTGAAAAGTTCGAGTTAACTCTCATTTCAAATAATTATACGACGACTGGAGGTCGAAGATTTGAAGACGATGATTGAAGACCGGCGATCTTCACATCGAATGGATAACTACTGATGCCCGGCATTGGTTAGCTCCCAGTAAAGGGTTACAGTCGCAGTTGTCCGGACGTATTTTTTGATCTTCGGATACGCGGAAACCTCTCTACCGTATTGGACATATGGGACGAGGAATAAGGTGTCTCCGGTTTCGTTTAGACCCAGAACGGACTTGTAAATGGATGTGTGTCTGACATTGGATTTCATTCCATGTAAATTGATTTCTATTTAATATATATCTGATTGGTGGTGGATAATTTATTCTTTTGCTTAACACCCTTCTTTGAGATGCACGAGCTCAGAGGTTATACATTGATAGCTATCGATCGCATGGCGTGAATTGTCAGTGTGACATGCCAAGATGCAAATGATCAAGGCTTATTGTTGAAAAGTAGAGCCTTATGGTTGATGATCAAAGCACAACTATATTGTAGTATAGCTTTAGTTACAGCGTTACTTCGCGAGCCTCACACCCCGGTATGAACCAAAAACGGGAGAAGGACCCCAGGGAGAACATGTGCTTCTTTCTAGCTAGAAGTGGTGTCTGGGTTTTACAAGCCCAGATATTTTTACTTATGTGGATGATGGAAAGCGAGGTACCTTGGGCTTGAGTCCCTAGTGGCTCTATTTACGCCCCATAGGGCGGGAAGATGAATTGTTCAGGCATAACTAATCCACTAACATTATTTGGGGACCGACCCTGACGCTCCAAGGCTCACTCGAGCTCTGAGCCTGAGACACGGGCTAGAGTGTCTCGAATTCGGTAAGGACTATCTCTTGCCTTGGTTCATGATGGAAATCCAACTTCCAATACGACCCATGCGGTTTTGATTGTAAGCCTATATATGGCGACATAGTATATGGTAGTTATGTCGTCTGTGATTGATACATTATGATTGAACTGTTTTTGAAACATATATATACACTAATAATAATATCAACCCGTTTTATCATATCAAGCATTTTTGACCATTATAAGATAAAACTCTATCCCCCGGTTTGCGTTGCATTGTGTGACAGGGCTTGAGTCTTATAATGGTTTCATTTTTCTAAAAAGCATTGCGCTGTTTAACGATTTACTTTATATATGCACTGGCAATCCAATGGAGTAAACTCGTTCCGCGTTAGCGGCGTGCTCCTATGATTAGCCTTATTATTAAATAGGTTATAGAAGATTTCTCATACCAGCCCCATGACTGACTCATAGTTTGTTTCACTTTGCAAACTCGGGTGCCCTCTTTTCCACACGGGCAGCCTTGTATACAAGTTGTAGCCGATTCATTCTGGATAGCTATGGAGCTAAAGATGGATCCCATTATTTCTATTATGCTGTTCAGGCTTCATTTAGTATATTATGTTTGATTTTCGCTGCAGACATTTTATATTAAGTGGATAACTGTATTTTTGTACTAAGTATGATCCTATTATGCTGTGTAACTCTGATGATATATTATTCCCAATGTAATTTGAGATATTTTTTCTGCTGTAACTCTATATTTCTGTTATGCTGTTATTGTTTATGTGTTATTTTCCAATAATTATCCTTGCTTTCGTACTGCGGGAGTTAGGGGTTATCACAAGTGTCGATGTTGTGAAGGGTGGCGTTAGTAAGGGACTGGAGCACGGAAATCGTGGCGGCGTGCCAGTGGGAGCCGGATGGGTGGAGGATGATGAGCTTGAGTAGAGAGGAATATTGGTGTTTTTGGTTTGATTTTTAAGTGTGTGTGGAAGGAGCATGGTTGTTGGGAACGTACGGCTATGGCATAGAGAAAGAGGAGCGGGTATCTAGAGCTTGCATTGGAGAGGAATGATTAGGAGAGTGATTAGTGGTAATGATAATTAGAGTATTAATTAAATAATTAATTTAATGTTAATGACATATGAATTGTATTCAATCTTACAAAATGCATAACTTTCTCATATGAACTCGGAATTCAGCAAAACATGATTCGTTGGAACCGTATCGACAAGAGCTTCGCAATGAAACTGATTTGAAGTCATTTGGATGTCGTATGCGGACCGTGGAGCCGAAAAGGTCACAATTTCTCTGTTTAAAGACTGACGGAGTGGAACACAATGTGAGAACTCTTTCTTACTCAACTACTTTTATTATGTAATTATATCATAGGTTGCAGATGAGGCTTAATAGCTCCTGACACCATCGTCCACAGGCCGTGGATGATTTGTTTGATAGTATTGTGTTGTAGAAATAGATTGTAGTTGTGAATGATTGATTGTGGTTGCAACAAAGTTGATTGTGTTTGTTGTGAATTCATTGTGTTGTGAAAATGAATGATATTGTGGAAATTATTGAAATAAAATGCTTTAACAATAAAAATTACAATTTTATTGTATGTAGGAATCGCTAAAAAGATTCATGTTTGGAATAAAATGTTTTAACAATAAAAATTACATTTTTATTGTATGTAGGAATCACTAAAAAGATTCATGTTTGAAATAAAATGTTTTAACAATAAAAATTACATTTTTATTGTATGTATGAACCATAAAAAGATTCATGTTTGGTATAAAAATATTTCAACAATAAAAATTACATTTTATTGTATGTATGAATCGTAAAAAGATTCATGTTTGGAATAAAATGTTTTAACAATAAAAAATATATTTTAATTATGTCTGAATCACCAAAAATGTTCATGTTTGGAATAAAATATTTTCACCAAAAATGTTCATGTTTGAAATAAAATGTTTCAACAATAAAAATAACATTTTTATTATGGGTATAAAATTATAAAAGAGTCACATGTTAATTTACATTTTTGCTAAATAAAAATGTTGTCATTAACATGTTAGTGAAATAATTAAAATAATCATTTGTTGAATTACATTTTTGTTTAATAAAAATGTTGCCTTTAACATGTTAGTGAAATAATTAAAATAATCATTTGTTGAATTATGTTTTTGTTAGATAAAAACATCGTCTTTAACATGTTAGGGAAGTAATAAAAATCATCATATGTTGAATTATGCTTTTGTTAGATAAAAACATCGTCTTTAACATGTTAGGGAAGTAATAAAAATAATCATATGTTGAATTATGTTTTTGTTAGATAAAAACATCGTCTTTAACATGTTAGGGAAGTAATAAAAATAATCATATGCTGAATTCTGTTTTTGTTAGATAAAAACATCGTCTTTAACATGTTAGGAAAGTAATAAAAATAGTCATATGTTGAGTTATGTTTTTGTTAAATAAAAACATCGTCTTTAACATGTTAGGGAAGTAATAAAAATAGTCATATGTTGAATTATGTTTTTGTTAGATAAAAACATCTTCTTTAACATGTTAGGGAAGTAATAAAAATAATCATGTGTTAAAATATTTTTATTAGATAAAAATATTATTTTTAACATGTTAATGAAGTGGATAAAATTCATATGTGTTGAAATATAATTTTGTTCGTTAAAAATATCATTTTCAACATGTGTAGGAATTGGATAAAATTTTCATGTCTTGAATATATGTTTGTTCATTAAAAATATTCTTTTTATAACATGAATATGAAGTGTACAAAATTTATATGTAATGAAATAAATGGTTTTGAAATCGTCGAGCGAATTATATATATATATATATATACACACACACACACACACATAAATTAAAATTAAACGAATCGCCCGCGGTAGTTCATGTTTTGGAATAGTAACTTTAAACGATTATACCGAGAGATCCGACCGTCGGATTTTCCCAAAACTGGAACCGTTAGGTTCGTTTTGGAAAGATCTTTCCAAGATATTAAATTTGTTAAGATCCAACGGTTAGATTTCAAGAAATATGTAATTCAAATCTGAATAAAAATAGCGCCAGGGCCGCGTAATGACCTGAAACGTCGTTCGAATTAAATGCACTATTTTTATATAAATAAAAATAGCGCTAAATCGTTATAAAATATTATAAATGATATGAAATGAAAATAAATCAATTTCCCTTGGTTCATAAAGTAATATGGACGGTTAGTTTTATTTGAAATTAAACTATAGAATTGAATTAAATTTAACAAAGAAAGAAATGATTTGAATTATACATATTCGAGGATTACTTGAAAAGGCCGAGTTAAATCTCATTTCAAATAATTATACGATGACTTAAAGTCGAAGACATTGAAGACGGTGGTTGAAGACCGGCGATCTTCACATCGAATGGATGACTATTGATGCCCTGGATTGGTTAGCTCCCAGGAAAGGGTTAAGTGGTAGTTGTCCGGAGGTACTTGTTGATTGTCTGGATATGCGAGGACCTCTCTTATGTATTGTACATATGGAATAAGGAATATGGTGTCTCCGGTTTCATTTAGACCCGGAACGGACTTGTAAATGGATGTGTGTGTGTGTGACATTTGATTTCATTCTGTGTTGATTGAATTCTATTAAATATATATTTGTTTGATGGCGGAGAATTTATTCTCTTACCTAACACCCTTCTTTG
The DNA here is from genome assembly GCA_030737875.1 of Allium sativum. NCBI lineage: Eukaryota > Viridiplantae > Streptophyta > Magnoliopsida > Asparagales > Amaryllidaceae > Allium > Allium sativum. Next base: position 687,463,383 of record CM060919.1, read on the forward strand.
AGACGTACGAGCTTGGAGGTTATATATTGATAGACATCAGTTAGATGGCATGGATTGTTAATGTGGAATCCTAAGATGCAAATGATCAAGGCTTTTGTTGAAAAGCAGAGCCTTGTGGTTGAAGTTGGCAGATAGGACGATGCCGGGCTTTACACACCCCTGTCCGTGGGACAATGGGGACAGAGCGGGATAATTCTCCAGATTTAGATCCATATTTAGGGAACGGTTGAACTCATTATGTCATGCTCTCCTGGCTAACTTCTTTTTTTTATTATATTAATTTCGCATAAGCTGAATTCAAATTCTCAGGTTCGGGTTACTATTAATTGGGGAGGTATATTCTTGGTAGGTAACTCTTTTTTTTAAAGATTCGATGAATTTAATAGGAGTGGTGGCTAAGCCGAGAAGAAGCTCTTGGAAGAAGTCCTGGGTTACAGTCGGGTTATCAGTCAACAACTGGCTTAGCGCGTTAACACCTTTACGCCCTTCTTTCTTGCTTGTAACTATTTGCAGATTCAATAGCTTCGGACGCAGAGAAGCAGGTCAGGCAGGTAAGAGATTCTACACTTGCTCGCGCGCATACACGAACGAGACCTTTTTTCAGGGGATAGCGCAACTCGAAATAAAAGATGTCGGGTTCTCTTTCAACAATTGCTTGCTTAGCCCAATAAGAGTACTCGATGAATTAAAACTCGTTAAGTTAGAGATTAGATCGAATTAGTTTCTATAATTTCTTTCTTGAGATCAAGTTCGGATTATATTCCTTCCCAAGCGCTTAGTTCGGGTACGCAATTATTGACGATCAAAGCACAGTTTTAATTAGCATAGCTTTGTGTATAGCGTTACTTCGCGAACCTCACACCCCGGTATGAGTCAGAAACGGAACCGTGACTGCAGGGAGTGCATGGGTTTCTTTCTAACTAGAAGTGGTGTCATGGTTTGGAGCCCAGACATTTTTACTTATGTAGATGATGGATTGCGAGGCGCGTCGGTTATGATTGGTCGCTACTGGTCAAGTGATAGGTCCGATAGGACCGGGAAACGTATTGTTCAGGAATAATTAATCCACTAAAGTATGTATAGACCGACCCTGAAGATCCAAGGGTTGCCCGTAGGTGTGATCCTGAGGCATTTGCTAGAGTGTCTCGAATCGGAAGGAGCCATCCCTAGCCTTGACTCATGATGGAAACCCAATTTCCAATACGACATTACGGATTTGATTGTCACTATGTATGGCGACATAGTAAGATGGGGTACTATGCCGTCTAGGATTAATTCATTTATATTGAAAAGTGTTTTAAACTGACTAGACACTAGTAATAATATCAAATGATTTTCATTTTTATTCGTATAAAGCATTTTTGCCATTATAAAGTAAAACACTATCCTCCGGTTTGCATTGCAATGTGTGATGGGACTTGAGTCTTATAATGGCTTCATTTTTCTAAAAAGCATTGTGTTGTTTAAAAGATTTACTTATTTTATGCACTAGCAATTCAATGGAGTAAACCCGTTCCGCGTTAGTGGCGTGGTCCTGTGATTTGCCTTATTATTAAATAAGCTAAGTAAGATTTCTCATACCAGTCCCATGACTGACTCGTAGTTTGTTTCACTTGCAAACTCGGGTGACCCTATTTCCACATGGGCAGTCGAGTGTTTGTTTTGCAGATACTTATTTATTGAGCAGGATTCTGGATTGAAGCTTAAAGCTGCATCCAGAGCATTGATAGGGTTCCGCTGTGTTAGTTTATTGGTTCAGCTGCATTGTATTAAATTTATTGTAAATTAATCTTCCGCTGTAGAATTATTTTTCGATGTACTCTGATATATTATGTACTCTGATGTAACAATATTATGATATTTATAAAAGTCTCCTGTTATTTGTTCTGATGTGTTGTATGCCCAGAGTTAGCGTATCCGGGTTTCAAACGGTCTTGGTCGATTTAGTGATCGATTAGGTCCGAGCGAAATCCATATTGTCACAGTTGGTATCAGAGCTTTGGTTAACTCAAATCATTGGTGTACAACTCGTTAGAACTGAACAAAAGACTCATCATAGGTAGGATTAGTAATGTCCTATGAAAGAAAACTCATTAGAGATAGGATCAGTAGCATCCTAGAATGAGACACTCATTAATGATGGGGTTTGAAATGCCCTAGAATGAGTTGAGAGTGACAAGTTTATAATTAACATATTTGTGATTATATATATAATCCGATCTTAGAAAATATGATTTTTGAATATATAAAAGTTATATATATTTGAAAAGCTAATCAACTAATTAATTGATGATTATGTTGTGTGATTATTACTTCAACTAATAAAATTATTGAAAACAATAAAAGAATGAAATTTGCGTTGGTTAGTTAAACAACTTTCAGCTTCGTTCCTTTTCGAGGACTAAAAGATTTTAAGTGGGGGAGATTGTAACAACCCGGAAATTCTAATCCAATTTAAAAATTTTATTTTAGCTATTTTAATGGATTTTGAATATTTAAAAGATTTATTTTAAATAATAACGACTAAAAATTTATTTTAATCGAAGTAGAACGTATAAATTTATTGTAATTATAAAACGAACTCGAAATGGCATGTTAGTTTGAAAATTCGATTTTAAATTTCAAAGAAATGTTAGAATTCAAAATAAATCAGATTTCAGTAAAACCAAAAATATTTGAATCTGTTTAACAATATCTTTCTAATGTATGTAAGAAACTGAGATTTCACTTCATAAATTAAAAGTTATGTCTAGTTTAAAATTTAAAATAGTCGCTATGGAAATTATATACATTTTAATATAATATACAACCCTTAAAAATAGTCATTTTGCAAACGACCTTCGAATTCTACGAGACCAATTTTGTTGGATTCATAATGACAAATTATTATTGAGTTCCTAAACGCGCGTCGACCTGAGTCAGTATGTGGCTGTGCGCGATAAAACAGTTCAGGGTAAAATAGGAAATCGGTTTACAAATGAACATTATTGAGACTATCTCAGAATTCGATTCCGTTTTTTTTATGGATTTGTATCGTCAAATAATAGTTAAATACAAAAGGCCATAATTTTTGGAGTAAGCGTGTGGGTGTACAAGAAGAAACGGTATGCTGAAATCATATTTTTGAAGCTAATTTGAGCAATTTTACAAAGTAATATTATTGAAACGACCTCGGAATTCGACGAAACTTTTTTTGTTGAATCCGTAGCGTCGAATAATGGTAAGATTCCAATGTTCATGATTTTTAGAATCAGTACGTGACCGTGCGTGATTTTTAAAGTGAAAAATATACAATATTTTGACTTTAAAAATTAGTTGTTTGTGCATACGGACTCATTATTTGACGAAACCAGTTTTGTTAGGTTCGTAATGTCAGAAAGTAGCTGCATGTCAATTTTCATTGAGAACGGAATCCGTATGTGATCGCATGTATTTTTTAACGTTGAAAATAAGCGATAACTGAGTGTAATCGAATAAAATAAAATACATAATTAATAAAAAAATCCTCCACTATAAAAGGTCCTAAACTTAACCTAACCCTAAATTCCTTTCAGAACACATGCCGCTACCTAAATTCCCAGGAATGTGAGAATTTCATTCTTTGGTAAAATCAAAACAAATTCAAATCTCTTCTAAAAATTCCAAAACTCATGTATTTGCGATCCCAATATGATTCTCTACAGCTCCATGACAATTTTGTGGTGTTCGAACAATGTTTTGTCACTGCAAAAATTATCCCCTTTTTGCCTAGGGTTGAGATTCATGGAAGATAAAGCAACGTTCAAGATTACGAGTGCATAAATGGATTCGTGAGGTGAAATAGCATCTAGTTGGTATTTTTTGGATTTAAATAAAAAAGTATCGATATTGTGAAGGGTGGCGTGAGCAAGGGACTGGTGCACGGAAATCATGGCGGCGTCCGAGTGGGGGACGAATGGGTGGAGGATGATGAGCTTGAGTAGAGAGGAATATTGTTGTTTTTAGTTTGATTTTTAAGTGTGTGTGAAAGGAGCATGGTTGTTAGGAACTTGCGGCTATGGCGTGGAGAAAGAAGAGCGAGTACCTGGAGCTTGCGTTGGACAGGAATGATTAGGAGAGTGGTTAGTGGTAATGATAATTAGAGTATCAATTAAATAATTAATTTAATGTTAATGACATATGAATTGTATTCAATCTTTTAAAATGCATAACTTTTTCATACGAACTCGGAATTCAGTGAAACACGATCTGTCGGAACCGTATCGACGAGAGCTTCATAATGAAACTGATTTAAGTCATTTGGATGTCGTATGCGGACCGTGAAGCCGAAAAGGTCACATTTTCTCCGCATAAAGACTGGCGGAGTGGAACCCAATGTAAGAACTCTTTCTTACTCAACTACTTTTATTGTGTAATTATATCATAGGTTGCAGACGAGGCTTGGTAGCTTCTGACACCATCGTCCACAGATCATGGACGATTTGTTTGATAGTATTGTGTTGTAGAAATTGATTGTGGTTGTGAATGATTGATTGTGGTTGCAACAAAGTTGATTGTGTTTGTGGTGAATTCACTGTGTTGTGAAAATGAATGATATTGTGGAAATTATTGAAATAAAATTTTTTAACAAATTTTTTTTTTTTTTTTGTATGTAGGAATCACTAAGAAGATTCATGTTTGGAATAAAATGTTTTAACATTAAAAATTACATTTTTATTGTATGTAGGAATCACTAAAACGATTCATGTTTGAAATAAAATGTTTTAACAATAAAAATTACATTTTTATTGTATGTATGAATCATAAAAAGATTCATGTTTGGAATACACATATTTCAATAATAAAAATTACATTTTTATTATATGTATGAATCATAAAAAGATTCAAGTTTGGGATAAAATGTTTTAACAATAAAAATTATATTTTTATTGTATGTATGAATCACCAAAAATGTTCATGTTTGGAATAAAATATTTTCATCAAAAATGTTCATGTTTGAAGTACAATGTATTAACAATAAAAATCACATTTTTATTGTGGGTATAAACTAATAAAAGAGTCATATGTTAATTTACATTTTTGCCAAATAAAAATGTTGTCTTTAACATGTTAGTGAAATAATTAAAATAATCATTTGTTGAATTACATTTTTGTTTTATAAAAATGTTGTCTTTAACATGTTGTGAAATAATTAAAATAATCATTTCTTGAATTATGTTTTTGTTAGATAAAAACATCGTCTTTAACATGTTAGGGAAGTAATAGAAATAATCATATGTTGAATTATGTTTTTGTTTGATAAAAACATCGTCTTTAACATGTTAGGGAAGTAATAAAATAATCATATGTTGAATTATGTTTTTGTTAGATAAAAACATCGTCTTTAACATGTTAGGGAAACAATAAAAGTAATCATATGTTGAATTATGTTTTTGTTAGATAAAAACATCGTCTTTAACATGTTAGGGAAGGAATAAAGTAATCATATGTTGAATTATATTTTTTTAGATAAAAACATCGTCTTTAACATGTTAGGGAAGTAATAAAAATAGACGTATGTTGAATTATGTTTTTGTTAGATAAAAACATCGTCTTTAACATGTTAGGGAAGTAATAAAAATAGTCATATGTTAAAATATTTTTATTAGATAAAAATATTATTTTTAACATGTTAATGAAGTAGATAAAATTCACATGTGTTGAAATATATTTTTGTTCATTAAAATATCATTTTTAACATGTATAGAAAGTGGATAAAATTTACATGTCTTGAAATATATGTTTGTTCATTAAAAATATTCTTTTTATAACATGAATATGAAGTGTACAAAATTTACATGTAATGAAATAAATGGTTTTGAAATCATCGAGCGAATTATATATATATATATATATATATATATATATATTAAAATTAAACGAATCGCGCGCGGTAGTTCGCGTTTTGGAATCATAACTTTAAACAATTATATCAAGAGATCCGACTGTCGGATTTTCCCAAAACTGGAACCGTTGGGTTCGCTTTGGAAAAATCTTTCCAACGATATTAAATTTGTTAAGATCCAACAGTTAGTTTTCGAGAAATGTGTAATTCAAATCTAAATAAAAACAGCGACAGTGTCGCGTAATGACCTGAAACATCGTTCGAATTAAATGGGCTATTTTTATATGAATAAAAATAGCGATAAATCGTTATAAAATATTATAAATGATATGGAATGAAGATAAACCAATTTCCCTTGGTTTATAAAGCAATATGGACGATTAGTTTTATTTGATATTAATTTATAGAATTGAATCAAATTTAACCAAAGAAATAAATTGTTTGAATTATATATATTCGAGGATTATTTGAAATGGCCGAGTTAAATCTCATTTCAAATAATTATACGACGACTTAAAGTCAAAGACATTGAAGACGGTGGTTGAAGACCGGTGATATTCACAACGAATAGACGAATACTGATGCCCTAAATTGGTTAACTCCCAGGAAAGGGTTAAACTGATAGTTGTCCGGACATACTTGTTGATTGTCCGGATATGCGAGGACCTCTCTTCCGTATTAGACATATGGAACGAGGAATAAGGTGTCTCTGGTTTCGTTTAGACCCAGAACGGACTTGTAAATGGATGTGTGTCTGACATTGGATTTCGTTCTGTGTTGATTGATTTCTATTAAATATATATCTGCTTAGTGGTGGAGAATTTATTCTCTTGCTTAACACCCTTCTCTGAGGCGTACGAGCTTGGAGGTTATATATTGATAGACATCAGTTACATGGCGTGGATTGTCAATGTGGCATGCTAAGATGCAAATGATCAAAGCTTTTGTTCAAAAGTAGAACCTTGTGGTTGACGATCAAAGAACAACTTTAATTAGAATAGCTTTGTGTATAGCGTTACTTCGCGAGCCTCAAACCCTAGTATGAGTCAGAAACGGGATCGTGACTGCAGGGAGTACAAGCGTTTCTTTCTAGCTAGAAGTGGTGTCATGGTATGGAGCCCAGACATTTTTACTTATGTGGATGATGGATTGTGAGGCGCCTCGGTTATGATTGGTCGCTACTGGTCAAGTGATAGGTCCGATAGGACCGGGAACGTATTGTTCAGGAATAAGTAATCCACTAAAGTATGTGTGGACCGGCCCTAAAGATCCAAGGGTTGCCCGTAGGCGGAATCCTGAGGCATTTGCTATAGTGTCTCGAATCAGAAGGAGCCATCCCTTGCCTTGACTCATGATGGAAACGCAATTTCCAATACGACATTACGGATTTGATGGTAACTATATATGGAGACATAGTAGGATGGGGTACTATGCCGTCTAGGATTGATACATTTATATTGAAAAGTGTTTTAAACTGACTAGACACTAGTAATAATATCAAATGATTTTCATTTTTTTCGTATCAAGCATTTTTTGCCATTATAAGGTAAAACTCTATCCTCCGGTTTGCATTGCATTGTGTGATAGGACTTGAGTCTTATAATGGCTTCATTTTCTAAAAAGCATTGCATTGTTTAAAAGATTTACTTATTTTATGCACTGGCAATCCAATGGAGTAAACTCGTTCCGCGTTAGCGGCATGGTTCTGTGATTAGCCTTATTATTAAATAAGTTTAGTAAGATTTCTCATACCAGTCCATGACTGACTCGTAGTTTGTTTCACTTGCAAACTCTGTTTCCCCTATTTCCACACGAGCACTCGAGTGGTTTGTTTTGCAGATACTTATTTATTGAGCAGGATTCTGGATTGATGCTTAAAGTTGTGTCCAGAGCATTGATAGGGTTCCGCTGTGTTAGTTTATTGTTTCCGCTGCATTGTATTAAATTTATTGTAAATTAATCTTCTGCTGTAGAATTATTTTTCGATGTACTATGATATATTCTGTACTCTGAAGTAACATTATTATAATGTTTATAAAAGTCTTCCGTTATTTGTTCTGATGTGTTGTATGCCCAGAGTTAGCGTATCCGGGTTTTGAACGGTCTTGGTCGATTTAGCGATCGATTAGTTCCGAGCAAAATCCATATCGTTATAAAGGGTGTACTCAATCGTTGGCTGTTATTTGTTTCTCAAGAATACAAGCAGAAGTCAAACTCTTGTTTTTTGTAAAAGTCCTGTGTTGGTGCTCAGGCGGGAAATCCTTGTTGGGGCTCGAATCGTTATGAACCTGTTCCTCCGGGTGAAGAGAGGGTATTGATAGTGAATTCCAGAAGGAGTCTGGGGACTGGACATAGGTCGGGAAGTCCGAACTAGTATAAAGTTCCTGGTGTCACTTTACTTACTACATTTACTTATATGTGATATCTTTTATTGATTAATATTTATTTGCATAATTACTGTATTAAGCAAGTTAGAATTTCATATTCAATTTCGCAATATTCCATATAGAAAGATCCTATTCCAAGTCACATGACTTTTCACACTAACCACACATAACCAGTTCTTGGATTTTTAAATGGGATCAGTCGCAACTTAAATTATAAGTAATCTCTAACCATACATTACCAAATCTTGGATTTTTAAATGAGGTTAGAGAAACACTTATTATACCAAATCTCCTCAGTATATAAAACCAAAATGAATGATAGAAATATGGTAGGTACAGAGACGATCGTGAAATAAATTTCTAAATTAATCATACTATGAAATATACTCAACTATATAGGGATTTTTTGAAAATTTTCAATTATCTCTTATTTTGAAAAATAACATAATCACATTTCCATCACAAATTTTGAAACTATAAATTTAAGATGATTTTAAAAATAAACTCTCCACATTAATACAAAATCATGATGGATGACAGAACGACGATAGAAAAAGAAGATGGTCGTGAAATAGGCACCAATCTAAAAATATTATAAAAACTGTTCAATCATCATGAAAATTTAAATAATATTTCCTCTTGTTGTGAATTATACTATAGTCACAACTCATCACAATTTCATAATCTAATAATAATTTTGATGGGTTCCAAATATAGTTCAATTTGTCAATAATTTCAATTTCTGAATAAATAATCAAAAAAATGATTTTAAAATTGAAAATATGAATTACAAGAGGGATTCTAAAAGATCTATACCAAAAAAAAATCAAATGAACGTGACAACACTTCTATAACTGATACCACTTGCGGATCCTAATTATCCATAATGGTCAATGAGAATAAAGCTCAAAATTTCCAATTTAAAACACTGAGCTCAAGCAGACAAATCTAACAATTCAGACCTTTTTATCAAAGCAGCAGTCATTCAATTTTGGAACAAAATTTACATGAGAATTTTTCACAATTATTTCTAATAAGCATAAGAGATAGATCATGACCCAATGATTAAAGTAGTTAATTTGAAATCAATTGAAGTGCTGTGTAAATTTCAAGATTCAATGAATCGATCACACAAGATTATCGATTTCAAATCCAAAAAGTGTGTGAGATTCAAGATATCAACAATTCAAATGATTTCAAAATACTCAAATATCCAAGCCAAAAGATCATGAATTACAAAAGAATTTCAATATGCAACACAAGAACCTATGCCAAATGATTTTCAATTTAGAACAGCCAAGCAAGTCCAAAAACCAATGAAATTATCACAACTGAAAAATAGTAGTGTGCCGTAATGAGTGTAGTTTTTCAAGTCTTTCTAAAATGAATTAGAAGAAACTCAAAATAGCAGAGATATGTGAAATTTTATTTGTTTTTCAGATCTTCAAAAATTTAGAATTCAAATTAACAGTGTTCAAGACATGATAAGAATGCTTCAATACTGGTAGGAATTCATGAACCAGAAAAAAAATTAACTTTAAAACAATTGCAGATATTTACAAATTTGAATTCACAATCTGGAATTCATTAAAACATGAGAGTTTTATACAAATGAAGCAAATATTCAGAAAACCAAGAATTCTGCAATCTGAAGTTAAGAAGCTCAAGAAAAAATGTGGTAGTGATAAAGCAAATAAGCATAGCCAAGAGAAAAAAATAGAAGGGTAGAAGAAGGAATAAAAAAATATAAATAGAGAATATAAACAAAAAATGTGAGTCTAGAGATCATACCTGATTTACAGTAGACGTTGTGGATCTCCAGCTCAACAATTTTAGCTAAGGAACACTGAACAATTCAAAGGTATGGAACAACTTGGATATAATTTCTTTTTCGCAAAGTAGTTCCTCGGCCATCATCAGTACTTAACTGTTTATATGATCGAGTGGTCTAACAAAGATCGTTTTACCACTCATAACAATGTTTACGCCTTTCGGTATCCAAACCTGTTTGTATAACAATCCATCAGAATTTACTATTGTGCCCTTAGTTACCCATCTCTATTTGAATTTAACCAAGCTTGTTTTATTTCCTTTTGGAACCAAAAATAGTTTAAATTGATTATTACAAAACAAGTTCTCTTCTCGAAAAATTCCTTTGAAATTTCTAGAGTCCAAAATTTCAAATCGATTTTTCTAAAGCTTTTTGAAAAAAAATTAAAATCATTAAATCCAAGTCCATGTTTATTCTGAGTAGTCCACTAATTTTTCAAAAGCATATTCAATGAATTTTCTCCATTTGAAAATCTTTTCAAACTCAATTCAATACCGCTGATTTTAGATTTCAAAAGATTATTCTTATTAATTAGCTTAGAGCAACGGTCAATCAAAGTTTCACTTTTCTCAGAATCATTTTGTTTCAAGATCAAATTTTCATTTTCAAGAAGTTTAATTTTAGCTTTGGACTCATAAATCTCATATTCTTTTCAAACTCACGGTTTTCAAATTATTTCTCAAGCTCATTGAAAACTGATTAGATTTTCAGCAATTTTTCTTTTTCAAAAATTTTATGTTTTGGAATTAATCTTATCCCACTCCTTTTGCAAAGCATTACTTTTACAAATTAGATTACCTTCATTTTGTTTTAAAATTATAATTTCTTTTTCAAGCTTTTGATGTTACAGAATGGAGTTTTGATGACAACAACCTTATTTCAATTATAATTGATTATAAAATATTACTAACACTTTTTGTATAGAATATATATGTGCAGGAATTATACATAAGAAATATTACTGAAGACTGTACAATTATGAAGATGATAGAGATTCAAAGATCAGAAAAATTTCAAGACTCATGAGTAATCAAGATTTCAAGAGTTCAAGATTAATATAGTTATAGAGTCTAACTTTTGTAAGACTCTAAATAGCACTCCAGGTTCAAATTCAAATTTTAATTTTCAAATTCTGATTGTCAATTCTATCCTAAATCCTCTCAATTTTATTTTTCAATTTGTTTCTATTTCTATTTCTATTCTTCTTCTTTTTTTTCAAACTTAACTTTTATATTTATACTTTATATTCTTATACTTTATATAGTTTAAAACCTTATAAAATTATAAATATGTTTATATGATTTAAAATTATGTTTTTTTATATTTTTTCTAGTTTATAATATTAATTTATATCATTATATTTTAATTCAACAATTTCCAGAATTATATTTATATCAAAAACATTTGCAAAATATTTCAAAATTTAAATTTTCAAAGGAGTATGTCGACATAACAAAAACTCCATGTCGACATATAACTATCGTTTTTTTTTAATTTTGAAAGGAAGTGTCTTTTCACTATTTGAAACGATTCAGAACAGTTGCAACCTTTCAAATTCTATAAAAGGAGGTTAAATCCAAAATTTTTATCATCTCTTCTTCTCTAACTTCATCCTCTTTCTCTACACCATTACTCTTAATCATTTTTATGGTTTTTACACTTATACTCTGCCTAATTTAATTATGTTTTGATCAAACTTCTTCTCTCTACACCCTCTACTCTCTGAATCAAGTGCTATTGAAGAGTTATAGGGCTGTTTGTAATTGCTTGTTTGAATAAACCTTGTTTGTGTTGAGTCAAAAAGGAATCGGTGTGTCCTTGTAGCCGTGAAATCAAGGAAATAGGAGTCGGTGTGTGCTTATTAAGCCGTGAAGTCAAGGAAGTAGGAATCAGTGTCTCCTGGTTAAGCTGTGAAATCAAGGAGGTTGTACTTGACTATTAAAAATAGTAATAAAACTATGCGCAATCCAGCGTTGTGTGGAACTGGATGTAGGAGCAATCCGAACCAGTATATAATCCGGTGTGTTCTTTCCTTTTCTGCATCTTTATTTATGTTTATTTTGCATTTATGCTTGAATCTGTGTCTGTGATTGTGTTTGTGGTGTTTGATTCATCCGGTAGTTCACATAAGTTTTATATTTTGTTTAAATTCTTACAAACACTATTCACCACCCTGTAGTGTTTGCTTTGCCTTAACGATCCATTATGGCAAATTTTGGTATCTCTAATAATACCAGTGTCAATTCATGCATTGCATCAATGTTAAAAGAGTCTGCATATATTAATGTTAAAGAAGCATATGATTTACTGAAATATTGTTCAATACAGAAAAGGATGAGTTTTATGACTCTTGAAAATTCAAAAGTTGAAAAGATGGGTAAAGTGGCTATTGGCAATTCAAATTCTGAAAAGGTGGCTATTGGAAATTCAAATCTTGAACTGATGTGTTACATGGCTATTGAAAATTCAAATTATGGAAAGCAATTGGTGGAAATGAAAAAGGACAAATGGATACTATATAGTGGCTGTTCGAGACATATGACTGGAAATCCAGAACTACTCAATAATCTGAAGTATGATGATGGTGGATCGGTGAACTTCGGAGATAATTCTAAAGGATGCATCATTGGAATCGGCAATGTCGGTAATTCTGAAACTCCTACTATTTCTGATGTTTTATTAGTTAGGAATTCAAAACACAATTTACTAAGTATAAGTCAACTTTGTGATAAAGGTTATAAAATAAATTTTGAAAAGAATAAATGTTTCATAGAAGATAGGAATTCAAAATTTATATTCAAAGGAGATAGAAAGAAAAATATCTATATATTAAGCATGAAAATCTCCAACGATAATTTGTGTCTTATGGCCAATACAAGTGATCCCTGGATCTGGCATAAGAGATTCGGTCATACAAATTTCAAACATATTTGAAGAATTTCTAAATTAGATTCAGTTAGAGGATTACCCAAAATGAAATTTAAAGTTAATAACTTATGCAATGCTTGTCAATTCGGAAAATTAAAGAAGAGTTCATTTAAATCAAAAGAAGAAATTACTACTTCAAAACCATTAGAGTTAATACACATGGATTTATTTGGTCCGTTCCAAGTTTAATCAATAAATCATAACAGATATGTGTATGTAATAGTTGACGATTTTTCTAGATTCACTTGGACTTTGTTTCTTAAAAATAAAAGTGATGCTTTCAATCAATTTAAAACCTTTTCTAAAGGAATTCAAAATTTATTATCACTAAAAATTAAAATAATACGTAGTGATCATGGCGGAGAATTCAAAAATGAGAATTCTGAAAAATACTGTAATAAAAAGGGGATAACCTATAATTTTTCAATTCCAAGAACTCCTCAAATAAATGGAGTAGTTGAACGTAAAAATAGAATGATACAAGAATGTGCAAGAACTATGTTATCTGATAGTAATTTACCAAGGAATTTTTGGGTTGAGGCAGTCGCAACAGCTTGTTACATTATTAATAGAATTTCAATTAGACCATTAACTCATAAAACTCCATATGAACTTTTATATAAAAAGAAATCAAAAGTATCATATTTTAAAATATTTGGAAGTAAATGTTTTATACTTAATACAAAGGATAATTTAGACAAATTTGATTCAAAATCCGATAAAGGAATTTTTATTGGATATTCAAAAAGAAGCAAGGCTTATAAAGTGTTCAATACTCGAACCAACATGATAGAAGAAACATTAAACGTATCTTTAGATGAAAATCATAAAAGTATAACTCAAAACAATGAAGTCGATTGTGAAAATGAAATTAATGAAATAAATTATGAAGATAACCAACCAAATAAAAGAATTAGATTACTTAGAGACCATCCTATAGAAAATATCTTAGGAGATACTGAATCCGTTGTTAGAACTCGTAATCAATTAAATAATATGAGTAATACTGCATTTATATCGACTATCGAACCCAAAAATCCAAAGGAAGCTTCTTCCGATGATCCATGGATACTTGTTATGCAAGAAGAATTGAATTAGTTTACTAGGAATGAAGTATTGGTTCTTGTTCCTAGACCAGAGGATAAAACAATAATAGGAACCAAATGGGTCTATAAAAATAAAATGAATGGATACGGTGAGTTAATAATAAATAAGGCACGACTAGTAGCACAAGGTTATACTCAAGAAGAAGGAATAGATTACGATGAAACTTTTGCCCTAGTAGCAAGACTAGAGACTATTAGAATTTTACTACCTTTTGCAAATTATAATAACTTTAAATTATATCAAATGGATGTCAAGAGTGCTTTTTTAAATGGATTTGTCAAGTAAAACGTATATGTAGAGCAACCACCCCTATTTGACGACGAAAGATTACCAAATCACGTATATAAATTGAAGAAAGCGTTATATGGATTAAAACAGCCCCCAGAGCTTGGTATGATATATTACGAAATTATTTATTACAATCATAATTCGAAATAGGTAAATTAGATAATACTTTGTTTATCAAGAAAAATATACAACTAGCACAAATATATGTTGATGATATAATCTTTGGGTCAACAAATGAAAAAATAAACAAAGAATTTTCGGATATTATGACCAAAGAATTTGAAATGAGTCATATGGGAGAATTATCATTCTTCTTAGGTTTACAAATTCGACAATTAAAGAATAGAATATTCATTAATCAAGAGAAATATGCAAGATTTAATTAATAAATATAACATAACAACAATAAATGGAAGACTAACACCTTTGGCAACTAATATTGCTTTAAGTAAAGATGATACATCAAAAGACGTTGATCAAAAACTATATAGAAGAATGATTGGATCATTATTATATATAACCGCCAGTAGACCAGATATAATGCATAGTGTATGTCTCTGTGCAAGATATCAATCACAACCTAAGGAAACTCATTTAACAACCGTAAAACGTATTCTGAGATATGTACGTAAAGTATACATCGGATTTTGGATTATTTTATCCTAAGAATGATTCATTCGATTTAATTCCGTATGTGATGCTGACTATGCAGTGTGTAAATCTGATCGTAAAATTACTAGTGGAACATGTCACTTCCTAGGACATTCCCTTGTATCATGGTTTAGCAAAAAGCAAAATACTGTATCTTTGTCAACAACTGAAGCAGAATATATATCTGCTGCTTTGGCATGTTCACAAGTAATATATATGCAACAAACTTTAAATGATTTTGGTTTAAGTATAAAATAAATCATCTATATACTGCGATAATACAAGTGCTATAAATATCCCTAAAAATCCTACTCATCATTCGAGAACTAAACATATTGATGTGCGACATCATTTTCTAAGAGATAATGCAAGTAAAGAAAAGATTTCACTTGAATTTATAGAAACAGATAAACAAATAGCAGATATATTAGCTAAACCATTAAATGAAGCATCATTCACTAAATTTAGGAGAGAATTAGGTATTTGTTCATTAAATGAGTTAGAATAATTAAAGAACAGTATATATATTATATATAAATAAAATTAGGAATCAAAATAATGAAATTTAAAACAAGACTATGTCAACATAAAATTTCTGGTATGTCGGCATATAACTGTCAAAAAATTAAAATTAATTTTCACCAAAAGTTAGTTATTTAACTATTTAAATCTCTTAATTCGACTTTTCTTCTTCATTTTCATTCTTCTTCTTTGTATAAACTCTAAATTAAAAAATTACAATGGTTTCCACTAATCCAGATACTCAAAACAACTCTGATTCATACGTTGGACCATCCGAGGGTCCATTTCAACAATCTACGCTTCCTAGAGTGATCAAAATCGAAGAAAAAATGGAGTATCTACTGCAAATGGTGGCTGAGATGCAAGTACTCCAAATTAGAATAAGTCAAAAGCAAAACAGACAAGGAAAAGTAATGAGAAGTCTCTTAAAGCTAATAATGGATAACGAGACTAATCCGATTATCATCAATGATGATAATCAACCCATGGAAGAAGAGGAAGAACCAGAAAAAGAACCAGAAGAGGAAGAAGAAATGATGGAGGATGAAGAACAACAAGAGACTCAACCAACAGTTACGGACGAAGATGATAACGTTGAGTGCGTAGGATAGGTTCTATTTGACAAAAATGGGAATGTGATTGAAAATAATGGAGAATTCTGTCTCCATTATCCAAATTGTCCAATTCACAAATCTCCCATTGTCAAATAATCAAGTGTTTAAGGATTTTCTTGTTATTTTGTTTTATTACGTTCCTATGATAAGTCGTATATGTACAAATTCGTGTATATGTACAAGTGATTGTTTAATAAAATTGTCTTTTATGGTTTAAATAGTTACAACCTTCTAAAACATAAATATTTGAATATCTGATTAAGGGGGAGTATTTTTATTAAGATAGTTACTTAAGTTCTATTCGGGAAGTCATACATTTTAGTGGGAGTACATTTTGGATTTCTTTTTGATAATGCTAAAGGGGGGAAATTATAAAATATAGGCATAGTTTATAGGATTCTTACAGACAGGGGGAGTATAGAAGGAACATCATCAAACAGGTATATACAGATATGATAGTTTATAAACTAAGCTTGTCATCATCAAAAAGGTGGAGATTGTTGAAGAATGGAGTTTTGATGAAAACAACCTTATTTCAATTATCACTGATTATAAAATATATACTAACACTTTTTGTATAGAATATATATATATAATTAATACAGGAAATATTACTGAAGACTGTACAATTATAAAGATGGCAGATATTCAAAGATCAGAGAAATTTCAAGACTCATGAGTAATCAAGATTTCAAGAGTTCAAGAGTAATATAGTTATAGAGTCTAGATTTTGTAAAACTCTAAATAGCACTCCAGGTTCAAATTCTAATTCTAATTTTCAAATTCTGATTTTCAAATTCTGATTTTCAAATCTATCCTCAATCCTCTCTATTTTATTCTTCTATTTCTGTTTTTGTTATTCTTTGTTTTTTCAAACTTAACTTTTATATATATACTTTATATAGCTTAAAACGATATAAAATTATAAATATGTTTATATGATTTAAAATTATGTTTTCATATATTTTTCTAGTTTATAATATTAATTTATATCATTATATTTTAATTCAAGAATGTACATAATTATATCTATATTAAAAACATTTGAAAAATATTTCAAAATCTAAATTTTCAAAGGAGTATGTCGACATAACAAAAACTCCATGTCGACATATAACTGTCATTTTTTCTAATTTTGAAAGGAAGTGTCTTTTCACTATTTGAAATGATTCAGAACCGTTGCAACTTTCATACCCTATAAAAAGAGGTTAAAACCGAACTTTTTATCATCTCTTCTTCTCTAACTCCGTCCTCTTTCTCTACACCATTATTCTTAATCATTTTAATGGTTTCTACACTTATACTCTGCCGAATTCAATTCTATTTTGATCAAACTTCTTCTCTCTACACTCTCTACTCTCTGAATCAAGTGCTATTGGAGAGTTATAGGGATGTTTGTAACTGATTGGGTTGAATAAACCTTGCTTGTGTTGAGTCAAAAAGGAATCGTTGTGTCCTTGTGGTCGTGAAATCAAGGAAATAGGAGTCGATGTGTCCTTGTTGAGCCGTGAAATCAAGGAAGTAGGAATCGGTGTCTCCTTGTTGAGCCGTGAAATCAAGGAGGGTGTACTTGACTATTGGAAATAGTAATAAAACTCTGCGCAATCCAGCGTTGTGCGGGACTGGACGTAGGAGCCACCCGAACCAGTATAAAATCCGGTGTGTTCTTTCCTTTTCTACATCTTTATTTCTGTTTATTTTGCATTTGTATTTGAATCTGTGTCTGCGATTGTATTTTTGGTGTTTTGTGGTGTTTGATTCACCTATAGTTCACGTTAGTTTTATATTTTGTTTAAATTCTTACAAACACTATTCACCCCCTCTAGTGTTTTCTTTGCCTTAACGATCCATTCCGCATTCCCTAACATTTGAGATTTCTTATTGAGATGAGCTAAATCAGTTTTCATTTTCATACAATTTTTTCAATCGGAGTTTTCAAGTTTAATTCCAATATATTATTTTTGCGGATCAACTCACGATTTTCAGATTTCATAATTTTTTTTTCGTTGGTGATTATCAACAGATTTAGTTAAACCATTACACATACAAACTAAATCTTCATATTAAAATTTTCCTGTCTCAACGTCTATTGAGTCCCCAACGTTATCATCATTTGTTTCTCCTTTTAAACACAAATCTTAACCTGAGTTGACATTCTGGAACTTTGAGCAATTGTCGTCTTTTCGTCCATACTTCACCTTTAGAGTTTTCCAGATATCTCGTGCTGTTAAACAGTGGGAGATATGATCAAGCTGATTATTACCAAGATGAGAATAACTGATATGCATTGCATGGGATTGTTATCTTTATTCGTCTTATCTAGCATATCACCCGCATTTCCAATAATATTCCAATATTCAGAATTAACATATTTTAAATAAAATTCAATTTTTGATTTCCAAACTAGAAAATCTGTTCCATTGAAAATAATTGGAATATTACTGGACTGACTCTCACTAGACTGACAACTAGGGGATTACATGACACTAGAGTTAATAAATTACCTACTCTGATACCACTTGTTCTATCTATATTAACCCTTGGAGGGGTGAATAGGGTTTAAAATTATTACATCACAGATTCCAACAAGGAAAATAAATGCAAAAAATAAATGACACGGATTTTACCCAACTTCGGAAAACCCCTGCCTACTACTGCATTCCCAAGATTTTTTTACTAGAATTAAAATAATCTCTACGCTTACAAAATCCCTGTAAACTCGTGATACCCGCTACCAACTGTTCTAATGCTATGCTCAAAATCATGTACTTATCTATAACCCCAAAATCATATTTTCCCGAATTAAAAACCCGTAATTCGTAAACCCTAGCTATAAATCCTATAACTAGAAAACCCTAGTTTTATAAAAAAACAAAATGGATCGGTTACAAAAAGAAAATACAACATAAAATAAAAACAAGTAAAAAAATCCCTTTAATAATATAAGAATGGTCTGCCCTTGTTCCTTTTGACACTTAATAATCGAGTTCCTCGTGTTTAGTGGCCAACCCTAAAGTTAGGGTTTTTATTAAATCCCCAAATCGCTTCTTCAAAATCGATTGCACTGGGTTTAATTTCTGATGCTCTGATTCTTTCGATGCTATTGGTCAACGGAATGTGAACGAAAACCGTGATTACTCTGATCTGATTTTTCTTTTAGCTCTCAAATTTGATGCTTGGTTTTTGATGATGCGACTGATGAAATAGGTGTGTTATTTATAGGGTTTACAAACCTTGTTAAACTCTAATTTCGTTGAAATTGATTTGGTATGATTGTAGCATCTTGCGTGATTTAGTTGTCGTGATTCCTCAAGTGATTTCTGGAAATATTTGATGATTTTATTGGCACTTTTGAACATGTGACAGAATCCATTCCTGGAATGATTTTAAGTGCATGAATCCCCTATTGATTCTTGGAAACAATTATTTGAATTTCTTGCCTAAAAATGTTTTGTGCCTTTCGAGAAACTTTAAAATTTGCTTGACAAAAATCATTCCTTAATTACGTTGCTGCAAGTTCCTCTTTGATGTATCTGGTAATGGTTTAAGCACACAGTGTACTTGAAAAAAAAATCTTTCCACAGTTGGAATTGCATGAATTTTAATAACCAATTTTCCCTTTATTCTTGCATGCTGATTTTGAATTCGAACCATAAAAAACTCGCCAAAAATTTCTTGCAATCCTTTTACTTCTTCATGCAGTTTCTGCTGTACATTTGCATACATGTTGTTTCTTTGGTATTGAACATATATGTGCATTGCATTGTTGCTTGATTAAAAATGCTTATTGAAATGTCGTGACTCCTCTGTGTCAATCCGGCTTTCATGTACACTGTGTGTACACCCTTTTTGTATTTGCACATGTATATGTGCATTCACATGTACATATGTTGCCGCCTTGCGACTTGGTACACCCATGTTTGCTTTGGTCTATGCATTTGTGTACTAACATGTTTCGACCTGATGTTCCTCTGGTTTCATATTCTTGTCCATATAATGTTGCTTGAACCTTGTTATGATGTATGATGCATCCATGAATGATATGTTCATGTCTGTACTTGCATACACTTGTTCAATATTCATTCTTCATGATGACTTAACCAGTTTAGTTTGAATTTGTTTGTTTTCTCTGACCATCCATGCATGTTGCAGTTGTATTTGATATGCTTCATATATAAATATTTGTGGTTGAATTTCTGATACAATGTTGTACATGCTATTGTCGCATGTACACTGTTTCATGAATGTGCACATTCACTTGTGCATATGCTGCTCTTTTTCTCTTCAACGATTTGGGTTGTGCATTTGTGTGCCATACATTTGGTACACATAAACTTGCTTGAGGCACTGCAATATATATACATATACATATACATATATATATATTTACATTTATGTGTGTGTGTGTGTATATATATATGTGTGTGTGTGTGTGTGTGTGTATGTGTTGCTTCATAAGATTAATGAGCCCTTGCTTGATCCTCTGTTGTATTTGTTGTACCATTTCTTGACCTTGCCTTGTTGTAGCACTTCATGTCTTCTAGACTTTATTATTGTGCTATTTGGATTTGCTTATCCCAATTTTGATATGCTTGTACCATTGCATGTATTTCTCGGCCATGCTCCAGTGTTGTGTATTTGATTCACCTGTCATGTATATGATCATGCTGCTCCACCATGCTATGTCATCATTTGTGTCTGCCTGAGTCTTTACTGGTCTGGTTGCTTGTGCATAAATCTGCCACTTGCTCCTGAACTTGTTTTTGTGGCATGCTATTTTATGTAATTTGAAAACTGAGCCCATGCACTTGTATATTGTTTGTGCCATAATCTGGCATGTTGTATAGCAGCCTCTTGCTGCCATGTTGAGTTTGTACATTTGCTTGTGCCCAATGCTGCTCCATTCAAGTGCTTTGTGATGCTCCCATATATATATACGTATGTATATGTACACAGATATGTGTGTGTGTGTATATATATATATATATATATATATATATATTTATGTATGTGTGTGTGTACTCTGTGTGTGTACTCTGTCTGTGTGTGTGTGTGTACTTTGTGTGTGTGTACTGTGTGTGTGTGTGCGCTCTGTGTGTGTACTCTGTGTGTGTGTGTGTTTGTATTTTGCGTGTTGCCATTCCTTGTATTGTTGCACTTGAGTATTCATGGATACTTGCAGCATACATGTGTTGTCAAGCTTCACCTGAACACTTCATTATTGATATATTTGTCCCTTGTTGTTTCAATGTTTGACCATATTTCCCCTGCATAAAATATATGTGTATATACATTCACATGTATGTGTATACATGTATTGTGCATGTGCAGATTATATATGTGAGCACTGATAGAAATATATACATATCACTGTGAAATTTGATGAGAAATATATACATATCAGACCAAGTCAAGAAATATGATGAGAACGACACCATATTAAATCAAACATCCATATTAAATTTTATTGCTTTAATTTTACGTTTAATTTTAATAGACAAGTTCAAAATGTAATTTTATTGCTTTAATTATCTATACTCAAATTAAACATCCATATTAAATCTTATATTCAGAAATCGAGTTTACACACTCTAAAATAAATTAGATTTTAGATCTCTAAGTCCAATTCAAGTTATAAACATTATTTTAAAACGTTAGATTTTAACCAACATCGTATTTTAAAAATCTTGAAACTGTTGAGTCGTTACATTCTTCCCCACTCAGCACTTTTCGTCCTCGAAAAGGAAACGTCATATAGAATCGTACTTATATCTACATTATACAAAGTACCTCTACTTATAAACCTTTCCTTAAATTTCACCTTATTAGAAAGAAAATAAGTTATAAAACTTTAAAACTCAAAAAAATATTTTACTGCTCGGATTTATGGAAAATTTCAACAACGGCTCCTTTGCACGGATCGATCGGAAAAATTTACAAACACATATATTAATATACTTCTCATCCACACGATGTGGCATCCCAAACCAGGGGAAACAAAAGTAAATACAACCCAAGTACGGTATTTAATCCAAGATACGTACCTTATATTAGTGTTATAAAATATATTTATTTATTTTAAGCATTTCGACGCAATAGCGAGCTCCAAAAGTGAAGCATGCCATTGTACCTACTAAACACTCAACTGATAATGAGAATCAACATATTACAAAGTAAAAAATTAACGTAGCATAAACAAGATATACCATAAGCAAGCGTGGCATGTTAACAACAAAAACACTAGGAAAACATTTTTAATATTAAGATTTACATATTTTTTGCTTACATACAAGATTAACATTCAAATACACTCCCCCTGCTGCTGCTACAACAGTCCTAACAACAACATAGTTGCTGCTCTTTTTTTTTATTAAAAACAAAGAACATGTATAGTCAATGATGTGTAAAATTCTAAAACTTAGTTAAATCAACAAAATACTGTATTTTACTGCAATTTATTCTTGTCATTCCACGTGTTGACTTTTTTTAATGGCACAAACGTAAGCTTTCAAATTCAATTATTTTCTGATACTAAGGGAGTAGCAGATCAAATGTGAGTGGGAGTCAGTGTGTGAACTTTTTTGCTTGTATAAGATATTATTCACATTTTAGGGAAAATGTTTGTTTTCTAAAATAATTTTACACATGTGCTTAGTGTTTTTTTGATACTTTCCCTAATTCATTGGAGGTACTTGTGTTCTTTTTCTTGATGTCTCCATTTTTTTATTTCTAAAGTATTATTCATATAAGTATCCCTGCTAGGTAGAATTATGTTTTTTCCCATGAATATAGAAGTCTACCATCAAAAATCTTTTTTGAAAGTTCCCTTAATTATTATACGTTTAAATATTGTAATTTAATTTGAGAACTATATGTTTGTATTAACATGTGTAAGTTCAGTGTTATTAGAACATATACATAAACCGCAATGTGTGCCAAACAAAGAAAAGAAGTTGTCCGTTATTATTTCTATATTTTTAGAGGTAACGATAAATGTGATGTACATACACGCACGGTGAAGGATCATGAAATGAACTGTCCAATTTAGAAAGTGAACGTGCCGGTTAGGGTTATACATTTAGGAGGTGAAGTTGCTTAAAAATAAGCTGTGTAGATAATAAAGATGTGTTGTGGCAACTGTTTGTAATAGGACAATGATCGCACAAGTAAAAGGCTGGAATAAAATCTTCCATAATACACGAATTGTGTTTGTTTACGCCATCGTGGCGAATATTACTATTCCGAAGCAAATATCAGCTTGAATTAGGTATGATGGTGTTAGCTTGCTTTGTGACCAAGCTACCCAAAGCTTAAGGGATCAACGATCACTTGAATGAAGTAATAAAGGCTTGGAAAAAACTTGGTTCATATATACATGGAGGCCCTGGGGTCAGATTCTTTCCTCGGATCGGTCCTTGCCCCGGTTCGGATCTAACTGTGTGGCTCAAAGCAACAGCCCCAGGTCGGAGCTTGGGGTCGGATTGGTTCGAGGTACTTGTACCTCTCCTTCAGTGGAAAAGAATTCGGATTGGATAGGAACAATAACACCGGTTCGGGTCGGATTAACACACATCCGATCCACCTGTACAAATGAATATGACATGATTCTCTGGCATACATCTCCGGATCGGATTGGACCATTCAGGTCGGATGGCTTCACTGCTTCATTATTTGTCGATTGCTTTCGATTCGGATTGAATAAAGGCTGACCTGATCCCATGTCCACACAGCAGAAGCGGTTACCAAGTCTCCACTCACTCCACTACTTTTGAGATTTACTCTGAAGCTGCCACGTGGCCACTTAGCCCTAACCGAATTTCTGCCTATAAATACATCAATTCGCAGCCATTTTGGGGGGCTTTTTGGCAGTTATCTTCTTCATGGCTTCTATGGCCGAATTCTTCTACTGAAAATGACCAACGTCGTCAATAGATTCAATGAATTCAGAGAGAATTATTTATTGAACTTGAGTGATTGAGTGATTAAATTCATTGTAATAGTAATCCATGAATGAAATGAGAAACTATGAAGTGGATGTAGGCTTGTTAACGCCGAACCACTATAAATCTCGTGTCTCTACTTGATTTTTTACGTTTTAGATTATTATTCCTCACAAATCCTAGACAATTGGGTGTTAGTACCATTTTTTGCTCTAACATTTTGGTGCTTTCACTGAGAAATGAAGATTCTCAACATATAGGGATTCTCCATTCTACTATTGGATCGCCAAGTCCGATGAGGAAATCCTGCAAATTCAACACTTTTAATGACTTTCCAGTTCGAAGAAGTCTCTGGATCGGATGCGGGTGACCAGCAGATCGGATTGAGTTGATGCAGAATCGCATGGCTTCGGTTCGGATAGCCCCACTCAGTTCGGGTCGGGTCCGACCTGACCCCACGAAGTTATACACTGAGACGCTGGAACTAGTAATAGCAGCATCGGTTCGGATCAAATGACCAGGGGTCCGATCCGACCCCAATAAAATGAAAAATTCAACCCGACCCGAACCGCAGGAAAAGACCCGAACCGACTAGCTAATAACGACCCCGATCTGGCTCGGAGGAACTAGTCCGATCCGACCCAACCTGAAGACAATCTCCGAACCGCAAATTTGAAGGCATGATCCGATCCGACCCGAAACAGCTATTTTTCGGAAAAATACATTTTTCTGATCATTTCAGAAAAGGCTCCATCTTCCAAAATCAAAAAAATCATGCGATGCCCACATTTTCGACCTAACCGGTTAGGTCGATCGCCACCGGGACTGTGGGGCCCCGGACCCCCACCGGCGCTGCGCCCGGACCCGTTGACGGCCTCGCCTTCGGCTCGGAGCAAGGCTCGCCTTCGGCTCGGCGTACATTTTAGCTAATAGTAGTTATCAAAAGCTTGTCAATGAAGATTATATGGTAGACGACAACGACTGGGACTTTTCCCAGAGCCACGACACCTACTTACATCAGTAAGTCAGTGTGAGGAGGCATTGATCAAATTCAGCTTGTTATCATCGACAGTATACGAGACAACGATTGTCTCATAGCAGCTTCCTCTACCATATCTCCAATGGTGTATAGATTTCATCAATGCAACTGATGTTTTTCCCTAATGAGCAGTGACCACCTTATTTATGTAACTTAAACTTGTCCAATTGGCGGAGCATCGAATGATGGATATATGGAACAATCCGAGCACTACTCTGAAGATGATTCATATGATCTTAGTGACCATGATTGTCAATAAGGGGATACCAGAAAGCAGCTAAGGATCTTAATGTCCCAAAGCTACACTTCAACTGTATGATGTGATGAATGAAATATGTCCTGCGGTTAGCCTTCCGAAGAACTTGGCGAACCTTTGAAATTGCTGTTTGTTGTCAACTGCATCGAGGAAGACTGATTTCCATCGAATAAGGGTTAAATCAACATACTTTGGAACCCATAGTTAGGTGCTAGTTGAACCACCACACGCCACGATCGGACCTATGGATCCTTTCCTGGATTATGGCAACTTGACTGCTCACCAGCCACCATACGACCTTGGTCAAATGATGAGAGCTCGAGATTAAAGAAAATATGAATCAACCATTAGCACTCTACTTCTTATTTCAATTGTGACATAACACATGAATATTACTTAAAGTCTCGCAAGTTGCGCTATCATACTCAAGTTTATCTGATTAAGGTCTAAACCGACCAGCTCCAGCAGAAGTCAGAGCTTACATTTCACCCTAGTGTCTACTGCTCAATTCCCAAACATTAGCCGAATCCATCGCTAAATTTACCATTCCCGAAGAGGATGTGTTAGATGAAGAAGATGGACCTTCAAAACGAAAAATGAATACAAGCACCCATTACTGTATACCGACGGTGCAATGAATGATCGACGACCCCGTGTTGGAGATGTATTGATTCGAAGGAAATTCCAGATGAAGGGACTATAACTCGTAGCTTTCCTAGAACAGGTAGAAGAGCTGTTGGATGGATTAGAATGTTACAGCATATCTTACATCCTACGAACAGAAAATCAAAAGGTCAATAATTCGGCCAAGTTAGACAGTTTCGACAACTCGGAAGAGAGTCATAGACAACTCCATGATGAACTTCCTGCCGCACAGAATGCATTTAGCAAGGAGAAGTGAAAGGCATGCAATCGCTCTTTATGGCTCAAGATATGACATGCAAGGCGACAACGCTTATTTCCCTTGGAAGGTTGTCCCAAGACAGACACCAACGAGACTCGTTGCTAAATTCACCGCCCTGAATGATTGGAAAAAATCACTAATCAGCCTTCCGCCAGATGGGAGATGAACGCGAATGAAACTTTTGACAAACGACGTCTTGGAGTTAGAAAGTGAAGATTTACAATTTCACTCCCTTCATCGAGGATTAGTCAAGTAACTCGTGTCCCAGACATTGGGTGCAACCGGAGATTCGAACGTCGATTGCTCATGATTACATCATCTAATTCAAAGCTGATACATGATAGGCTTGCATGACCCCCTGACATTCAACCCTTGCCCTTAGCAAGGGGGCAAAAAGGCGATTTAAAGGAGACATGACCTTGTCATTCGCTTACAGTATTTTCCTAGTTGTCTTTGTCACTCCAAGACCACAATCAAGCCATCCCTGGCAGAGATTGGGCAAGGCAAAATGGACATGCAGATAGCATGCAATGCCATTTTCACACAGAATCATATTCATTCCTTTAACAGGACTACTCTTTAACCATGACTCTTATATTTGCATCCTTTATGAGTTATTGACATAATTAACTCAGATGAAATAATATGTGGATGGTGTAGGTACCTAGGATTTGAAACGGATCAGACTTCTAACACCCGCATATAGAGTTATGGAGCAATATCATGACAAGCTTGACTGAACCGCTCGTTTAAAAGGTCACACTCTCCGCCTAAAAGAGGTTGTATAGCTGAAGGTGGATCTGAGATGACATCCATTCCTAGAATCATACGTGGAAGAGCTAAAGATAATTATGCATTGACTTTTGCATTTTAAAGTTGGAATTCGATTTCAGATAGATGCAATTCGACCGTCTACATGGCTCAATCCTATGTTTGACACCATCAGATTACATGAACCCAAATAAAGGAGGCAGCATTGCCCCTTGATATGCTTACTTTTTAATCATGCAATTTACTTTTACATGCTTCCTGAATTATTGACATGACTAATTCATGCGATATGAATGATGCAGGTACCCGAAGGTCGGTGCTAATCACTCCTCCCATAGATTGATCGGAGGAACGCAAAGCTTCTGCAAACATTTTCCGACTGTTTGCCAGGCTAACTCTTACCCTCAGAGATTGAATAGAAGTACCCATCTAGGATGAATGTGATGGGCACGCCATGATTAAAGACCACTCGATCCATGGCTCTGGCTTTCATGATTTGAGAGAACATTTGAAGGACGATATTGCAGTGTCCAAACGAACTCCATCCCATAAGTCGACGGGACGAGAGAGACTTGATTATTGCAAATGGCCACCTCTACCCATGAATCAGGGATTATGAGGTAGCGCCTCGGCGAGTGTGATCCGACCGCTTGCCCGAAAAAACTCCATCCGCCAGAGTGAAGTGCGGAGTAAGGACTAAAACCGAGTTTGAGAACGACACTCGACACGGTGGACTCCCGCTCTTGGAAATAGAGCGTAGAAGGAGCGCCGGGGTGAATGATATGCCTATTCGCCTAAATAACTCTAACCCCATGACTTGAGGAAGAGTATAAAGGATGGGAAGACGACGTCCACAGGGCATGAAGGTGCACCACGACTAAAGACCGCCTTGATTCCACTCTACCCTTGGTATTCGACGGGAGAGTATAAAGGCGCCAAGGACTGAGCGCTGCAAATGAACTCCTACCCCACTGAAGGATTGGGGGGCAGACTGAAAGCTGAGTTCGAACTCTATCCTGGGCATACGACAGGAGAGTATAAAGGCATTGTGATTAAATGCCATGGAAGGGCTCCTTCCCCGCTGCAAGATAGGGGGCAAGAATGAAAGCTGAGCCCGAACCCCTTATTTCTAGACATGGGGGGCAATACACTGTCGATCCTAATCAATCCCAAAAGCCCTGGCCAGGCACTTATTCACTACTGATCGGGGACATACACACACATCAAACCCCTATGATGGCCGCAATATGATATGCTATTTATTTGCAGGGATACTGAATTGATACCCTTATCTGATTTGTGACGCGATTTATTGCTTGCTACTCAGTGTAGTAATGCTATGACTACAAGTATATTTGATTGAAATATATATAACAAGCTTGCAAATATATGATATTGCAGGAATACCGCTTTGTTTGCTTTTGGTAGATTTACAGAGGATAACTAGTCAAGAACACTAGCCCGCACTCGCAACAATAGCAGGCTAGTAGAAAACAAGTAAAGGGCCATGTCCAAAAGGTTAACGCTGATGCCCAATGCTAAACTTCTCACGCGACTCAAGGCGACGACCAAAAGGAGGCCTTGAGAGTGAGTTGTTTAATGACATGTCACACAACTTAAGGCAACGACCGAAAGGAGACCCTAAGAGTGATATATCAAACCAACATACAACTGGCCATAGTCCAAGTGCAACGACAAGTGCCACCTCGTAAATACACTAAATGGAAAGCCCGATAACTCGAGCACCTGGATAACTCAACCACTTAAGTTTTGAAAGCAATGTCTCTTTTCCATGCATCCATGTCCAAATTTGAAAGGGATGTGATACGACTACCGACCTTTCGCCATTACCCCTGAACTGGGGGCATAACTACTGAAAGTACTTACAAATGCATAACTTATTGGTCTTTGTCTAATTTATGTTTTGATCCTGACAGGCTGCTTAAGAACCCCAAAGCGGATGCAGAGTGAACGTCCATTTGCTAAGTCCCGACCGCCTTCCCGATTGGATGGCTTTGGACAAGGGGGCACGCCATTGCTTCAACTTCTAGCTTGCAAGGAAAAAGATTCCTTGATACTCCGACTCAAGGGTTAAAAAGAAGGAAGATAGAACCTTCTTCCATGCTGAGGATGTTGGCGCAAGAGGTGCTACGAATGAAGGAGGTCAGAAGATTTCCTCTCGCGGTGATCCCTCAGCATATTATACTAGATATGAAACAGATGGATCCATTGCTAAGTTGACAACCCAGAGGGTTCGGCAAAATGAACTTCTCCGGAAGCGACAAAAATGATGGATAACTTAGCTCGATCATTACCTGTTCCGCTGTGCAGATCGCATGAGGCCCTAGGATGAGCCGGCAACGTCGTCTTGGATAAAACAATATGTAATCAACCTCCTCCCAGACATGTGCAGCATGCAATTTCCGACAATAAGATTTTGGATGAAAACGATGACAAACAAGGGTCAATGGAAACTTAAACGAAGTCCGACCAACCCTTGCTTCAAATCAAATGAATGCTTCAAATCCAACTCAACTTCAACATGAAGTTCCCCATTCCTTAATGAAGGGGGCAAGTGGAAGCATTTGAAGCGACTATAATTTGACCTTATCACAACCCAACTCCGATCCTTAGAACTTGGATGGGAGACCAAAGACTAACATGAGTTGGACACGTACAAAACATTTTGTATGAAACTTTAACTCATGACCTGATGAGGGAGTATGAATTAAGGGAAGACATGGATTTAATGCTTACCGCTTAACAAAACCCCCGTGGATGGGGAGCATGGGATGTGAGCTTTGAGCAACGTAATTCGACTATATGCCGACTTTATGCACATTTACTATCATCGGAGTGCTGCAAGATCCAAGACTGTAACCAAAGGAATAACTCGTTAAGCCTAACCCGCATGCGTCCAAGCAGCGGATCACCATCTAGAATTAAAGGACGGAAGCCTGATTGACGACTGTTAAGTGTGCGGAACCAAGAAGCCAGACACCGGCTTCCACCCGCTTCAAGACTTCATGCTAGGGATGCCAACCCTAAATTGGACAATTGGCGACAACTTCTCAAAGAAGAAGGCTAGAATGCCAATGTTAATTGATGCTTCGCCAGAGGTGGCACACCTCAAAGCCGGCATGAGCCACGTCAATTAAAACTCTTTCACACAAGACATCAGGGACTTCAGTAATCACCCACACTTCAAGCCACTATTTATAACTCTTGACTTATATTGTTGCTAAACTGTTTTGGTGGCATGCACCTGAATCGATCAACCACTGAAACGCCTTGGTCACCCACTTCATCGAAGAGTCAGTTGTCCACATATATCGACCCAAGAATGTTGGGTTACTCATTCAGTTAAACAGTGACCTGACGGGACCCTGCATTCATTCTGAGAAAGATTCAACGCCGTAGTGGAATCGAAAGATCGACTTGAACCGTCTACGGTGTTGATGGCGGCAGTACCCAGTATTCTGGATAACTCTGACTTCGAAGTCTCTCTGTATCGAGACTCACCAGGAGGCCTTGGCGAATCCACCTTTGACACAGACAGATTCGTGCAACCAGAGGATACTAACGTTGAGATGGATGGTCTCAATGTTATCATTACAAAGGATGGAGGACCATCTGACTCTTGAAATGATAAAGACAAAAGAAAAGCCCCGAAAAAGACTAACATGAATGCGTAATTCCAGGAAGGACCAATTTCATTGATCGAGCCCCCGATCTTGATTATCAAGCTCAATGGAACCAAGCATGAGAAATAGACTCAACAAGATAATGATGGCTATTTCATATTATGCAAAGATGAACGAAAGAGCTCGAATATCTCCCTAACGATGTTCACTCGATTACATGATTGACGAGCTTACTTAACTCTGTGGCTAATGCAAGGAGAGTATCTAAGTTCACTGACACTCGATGAGGCAATACTTGCTTTCTAACTAAAGAAATGGGATGACACCGAAGCGAATGTGATTCAACTATTAATGTATACAATTCCAACCCTTGACGAATTGAGAAAGAGCACAGAATGACATAGGTTAGCTAAGATTGCTGAACCTGCAGCTCTAACCCGATATGAAGAAAGAAAGTTCAAAGGCTAGAAGACTGGATGTCCGATTGACTTTGTCCAACCCCAAACGACGATGGGAGCATAAGCGCTAACTTCGCTCATCCTCCATTGATGTTGGGAGCATGAGCTTCAACTGACAGACAAAATTTGAACATGATCCTTACTCGACGCTTGATTCAGAACATATAAACTGTATCTCCGAAATATGATATGATTCGTCTTGACCATTAAAGAAAGACTGACTCAGTAATACACTTGACTTGCATAGGAAGACAACGTCGTTTGGTATTAACTTGTACACGTATGATCTCACATGGAAGCCAACGATCCTACTTGACTTATGATGAAGGAATTCAATCTCTTGATTTGACGAGATCTAGACGATTACTTGATCATCTTAACCACTCTAGCCATGGAATTTGGCCCGGTAAGCATCAACGGAAGTAGTGCGATATATGACAAGCCATTTATATAGGAAAAAATCCATATGATAGGACTACTCAATAGGACACAACAATCTGGTAAATCTTCTTCAACAGTGGATGAAGTTTCAAAAAGATTCAGCTCGACTAATACAAAGCACATCTCATCTGCGATAAGATGTACTTTGGGGGGCAAAATGTTAGCTTGCTTTGTGACCAAGCTACCCAAAGCTTAAGGGATCAACGATCACTTGAATGAAGTAATAAAGGCTTGGAAAAAACTTGGTTCATATATACATGGCGGCCCTGGGGTCAGATTCTTTCCTCGGATCGGTCCTTGCCCCGGTTCGGATCTAACTGTGTGGCTCAAAGCAACAGCCCCAGGTCGGAGCTTAGGGTCGGATTGGTTCGAGGTACGTCTACCTCTCCTTCAGTGGAAAAGAATTCGGATTGGATAGGAACAATAACACCGGTTCGGGTCGGATTAACACACATCCGATCCACCTGTACAAATGAATATGACATGATTCCCTGGCATACATCTCCGGATCGGATTGGACCATTCAGGTCGGATGGCTTCACTGCTTCATTATTTGTCGATTGCTTTCGGTTCGGATTGAATAAAGGCTGACCTGATCCCATGTCCACACAGCAGAAGCGGTTACCAAGTCTCCACTCACTCCACTACTTTTGAGATTTACTCTGAAGCTGCCACGTGGCCACTTAGCCCTAACCGAATTTCTACCTATAAATACATCAATTCGCAGCCATTTTGGGGGGCTTTTTGGCAGTTATCTTCTTCATGGCTTCTATGGCCGAATTCTTCTACTGAAAATGACCAACTTCGTCAATAGATTCAATGAATTCAGAGAGAATTATTCATTGAACTTGAGCGATTGAGTGATTAAATTCATTGTAATTGTAATCCATGAATGAAATGAGAAACTATGAAGTGGATGTAGGCTTGTTAACGCCGAACCACTATAAATCTCGTGTCTCTACTTGATTTTTTACGTTTTAGATTATTATTCCTCACAAATCCTAGACAATTGGGTGTTAGTACCATTTTTTGCTCTAACATTTTGGTGCTTTCACTAATTTTCTAGAGTTAGTGGGGTTGTTTTCTATGCTAATGAGGTAGATAACAATATTAACATGGTGTAAGTAATACATCAATTTACTAATATAGATCCAGAATTAAGCCTATATGTTATTGTTATTTATGTAAATTACGATTCAAATCAGAAACTTAGAGGATAATCTTAATGGCTATGGTTCAGGTTCCGATGACAGTTTTAGGCACCTTTTTGAGGATAATCTTAATTTACCAATATCATGTTTTCTTTTGTAGGACTATCGGTATGAGAACGATTAATGTGTTGAAGTTCGAATTTTGAAATTCAAAGCATAATTTCAAGTCATTTATGAATGTCTACCATGATATGTTAGGTATTTGCAGTTTCACATGATGAATTGTTTGATCTGTGTTGGATTTAGTATAAATGAATTTATCTTCAACATTAAAAGTTTAATTGATACCTATATTTATGTTCATATACCTTTTGAGGTTATTGAATACAGCTATTAGTTTTTGTTAATACAGCACATATTTTGATGTATTATAGCTGCTTTTTTAATTCCTTAGTCTCTCTCCATGCTCTTCTTATACCTTAGCCTCTTTCTGACCTTAGTTACTATTTTTTTTTTCTTTTTTCTTTAGAACATGTTGTTTTAGATTTCATTTTTCAGTTTAAACTTAAATGATTTGGTATAGTAATGAATAGAAAATTGAATACAAAGAGGTTGCACTTTCAAATAAGAAAACGTTGGCAAATGTAATTTTTATATGAATTCTAATGATTGGTTGATGACCATATTTAAGTTGTTTCCTGTACAATCCATATTTCTCTTTGTTTACTTCATTAAAAATCACCAAACCTTTTTTAAATAATCTATAGATAATTTCAAAAAAGTTTGTAGTTGCCGATTTATTTAAAACTAATTAAATTGAAGTTGTTGATTTTAGAAACAAGGAGGCACAAGTTTTGTATAAACAGAAAGTTGGGGCTTTCACAGGGCCGACCCTGAGTATTTATGGGCCTAGTGCGGACCCAAAATTTTGGGCTCTTAATTTGTTTTTTTTTTAATGAAATTGAACTAAATGAAAATGTGTCTTTTCTACTGTGCATCTCCATTGAGAAAATTGCGTGTTTCAGCAAATTCATAAAGTTTTTACCCACATTTTCAATCTGTCAACTAGAGGTCCACACAAGTCACATCTCCATTTTAATATATTGATTGATGTCAACAAAGCATACAATCATATCTACTTTTGCATAGTTAAGTTACTATCAAATACAAGCATCCTGACAAGAAAAAGCAGCTCTAGTAAAGGTAATGTAGTTTTTTTGGGGGGAGGAGGGGGGGCTGACCTAATGGGCCCTGTGCGGTCGCATGACTCGCACTAGGCCAGGGCCGGCCCTGGGCTTTCATTACAAGTTTCGGTTTTTCGTTTTCTTTTTTTAAAATTTGTGTTGCCAGACTATACCCCTTCTTTACATATTGATCATTAGAATGATTTAACTTGCAAACATATCCACTCAATCATTTCTCAAGATCAAGCTAACTAATTTTATCACAAGCTATATTTATACACTGAGCATTGTAGTAGGTGCCAGGCTCTACCCCTTCTCCACCTATGACATGTTCCAAAATTAACAAATACAGTAGCATAACATGATTATAAGTCTCAAGAAAGATTCGCTTGTAGAAAATCAAAACAATAACAGGTCAAAACCAAAAAGTTGCAAAACATCAAGTACATCTTAAATGAGCTGGCAAGCATAAAACTTAGTGTTAAGTTGAATGCTAATTAAGAATTATGTTCATAATAAATTCCCAAAACTAGTTGGGCACAAAATAAAAGCTCAAAATGAGAATGAGTACCTTAACGTAGAATTGATCAAGTTGAATGTCGAAATATCCAATATATTGACCAGAGTGAAGGTCACAAGCAAGTACATAATGTGCCTCTGCTTCCGTTATCAAATTTGCAACAAGCTTGGCTGTGATTGATTCACGCTCTTGAGTCTGAAAAAAAAATATCTAATCATCGTTGCAAAGATAATACAATATCATATACATTTTTCTAGGTGCAATTGATTTTTTTGAAACTGAAAATAGAAGAACACTTAAAATTAGATATCAAATTTTAATTAAAAATCAATTAAAGAAGTCATCTTTAGGTTTACAAAATGCCTTCTCACTTTTTTTTTCTATCCATAAATTTTTCAACATATGCTAATTTGATTTGAGTTAGATTAAGCACCATTAATATAATATAAGTAGCCAACCTTACATTTTTAGGTTGAGTTACGCATGTTATCACTCTGTGTTACGAAGTTATCCAGTATTCAAGGCTTGCATTATGTCCCGGCTAAAGTCGAATGTAATCCTATTCTAAGATATTTCTAATATAATTTTCTGCAAAAGCAAACATTTTTCTCATCACGCCACATTGAATCTTTGTAACTTCACTTTTTTGAGTTTGAAAATGTATAGTCAATAATTGAAAATAAATAAATGCGTCAGTCATGCAGTGCATTATGTGCCTCTTCAGATTAGACTGCACTAGATCATGCTTCAATAGAACCTGCTCAGATCCACTCTTTTCAGCCTGCTCAGACTGTGGCCACATTTGTCACTAGATCATTCTCCAAATCAAACTTTTACAACCTCGAATCGCCTTCAACCTGAACCGTTCCTTCGACAACTCAAAATCCAAACCACCTTTCAGCTTCAGCAAACAGACCTCCTTGCACTTTCCAAACAATCACAAGTCATCGACTTTCAAAAAACCTACTCAACCAAACCATCACCATTGTCACTCCACTAACAGCTCATTGACTCCTTCATCAGTTACTGCGTCCAAACTCAACACTAAATCTCACCCTTCTTCCTTACTCAACATCCTTCAAACTCCTAAACTGCGAGTACCCCAAATGCAAATTCCTTCTCCCGCACCACTTTTCCAACCAAATAACCAAACACGAAACCACACAAACCTTCAGCACCACACCATCAAACCACCAGCATCAACACCACCAGCAATCAAATTGATCCACCCTCTCGACACAATCATCGAAGCAGCCTCATCACTGCCAAACCGTAGATCGAATTCACGCAGCTCAATTCTCTAATTCCTCAAACCTGAACTACTGTCAAAAGCCAATTGAGAACTTCCTCCCTAAACCGCTGCTAATACCCTAAACAAGCCAATCTTAGCGTAATCTTTCGTGATTTCTGAGTTGCCATCATTTTTTTTTCCTTTTTTTTCTTAGTTGTTTATTTCGGTCTTTTTTTTTTGCTAAACTAAGTATTGCATTTTCTCATTGTAACAAACCAACTATCTTCATTTTCCATACACACAATTCTTCAGTTCTTATCTGTCTCTATTTTATAATTTTACATTTCTATTCTTTGTTCACATACTAAACATTCTTCCACTTCCTAGATCTCCTCATTAACCCTCATCAACACGACAACGCCATTCACCTCCTTTTCTCCTTGCTGCACCCGAAACAACGTCAGCTACTGTCTCCTTCATCAACTCTAATCTTTCAAACCTGCTTTCAACCAAAAACACTATTGAAGCAACAACTAGACCATACAGCCTCTGCCACAACCCATATAACCATTGCCATCACCTTCTCCACCTTAACTGCACCACTACACTACAGTCTATACTTGTGAACATCCGTGAACCGCCCGAAACTCGAGTACAAACACCACTACAACAATTCAAACACTCACTTCTTCAACCTCCCCATATATTACCCTACTGCACCCCTGCATCATCACACTTTAATGATGCTCGGCGGATAGCAACACTAAAGCTACTGCCGTCCAAAAGGGGAAAACCGTGGATCGAGCGCAAAGCTCTGATACCATTTGTTAAGAATAGAAGAACAATATTGTGTAACAAAAAGACAAAGCAAAATCTATATTTATTCATTGGATAGACAGCCTGTTATATACATGCACTACAAGAAACAGATGAAATAGCGACGGCAATTAACCGA
Source organism: Allium sativum (assembly GCA_030737875.1). Classification (NCBI taxonomy): domain Eukaryota; kingdom Viridiplantae; phylum Streptophyta; class Magnoliopsida; order Asparagales; family Amaryllidaceae; genus Allium; species Allium sativum. Next base: position 687,500,068 of record CM060919.1, read on the forward strand.
CGCTAGCCGTTGCTAGCCGTCGCTAGCCGTCGCTATTCGCTGTCGCTATAACTCTCGTCGCCAACAGTGGTAGCAACGGCGAGAGCGACGGCTTCGTCGCTTGCTTACCAACGGCTAGCGATGGCCAGTGGACACGTGTCATCTAACGTGTCAAGTAGTTAGGTTGACCGGGAAGCCGTCGCTATACGTTGCAAAATAACTGTTGTAAGCCGTCGCTACCCGTCGCTCAGTATTGACCAATAAGCCGTCGCTAGCCGTCGCTATATCTGAAACCAAAAAACTGCAGTATACAGCAATTCCTTTCCTACAATCCAATCCACAATCATTCAATCCAAAAACCAATATCACACCACTATTATCTCACTATTTCATCGATACTCATCAACAACCAAACCATCATAACAATACAATCATCAAATACATAAAAAAAGCAAAAAAAAACCATCATCACATAAAACCATTCAAACATATCATATAAGTCATGCACATGTCCAAACACTTCATACCTCCGTCCATAAACCATCATACACATGTCCAAACACATCATATAACATCGTACGTGCATTTAACATAAAAAAACCAAGTATATGAACATACCAGAGTCAAGTCAACATAAGCACCTACACTACGAACTAATTCCCGCCTCCCTGATCCTCGTTCTCGTCTTCTTCCGATTCCTCGTTCACGTCTTCCTCTCGATATACAGTGGAATCATCTCCCTCTACTCCCTCTCCCGACATAAAGCCATGCTCCTGAAAGTAAATCGCGATGCGCTCGTCGATTTCCTGTTGCATCTGGCCTTTTCGCCAGTCCATCAACTCGTTCATCTGCTCTTGCATCCGCGCTATAGTCGCCTCCTCCATCGACCGCTTATAAGCACGCTGAACGGCCTGTAAAATAAATAATTTCACATTAAAGTTATATAAACAAATTTTTACTACTTAGTGTTAAACTTTTTCCATTAACTCGTATTCTTGTTTTACATATTTATAAATCATCGTGATTGTAGTAATTTACATCTAAAAAAAGTCTTACCTCCTGATTGCCAAAACCGCATCGCCTTCCTCGAGTAGGCGGATCAGTGATAGAATGCCATATGGCATCAGAATCTGCAACTGTAAGCTCCTTTCCACTAGCCTCCATCGCTTTGGCAGCCTCTTCCTCATACTCCCCCTGCAATAGTAATATAATTTTAAGAAAAGTGTTATAAATTTTACTTATGTACTGTGATATGAACGAGTATGTAACATGTTAATTTATACGGATAAACAAATTTACCATTATACGTGCACTCTTCGGGTCCGCCCACTTATACGTCACATTTCCTTCTTCATCGGTGTGCTCCACCGCATGTGTGTGTCTAAATACGTCTGCCAACGAAGGCACTTGTCCGTGCTTTTTAAACTGAAATTATTAAAGATAAGACATGATTATAGACGCCAAATTTTTATCTGAACATATACTGCAAATATTTAAAATTTATACCAAATCCCTTCTGTGCTGTTGAAATGATTTTGAGCCACCTCGGTGTAGAGCAGGATTCTTTTCTCTATTAGCTTTGTTTCTAGCTGCTACTTTCTATTACATTTGATACACGATGATGTAAAATAATGCAATCAATATTATAAATGTGAATATTATCATTAAAGCTTACTTTAGCATCTTCTGTGTCCCAGTAAGCTTGAAAGTCTGCCCAAACATCATCACTCATAAATTGAGGCTTTTTTCTGCTTTTCTTGGCTCGGTTAACCATCTATCGATAATTCGTTCGCATCTTCATATTCCAATATGTCAAAAATGAGGGCATATCCTCCTCCTCAACACGTACGGCAGCCTGCATATTACATTTATTTGTAATTATTCCAAGTATATTAATTTTTAATATTATTATAAAAAATACTTACCAATAAATCAGCTAAAATGAATATTTACTACCAAATTGAGAAAATGGCGAAAATCCATCCGTGCATAAACCGAGTCTAACATTACGGCTCTCGGCAGCAAATTCAGGATAAGTCCTATCAAAGTGTTTCCATGCTTCACCATCAGATGGATGTATCATAGTTCCTTCTTCTGATGTTCTCACGCTATGACATCGCATATGACACGCTGTAGCGGAAGATGCACATAGCCGTTGAAGTCTGGGGGTTATGGGTAGATAATGCATTCTTTTATATGGAACTTCTTTTCCTTTCTTTTTCCTTGGTTTGTATCTATCTTCGTTGCAAAATTTGCATTTTCTACGGTGAGCGTCTTCTTTCCAATACAACATGCAACCTTTAACACATGTATCTATCTTATGATATGGTAATCCAAAAGAGGACATAAGTTTTTTCACTTTATAATGACTATCGCACATCAAATTATTGGGCGGCATATGTCGTTTTGCAGTTTGTATAACTGCTGTAAATGCAGCTTCTGTAAGATTGAATTTTGATTTCAAAGTTAAAAATTCGGCGGTTACAGACAACTCGGTTCCGCTTGTACACCCTTCCCACAACGGCCTCTTAGCAGAATTCAATAACTCATAAAGGTTTTTTACTTCCGCCGTTGGCTCTTCAACATTTCCAGTCTCATCGTCGCTTTGCTCAATGTTAGGAAACATTGATCGTGCAGCATCTTGCACCATATTTTCTATCGGATTCGTCACTGTATTATCGTTCATCATTGTACTATCGTCCTCTATCGCTACAGGGTTAGACGTAGGTTGAACAAGTTCTCCATGACGATCCCATAAGTGATAATTCGACACAAAACCAAATTTATACATATTCACTTCTACTACATCTGGCTTCCAATGTTTCAGATGTCTGCACTTACTACACGGACAACGAATGTCTACGTTACTCCGATTGTTAGATTTAGCGAATCTAATAAATTCTTGGACTCCATTACAAAAATGTTCCTTTATCGACCCTTTCTTACCGGTTCGGGGTTGATATATCCAACTGCGATCACGAAAATAATCGAACATTTTCCTGATTTGCAACAAATATGTTAGAAAGTTCGATCGAACGTAACACTTTATACTATTTAAAATCTTGTAAAATTTCATCTATAACTATTGCATGTTTTCGAATTTTTTGTTTATTTCTTTTTTACTTTGACGGCCGGTCTACCTACTTCCCATTACAAATATAATAACGTAAGCATATTTTATAAATCATTTCAGTTTAAACGGTTCAACAAAATTTCGGCAGCACTTCCCTTTGGTCCCTGTATCGTACACAGATGCGTATACACAAGGAACAAATAGGAAGTGCCATCGAAACTTTGTTAACCGTTTAAACTGAAATGACTTATAAAATATGCTTATGTTATTATATTTGTAACTTGTCCAATACTAGGACAAATCCAACGAATATTGTATCAGATGAATATAGATTTCCGTTTTGTGTAAAAACGAATACCCATATAACGATCATATACAACACTTGTCGGACGGGGCCAAATTTTTCTAAGGGGTTCACATAAGTAGTCAAAAAAAAATTCAATCTAAGTTTAAACCAAAAAACAACACAAATGAAAAAAGTGTGTTTTTTACGCTATGGGCTTTTATGCGCTTCACTAATTGGTGCGTCTTAAACTTCAGAAAAGCTCCTTAGTTGCGCCTTGCGCCTTTTTCCGTCTATATGTACTTTCAATTTGAGTTACTTTCAATTTGTACTTTCAATTTATAAAATAACATGGCAATGAAAATTATGAAGTATAAATTAGTTTGAGTTGCTTTTTCTTAATTTTAGTTTAAAGTTATAAATTATGAAGTTAATTAACCGTGCATGCATAAGAGCCATCATTACACCGTTTCACTAGTCATAATCAAGTTACTACCGCTAAACAATCACATTTATTTCATTTTTTCTCAAATGATCATACAATACAATCAACCTACAACACAATCAATGATTTCAATCCCCAAATCAAACACATATGTGATAATCGTCGTTTTCATACTCCTAAATCAAACACATGTGTGATAAATCAAACACATATGTGATAATCAATGATAATCGTCGTTTTCATGCTCTTAAATCAAACACATATCTGATAATCAGTGATTTCAACCCCCAAATCAATGTATACCAATACCAACATCATATGCAACTCACAATACAACCAATTTCATACCCATAAACAATCAATTTACAACCCCAAATAAACATACACAATAACCCTAAATAACCCTAATTAAACATGTATTAGGGATTAGAAGACATACCGGAGCAATTTAGGAGGATAGAATGGAGTTTTGAAGGAAGAAATTGGGTGTTTAAGGGGGGGCGACGGCAGCAGCAAGGGTTTTGTTTTTGTTTTTTTATTTGCAGAAAGTGAATCGGGGAAGAAAGCCACGGTGGAATGTATTCTCAATTTAAGCGACGGCTAGCGACAGCCGCTTTTTTGGCCGTCGCTAGCCGTCACCCATGCTCGTCGCAAAATGAGGCATTTCTTGTAGTGATGTGCATAAAGAACTAACTACAAAACAAAATATCCCACGCTAAAGATTTGGTAAAACACAAGTTAAACACATGCTGAAGACTAGCTCAACCATTCTCACTACTTTAAACCTAAGGACTAGGACAATATAAGTATGTTTCTATCAATTAGGTCACAGAAAATTGCAAAGCTGCTGAAGTTCAACTTCCCAAAAGAAATCAATATTTGTGGAAACCACTGCATTTTTCGAACTATGTTTTTGGACCAGAAAACACTGTATTTTTTGAACTATGTTTTTAAATACGAAAATATTTTTGAGCCGACTTTTATTTTGAAGTGGTAAACTATTGACCCGGTATTTTAGTAGATTTTATTACTGCAGAGTATTTTCGTTCAGCCCTAATCCCCATCTATATATTACCTGCAGTTGTAGACAGAAAAAAATAACTTACCTCCGCTATTAATTTTATAATACAGAAATTTTTGACCAGTATTTTTATTTCGAACGTGCAAATCTGCACTGATTTGTCGTGCAAAGCAAATCAGTTATTAATTTCAGAGGCTGTTTTATCCTAGAGGCGGCGGCGGAAGTACGAACTGGTTTTGCACCACCGACCAGATCGCCGAATCGTCTTCAAGAAAGCGACTAAGTACGTGACTCAGCCATTGTTTCCCAACAATTTGAAGACGATCTGAAACAACGGCTTCGACATCAAACATGGATGATGTTGCTCCTCCCCTGCCTTCCAAATCCCATTGGTGACTGCTGCCCCCTTTCGTTTCGAAGGTCTACACTTCAAACGATGGCGTCAAAAGATGGAGTTTTACCTGACGATGAGAAAGGTGGCTGCTGCTCTGACCACCGACAAACCGCAGTTGTCAGACAAACCTGACGGAACTGATGAAGCGTAGATGGCTTCCTGGACTGAACAATCAAAACAGCAACAGAACTGGATTGAACAGGATTATCTGTGCAGAAATTTCATTCTCAATGGCCTCAGCGATGATCTGTATGATTACTACAACTCGGACGACAAGACAGCGAAGGAGATCTGGGAAGCGCTGAAGAAGAAATATGATACAAAGGAGGCAGGGGCAAAGAAGTATGTTGTGAGCCGCTATCTCAAGTATCAGATGACAGACGACAGGTCAGTAGAGATGCAGTCTCATGAGCTTCAGAAAATAGCTCATGAGATCATTTCCGAAGGTATGGTTTTGGACGAACAGTTTCAAGTTGCTGTTATTATTGATAAACTGCCCACAGGTTGGAAAGACTTTAAGAATTTCCTACGACAAAAGACTAAGGAATTTTCCTTAGAGAACCTGATCACTCGCCTCCGTATTAAGGAGGAGGCACGCAAACAGGACCAGAAAGAGGAAGTGCTGGTTGTCTCAAACAACAGCACTAAGAAGACCACATCCGTTGTTCTGAAACCGAATCAGAAATCATTTAAGAATCAGAACAGGCGCAACAAACAGAATGGGAATTCGCAAGGAAACCCAAAAGAACAGCAGAAACCAGCCCAAAAGAATGACTTTGGATAGTTGTTTCTATGTTACAACTGTGGAAAACTAGGTCATATGGCATGAAAGTGTCGGAACAGGCCAAGCTCTGCACCGCAGGCGAACCTGACTAAAGAGCCTCTTACAGCTATGATTACTGAGATTCACCTTGTTGGTGAATCAGAGGGTTGGTGGGTAGACACTGGTGCTTCTCGCCATGTCTGCTATGATCGTGATATGTTCACCACATACACGACTGCTGATGATCAGAAAGTGTTGTTGGGAGATTCTCATACCACTAAAGTTGCAGGGGTTGGAAATGTGGAGATCAAGTTTACCTCTGGAAGGACTGTGATTCTTAAAGATGTTTTGCATACTCCAGAGATGAGGAAGAATCTGGTTTCCGGCTTTCTTCTTAATAAGGCAAGATTTACTCAATTTATTGGGGCTGATGTGTATACCATAGGGTATAAGGGGTCTTTTGTAGGAAAGGGTTATGCTTGTGAAGGAATGTTTAAATTAAATGTTGAATCTAATAAAGTGAATAATTCTGCTTATATGTTGTGTGATTTTAATATTTGGCACTCTAGATTATGTCATGTTAATAAACGAATAATTCATAACATGAGCACTCTAGATATGATACCTAAGATGTCAGAACCTGAATCTGATAAATGTGAATTCTGTACACAAGCAAAAATCACTAAGAAATCTCATAAATCTGTTGAAAGAGAATCTGAACCCTTAGATTTAATTCACTCTAACATATGTGAACTTGATGGTACTTTGACTAGACATGGACATCGGTATTTTATCACTTTTATTGATGACTGTTTTGATTTCACATATGTATACCTTATGAAAAATAAAAGTGATGCTTTTGACATGTTTAAAACATTCAAAACTGAGATTGAGAATCAAACAAATAGGAAAATTAAGAGACTTCGTAGTGATAGAGGAACAGAATATGAATCTAACTCAATTCTGGATTTCTATAAACTACATGGTATAGTACATGAGAGAACCGCACCCTATTCTCCTGAAATGAACGGTAAAGCAGAAAGAAAAAATAGGACTTTTACCGAATTAGTAGTTACCATCCTACTAAATTCTGATGCAGCAAAACATTGGTAAGAGGATATTTTATTGACTGTATGTTATGTTCTAAATAGAATCCCCAAATCTAAGAATAAAATTTCACCTTATGAAGTTTTAAAGAATCATAAACCCAATGTGTCATACTTTAGAACTTGGGGTTGTCTAGCATATGTTCGCATTCCAGACCCTAAAAGAACAAAATTGGCAAGTAGAGCATATGAATGTGTATTTATAGGCTATGCTATTAATAGCAAAGCATATCGATTTTATGATATAAATGCACATAACATAATTGAATCAAATGATGTCGATTTTTATGAAACAAAATTTCCTTTTAAATTAAGGAATAGTGGGGGCACTTCAAGTATGCTTATTAGAACAGAACTTAGTAAAAGTTCTGAAGCTGAACCTAGAAGAAGTAAAAGAGCAAGAACCGAGAAAAAATTTGGTTCGGATTTGTGTGCTTTTACTATAGAGGAGGATCCCTTAAACCTTCAAGATACCTTATCTTCTTTAGATGCCCATTTTTGGCAAGAGGCTATAGATGATGAGATGGATTCTCTGGAATCTAATAAGACATGGCATTTGGCAGATTTACCCCCTGGTTGTAAATCTATAGGCTATAAATGGGTGCTTAAAAAGAAATTAAAACCTGATGGTACTATAGATAAATACAAAGCACGACTAGTAGCTAAAGGTTTTAGACAAAAAGAAAATATAGATTTCTTCGACACTTTTTCACCTATAACTAGAATAACATACATTCGGATATTAATCTCACTCGCTTCCATTCGTAATTTACTAATACACCAAATGGATGTTAAAACCGCATTTTTAAACGGTGAATTAGAAGAAGAAATCTATATGGACCAGCCTGAAGGATTTGTAGTACATGGTCAAGAACATAGAGTATGCAAATTAGATAAATCATTATATAGTTTAAAACAAGCTCCGAAACATTGGCATGAAAAATTTGATAATTTAATCATTTCACATGGTTTTAAAGTTAATGAAAGTGACAAATGCATTTATTACAAATCTGGGAATGATATTTGCACTATAATATGCCTTTATGTAAATGACCTACTCATCTTTGGGTCAAACATTCATGCCATAAATTCAGTCAAATCCTTATTAAGTGCCAATTTTGATATGAAAGATCTAGGTGAGGTGAGTGTAGTCCTTGGTATTAAGATTACTAGGTCAGAAAAGGGAATTTCTTTGGATCAATCTCATTACATTGAGAAGATACTGAAGAAATATAATTACTTTGACTGTAAACCTGCATGTACACCATATGATCCAAGTGTAAAGTTATTTAAGAACACTGGTGAAGGTGTAAGACAGTCTGATTATGCGAGCATCATTGGCAGTCTTCGGTATGCCACTGATTGTACTAGACCCGACATTGCCTATGTCGTGGGATTATTGTGCAGGTTTACCAGTAGACCTAGTATAGAGCACTGACATGCTATTGAAAGGGTCATGAGATACCTTAAACGAACTATGAACCTTGGATTACATTATGAGAAGTTTCCAGTTGTACTTGAAGGATATTCAGATGCAGATTGGAATACTTTATCTGATGATTCTAAAGCGACCAGTGGCTATATATTTAGCATCGCTGGAGGAGCTGTTTCTTGTAAATCCAAGAAACAAACTATTTTGGCTCAGTCTACTATGGAGTCTGAGATGATAGCACTAGTCACGGCTAGTGAAGAAGCAGAGTACTTGAGAAATCTGCTAGCTGAGATTCCCTTATGGGAAAAACCGATACCAGCTGTGTTGATACATTGCGATAGTACCACGGCTATTGCAAAAGTTCAAAACTGTTATTATAACGATAAGAGACGACAAATACGTCGTAAGCACAGCACGATTAGAGAGCTACTTTCCTCAGGTACCGTTAGAGTGGATTACGTATGTAGTGATGAAAATTTGGCAGATCCTTTGACGAAAGGACTGTTCAGAGAGAAAGTCCTTAATTCTTCTAAAAGAATAGGACTATTGCCCTTAGATTGTTGAGTCACGCACAATGGTAACCCGACCTAAATGACTGGAGATCCCAAGAAATATGTTTAATGGGTAAAAATAAGTTGTGTAGTGATAGGAGTTGAACATGCTATTTAATAAACCAAGAAACATGTATTCCTGAAGTGATTAGAGGATGTGTTGATAATAACTCTTAATGAGATCTATACTCTATTTGGAGTGGAGTACCTACCTTCAGAAGTACTCTTGATAGACTCACCTATGTGAATGTGGAAATGTGGCCGTTTCCTATGGAGTTTTGGGCAAAACTTCTAGTGCGTTCACTAAACTAGGATAGACGTGCATGGCCATAAATGCACGGGCTTATTTGATTGCACTATATAAAAGATTGTGTGGTTTGATGTCATGAATAGAGTTTAAGACTACGTGTCACTCTAGTAAAAACTGAATCTTATTCACTATGCAAAGGTTCAAGTCGGATGACACCTTTGTTTATGCACAGTCTTATGTTTCTAGAAAACTGCTCGATAATATTTTAAAAATTCAAGTGGGGGATTGTTGGAAATATTGGGTGAATTATTAAAATATAGAGATAAGTGTATGAATGGCTCCTTTATTGAATAGTCCCATATCATGGGATTATATGGAAGAGGCAAGTATTTATACTTGTTTCTAAGAAATCATGTTGGGGCCTTGGGCTCCCAATACATATTTTGTTGTGAGGAGGGAGGCCATGCATCATGACCACCACACACGCACGCACGACCGACCGACTCGACTTGACCTGACCCGGCCCGACCCGGTTCGGTTCGGGCTCGGCTTGGCTTGGCTTGGCTTTGTGGTGTAAACGCTTATATTTTTGGGCCAGAAAACACTGCATTTTTCGAACTATGTTTTTAAATACGAAAATATTTCTGAGCCGACTTTTATTTTGAAGCGGTAAACTATTGACCCGGTATTTTAGCAGATTTTAATACTGCGAAGTATTTTCGTTCAGCCCTAATCCCCATCTATATATTACCATCAGTTGTAGACGGAAAAAAATAACTTACCTCCGCTATTAATTTTATAATCCAGAAATTTTCGACCAGTACTTTTATTTCGAACGTGCAAATCTGCACTGATTTGTCGTGCAAGGCAAATCAATTATTAATTTCAGAGGCTATTTTATCCTGGCGGCGGCGGCGGAAGTACGAACTGGTTTTGCACCACTGACCAGATCGCTGAATCGTCTTCAAGAAAGTGACCAAGTACGTGACTCAGCCATTGTTTCCCAACATATTACTAATCTAGGGTTTGATCAGTTCAAGTTGAATATGTATATATGTATACATATATAGTGATGTATGCATTGAAAAATATATTTAATTTGTTGAAAACATGTAGTGGAAATAGAAATATTTATGTGTATGTTTTATAAAAATTTAGTGAAAACAACATTTAATTCTGTATATAACGTACGACTATACAGTTCGATTCAATGTTGAAAATATATGTATATATGATAAAATTCATATACATACAATTCAGAGTAGTTAATTAAGGCGCTAAGGCGCACAAACGCGCACGGCTTGAGCTTTGGCCTTTTTTTGAGTTCTGCAACTGATCGTAAACCTGCAACTATGATTTTTTTAAAAAAATTAAGTTGAAATTTTGAAATCAAAGTTGAAAAAATACACTTCAATCAAGAAAAAAAACCAAATCGTAATATGTTACATTCATAAAGGCTTAGAGAGTTTTTTTGCCCCGTCTGATAAGTATTGTATATAATCGTTATGTGAATGTTAGTTTTATTAACAAAACAGACATTTATATTCATCATATACAATATTTGTTGGATTTGTCCTTTGTATTGGACAAGTTACGAACACAATAACAAAATTAAATCTCGTAAAATATTTCATTTTAAACGGTTCTCAAAATTTCGAAAGTACTTCCTTTATGTTCCTTGTGTACACGCAATTGTGTACTGTTCAGGGAACTAAAGGGAAGTGCTGCCGAAATTTTGTTGAATCGTTTAAATTGAAAAGATTTACGTGGTTTAATTACGTTATTGTATTTGTAATGGGAGGTAGGATGACACACCAGTAAATGATTAATTAACATAACATGCATTCGATTATAAATTGTGAATATATTACAACATAACATGCGTATATCAATTATAAGGGAATTTTGAGAATTTAGTGACGGACACAAAAATTGTTATAAAAGTAATAAAAATTGTAAATTTTAACATTATTTCTAATTTTATATGTACTTAGGAAAAATGGATCGCGATTATTTTAATGATCGAAGCTGGATGTACCAACGAAGAGAAACTGATGGCACAATAAAGAAACAATTTATTAACGATGTCAGCGTGTTTATTGATTTCGCGTTAAGTAATAACGGAAACGACGTCGAAATCCGTTGTCCGTGTAGTAGATGCAAGTTATTGAAGCATTTGATACCACAAATGGTTAGAGTTCATTTTTGTCAGTATGGTTTTGTGCCGAACTATGCAGTTTGGGATCGTCATGGAGTACCATTAGCATCTACTTCTACACAAGTTGAGGAGGTAGTGAATAATGAAATTGCTACGACGAATCTCGTATAACAAATGGTTGAAGATGTTGCACGTTCAATGTTTCCGGTTCAACAATTTAATGATAACGATGGTAATGATGAAGAAGAACCAAATATTCAAACCAAAAAAATATATAATTTATTAGATGCAGCGAAAAAACTCATTTGGGAATGTTGTGAAAGCGGAACTCAATTATCAGTAACTGCTGAATACATTGCGATGAAATCGAAATACAACCCCATAGAAGCTGGATTTACAGCTGTTGTACAAGCTGCGAAGCGGCATATGCCTCCTAATAATTTGATGTGTGAAAATCATTATGAAGTTAAAAAAATGATGTCGGCCTTTGGTTTACCGTATCAAAAAATAGATACATGTGTAAAGGGTTGCATGCTATTTTGGAAGTAAGATATCAACCTTAAGAATTGTAGAATATGTAATCAGAAAAGATACAAACCTAGAAAGAAAAAGGGAAAGGAAGTCCCGTATAAACGTATGCATTATTTACCTATTATTCCTAGACTTCAAAGGTTATATGCATCTTCTGTAACCGCGCAACATATGAGATGACATAGTGTGAGAACACGTGAAGAAGGTACATTAACACATCCGTCCGATGGAGAAGCATGGAAGCATTTTGACCAAAAATATCCCGATTTTGCATCTGAGAGTCGTAATGTTAGACTTAGTTTATGTACGGATGGGTTTTCACCATTTTCTCAATTTGGTTCTAAATATTCATCCTGACCTATAATTGTAACACCTTATAATTTACCTCCGTGGATGTGTATGGAAACGCCTTATATGTTTCTCACAATTGTCGTCCCTGGTCCTGATGATCCGACGCAAGGAATCGATGTGTATTTACAACCGTTGATTGAAGAATTAAAAAAATTGTGGTATGAAGGGGTAGAAACATATGATATTTCGCCAAAAAAAAAAACTTTTGTATGCATGCTTCTCTATTGTGGACAATTAGCGATTTTCCTGGTTATGCAATGCTTTCAGGTTGGAGTACGGCTGGTCGTCTAGCTTGTCCATACTGCATGCAAGAAACAAGAGCATTTTCTTTGCCTATCGGAAAGAAAATTTCATGGTTTGACTGTCACAGGTGTTTCCTTAAAATTAATCATCCTTTTAGAAGAGATAAGAATTTTTTTACAGTCAATAGGCATGAAACTTTGCGACCATCTAAAGTATGGACAAGTGAACAAATTTTTGAACTTGTAAAAGATCTTCCCAAGATTCATGAAACCGGAGTACATGAAGAAATTCAAGGTAAATCAATGACTCATAATTGGTGAAAACAAAGCATATTTTGGGAATTGCCTTATTGGAAAGATCTTCTGATTCGTCATAATATTGACGTGATGCATAATGAGAAAAACGTTTTAGATAATATAATCAATACAATTTTGAATGTCAAAGGGAAGACGAAAGATGATTTGAAATCAAGACGCGATATTGAAGTAATATGTAATCATCCGGAGCTTCATATAAAGCCAAATGACACCGAAAAACCGAAAGCGTGCTATGAATTGGACAATAATCAAATTAAAATATTTTTAAAATGGTTGGAAGGATTAAGATTCCCAGATGGTATATCTTCCAATCTTCGTAGATGCGTCGACTATAAAAACAGCAAACTTAGCGGGATGAAAAGTCACGACTGTTATGTTATGATGGAAAATTTATTGCCCGTCGCTTTCAAAGAACTATTGCCCGTAAAAGTTTGGACTGTTGTAACGGAGTTTTGTTTGTTCTATAAAGAGCTTTGTTCTACTACATTAAAACTTGATCGTCTACGTAAACTAGAGGAAGAAATCCCTATATTACTCTGCAAATTAGAAAAAATATTTCCTCCAGGTTTTTTCAATGTTATGGAGCATTTACCGATTCATCTTCCATTAGAAGCACGCCCTCGAGGGCCTGTGCAATATGAATGGATGTATCCATTTGAAAGGTACATTATTTTTTAGTTAATTTAAATTTTGGTTAATGAAACATGTAATAAAAATAATTTGCATTAATTATAAATAGGTATTTAAATCATCTAAAGAAAAAAGTGAGGCAGAAAGCTCGAGTTGAAGGTTCTATTTGCAAATCGTACATCGAAGAAGAAGCTTCATTTTTTTCTCCCATTGTTTTAGTGATCGTGTGAACATATCATTTGCAAGTACTACGCGTAATGACGAAGGCATTGATCAAGATGACTGTCCAGCGACATTATCAATTTTTAAAAGACATGGACGACCTTCTGGTAGATGTGTGGAAGAGTGGCTGAATGATAAAGATTATAATACAGCACACACATATATTCTTCTCAATTGCACTGAAGTTGCACCGTTCGTTAGGTAATGAACTTATACATCTATGTATCCATGTACTAAATATTTAATCATAAATGTAACATTTGTCCTATAATTGCAACATTTATGAATCACAGTATCCAAACGGCGATATCAGCAAAGAATTCGCTAGTTGGCTTACTAATTATGTTTTTGATCCAACAAATTGTGTTGTGGACGAAGGATTGAAACATTTGGAAATAGGACCAAAAAGAAATGTCAGGACATATCCAATATTCCTTGTTAATGGATATAAATTTAACATTAAAGAATATGGTGCTGAAAAATTAACTGATAATAGCGGTGTATTTGAGAAAGGTAGTGATGATCCAAATGACCATATACATGATTTTTATGGCGTGCTAAACCAGATTCTACAATTGACATATTTCACATGACCCGCGGAAGAAGTATTTTTGTTTAAGTGCAACTGGTTCAGCAACGTTTCGGGTTCTGGAATAAACGTGCACCCAAAATATAATCTTATTGAAGTGAGACATACTTCCCGTTATTATAAGTACGATCCTTTTGTACTTGCCAAACAAGCTCTTCAACTTTATTATGCTCCTTATCCATCTACGAGAAGAGACAAAATAGATTGGTGGGTTGTTTTCAAAACAAAGGCAAGGTTTACTTTTGACGGACGTAATATTATCGACGACAAAGCTTATCAAGCAGATGTCGACGAAAATCCAGAAGGAGTAATAACCGATGATCAATCCAGAAGGTATTAATTGACGTATCTGAGACTACAAATGAACCAAATATGAAGGAGGAAATGGAGTCAGAATCTGAAAGTGATGAGGACGACTAACCAATAATCCTCATTTTAAAAAGGTGAAAATTAGTGTCACACCCCTATTATGTTTCAAAAGTAGGCTCACATCCGATCATAAACTTATTGTAAATTTGGTCCCTGTTTTCATTTTTATGTGTTATTCATAATATTTGCATACATGTACGCAAGTATTCTGAATGAATATTTGCATACATGTATACAAATATTTTGAATTTTTGCATACATGTAGGCAACTATTCTGATGAATTTTTGCATACATGTATGCAAATTTCTGAACGAATATTTGCATACATGTATGCAAATATTCAAAATATTTGCATACATGTATGCAACTATTCTGATAAATATTTGCATGTATGTATGCAAATATTCTAAATTTTTGCAGACATGTGTGCAAATATTCTGAACGAATATTTGCATACATGTACGCAAATATTCAAAATATTTGCATGCATATAGAATCATAACATTTCCTACTCATGTTATCTCATACCTTGTTTTTACATAGCTCTTTCATGTTTATGCTATATACGTTATGTTGTTATCTGTAACAGGTGATGTCACAAGGTGGTGATGAGGGTGGTCCGTCGGACTTATCTCGTCTTGTGGTCTGGCTTAAGCCAAAAGCCAGCAAAGGGTAAATACTAAGTTTTTAGTATAAATTTAATTCAAGTACAATAAATTTATCACAGGGTGTTTGAGTTGGAGCCGTCCAACACAGTCTTGAAGATATCTAGACGCGCATATCAGGCTCGCACGACTGCATGTTGGCCCACATGGACGTCGGTACCTGACATTGTGAAGGAGACTATATGGCAGGATTTTCTGGTATGTGTGATATAACATTTATTATGTTAAGTACTCATGCTCTTATTTGATAAGTTCATATATGTATGCTATTTTTTTTTAAAAATGCAAGGTTCAGTGGATCTACAGGAGATAGATTTGGATGTCATCAAGCGCTACTGGAATTCTAAAGTGGCAAAAAATTACAGAGGGACAATGAACATTTTGAAATCAGGTAGGAAAAACCGAATTGGATAGGCGAATCAGTGTGGGATGAGTTGCTTGCTTATTGGAACAATAATGAGGATTTTCTGGTAAATTTACTGCATATTTAATTTAAATTATTCTATTTATTTAATATGTGGTTTGGAATAATATATTTTTAAAAACAAATTAAATGTATAGGCGTCGTCTGAGAGAAATGCAGCTAACAGGAGCAAGAATCCTGTTACGCATCGAGGTGGGTCGAAGTCGTTTCAGCACCATCGAGAGGATCTGGTATATTTAGTAATTGCATCGTTTAAATTTAATAGTTGATTTAACTTTAAGTTTTAATTTACAAATACACACATATATGTATATGCATGTTTATTTCAGGAGAGAGCACGTAAGGCTCATGTGTCGTACGGAGATGTTTTCGAGCATACTCATGCACTGAGTCAGACTGATGACACAGGCTCAGTTTCGTACAGTTGGGACCATAATGATAAGGCGCGTGAGCGATATGTAAGTATAGAATAATTAAGTTATAGGTGTAATTTAATTAAGATAATGTTATCTAATTTCATTTGTTTTATGTTTAACAGGAGAAATTTCAAGCACATAAGGCGCGGTTACTGGAATCTACTGGGAGGACTGAGTTGACCAAGGATGAGGAGAACATGATATTTCATGCTGTCATGGATAAGCCCACCCGGAACAGACGATACAGTTATGGAAATCTAGAGGTAATACTCAAATTATTTTACATCACACATCCATAACAATTATCTATCAACTCATTTTACATCACTCATACAAAAAATATTAGTGAGGTTAAGAGTATACCTTGAGGATACTCATGTAATTTAATTATATAATTTATTTATTTTCGAAATGTTCATAGTTTTGCTTCTTTCAATTTCGATGTTATCCAATACTAATTGTCATTGTAAAATATCAACTGCTTCAAACAAATTTATATGCAAATATCATTATATGACGGGACTAAAGTGTAAAACTATGAACATTGTGCGCTTTAATTTTTGGAATAACTAAAAAATATTTCCCATTACTTAATATATTCATACAAAAATAATATGGTTATTAGTAAAATTCAAATTAAAATAATCAGTTACTTTTATACAAAGTACTTTCGAATACATTTAAAAATACATTGGAATGACATCTTATTAATGATAAAATAAGATCATTTAGTATAAGTAAAACAAAGACAACAATGTTGTTACTAAAAAAATTATGATATGACTAATTTTACATGTACTTGTAAATGATACAGGTTAGATCATCTCAGGAGGCGTATCAGAGGACTCAGTACAAGGAAGTAATCGAATAGCTAAAAGAAGAAATTGCGGAGCTTCGTGAGCGTGAGGATCGGCATGACCAGCAGATGGAGTTGCTTAATCAGAAGCTAGTGGAGTTCATTACCCAGTACGGTACGCTACCTTCATCTTCCGGTGGAGAGACTTGATCAGGTTAGCGTTTGGACATGGTTGTGTTTATGTTTTGAGAGTTGGTGAGGCTTGCTACATGTTTGTTGTATATATTGATGGTTTGAACATGTTATGATGCTTTGGTGATGGTATGGTGTGTTGGTTATGATGTTTGGACATGCTTGTGCTGTTTTGGCTACGTTTGGACAAGAGTCATGATGTTTTGGCGACGTATGTTATGTAAATATTGGTTAGTTAATGTGTTTTGTGTTTGATTTTTATTTTTTATTTTGATTGGGTGTATATATGGTTCAGATTTTGAGTTATATGCTCGGATTGGAGCAGTTTCGAGTAGTGTGTGGCTTGAAGAGGCAAGTCTGAAATCTGTAAAAAAAAACACACCCAGATTTCCAACAACGAGCAGCGGATTACTGGTCATTGTATATCAACGGTTTTCAACGGCGATAAACGGCTATTTTGCAATGGTTTCCATCCTTTTCCAACGTCCCTTTGATCAGAAATATGGGACACGTGGCCATATCTACCAGTTGGAAGCCGTTGGAAAATGGACGTTGTTTGCATTGTAAGTCGTTGGAAATCGTTGATCTATATACCAACGGGTTGACCAACGACCTCCAACGGCGTTTCCAACGGCCCCTGCCCGTTGGAAACTACTATATCTCTTGTAGTGATGGAGTATTTAGTAATATAGAGTTTAAGGGAAAATCAATCAAATTAAAGGTAAATCAATGTTTATGGAAAATAGTTTGCTTAGAGAGTAGGTTTGAACTTCTACTTACACAGTAAACTAGTATTACGGTACAACGGCGGGAAAATCAACCGTTAAAGTGTTTAATATGAAATTATCTGTTAAAATATATTTCAAATTAGATTTTATTAAAAAAAAATATAGGGTACTTTAGGAGAAAATGAAAATTTTATTTATTCAAAATTATTTTAAGTCGGATTTTAGTGGAAAATTTATAGCATAGAATCTTCAGTCGAATACTTATCAAGGAAAACATTAAAAGATTATCAATTACGGCTCCAGCTACAATACATTTTAGTGGGTATATATTCAATAGAGAAGCCTGCAAATTGAGCACCAAACTAATACAAATAATGCAGAATATAAGCATAACTTAGTAAGCATTTACGATAAACGGTAACGAACCATTTTAGTGGAGTGTTTAAATGGAGTTGAATAGTAAATGTGGTATGTGTTTGCGATGTCAAACAGAGAATTTAAATAGGACATTTAAATGGGATATTTTAGTTTATATGTCAAACGGATTGTTTTAGTTTATAAGTCAAACATGGCATTTATGGGTTAAACGGATTATTTATAGGTTAAACGAACAACTCATGGAGAAGAATTAGAAGAAGAAAAATCCGTTGGAGTCACATGCGTCCGACGCGTAGAACGTCAACGGAACTACCCAGTTTTATTGTTTGGACTTGTCCAACGCCTTGGATGCGACTACCCTTCCAAACACAAAACTAGGCATTTACTTTTAGCGAAAGCCACTTTAAAGGTAATAACCAAACTAGCCTGTAAACAATAGACATCTGTTACCTCTTGGGATTTAATTTACATGTTAATCTAATTTGCACACGCATGCATGCTCAGCAAAAATTTAAATAGATAATCGGTGACAACAAGAAAAATATGAATATCAAGATCAGAAAACAAAACGCGTAGAACTGAATAAAACATTAAGCATTGCTTATTTACATATAACAAGCTATGAAGCGTTATAAGAAAGACTAAACTAAATTGATAATACCTATGTTATACACCATCACATGATACATAAATGATAATTTCTCAAACAATATAACTGAATGAAACAAAAGCACTTAACCCAAAACTACCCTTGTCCTAACGTTGTAACCTATTTTCCACTAAGCCCAATGGCTCTTTCCAAAACTAGGAAACACAAGCAGCTCTATGGCTCTTTCCACTACTTAAATTGTCCAAGTAAATCAACGAACGGCATGGAAAAATAGGCATGTTCAAATATATGCTATGAACTGTAATGGATGGCTTACTATGAAGCCAATATTTTCAAAGTACATATATAGCATATTTCTAAGGGAGATACTTGTCATTAACATCTCCCCTCGACTAATGAAATACATATAGCATATTTCCAAAGTAAACTATAGATATAGCATATTTTCAAAGTAAACAATACATAAAGCATATTTCTAAAGTAACAAATGGCAGCTTAACGAAATATTGAGTATAGATATGTATATTTATGACGTTAATAAATATATGAGTTGAATTATATACAAACAAATATATTATGTTAGACACACACACACACATATATATATATATATATACATATACATATATATATATATATGTATATACACACAATGAGTGCTTCAAGCCCACAGTAGTGAATGGATCTACAAAGGTTTGGTTGACTTTGATATTAAATTATCATGTTAGATTTGCAGTTCCATCGGTTCAACTCCTAGATGTGGATATCTGTGATACAATTGTTTAGAAGTAAAATATTAGATTTAAATAATGATTCATAATGTTTATTTGCATCATGACTTTGTAAGAACAACTGGGTATCACAGAAGGCATACTGCAAATTAGCAGTACAAAATACGGCAAGCAAGCTCGTTTGTCTTCATCAACTACCGTATCAGTAACAAAGTCCTGCATAAAATTGCAGTAGGCAATTAATGATAAACCAGTAAATGTCAACCATATTTTCTTAAGGCAATAATAAACTGAAAAATAGACAATTTTACAGAAGATAACCTAAGTTTCATGATGAAAAAATGGAGTTAAGAAGAATAAACCACTTACAAACTTTGACACAACATGATAATGAACTAATTTTAAATATTTCATCAACAATTATAGTTCGTGATTCATAACTTACAAATTATAGTTACACCTAATTATCGGTGCCGTATTAAAAAAAATACTGGTTACAGCCAATAAGCACTAGCTAAAATAGCAGCTCGTATATATATATATATATATGTATATATATATATATATGTATATATCTTATATATGTATATATGTATGTATATATATATATCTTATATATAAAGCAAATACTTCCCCTTTTGAAGGCTTTTTCGTACGGTCCAAACTACCCTTTTCTAAAGCGAGAACGACATCTATCAGACCGGTCTATTTTGTCTTTTCGTCCTAGCACGTTTACAACCCGCATTCTCCTCTTTTCTATCCCACTTCCACCGACAGTTCTTCCCATCTTCCTCGGACGTCTCCTCATTTCCTCATCTTCATGTTTCAGCATACCAAAATCAGGCGTGAATTTCTTCACAACTTCCATATCTTGATTTCTGACCTTCAGCAATTGCGGACTGTGCCGTAGGCCAAGGTATGAAATTAGCTTTTTTTTTTTTGGGGAACATTTGTTCAATTTATTACCTTCTTTGTTCAACTGCACAGGACCATAACATCAGCTGTAAAACCAACTGAAGATCTAAAACTTGCTTCTCCAAATCGAACCATCCACACGTTTGTACACTATTTTTTGTCGATCTCAATTCAGTTACCTTTTAATTCCAGTTACGTATGCAACCAAGTGATTTTACATACTGCTCCATCGGAAGGTATGAATTAACATAATTTTTTATTTCTGAATATTAATTCCTCTTTATTTCGTTTATGTTCACTTCGACATAACTACTCCTTTTCATGCTTCTCCGGATTCAGGTATTCGTAAGGCATGCCAACATAGCAAATGAAAAACGAACTGAAGATCTAAAAGTTGATACAAAAGAACAATCCACAGGTTTGTAATTTTATTTTGAAGATCTTATTTTTACTCATCTTTTTAAAATCATTATTTATGTACTGTAGTTGTGGTTGAAAGTTTTTAGTTTTAGCTGCTTGCATTATTTTATTAATATGATTTTTACTTCATGGTATTGTTATTGGATTTTTGTTGCCTATTAGGAATAACAATAGTGTTGGCTCTTTAATGCAGGTAATTAATGGTTGCTGGCATGCATTACAAGAATCCACCTTTCTTATTACGGAATATCATTCCTCTGAGATCTTTACTGCAGGTAATTAATGGTTTCCTGTAATGAAATATCCCGCTTAATTTATACATTAGCTAACATAACTATCTACAATGCTTTAAAATTTCGACTAATTTTCGTTGTTGCTGGCATGCATTAGGAGAATTCACCTTTCCTATCTCGACTCTTTAATCCAGGTACTTAATGGTCTCCTATAATGAAATATACCAGTTAATTTATGCGTTAGCTAACATAGGTATGTAACATGCTTTAAGATCTCGAATTTATTTATATTTATTCTTTCCTTCCAGTTATTGTCCAACTCATAACTCTTTTGACACATTTCCTACAGATTGTTGACTCTGCTGCTAATTTTATTTCCCACTGCACATAACAACTCAATGATGCTATCTATCTTCATGTATTCAGTGTGTTTCTATGTGTATGCTCAATACTTTGTTATTTATACCCTCAATTTGGCGAGGGTGCAGATATTTTTTATTTTTTTAATTCTGGGAAGGGGGGGATCCTCAGTCCTTATTGTCCCTTCCATGATTCTTCTTTTATGTCAAATAAATTGAAATATAACCATTATTTCTTTTGTGCTTTCAAACTTATCTCCATCAATATCTGTATCACTTCAAAAGTTGTAATCCATTCAAATCAATTTTTAATTTAAGAAATATTATCAATATCTTCAAACACTTTATGATAGATGTTTCAACATTGCAGAAAATTTTGTGGATAATCTTGATAGTATATTCATATCACGGACTAACAATCATCTTGGCTCTTTAATGCACGTAATTAATGGTTGTTGGCATTCATTACAAGGATCCACCTTTCTTATCAGGGAATATCATTCGTCTGGGGTCTTTACTGCAGGTAATTAATGGTTTCTGTAATGAAACATACCACTTAATTTACGCATTAGCTAAGATAAGTATGTAGAATGCTTTAAACTTTCGACTGATTTTCGTTGTTGCTGACATGCATTACAAGAATCCACCTTTCCTACGTCGACTCTTTAATGTACGTAATTAATGGTTTCCTGTAATGAAATATACCAGTCTGTTTATGCGTTAGCTAAGATAGGTATGTAACATGCTTTAAGATCTCGACTTTATTTATATTTATCCTTTTGACACATTTCCTACAGATTGTTGACTGTGCTGCCAATTTTATTTCCCACTGCACATAAGAACTCAATGATGCTATCTATCTTCATGTATTCAGTGTGTTTCTATGTGTATGCTCAATACTTGGTTATTTATACCCTTAATTTGGCGAGTGTGCAGATATTTTTATTTTTTTTAATTTTGGGAAGGGGAGGATCCTCAGTCCTTATTGTCCCTTCCATGATTCTTCTTTTATGTCAAATAAATTGAAATATAACCATTATTTCTTTTGTGCTTTCAAACTTATCTCCATCAATATCTGTATCACTTCAAAAGTTCTAATCCATTCAAATCAATTTTTAATTTAAGAAATATTATCAATATCTTCAAAGACTTTATGATAGATGTTTCAACATTGCAGAAAATTTTGTGGATAATCTTGATAGTATATTCCTATCACGGAATAACAATCATCTTGGCTCTTTAATGCACGTAATTAATGGTTGCTGGCATTCATTACAAGGATCCATCTTTCTTATCAGGGAATATCATTCGTCTGGGGTCTTTACTGCAGGTAATTAATGGTTTCCTGTAATGAAACATACCACTTAACTTACGCATTAGCTAAGATAAGTATGTAGAATGCTTTAAACTTTCGACTGATTTTCGTTGTTGCTGACATGCATTACAAGAATCCACCTTTCCTACCTCGACTCTTTAATGTACGTAATTAATGGTTTCCTGTAATGAAATATACCTGTCTGTTTATGCGTTAGCTAAGATAGGTATGTAACATGCTTTAACATCTCGAATTTATTTATATTTATCCTTTCCTTCCAATTATTGTCCAAGTCATAGCTCTGACACATTACCTACAGATTGTTGAGTCCGCTGCTAATTTTATTTCCCACTGCAGATACAGATACAACTCTATGATGCTATCTACCTACATGTATTCAGTGTTTTTATGTGTGTATGCTCAATACTTTGTTATTTACACCCTTAATCTGGCGTGGGTGCAGATTTTTTAATTTTTTTAATTTTGGGAAGTGGGGATCCTCAGTCCTTATTATCCCTTCCATGTTTTTTCTTTTATGTCAAATAAATTGAACTATAACCATTATTTCTTTTGTGCTTTCAAAGTTATCTCCACCAATATCTGTATCACTTCAAAAGTTCTGATGCATTCAAATCAATTTTTAATTTAAGAAATAATATCAATATCTTCAATGACTTATATTGATTTACATATTTGAGTATGATACATGTTTCAAAATTGCAGAAAATTTTGTGGATTATCTTCATAGTATATAAAAACAAAAAAGTTGCATTTCAATACCTTGCAAATATATGTTCATATACATATATATGAACATATACATATATATGTTCATATATATGTATATATGAACAAATATACATACATACATACATATATATATATATATATATTCATATACATTCCAAGGATCGAAATTTGTGGTTATAATTGACGAAATACAAATATAGTTGGAATGAGGTCTAACCGATTTGTGCCCTTGATAAACAGTTTCCCTCGATAAACCATGGTATATAATCAAAATTTCACTACATGGGTTTTGTACCATTACGTAATCAAAATCTTTATGGTATTAGTTTTCCCTCGAGAAACAGGTTTAGGCCAGAAACACAATGGAAAATCGGGATGCACCATATTTAATATAATCGTACATAAGTAAGTTGGTTTTGAAGATGATAGCATTTGACTACATTGGAAACTGTTATTTCCTTATCTAAGAATTACAGTCGTTTACTTCACTGCAATTATAGTCATGTACATCTTAAGGCAAGCAAACATGTATTTGTTTACTTCACTGCAATTATACTCATGTACATCTTTAACGTAAATAAACATGTATTTGTTCACTTCACTCTGATTATGCTTCATATCACATAATTTTTGCATAACCAAGTAATATTATTTCAACTTGGTCACCATATATTCGACACTATGTACTGCATCAATCGTGACTGAGAGTGCTTAGCTCCCTTCAAAATACCCCACAGTATTCATTCACCTGATAGTTAGTTGATAGTTTTATTTGAAAATATCTTTAACTATTTATTCTCCGATTAGTTATACTCATTTCTTCTCCATGTAGTATTGAATTTTATGTTTGCATGAAATATGATACATTTCATTTCACTTCATATATCCACCAACAATTTACAGCTTCTGCACTCGACTTCAGTGGTGGCCTGCTGTAAAACGGATTTGATTTCTAGGTATTTACCATCTTCAAACGTTATTCCTCCATGATTTATTATGTCTATTTACTATTACGACTATCTATTTATTACTAAAAAGATCAGTTTGTTAGAGGTTGGCCTTCCCTATAAGCTTAATAAACATATGATGCTTTCCCTTTACTATTATTTTTGATCTGAAATAAGTGCCTTTGTTTTTTAGTCCATTATCAACTATGCGTATAATACAAAATGCAATGTCTGTAATGTATAAAATACATGGTTACGGTAAATGTAAAAATAATTTACATATATGGTCTACAAAGACATATTATTAAGCACAGACCACAACAGTTTTACCAACAATGATGCTAATCCAACAAGAAATAGTATTCTGTGACACGTGCTCCTCTTAGCCACTTTAGAAATGGTCTCTCCATACCAACTTATTAAATATGATCTACATTGCTGATCCAACATAACAAATTAACCACTTTGTCTATTTCAACTCCTCAAATATTTCCTTCGTATTTGGCAAGTGGGTGGCTCATTCTCCTCATTTTTTTCACACGTTACTTTGCCACATAGGTTCATCTTAGCCACTTTGGAAGATACGACCTAAACACTTGGAGCTAGGTACAGACAATAAAATTGTGTTTTTTCTATATTCTACTGTCTGATGTGTTATAACGCTAAACACTGATTTGCATTTAAATCTCATTCATTTATATTTTATCCCCTGTTCGATTGCGTCTTAGTACTAAAGTATATTTACGCTACTCTGATTCTAATGCACGCATTTGTTAGTACAACTGAACATACTTGAATGATATTATGCAATACTAAGATCGCTGACTCACGTAGATTGGCACCACAAGTACGAATGTAAAAACTTCTCACACAACATCTATGTGGACTTTATATACAAATCATGGCATGAACTTTGTTTTTAACATATGATACATGTTTTTTTTCGTATTATGCATACGAGTACATATTTCTGTCAATCGGTACACGAACACCTAAAGTAGCAAACTCATCAAAATCCTTCATCTGTGACTTCAACTATACTTTTCTGGAGGTTGGCCGAAACTTCAGGTTTCTAATACGTACAAAATTATCCTAATAAACAAAACAAGTGAAGTGTTAATCTTACAGGTAAACCAAGTAGTTTGTAAACTACTTCTACTCAAAATATCATTATATTTTTTTTTCCAGATTGAGGATAGAGCTGACACGGGTGCAAACATGTGCACCACTGAAATAACCTTCATTGAGCCAATATGGACAACCAAAGTTGAGTTTCACGCGCGAAGCGCGTGCCAACACCACGCGCGAAGCGCGTGCCAACACCACGCGCGAAGCGCGTGCCGTTACGCTCGTATATATATATATATATATATATATATGTGTGTGTGTGTGTGTCTATATATCTATATATATATATATATATATATATATATATATAACAAGTTATTTCTTAAATCTTTGGAGAAAAAATTATTTTAACACCCGCAGACTAAGTTTGTTTCAAATAAAAGTTACACAAAATAAACATTTAATTTTCTGAATTAAGTTTGTTTTCTGGCAATAGGTTAGCAAGAGTACATCTTGCTGAAGAACCACTGCATATTATGTACATCAATTTCAGTCTACCCTTTTTAATAGGTATAAGTACTGCAGTTCAAGCAATTCTATTCAAATCCATGTAAAGCCAGAAGCGTAAAAAGAAACAGAAAAGAAAACAAAAGATAATCTCCTATAGCAACTTTTGTCAATGAGTAAGACTACAAATTTTAAACTGAACAATTATACAAAATATAATGTTAAATACTCTCACTAACAGTTTACCATTAATTAATTCTTTACCACCTATTGATACGACAATTCACCATTATATTCACAACCTCCACGATCGATCGGATCTAATGGTATTTTCAGTTGAATATAATAATGAAAAAATTCTGCCAATTAGAGTCAGAAATAAGTTAACGGATGTCTACTATTGAATTATAACTAAAGCAATACTTACCTTCACCCGATTAGTCTTCTTTCATCGTTAATATGGGCACATGTACATCAATTCATAATGCCACTCTGAACAACTTAATGATCTACATATGATGGATCTGTTTAAAAGGAAGAACAATAAATTGAACAGGAAAGTAAGTTCCTGCGATCTAAACAAAAATATCTCATATGAAGAGTAAGCAAGAAGGGAACACAACACATGTACCTTATTATGTCTGCAAATATTCACTTAGCTAGGCTTTCCCCACTGAATTTTATTCCATTAAAGTTTGTAACTTATGAAAGTGTAAGCAAGAAGAGAACATATTAACTAAGAGAGCAAGATAAATCCATCTAGTAGAAAAGTTAAAGTATTTACCAACACATGACTATTGGTCCAGCTTCATCATCCTTATGGCTACATTATTTTTTTCCACTATTGAATGTGACAGCAGTATAATGCACAAACCTCAACAAAGGACCTTGGTGTCAACCAAAGACATCGACTGTATGAAATCCATCTAGCATGCACATGTAATACTAAGATATTCCAAATATACACTTGCTGATGGATGAGATTTATATACTGCATACGAGATCTTGATACGAAGAGCTAACCTGCTACATCGTCAACTATGAAATATGACAACATGACTTGTGATTAAGTTCTTAAAAAAAATTGAGAAGCAGCTAAGTCATCATAAATTCCCAAAATATAATGCTTTTGAAAAATCTAAAACCATCCAAATGTATTTTTATACATTTTTTATTTTGAAAATTGTGGAAATCATCAGCATCTGAGACTTGACATTATTAAAAACAGCATATCATACTGCTAATTACCTTGAAATAATTTTGACAAAAAACACTGCAGTATTATATCATACAGAAAAATAAGAAAATGAAAACTGACAAAAATACTGCAGTATTATATCATACTGCAGCATATCATACTATTCAAAACTTAGATGAATGGCTACACTATTCGAAAAGTAAAAACTAATGTTAGAAAAAAATTGGGCTTTAGACAGAAATCTGAAAAAGATTAAAAAAAGACATATGAATTGTATTTTTCTAATTCAGCAGCAATTTCATAAAATAAGAAAGAATAATTACAAGCAGAGACAAATACCATACCTTACCTGGATCTGCGATTGAAAAGCACTGGCAGTGAATCAGGAATTCTGTTTGTAGCTTAAACTTTGGACCGAAGAGTCCTCCTTTCGTTCCGGATTCAATGGTGCCATGGATCAGTGAATTTCACCTGTCTTCCTTTCATTCCGGATTCAATGATGCTATGGATCCGTGAATTTTATTTGATAAAAATTATGAATAGCGAAACGAAAAAGAGAGATCGGATCGAATTTTAGGAGAGTGATAATGAGAATAGGGAGATCGAATTTTAGAATAGAGATTATATTCGGTTTAACAGAAGGGAGATTGAATTGCAGAAGAAATAGGAAGAAACATAAACACGGAGAAGATATCCTCGAAGAACAGGGCTTATTTTTTGGCTTCAAAGAAACTGATTTTGTACAACTGACAGTAACCAAACCTCCCTCACGGTCGGTTTGATAAGAGTAGTAACCATAATAAATACTTCCCGTTCCAGCTAGAATATGCCTAAATTTATGAAAGTAAGTGCCTCAGAAACATTTATTTTGTAATGTTTCATCCATTAGCTGATATACGAATATAACATAGTAACTGAAATTGAAATTGAAATAAATATCAATAAAAATGAACATAAATGTAGTGTATATTTTTTTACTTTATGTTTTTTATGATTCATTCATCAATTCAGATTTGAATATAATCTGGTTTATACGAATTTCACTTTAAACATAGTCAACATTGACAGGATCTTAAACTGTTGTACTCTCTGTTGATCCACTGCTTGACATTTTTATACTATAGTATGAACAAAGAGAAATAACAAAAAGCAAAGCACAGTCAAGCTCAAACAGCAAAGCAATAGTAATAAAGTTGATGCATTGACAGGAGTTTAATTCTTTACCTCAAACAGCACTGATAATCAAGCTGCGTAAGGGTAGGAAGTCCATACAAAAATAGCGACGGGAATGGGTACGAACAACCGGGTTTGCCGCGAACAGTAGCCGTTGAGGAAACCTAAGCTTGACGATAAGGGTTGGACCATTAATCTGGTTGAAGTTTAAGTCGATCGAATCCCCAAATTGAAAATAGGTTTAGGATCACAGGGTTGCGCCAGACACCGAACATAAGGATCTGCATGCGGTGTGTGATGAAATACATATATTTTGATTTTACGAAGGGAGGTCGGAAAGGATCGACTAAGAATTTGAGAGGAGAAACAAACAGAGTGACTTGCGAAAATCATTTGGGAATTAACTTGAGATAGGCGACATTTGAACTGATGCGGAAATAAGGGTTTTAATTGAGATTGAGAGGAGGATGACGACATACATGTACTGGGGAAGAAAACTGTGTGAATAGGGATGGCAATGGGGCGGGTCTAGGGTCCAAACCCGCTTGACCCGGCCCTGTTTTGACCCATTTAGACCCGCCCCATAGGGTCTTCGGGGCGGATAGACCCGCGACCCGCTTTTGGAGGTCCGGGTCTAGGGTCGGGTCCGGGGCACGGCTAACCCGCCCCAACCCGACCCGTATGATTGAAACATCGTTAAAATACTTTATAACTATAACGATTACGTGTTAATCTTCTTTGTTATACATAGTTATAACTTTAATATTATATTCTTTCAATCAAAATACTATAATTTTTTTATAGTATTAAGTTGCATCAATGATAATCATACGATAACAAACGCATACATTTTGAACTATTATCTTACAACTCATTTTTTTATATATTCTTTTACCATTGTGAATACATTATAATATGTATATAATTATCATTTAGTGATAAAAAATATAAGTATATAAATTTGTTTATATTAGAACACAATATCACCGGGTCGTGGGGCGGGTCGGGCCTACCCTGACCCGTACAACTTTCGGGTACGGGGCGAAATTCCAGACCCGCACCGGGTCTACGGGGCGGGTCTAGGGCGAGGTTTAAAAAGTCCAGGTCGGGTCTGGGGCACGAGAAACCCGCCCCAACCCGCCTCATTGTCATTCCTATGCGTGAAACACGAGCCGTGCTTTTTTTGGCTTCGCACGTTTTTCCGTTAGCTCCCACGGTCGGTTTGACTAGATGGTGTATTTAATAATACAGAGTTTCTATTAAAATTCACAGAAACTACAGACACATTGCTAAATCACTCCACTAGCGACCATGTTCCTATCTTTAAAATATATATAACACACATCAAAGCAAAAATAGTCCTTTTAATTTCAACATAGCTTGGTCTAATCCATCAAGATATTGGGAAGTAATACAGGACGTTAAAGCTTTAGAAACATTGGCAATACCATGTTTAGACTCCTAAGCAATTTTTTTTTTTCCAGAACAAATCAAAAAGGAATAAAAGCAACATAAACATTTTAACCAATATGACGACAGTATGTGGAGCTCATACAAGAATACATGAACAACGTTTAACGATTATATTCAATTATGTATGCAGGAGATTTTATATATAAACACAAGGCAAAAGCAAGCTGGCGGACATAACGAAATCAACAAAGCATGGTTTTTCATGCCATGATGGCAGCGAAAATAAGCGAATTGAACATAAAAGATAATTGATGAAAACGGTCAATGTATATCAGATCATCCTACATTGAAAACGGAAGCAATAAGAAATTTTCCTAATTTGTATAACTCGGATATCACTACCTTGAACTGATACTACCGTCATGCAAGGAGATGTAGTAAAGAGATGATGCTGTGACGAAATATGGAGCAGAAGCTGCCGCCTGAGGTAGTGTCAGCTACGCAGAACACATCCTGCCTTGACGACATCTGAAGTTGGGATTTGTCTTGGCGACTCTGTAACCATGGATTTGGATTTGGGATCTGTCGATCGAAGGAGAAGGAGGGAACAGGGAGAAACGGGGAAGACGAGAAAGGAGGAAAAGTAATTTAGGGGAAACGAGGGGGAAATTAACTTATATTTAGGCGGAAAAATGGAAATAGAGGAGCGAAGTGCTAAACGTAACCAGTGCTTTAGTCAATTGTTAAATAAATGTAACCAAAATTCTTAAAAACAAAATTAAAAATCACATTGGTTGCGTTTGCATATCAAACGCAACTAATGAATGCAACCATATATATGTTTTCTTGTAGTGATTTGGGAGATACCGTTGCTGGAATCATGTAGAGCTACAAGAGGAGCATAAATGAAAGTGATTTCGAGTGGTGTGGTAAAGGTTTGGAGGCGTGACAGTCACCCTATGCGCATGTTTGTCGTAGATGGTAGCAAAAAGCGAATTGCAGGGAAGCTCCATGTGGCTTGGCTTTGGTATGTGCATGTTAGGAAATTGAAGACGAGTTCGATGGTGAAGGCGGTTTCTGAAACACAACAGCGTAGCTCTATATATCCTTTATTTAGTGCATGCTTGGATTAGTTGTGTACGTGCATATCATGCTAGAAATAGAAGAATGAATTGGAGAAGAAGGGATAAGGGAAAGCTTGTAATTAGTGAGTTGTTTAATTTAAGTTGTGTGATTTAATTCGTTAAAACTTATAACATGCATATCATTTGCGTATAAGGTCGGAATTGGACGTTGTTTCTTTCGATGGGCTTGTATTGTCGAGCTTTACGCATTAGAGCTATTTTGGTTGATTTGGCTAAAGTGAGATTTATTATCTCTTACATGACTGCATTTGTTCGTATACTAAAGATTTGACGTTTTAAATTGTTTCCTAACTATAAAATGTAATTTTATGATAGATGAACCTATTAAATAATAAATAAATAGATTAAGTAGTGTTTTAAGTAAATTTAACCTAGTTGTCACATTTTTATTGATTGTGCACTATTTCCCGCTATATACCCATTTACGTTAGATTTAGGTTATTTGGACACTTATTTCACTTTGATTGTTATATATGAATTTTATTTAATTTATTACTTCTATTATGGATGTTTGTGTGATAGTTTAAGGATTTGTTTGACTGTTGGTTGCATGGTTGAATTTTTGCTTAGTTTAGCTTGAAACACTGTTCATAGGCGACCTATTATTAGGAAATTTTGTTCGTTAGAGTTTTGGGTGCTTATTGATCAAATGCACATGTCAGCATATGTTGATTGAGCGCACAAGGATGATAGACTCGAATGAATGAGATAAATTCTCGAAGGAGCTTTACATCGCTTGGATGGATTTGACGACGAAGTAGCATTGGAGATCGGTGACAACTTTGATGATGGAGCAGCATTGGAGATCAACGATAAATTTGACGATGGAGCAGCATTAGAGCTCGACGACGGTTTTGAAGATGGAGCGACACTATAGCTTGGTGGCCGATTTAAAGATGAAAGATGGACTTGGCGACGATCTAGATTTCGCAAGGAATGCTGGACGTTTTCCCTGGATGCATATTTAACCAATTTTGGATATATAGTTGATCTAAGCAGTCATTATCAATTACCATGAAGTAGTCGATGTCTACTACAATTATTATTGACCATTTTGGTCAATTTGACATGGGAGATGGTGTAACTTCAAGGAGCAGGACACGATGATTTGTTGGATAATGATCTCGACATAATGGATCTTCTATTAGTGTCTTCGTCTTGAGGCGAGGATGTGGTGCTTCTATGCAGTGATGCGTCATATGACGACGATGATTCCAAAATGGAGAGCAAGGCTGTTGTGATGGAATTCATTTTCTCTAAGATGCAGATTATACGACATTAAGTCGTATTGAGGTAACTGTCATATAAAGGACGGATGATAAGTGGTTGTTATGACTTAAGGGCAGTCGATGAAGTCTCACTACAGTGTAGTCCGTTAGGTATATCCCACTTGTCGATCGGCTTCAGCCTCGGAGCCTTGTGGACAGTCTAGAGATAGACTCTGCTACAAAGAACGTGTGCTAAGGAGACATAGGTATTCGTGACTTCAGCACATCTTTGAAAAAGTGGCACGATGACGAATCAGTTCCAGGGAAGTGTTGACTGATTGGCCTTGACCTTAGAGCCAGAGCAGTTTGGAGTGGGTAGATTTATCGGCTATAGACCAGGGCAGTTGTTTATAACGATAGTTGGGCAGAGACCAAGGCAGTTGGATCCGTTGTTGCCTTGATGGATTCAGTGACTGACGTATTAGATAGCATATGCTTTATGCACTTAGTGAATGAACGTCGCCTGGCCTCTCTTGCTACCACGGTAGCACCAATCGTGTTCGGGCAACGAAGCTTACACTCATGAACATTGGTTTCCCTAAATCTTCTTTCTCAATTCAACATTGATAGTAGCATCAATAACATTCATTGTATGTATGCCCGATGGCGGGGGCAATTACAATGTTATTAACCGATCGAAACTTTAATACAACCTTTTTTGATCCTGCAGGAGGGGGCCTATCAGCTTGATCAACCAGGTATTATTATCATTTAATTTGAGAATAAAAATGAGAATAAAAAAAAATGTTGTGAGTGTGACCAATAAATAAATTTTGGTTAGAATAATTAACCGAAGAAATCAAAGAATTCTTTTGATAGATTCTAGTAATTAAACGTTTTACAAGTGATAAACTAGATTTATTATCATAACCAAAAATTTCTACGGGTTCATAAAAAATCAAACCATTTAAACCATGATCATGAGCAAGTGCATAAATATACTCCTGAAAGAGTAACGGATATAGGAAATATTGTTGCCAAGATCTACCTTTTTCTAAATATCCTTGTAATTCTTCCATTGACTTCAATTTCTACTTGAACCAGAAACAATAGGTATTTCTTGTATTATCAAATTATACATAGTGCAATACGGTCAGAACAGAGTATGTATCATGTATGAAAAAATATATACCCCGGAAATACAGAGTCCAATCAACAGATCTTTTTCCTCCCTCCTTCTACTATCCAATAGGTTTATCTTCGTTCTATTAATATTAAAATATAACACCATTTAATACTCAGACATCTATCGCACTCTATTTATATGATGTTTATCATAGTGGAGCATATATCAACTATTATGTGCTAATTCTGTGGATATAGGGGAAGGCCTGGTATGATTCTCTATACATTCCATGCTATACTTACCATTACGACTTTTATAGTATTTTGAGATTTATTTATTGCTCACACCAGATTTTTGTCCGACCCAAGGTTTTATTTCCCTCTTATTACTTTGGGTGCTCATCGACAATGCTGATGAGAAGACTAGGTAACTGATATGAGTATTATCTAAATTTTTGCAGGTGGGTTCGCAGGAGGCGACTGTTTATACATTTATACTTGTATTATATCCACTGTTTCAGATATCGAAAATATCGCCTAAGATCTCATTCGAGATCTCATTTTGGTCTCCCTAGAAATGCAACAGCAAATCTCCTTTGAAATATATCGCCCGAGATATTGAAATATCGAACGAAATATTGTCTGAGACGAGATACTAGAATATCGTCCGAGATTTTGGTTTTTCTTGTTAAAATTTAAATCTGTGCCTGAACGATAAAAATAATTAGAAAACTCAAATCTAGCCATAACAATTGCCTTCTATCTAACATTTTTCATGTTAAATGACCATATTGTATGTTCATATATGTTCTACAATGATTATGATTTTTATATTTTTCTTTTTTTATATACACTTTACCTATGAAATTAGCATTTTATGTTCTGCTTATGCTGAATTTTTTTATGTTTTGTACCTTTTTTATATTTCATGTCTAACAATAATTTGTGTTCATGGATCATATGTTGTAAGCACTAATCTATTTGCATTGTGTTATATTTCTATTTTAAGCATATTACGATTTGGAGTATGAATAATCTTTCATAAACTAGGAGTAATGAAGTGATTTTGCAATTGAAGCTTAAGTTGCTATGTTTATAATAGCATTCAAAAAAATCATTGTCTAAGATTATCATTTTTTAACATATCATGTACCCTGAGATTGTTCCGATATGAACTTTCAAACCCTAGATAGAAATCCAAGACAAACCCCCGAGTTAAACTCATCTCATCCGAGAACTCCCCCAACGTGAGATGAAGTCTTTAAAATTCCTGAGACAAAACACGACCCATATTCGAGATTTAAAACCTTGATTATATCTGTTTATTTTGGTGTGTGACACTGTAGAGCCTTAACAATGTTATGTGTTACCTTAGAGACAGTGTATCGGTTGACTTTATTTATCTCTTGTATAAACTCTATTACTGTTTTGAGTAACAGTATGAGCCTATATACTCTGATTATATGGTTTTTATAGTCATTACTGTCTCAACTGTTTTATATCTGAGATTGATCATTATATGTTATCCGATGTGCTGTGAGATGTTCGATAGATTCCATGATTGTGTTTATGTCCTATTCTTTTCTTTCTCTTTTATCTCCTTCTTTTCTTTCTCTTCTTTTATACTATTTATTTCTCTCTATGATCACTTTGCGCTAATCGAGTGCTTGTATAGCGTAGAGTTTTAGTTATGAGTACCGATTGTGTACAGCGGGTCGTCATACTTAGCCTTAATGATTGTCGTACATCGATCTTGCAACATCGCAACACATTATCTCGTTGTTGGGGGTATAGAGTGGTCATCACATATCCTTTATTGCTTGATCATATGATTGTGGTTCCATGGTTATTATAGTTGTAATGTACGTATTTAGTTCAAAGAGTATACTTTTTTCGTTATCATGTTATGTCCTCTTTATTTTTACTCCCTTTTGTTGTTGGACTTATGGATATGACATATTGAGTCAATGATTGACTCTATTAATTACTTTGATAGCCATCATTGATGTCAGGTGCATGATCACTTGATCTTGTAAGTGATTGGTTAGAATGCCCAGGTGATTCATTAGTACTATGACCAGGTTCCTTGAATATAACGAGTTGTGTAGATATGATATTCTTGTTGTTATTCTGGCGTCTAGCTGATTCTATGAATCTTAGCATAAAGGTATTGTTGGGATATTTTTTTTTGCAATCATATACCTTTGATGATGTTTTGATATTTGTACTGGCAAAGGGAAATAATTTTTTGTTAAATACAATGTGCCTACATATATAATTTCTATATTACTAACTAGGCAAAGTACCTTTTTTTCTTTATCCTAAATCCTAGGAAGGTACATGGTGATGATCTAAAGTCTAGTTTATGTGTGCTAAATGGTCTTAAGCATGGAAAATTTAAACTTCCAAATGTTTTCATAGATCAGCAATCTGGTCTAATTCCATACAGTTTCTTTCGTTGGACTGAACCCTTGTAGTACTTATACTGGCATTCTATTAATTAAATGCAATGTAGCACTAAAAGATTATGGCTAAAATTTCAAAGGTAAAGATGCTTTAAGCAAGCAAAGTAAATCAGTTTCTATTATATTTCTATCTTTCCTTTCTATTAGGCCATTCTTTTCTAATGTGTAAGTACAAGTTTTTTAATGAACCATTTCACTTTCTAGAGTTTTTTCTTCTAAGATACATATATTTAGTGCCACCGTTACTTTGAATACTTTTGAAAAGATGAATGATTTACTTTTCATCTTGTGTGACAAAATGCACTAGGTAATTACATGTTTTAGACTTTACTCTCATCAAATAAATCCATGCGTACCTTGTATAAGCATCAACAAATGAAACATAATACTTATTTCATAATCAAAATTGATAGGTGTCAGACTCTATATGCCTATTGAAACCAATTCTAATGGCATATTATATCGAGTTTGAGAATTTGGAAAAGCCAATTTGACAATGAGTACAAATATGTAATAATGAACAATCATTAAAGGGAATCTTATTATCTTTAAGTCCTTGTGTTTGGATGGCCTAATTTATAATGCCATAAATTGAAAACATCTTTGTTTTTTATAAAATCAAGAAATCCCAAACAAAATACAAAGCTTTTCTTTATTTACATGAGTTTTTGTTGTTTGCAAAATTAAATTTGTTTAAACTTCTATTTTCGTCACCCTGCAAAATAGTTTCCGTTATTAGAGCAACTCCAACAAATCGGGTGTAGAAATACAAATTTCTACACTCCGAATAATTGAAACAATGAAATATCCCAACAGTTTTAAATCCAGGCATTTGTTTAACAAACGCTTGAATTTAGGCGCTTGTTAAACAGGCTCCTAGACCCAGCCGTTTGTTAACAAACGCCTGGTACGTTGCTGAAACAAATTCCAATTTAAGTATTTTTGTATATTATATAGGTTTAAAATTTCAAAAATATTTCAATAAAAACTTATTTGATTTTAGAATATGTATATGTTTAAAAATATATTTATATACTGCTTCATATTTTTAATGTATCGTATGTAATTTTTTTTAACCAGTCGACTGATTCGATCCAGAAACTATTTTCTGAAGAGTTACCATTCTTCATGAAGAGATTCTTCTTCATTAATCAAAGGAAATGAACATAACTTTTTATGGAAACTATTCATGAAGGATTGCTAATCTTATACTACTATATAAACAAGTTTAATCACATTTTACGATCACTAAATCTATCCAAATGTTACTAATTTTTCTGATCATTATTCTACTCTCTCCATTTACATTCTTTGCAATTAAAAGCTCTCCAATTCAAATACATGTTGAATCCGTGAATCAATTTAATATCATTTTATTCAACAAGCAATATTCTTCCTTAAATCTTTGCATTCAAAGCACATACTCGAGGATCAGATTATAGGAAGGTTGTACTTAAAATATTGGCTATACGTGTTGATTCAAGAACACAAATCAGAAGTCAAACATTTGTAATAGTTGAAGACATGTGTAGTTGCTCAGGCGAGAGGCATCCTTGTCGGGGCTCGGGTGTACTGACCTATTCCTCCGGGTTAAGAGAGGGCGTTCCTAGTGAATTCCAAAGAGGAGCTTCGGGATTGGACGTAGAGCGGGAAGCCCGAACCAGTATAAAAACTCCTGGTATCACTTTACTTTACGTTACTTTCCGCATTTACTTTGATTGTGATATATCTCCGTAGCTTAGGTTTTGTTTAACTATCACATATCATTTAGCTAGCATATCATATATATTTCGCTATATCCATATAGATCCTTTAAGTCGTACACATTGACTCATTTTTCAATTGGTATCAGAGCAAGGCCATTATATAATTGTAAAAACGTTATTTGATACATAGACATTATGGATAATAATACTAGCATTAGCAATAACACCAGATATTCTAAAGGCCAATCAACTGCTAGACCACCCTTCTTTAATGGCATAAACTATAGTTATTGGGCTACTCGATTGAGAATATACATGCAAGCTAATAGCTATGACGCATGGAATATTACTCAAAAAGAGTATACGTCACCTACTACTGCATACACTGAATGGTCAAAAATTGAGAAAAATGAAGCCACTGCAAATGCTAAAGCCATGAACATGTTATGTTGTGCTCTAGATAGAAATGAGTTCATTCGGATTTGTATGTGCAACACTGCATTTGAAATCTGGAGGACACTTAAGATTACTCATGAAGGCACTAACAAAGTTAAAAAAAGTAAAATATTTATGCTCAAAAATCAGTTTCAAAATTTTAAGATGAATGAAAACGAATCCATAAATTATATATATTCATGTTTTCATAATATTTGTCATTCTTTATTAGGACTAGGAGAAAAATATTCTGACTTTGACATAATTTCAAAAATCTTGAATTCTTTAACCAATGAATGGAGAGAAAAGTATTAGCGATTGAAGAAGCTAATGATCTCTCTGCTATGAAACCGAAAGAATTGATCGGTAGTCTAATGTCTTATGAAGTGAATTTACAGGCAAAGAAAGCAGAGGTGCAAGGTAAGAAAAATTTAGCTTTCCATGCACAAAAAGAAGATTCCGATTCAGATGAAGAAGATATAGCATTTGTTGCTAAGAATTTTAGAAAATTTCTAAAATACCGTAAGAGTCAAAGCAAGAATATAAAGAGGAATTCATCAAAAGAACCTGATCCAGCTTTAGTAGAATGTTTCAACTGTCAAAAAACCGGACACTATCAAAAGAACTGTCCAGAGCTAAAGAGAAATTGTAAAAATGAAAAATCAAAGAAATGAGCTTTTTCAGTCACTTGGGACAACTCGGATTCATCTTCTGAAAGTGATAGCGACAGCGATAGTGAGCAAGCAAATGTGTGCTTTATGGCTAAGGACAATGATGTAAGTGATTTTACTTTTGATGAATTAGTAGAAATTAATACTGAAATCTTATAATCTAAAAAAATGTTTAAAAGAAAATTTAAACAAGTTAAAGAAGATAAAAACAAAGCCGAATTTGAGAGAGACCTTTTGAAAGATGAGAAAGAAATCTTAGAAGAAGAAATTAGAAAATTACAAGATTCTCTTTCAAATGCAAATTCTCAAATTTCTTTGTTAAGTCAAGAATTAGAAATACAAAAGAATAAAAATGATTTATTGGTTTCTGAAAATCAAGATTTAAATAATAAAGTTAAAATTATAGACTTAGAAAACTCAAGTTTAAAAACTAAGTTAGAAAGTATTTCTAAAAATGTAAATAATTTTAACAAGGGTAGAGAGAATTTATCTAAAATTTTAGAGAATTCTCAATCGGTTTTTAATAAAAAAAAAAGGGCTTGGATATGATAATAAAATAAATTCAAAAAGGAAATCCATTATAAAAAATTCTAATATTAAACCGAAAAATTCTGGTAGTAAATTAAATACTTCTACTAAGAAGAATGATTCGAATAATATTAGTATATGGATTCAAAAAACAAATAATATTCTTATTGGGAATAAATATATTAAAAACTTTTTAGATTCTGTTCATTTTAATAGTAATTATTTTTTCAAAAAGGAACCTAGGCCCTCTTGGGTTTGGCTTCCTAGGACTTAACCCTTAGGACCCCAACGGAGGAAGTGGGTACCATTTTATTTTTATTTTTGCAGGTACCCTGAATAATTATATTTGTAGTTGACAAAAAAGGAGTCTCTCAACTAAGTGGCTCATTTCTGTAAGTTTCTTTTTCAAATATTTTATTTACTTCATTTACTTAATATAGCATGTTATAAATAAACTATTTAGTCTCTTATCCACTAGACAAGTCATTTCTAAACAACTTATTGTAAGCAATTTGTTTTATTCGGTTTAAAAGTAATGGTAAACAAAAGTCTTGCCATTTATTTAAGTTACTATAATTAACATATACAGTTATATAAATACAAGTGAATTGCTTAGCTTTAAAAACATAAACGATAACCAAAACTTTTGTTCTCTATCATGATAAAGAAAGATAAATCTCCGACAACACCAAAATCATTAAATAAAACATCATCAGATTCGATTAAAATCATAACATCTCCGACTCCAAGTGAAGAACCGACACACCAATGGCAAGGTTATCAAACCGAATATACTCCAGATACAAAGAAAAGAAGCGAAATTGCGATATCTCCTTCTACAAAAGAGAAAATAGATGATGTTCGACACTATCAACACGAACAAAAGAGACTACAAAGAGAAATATTCTACAAGCAAAAGCAAACATCAGACAGGTTAACAATTTTGGAAACTGTTGCACTTCGAGTATATGGTAGATCAACTGTAGTAGAACCAAGATATCACTCCTTCTCTTCGGCGCCTGAATCACCAAGAGCTTCTACGTCATGGAATCCATGGAGGAGATCTCCTAAAAGAAAACTTATGTTTCATTATCAACATGCAAAGATGAATACATATCTACTGCACTAGCTTGTGCTCAGGAATTATATATGAAGCAAACACTAAAAGATTTCAATGTAAATTTGTCAAATTCCATATTCTATTGTGACACTACAAGTGCAATAAATTTATCTAAGAATCCGATAAACCATTGCAGAACAAACCACATTGATATCAGACATCACTTCTTGAGAGATAATATTGAAAAACAAACAATTAATTTAGAATTTGTTAACTCATAAAATCAAATTGCAGATATCTTTATTAAACCCCTATTAGAGAATTCTTTTATTAAACTCCAACGAGAACCTGGAATTGTACCATTCAAAGATCTCTAAAAAGTTCTTTGATTATTATATGCTTATAATATCTTACTCTCTTTTTAATCGATGACAAAGAGGGAGAAATATCTCTCATGTTATCTGTGTAATATAGTTATATACCATTTTTATGTTTCCATGCTATTGTATTTTCCATACTATTGGAAAATTGTGCTAACATTTGTGAATGCAGGAATCAAATGGTAAGGATATAAAATTATGAACTAACAAAGTTATGCAAAAATTCAAGGGGAGCTATACATTCAGGGGGAGAAAATCTAAAGTGTTGCCATCAATCAAAAAGGGGGAGAATGTTGAATAACAAGATTTTGATCGATGCCAAAGAATGAAGCTACTATGGGAATCGAATCATAAAGATAAGGTTATATATATATGTACATTGAGTCATGTTAGAATTATTTTAAAATCTATCCTCAAGTATATATATATATGATTAAAACCTTAAAAAGCCAGAAAGTGTAGAAACTGGCCTACTAGTTGACTGGTAGGAAATGGACCAGTCGACTGGTCAAGTTATTTCTGCACATAACGGCTAGTTTCAAAAGTTATATATAAATATTTTAATTCTACCAGTCAACTGATGATTTTTAACCAGTCGACTGATTCGACCCAGAGACTATTTTTTGAAGATCCACCATTCTTCATTAAGAGATTCATCTTCATTAATAAAAGGGAATGGACATAACTTTTTATGGAAACTATTCATGAAAGACTACTACTCTTATACTAGTATATAAACAAGTTTAATCATGTCTTACAATCACCGAATCTATCCACTGATTTTTTTAATCATCATTCCACTCTCCCCATTTACATTCTTTAAAATTAAAAGCTCTCCAATTCAAATACTCATTGAATCCGTGAATCAATTTAATATCATTTGATTCGACAAGCAATACTCTTCCTTAAATCTTCGCATTCAAAGCACGTACTCGAGGATCAGATTATAGGAAGGTTGTACTTAAAATATTGGCTATCCATGTTGATTCAAGAACACAAATCAGAAGCCAAACATTTGTAATAGTTGAAGACCTATGTACTTTCTCAGGCGAGAGGCATCCTTGTTGGGGATCGGGTGTACTGACCTATTTCTCCGGGTTAAGAGAGGGCGTTGTTAGTGAATTCCGAAGAGGAGCTTCGGAACTGGACGTAGAGCGGGAATCCGAACCAGTATAAAAACTCTTGGTGTCACTCTGCTTTGCTTTACTTTCCTCATTTACTTTGATTGTGATATATCTCCGTAGCTTAGATTTTGTTTAACTATTGCATATCATTTAGCTAGCATATCATATATATTCCACTATATCCATATAGATCCTTTAAGTTGTACATATCGACTCCTTTTCACAGTCTAGTATTTTTGTTTCCGCTGCTTGAGTGCTGTAAGGACCCAAGGATTTTCGGCCCCGAAAATCGACATAAATACCTTTCCATATCATATGCCGATATTCCAAACACAGAAAACACTAGATAGTTATTAGAAAAAAATTAGTGGGTGAGATAAGAAAGAAAGAAAGTTAGAATAGGAGAAGAAAAAGGAAGAAACACCACAACATGGAATCAGAGTCACACATCGCAATGGAACAAAATATAATATAGGAATAAATCTTTACTAAGAGCTTTTAAAAATACTTACAATATCAGAGTACATCAATACCTCTGGACAGTTATAATAATTAATCTGTCCTCATGCATGACACACAGCGGAATAAATACTAGATACAATACGTCTAATCACATCCAGCACGTCTTCTGAAATTCGCAGCATCCAGTAACCTGGACCTGTACAACCCGGTCTAACCCAAGCATTATAAATACTGGGTCAGTCTGGTGAACCAAAGTGAGAAAAAACACACTAAGTTTAAGGGTATCACACAACTTGATTTTAAAGTTAAAATCCTTTCGAAAGAAAAGGATAATCGTAAGACCAAATCCACACATAAATACGGATGATTTTTACCTTACGATAACCCAAAACATTTTTGAAATCAATATTTTTCTGATATTATAATAGTGTCTAAATACAAGTAGATATCAATCTAGCGGAACGCTTGCATCTCACGCTCCACATATATAGTATAAAATCAAAACCGCGGGCGCTTATTGGAGGTTGGATTCCCACTGACAAGTTATGGAAGCACCTGCCGATAGTGTTTCTCTAGAAGGGAATACACTGAGTTCAACAAGAACGTCTTGCAACCCGGCCCACGCATGACCGACCACTCATTTCGCTTGAGTGTATCGAATGTATATCACCAACGGTTGGGCTCAAACCACTATTTCTCGAAAGGGACAACATCGAAATAGATTAAAGAAGCAAAATGAATTTCTCTAGATAGGTGATTATACATCGTAATGGGAGCGACCCACATAGCCATGCTGCCCGCCCGATTTTTGTCATTTCCCGGTTGATGAGGCTTGAGGTTTAAATTACCTTTTTAGACCATTTGGTCACCATTCACTTTGAATGCCACATCGTCAGATCCGCCAGATATCACTAATTGACATCCACAAAAATACTTTAGTTATTTGGCTAAGAAAAACCATTTCGCTGCCATCAACTATGGTACGTTTGAAGAAATCAACATACGTAATTATTTTGGAAATACT
Source organism: Allium sativum (assembly GCA_030737875.1). Taxonomy (NCBI): domain Eukaryota; kingdom Viridiplantae; phylum Streptophyta; class Magnoliopsida; order Asparagales; family Amaryllidaceae; genus Allium; species Allium sativum. The sequence goes on from CM060919.1 coordinate 687,543,347, forward strand.
CTGCAGACATCCGCCCATACAAGTCATCCAGGAACAGGATGAACCGAAGGCACCCTCCTACCACATCCAAGGAATCACCCTATAGATTAGTAGTGAGTAGTCCTTGCAATCCGTAGATTCCAATTACGACATAATTACTGTCGAAATATCTCTGGCTGCTAAACGAGAGAAACTCAACAAGTAGTTCTTCCGCTCATGATGATCAACGGTCTTCAATTGCTCCATCTTCAATAATCTTCTTTTACGTATTTGCTGGTCGGAATGGTTTTCGAATATAAATTCGATCCCGGTCTTTCCGTACCAACAATCATATTGGACAAATTTGATAGTCAGTGATTTAACTATCAAAATAAACAGTGATTCAACCATGAAAATCCAATGGGTTCACTGTTCAGTGTTCAGCATCAATTGGCCTTTTTAACTAAAACAAGTGTAAATTTAGAACTCTTTAATATTTCGATATTATAAATATAGTTTTGGCTTCTTATTTAACATAATATTTTCTTTAAACAAATTCATTTTTTTATATCCAGATTCCTATTTTCACTTTCAAAACATTAGCCACCTTATTATCTAATATTGGGGAATTTAGTTCAACTTATTTGTAAAAATAACAAATATCTTTTATTCATTTCCTGACAGAGCCCATGCTTATTCTTATATAATAAAACTCAACTTTACATTTTCTTTCCTAACTCGAAAATATCGTTATAATTTCACGTAACCTTTTTGTTTCCCTTTTTCTTTGGAATCCTCATTATATATATTATTTTCACCTCTCTCAAATTTCCTTTACTTCGGAACTCTCGTTATATACTCTCCAAATTTCGACCCAACATTTCATTATTATTTCACTAATGGAAATAATAAATTATCACTAACTCCTTTTACCATTACCAACTAATATCATCTTCAGATAATCCTGATGTTTTTCAAGTTGGTGTATTTTAATTACCTCTCGGACCTTGACCTACAACATTCTTATCTTCAAATGGATACCAATCGTAATCTAAAAACCAATACTTCATTCTAATGCCAATACGAATTCCCATTTTACTATTTTATTCAAAATACGATTTCATACAACCTTCTTATCTCTTTGAAAATCTCCTTCTCGAATATAACATTATGCCTTAATTTAACAATTAAGTAATTCCTTATTAAGCACAACTCTTAACCTTTACCTTTTTAAACAATTTCAATTCATAATTCAGATTTGTTTATCAAATCCTATGATCCACTTCTTTACCCAAATACACTTTTACCAATCCCTTTCCAAATCCATTCAACTATTACTACTTTGGAAATCTTACTTTAATTCCCCTTCTTACTTAATCCCATTATTTAGTAATGTTAACTTAAAATTAATGATATAACTCCTCATCTTTTTTATATAACTCTGGTTTATTATGAACCCTTTTCATCTCAATTCCCTTTTTAACTTAATTCACATATTAAGTCACATTTATTTAAGCTATCATCTTTGCTTAAATTCCTCTTTGTAATGTCATTGTAAAATTTTGGGTTTTTAAATATAAACCCATTCATAAACCCCTTCTACCATTCAATTAGAATTCATTTCAATTTCGATTACCTTTAAATGAATTTCAATTAAAAAGAATTTCCTAAATTATTATTAAAAAATAATTTATTTCAATTATTAACTACTTCCATAGTTAATTCCTTTATTTACTAAAATAAATAGTAAATTTTCTTTTTAAATCTTATTAAAATTAAACAATACTCACTGAACTATTTTATTAGATTATTTCAAATCAGGCTAATTAAATAATCAATTCCAATTAAAAAGCGGTCGATTTAGTCCACTCAAAACATAGTTATCACGTTAACCAATTCCAATAGTTCTCTCCTTAAATTAATTAATAATATAATTAATTTAAATAATTCTATTTAATTGTTCCTTAACAAAACAATAATCCAAACTTAACGGTTAGGTTAATTTCTATTCACATGTTTATTGATCTGATTAACATCATAATTGACTTTGTAAAATTAATTAATAATTAATTATAAACTTAAATAAAATAAATTATTTCCTTTAAACAAACTTTTATTTAAAATAATATATTTAAAAATCTAACTCCAGTTATAAAATAAATTTTATAACTTCAGTTCTATCGATCCACCTGGTAGTAAATCAGTATAAACAAATCAATTTACTCTTATGCCATTTACTGCCGATTACTCAACAAATATTGCCTATTGGTTAAAACAAAACAGGGGTTAAATTTTCAGTTAATGATCACTAATCAAATCAATCATCCAATCATGACAGTTTATATATGATAATATGAAAACAAATAATATATTTCAGGAATCCCATTGGATCCCTCCAACCTGTTCTTCCCTGTATCAAATATCTCAAATCAGATTATTCAATTCCTTTTAGCTGATAATTTATATAACAGCAAATAACGACCATTTAATATCAATCAATCAACAAAACAATTAAAACAATTCAAACAATTAAACATGTTTATAAATAAACGTGACCAATAAGGTAAGTTACCTCCATTGGATCCAATCGTTAAAATAACAATTTGGTATTTTACTGAAATTAAAAAACGTTTAATTTCATCGGTTAAAACAATTATGAATATATAACTAGCAAACAGTCAACAATTAAGAAGCAGAGCACACAAAATAAAAAGCCAATTTATATAATATAAATGGGAAGAACTAAGTGAGTTTAACTCACCTTGATCTGATTTATTGTTGAAACAGCTGGTTTTAATTAAATTAAACAGGTGTTTAATTTAATTAAAAGTCCCGGTTGATCCCAAATCTTGTCCAGTTCTGTCCCATGATGAAGTATTCACCAGCTCGGTTCCAAGATAGCTTGTTTGGTTAAATTCTGATATCACATGCATGAAATATAAATATTATGATTCACGGTTAATTTACAATAATAATTTCTTAACTATAATTAAATATTTTGATTACTTTTTACTTAAATTAATCCATCATGCCGATCAAATAAATTTCCAGCTCTTCATTCCTTAGTGCTTTTCGAGCTGCATGAATTCAGAATATTTTGGTTATTGGATTTATAATTAAACAAATTAGTTTTAAATTAACATCGGTTAAATTTAATTACTTATGCTTTGGCTATTTTCAGGCTGATTCCTGACTGTTCCATTCATTCAACCACAATTCGATAGGAATTAGAGCCCACCACCATGACTTCATTTATTTCCACCTATTCATGATTAGAGAATTGTTAATTTTGTTATCACATAATTAGTTATAATTATAGATTTTAACAGTGACCGATTACTTCGTTCTCTCCTTCTTGTTTGGGCTCCCTTCCACCTTATTCACGCTATCGCTCTTTTACCTGTATGCTGCTTTATTCTGTATATAAGTCAACACTAATTTACTTAATAATTTAATTATTTAACATGTTTTAGTTTAAGTAAATCAACATTTAAGTTATAATACACAGGTTCGAAGAAAACTGGCCGATATGATTTTCACTTCTCCCAGGCTTGTTTGCGAACAAATTAACAACTATAAACAATTGTTTAATTCGTTCGGTTTTCCTAAACAACAAGGATTGTTGTAGAGGGTGTCGAACTCTGGGACCAAAAATATTTTAATTAATAAATCCACTCAAGTTATTCCAGAATTTTGATTGAATTGCAAATTGACAGAAAATAAACAAAAAGTGAGTTTTTAACAATAAAGAAAGTAATTAGGAGTAATGACATAGATTAGATTAATATTCATCAATAGCCAATTGAATAAATACAGATCTAATTCATGTTTCTGTCACAAACATGAATCAACGATAATTAGATTTCTAGAAACAAATATGTAAATAACAACAAGTATAGCCTATGCAGGAGCTCAGCTCTTAAACAACCATAGGCTATCAAGACAGATTCACTATTTTATTTCTAAAACCCTAAATATTAAATCTAAATCTGATAAGTGTTAGACCGAACTCGAATATACCCTATGAAGGAGCACAGCTCTTAAACGACACAGGGTATGAAGGTTCATATCTAACCCTTAGTTCATATCTAGATCTACATACATGAAGTTCAAATCTTTTGGCTATGCGATTCATATTGAATCATATCTATCAGCGTCATCACCCCCTAATTAAAGAGGATTAACTAGACATAGCTAAAAGAAAAGAAAAAAAAACTAAATAACATGAACATAAATAAAATAAAATAACAACTAAGAGAAATGGAGAAGAAGAGTTTTATTCCAAGAAGAGAATTACAGAATAAAACTAAGTGTCTTTTACAATGAATGGGATAAAGAGTATTTATAGCTGATATGACAAAGGCTACTTGGCAAATTCCATAATGTGGGACTAAAGAATTAGCCCAACTAACACATAAGCTAGTGTGAACACAGCTATAGAGTGAGAGGCCTTGCAAATGAGCTAATGTGAATGCAACATGAGTGAGATGGTCTGCAAATGAGCCAATGTGAACGCAACATGAGTCTTTAGTGAGCCAAATCTACCCAACTGAACTCTATTTGCAACCGTTCTTCAAGCTTTAAACTCTTCAAGCTTTAGTAATTTCAACTTCACTCTTTTTAAGCAAATTCTTCATGCTTTATCCATCAAATGCTCTAAACCAAGTTTTTTATCAACAATCTGAAAACACAGCTATAAATACACAATATTAATTATTTTAAATAGAAAACTAGATAAATAAGCGGATAAAATATACACATTTACGTGTATATCAAATACCCCCACACTTATCTTTTTATTCGTCCTCGAATAAACTAAACTAAGATATGTCACACTTTCGTAGGAAACACGATTGCATTTAGCGTATGCAACAAGCCGTTAAACCCCTAGGTGTCCCTAGTAGGACGAGTGTTGTCTCGTGAGGGTTTTCAGCGGATACTACCCACAAAATCCAAAGCGTCTTGTGTACGCGGATTAATCAAACAATATATTTAAGGTCTTTCATATTCCAAGGATTTCACCTAACTTCAATAATAACGGTTTAGCCTTAAATTGTCCATCCCATAATTAGTGCAAAAATGAATACAAATTTTCAAGCTGAATCGTAATTCCTTGATAACACTGTAATTGTCTTGAAGGTTAAGAGCGTGGTGTCAACCAAAGTTCTACACATCGACAATGTGCACCCAATCATTCTTTATTCTTTCTTTTTTTTGAATAATTTTGCACCAATGTAATTGTAATGTATTGGATATGAGTTATGCATAGATGAAGGAAAATTTTGTAAGTTCTAAAAATATTCTAGATAAGAGGGCAAGTGTATTAGTTGAACTTCAGGCTACAAAAGATAAAGTAATACTAAAGCACATATGAACATTTTTGTTTCCTTTCATCTCTTCTACTACAATCCTCACTTCCAAGTACAGTATAATGGATGTGGATGGAATGGAAATGGATGCTTCATAGTCAAGAATGATGAAGACTATTTTATTCAGAGAGACTCTCTCTTTATTTCATTTTTTTTCTTTTTCTCTTTTTTTTCTTTCTTTCTTCTTCTTCTTTTTTTTTTTTGCATGATGAATGGAGATGGAATAATGCCATACATTATTTCATTTGATTCCTCCTCTACTAAACCAATACTTCATGAAAGGAAAGTTTTGTGCCCTAGTTACTCTATTTCTATAACCCTAATTCAACACACAAGTCTGGATTGATGTTATATAAAAAGCTGAAAGGAATGATAAACAAAGTTTCGTAAGATAGATAACCCATATAAAATAAGATGTGGTATATGGTTATCCTACCTTAAAACAAGTACGGAGTGGGTAGTGTAATATTAGTATAAAAAGTGACGTTTCTGAACCTTTGAAAATAAATCAGTACAAGGTTCTTAAGTATACCAATATAAGAAAAACTTGTCAAAACATGGATGTAATTCGACTAAAACTTGGGTTTGAATAATGTGAGGTATCGAAGAAGAACGCTACAATGAGTCATTTCTCCTTAATTGGGCCAAGTGGATTTTAGAACTTACGATTTTGAAAATTTGAGTGGAAAAGAAAATATTATGCATGAAAACGAACTCAGAAAATCCAACAAATGTAGGTGCAAAATCATTTTTATTTCTTGATTTTTTTTTTTGATTTTTTTACTTGCACATTCTAACACGTATAACAAGGGTTGACACGCTTACTCCAGAACACGACTAACGTCTACACAGTCTCAAGCTAGCATCTTAAAAAGACACATTACAATTCAATGAATAAATAATGTTCATTCCGATCACCCAAAATTTCAACTTATCAAACAAGAACCAAGGTGTTATTTATGAGTTTAAGTTAATCCTTGTTCAATGAATGACCTAGTTCATAAAATTTGATTGCTGATGTAATGTAAATCCCCCCCCACTTGAGTGTGACTGTGTCCTCACAGTCGTTAATCAGACATATCTTAGTGAAAGGGAAAAACAATTAAGAGAATATTTACATATGTACAAAAGAGGGTTAGTGCGTCTTACCGAATGTAATGTGGCTCATGGAGGACTATGAGCTCTTCCTCTTGGTTGGGTATTGGTTCCAAGTAAGGTTTAAGGCGTTGACCATTGACCTTATAGGACGATCCATCGGTTGGATTCTCAATTTCAACTGCACCATACGGAAAAACAGTCCGCACAGTGTAAGGTCCTGTCCATCTAGATTTTAACTTACCCGGAAATAAATGCAGTTTTGAGTCATACAACAGAACTTTTTGACCTGGCATGAAAGTTTTACGTAAAATTGATTTATCATGAAAAACTTTTGTTCTGTCCTTGTAAATTCGTTATTTTCATAGGCATCATTTCGAATTTCATCAAGTTCATTAAGTTGAAGCTTCCTATGTTCACCTGCTTGCTCTAAATCAAGATTCAAAGTTTTTATTTCCTATAACGCCCTATGTTCTAGTTCAACTGGCAAGTGACATGGCTTACCAAAAATCAACCGATAAGGGGACATACCCAAGTTTGTTTTGAAAGCAGTGCGGTAAGCCCAAAGAGCATCGGTTAATTTTTGAGACCAATCTTTACGATTTCGATTCACAGTTTTCTCAAGGATTTGTTTAATCTGCCTATTCGATACTTCAACCTGCCCACAAGTTTGAGGATGGTACGGAGTGGATAACTTGTGGGTTATCGAATACTTTCTCATGAGAGCTTCAAAAGAACGATTACAGAAGTGTGTTCCATTATCACTGATTATTGTGCGAGGTGTGCCAAACCTAGAGAAGATATTTTCTTTCAAGAAGCGCACAACAACCTTGTTATCGTTTGTTTTGCATGGAACAGCTTCGACCCATTTGGAAACATAATCGACAACTAAGAGGATGTACAGGTTCCCAAAAGAATTAGGGAAGGGTCCCATGAAGTCTATACCCCACACATCAAAAATTTCGACCTCTAGAATGGGGTTTAGGGGCATCATATTCCGTTTAGAAATTTTCCCTAAGAATTGACATCGATCATAAGTTTTGCAAAATTCGTACGCGTCTTTGAAAAGGTTGGGCCAGTAGAAACCCGATTGGAGAACCTTTTCAGCTGTCTTTTTAGGACCGAAGTGACCACCACAGGCTTGGTCATGACAGAAAGAGAGGACACTGTGAGTTTCAGTGTCGGGAACACACCTTCGAATGATTTGGTCGGGACAATACTTGAAAAGATAGGGGTCGTCCCAATAAAAATGTTTCACTTGGGAAAAGAATTTGTGTTTATCCTGCTTAGACCAAAAAAAAGGGGTCTGCTTGGTGACTAAGTAGTTGACAATGTCAGCGAACCAAGGATCAGTGGATAGAGAAAATAGTTGTTCATCAGGGAAATTCTCGTTGATCGGAAGAGGAGAAGACGGGGCATTTGGAAGACGAGACAAGTGGTCTGCAATAACATTGTCAGATCCCTTTTTGTCCTTAATGGTAAGGTCAAATTCTTGAAGTAGAAGGATCCAACGAATGAGACGAGCCTTAGCATCCTTTTTAGAGAAAAGGTACCTAAGTGCGGAATGATCAGAATGAACAGTGATGTGTGAGCCAACTAGATAAGGCCTGAATTTTTCTAGAGCAAAAACAATTGCCAAAAGTTCTTTCTCAGTGGTCGTATAATTGATTTGAGCATCGTTCAAAGTCTTACTCGCATAGTAAATGACATGAAGAATTTTATCGACGCGTTGTCCTAAGACAGCGCCAACAGCGAAATTCAAGGCATCACACATGATTTCAAAAGGCAGCTTCCAGTTGGGAGAGCAGATGATCGGAGCCGAAACAAGTTCATTTTTAAGATGCTCAAAAGATGAAATGCAATCAGAATTGAAGTCGAAAGGAACATCCTTACCAAGAAGATTGGTCAAAGGTCGAGTGATTTTGCTGAAATCTTTTATAAAGCGACGGTAAAAACCAGCATGACCTAAAAAGGATCGGATGTCCTTAACGGATTTGGGAATGGGAAGATTCGAGATAACCTCAATTTTAGCATTGTCTACTTCAATTCCTTTATTAGAGATGACATGTCCTAAAACAATGCCATGTTTGACCATGAAGTGACACTTTTCCCAATTAAGAGTTAAGTGTTTATCTTTGCAACGGTTAAGAACAAGATCAAGATGATGTAAACACTCAGAGTAAGAATCACCAAATATGGAAAAATCATCCATGAACACTTCCAAAAATCGCTCGATCATATCAGAAAAAATGCTAATCATGCACCTCTGAAAGGTTGCAGGTACATTACAGAGACCAAAAGGCATACGTCGGTACGCAAATGTACCAAACGGACAAGTGAAAGTGGTTTTCTCTTGGTCCTCAAGAGCAATAGGGATTTGATTATAGCCCGAGTACCCATCAAGGAAACAATAGTACTCATGACCAGCTAGTCGTTCTAACATTTGATCGATAAATGGCAGAGGGAAATGATCCTTACGTGTTGCAGCGTTAAGTTTCCTATAGTCAATGCAAACACGCCAACCGGTCTGGGTGCGGGTTGGGATAAGCTCGTTAGCTTCATTTTGGATCACGGTAATCCCTGATTTCTTAGGTACGACATGAATCGGACTAACCCATTGACTATCAGAAATCGGGTAGATGATTCCATTGTCAAGGCATTTAATGATTTCAGCACGAACTGCTTCTTTCATGATAGGGTTTAGTCGACGCTGGGGATCCCGAGTGGGTTTGGCATCATCTATAAGGTGGATTCGATGTTGGACAATCGAAGGACTAATCCCCTTAATATCAGCCATGGACCAACCAAGTGCTTCCTTATTTTTCTTAAGGATGGGAAGGAGCAATTGTTCCTGCTCTAAAGTAAGGTCAGAAGCGATAATGACAGGAAAAGTTTCATTATCTCCTAAGTAAGCGTACTTAAGATGACTGGGCAATACTTTGAGTTCAGAATTTGGGGACAACTCAACCGAAGAAATTGGTTGAGGGATAGACTCATTTGTGAGAGGCTCGACAGGAATCGGATCAGAGACATTTTCGGGAGTATCTTGAAACAAAGTTTCGTAATTTGATTCAATTTCGTTATTCAAATGGTCAAGCTCAGATTCATTATCGTTGACAGCATGGATTTCAGAAAACTGGTCCATATAAGAGTTAGGAGAGTTTTCAGTTCTAAAGATGTTTAGCTCGACAGTCATGTTACCGAAAGAAAGTTTCATAGACCCATTTCTACAGTTGATGAGAGCATTAGAGGTTGCTAAGAAGGGTCGTCCTAGAATCAAAGGGATCTGGTTTGCAGGATTGCTAACCTGTTGAGTTTCTAAGACAATGAAATCAACTGGAAAGATGAATTCGCCAATTTTGATCAACACATCATCGATTTCTCCCACAGGTTTCTTAATTGAACGGTCAGCAAGCTGAAGGGTAACCTTGGTGGGTTTCAGTTCTCCTAGGCCTAATTGGCGATAGATGGAATATAGAAGCAAGTTAACACTAGCACCTAAGTCTAGCAGGCATCTATCGATTTTCTTGTCCCCAATAGTACATGATATTGTGGGGGCAACCAGGATCTTTGTATTTCACTGGCATCGATTGGGACAAGACTTCGCTTAGAGTTGCCGCTAGAAACACTTTCTTAGGTACATGTGTATGACGTTTTTGAGTGCACATATCTTTTAGAAATTTTGCGTATTGCGGAACTTGTTTTATAATATCTAAAAGAGGAATGTTCACTTTAACTTGCTTAAATATTTCAAGGGTCTTTTCTAACTGATCCGTCTTTTTCCTAGGTCGGAGTCTATGAGGAAATGGAGCAGACAACTCAGTAGGTTGGGCTACTTGAGTTTGAGAATGGTCCTTGTCAGAAATTGGCTCAATGTTTTGATCTGAGTTGATCGAATTTTCGAGAGGGTTTGAAAGATCGTCTGGTAAAGCATTCGGGTTGACCACATGGTTGTCAATCTTTTTGCCGGATCTAAGAGTCGTGACATCATTTAATTGACTAACGTTTGAATCTTGAATGATGTGAATTTGGTTGGGGTTTGAATTTTGTCCTCTAGGGTTTTGAATGGGTTGACTTGGAAAAGTACCCTTTTCCCGTTCACTTAATCTAGCGTTAAGCTGAGACATTTTTTTTTGGAGTTCACTCATTTGTTGATTCGTGTTTTGCATATATGAGTGTAACGTGTTGTCTAACTTGTTTTGATTCTCAACACTTTGCTTAGTCATTTGCGCCAACAGGTTACTCACCTCAGATAAATTCCCCTCAATTGTAGAAAGGCGTTTCTCATGTTGAGGTGCAACCGTTTGATTGTTGAAAGGCGCCTGGTTCGAAGTGTACTGATTTTGCCTAAGAGGAGGGTTCGAAGAATTGTTCGGAAATGCTTGATTCGAGGGTCTGTTCATCAGAGGGTTATTTGGACCATAAGAAAGATTTGGGTGGTTGTTGGGTCTATTGAAAGCATTTACTTGCTCAAGGGACTGGGGACAGTCATCAGCCATATGATTGGAGTCAAGACAGATGTGACACATGGCTTGAGAAGCGTTATTAGACTGAGTGTGTGTTCTAACAACGTTCAGTATGGCATCAACAAGAGTATTAGAAGAAGAAGATTCAACAGAATTACTACTGGACATCGAATAGAGAGATTTTTCATTGGTTCGTTCCCATTGTTTCGATTTTTCTGCTAACTCGTCCAGAAATTCCCAAGCTTCTACATCAGTCTGTTTTAGAAAATTGCCTTGACACATGGATTCTAACATTTGTCTAGAACTATTATCCAGTCCATCGTATACAGTTTGACACAATGACCATGTTTCATAACCATGATGGGGACAACTCAACAACAGTTCTTTAAATCTTTCGAAGTATTGCCAAAAAGATTCACCCCCTTTTTGGTGGAAATTGGTGATTTCATTTCTGACTCTAGCTGTTTTTTCTGGAGGGTAGAATTTTTTAAGGAAAACTGTTGTAAATTCATCCCATTTTTTAATCGAATTTGGGGGTAAGCTGCGAAACCATTTTTCTGCGGAGTCAGTTAGTGCGAATGGAGTCAAACGAAGTTTAATACCGTCCTCACATAACTGTTGTAATTTAAAGGTTGCACAAGCATATTCAAATTTCGTTAAGAAACTATATGGTTCATCATGAGAAAAATTTCCGAATTTGGGAAGGATGTTTATCTGACTCGATCGGATTTCAAAGTGATTACCCACAGGATTGGGTAATTGAATGCAAGAAGGGACAGAAACTCTATCTGGAAGAATTCTGTCCATCAGGGTACGAGGTGCGGGTTCGTTACCCATTTCTAAAGGTTGTTCGGGAAAATTGGTTTTTGAGGAAAGATAAGTTGGTTCGATTCTAACTTAACGACGAGATTCTTGGTCACGGGTCCAAGTTTGCATGCACTAGAAAGAAGAAAAAGAGAGTTTGTCAAGGAAATTTAGACAATGGGAGTTTTTTTTTTTTTTTGGAAAAGTACGACTTATAGACTAGAGAGGTTTAAAAGAAGAAAAAAATGTTAATTTTTTTTATTTGTTTTTGTTTTTCAAATTTTTATTTGTTTTTGAGGAGTTTTGATTTTTTTTTTACAAACCAATCACACACAGAAATTAGCTATAATGAAATTTTCTGTCCTTGATGGCTCCTAACTCAAAATTGTATAGTGACACGTTTGATTACTTAGACCAAAAGATTTCTTAGCCAGTTAACAGACAGGAGTTATCGGTGCACCAGGAATCACCCTAGCAATGCAGCCGAAGGTTTAAGTACCTTCAGAGTAACAACCGATATAATATTTACGAATCACCGTAATATTTATAAACGGTTATTTATCTGCCGTACTCTAGACACCAAGAAATAATTCGTTCCAAATAAATCAACTATCACAATAAAATTAAGCCCTATATGAGCCCGTGACACCCTTAGGTCCAACGTCTAACCGTTATTATTAGTCAGATTCTACAATGAATGCAGTTTGTGGGCTAAGGAAAGGGTGATGAAATCCCTCACCTTATGTGAATTGGGGTATTGCCCTTAACAGAATGAATACAGATGCAGAAATAATAATCACAGAAATTAAAATATTTTACAAGAAAGCCGTTGCCCCTGCAGAAGATTTTTACAAGCAATGTCTATATATTTTTGTTTATTTGCAACAGCAGTCCCTGTAGAATTTAGAAAAATCTCACCTCGATCGGCAGTCCGTCCAGTGCAGTTGAGTAGCGCTAGCGCGTTCACACCCCACTTGGTGTGCAACCGCTCCAATCAAATCTGTTTGCAAATCACTTGGCTGAACTCTTCACTTCTCGTTGGCCTTTGAATTGATTTCTTTGCTTGACTTCGATTCCTTGATTTGTTTGCTTGAGCCTTGAATTCTTTCTGCTTTGGCCTTTGTTTGAGTTCTCTCTTTCTCTTTTTTGACTTTTTTTTTGAAAGGAAAACTAAAATGGCACTAAAACAAAAACAAAAGAAAACTAAGGCTAATAAAAAAAATTAAACAAAGAGATGAAATCTCTTTCTTCCTTTTTTTAAAGAAACACAAGAAAATATATAACAAACAAAGAAAACAATTTTTTTTTTAAAAAAGGATTTGGGAAAAGAAAGCTAGAACCAACTTACAAAATTCAAAGAAGAGAAAAGGATTTTTTTTAAAGGGAACGGGGAGAACTATAAACTATGAGAAGAAGAAAAAACAAAGGAAGAGGATGGGGTATTGGTTTGAGAAGTGGTTGTGGTGACTATTATTTGTGATGAAGAGGTTGGAGAGGATGGGTATGTGTAGAACAGAAGAAAGAAAATTGGAAAGAATTGAAAAAGGATTTTTTTTTTGGGGAAAAGGAATGGATTTATACAGGGAATATTGGAAAGTAGAGAAGTTTGGAAAGAAATTAAAGAAAAGAAAGGAAAGGAATTGTAATAAAAGCAATTTTTTTCTTTTTTAGAGAATTGCTGAAAAATAGAAAGAGATTGTAGAAATTTGGAAAGAAATAATGGAAAAGAGGGGAAAGAAATTGGAAAAAGTTGGAACGAAATTAGTGAAAGAAAGGGAAAGAAATAAATGAAGAAAGAATGGTACTGAATAGAAAAGAAAGTAGAAAAGGAACTAAATAACATGAACATAAATAAAATAAAATAACAACTAAGAGAAATGGAGAAGAAGAGTTTTATTCCAAGAATAGAATTACAGAATAAAACTAAGTGTCTTTTACAATGAATGGGATAAAGTGTATTTATAGCTGATATGACAAATGCTACTTGGCAAATTCCATAATGTGGGACTAAAGAATTAGCCCAACTAACACATAAGCTAGTGTGAACGCAGCTGTAGAGTGAGAGGCCTTGCAAATGAGCTAATGTGAATGCAACACGAGTGAGATGGTCTGCAAATGAGCCAATGTGAACGCAACATGAGTCTTTAGTGAGCCAAATCTACCCAACTGAACTCTATTTGCAACCGTTCTTCAAGCTTTAAACTCTTCAAGCTTTAGTAATTTCAACTTCACTCTTTTTAAGCAAATTCTTCATGCTTTATCCATCAAATGCTCTAAACCAAGCTTTTTATCAACAATCTGAAAACACAGCTATAAATACACAATATTAATTATTTTAAATAGAAAACTAGATAAATAAGCGGATAAAATATACACATTTACGTGTATATCAAGGCTTGAAATCACAAAGCCGATGTTTCCTTTTGGCTCTCGCACACTGTTCTTTGACTAAGAACCCATATCTATTCATAGTTAAGTTCATAATTAGTACCTCATTAGTCTCCTTAATGGAAATAATAATTAACTGAACTACGTTTTAGTACTTAGGGTTCCTTACGCCTTCATGATTCACGTTGTCTGGCCTTCCACAACTCACGCTCCAGCTTTTCCACCATGCTCACAATTAGGGTTCAAGATAAACCCCCCACCGTCGCTTGGAAGCCCAACAGTCATCATCGAACCAGTAGCCTGTCCACCGACATCTCACCCGCCGACCCTCCCTCAACTTGGTGCTCATATTCTCTCCAAAAACTGTTCAAAAATTGGCAGCTTTCAAGGCAAATCCTAGTCGTCTTGCTTCGCCAACGGCGATCACATCCGGTCAACATCAACATATAGAAGTCCTCCACATAGTTTACATTGGAAGTATCTTGAAGTTGTATAAGAATTAAGAGGAATCGGTGGAAATTTTTCATAAGAATTTCAGCCATCAATAAAAATATATGGCGACTGTTTTGGTTGTTGACCGCTTGTAGTAACGGTTTAGGGATTGACCTGATATAGGTTATATATACGAGAGAAGCCATATTATTTTATTAATATTCAAACTTCGTCGTGAAGTAATTTGAAAAAACAACCTCATATGATCTCCATTTTTGAGAAAATAAGTAATTTTAGCATAAAAAAATATTCCGGACCTGATGGGACAGGTTTCGTCGAATTCGGATGTCATTTGTGAAAAGTCCTTTATAATTATCGATGAAAAATCGAGCGTTTAAAATTCCTATAACTACAGAAAAAATCCAATAAATATGAGGCCTTGACATTTTACAAGACCTCTTCCTTACGGATTCGATGAAATTTGTTTCGTTCAAATTGGAGTTCATTTGGCCAGTCGTTTATTCGTTTAAAGTTACCCCTATCTAAATTATTAACAATTAAATAGAACAAAGGCATTTTTGGCCATTGAAGTCACATATGACATCGGTTTACCACGAAATTTGATTTTCTTACAATAATTTAACGATACGGTTCCAATGAAATTAATTTCACTGAAAATGGAGACCGTTTGCAAAAATGGCTATTTTTAACGCTTATATAATATCAATTAAAATATTATATAAATTCCAAATTAATTCTAATAAATCATAATAAATTATTTTTATCATATATATTTAAGCAGAATATATATACCATTCCAATATAATTTACACAGCTCAATATCATCAGTTTTGGGTTAAACGATTTAAATTTCCCATTTAAATATATTAAATAAACGTTATATTTTAATAACGATTTCCATAGCGACTATTTCAAAATTTGATTTGGCCATAACTAACAATCTATAATACGAAATCTGGATTTTTCTCTTCCATATGAAAATTATAGTCAACACGATCCCAACGTTTCTTGTTTCACAGAAATTCGACTTATATCGGATCATGTATATCCAATTGAAGTTCAAAACTCCATATTATGAACTGCCACGCCATTTTGAGCTCGATTTATAATTATATAAATGTATAACGTTCGAACTTCGTTTCAATAATGAATTAAATATTTAAAATTCACTAATATTTCAAATAAAATATTTAAAATAATAAATTAAATTAAATTTTTGACTGCCAAAAATACGGGTCGTTACATTTCCCCCTTAAAATAATTTCGTCCCTGAAATTGCTAAGGTAAGAAAAATGCTACAAATCTCATTAAATTCCAAATCCAATTTAATTTAAATCAAAAACCAATTTAATACTGTAAATAAATATTTTCATAAATATCGAAAAAAAATTAACACTTTAAATTCCCTGAAAAATTCGGCAGAGTCTCCCTTGCATGGAGTGACATCTGCGATATCGTAGGAATAAATAATATATATACATCGACCCACATGGTCGAAAAACAAAAATCAAAACCCAAAATTTTATATTCTCGCGTAGACGTACCTTTTACGTGCGCTATTGAGCATACTTGCTCAATGTATTTGCAATTTACTCAACTAATATCAATCTGCTTAGCCATCAGGCATCTGTACTTAACTCAATTCACATATAAGTGATATATATATATATATATATGAAATTCTGAGATAATATTTCACTAATCAACAGCATAACTACACCAATTCCAAAATCAAATAGACAACATCAATTCATTATCAAATACAAGGTTAAATCATAGATCCCAATTCATATGCAGTTTCATTCCAGTTTAATTATACCAGAATTTATTATTTAGATATAATTCACTTAGCTCAATTAAATTTTTGATTATTTCCATTCAAATAACTATCATTACAATCAGCAGACAATCAATTCAACCAAATCAACTGAATTAACATTTCAATATTAATATTTTATTCTGGTTTCACAGGTTTGAACATCAATCGATTAATATCCGATTTATTTCTATTCGATTATCATTTATTCAAATTCCAAATTCCAAAATTATTTAGTTTAATTTCAATATCATTCTTAATTTTAATTTTACTTGACCACTTAAGTTCCAATTCAAAGTTTAAATCCAATTTGAATATCATATTACCATTCTTATCCACAGTTTTATATGTGAATTTCCTTTTTTGTAATATTAACCCATTCTAATCCATAGTCCAATTTGAATTCTGTTCTATTCAATCAAACACATTAATATTTCTATAATTTGATAAAATCATTTATTTTCTATACAAAAATATAATTTGGGTAAAATTATTTCATTTACCCTCTTTACAAAACAATATTGTATTCATTGACAGTTCAATGCTTCTCAACACTTGAACCGATCAACAACACAATACAAAACAGTTGTATATAAGATCTACAAATACGCTCTCATATATATACACTCAATCTCGATCTAGGGTATTACTAACCCAATCTCTATCGAGTAACGCCACAGAGCTAAGGTTAGTACTAAACTAATAGCTCTGCTACCACTATAACGACACAAGGATTTTCGGCCCCGAAAATCGACATAAATACCTTTCCATATCCTATGCCGATATTCCGAACACAGAAAACATTGGATAGTTATTAGAAAGAAATTAGAGGGTGAGATAAGAAAGAAAGAAAGTTAGAATAGAAGAAGAAAAAATGAAGAAACACCACAACACAGAATCAGAGTCTCACATCGCAGCGGAACAAAATATAATACAGAAATAAATCTTTATTGAGAGCTTTTAAAAATACTTACAATATCAGAGTACATCAACACCTATGGACAGTTATAATAATTAACCTGTCCTCATGCATGACACACAGCGTAATAAATACTCGATATAATACGTCTGATCACCACCAGCACGTCTTCTGAAATTCGCAGCATCCGATAACCTGGACCTGTACAACCCGGTCTAACCCGAGCATTACAAATACCGGGTCAGTCTGGTGAACCAAAGTGAGAAAAAACACACTAAGTTTAAGGGTATCACACAACTTGATTTTAAAGTTAAAATCCTTTCGAAAGAAAAGGATAATCGTAAGACCAAATCCACACATAAATACAGACGGTTTTTACCTTACGATAACCCAAAACATTTTTGAAATCAATATCTTTTTTGATATTATAATAGTGTCTTCTAGATATCAATCTAGCGGAATGCTTGCATCTCACGCTCCACATATATTGTATACAATCAAAACCGCGTGCGCTTATTGGAGATTGGATTTTCACTATGACAAGGTATGAAAGCACCTTCCGATAGTGTATCTCTAGAGGGGAATACAATGGGTTCAACAAGAACGTCTTACAACTCGGCCCACACATGACCGACCACTCATTTCGTTTGAGTGTATCGAATATATATCACCAACAGTTGGTCTCAAACCACCATTTCCCAAAAGGGACATCATCGAAATAGATTAAAGAAGCGAAATGAATTTCTATAGATATGTGATTATACACCCCAATGGGAGCGACCCACATAGCCATGTTGCGTGCCCGATTTTTGTCATTTCTCGGTTGATGAGGCTTGAGTTTAAAATTACTTTTTTAGAACATCTGGTCACAATTCACTTTGAATGCCACATCGTCAGATATCACTAATTGACATCCACAAAAAATTCTAGTTATTTAGCTAGAGAAAAACCATTTCTCCGCCATCAACTATGGTACGTTTGAAGAAATCAACGTACGTAATTCTTTTGGAAATACTCTGTTAGACACCGTCCATACAAGTCATCCAGGAACAGGATGAACCGAATGCATCCTCCTACCACATCCAAGGAATCACCCTATAGATTAGTGGTGAGTAATCCTTGCAATCTGAAGATTCCAATTACGATAGAGTTACAGTTGAAATATCTCTGGCCGCTAAACTAGAGAAACTCAACAAGTATTTCTTCTGCTCATGAAGAACAACGGTCTTCAATTGCTTCATCTTCAATAATCTTCTTTTACGTATTTGCTGGTCGGAATGGTTTTCGAATATAAATTCGATCCTGGTCTTTCCGTACCAACAATCGTATTGGAAAAATTTGATAATCGTGATTTAACTATCAAATTAAACATTGATTCAATCATGAAAATCCAATGGGTTCACTGGTTCATTATTCAGCATCAATTGGCCTTTTCAATTAAAACAAATGTAAATTTAGAACTCTTTAATATTTCGATATTATAAATATAGTTTTCGCTTCTTATTTAACATAATATTTTCTTTAAACAAATTCAATTTTTTATATCCAGATTCCTATTTTCACTTTCAAAACATTAGCCACCTTGTTATCTCATATTAGGGAAATTAGTTCAACTTGTTTGTAAAAATAACAAATATCTTTTATTCATTTCTTGAAGAAACCCATGCTTATTCTTATATAACAAAACTCAACTTTACATTTTCTTTCCTAACTCGGAAATATCGTTATAATTTCATGTAACCTTTTTTTGTTTCCCTTTTTCTTTGGAATCCTCATTATATATATTATTCTTACCTCTCTTAAATTTCCTTTACTTCGGAACTCTCGTTATATACTCTCCAAATTTTGACCCAACATTTCTTTATTATTTCACTAATGGAAATAATAAATTATCACTAACTCCTTTTACCATTACCAACCAATATCATCTTCAGATAATCCTGATGTTGTTCAAGTTGGTGTATTTTAATTACCTCTCGAACCTTGACCCACAACATTCTTATCTTCAGATGGATACCAGTCGTAATCCAAAAATCAATACTTCATTCTAATACCAATACGAATTACCATTTTACTATTTTATTCAAAATATGATTTCATACAACCTTCTTATCTCTTTGAAAATCTCCTTCTCGAATATAACATTATTCCTTAATTTAATAATTAAGTAATTCCTTATAAAGCACAACTTTTAACCTTTATCTTTTTAAAAAAAACTCATTTCATGATTCGGACTTGTTTATCAAATCCTATGATCCACTTCTTTACCCAAATTCGCTTTTACCAATCCCTTTCCAAATCCATTCAACTATTACTGCTTTGGAAATCTTACTTTAATTCCCCTTGTTACTTAATCCCATTATTTAGTAACATTAACTTAAAATTAACGATATAACTCCTCATTTTTTTATATAACTCTGGTTTATTATGAACCATTTTCATCTCAATTCCCTTTTTAACTTAATTAACATATTAAGTCACATTTATTTAAGCTATCATCTTTGATTAAATTCCTCTTTATAACTTCACTGTAAAATTTTGGGTTTTTAAATATAAACCCGTTCATAAACCCCTTCTGCCATTCAATTAGATTTCATTTCAATTTCGATTACCTTTAAATGAATTTCAATTAAAAAGAATTTCCTAAATTATTATTTAAAAATAATTTATTTCAATCATTAACTACTTCCATAGTTAATTCCTTTATTTACTAAAATAAATAGTAAATTTCCTTTTTAAATCTTATTAAAATTAAACAATACTCACTAAACTATTTTATTAGATTATTTCAAATCAAGCTAATTAAATAATCAATTCCAATTAAAAAGCGGTCGATTTAATCCACTCAAAACACTATTATCATGTTAATCGATTCCAATAAGTTCTCTCTTTAAATTAATTAATAACAGAATTAATTTAAATAATTCCATTTATTTGTTCCTTAACAAAATAATTATCCAAACTTAACGGTTAGGTTAATTTCTATTCACCAGTTTATTGATCTGATTAACATCAGAATTGACTTTATAAAATTAATTAATAATTAATTGTAAACTTAAATAAAATAATAAAATATTTATTTCCTTTAAAAAAACTTTTATTTAAAATAATATATTTAAAAATCTAACTTCAATTATAAATTAAATTTTATAACTTCAGTTCTATCGATCCACCTGGTGGTAAATCAATATAAAAAAATCAATTTACTGTTATGCCATTTACTGCCAATTACTCAACCAATATTGCCCATTGGTTAAAACAAAACACAGGATAAATATTCAGTCAATGATCACTAATCAAATCAGTCACCCAATCATGACAGTTCATATATGATAATATGAAAATAAATAATATATGTGAGGAGTCTCATTGGATCCCTCCAACCTGTTCTTCCTTGTATCAAACTGGTTATCTCAAATCAGATTATTCAATTCCTTTTAGCTAATAATTTATATAACAGCAAATAACGACCATTTAACATCAATCAATCAACAAAACAATTAAAACAATTCGGACAATTAAACATGTTTATAAATAAACGTGACCAATAAGGTAAGTTACCTCCATTGGATCCGATCGTTAAAATTACGATTTGGTATTTTAATGAGATTAAACAACATTTAATTTCATCGGTTAAAACAATAATGAATATATAACTAGAAAACAATCAACCATTAACAAGCAGAGCACACAAAATAAAAAGCCAATTTGTATAAAATATAAATAGGATGAACCGAGTGAGTTTAACTCACCTTGATCTGATTCATTGTTGAAACAGGTGGTTTTAATTAAATTAAACAGGTGTTTAATTTAATCAAAAATCTTGGTTGATCCTAAATCTTGTCTAGTTCTGTCCCATGATGAAGTATTCACCAGCACGGTTCTAAGATAGCTTGTTTGGTTAAATTCTGATATCACACGCACGAAATATAAATATTATGATTCACGGTTAAATTATAATAATAATTTCTTGACTATAATTAAATATTTTAATTAATTTTTACTTAAATTAATCCATCATGTCGATCAAATAAATTTCCAACTCTTCGTTCCTTAGTTCTTTTCGAGCTGCATGAATTCAGAATATTTTGGTTATAGGATTTATTATAAACAAATTAGTTTTTAATTAACATTGGTTAAATTTAACTACTTATGCTTTGGCTATTTTCAGGCCAATTCCTGACTGTTCCATTCATTCAACCACATGCCGATATGAATTAGGGCCCACCACCATGACTACATTTATTTCCACCTATTCACGATTAGAGAATAGTTAATTTTGTTATCACATAATTATTTATAGGTAATTATAGATTTAAATAGTGACCGATTACTTCGTTCTCTCCTTCATGTTTAAGCTCCCTTCCACCTTATTCACGCTATCGCTCTTCTACCTGTATGCTGCTTTATTCTGTATATAAGTCAACACTAATTTACTTAATAATTTAATTATTTAACATGTATTAGTTTAAGTAAATCAACATTTAAGTTATAATACACAGGTTCGAAGAAAACTAGCCGATATATTTACACTTCTCCTAGGCTTGAAATCACAAAGCCGATGTTTCCTTTTGGCTCTCGCATACTGTTCTTTGACTAAACTACGTTTTAATACTTAACTGAACTACGTTTTAATACTTAGAGTTCCTCACGCCTTCATGATTCACGTTGTTTGATCTTCCAGAACTCACGCTTCAGCTTTTACACCATGCTCACAATTATGCTTCGAGATAAATCCCACCACCGTCGCTTGGAAGCCCATCAGTCATCACCGAACAAGTCGCCTGTCCACCGAAATCTCATGCGCCAACCCTCCCTCAACTCGGTGCTCTGATTCTCTCCCAAAACTGTTCGAAAGTTGGCAGCTTTCAAGGAAAATCCTGGCTGTCTTTCTTCACCAACGACGATCACATCTGGTCAACATCAATAACTCAAAGTCCACTACATAGTTCACGTTGGAAGTATCTTGAAATTGTATAAGAATTAAGAGGAATCAATGGAAATTTTTCAGAAGATTTCAGCCATCAATAGAAATAGATGGCGGCTGTTTTGGTTGTTGACCGCTTGTAGTAACGGTTTAGGGTTTGATCTGATATAGGTTATAAGTAGGAGAGATGCCATATTATTTTATTTATATTCAAATGTTGTCGTGAAGTAATTTGTAAAACCAACCTCATGAGATCTCCATTTTTGATAAAATAGGGTAATTTTAGGATAAAAAACATTCTGGACCTGATGGGATAGGTTTCGTCGAATTCTGATGTCATTTGTGAAAAGTCCTTTATAGTTATCGATGAAAGATTGAGCGTTTAAAATTCCTATAATTATAGAAAAAATCCAATAAATATGAGGCATTGACATTTTACTAGACCTCTTCCTTACGGATCAGATGAAATTTGTTTTGTTCAAATTGGAGTTCATTTGGCCAGTCGTTTATTCGTTTAAAGTTACCCCTGTCTAAATTGTCTAACAATTAAATAAAACAAAGGCATTTTTTGCCACTGAAGTCACATACGATGTGACGGTTCGCCCCGCACCAACCGACATTTACTCCAAAAGTGCGCTGTACACATGTCCAGTTAGCACGGGACGGATCGTCAGAAGAAGAGGGAAGAAGGAAATGAACTAACAAGGAACCTGTAAAATGTCTCACAGCGCATGGAACAAAATATAATAACAACATACTTGACATAAAATAGGTGAGACAGTGCATAAGCTGAAAACAAACTAACATAGCAGCGGAAAATCCAAGTACAGCTTATGATCCAAAGCTAACATTATTACAACTTTTCAAACTGTCTCAAAAAGCAAAAGTAAGATAAAGGAGGTACACTACTAATGCCCAAGTAGCGACCACCAACGACACAGGGAGAATATCTATATATCATACGTGGAAGCCTACTGCTCGCCTCCGAATCAGCTACTCGCGCATCACCAGCTAACCATAACCTGTCTCTAGTCTGCTCGTGTGAGCACCCAGAGTAATAAGAGGAGACATAAAACTCTGGGTCAGACATAAAGCCTGGTATGAGCGATAAGCATCTAAACAGAACAATAACAGGTAGACTAAAACATACCTGAACCTGGACCTGCAACCAAAGAGTTAGCACTACATACTGTACAACACTCTAAGGTGCCATTTCAAATGGTGTAAAGGTAACGGGGGTGGGGGTGTGCATGTCATAGTGATGGCAAACAATCAAACATAGCAACCATCCTCACATCTCTCACTCAGTGCATAAAGCATACGATATTCACCACTTCGATCACCCAACATACCTTGCTACGATCACTTTGCCCCATGAAGTTATAAATGGCTTCACTGCACTGATAACGTAGCCATTAATCCTTTGCTATGTCCACTTTGCCCCATGGAGTCGCAATGACCCCACTGCACTGGCTCATAGCCTCACTAATCCTTTACTATGTCCACTCTGCCCCCATGGAGTCACAATGACCCCACTACACTGGCTCATAGCCTTACTACGCATCACTTTGCCCCTCAAGTCATAATGACTCTACTGCACTGATAACGTAGTCTTGCTACCATCACCTTGCCCCTCGAGTCATAATGACTCTACTGCACTGATAAGTAGCCCATCATCCATTTTCAGTGGTGAATTGAAGTTATGAACGTCGACAACTCCTTAGCACACGTCCCGCAGTAAAGCCCAACCATGAAGTGAACTCATTGGTTCCCAACTGGATCCTGAGCACTAACTTCCCATTTGGACTACCTTTGCATCTCGGGTTATGGGTCATCACCGGATCGGTTCGGATCTCCCCCTAGTCATCAGTTCGGTTGGGATCAGAGTGCTCCTCCTTCGCTGGATCGGGTCAGGTCATCATCACCTCAGCGGATCGGGTCAAGTCTCCATGTCCAATCGCCGTCATCGGTTCGGGTCGGAGTCCTCCAATGTGCCACGGTTCAGATCGGGTCCTTCTCATCACTCCGGGTCTGGTCGTAGTCTCCTAGCCTCGTCGTAGTTCATTGGTTCGGGTCGGAGTACCATGACAGATCGGGTCATAGAACATCAGGCGGGTCGGATCAGACGATGCATGCCACGAGAAGAGCGAATAGAACAAAGAGTAAAGTATGGGGGCGGATCGGATCCTCCCTCCGTTCCGATCCGGATCGGTCTGTTTTCTGCACTTCTTCCAGCAAGCAATTTACGCCACTCGACGGCGTTTTCGACCATTCTACCTATTCTAATCAATCACAAAGCATACCATACAGTCATTGCAACAAGTAGAAGTGACCTCAAACACCAAAACATCAATATGATAGGTTAAAATGGATCAAACCTAGCCAAAACCCCATATTTCCCCTTAAGCATGTTTAGGTGAATCTAATGATGTGATTAGCAAAACTTAACCAAATTAACCCAAATTCATATCAGAGGTCTAAAACATCATTTCGAATTTTATAAATATTTTTCCAGAATTTTATCATGTTTAAATTCGCTAATTAACACTAATTACCCTTAATTAGCCATAATTAGTGAGGAACTATGCAAATCACTCATCTTAGCTACAAATAAAACTTAGATCTGAAATAAATCTTCGATTTGGTGCGAATCCCGATGGTAAACAGCAGCTCCAATGTTGATTTGGTGTAGATCTCTCTTGATTTGATGTTGCTAAGCTTAATCCTTGATTCAAAGATGATTTGGAGGTGATTTAGAGGTTGGAAGCCATTTTTAGGGTTTCTTGGAGGTAAGTGGAGGCTAGAAAACTGAAATGGAATGATTCTCTAACTCCTTTCAGCCTCCCCATAACCCTAATCCCGAAATGGGTTATGGGCCCATTCACTAATCACTCTATTTGGCCCGGTTAAGCAGTTTTTCACCTTCCAAACCTTATTTCAGCCATATCTCCCAAACGGTAAGTCCGTTTTTCACATGTGACCACTCTACGGAAAGGTAAACCATCAAACGAATCTAATGGAAGTGGTTTCAGGTCAAAATTCCTTTCCAGTCAAAAGTTATGGCCAAAACAAGATCAGCTAGGGGCAAAACGGTCATTTAAAAATCGACAAAAATCATGAACATAGGAAATGAGTCAAATGGTTGTTTCCCAAAGTTACATGACCATACGACTTCATATGGGAAAGAAATAAATATTCTACGATCCTCCGTTGCGTAGAATGCGGGTTGTTACATTCTTCCCCCCTTAAGAAATTTCACCCCCGAAATTCCCTAACCAAAACACACAAAGGGTTCCGCATGCCTATCAATCATAAACAACAATCAAACATGCAAAACAAGCAAGACAAATCTATCCTAGCATGCGGAATAACTAAATTACAAGGTAAATCTTACCAGGCAAAGAGTTCTGGATACATCCTTCTAATGCTCTCCTCTATCTCCCAAGTGCAGTCATTCTCGTTCTCGCCCCACTGAACCCTGACTAGCTTCACCGCCTTCCTTCGAAGTTGCTTCGTATCGTGCTCGACAATACGGGTCGGCTTGCGGTTCTCAACCGCCTCGGGTTCCACTTCGAAGTCCTCTAACTGATCAGGTGAAATAGTCATATCTGAGTCATGAACGAACTTCCTTAGTTGGGAAACATGAAATACATTGTGAACTCCTGCCATCTTCTCTGGTAAGTCAACTCTATACGCCAAATTCCCGAGTAGTTCAAGAACAGGGAATGGGCCAACAAATCTTGGTGCCAACTTGCCTCTCCTGCCAAATCGTATCACGCTCTTCAACGGAGAAATCTTGACAAACACCAAGTCACCAATGGAGAATTTTAAGTCTCTTCTCCTCTTATCAGCATAACTCTTCTGCCTATCTTGGGCAGCCTTCATTCGTTGTTGAATGATCTTAATCTTATCTGAAGTTTCCCTCACCACATCTGGTCCAAGCATAAACTTCTCGCCAGTCTCTATCCAACATGATGGTGAGTTGCACGGTCTTCCGTACAAAGCTTCATATGGAGCCATACCGATACTGGATTGGTAGCTATTATTATATGCAAACTCTACTAGATGCAAATGGTCATCCCATGATCCACCAAAATCCAATATACATGCTCTCAAGAGATCTTCCAATATACGATTCACCCTCTCCGTCTGACCGTCGGTCTGAGGGTGATATGCGGTACTGAGATGTAATTCTGACCCTAGAGCCTCTTGGAAGCTTTTCCAAAACCCACTAGTGAACAACGGGTCTCGGTCACTCACAATGCCTTTAGGTACTCCATGAAATCTCACTACCCACTTCATATACAATTCTGCTAATTTAGCTGCCGTTCTGGTCGATTTGACTGGTATAAATCTTGCACTTTTAGTCAATCGATCCACAATTACCCAAATGCTATCATGTCCCGATCTAGTCCTTGGTAAACCATCGATGAAATCTATCGAGACTTGCTCCCATTTGCATTCGGGAATTTCTAATGGTTGCAACAAACCACTAGGCTTCTTTTGCTCGGCTTTAACTAGCTGGCAATTCATGCATTTGGATATAAACTTCCCAACGTCTCTTTTCATCCCTTCCCAGTAGTAAGTCTGCTTCATGTCTTGATACATCTTATTACCATCGGGATGTATAGTCAGTTTTGAGTGATGATATTCTCTAAGCACTTCATCTCTCAAACCATTTACGTTGGGTACAACTAGTCTTCCATTCTTTCTAAGCCATCCATCTCGATCAAGCCCATACAAATTCATCTCCTCACCGTCGATGTCCGTCTCTAACTTGGAGATGATTTCCAATAGATTAGGATCGTCCCTCTGGCTGGAACCAATCTGCTCTATCAAAGTGGGTCTGATCGCCAAACTAGCTAGCATGACTGGATCCAATTCGCACTTTGGTCCGAAATCAAACCCCGCGATATACTCCAGTTGCTTCCATTCAAGAAACATAGCCCCTAAATTGGCATGTCTCCTACTCAAGGCATCGGCTACCGTATTACCTTTCCCAGGTGTGTATGCGGTATCAAAATCATACGAAGCCAAGAACTCTAACCATCTCTGCTGACGGGGATTCAGGTCTTTCTGAGAGAAGAGATACTTTAACGATTTATGATCGGTAAACAACTCAAATCTTTCTCCCAAGAGATAGTGTCTCCACATCTTTAATGCGAACACAATCGCTGCCAGTTCCAAATCATGGGTAGGACACTTCTTCTCATGCGGCTTTAGCTGCCGACTAGAATAAGCTACAACCCTACCTCCTTGCATCAATACAGCACCTAGTCCGGTACCACAAGCATCCGTGTATACCGTCATCTCTTCATTCCCTTTAGGAATGACTAATACTGGCGCACGCGTCAATTTTTCCTTTAGACTCTTGAATGCCTTCTCACACACTCCGTCCCAGACGAAGGACTGATTCTTCTTAGTCAACTAAGTCAACGGTGCTGCTATCTTGGAGAAGTCCTGGATAAACTTACGATAATATCCAGCTAACCCCAAGAAACTTCTTACATCTGTTGCATTCTTGGGCGTAGGCCAATCTTGTACCGTAGCCACCTTCGCAGGGTCCACGATAATACCATTCTCTGAAACAACATGGCCCAAGAATCTCACTTCTCTTCTCCAAAAGTGACACTTAGAGAATTTCGCTTTCAATTGGTGTTTCCTCAACACCTCCATCACTATCCTCAAGTGTCCCTTGTGTTCCTCCTCTGTCCTCAAGTAAACAAGGATATCGTCTACGAACACAAGAACAAACTTATTCAACTGATCTCTGAATACTCGATTCATAAGATCCACAAAGTAGGCTGGTGCATTGGTTAACCCAAATGGCATGACCAACCACTTATAGAATCCAGACGGCGTCCTAAATGCCGTTTTTGGAACGCTCTCATCCGCTACTCGGAGCTGATGAAATCCTGTCGCGAGGTCCAACTGGGAGAACACTCTTTCTCCTTCCAGTTGATCAAACAAATCATCTATCCGCGGTAGAGGATACTTATTCTTCCTCGTTACCTTATTCAACTCGCGATAGTCCACACACAAACGAAGGGAACCATCTGCCTTAGTGGCAAACACAACTGGTGCTCCCCACTCGGAGACACTTCTTCTAATAAATCCCTTCTTCAAAAGATTGCTGACTTGCACCCCGAGCTCTCGCTGCTCCCTTGGTGCCATACGACGAAGTGGTATCACTATAGGTCTGGCATCTTTCACTAAATCAATACGGAACTCAATCTCTCGGTGTGGTGGAAGCCCGGTCACCTCCTCGAAGACGTCCGAATACTGTCCAACCACGGACACATCTGACAACACATCATGCGGGATGTCGAGGGAATTTATAAAACTAGCCATTACCCCATCACTAGGTAGACTACCAAACACTACCCTCCGCCCATCATCCGCCCTAACTGTCACCAAAAAGCCCTCACAGTCTACCACCACCCCGTATCTTTGGAGCCAATCGACCCTCAATATAATGCCATACCCAGTAAAGCCCAAAACAAAGCAATCACGAACAAACAAACATCCATGACTCGATAAGACCACATTCCTGCAAATCATACTAAGGCTAATCGAACCACCAATCGAGTTCGTCACAACCAATGGTCTATCGACTATCTCGGGTTCCAGTCCCAACCTATCTACCAGGTCACTAGATATGAAGGAACGGGAAGCCCCAGTATCAAACAAAACTCGAACTGGTACATCATAAATTGAAAGCATACCTTGAATAACGACATTCTTTCCTTTCTCCGCCGCAGTTGGGGCATTCGACGAAGAAGGAACAACATCAATAGCATATGCTTTCACAATTTGCTTCTCCTTAAGAGGTTGCGGACACTTGTCCTTATGATGTCCCACTTGGCCACAGTTGTAGCACTTCCTTTCCGCTTGCTTGGCCCGACATTCTTTAGCATAATGGCCCTTCTTACCACAGCTGAAGCACTCAACATCTTTCTTGTTCTTTTTCTGGCCATCCTTAGATTGGCTCTGCTTCCTCTTATTCTGAGAGTTATTCTTGCCTCCACCGCCTGCTTGCGGCTTCAGCCCTTCTGCAGATGCAGCCTCAGTCTTTGACTTAGGGTAAAGACTCTTTGATCTCAAAGCTTTCCCCACAATCGATTCAAAAGTCTCATCGATGTGGTTGATAAGCCTTTCCCCCAAGTATCCATCCAAACCAGTAATGAACTTCTCATTCTTCTTCTCAGGAGTATCGATAAGAGATAGTCCATACTTCGACAAAGTGTCGAATTCAGCAATGTAGTCCGAGACTGCCCTACCATTCTGCTTGAGTTCCAAGAACCTCTTAAACAACACTGACTTCTGGGCAGCTGGAATGAACTTCTCGCTAAAGTGTGCCTTGAACTGATCCCAAGTAACCTGATCTTCTGGAGTAGTTGTTCTAATGGCATTCCACCAATTCATCGCTCGCCCTTGCAGCTGATGAGACGCTAGCCTTCTCTTCATCGCATCCTCAAGACCCAAGTCGTCGAAGATACGATCACAGCTATCCATCCAATCTTGAACATTTGTGGCCGACTCCGTCCTGTGGAACGACTTCCCACCAAGGTTAGTGTAATCCTTGCACAACTTGGCGAAATCGACCCTAGGCGCCTGCACTACTGGACCACCACCAATTCCGGGATTGGGAACTGCCCCATGCACCTCCCTAAGCATGTCTCTCATGAGGTCAGTAAACATCGCCCTTATGTCAGCAGCATTCCCATTATTGGCTCCCCTACCGGCACCTCTAGCATATCGGCTCATCGTCAATCTGAAAAAGGGAAACGATTAATGACCCCATAGTGGTGCTAGTGCAGTACGACTTCATTCTTATACTACTAATAGTATATATATATATAGCTTTTGAAAACCAAAGTAATCACAAATACGCGCTCTCATATACGTACTATCTCTCCCTAGTGTCTTTCCCTAGGTTAACTACGCAACCTAGAGCTCTGATACCAAATGTGACGGCCCGCCCCGCACCAACCGACATTTACTCCAATAGTGCGCTGTACACATGTCCAGTTAGCACGGGACGGATCGTCAGAAGAAGAGGGAAGAAGGAAATGAACTAACAAGGAACCTGTAAAATGTCTCACAGCGCATGGAACAAAATATAATAACAACATACTTGACATAAAACAGGTGAGACAGTGCATAAGATGAAAACAAACTAACATAGCAGCGGAAAATCCAAGTACAGCTTATGATCCAAAGCTAACATTATGACAACTTTTCAAACTATCTCAAAAAGCAAAAGTAAGATAAAGGAGGTACACTACTAATGCCCAAGTAGAGACCACCAACGACACAGGGAGAATATCTATATATCATACGTGGAAGCCTCCTGCTCGCCTCCGAATCAGCTACTCGCGCATCACCAGCTAACCATAACCTGTCTCTAGTCTGCTCGTGTGAGCACCCAGAGTAATAAGAGGAGACATAAAACTCTGGGTCAGACATAAAGCCTGGTATGAGCGATAAGCATCTAAACAGAACAATAACAGGTAGACTAAAACATACCTGAACCTGGACCTGCAACCAAAGAGTTAGCACTACATACTGTACAACACTCTAAGGTGCCATTTCAAATGGTGTAAAGGTAACGGGGGTGGGGGTGTGCATGTCATAGTGATGGCAAACAATCAAACATAGCAACCATCCTCACATCTCTCACTCAGTGCATAAAGCATACGATATTCACCACTTCGATCACCCAACATACC
Organism: Allium sativum; assembly: GCA_030737875.1. NCBI lineage: Eukaryota > Viridiplantae > Streptophyta > Magnoliopsida > Asparagales > Amaryllidaceae > Allium > Allium sativum. The sequence continues at coordinate 687,574,274 of CM060919.1, forward strand.
TTGCTACGATCACTTTGCCCCATGAAGTTATAAATGGCTTCACTGCACTGATAACGTAGCCATTAATCCTTTGCTATGTCCACTCTGCCCTATGGAGTCGCAATGACCCCACTGCACTGGCTCATAGCCTCACTAATCCTTTACTATGTCCACTCTGCCCCCATGGAGTCACAATGACCCCACTGCACTGGCTCATAGCCTTACTACGCATCACTTTGCCCCTCAAGTCATAATGACTCTACTGCACTGATAACGTAGTCTTGCTACCATCACCTTGCCCCTCGAGTCATAATGACTCTACTGCACTGATAAGTAGCCCATCATCCATTTTCAGTGGTGAATCGAAGTTATGAACGTCGACAACTCCTTAGCACACGTCCCGCAGCAAAGCCCAACCATGAAGTGAACTCATTGGTTCCCAACTGGATCCTGAGCACTAACTTCCCATTTGGACTACCTTTGCATCTCGGGTTATGGGTCATCACTGGATCGGTTCGGATCTCCCCCTAGTCATCAGTTCGGTTGGGATCAGAGTGCTCCTCCTTCGCTGGATCGGGTCAGGTCATCATCACCTCAGCGGATCGGGTCAAGTCTCCATGTCCAATCGCCGTCATCGGTTCGGGTCGGAGTCCTCCAATGTGCCACGGTTCAGATCGGGTCCTTCTCATCACTCCGGGTCTGGTCGTAGTCTCCTAGCCTCGTCGTAGTTCATTGGTTCGGGTCGGAGTACCATGACAGATCGGGTCGTAGAACATCAGGCGGGTCGGATCGGACGATGCATGCCACGAGAAGAGCGAATAGAACAAAGAGTAAAGTATGGGGGCGGATCGGATCCTCCCTCCGTTCCGATCCGGATCGGTCTGTTTTCTGCACTTCTTCCAGCAAGCAATTTACGCCACTCGACGGCGTTTTCGTCCATTCTACCTATTCTAATCAATCACAAAGCATACCATACAGTCATTGCAACAAGTAGAAGTAACCTCAAACACCAAAACATCAATATGATAGGTTAAAATGGATCAAACCTAGCCAAAACCCCATATTTCCCCTTAAGCATGTTTAGGTGAAACTAATGATGTGATTAGCAAAACTTAACCAAATTAACCCAAATTCAAATCAGAGGTCTAAAACATCATTTCGAATTTTATAAATATTTTTCCATAATTTTATCATGTTTAAATTCGCTAATTAACACTAATTACCCTTAATTAGCCATAATTAGTGAGGAACTATGCAAATCACTCACCTTAGCCACAAATAAAACTTAGATCTGAAATAAATATCTGATTTAGTGCGAATCCCGATGCTAAACAGCAGCTCCAATGTTGATTTGGTGTAGATCTCTCTTGATTTGATGTTGCTAAGCTTAATCCTTGATTCAAAGATGATTTGGAGGTGATTTAGAGGTTGGAGGCCATTTTTAGGGTTTCTTGGAGGTAAGTGGAGAGAAAACTGAAATGGAATGATTCTCTAACTCCTTTCAGCCTCCCCATAACCCTAATCCCGAAATGGGTTATGGGCCCATTCACTAATCACCCTATTTGGCCCGATTAAGCAGTTTTTCACCTTCCAAACCTTATTTCAGCCATATCTCCCAAACGGTAAGTCCGTTTTTCATATATGATCACTCTACGGAAAGGTAAACCATCAAACGAATCTAATGGAAGTGATGTCAGGTCAAAATTCCTTTCCAGTCAAAAGTTATGGCCAAAACAAGATCAGCTAGGGGCAAAACGGTCATTTAAAAATCAACAAAAATCATGAACATAGGAAATGAGTCAAATGGTTGTTTCCCAAAGTTACATGACCATACGACTTCATATGGGAAAGAAATAAATATTTTACGATCCTCCGATGCGTAGAATGCGGGTTGTTACATACGACATCGGTTTACTGCGAAATTTGTTTCCTTACAATAATTTAACGATACGGTTCCAATGAAACTAATTTCATTGAAAACGGAGACCGTTTGCAAAAATGCCTATTTTTAACGCTTATATAATATCGATTAATATATTATATAAATTCCAAATTAATTCAAATAAATCATAATAAATTATTTTTATCATATATATTCAAGTAGAATGTATGTACAATTCCATATATAATTTACACAGCTCAATATCGTCAATTTTGAGGTAAACGATTTAAATTTCCCATTTAAATATATTAAATAAACGTTATATTTTAATAACGATTTCCATAACGACTATTTCAAAATTTGATTTGGCCATAACTAACAATCTATAATACGAAATCCGGATTTTTCTCTTCCATATGAAAATTATACTCAACACGTTCCCAATGTATCTTGTTTCACAAAAATCCGACTAATATCGGATTCTGTATATCCGATTGAAGTTCAAACTCCATATTACAAACTGTCGCGCCATTTTGAGCTCGATATATAATTATATAAATGTATAACATTCGAACTTCGTTCCAATAAAGAATTAAATATTTAAAATCCACTAATATTTCAAATAAAATATTTAAAATAATAAATTAAATTAAATATTTGACTGCCAAAAATATGGGTCGTTACAAGTGCTCTATGAGGGTTGTAGTGAGGCCTTATGTACAAACTTTGGTATAAGTTGGATAACCTTTCAGGATGTTGAGAAAGTTTCAAAAGTTTGTTATGTTATGCTTCACTATTATTACCTATTGTATATTTTCTAGTATATTTTACCCTTGCGCTGTGAGTTCTACGACAGGTTCCGATGTTGTTTATCTACCAATGATGATCGTCCACTGCTGCCTATCACACTTTTCTACGCATTATTCCACTTGTTTAGTGCAGGGGTTGTGGGTGGGCGTCACAAGTTATACTATTTGTTTTACATAACCCTTTTATGTTATGTTATATTGTATTCTGTAACAGGTATGACCTCACATGGTACTCTAGTAGGTGGCGATGGCAGTGGTCCATCGCACGAGCCAGCACATCCTGTAGTGTGACTTAAGCCAAAAGCCAACAAAGGGTAAGTATTAAGTTTCTACTATAAATTTAATTTATGTATAATAGATTATATATATATATATATAGTAGCCATGAAATGTTTTTTTTTCTCGTTTAACACAGGGGTTTTGAGTTAGAGTCTTCCAACACAGTCTTGAATATATCAAAACGCGCTTATCAGTCTCGTATGACTACATGTTGGCCCACATGGATATCGATATCCAACATTGTCAAGGAGACCATCTGACGAGATTTTTTGGTATGTGTAATATATCATTTATTACATTATATAATCATGCTCCTATTTGATTAGTTCATGTTTATGCTATTTTAAAAAAAATGCAGGAAGCGGTAGATCTCTAAGAGACGGATATGGACCTCATCAAGCGCCACTAGAACAACAAAATAGCCAAAAATTATAGAGAAACAATGAATAACACAAAACCAGGTGTGGAAACAACAGATTTGATGAGAGGTAATGTGTGGGACGAGCTGTATACTTATTGGAATAATAATGAGGAGTTCCAGGTAAATTTACTACATATTTAGTTTAATTTGTTCTGCTCAATTAATATATAAATTAGAATAAAACATTTTCTTTTAAATTTAAATTTATATGCCAAGTCCACGAGAAATGCGACAAACAGGAGCAAGAACCCGGTTACACATCGCGGTGGTTCCAAGTCATTCCAGCACCATCGCGAGGACCTGGTATATTTATTAATTACATAGTTAAAGATTTTAATTTATAATTAAGTTGGTAAAAGTTATAGTTGATTTAACTTTAAGTTCTAGTATATATATATATATATATGTTTTTTGTTTTTCATATATATATATACATACATATATATATGCTTATTTCAGGAGAAACAACGTGGTGTTCTTGTGTCGTACTGGGATGTTCTTTAGCATACACATGCATTGAGTCAGATTGACGATACATGCTCAGTTTCCTACTCTTGAGACCACGATGCCCAGGCACGTAAAGCATACGTAAGTATAACATAGTTAACTTAAAGTTATAATTTAATTAAAATATCGTTATCTAAATTCAATTGTATTTTGTTTAACAGGATAAATTTTAGCAACAAAGGGCACATATGTTTGAGGAGACTGGGAGGACCAAGTTGACTATCGAGGATGAGGATAGACTTTTTGATGCGGTCATGGATCCACCTACCTGGAATAGACGCTATAGTTTTGACAATCTAGTGGTAATAGAAACTAAAATTTTAATAAAAACCGAAATTTACTCGAATAACTATTATGGAATACTGAAAAACTAAAATTATATACATATTACGTCATCTCGGCAGTCGTACCAGATGGCCCAAACAAGGAGGAGATCACACAACTACGTGCCCAAATCGTAGAGCTTCATGAGCGTGATCGCCGCCGCGAAGAGCAGATGGAGAAGCTTACCAGCGTCTGGTCGAGTTCGTTGTCCAGTTTGGTACGCCCCCTTCATCTTCCGGATGAGAGAGTTGAAGTTAGTTTGTTTTGATGTTATATACGCTTTAACAGTGGGTGAGGACTATGCTTGATACATTATTATGCTTTCTTTATATATATTGATGCGTGGTTGGTGATGATGGTTTGGACATGGTTTTTTGTATATATTGATGCTTGGTTGGTGGTAATGGTTTGGACATGTTTTTTCTTGTACATACTGATGCTTGGTTGGTGGTGATGGTTTGGACATGGGCTTTTTTGTATATATTGATGCGTGATTGATTATGTATTATGTAAATATTGGTTTATGTTACGTGTTTGATTTTGGTATATTACTATGCTTAGGGATATATGTGATTGGGAATATGATGTATATGGAGCAGTTTCGTTGAATATACATATATATATATATATATATATGTATATATATATTGTGTGTGGCTGGAAGTGAGTAGTTTGGATACTATAAAAAAATACCCAGATTTTCAATAGTTGGCAACGGCTTACAGGTCCATGTATCTCAACGGATTCCAATGGCGATTTTCTACGTTTTTCAATAATTTCCAACAGCTTGTTCACCAGGAAAAAAACATGTGGCTAAGTCATAGTTGGAAACCGTTGGAAAGTATCCATTCATGACATTGGAAGTCGTTGAAAACCATTGATACGTATACCAATGTCATTACCAACGGCTTTCAATGGCATACCCACGGCCCCCTACCGTTGGAATCCACTGTTCCTCTTGTAGTACATGGTTAAGGTAAACTCCAATGAAATGTTACCTGATGAATTCCCTGTTCAACTTCTTGATGGCACAGAGCAACTGGTCGAAGTTCGTTACTTATGGAAGTCAGAAATTTGCGATAAGTGTAAATGTTTTAGTCACAATAACTCCAGTTGCTCGAGTGTTAATGTTGAAGAAAAGTTTAGTGTCAAACTTAGTGTTAACGTCTCTATAGGTGTTATGTCTATTGAGTTAGCCAGGCCTAGTGCTCTTATATGGAGAAAGACAAATAAGCTAGTGTTTTGTAGAAATCGGGTAAGGAAACCCCTAGGATTTGGAAGACAGAGTTTTTTTTGGAATGCAAGGAAAAAAAGAATTAAATGGAAAAAAGTGATTGATAAGAAGAGAAGTGATTCCTTCAAGAGTCAATGTAGAACTGATCTGAAAACCTTAGGAAGCAAAGACAACACTAGTAGGACAACTGAAGGAAGTGATATCCGTGTAGTTATTAACAGGTTTGATGTTCTTGCCAACTGTATTGAAGACGAAGTCCTTCCAGAGTTTGACAAAGGTGTAAAGCAAGGTCAGATTGATGAGATTAACAACTTGCTTACAATGACATTTTGTGTTGAGCCAAAATTAGGAAATGAGAGTAAGGATAAGGGAAACATGTTGAATTAAATGAAAATAGAGTGAGCAATGAAACTTCAAATCAGGAGAAGATGCTAACCGGGAAACTCAATGTTTGTGCTGATGTGAGTGTGAATGGCCCTGAAGAAATAGTTACTTATTCTACTGGGTCTACCATAATTGGAAATGCAATAACTCCAGCTCTGAAGTCACCATCCACTAATGTTTCAATTTCAGATCAGATTTTCCAAACATATCTACCTCTCTTATCAGTTCAGTCAATGAAGATGTTCCTTCAACTAGCTTAGCAACAGGTGTTGATCAGCAAAGTGAAGTAGAGAAAGAAAAAGCATCTACCACAAACTGTGGAAAGAATAAGACAAAAGAAAACTTAAACCCATATGCACACTTGGTGCCACATGCGGCCTATAGACCTCCTCCTCCCAACCTTGATGTTGCTAAGGTGGCTTCTCCGCTATTTGGTTCCTTTCTTGGGTACGTTACCGGGAACAAAAAGCACATTCAACCCCTGTAAAAACTCTTCGACAATGACTGATCTTGTTAGGCAGTTAGGCTTTGTTGGAATAGTGGCAGTATTCTATTTAGTATATGATTTTGTTCATGTTATTATTTGGTAGAATGGGATGTTAGTCTGAGTTATTTTCTATCATGTAATGCAGAATGTTATGTTGTGTTTCAGTTGTATTTTCTTGACATTGTTTCATCCCTGTGTGGTTTGAACTTGTCATCTTAGCTGTTATGTGTGTTGCATAAGACCTACAATATATGTATATTTTTGATAATAATATAATGTGTTACGGATCACTCTAAAAACCCGTCGGTCTTACCAAAAGATTTTTGGATAAAATTCAAAATACACATTATTGTCATTTGCAAGTTGAGATAAGCATATAAGATTCTTTCTTATTATAGGGACTTTTAATAGGTTATATAGATATAACTGTTGATGTGCACGTAAATTTGCACATTTTTTCACACATTTATTCTTGTTTTAGTTAAATAAATAACATAAGTGGGCTATATTTACATGTTTTAACCAAAAACCCAAAATTCTCAAATTATCATGCATGTATCTTCATATTGAGGAAAAATGGTCATTTGTGCATGTATTTTTTTTGATAACATATACTTGTTCATTTTTCATGTTGTTTTTTTAGGAATTTAGCTACAAATACAAGTGGTTAATGAGAGTGCGTGCACAAGGAGGAGATCAATGCCTTGCCAAAAAAGAGGAAATCAATGCATTGCCAAAAAAAAGAGGAAATCAATCAATGGAGAAGGAATTAATTTAAATAGTAGATTAATGGAGGACCCCACCCACTCTCCCTCCTTTAGTGGAGTCAAAAAAGGCTTCATGAATCATTAGTAGCTAAAGAAAAAAGGAAGCTTAATGGAGGGGCATTTTTGGTAGCACGCTAAAAGTTGAATTAGGGTTTTACTCATGTGTAAATACCCCCTTTATTTTGATGTAAAAAGGGACCTTTAGTTAGTTTTGAGGATCAGAAACAAAATCTCTTTCTTTTTCTTTCATGACTTTCTTAGCCAATTTTCTTTTATGTAATCTCTCTTTTTAATTCAATTTTAATTAATTGTCTTTTATTTACATGTTCTCTTCTTTTATGCAAGTAGCTTAGATTATTTTATGCAAATATAATAGATTGTCCTTTATTTTGGTCTTCCTTTTCTTTTGTTTTTGTACTATGTTGCAATCTACTTTTGTTGTTAGAATAACAAACATGAGAGGCTAATCCCTTTGATTTAGGGGTAATGAAGCCCTCTTGATTATGTAGATGCAACATATTTTGGTTTTTATGATCTCTTTTTATGCTTAATGGAATGATTGAAGTAGTGATTACATTGTTGTTTGAGTTTTGGTTTTGATAGTCTATGTTTGTTGACAACAAAATAAGCTATGCTTAGTCAACATAAACACAAGATTGCCTCTTCATCTACATATGAATATGGTAATTAAAGTGTGACTAAAATTCAAAATTTGATACTCTATGTTACTAAATTAATAGTAAATAGAATATGCTTAAAGTAAATTTTAGTTTCATTTTTGTTGTCATTTCATGAAGGTATAATTGTGGATTAGAGAGTGTTAGAGTTTGACGGTGTAAGTGTGTTCTCAAATAACACATTAGGCCGTGCTTATGATAAATGCACTAACTAATTACACACAAAAGATCATATGAGAGATCATGAAATCATTGTATGTTGATTTATGTGGTCATGAGTGGTGGAGTTACCTCTAAATTGCTTTCATTTCATATTTAGCTCTCAACTTAGTTTATTGTTTTAATTAGTTTTTGTTAATTAAATCAATCCAAAGTTTGTTTTAATTTGATTGAATAGAATTAAAATTACTTCTTTCCCTATGGATCGACTTGTACTCGCTAACGTACTAAGTGTACGCCATGCGCTTGCGGTTTATTATACTTCATGACGGTGTTCTAATTATAGAATATTCGTCATCGAACAAGTTTTTGGCGCCGTTGCCGGGAAAATTAATTTTGATTTTATTCTTTGGATTAATTTTGTTGTTCTTCTAAAAAAATAAAAAAACTGTGCATTTTGTGTGCTTGTTTTGTCTTAGTTTAGTTGTGTTTATTTTGCATTAGTCTTCATAAAAAAAAAACTTGTTGTGTTTTTTATTTTTCTTGTGTTTGTGCGTGTATTGAATTATGCATTGTTTATTTTTGGTATTTTCATTTGTGTTTTTCTTCTTTAAAAAGAAACATTTGCCTTTTGTTTTTAATTTTTTTCCCGTTTTCACTGCAATTTGCTCCTTTTCTTTCATTTATTTCTTTCCAAATTTTCTCCAAATTTCTTTCCATTTTACAATTCTTACAAATAAAAAAATAAACCCAAAAATTATTGCTTCCCTTTTCCTCACTCTGTAATTTTTTTTCCTTCTTTTTTAATTCTTTTCCACTTACATTTTCTGTTTCTTTCCATTTGTCTTTCCAATTCTTACAATCCTCCCTTTTACAATTTTTTTTTAAATTCTTTCCAAATGTTCTTTTCCTTGCTCTATATTTCTTCTGCATTTATCTCTAATTACCTCCCAATTTATTGCTTGCCTTTTTCCTTCTTCTGTAAATTTTTTTCCTTCTCACAATTTCCATCATCCAGTGACCATCATCACTTCCACACCCCTCATATTCACGTTCATCACTCAACTCATCCGCGAACGAACCATTACCACATTAATCACCTACCTCTTGCATATACATCTTCTCCACAACATCACGACAATAGTCTAATACCCACGTCCATCCCTCAAACACAGCAACCACCCTCCATACTCAGCTCAACAACGTTACACTGTCATTACATACCCAACTGCCACCCCAAACTAGCAAAACCCTACCACACTGCAAATTCACCAGTTCATCAACAATCCCCTCTCCGAAACCTTCTACAACAAATTTCAAAAGCCACCTTCCCTCAGCTTCAACTCCAAATCAAAAACCCCCTTCACCTAAATTGCGAGCTCTAGCCACAGAAACCCAACCCAAATCTCGAAGCAATCACAAGCCAGACTAGTCGCTCAATACCCAAGTGGAACTCAAAACCGTAATCCACTGCATCGCGAGCGCCAGGAATTCGCCATCACAGAGACCTCTACACCACTTCGTCTCCACACTTCAACCATACCACGTACAATTCCAATGAACAGAAATTGCCAATTCGTATTTCGAAATCACCGAACCTTCAATAGCGAACCACCTAAGTTTGTGAGTTTAGTTTAGTGAAGAATCTGTGTACTTCTGCTTTTAGGGATTTCTTTTCAGTGGGCTTCGGAGTATTTTTGTTTTCTTTGGGAATTCCGAGTATCGACTGCTACGAGATAAAATATTTAGTGGGCCGGGGCTTGGGCTGAGCTAATCTGCTTGATTAAGGCTTATTTATTTTATTTGTTTGTTTTGACTTTAATGGTCTTTTATTAAAAAAGAGGATTGGTTAAAAGAGGATCAGTTCCCTTTTTGTTGCGCTTTGCATTGTTGTGAGCTGAGTTATTTCTTTCTTTTCATTTTTGTTTACTTTTTGACTCTTTAATTTTTATTTTTAGTGTCTTTCTCTAAAAAAAAGTCACCATTCTTTTGTTTCAAATTATGCTTTTGTTTTAGTTTAATCCTCAAAAAAAAAAAAAAAAAAGAGAAGTTTCAAAAATTCAAAGGCCAAAGAAAAGTGAAAGGATAGAATTCAATCAGGAAACAGGAAATTCAGAAGTCAAGCAATTTGCAATTAGCAGAATTTGCATTGTTGGAGCGGTTGCACATCAAGTGGGGTGTGAACGGGCTAGCGCTACTCAGTTGCACTGGACGGACTACCGATCTAAGTGAAAATTTTCTAAACTCTACAGGGTCTGCTGCTGCTTGAAAAATATATAAACGTTGCTTGTAAAAATTTCATGCAGGTGCCACGGATTGCTCGTAAAAAAAAAAAAAAATTGTAATTTATTATTCTGGGATTGATTAAAATATTCTAGAAAATTGCATTGATAGTTGCATTAATAAATAAAAATTGTAGACTCTGGACTTAAGGGCGTCACGTGCTCAGTTAGGGTAAAGTTTATTTTCTTAATAACTAGGACTATACTAGCTAACTCTCCCAGTGTCTAAGAAATGGTGGAGTTTCGAACTCAATCAGGTTCTTAAAACTTCAGCTACATTGCTATGGTGATTCGTGGTGCACTGATAAATCATGACCCGATCTGGCTAAGACTTGTTACTTGTGTATTTTGAAATTATTAAGTCTATAAATTTTCAGTTAGGAGCTATTAAGGACATAAAATTTTAATGTAGCTAATTTCCGTGTTCCTAATTGTTTTGTGAATTGAAAAAAAAATTCATTTAAAACATTTTTTAAAACTTCTTTTTCTTCTTCTAAAAAGAACAAAAATATTTTCTTTTTTGTAAAAAATTAACTTTTCTTTCTCTTAAAAAAATAAATAAATAAAATCGCTTCTATTCTCTTCTCGAATTTGTTCTTTCTCGTCTCCCCTTATTCTTCTCGCTAGTGCATGCGTAGGTGGGCCTGTGATCCTTCTACTAAACATTTAGTTCGAACAAACATACCTTCAACCATGGCCGAAGAAAATCCCCTCGAACTCTTATGGATAGAATCTTCCCCGATCGAGTTTCTATTCCTTCTTGCATCATATTTCCCGCACCAACGGGTCACTTTGAAATTCATTCAAATCACATAAATACTCTTCCAAAATTTGGCAATTTTGAACGTGATGAACCTTACATTTTCTTAACCAAATTTGAACAAGTTTGTGCAACCATGAAATTTTAACAACTAAGTGACGATGAAATCAAACTTAGGTTAATTCCATTTTCACTTACCGATTATGCCCAAAAATGATTGTATAGCTTGCCTTCAAATACGATCAGAACTTGGGATGAATTTGTGAAAGTTTTTCTAAGTAAATTTTACTCCTTGGAAAAAACATCCAAAATTCGAAACAAAATCATTAATTTTCATCAATTTGGTGGTGAATCCTTTGCAAACTATTTCTAAATATTTAAAGAACTTCTAGTCAAATGTCCACATCAGAATTTTGAAAAATGGATTCTTTGTCAAAGTTTATATGATGGACTCGAAATAACTCTCGGACCATGCTCGAATCGAGGTGCTAAGGAAACTTTCTAGCCCAAAATCACGATGCCACTTGGTAATTTGTCGAAAATTTGGCCGAAAAATCAGCTCAATGGGAAAGATCTAACGAGAAATCGATTTATTCCCGATTAAATGCTCATTCGGTAGGATCTTCAATCGCCTTAGAAGCGAAAATAGACACGATGTTAACCAAATCCAATGGCCCTTATGTTACAAATGTAACAATCCTAACCACATTATCGATCAATGCCCACATTCATTAGAACAACTCAACGCATTTAGTAAAGTTAAGAATGACCCATTCTCCCCAACGAATAATCCAGGTTGGAGAAACCATCCTAACTTTTCTTGGGCCCAAAACAATGCAAATTCGATTTTGGTTCGACCTCCTTTCCAACCATTTTTAAATAATCCTTCGAATCCTCCCTTTCAACAAAATCAATTCCAAAATCTTGCGCCACCTTCTCAAAATCAAGCGCAAAAATCTGTTGTTCCCTAAGATGATAAACAATTGACTTCACTTAAGAAAAGTCTCAAAACATTGTCTAAGGCAACGACTCAAAATCTCCAATCAAATAGAAATTTGCAAAATTTATTGACTTCGTACATGCAAAACATGAGTCAATCAATCGCTAAACTTGAAACGCAAATGAGTCTGTTAGCCACTTCCGTAAGTGAACGGGAAAGAGGCACTTCTCCGAGTCAACCCGTTCCAAACCCTAAGAGTCAAAATCCTAATCCAAACCTAGCTCATGTCATCCAGGATAACAATCTAACTCAGTTGAATGCTGTCACGACTTTATGATCTGGTAAGAAAGTTGATAATCAAGTTGAAAATCCAAATAACTTGTCGAATGTTCCTCTAGACTCTTCTAAAACCACGAATGATCTTGATCCAAATTCCGAGTCTAGTTCTGTTCCAACTCAAGTAGATCGACCTACTGAATTTCGCATTCCATTTCCTCATCGTCTTCAACCAAAGAAACATTCCGACCAAATGGAAAAGATGTTGGAAATTTCAAACAAGTGAAGGTTAGCATCCATCTTCTTAACATCATTCAACAAGTCCCCACCTACGCTAAATTTCTCAAAGACTTGTGTGCGACACACTCATGTACCTAAGAAAGTCTTCTTAGTTGTCAGACTTACTGAAGTCTTGACCCAATCAGTCCCCGTCAAATACAAAGATCCTGGATGCCCTACAATCTCGTGCACGATAGGAGATAAAATAATTAACAATTGCCTAGTTGATTTGGGTGCGAGTGTCAACTTGATTCCATATTCTGTTTACCAACAATTTGGTTTGGGTGAACTTAAACCAATGAAAATAACTTTTCAATTTTATGATCCTTCAATTAAGAAACCTGTTGGAGAAATTGAGGACGTACTCATCAAAGTTGGTCAATTCATTTTCCCTGTCGATTTCATTGTTTTGGAAATGCAACCTGTCAATAATCCAATGAGTCAAATTCCATTGATTTTAGGCCGACCCTTTTTGGCTACTTCAAATGCTTTAATAAATTGTCGCAATGGTTCAATAAAAATCTCTTTCGGAAACATGACTCTAGATCTTAATATTTTCAATCTTGAAAGTCTTTCGAATGAATCATGTGATCAAACCTTGGAAGTTAATGCCATTCATGAGAACTCTGAAAATGAATCGATTGACCTTAATGATGAGCGTGAGACCAAGTATGAAAAATTGTTCCAAGACGCTCCTTACGATTTCGAATACACGCTTCCATTTGAATCGCTTTCAGCTGAGTCCAAATCTCAACTAAGTTCTCTGATCGAGAAACCACCAAAGTTGGATCTTAAACTTCTTCCCGATCACCTTAAATATGTATACCTCGGTGATAACGAATCTTGCCCTTTCATAATTTCTTCAAATTTAACTCGTGATCAAGAAATTTCTCTTCTTTAAACTCTTTCTAAAAACAAAGAAGCAATCGGTTGGTCCATTTTTGACATCAAGGGAATTATCCCCACAATCGTTCAACATCGTATTCACTGAACCGATGAAGCCAAACCCACTCGTCAAGCACATCGTAGGCTTAACTCTAAGATGAAAGAGATAGTTCACGAATAAATTCTTAAACTTCTTGACAACGGTATCATTTACCCCATTTCTGATAGCTTATGAGTCATCCCCATTCACGTCGTTCCTAAAAAGTTCAGACTCACCGTTGTCGCAAATGACCAAAACAAACTTCTTCCAACTTGTACTTAAAAGGGTTGGCGTGTTTGCATCGATTATCGAAAATTGAGTGTTGCAATGTGTAAAGACCACTTTCCTCTTCCCTTCATCGATCAAATGCTCGAACGTTTGGCAGGACACGAATTCTACTGCTTTCTTGATGGTTATTCCGGTTATAACCAAATTCCAATCACCCCCAAAGATCAAGATAAAATGACTTTCACATGTCCATTCGGTACCTTTGCTTACTGACGTATGCCTTTCAGTCTTTGTAACGCTTCTGCAACTTTCCAACGATGTATGGTTGAAACTTTTTTTAATATGATCGAATGCTTTCTTGAAGTATTAATAGATGATTTTTCAATCTTTAGCGATTCTTTTTCCTCTTTCTTATATCATCTTGAACTTGTTTTAAATCGATGTAAAGAAAAACACTTAACGTTGAATTGCGAAAAATGCCACTTTATGGTCAAACAAGGCATTGTCCTTGGACATGTAATATCAAATAATGGCATTGAGGTAGATAAAGCGAAAGTTGACGTTTTTTCAAAACTACCCATTCCAAAATGCGTTAAGGACATTCGTTCATTTCTTGGGCATGCTAGCTTTTACCGACGCTTTGTGAAAGATTTTAGCAAAATCGCTCGTCTTTTGACTACATTTCTAGGAAAAGGGCATCCCATTCGAATTTAACTCTAAATGTGCCGCTTCTTTTGCACGTCTTAAAAACGAATTCATTCCATCCCCGACATCTACTCGCTCAATTGGGAACTTCCTTTTGAAATCATGTGTGACGCTTCTAACTTCGCGGTTGGTGTTGTCTTAGGACAACGCATCGACAAAATCCTTCACATCATTTACTATGCAAGTATGACCTTGAACGATGCTCAACTCAATTATACGAACACCGAAAAAGAACCTTTAGCTGTTGTTTTTGCACCCGAGAAGTTTTGATCTTATTTGATTGGTTCCCACATCACGGTCTACACTGACCATTCTGCTCTTCGACACCTTTTTGCTAAAAAGAATGCCAAGTCACGCTTAATTCGAAGGATCCTTTTACTTCAAGAATTTGATCTTACAATCAAAGACAAAAAAGGATCTGATAATGTCATAGCTGATCACTTATCTCATCTTCCGAATGCGCCATCTTCTTTGCCAATCCATGAAAACTTTGCCGACGAACAACTTCTTTCTGTTTCAATCAATCCTTGGTTCGCCGACATAGTGAACTATCTAGTCACTAAGGAAGCCCCCTCGTTTTGGTCCAAACAAGATAAATACAAATTTCTTTCCTAAGTGAAATTCTTCTATTGGGATGACCCATTCTTGTTTTAGTATTGTCCAAACCAAATTATTCATCGATGTGTTCCTGATAGCGAAATTAGGAGTGTTCTCTCATTCTGTCATGATCATGCGTGCGGTGGACATTTTGGTCCTTGGAAAACCATTGAAAAGGTGCTTTAATGTGGTTTTTATTGGCCTACTCTCTTTAAAGACTCATTCGAATTCTGTAAAACTTGCAATCATTGCCAAATTCTAGGAAAGATTTCTCGACGAAATATGATGCCTTTGAACCCCATCCTTACGATCGTAATCTTTGATGTATGGGGTATTGACTTTATGGGACCTTTCCCAAACTGCTTCGAAAACTTGTATATTCTTCTCGCCTTCGAATATGTTTCTAAATGGGTCGAAGCCATTCCATGTAAAACAAATGAACATAAAATTGTTGTGAAATTCCTAAAAGAAAACATCTTTTCAAGGTTCGACACACCTCACACATTAATAAGCGAGAATGAAACGCATTTCTGTAATCAATCTTTTGAATCCTTAATGAAGAAATACTCGATAACCCACAAGTTATCCACTTCTTATCATCCGCAAACTTGTGGTTAAGTTGAAGTGTCGAATCATAAAATAAAACAGATTTTGGAGAAAACTGGAAATAATAATCGAAAAGATTGGTCACAAAAATTGACCAACAGACTTAAGGCTTACCGTACTACTTTTAAAACTAATATTGGAATGTCCCCTTTCCGATTGGTTTACGGTAAAGCCTATCATTTACCTGTTGAACTTGAACATAAAGTTCTTTAGGCAATAAAGAACTTAAACTTCGACCTTGAACAAGCTGGAGAAAAGTGAAAATTGTAGCTTAACGAATTAGAACAAATTAGGAATGACACATACGAAAAAGAGAAAATTTACAAGAAAAAAACCAAGCATGATAAGTCAATCCTAAAAAAAATGTTTTTGCTAGACCAAAAAGTTCTGTTGTATGACTCACGACTTAATTTATTCCCTGGGAAGTTAAAATCGAGATAGACCGGACTATATGTTGTTCGAACTGTTTTTTCACGTGGTGCTACTGAAATAGAAAACCCTAGGGATGGATCCATATTCAAAGTCAATGGTCAACGTCTAAAACCATTCTTTGAATTGCCCACTGATCGAGAGGGGGAGCTCACGATTCTTCATGAACCATGCTACGTTAAGTAAGAAAGTTAAGTTTAACCTGCCTTTGTAAATATTCCTCTTCTGTTGACTCATTGTGTCATGCATTGATTGTGGGGACACAATCAAAATCAAGTGTGTGTGTGTGTTTATGGTGGGGGGGGGGGGGGTCCCATTTTCATTTTATTTTTGCATTGTTTAAGTTTTCATTTTCTCCCTTTTTATTTAAAAAAATTCTATTTACTTCAAAATAAGACATGTTGGAGTTAGCATACAATTTTGGTCGTTCGATTAAAATGTTTGGAAATTTACTTCTCTTAGCGAACAACGAAAGGAAAGTTTGAATTATTAGAAAATTTAATGTAACAGGTATATAGGGAGATACGTAGGTGATGAGTATGAAATGTTTTCTAAATTGTAATCCGATTAAATGAATGGTTGATTTAAACTACGTGCGTTAACATTTTGGATCTTTTAAGTGAAGTTGTGCTAAGATTTTTTTTGCTTAACTCTCTCTCTTCAAAAAAAAGAAGAAGAAAAAAATGTATATAATATATATATATATATATATATAATAATCCAAGTGTATCCAACATTGCTTGTAAATATAGCGTTGGTGTGCAAACCCGCCAAGCTCTGTCCCAACTCTCATTTAAGCCGTAATGCAGTGTAGGGGTGTTATACCTTGGTCTCATTTCATGAGTTGGACACCTAAGGATTACCATCATGTTGTTGATAAAGTCAGCGTCTGTCTGCACAATCTGCCAAGCTCTGTTCCAACCCTCGCGTAAGTCGTAATGCAATGTAAGTATGGTACACTTTGGTCTTTTCAGTTAGGTGTTTATAAATAATAATAATGTAATTTTTTTTCAAAATAATGAGAGAGTAAACATTTGAATTCCAAGCACTTTCTTCACTTATTCGACCTAACTTGTTAACCAAAAGGAAATTGAGATGCCATTTTACGATTGTTGATATCGATTATAGAATTCATTTCATATTTGCACTATGTTTATACCGAAACAACTGGCCAAGCTGGAGGAGTTTTGATGATAGCATGACTTTTGTTTGAAGTTTTGATAAGTAACAGACTCAAATTTCATAGTGACGACCCAAATTTGTGTTAACTCATACAAGTAAAATTTAAAAGTAAATTACCCATTTGTAAAAATTCCTTTAAAAACTTGCATTCATATTGTAAATATTTCAGAATTTTTCATTTTGTAAATACTTTTTACTTTTTGGATTTTGTGGGTAGTATCTGCTGAAAACCCTCATGAGACAACATTCGTCCTACTAGGGACACCCAGAGTTTTAAAGGCTTGTTGCTTATGCTCAATGCAATCGTGCTCCCTACGAAAACGGATTTATCTTAGCTTTTTTTTACTTTATTCGAGGACGAATAAAAAGATAAATGTGGGGGTATTTGATGTGCACGTAAATTTGCATATTTATTCACACACTTATTCTTATTTTCATTAAATAAATAACATAAGTGGGCTATTTTTACATATTTTAACCAAAAACCCAAAATTCTCAAATTATCGTGCATGCATCTTCATATTGAGGAAAATGATCATTTGTGCATGTATTTATTTTTGATAACATTTACTTGTTAATTTTCCATGTTGTTTTGTAAGAATTTGGCTACAAATACAAGTGGTTAATAAGAGACATGCGTGCACGGTGAGGAGAACAATGACTTGCCAAAAAAGAGGAAATCAATGCCTTGCCAAAAAGAAGGAGAGGAAATCAATCAATGGAGAAGTAATTAATTCAAATAGTAGATTAATGGAGGAACCCGCCCACTCTCCCTCCTTCTTTAGTAGAGACAAAAAAGGCTTCATGAATCATTAGTAGATAAAGGTAAAATGAAGCTTAATGAAGGGACATTTTTGGTAGCATGCTGAAAGTTGAATTAGGGTTTTAATCATGTATAAATACCCCCTTTATGTTGATGTAAAAAGGGACCTTTAGTTATTTTGAGGATCAGAAAAACAAAAGTTCTTTCTTTTTCTTCCATGGCTTCTTGGCCATTTTTATTTTATGTAATCTATCTTTTTAATGCAATTTTAATTAGTTGTCTTTTATTTACATATTTTATTCTTTTATGCAAGTAGCTTAGATTTATTTTATGCAAATAGAATAGATTGTCCTTTATTTTTCTCTTCCTTGTTTTCTCGTTTTTGTTCTATGTTGCAATCTACTTTTGTTGTTAGAATAACAAACATGAGAGGCTAATCCTTTTGATTTAGGGGTAATGAAGCCCTCTTGATTATGTAGATGCAACATATTTTGGTTTTTATGATCTCTTTTTATGCTTAATGGAGTGATTGAAGTAGTAATTACATTGTTGTTTGAGTTTTGGTTTTGATAGTTTATGTTTGTTGACAACAAAATAGGCTATGCTTAGTCAACATAAACACAAGATTGCCTCTTCATCTACATATGAATATGGTAAATAAAATGTGACTAAATTCAAAATTTGATAGTCTATGTTACTAAATTAATAGTAAATAGAATATGTTTAAACTAAATTTTAGTTTCACTTTTGTTTCATTTCATGAAGGTATAGTTGTGGACTAGAGAGTGTGTTAGAGTTTGACGATTTAAGTATGTTCTCTAATAACACATTAGGTCGTGCTTATGAAAAATGCACTAACAAAAGATCAAATGAGAGATCATGAAATCATTGTATGTTGATTTATATGGTCAAGAGTGGTGGAGTTGCCTCTAAATTGCTTTCATTTCATATTTAGCTCTCAACTTAGTTTATAGTTTTAATTAGTTTTTGTTAATTGAATCAATCCAAAGTTTGTTTTAATTTGATTGAATATAATTAAAATTACTTCTTTCCTTGTGCATCGACTCGTACTCTCGAACATACTACAAGTGTATGCCGTGCGCTTGCGGTTTATTACACTTCACGATGGTGTTTTAATTCATATAATATTCGTCGTCGAACAACTGTCTTTTCCCTTTAATATGCACATTACCCTTTCCCCTTTAATCTGTGCCTTACGCATGAGTGTAATATAGACACACTCACTATTTTCCATGCTTATTAATTATTTACCTCTGTATTCTTTGTTCCCCAGATTGGTATTCTCAGTATTGGTTGTAATGCGATTAGTTGCTATTAATTCAGGGTATCATGCCTGACCTTAAATGTGTTTTGACCTTGCCATTTCGCTCGGGTGATAAATCTTAATGCTTCATGGCTGAACATTTGTATTTTGTGCTGGTTGTGTCATGTTTTCTCTCAAAATCACATTTCTTTGACGTTTTGAATTCAGGCTCGATGCATAGTTAGAGCATCCCTAGCGGTGAAGGGAAAATCTGGAGAGGGAGGAAGGAAAACAACATGAGAAATCACCATTGCTTCAGTAGTGAACGATTTTTTATAAATAAACCTATAAATTGGAATCAGATCCCTGTTTATAGGTTCTTTTTGTTTTCTTTTTCCATGATGAGAATAAACGGGAAATAATTTCCCATTTATCAATCGACGCTTGAAAAAAAGGCAAACTCTCGTTTCACTTTCTTCCGCATGCTTCAATTGCTACTGCTGTAGCGTGAGAGGAAAAATAAAAACTGGATTTTCTTCCAATTTTTGATGAATCCCCACTGTTAGAGATTCTCTTAGTATTGAATCTTAAATAGCATTTCATTGCAGTATGATCAATCTTTGCACATATTTGGCATTTTGATCTATTGATATTATTCCATCCAACTTTTCCTCTAGCACTAAAAGATTGAGATCCTCTTTGATACGTTTGATCCGATCTATTGTTTTGTTGTCTTTTCCTTTATAGTTTCCTGCATAATTGATAAAAAGGTCAATACTACTAGTTCCTTGATATCTATTCTACCAGTATATGATAATAACATTGATTGTGCATATTAAATGGGTGGTATGGCTTCTTTAGATGAAACAAATGCCATAACAAACTCATATTCATTATTTAATCCATAATGCATAACCAATAATTTATTATGTCTAAATCTTGTATCCTGCTGCTTCTAAATGGTCACATATTTTTTTCACTTTTGCAAGCATTTCTTTATAGGAAGATTAACCTTTCTAATATTCTAAAGTTGTTTTTTTATAATGCATGTTTTTTACAGTTGGTTGTATACTGAAAATTTTCTCAACAGTGTTCCAAATTTCATTAGCCAACTTATACCTAATATCTTGTGACAACAAGTTAGTACTTATTGAAGATAGTAGTCAAGAACCTATAAAATTATATTATGTTTAATGTCTAACCTATTATTTATTACTAACCATATTATTTTCTTGACCAACTATAAATTTTAGAGGGCTAAAAATGGTACCATAGATGTATCCTTTAAGGACATTTTGATAGCAGGAGCTTCCCTAACAAATAGTTGTCATTATCAAAATGAACGGTAGTTAGTTGGATTTGTGGATTTATCACATTCCAATGAGATTACCAATTGTTGCAGCTAACTACTGAGATGGATTTAATGTTACAGAACATCCTTCTCCAGCTGCAAGAAGTGCTTCTTAATGGAATATTTTAGGTTTAATGCAATCGAAACTTTTTATGATAGATTTCAGGATGGCACTTTCTTCTTTTTTGTTTGATGGATTTCTTGTATTCTGAAAATGATTTTCTAATTATTTTTGTTTTTAAATTTGTTTCTTTAATGAATACTTGGTTCGCCTGCATTTTTTTGGCGAGAAACTTGCTTTTTGATATAGGTCTCTTGCACCCAAATGATGAAATAAAATTATGATGCATATCTAAATACTAAGCGATGAAATAAGATTTTAATAGTATATCAGATTTGCACTCTTCCTTGTTGATGTATGTAATGCTGTTAGACTTCTTACTCCGATTCCAAAATAGAATTTGAATGTTTGATATTCAATATGTACTTTAGATGAATGAAAAATGAGTTTATGGAAGAGGAGAAAATGATTTACATTTAAAGTTAAAATCAATACAATATTGGTACGAATGTTGTGTATTTATATATACCCATATACATAAGTTTTCTTAAATGTTTTTGGGCCACATAAAAAGCCATGAGCAAATAGAGAGGACTCGAATTGAATCTTCTAGTGAATGCAATGAGATAAATTTTATTCTAAATGGTTTATGTTTCATTCTCTGGGCTTTCTCCAATTCAAAAGAGAATCAACCGGCCAAACGGCTTGCCAAACAGACCCATAAAATTCTCATACTCGTATAAAATATAAACATGTACCTTTTTGTTGGAATTTAACTATATCTTTGCCATTTTCTATCACTTTAACATATATCCAAACATCCTTGGTTGATCTCCCATCAATCCATTCTCAAACCAATCTTTTGCTTTTACTAAGCCAAATTCTTATTTCCTATTTCAACTCCAATTCCATTTACTGATATATTTCTCCAATCAGTTATCTTCATCTCCAAATTCAAAATTCGATTCTTATTTTCCAAGAATAAATTCATTTTAATAACTCGAATCTCCAATATTTCTCTTTTACAATTTCCATTCTGGATCGTTCCAAATTCTGTCCAATTTTGTTTATTTTAGTTTAAGTTCTACTTTTACCATTTTAACTCCATAAGTTAAATCTTTATTTCAGAATTCAAATTCTTGGGATTTATTTCAAATCAGTTTGAAATCATATATTTATTCAAAACATTTGAATTTATAGGCACTTATTTCCTCAAACAACTCAAAACAAAACCTTTGGTAGTAATCCGTCACTTGGAAACTCGAAAATGAACATTGGTGATGTGGCCATCATCATCAGAATTTATTTTCCAGCCATCGAAGTGAGTTCGATACTATATTAATTTCAAAAACTCACTTTTAAACACTTTATTTTGAATTACATCAAAATATCCTTTCAAGATGCTTGGAAAAACATTTCTAAATTCTCATGATTTAAAATTCCATATATTAAATCCAATTTCATTTACAAACATTTTCCATAGTTTTAAATTCCAAATTTGATTTAAATTCAGATTTAGTTCATATGACTTGTATTTTATACTTACGTGAATTTTCAATTGGTTATTTACATAGCCAACTCAATTATAATCTTATTCAATTATAACAACCAACACATCCAATATATATAATAATTCCAGTATATATATATTTCTTTTATATAAAAATATAATTTGTGTAAAATTATTTCATTCACCCCCTTTTTCAAAACATACTATGTCGGTTTATAGCATTCAAGTGTTTAGAAACTCCTACCGATATAGTGGATCAAACTGATCGACTAGAATTTATAAACAACCCAGCCAATAAATCTCTACAATACAAAATCATTTTATATCAAATAACAATTACGTCCACTCTACATATACACTCAACTCAATCTAGGGTAGTGCTAACCCCAATCTAGGGTATAAAAAGCTAAGAGGAAAGAATTCCTCCGCCACCAGACGTAATACCTTTTAGAAATCAATCGTACGTGACTTATTAGGTATACTCTGTCAGACACTCGTCCATACAAGTTGTCCTGGGACTGGACAAATGGAAAACACCATTCTGGAACAGAACGACCCTTGCATTTCACTCCGTCTTCAATTATCTTCAGCATAATCTAATTCGCAGCGCTTATTGCTATACAGAGTGGTTTTTAGATAATATATCAAACCGGTCTCTCCGTATTGAAAACAATGATCGAAATATTTTGATAGTCGGTTATTTAACTATCGAAGTAAAAACAAACATTCATTCAAATGTACAACTAAACATCACACAACCATGGGCACTTTTTATTTAACATTCATTTTTTTATTATTCGAATTCGCATATCTTACCAGATATTTCTCAATCCCGTTTAAGCCTTTTTCACACTTCTTGGAAAAAACATTCCTAGTTATTATAAACTCTTATTCTCCCATGTTCCAGAAAATATGCGTTATTTACGTTCGAAAACATTTCCATTCTTTTTTTACATTCTTTATTTTCTACACTTGGATAATATATCCTATCTACATTGGAAAAATATTTCCAATTTCATTATAAATTTTTTGATCTGCCAAACGTTCACTTTTAAAACATTATTCACTTTAAAATGTGAATATCGTACCTATTATAGAAATCTGAACACCTTTATCACGTAACTCTTTATTCGAGTGATAAATACCCTTATCTCGTTTACCAAATCTCTTCATAATTTTATATTCCCATTCCTCTTTATAACCTCTGTTTCTAAGTCAACTTCTTGTCAATATCAAGTTTATAACTAAATATTGATTACATATCCTTATTCTAATCTATTGGTTTTAAACTAAAATTTACTATCCTATCAGATTATAATTCCTAAGAATATTGACATCGTCGAATTATAGTTTTTAATTCCTACTAGTGTTATATATAAAAATCTTGCTTAGGCTTGGTCAACAACGTTAATTTATCGTTATAGTCCAAAAACTTGCAATACGTTGTAATATTCCTTTTTATAAGTAATCTCGACATCACCGTCACACTTAAGCCTGGTCAACAACGTTATTTTATCGTGATAGTTCAAATACTTGCAATACGCTGCTATATTCCACTTTATAACTAATCTCGACATCTCTTTCCGTTACAAACTAATACCATCCCTCGATAATAGTGAAGTCGTTCAAGTTGTGGTATTTTATTTACCTCTCAGACCTTGATTGACAACGTTCTTATCTTAGAATAAATATAAGTCCATAACTCTAAACACCTTATTACTTATAATATCCATTAAACCGTACTTCTTACTTAATTTGAACTATGGTTTTTATAACACCATATCCTTACTTTGAAACTCGGTTGTTCATAACTATTTATATTAAATATTAATTCTTTACTTCCTCTTGCTTATACAATTTCATTTATAACTTATTTTATCAAAAATCATTAGCGCTCTTTGTCTTTTGACATTTTACATTCCATTCAAATCAATTTATCTAATTCAGGTAAACATTTCACACAAACTCAATATTATCTTAAATGAATTCTATTTAAGAACAATTATGAAAATAATTACATTGTAATTAACTTAACTATAACTGAAGTTAAAAGGTTTACTTCATTATCAATTTCAACTAGATTGGTTGCTTACTTTATTAAACAATGACTGATTCTACTTGTTCAATAATCATTTTAAACTTTATTAATTAAAAAGGTATTGATAAGAAATCTTATTAAATTTGAACAATTAATTTCCAACTTATTATCATTAGATCGAGTAAAGTCCAAATAATCCAATAATCATTTTCCAATAAAACAGTTTATTTAGTCAACTTCATATTACCAGTTAATTCGTTAACTGATTTTAATTACTTATTACCGTTAGATTAATATAATTAATCTAATAATATTCTAAATTGTTTGTCTTAAAATATTATCCAAAATGTTAACTAGTAGGATAATTACAGCTTCACTTCCTTATAAACTGATCTAAATGTCAAACCATTGTCCATATTTTCTTTATAAAAACTAACTATAAAATATTTGTTTATAATAGAACTTCTATTATAAATTTTAATCTTTGCTTCAGTTATAAAAATTTAATTTTTATAATTTACTTCGTTGATTCGCTTTACGACAACTCACGTCTTAACAAAAAGACGGATTTATGGTCGACTGTTGCCACTTTCTTAATCGATATCGTTTATCAAAATAACGTTGAATTTCCATTCAACACCAATATTCATATTTGGGTTTCAATGTCATTTGGGTTCAAACAGTGCATATATAAATAATATAAAACAAACAGTACATACATATATTGAGGAATCCGGTTGGATTCCTCCAACCGGTTTCCAGCATCCACAGATGTTAGCCACTCAATTAACACTAATCCCATACTAGGGAATATTTAAATCGATGGGATCAGTATCCAACTAATGATGTGTACATATGCAACGATGTACATATTTCAACTAATTTAATTGTAATCTACCTAAACGACCATCACACCGCATTCAACCAATATTGAATATAATTATAATAATTTAAAATAAATCAAAGTTAGTGAATTTACTCACCTTCGCGCGTTAACCGTTAAATAACGATTTGCGTCAGTAAATTACATCAGTCGATTTTATCATGAAATTTCGGTGGCTCTATTCTCCGCGAAATGCATTCCACAATGTAGATCAGGTCGTTACGATTCCAGCAGATTCGGTCGCGTTCTGTTCGCCAATCCCATTTCTCAACGTCTTCTTCCCGATCAATTTACTTGTGCTAGCTCTTCTTCCTTTTGTACATAATTAATCCGCTAGTAGAAAAGCCCATCACCGAAGTTCTTCCCATTCGCTCTGCTACGGTGATCTTCTCCCATAGAACACACAACTCCTTCTCCAAAGACAGCCGCACATTTCCGTCAGAAGACATGAAAACACGCAACATCACCAACCAATTTACTCAACCAGCTAAATTAACCATTGCCACAACACTGTCCAATATGTCTGAATCCCTCCATCGTTTTGTCTCTTTTCTTTTTCACAAGAAAAATTCCTGCATATTTCTTTTCCCTTTCCTGCATATTTTCTTTCTTCACAACTTATCTACAGTATCATTTACCCTTTTTATAAAATATGTGCTCCAGTAAGGGAAAATGCCAAAGCTACCAAACCATCCTATGTTTCCTCTTATGTACGCATGCAGCACCAAACCAGTTCGCTCCTTCTTCCTGCGCAAGACACTCCACCGTTTAACCAACTATTCCTTCACCATTTCAGGTAGGCAAACGAAATTCTCCACTAGCCTTCCTTCTTCGAAACAGTAACAGTCCATGCTCTCTTCCTCCTCACTCCATCAATAAACACCACGTCGAACCCATCTTTAAACTCCTTCATCATCACACAGCATGCTCCGCCAACCGCCCTTCATTTTAAATCAAACTCCCAAATTATGTTAACTCAGCTGCTCCAGTATGAAGAAAAACTCCACCACTTTACTGTGCAGTACTCATTCCTCCCCTTCACTTCTTAATCTTGTTCGCATCCCTTTTAATCCCTCACCACATCATACACACGTATGGCAACACGTCTGTCCCCATTCGAACCATCACCACCATGAACGCAACCCACTTTCGATGCTCACAAACAAGCTTCTTGTTTAAAGCAGCCCCACTTCACTAACTTTCTAACATATACATAGCTCGCATGAACAGGAACCATACATACAACATCAGCTCCTACCTTTCATGCTTAAAAAAAAGAAAAATATGTTTCCAGCATGGATTCGAACCCTATGACTTTCATTCGGAATTGAAGAGCACTTCCTTAAGAATCGAAGAATATCAACCTCGAAGATTTAAGTTCCGGACCTCATCTTTGTTTTGTATTTCATTTCTTATTTTCGGTTTGTGTTTTTCTGAGACGGACGAGAAGAATAAGGTGTATATATAGTTAGAGTTTCCTTAGTAGAGGTGGCCACGTTATTGGACAGTACTTCATTTATTGTTTTGTTTGTGTTTTCTCATCACTAGGCTGCCATGATTTGAGAATTCTTAGCAGCTAAGGCTTTACTTGCATGATTTATGTTTCAGGTATAGGGTAGGTTTTGAAATGATATAGTACGAAACTTATCAGCTAAGGAATGCAAAAATATATGTAAATAAATTGTCACAATCGGTTGGTGGGTAGATAAGTGAATTTATCTCCAAAGTAATGCATGCTTAAGTGGAAAAATTTTAGTAGCAAATGCACAGCAGAAAATGAACGTGTCCATGAGTGTATACTATTTGTTTTAAGGTTAGAAACAAATGTATTCCGCTATGTACATTTGGTTCATGTACGGACTGTTATTGACAAAAACAAAAATATCATTGAGATGAGCAAGTTGCCAAGATCCCAAAAATATAATAATATCGGTAGATTAACCTATATTGTTAAACCCCAAAATGTTGTTATAGGGTGCATAATACTCTAAATAAAAAGTTGCTTATTTAATTAATTAAAAATTACAGAAAAATTCTAAAAATTAAATTATAACTACGCCTCAAAAGAATCTTGTCTAAATTCGAAACCGATATTTAAATATATTTAAATAACAGTTATGGTCCATATACGATTTCATAGCGACTTTCTGAATATTTGATTTGGATGTATCTTGCAATCCATAAAACGAAATCTCCATTTTCCACTTCTATTAGAAAAATACCATTCAACAGATTCCAACGTTTCTTGTTTCAAAGAAATCCGTCTTATAACAGATCTTGTAAGGTCAGTTGAAGTTCAGAACGTTAAATTACGAACTGCCACGATATTACGGGCTCGATTATATTTAATATATATTTTTATATGTTCAACTTCATTTTAATTAAAATATAAATCCACTTATATTCCGAATTCAATATTTAAACTGATTTAAATATTCAGATACAAACCGATAAAAATGCGGGACGTTACATACATCTACCATTTTATTGTCTTCTACAACTTCAAAATGACAATTATAAGCTTAGGCTGCATTTGAGGTAAGTGGTAACGGGTATTTAAATGAGGTATTTAACCGGAGATAGGGGTTAAATGGATCATGCATTTGTGGTTTCAAGAAGATCATTTAAATGGGGAATTAAGGCAGGATATTTTATTTCATTTTTAAAAATGTTTCATAGTTAATTTATTAAATAGTGTAATATGTGTTTAATAATAATCTAGTCAGCTGATAATTATGATGACCAATCAGAACAAGGTCAAAAATAATCTTCACCACACCCAATATTTTGGGATCATAGTGAAATATCTCAACAAGCTCCCACTTTCGATTGTCGGTAACATCATTCATCATAGGAAAAAATAAATTCACCAAGATTTAGGTCAGAACCAAAATTGTGGTATGTCACCAGTTGTAGCTCAAAAGACGGAGGACGTCTAGGCGATGCTCGTGAAGTGTCACCAATCATCCATTTGTTGTAAAAAGATGCGCCTGTGTAATAACAATCCTAAAATTTATGTAATAATAATTAATTAAAGAATTAATTAAGAAATAAATAAATTTGATAAATTGTCAAAATTTAGCTACAGGAGATGCACCATTGAGTCTGGCCATTGGCCTTTTTCTGAGCAACTTACATCTATAACGTGTTGAAATCGAAGTTAGCATGGAGCAGATATTAAAGAAGAAGAAAAAAAAGAATATATAATTCATAAATTATAAAATAAAAATAAAAAATATTACAAGACCCGCAAGGTTCGACCCAAGCTCCGGCCAGGTCAACCCCGAATAGGGTCTTGTCGATCTAGGTGTTTACCTAGATGATGTTTCGTCCATCGAGCCGATAAATTTTTTAAAAGATTTTTTAGTGTTCCGGTCTGATGCTTTCAAGATCTGAGAGCTGAAACTGAACGTGCGACGTATCTAGACTAGATTAAATCAACTAATCTAACGGCCTGAGATACCCTAGCTCCACCATAAATAAGACTATAGTTCTAACTATTCATTCACAACATAAATATTTTCCCATTGGGTTCTCTCTTAACTGAACGAACCTAAAACTTAAATTTTTCTTTGGAAATAAAGTTGTAAAAATAAAAATAGTTATGATCAACATAGAGAAGGGACCAGGGAAGGCTGTACGCGTGCTAAGGCCAAGGGCAACAGGTGAGTGTTGTAATTGCTTGGACTTTTAAGTAGTTTAAAGAAATAGAGTAACTAATAGTTGTTGTTTCGTTTATAACTTTTCTCAAAGTTTTTAGTGATTTTTCTATAAATTATTTTCTGTAAGTAATTTTCTGCATTTTTTACAGTGCCTTTTTAGTTAAACTGTTTATGTTAGATTTCAGTCTTTTTCTTTTAACATTTATTTTCCTATAAGTTAATTACAGTTTCTACAATTATCTACATTAGTTCTTAAAACATGCCTAGATCTGTAAATATTAGTTAAAAGACGCAAATTTAATCCTATTTTTTGTGTGAAAAGTAGGACGAAAAGCGTTCACATGGGGAATTGTTGCTATTCGTCCATGCCAATGTCCGAGTGTATGTTTTGTAGAAAAATGAAAATCCAAATCTAAGGTAATGAAATGCAGGGAGAGCACAACATTTTTTATAGTGGTTACGCCTATGTCCACTTTATTGTAATCATTCATCATATAATAGCTAATTACAATTGTTGTACAAGTTCGGATAATTTTTGCGTGAAAAGTGTTACAATAGAACAAAAAAATATTTGTTAATTCTAAAGTTTGACCAACATGCACTTCTTCTTCTTCATTCAAAAAATATGGAGCAATGCCCAAACAGTAGCTTCATTTTAAAAGAAATTCCAAAGATATCCAAAATAGTTCAAAAACGGTGTAAATGTCCAAGAAAATGTCCAAATGTTGTAGGCAAATGTTTGTGCGACGTTTAGAAGTCCAAAAGATGCCCAAAATCCATGGGGAAGATGAAGACAACCATTAATGGTGCTTGAGAGCTTCAATCCTATATGTCATTGTGTAGGAAGAGTGTAAATGAGCTAACCTCTTTAAATGCCAGGCTTGGGGGTATTTATAGGTGAGTTTTGGGACAACTTCCAGAATTTCATATCCCTAAGGGATGGAAATTCGCATCCCAAAAATGAAGCCAAAAACTAAGGCGATGTCAAAAATTCGCATCTCGAAGTCAAAAAAATTCACATCCTAGAAAAATTGGTAAAAACGTGTGTCGATATGCCCAAAACACATGATCAACATGGTAAAAACGAGTTGTCAAGAATCCTGGCACTTTGCCACTTTTGATATTTCGCATTCCAAAAAAAGGTGACATACCCATGTTGATCACGTGAAAATACGTGATCCACGTGTGAACATCCAGTCTGTCAAAAGCGACCTGGCAAAAGCCAATTTTTCGCATCCCTTGATTGACGAAAATTTCACATCCTGCAATCACATGTTGGATATGGTGAAATTCTTGCTAGGGCAATGGTGTGCATGTAAATTTCGTATCCCTCATGAGATACAAAATTTGCAAACCGAAATTACCGAGTTTGCCTAGCCAAATTTTCCAATTGATCGGACTGTGTTGGAGACATGGTTTTTGCCAATTTTCCGGTGTCGGTCACTATATTTTTTCATGCCAAATCCAATGATCGACCACTTTGCCTTATGTGATCAGCCAAGTATGAACACGTGGTTTTTGATGATTTTCATGTGTCGATCAATTGTTTTTCAAAGTACCAAACTAGAATTTTGCCAAGTGCCAAATTTAGATGTCATGATTCACGCAAGCCATTTTTTGTGATCGTGCTATGCCTATCGACCATTTTTGGGTGATTGACACATGATTTTTCCAATCCTGATTTTACCAGGTTTGATCGCGCCATGAGTCACACAAGCCTTTTTTATGATCGCGTCATGCCGATCAGCTATTTTTGAGTGCGTGAAATACAAATTTGCCAAAATCCATACATTTTTCCATGACCAGTTTTGCCACGTGACCGACCGACACGCTCAAGAATTTTCAGCTGATCGCACCGAGTCGATCACATATTTTTACCATGCCAATTTTTCCAAGTCCATCGAAAATGATTTTAGGAATCGATGCTATTTCCAACCTTTTGCAAACACATTGTGACTTCGACTAATTTTCTTTGTGCTTTCTAACAATGTTCTCGGAACTTGAGCGCGTCGCTAACCAAAATATCGAGTGTGACAACTTTACCGAAAAGTGTGTCAATACTTTTTCCCTTTAAAACATGTCTTTCTTGATTGAAGGAAGATGTATTTTGCGAGAAGACCAGAAATCCAAAAATCAAAGTCAAGAGGAGTCCAAAGTGAACCTCTATAACCCGAAAACCGAAAAGCCATGATCGCGTTGGATCGCATTAATCAGAAATCCAAAGCCAATAAACCAGAGAACCAGAAAGCCTGAAATCCAATTGAAGCCAACGGTTGGTCCTAATCGTTTGGAGAGATAACCAGAATAACAAGAATAGCCAGAATAACCAGAATAGCCGGAATAACCAGAATAGCCGGAATAACCAGAATAGCTAAAATAAACAGAATAGCCAGAGTAACCAAAATAACAATATGAATCGCCTTGTTGAGATGATCTAATAACTAAATGAGCAGGATCCGCCGACTAGACGCTTAAGACCCGAGACTCGCCACAAATCGAGGAAATCTTGTCGAAATAGGAAAAGAGGCCAAGATATCCACGAGTTGATAATTTGTCGCATCAACGGCAAGTCCTCCCGATAAAATCCAAGATCGTCTTGACAGGTTGACCCCATAGTCAAACTTGCAGGATCCACCGACTAGATGCTCAAGATCCAAACCTGCCACAAATAAAGGCAATCTTGTCGAAGTAGGACAAGTGTCCAAGATAGCCAGACACTTATTAAAGTTTGCGATCCTGTTGTTAAATTCATACTTCACAAGCACGAGTCCTTACTTTGTATAGTAACTTTACTAAAGATATAAAAGTTAGGGATTTTTAGAAAAGCCAAGAGAGAAAATACAATAGTTTGTCATCCGTAAAGAGCATGCTTAGGGAGTTGGCTGCCCCCGTGCATTGGTAGGAGGACTTAACTGCTTTTTTTATTTCAAATTCATTTGTGAGGGAGTGTGAACTTTTTACTGTTTGCAAAGAGCTTGCCTAGGATGTTCCTGTCACATGGGTAAGCAAACTTAGCAATTCAAAATCCAAAGCCGGGAAAAGTAAATTTTCATTAATAACTAGAAGGGGTGATTGTATGTTGTCAGACAAAGAGCCTTCCTATGCGTGCCTATCCTATGCAGGGGTATGTCGACTCAACTAGCTTACAACCTAAATAACAAAAAGGATACATCCAAAGGACCAAAGGACTTAAAGCTAAAACCATGGGACGGAGCCCAAATACCCAAGTCAAGAGAAAGCCAGAGCCACACTATAATCATGAGAACCTAAGAGATCCAAAAGCCGACAAATCCAAGAGATGAGAAAAGCATAAGCGAGATGATCACCATCCAAAAAGCAAAAATATCCATAGGCCAAGAACCAAAAAAAGCCAAGACTACGAAGCCACGACACCAGAAGGTAGAAAACTGAAATCCAAGAGACCACAGAAGACCGAATCCCAGAAGCCAAATTAGATAATCCTGCAAAGCCATAACCAAAATCTAGAATACCACTCGAAGCCGAGAAACAAATAACCAAGACATCCAAAATTCAGATGAGGCAAGCAAAACAAAGAGACAAGAAATCAAAGTATCCATCATACCAAAATACCAGAATCCACAAGACGAAGGATACTGATGCTAGGTAAACCTGCATCCGAGACATTGAGCCAGAAAGGGGTTTAGTTTGAAGTGGGACCCCGAGCGCTAGGACTCGGGACTATCCTGAGTTATAGTTGGGGGTTGTGCCTATCTGGGAACCACATCCCGAGCCTTAACAAATTGCTCCAGCTTACCGCACCTAACACGCTCCTCGATTATGCCCTGAAGATGTCGACAATTGTTTGCATTATGACCAAGGAGATTATAGAAAATACAATACCGACTAGAATTTCTATGCTTGTGAGTGGCTCCTGCCTGGGAGGCTGTCTGAATGGAGCAATAGGGTGAACTTCCAAAAAAATATACTGTGGGGGTCTGAGAAAGTTTTGAATAAGGCGGGAACTTAGATCTCTTATTAGCCGCCAAGCGATTGTTGCAAGACTTGCTTTTACTTGAAACTATAGCTTGACTATCCAAAACTTCCAGAATTGAGCTTCCGTAGGGAATGAGGGTGCCCCCGAGTGTAGCGTGAATGGTGTTGATCCGAAGAATAACGTCGTACTACTATAGAGTTTATGAGGTTTCTCCCCAAGTCCTGGGTTACGAATTGTGGAACATAATCACTTTTTTCTAATAATGTATGTTTTGTCAGTCGGCCTTTTAGATCCATGCAATCTACCTTCAACCCAAGCTAGAAAGGTGTTCATAACCTCCTCTTGTCGATCTAGACAAACAAGTAACCATCTAGCCAATTCTACCAAATCCTTTCGAGTAACCAAGTCCGATAATTCTTCAGTCGCAGAATGTTCCTTACTTCCTTCGCTGCTAGTATTTTGTGCCTTAGAATTAGCGTTGAGCCTCTGGCGCTTAACCATGATAAAAGGCGAATGCCAAAGTCGAAATCGAAGACTGAAACTGAAGTCGAGAACCAAAACCAAAGTTGAAAACAAAAATTGAGGTTTACATCAAAGTCGAGCTGAAATATGAAGTTGAAGTTAAAATACGAGAACAAAAACCGAAGCAAAAGTGAAAGATGTGGGCCCCTTTCTTGGCATGCCAATGTTTGACGTTCGAAATTGTCACTATTCGCACACACCAACACCCAAGTGAACGTTTTGCAGAAAAACAATAATCCACATTTAAAGTAATGAAATGTAGGGAGAACACAACTTTTTATAGTGGTTCGACAGTAACGTGTATGTCCATTTTTCATCATATAATAACCGATTACAATCGTTGTATGTTGACCAACTTTTTGGCAAAAGATGTCATGGTTCAACAAATCAAAACCCAATATTCAAGAACTCTCTTCAATGTCGGTTGATTGATCGATATAGCAACCTACACTCTAGAAAGCCCAAGCAAGGCTCGACCCGAACTAGTCTCCTTCAAACAACAACTCATCGAGCCTAGAAGAATCGATATTCTCAACCAAACAAGCTGATCGCTTCCATCAAAATCGGATCAACCAAATATCTCGGATTCTCCTAGAAATATCAAACCGAGTCATTCAACACTCGGCTCGAATCTCAAGGCAATAAAGTCGGTCAACCACCTCCGGACAAAGCTCTACTTTTGATACACCTCACCTCGTGTACCACGTAAGCCACCATTTTTGAGGATGCTATTAATCAGTAGTAGACCGGGTCCTACCGCCGCAACTACTACCAATAATCGAGATCCATGTGTCTAAGCTCCGAAAAAGAGGGAAGCCATGTGGCGGCCCGTTCAGCCCATGTTTTCACCTATAAATACATCCATGCTCAAAATGGAAAGAGACCTCAGCTCTCATACTTTCTTTCGGCTACATCAACTCTTAGCTGAACTTCTCCTCCTAAATCTAAGCTTCTCCACGGCTAGGTCTAAAAAAAGCTAATACTTCTTCTCTCTCAAAATAGAAAAAGCATTGTATTTGTAATCAAAAGAAAATCAATATACATATAAAGAGGATATAGGTACCATCTCTTGCCAGACCACTATAAAAAGTCTTGTGTGTTCCCTGTTTTCTTTATTTGACCACATTTCATAATCATTATTCATGTGTTATCCACACAATTGGGGGTCAAACATCACTAGTGACCAACTTTTGATGTAAACACTTTGGCGCGCCAGGCAGGGGCACGCACCGACATACTCTACGACCTTCAGCAAGTTCCAATCCATGGCAAACAAGCGAAAGAAAGATGCAACATCGCCTCGCCCCGCAAATGCCGATGTAGCCGAGACAAACGCTGTAGAAGCAAGTCATGAAGCCTCCTCTCATGAAATGTCTCCCGATATCTTATGCGGGATGACATGGATTAGATTATGGCCGAGTTCAAAGATCATATGACATTTCAGGGTAAATTCCTCGAATGACAACAACAGTTGATGGATCACCTTGTCGGCTGAGTGGAGATGGGATTTAATGCTTCAACGTCAATTCCTCCACCGACCGGGACTGGGAAAGCAAACGATCTTCAGTCTGCGCAAAATCAGGCCACTGATCAAATCACGCCTTTACTTCCTCTTGGTTCGGCTCCACCTCCTGACCAATCTCATCCAGGAGTATCGCTTCCAGCGACCAGCGCAACTATAGCTGCAGATTCACAGGAGTCCCACGATCAAGATCTAGGCCATTCAACCACTTTTCCTCCACTCTTGGGTACAACTCGATCCACCGGACCAATCGAGCAACCACTGGGTCAATCAACATCAATGCCATTCTCTTTACAACCCAATATCTTACAGTAGACTTGTCTTATGCCACATCCCCTTCAACGAAGAGCTGGTGGAGCTTTCCATTCTAACCAGGAAGACCACTCTACCATACCGATTCCCAGACAGGTGGCGGAAAACGCTACCGTAGACCCTCCTAGCATCACTCCAAGCGGGGGCATCGAAGAGCCCCGAGCATCACATGCTATGCTGGATCAGCCCAGACCTCCTATCATGGGTAAGACTCAGTCCAATTCTCATCAGGTTTAAGAGGGCCAATCTGTCTAGAACTAACAACTGCGATGAACCCTCGCCCTCGCCTTCACTCAACTCTCGGAGGTCGGGCCCAACTAGTGGCCATCCTTCCAAGCATGCTTTCGTTGGATCCTGGTGCTGGAGTTCTTCCATACGCAGAGCTGGATTCATGGCAATGACTCCTCGGAGATGGAAGCCAGCTTGCAAGCATCGTTCGATGTTTCACTCGAGGCACCTCCTCTCGGCAGGATATAATAACATCCATCACAGTCCCTTCACTAGGAAATCGGGAACTCCCGCAATTCTCCAGACTTCAAGTTTCCAGCTAACGAACCCTACAACGGCCGGACAGACCCAACTATCCTTTTCATGCAATACATGCGCCATATGGAAGTGCTCGATGCATCGACCAAAGTTATGGCCAAGTGCTTCCCACTCTTCCTTACAGATATAGCCGGTATGTTGTTTCAGCAGCTAACAACAGAGTCGATCAATAGCTGGAATACGCTGGTTACCTGCTTCATCGAGTAATTCAGGGTTCACATCTCCCGACCAAAGAGCGTCATGTTCTTGACCTCCATCAAGCAGCGACAGGGAGAGACATTTCAATTTTTCCTCGAGAGATTTAATGCGGTCGTAGCCTCAATCGATAGACCCAAGTCGTCAATGGTGCTTATGGCCGCCATCGCAGCTGTCCCCATCAGAATTCTCAGTCTCTTTAACCAAAGACCCCCCCAAGGATATCGAAGATTTCTATGAAGAAGCCAAGTAGTTCCTCCAACAGGAAGATGCCAGCATTGAGATGGAGAGCCTTGAGGTCCTTGCCACCAAACAAGGAGGTCCATCCGACACCAGTGGCCAAAATAAAGAAAGAGGAAAGGCTCCAACAAATGAACTCAACGTATGACCTCGAAGAGAAAATAAGTACGGTCGATATACCGAGCTCAATTCTTCCCTTCTCGACATCTATCTTGACGTACGAAGATCCCTACCTTTCTCAAAACCTCCTCGAAGAGAGCCGACCCAAAAAGAGCTCGATTCTGGCAAGCACCGCATGTTCCACAACATAGCTGGTCATAACACCAACGAATGCAGGCACCTGCGCTATCTCATCGAGGATAGGGTCAGGCGAGGGGAACTTCCATAATATGATAAAAAAAACATACAAGCCTTGCCGCCTCAATCTTCTGCCCAAGCTCCTCAGGTCGGTCCTCGAGCTTCTAGAAACGGAAAGGACCCTGAGCCCAGCAATCGCGACATCATTATTAATTAATAAAATTTAGATGTCTTGTTTTTAATGTATTTCTCTTGATAAAAAGGATATGTTGATGTACATATGTACGAGGTTAGGGTTTAGCTCCTAGGCATGCTCTGGAATCAACGTTTGTCCTCTTAGAATTTATTTTCATTTCTTTGTAATAAGTTCTATAGTAAACAATGTTCTTTTGCAAACATGGATTATGTTTGAATGATTTGACTCGAGCCTGACTAGTGCTCACCAATCCGAATATGGTCAGTGCTAAGCCATTGTCTGAAACGCGCGATCAAATGCATGCCACCATAATTAAACCAACTCCTTGAGCCAAGTACGGTCAGATCTCCTTAAGCCGAGTATGGATCATACTTGCCGTTTCTCTAAAGCTGAGTGCACTCTCCACTCAATAAGACTTAGCAAATGACCTTATATAAGTCGAGCATAGTTAACAATTGCCATAAACCGAGTACGGATAATACTCTCCATTGCCGTAAGACGGTTATGGTTAATACTCGCCACCTCTGTACGCCGAGTGTGGTTAATACTCACCACCTCTATAAGCCGAGTACGGTTAATACTCGCCACCTCTGAAAGCCGAGTACGGTTAATACTCGCCACCTCTGAAAGCCGAGTATGGTTAATATGCGCCATCTCTCTAAGCCAAGTGTGATTACTGCTCGCCCTTATCTTTAAGTCGAGTATGGCTAATACTCGCCCAAACGAGACCAAATCCTTCTCTAGACCATGAATGGCCCTCACAATCTTTGTAAGTGATGGCTCTTAAAACAAGATTTAACAATTACTCTCTCATTATTAATACGGTCTTAGATGGTTGTCGGTTTTATGGCCTTAATATGATCTACTTTGATCATCGGTTTTCTGGTCTCAATACAACCATCGGGATCGTCGGACTTCTGGCCTTAATATGGTTCAGAGAAACCATCGCTACTTGCACATTGG
This sequence comes from Allium sativum, assembly GCA_030737875.1. NCBI lineage: Eukaryota > Viridiplantae > Streptophyta > Magnoliopsida > Asparagales > Amaryllidaceae > Allium > Allium sativum. Next base: position 687,611,672 of record CM060919.1, read on the forward strand.
ACTTCGATGCAAGGATCAGAACAGACCTCCTTTACCAAGAAAGATGTATTTTGAGGGGCAAAGTGTTGACCAACTTTTTGGCAAAAGATGTCACTGTTCAACGAATCGAAGCCCAATATTCAATAACTCTCTTCAATACTAGTCAATCGATCAACAGAACGACCTGCACTCTAGAAAGCCCAAACAAGGCTCGACCCGAACTAGTTTCCTTCAAATAACAGCTTATCGAGCCCGGAAGAATCACTCTTCTCAACCAACCAAGTTAATCGCTTTCGTCAAAATCGGATCGACCAAATATCTCGGATTCTCCTAGAAATATCCAACTGATTCATTCAACACTCAGCCCGACTCTCAAGGCAATAAAGGCGGTCAACCACCTCCGGACAAAGCTCTAATTTTGATACCCCTCCCCTCGAGTGCCACATAAGCCACCATTTCCGAGGATACTATTAATCAGCAGTATACCGGGTCCTACCGCCGCAACTACTACCAATAATCGAGCTCCACGTGTCCATGCTTCAAAAAAGAGGGAAGCCAGGTGGCGGCCCGTTCAGCCCATGTTTTCACCTATATATGCATCCATGCTCAAAATGGAAAGAGACTTCGGCTCTTAGACTTTCTTTCGGCTACATCAACTCTTAGTTGAACTTCTCCTCCTAAATCTAAGCTTCTCCACGGCCAGGTCTAAAAATAGCCAATTCTTCTTCTCTCTCAAAATAGAAAAAGCATGGTATTTGTAATCAAAAGAAAATCAAAATACATATAGAGTGGACGTAGGCACCATCTCTTGCCGAACCACTATAAAAAGTCTTGCGTGTTCCCTGTTTTCTTTTTTTGATCACACTTCATAATCATTATTCGTGTGTTAACCACACGATTGGGGGTTAAACGCCACTAGTGACCAACTTTTAACGTCAACATCGTACAAGTTTGGACAATATTTAAGTGCAAAGTGGGACAATAGAGCAAAAAAAATTTGTTAATTCTAAACATTGACCAAATGCCCTTTTTCTTCTTCTTCATTGAGCAAAAATATGGAGCAATATCCAAAAAGTAGCTTCAATGTCCAAGAAATTCCAAAAATATCCAAAATAGTCCAAAAATAGTGTAAATATCAAAGAAAATGTCCAAATGTTGTAGGAAAACATTTAAGCAATGTTTAGAAGTCCAAAATCCATGGGGAAGATGAAGGTAGCCATTAATGGTGCGTGAGAGCTTCTATCCTGTATGCCAGTGTGTAGGAAGAGTGCAAATGAGCCAACCCCTTTGAATGTCAAGCCTAGGGGTATTTATAGGTAAGTTTTAGGACCAACTGCCTGAATTTCGTATCTCTGGGGGTTGCCAAATTTGCATCCTAAAATGAAGCCAAAAAACCAAGGCGATGTCAAGAAACCGCATCCCAAAGTCGAAAAATCTCATATCCCGAAAATTGGGTGAAAAAGCGTGTTGCACAACCAAAAATGTATGATCAACACGGTAAAATCAAGTGATCTGCCACTTTCCATATTAAAAAATCTCGCATCCCAGAATAATGGGTTAAAACATGTATCGATCAACCTAAAACGTGTGATCAGCACGGTAAAAATGAGTGATCGAAAATCTTAGCACTTTGCCACTTTTGATATTTCGCATCCAAAAAAAAAAGGTGGCAAACCCATGTTGATCACGTGAAAATACGTGATCCACTTGTGAAAATCCACTTTTCCAAAAGCGGCCTGGCAAAAGCCAATTATTTGCATCCCTTGATTGGCCATAATTTCGCATCCCTCAATCATATGTCGGATACGGTAAAATACTTACAAGGGCAATGGTGCGCATGGAAATTTCGTGTCCCTCTTGGGATACGAAATTTGCAACGCGTAATTATCAAGTTTGCAAAGCCAAATTTGCCAAGTGATCGGCCTGTGTTGGAGATGTGGTTTTTGTCAATTTCCCTGTGTCGATCACTATATTCTTTGGTGCTAAATCCAATGATTGATCACATTGCCAGATGTGATCAGCCAAGTATAAATGCATGGTTTTTGATTATTTTCACGTGTCGATCACCTTTTTTTGAACGTATCATACCAGAATTTTGTCAAGTGCCAGACTTTGATGTCATGTGTCGCACAAGCCATTTTTCGTGATCGTGCAATGCCGATCAGATGTTTTTGAGTGCGCGACACGGTTTTTTGCCAAATGCTAGATTTGTTGCCATGAGTTGCTCAACCCATTTTTCATAATCGTACCATGCTGATCAGCTGTTTTTGGGTGATCGAAACATGATTTTTCCAAATCCCGATTTTACTAAGTTTGATCGCGCCGTGAGTCACGCAAGCCATTTTTCGTGATCGTGCCATGTCGATCAGTTGTTTTTGAGTGTGCAAAACTTGATTTTGTCGAAATCGATATATTTTTCCATGAAGAGTTTTGCCATGTGACTGACTAACATGCTCAAGCATTTTGAGCTGCTCGGACCGAGTCGATCACGTTTTTTTTACCATATCAGTTTTTCCAAGTCCATTGAAAATGATTTTATGACTTGACGTCATTTCCAACCTTTTCCGAACACATCGCGACTTCGAGTAAATCGCTTTGTGATTTCTGGGGACGTTCTTGGGACTTAAGCATGTCGCTAACCAAAATCTTGATGTGCGACAACTTTATCAAAAAGCATGTCAACACGTACAATGTCTTTTTAGTTAAATTGTATATCTTATATTTTAGTCTTTTTCTCTTAACATTTATTTTATTCTTATCATTTAATAATGGGAAAGTCTAAATGGACACGTAATGTTGACACAAAGTTAAACACACAAAATCTGAGCCGTTTGATCTCCCCCTGAATTCCACCTTATGCATAAAGACAAACAAATCTTATGGTCCAGATTTTGGGTCCAATTTTGTGTCCCTATAGCCACTCCCTTTAATTATAGTTTCTACAATTATCTACATTGGTTCTTAAAACATGCTTAGATCTGTTAATATTAGTTGAAAGACATAGATTTATTCCTATTTTTGTTGTGAAAAGTAGAATAAAAAGCATGAACTTTGCAAACACGGATTAAATAAAAGAAAACTAAATTAACAGAAACATGTTTATAACTTATAGATCAATACTAAAAAGAAATTAGATCGAATTAGGTAAATTTGTAGGAATCTATAATAAATACAGGCAAGTGCTGTAATTTATAAAGTAACAGAAAATGAGAAGATTATTCGGATAATTAAGAACAGTATTGATATGTTAGATAATTATAATAAAAACAAGATATACTGAAATAGGCCAATTGGGGATGTGTGCAACCAAAATTATAACATGGGTGTTATAACTAATTATGCTTGTTATATGAAACTTAGATCATAAATTAGGTTAATAAGTAAAGTCTCAATATGTAATTAAGGCCTAGATTCGAAGAACTTGGTAGGGAGTGTAAACTAGAATATTTGTTTACAAGGGATCCATACCAAAAAAACGAGGGTTGAAGCCGGGAACTCTTATGCTAAATCGTGATATCTAAGTGGTCAAAAGGTTGGGGCGATAGACAGTGGGAAGCAACGATAGCCGAGCATGCAGAATCAGAATTAGAATCGCTAATGCGTTCATGCACTAAACTATGTCTTTTTGGACGTATAAACGGGCTTTGATCAACTTCACGATGGGCATACCATCTTATTTTTACTATATATATATAGGCGGTGATGACGAGAAGGTCCACGGCGACATTCTATCATGCAAGGTGATAAATGGATAGGAAAGGTCGATCGATGGGTGTAATAGACGGACGATGATCGACTCCACGATGGGTAGATCAATAATGACATACTACCGTTTAAGTCATATTTCTATAGTAATCATATTCCTATAGTAGTTGAATCAATGCAAACAATCGAACAATTATTAAAACTTAAACTAGATAATTTAATTTGCTTAGAAACCATTCTAAGTTATGCACACGCACATTATCTTATGACATAGAACTGTTACTAAGTCTGTTTCCTTTATCTTGCTTAATTATGCTAGTAATTACTTCATTCACTAGACTTTATGTCTGACCCACTCCTCTTTATCCCTTTTTCTTCTCCCATTATGCCCATATGACAGAGGTCGACTGACACTAGTAACTATGGAGAATCAGTTGTATAGTTCCTATTTCTCTTTCTACCGATGTACTCTCATTTATTTTATGATTTCTTATTTGTTATGGATTAGTTCTGTACTTATGATGGGTAATTCTTTTTTTTAATATTCTAATTTGGGTTAAGATTATGTAAGATGTTTGGTATGGCCCTTTAGGGAAAGCTAAGAGATGCAAGGTGTTACATTAGTTGGATCCCTAAAAATTTGTTTTAGAAATAAATTATTTTTCCAAAGAAAAAAGATTTACAAAATAAAAAGTTTTATAGATATCCCCTCAAGTCCATCTCCTTCCCTTGTCTTCTTCTCTCTTTTCTTCGTTAATCTTTCTGTAGAACAACCTATCATAGCTTATCCATGAATCTAGAGGCCCCAAATCTTGTTAGTTAGAGTTTGATTTTTGGATAAACCCGTTTAGTTCATTATTTTAAGTTTTTATGGGAATAGAGTTAGGAGATAAACTTGTTACCTGACAAATATTTAGTAGGGCTCAATATGAATAAGAAAATCTTCGGAGCCAAGGATGACAAGATGGTTTAAGAGTATCATTTCAAGAGGAGAAGATAGAATATTACTGACTTCAGTAAGGAAATAATTAATTTATAATGAGCATTAACAAGATATGGGCATTATGCCAAGAGTGTTAAAGGAAAGATGAGGATCCAAAAGGGGATCAAGCAACAAAGATGATGAGTAATCAAAGTAGATGTTAGTAAAGAGGCGTTATTTATCTCTAGCTGATTGCTTTAGAGCATGCTACTGACCCTTAAGAAACACATTTTAACTAGTAGAAGGGGTGGCCACGTGGAGCCATAGCCACGTCGATAAGAGACATACTATGTAGGGAATTTGTATTATAGGCCTAATGAAGCTATCCTTTACGGACGCAGTATATTCCTGTTTCATATAGGATGTGCATTAGTGTCACCAGTTGATTATTTGCACATAGGTATTTTTCTGGACCAAGTAGTAGTGTTTTAACACCATAAAAGGATTGGCATAATTATTTATGATGAGTTGGGGCAGAGACTAGAAATTTTTGGTATAAGAGGAATCTTGGAGCATTTCCGAGTATGGGTTGGTTTTGGGTCTAGATATGTTAGCCATATAGTTGACAATCTTAGATTTTGATGCTAATAGTAGAGTTTGACTGGGATGATTATGATTTGGAATTTTGGGATAGGAAAATTTTGAGGACAACTTAGTTAACCACTTATGTGGCTATTTTGACTACAAAAGGAGGGTTGTCGGGCTAAGGCATGCAACAGAGGAATCTTTAGATTTCTTGCGACTCGAGGGGTCATTCATGTTGAGTTTCCTATATCTCTAAGAAATATAAATTTAGTTCTTGCTATATTTTTTGGGTATATTAGAAGAGGTTAGAGAACTACCTTTGTAACGACCCTGATTTTTAAACAGTTTATTTTAAATATTTAATATGGTTTTAAATATTGAATTGATAATATAAATGAATTTACTATATTCAATTATCGGTTTATAATCGATATACGGTTTATTTCGAATATATTGAATAATCGTAATATGAAAACAAATCTTGTATAATTCGAAGTTGAAACTTAATCGAAAAGATGTAGCTGATCAATATAAATTCCATTTGAATATACACGACGATAATAATAATATATTATTGAAGAATTTATTTATTTTGAAATTAAATTATCTTATATCAATTTAATATGGTTATTTTATATATACGTTCGAATAAAATTTTATAGTCTATTCTGTTAAGTCCAGGATAATGTAAATACGTTAAAATGTCAGTCGGTAGGTTAAAATAGTGATTCGTGATGTTGAGTTATGAACCCCGATATATTTTTAGTGGATAGGATCGAAATCAAATCAATATTTATTTAAAAAGAATAAAAATCCCTTTATGTCTAATCACATTTAATACAAATCAGATCACATTTAATTAACCTACCCTAATTTACACCAGCTACGTTGTACTGTCCTCGTGCCTACTCCTTCTTCACTAAGCTTTCTTCTTCTCTATTTATACGCTCCTACCTTCCCCTTTGTCTCTTTACACTATCGTTCTTCTGCAAATAAAAGAAATACCCAAATCGCATTTTAATTTGAAACCCGTGAGGTCTCGTGTACAATATTCTTCCTCTCCTCATTAAAATCGAAAGTTCCCTGTTTGTTTTCGAGTTCTTCCTCAAGTCGAAGTCCTCCCTTCCTCACATATAAAAAAAAGTAAGAATCAAATCACGATTCTCTGGTGGAACTCGCGTGAAGGGAGGGTGGTCTTTGTAACCATCGAACGAAGTTCATCCTAGTCTTGGAGTTCGTACGCTGCCATATTGGTGTCCGACAGCAAAATGAAGGGAGTTCGGTCTCTGATGGATAACGTGAGATTGATGATGAAGTGATCTACTTACAGGAGGTTGTGGGGCTGCGATTCCAGGATGACGGAGCTGCTTTTGTAAGCAGCATGGAGTTCGAGTGTTGATGACAGAGGTGGCGATCTGATCAAGGGCAGGGGTATGGTGCGAAGCTGCTGAAAGGTCAGTGATTTGGTGGAATCAGTAGAAGGGTTCGTGGAGGAGGAATTTCACGTACAGAATTGGAGTTCGAACAAGCGAGATTTGGGGAAAAGGTAAATCGTTAATCAAGGTTTTGCGTTATAGGAAATGAATGAAGTTCGTGGTCAGTAAGGAAGTTGCATGGAATTTTAGAGAAATCAGATTTAGTTTGATTTAGGTTTTAGGTAAGGGATTGCCAACGTTTGCATTTACGGGTGGATCTCAGTGTGAAAAGCTGGATTTTTGTTAAGGAGATGAAGAAGAAGGGGGAGTCGAAGTTTTCGATATGGGAAGGTTTGGTTCATACAGATTTAGGGAGAAGGTTCAGTTTAAGGTAGTATTTTATTATAGTGATTAAAACTTTTATACCCATTTAAATTGTTTGATAAGTAATTAATGTCATATTAAAATATATAGACAAGAATTTTGAATGGAGCCAGTCAAACACTGTGAATTACATAAGATGGAAATAGAATTGGAATCAGAATGGATCACAAATAAAAACCCTAGTGAGTAAATCTCACTCTGTTTTTATTTAGAATTATTTTATTCATTAAAATAATAGTTCGTTGGTCGTTTGGATGCGTTGAAATATTTTCTGGCTATTAAATATATATTAGTTATTTAGGATTGGTGTTTGTGGTTATTATATATATATTGGTGATTGGATAGTTCCCGCAGTACCATTAGCGGAGGATCGCAGTATCATTAGCGGATGACCCTATACGACCCATGCTATGATCGTGGATGACCTTCTATACCGCGATATCCTGCCTCGAAGCAGGATGGGTATTATTTATGTTGGCTAACGTATGTGGATACAGAGAAAACAGGTTGGAGGAATCTGAATGGATTCCTCAGAAATATTATTATTTGTTTGTTTCACATATATTATCATATATGATGTGTTGGAAAATATGAATTTGATAATTGGTTGTTTTTGATTCGTTAAATGTCACTGCCCAAAATGTTGATTTATATAAAATATCGTAAAATGATATTTAGATATTTAAAAGGGAAATCTATTTTTCCAAAAATAGAATTCGAATTTTGAATGGACTATAAATATTTACTTGTTTGTAAAATAAAAACAAGCATTGAATTTATAAACAACATTATAAATTAGATAATGCAGTGAATTTATAAACAGTGTTTATAAATAAAATGAAATGATTTTCATGGGATAACCAGGGAATTGAAATAAATTTATAAACAATGTTTATAAATAGAAATGGGAAAAATTATCATTTGGATAATTTGAATATTTAAATTCAAATGTGAATTTAAAAATAGAAATGGGGAAATCGTTTTAAAGAAATAAAAGATGGAATTTATTCTGATGTTCAGAATATAAATTGAACTAAAATAAATCCATAAGTATTTATGATTTGAATTCGATTAATTCGAATTTATTTAAATAGAAGTTAAATTGAATATGAAAACAAATTGAGTGTTATATACATAAGTTATTATAAATAGAATGTTCAAAAATAAGATTTTGGTTTTAAATAGATTTCGAAATAGACTTGTAAAAATATAAACAAGGAAATTTATAAAATGGTGTTTATAAATATAATGAATTAATTATCAAGAGATAATTTGAATATTTAAATTCAAATATGAATTTAAAAATAGAATTTGAAATCATTCGAAAGGGAACAACTGTTTTTATTCCGCAATTCGGAATATCAAAGGGATGGAGTTTCTAATAGAAATTTGAAAAGGGAACTTGTTTAAATATATGAAACAAGGAAGTTGAATTTATAAATAGTGTTATAAATTAGGTAAAATAAATTATCATTTGGATAATTTAAACCATTTAAATTCAAATAGGAATTTAAAAGTAAATTGGGAAGTGTTTTGAAACAAAACAATTGATTATATTTCAGAATTCGAAATATTAGCTGAAATAAGAAGAATTCAACGGGTTTATAATTGAAAATTCGATTATATCGAATTTTATAAATAATTTATTTATAAAAGGAATTGGAATTAAATATAGAGGATCGAAGTATAAATAAATATATTACCGAGTAAGGAAAAATCGACAATTATAGATAATCGAAAATATTATGTTGAATTGGGAAACTAATTTGATATATATTTAGAATATATCAGAATGGTGTTGAATTTATTATAAATGAAGTTTAAACGTTTATATATATATAATTAAAACGAACTCCCCGCAGCGCGGTAGTTAGTAATTTGGCGTTTCGAACTTCAATTGAGTGTATAGAACTTAGTTTAAGTTAGAATTCTTTGAAATAAGAATTGTCAGGACCGGTTGAATAATAGTTTTCTAATGGAAGAGAAAAATCGGGATTTCATCTGATAGATTTTGAGTTATGTCAAAATCAAATTTCCAGAAAAGCAGTGCCAAAATCGTTTAAAAACCATAATGGTTTATATAAATAAATATAAGGATTTTTAAGCAAATAAAATCCGAATTTCCATTTGAAAAATCTAGACTTGAGTTATAAAATAAATATGAACTCAAGTGGAGTAAATGGATTGATTTTTGAAACAAAATCAGTTATTTATTTTTGAATAGAATTAGTTAAGTGGAAGAATAATTTGTTAATCGAATTCTAGATTGAGATATTTCTTTTGATAAGTACATGAGACTTGTGAATTTCATATTCGAAATTGAATATGAAACCTGAAATGAAAATGGGATTCAATTGATTTATAAGAAAACTAAAATACATACGGACATGATATGTTCCAATAACAAGTGAAATAGACTAAGAAGCTAATTAAGGAATAAATGGGCGAAACTAAATTCAAACGATTGGATGAGTTTAACTGAATTGAAAACAGGAGAACATGTGTTAAACAGGTATGGAATGAAGAGAATGAAGTTTATAAATTTAGTGCCCGACAATAAGGTACATGTTTAAATTCCATATGAGGTTTTATGCGCCGAATCGGCAGGCCACTTGGGTTTTTTATTTTCTTTTTGAATGGAAAGGGTCTAGAGAGGCGAGTTGAGGTTTGAACTGTTGACCGGTACAGAGGAGGTTATGGCGAATTTTTCCGTAAATTTAAGGATTTAGAATATTTTTAAGAAAATTTGATAGTTAGAAATCAATGTATCAATATATATAGAATTCGATAAGGAAACAAACTTAAAAATAGAATATTATAAACAAAAAGGAAATCTATAATTAAATCTGGTAAAAATAGAAAGAGGAATGTATATAGTTTTAGAAATCGAAAATTAGTTTAATATGGTGTTGATTATGAGAGTTAGCGGTCTTGTCTGTTTTGACGTTAATAATATTTTCAGTCAAGGTCTGAGAGGCAATTATACCCCAACTCGATTAATTTCATTATTAGCTGATAAATAGCAAGATTCAGTCTCGAAGAGAAATGTTTAAAGAAATTTAGTCGAATGCAGTATTTTGGGTTGTTGTAGCGATGTTTTACATAGAATTCGTTTTAACCCAAGTAAGTGGAATTTTGGAAATATAAAAATAATTATTTCCTAAGTATAGAAATAAATGGTCATGAAACGGAGAAGTAATTGGAATATTTTCCAATTATTAATAAAGGATATTTTCTAAGTATAGAAAATAAAAGATGGCGAAATATGGAAATGTTTTCCAAACAGCGTAAGGAACCAAGATGATTATTGAAAATATTTGGTTAACAAATATTTGTAAGGAAATGAAGATGTGATTTAATTAATGAAATATTTATTAAGAGGCCCAGTGATTTGTTTGATGGTTGGAATGCTTGTTTATTTTTCTTCGATAGTTAAATAACCGACTATCGAAGTATTTGCTAATATCGTTGTCAATATGGAGAGACCGGTTGGATTGTTATCCGAGAACCACTCTATATTGGCAGTGGCATTGAGAATCAGATTATATGAAGATAATCGAAGACGGAGTAAAGAGCAAGGACTTTTTCTATTAATATAAATTGTGCCTTTGGTTGCGTTCAATCCCAGAACGAACATATATGGACGAGTGTCTGACAGACTATTTCCAATGATCATATATATTAGTCTGTATAAATATATATATGGTAGCGGAGAATTTATTCTCTTAGCATAATATCCAGAATATAATTGTGACGATCAATTAGTGATTAACGGATCTGACAATGTGGCATTCAAAGTGATTGTGCTAATAATGGATAGCAAGTAATCATAGCCTCAGGCCTCAACAACCAGGAAATGACAAAAATCGGGCAGGCAGCATGGCTATGTGGGTCGCTCCCATTAGGGTGTATAATCACTTATCTAGAGAAATTCCTTTTACTTCTTTAATCTATCGACGCTGTCCCTTTTTGGGAACGGTTGCTGATCCCAACCGTTGGTGATATACATTCGATACACTCAAGCGAAATGAGTGGTCGGTCATGTATGGGCCGGGTTGCAAGATGTTCTTGTTGAACCCAGTGTATTCCCTTCTAGAGATACACTATCGGAAGTTGGTTCCATACCTTGCCATGTTGGAAATCCAATCTCCAATAAGCGCCCTGCGGTTTTTGATTTTATATTATATATGGAGCGTGAGATGCAAGCGTTCCACTAGATTGTTATTTATTTGATTTAGACACTATTATAATATCACTGGATTTTTGTATCAAAGTGTTTTGGGTTATAGTAAGGTAAAAACCATCCATGTTTATGTGTGGGCTGGTCTTACTATTATCATTTCTTTCGAAAGGATTTTTAAAGTTAAACAAATGATTGGAGTTTGCTCACACCAGTCCCTTGACTGACCCAGAGTTTTAATTTGTTTGTTTCCCCTAAACTCTTGGGTGCCCAAATTTGTACGGGCAGTCAAGTAGTCGGGATTTTACAGATTCACTTGGAGGAGCTTGAAGCAGGAGGCTTCACTTGTTAGCTATAGATTATCATATTTCCGCTTTGTACTATGTGGTATCTGGAAACAGGTGTTTATAACTGTTCCAGGAATAACTGTTGTGCTCTGATGATGTTATGTATATAAAGTTACTGATTTGTATTTCAAAAAGTTATGTTATATAATATATTTTATTCATTCCGCTGTGAGATTTGTCTTCTTTGTTTTCTTCTATTCTAACATTTCTTTCTATCTATTTCTCATCCTCTAACTTCTTTCTAATAATGATTCGTATTTCTGTGCAATTTGGGTTGGACGTGTGGTGTTATTAGTCGACTCGGATAGTACGGATTTGCAGGCCGTTACAGTTGGTATCAGAGCTTAGGTTGAGCGAATAGCTGGGCTTTGGTGGGATTGCGCTCATTAGAGATAGGGTCAGTAGTACCCTAGAATGAGTCGAGTGTATATATATGAGAGAGTGTATTTGTTAATTGATAAAACAATTGTTTTATATTGTGTTGGCTAGTCTGTTAAGTGGTTTATGAATTCTGATCGAATCGTGGGACGCTAGGAAGTCGATAGGAATTTATAAATAATTAACAAAGAAATTTTACACAATATTGTTTTAAGTGCGTAAATGAAATAAATTTACTCAAAAATTCTATTTTGATAGAAAAGAATAATTTTTTGAAATTATTATAATATATGTATGTGTTGGATGTTAATATTATAATCAAACTAGATTATAAGGAAAAAAATGGTTATCTATAACCAAATATAACTTGTATATGAATGAAATATACAAATGAGATGAATTGGAATTGGAATTGGATTTAAATCAGTTTGAAATTTAAATCCTAGGTGTTTGAAAAAAAAAATATTTTCAAGTATATTAGAACAATATAGCTTTGTTTTAAAAGGATTTTGAATGGGTTTTGAAATTATTTAAGCACTGAACTCACTTCAGTGCCTGGAAAATAATTCTGATGATGACTGTAGCTTCATCAGTGTTCATTTTCGAGTTTCTAAGTGATGAATTGCTACCTTAGAAAAGTTTTGATGGAAACTGGGTTGAAAGAAAACAAGTTGTTTTGGAAAATTCAAATGTTTTGAATTTGAAATGGCTATAAATATATATGTATATATTTATGTGATTCCAAAAGGACTTGAAATAAAAACCCGGGGATTTGAATTCTGGGATTTAAAATTTAACTTAATCAAGTTAAATGGATCGAGAGAAATAAACTGATTAAAATCAATTTGAATGGAATATGAATTAGATGTAAATAAATTGGTTGTAAATTATTCAGATTAAATGAATGTAAGCGAATATGGTGTGCAATATAAATGGAAACCAAAAGTTTGGTTGGAACTAAAAGTTGTAGAAATGTGAAGCATTTAGTTATAATTAGTAGGTTTTGAAAATTAAATAAGGTTTTTGACATTTTTTTCCTTAGTAATTTCGGGGACGAAATTCTTTTAAGGGAGGAAGAATGTAATGACCCGAATTTTTGAGCAGTTTATTTTAAATATTTAATATGGTTTTAAATATTGAATTGATAATATAAATGAATTATTATATTGAATTATCGATTTATAATCGATATACAGTTTATTTCGAATATATTGAATAATCGTAATATGAAAATAAATCTTGTATAATTCAAAGTTGAAACTAAATCGAAAAGATTTAGGTGATCAATATAAATTCCATTTGAATATAGACGACGATAATAATAATATATTATGGAAGAATTTATTTATTTTGAATTTAAATTATCTTATATCAATTTAATATGGTTACTTTATATATACGTTCGAATAAAATTTTATAGTCTATTCTGTTGAGTCCAGGATAATGTAAATACGTTGAAATGTCAGTCGGTAGGTTAAAATAGCGGTTCGTGATGTCGAGTTATGAACCCCGATATATTTTTAGTGGATAGGATCGAAATCAAATCGATATCTATTTAAAAAGAATAAAAATCACTTTATGTCTAATCGTATTTAATACAAATCAAATCACATTTAATTAACCTACCCTAATTTGCACTAGCTACGTTGTACTGTCCTCATTCCTACTCCTTCTTCATTAAGCTTTCTTCTTCTCTATTTATACGCTCCTACCTTCCCCTTTGTCTCTGTACACTATCGTTCTTCTGCAAATAAAAGAAATACCCAAATCGCATTTTAATTTGAAACCTGTGTGGTCTCGTGTATCATATTCTTCCTCTCCTCATTAAAATCGAAAGTTCCCTGTTTGTTTTCGAGTTCTTCCTCAAGTCGAAGTCCTCCCTTCCTCGCATAAAAAAAAAGTAAGAATCAAATCGTGATGCTCTGGTGGAACTCGCATGAAGGAAGTTCGGCCTAGTCTGGGAGTTCGTACGCTGCCATATTGGTGTTCGACAGTAAGATGAAGGGAGTTCGGTCTGTGATGGATAACGTGAGATCGATGATGAAGTGATCTACTTACAGGAGGTGGTGGGGACTGCGATTCAAGGATGACGCAGCAGCTTTTGTAATCTTAGTGGAGTTCGAGTGTTGATGACAGAGGTGGCGATCTGATCAAAGGCTCGCGTATGGTGCGAAGCTGCTGAGAGGTCAGTGATCTGGTGGAATCAGTAGAAGGGTTCATGGAGGAGGAATTTCATGCACAGAATTGGAGTTCGAACAAGCGAGATTTGGGGAAAAGGTAAATCGTTAATCAAAGTTTTGCGCTATAGGAATGAATGGAGTTCGAGGTCAGTAAGGAAGTTGCACGACTAAAGAAATTAGATTTGGTTTGATTTAGGTTTTAGGTAAGGGATTGCCAGTGTTTGCATTTACGGGTGGATCTCAGTATGAAAAGCTAGATTTTTGTTAAGGAGATGAAGAAGAAGGGGGAGTCAAAGTTCTCGATATGGGAAGGTTTGGTCCAGACAGATTTAGGGAGAAGGGTCAGTGTACGGTAGCTATTTTAATATAGTGATTAAAACTTTTATTCCCATTTAAATTGTTTGATAAGTAATTAATGTCATATTAAAATATATAGACAAGAATTTCGAATGGAGCCAGTCAAACATTGTGAATTACATAAGCTGGAAATAGAATTGGAATCAGAATGGATCGCAAATAAAAACCCTGGTGAGTAAATCTCACTCTGTTTTTATTTAGAATTATTTTATTCGTTAAAATAATTGTTCGTTGGTCGTTTGGATGCGTTGAAATATTTTCTGGCTATTAAATATATATTAGTTATTTAGGATTGGTGTTTGTGGTTATTATATATATATATATATTGGTGATTGGATAGTTCCCGCAGTACCATTAGTGGGTTCCCGCAGTATCATTAGCGGATGACCCTATACGCCCCACGCTATGATAGTGGATGACCTTCTATACCGAGATATCCTGCCTCAAAGCAGGATGGGTATTATTTATGTTGGCTAATGTCTGTGGATGTAGGGAAAACAGGTTGGAGGAATCCGACTGGATTCCTCAAAAATATTATTATTTGTTTATTTCACATATATTATCATATATGATGTGTTGGAAAATATATGTTTGATAATTGGTTGTTTTTGATTAGTTAAATGTCACTGGCCCTAAATGTTGATTTATATAAATTATCTTAAAATGATATTTAGAGATTTAAAAGGGAAATCTATTTTTCCAAAAATAGAATTCGAATTTTGAATGGACTATAAATATTTACTTGTTTTGTAAAATAAAAACAAGTATTGAATTTATAAACAACATTTATAAATTAGATAATGCAGTGAATTTATAAACAGTGTTTATAAATAAAATGAAATGATTTTCATGGGATAACCAGGGAATTGAAATAAATTTATAAACAATGTTTATAAATAGAAATGGGAAAAATTATCATTTGGATAATTTGAATATTTAAATTCAAATGTGAATTTAAAAATAGAAATGGGGAAATCGTTATAAAGAAATAAATGATGGAATTTATTTTGATGTTCAGAATATAAATTAAACTAAAAGAAATCCGTAAGGATTTATGATTTGAATTCGATTAATTCGAATTTATATAAATAGAAGTTAAATTGAATATGAAAATAAATTGGGTGTTATGTATATAAGTTATTATTAACAGAAAGTTCCAATATAAGATTTTGGTTTTAAATAGATTTCGGAATAGACTTGTAAAAGTATATACAAGGAAATTTATAAAATGGTGTTTATAAGTATAATGTGTAACGACCCGCAAATCTGTACTATCTGAGTTGACTAATAACACCACACGTCAAACCCAAATTGCACAGAAATACGGATCATTATTAGAAAGAAGTTAAATGATGAGAAATAGGAAGAAAGAAATATTAGAATAGAAGAAAAACGAAGAACACAAATCTCACAACGGAACGAATAAAATATACTAGATAACATAACTTTTGATATACAAATCAGTGACTGTATATACATACCGTCATCAGAGCACAACAGTTATTCCTGGAACAGTTATAAACACCTGTTTCCAGATACCACATAGTACACAGTGGAAATATGATAGTCTATAGCTAACTGGTGAAGCCTCCTGCTTCTAGCTCCTCCAAATGAATCTGAAAAATCCTGACTACTTGACTGCCCGTACAAATTTGGGCACCCAAGAGTTTAGGGGAAACAAACAAAATAAACTCTGGGTCAGTCATGGGACTGGTGTGAGTAAACTCCAACCATTTGTTTAACTTTCAAAATCCTTTCTAAAGAAATGATAATAGCAAGACCAGCCACACATAAACATGGATGGTTTCTACCTTACTATAACCCAAAACACTTTGATACAAAGATCCAGTGATATTATAATAATGTCTAATCAAATAAATAGAATCTAGCGGAACGCTTGCATCTCATGCTCCATATATAATATAAAATCAAAAACCGCAGGGTGCTAACTGGAGATTGGATTTCCAACATAACAAGGTATGGAACCACCTTCCGATAGTGTATCTCTAGAGAGGAATACACTGGTTTCAACAAGAACATCTTGCTACCCGGCCCACACATGACCGGCCACTCATTTCGCTTGAGTGTATCGAATGTATATCACCAACGGTTGGGATCAGCAACCGTTTCCCGAAAAGGGACAACATCGAATAGAATAGGGAATTAAATGAATCTCTAGATAGGTGATAATACACCCTAATGGGAGCGACCCACATAGCCATGCTACCTGCCCGATTTTTGTCATTTCCCGGTTGTTGAGGCCTGAGGCTACGATTACTTTCTATTCATTGATAGCACAATCACTTTGAATGCCACAATGTCAGATCCGTTAATCACTAATTGATTTGCGCAAATATTATGGATGTTATGCTATGGAAATAAATCCGTTGCCACCATATATATTTGTACAGATCAACATATTCGATCATTGGAAATACTTTGTCAGACATTCGTCCATTTACATTCGTTCTAGGATTGAACGAAACCGAAGGCACAATTTCTATTAATAGAAAAAGCCCTTGCACTTTACACCGTCTTCGATTACCTTCGTATAATCTGACTCGCAACGCTACTGCCAATACAGAGTGGTTCACGGATAATAATCCAACCGGTCTCTCCATACTGACAACGATATTGGCAAACACTTCGATAGTCGGTTCTCTAACTATCGAAGAAAAATGAACAAACATCCATTCATCCATAACATCAATCAATCACTGGGCCTGTTAATTAATATTTCATTAATTAATTCACTTCTCTATTTATCTATCAATATTTGTTAACCAAATAATTTCGATAATCATCTTGGCCTCTTACGCTATTTGGAAAACATTTCCATATATCGCCTTCTATTATTTTCTATAGTTAGAAAATATATTCTATTTGTATTTGAAAAAAAAACAATTTCAATCACTTATCTCTTTCCCGACTCCACTAACCTCACCGGAATCCATCGCTGCTCCTTTTCGAGCAACCTTACCTTAATAGTAGCCCCCCTCAACCGTAAGCTCGTGAGTTCGAACTCAGTAGCCCTGATTCGTGCTGTCTCGAACCCGCATCGCCAGAAACATCACGCCCATTCCCAATCCTTTCGAGAGTGAAGATCCGCTCGATATGAGCTCCACGATAACGTTTCCAGGATTTTTGAAAATCGTTCGCTTCGTTTTTAATTGAGGAAAAGGCGGCCATTTTCATTGCTAGATTCGGAAGCTTTTGGTAAATTTAATTTTTTATCAGAAGATCGAAAAACGTATTAAAAGGAAGTGCGGTTTTTTCCTTCTGAATGAAGAGAATTGGAAATCACATATTATATAAATGAAATATACTTCAGGGTAAAGGAATAAGGGAGTAAATTTCAACGTACGTATAGGTAAGTACAATGTATTTAATACGATTTGATATATAGAGATTTTCACTTTATTTTAAATAGATATAGATTTGATCTCATGCTTATCTACTAAAATAATATCGGGGTCTATTAATTTAAATCACGAACCGCTATTCCAGCGTACCGACCGACATTTCAATGTAATAACCCTATTCTGAACTCGACAGAAAATATTCTGAAATTTAATTTGAACGTATATATAAAATAACCATATTAAATTAATATAATTTAAAT
The DNA here is from genome assembly GCA_030737875.1 of Allium sativum. Lineage (NCBI taxonomy): Eukaryota > Viridiplantae > Streptophyta > Magnoliopsida > Asparagales > Amaryllidaceae > Allium > Allium sativum. The sequence continues at coordinate 687,629,726 of CM060919.1, forward strand.
TCAAACAAATAAATCTCTCGATAATAAATTATTATTATTATCGTCTATATATTGAAATAGAATTTATACTGCTCATCTAATGGTTTCGATTCAGTTTTCCACTTCAATTTCAATTATACTTCGTATTACGATAATTTAACATATTCGATATTAAATCGAAATCGATGGCTAAATATAAAAATTTATTAATATTATCAATTAAATATTTAAAATCCGTATCAAATATTTAAAATTAACAGACTAAAAATCTGGGTCGTTACATAATGAATTAATTATCAAGAGATAATTTGAATATTTAAATTCAAATATGAATTTAAAAATATAATTTGAAATCATTCGAAAGGGAACAACTGTTTTTATTCCACAATTTGGAATATCAAAGGGATGGAGTTTCAAATAGAAATTTTAAAAGGGAACTTGTTTAAATTTATGAAACAAGGAAGTTGAATTTATAAATAGTTTTATAAATTTGGTAAAATAAATTATCATTTGGATAATTTAAACCATTTAAATTCAAATAGGAATTTAAAAGTAAATTGGTAAGTGTTTTGAAACAAAACAATTGATTATATTTCGGAATTCGGAATTTAAGATGAATTGAGAAGAATTCAACGGGTTTATAATTGAAAATTCGATTATATCGAATTTTATAAATAATTTATTTATAAAAGGAATTGGAATTAAATGTAGAAGATCGAAGTATAAATAAATATATTACCGAGTAAGGAAAAATCGATAATTATAGATAATCGAAAATATTATGTTGAATTGGGAAACTTATTTGATATATATTAAAAATATATCAGAATGGAGTTGAATTTATTATAAACGAAGTTTAAATGTTTATATATATATATATAATTAAAACGAACTCGCCGCAGCGCGGTAGTTCGTAATTTGGCATTTCGAACATCAATTGAGTGTATAGAACTCAGTTTAAGTCAGAATTCTTTGAAATAAGAATTGTCAGGACCGGTTGAATAATAGTTTTCTAACGGAAGAGAAAAATCTGGATTTTGTCTGATAGATTTTGAGTTATGTCAAAATCAAATTTTCAGAAAAGCAGCGCCAAAATTGTTTAAAAACCATAATGGTTTATGTAAATAAATATAAGGATTTTTAAGCAAATAAAATCCGAATTTTCATTTGAAAAATCTGGACTTAAGTTACAAAATAAATATGAACTCGAGTGGAGCAAATGTTTGATTTTTGAAACAAAATAAGTTATTTATTTTTGAATAGAATTAATAAAGTGGAAGAATAATTTGTTAATCGAATTTTAGATCGAGATATTTCTTTTGATAAGTAAATGAGACTTGTGAATTTCATATTCGAAATCAAATATGAAACCTGAAATGAAAATGGGATTCAATTGATTTATAAGCAAACTAAAATACATACGAACATGATATGTTCAAATAACAAGTGAAATAGACTAAGAAGCTAATTAAAGAATAAATGGGCGAAACTGAATTCAAACGATTGGATGAGTTGAATTGAATTGAAAACAGGTGAACATGTGTTAAACAGGTATGGAATAAAGAGAATGAAGTTTATAAATTTAGTGCTTGACAATAAGGTACATGTTTAAATTCCATATAAGGTTTTATGCGCCGAATCGGCAGGCCACTTGGCTTTTTGATTTTCTTTTTGAATGGAAAGGGCCTAGAGAGGCGAGTTGAGGTTTGAACTTTTGACCAGTACAAAGGAGGTTATGGCGAATTTTTCCAAAAATTTAAGGAGTTAGGATATTTTTAAGAAAATTTGATAGTTAGAAATCAATGTATCAATATATATATATATATAGAATTCGATAAGGAAACAAACTTAAAATTAGAGTATTATAAACAAAAAGGAAATCTATAATTAAATCTAGTAAAAATAGAAAGAGAAATGTATATACGTTTCAGAAATGGAAAATTAGTTTAATATGGTGTTGATTATTCGAGTTAGCGGTCTTGTCTATTTTGAAGTTAATAATATTTTCAGTCAAGGTCTAAGAGGTAATTATACCCCAACTCGATTGATTTCATTATTAGCTGATAAATAGCAAGATTCAGTCTCGAAGAGAAATGTTTAAAGAAATTTAGTCGAATGTAGTATTTTGGGTTGTGGTAGCGATGTTTTACATAACATTCGTTTTAACCCAAGTAAGTGGAATTTTGGAAATATAAAAACAAATATTTCCTAAGTATAGAAATGAATGGTCGTGAAACGGAGAAGTAATTGGAACATTTTCCAATTATTAATAAAGGATATTTTCTAAGTATAGAAAATAAAAGATGGCGAAATATGGAAATGTTTTCCAAACAGTGTAAGAGACATAGATGATTATTGAAAATATTTGGTTAACAAATATGTGTAAGGAAATGAAGAAGTGGTTTAATTAATGAAATATTTATTAAGAGCCCCAGTGATTTGTTTGATGGTTGGAATGTTTGTTTATTTTTCTTCAATAGTTAAATAACCGATTATCGAAGTATTTGCCAATATCGTTGTCAATATGGAGAGACCGGTTGGATTGTTATCCGAGAACCACTTTGTATTGGTGGTAGCGTTGCGAATCAGATTATATGAAGATAATCGAAGGCAGAGTAAAGTGCAATGACTTTTTCTATTAATAGAATTATACCTTCGGTTGCATTCAATCCCAGAACGAACGTATATGGACGAGTGTCTGACAAAATATTTCCAATGATCATATATGTTGGTCTGTATAAATATATATGGTGGCGGAGAATTTATTCTCTTAGCATAATATCCAGAATATATTTTCGCAACTCAATTAGTGATTGACGGATCTGACAATGTGGCATTCAATGTGATTGTGCTATTAATGGATAGAAAGTAATCGTAGCCTCAAGCCTCAACAACCAGGAAATGACAAAAATCGGACAGGCAACATGGCTATGTGGGTCGCTCCCATTAGGGTGTATAATCATCTATCTAGGGAAATTCCTTTTACTTCTTTAATCTATCGATGCTGTCCCTTTTCGGGAAACGGTTGCTGATCCCAACCGTTGGTGATATACATTCGATACACTCAAGCGAAATTAGTGGTCGGTCATGTGTGGGCTGGGTTGCAAGATGTTCTTGTTGAACCTAGTGTATTCCCCTCTAGATATACTCTATCGGAAGGTGGTTCCATACCTTGTCATGTTGGAAATCCAATCTCCAATAAGCGCCCTACGGTTTTTGATTTTATATTATATATGGAGCGTGAGATGCAAGCGTTCCACTAGATTGTTATTTATTTGATTTAGACACTATTATAATATCACTGGATTTTTGTATTAAAGTGTTTTGGGTTATAGTAGGTAAAAACCGTCCATGTTTATGTGTCGGCTGGTCTTACTATTATCCTTTCTTTCGAAAGGATTTTTAAAGTTAAACAAATGATTGGAGTTTACTTACACCAGTCCCATGAATGACCCATAATTTTATTTTGTTTGTTTTCCCTAAACTCTTGGGTGCCCAATTTGTATGGGCAGTCAAGTAGTCGGGGTTTTACAGATTCACTTAGAGGAGCTTGAAGCAGGAGACTTCACCTATTAGTTATAGACTATCATATTTCTGCTGTGTACTATGTGGTATCTGGAAACAGGTATTTATAACTGTTCTAGGAATAACTATTGTGCTCTGATGGTAGTATGTATATAAAGTTACTGATTTGTATTTCAAAAAGTTATGTTATATAATATATTTTATTCGTTCCGCTGTGAGATTTGTCTTCTTTGTTTTCTTCAATTCTAACATTTCTTTCTTTTTATTTCTCATTCTCTAACTTCTTTCTTATAATGATTCGTATTTCTGTGCAATTTGGGTTGGACATGTGGTGTTATTAGTCGACTCAAATAGTACGGATTCGTGGGTCGTAACAACCTTTGAGAAGAGAGAGTGATTTTGGGTTCATTTTTGTTACAACGCTAAACCTATGGCATTGCAGTAAGGCACATTGTTCTGAGGGAGAGAAGAGAATTAGATCTCGTACCTTTGGCTAGATGTTTTCTAGACATAGAGTAGTTATTATAGCATTACTAGATTTTGGTTGATTTTTATTTCAAATATATCAATTATAGCTAACTTGGATTTTAAAAGGAGAATAGTTATTTAGGCGGGAATAAGTGGACAAACCTTAGGGTTTGCCTGTTAAGGGTTAGTTGAGATAAACTATTTTACTTCTTTGACCTATCTTCTGGTAGACTGAGTCATGTATCTGAGACAAGAGTACCTGAGACAAGAGAATTCAATCACAACAGGAAGATTTTGAGGGAAATAATAAAGAACTTTTGGAAAATATTAGTGAGAGTAAGTTTTTTTGGATGAGGAGCACACTAATATTTTCTATGAAGATGGATAGTTCCTTTCGCTTTGCAGTAATCACAAGAGAGTTGTTTAAGAATTAACATTATCCTTTGCCTCATGTAGATGATCTTTTTGATAAATATATAGGAGCCAATATTTTCCCATAGGTGGATTACTTTGTTGGTGGTTTCCATCAGTCGTGCATGGCGGAAAGAATCGAAGACGAAGCCACTAGTAGAACACTGGTGGATTTTAAGAATCATTGCCATATCTTTTCGACTTGCTTATGCCTAAGTCTAGTTATTGATTTTACTAGGTAGGGTGTTTGGTGAATTTTTGGACTAAGTTGATAGTTGTATTTGTAGATGAGTGGATTATTATAGAAAAGTAGTTGGAAAATTTTCTACGATACATATTTTCTTAACCTATCTCTCCAAGAAAAGTTTATCTTTGTAGACACAAATTGTGAAACTACTTTTAAAAAGAGTTCGGATTAATACTTTAGTGTCATTTCTACTTAGTAGCATTAGAAAATAACTCATGAGAGTAGTTACCTTAGGACAACCATCATCAGTTTTTCAATTAGATCACGGATGCATGACCTATTAGGAGAAATGTTTGAAATTTTAGTGACTATAAATTATTAGTTTATTTGTCCTCTACAATTAGAATTTAAGACAATAAAGATTAATAAAGTTCGAGTGTCTGATGACTTTTAGTTTTTCATGTACTCCGAATAAAAATAAGGGTGTAATTGACATAAAATTCTGGCTTTGGTATAAGAATTCTTGGAACGGAAGCATTAAGAATGTACGTAGCTTCTATGGAAATACTAGGGTTGTTATAGTAACGGTAAATTTACCATTACTGTACCATTACTAGTCGATCAATAATAATTTTTGATTGAAATCGGTATACCAGTTGAAACGGTACGGTAACGGTAGGTTTACCACTTTTAATGGTAAACTATCAGTAACATTCCTTCAATACCAGTGGTAACGGTAATTTTACCAGTTAATTCAAAATATAAGTATACTCATCTGATATGCTTTATTACATGCATTTAGAACCAAATAAATGATTATATTTATTTCAAAAATCGGGTGAAATAATTCCAGATATGTCTATTTTCTTTCTCATCTATGTTTTCATAAACTAACACTACATATGGTATAATAAGAACGCACTATGTATAAAATATATATTTCAATGTATAAACTTTGATGGACGAACGGTAATTTACCATTACCAGTGTAACGGTTACCAGATTATGGGTATACCAGTCGTTGGTATACAAGTCGATCGGCAATGATAACGGTGAGCAATTCTGGCTTACCAGTAAAAACAGTATGGTAACGGCATTGGTTAAATGGAAATGGTAACCAATACCATAATAGCCCTAGGAAATACCTTGTAGTGTGGTAAGATCTCAATGAATGTGTAATAGCCAAGGTTAAATCTATGCATAACGATTAGGACCTTATAATATTTGACTTGGAACTGTACCTTGAAATTGTGATAGGATATGAAGATGAATTTGGCCACTAGTTATGCTCAATGATTGATAGTTTGGCACTCATCCCAGTTCTTATCAATTATGCCAGAGACAAGGACCTAGAAGTTCTATTTGTAGAGTAATAACTTACAAGGATAGATTTATACCTAATTATCAAGATCGGGTTAGTGGAACCCAGGAATATTAGGTCCTTACATGACCACCAATACGAAATTAGCAATAAGTTTAGTTATTGGTAAATTGGTCTAATGTTTTAGGTAGAAAGGATATAAAGGTTTCAAATGGACAAACGATAAGTTATTTAAAGAAATTTGAAGAAGAATATTTTATCGAAGAAAAAGGAAATTTATAAGTCCACTTTGATTCTGGCCTCTTGTATCTAAATGATTTTAATAATTGGAATTTTAAAAGGCTAGTATGCTTTAATATCAAATTAGTACTTTTGGAAATTTACTAAAATAACTATATATATGTTCTGAAAAGAAATTTTTGATAATTCCATAAATAATATTTTTTTCTTGCTTACATTCTCAAATAAGATTTAGAAGGATAAAACCGAGTTTTAAAAAATATGGATAGAAAGTTAAAAAAAGAAGTTTTGAACGAATAGAGAAAACAAGACAACAAAGGTAAAGGCGTGAATTTGGAACATGAATATGGTAAGAGTAATGAGATGTGATGAAGACTCTATTTGGAGGCTTGAGTAGGCTCTAGAATTTTAAATCCAATTGTAACAATAATTGAGCCATGCCAAACTAGTTAAGAGAAGATTTAAAAGTATAAAGATGAATAGGAAGTGAGAGAAAACTTTTTAGAGATAAATTGTTTAACTTGCTTGAAAGATTTCTATCTATAATATTTAGAATAGGTAAGGTGGTAAAGATCCTTAGTGGATTTAGTTAGAATGACTCAATAGTTACAAGAGAAACTATCCAATTAGGTAAATTGGAGGAAAATAACGACTCATTAGTGAGTCATCATGTGATGAGGCATTAATAAATTCGATAATAAAATATTTTCATCTTATAGGGAGAACTTGTATATACAGTAGCTTGGGTGTCTCAGTAGAATTCATGTTTCTTACCAACGTTATTTTAATATATGTTCTTTAGGTATTCTATTATTAACTTTTCCCTTGATTAAGATCTTCATACTTTTAGTATTCTTAAAAGGGGTAAGTCTTAGGTTATGTCTATTAATGGTAGGAATTGTTGTAAACATGTAGAGCATGTTATGTTTGATGGACGCAAATGATTGCAAGTGTTCGCTAGTGGATGCAAGTGAACACACATCCACATACTAGGCACTATTATCTCTTAGAGATTGACTAAGTAATTCAGTAAATCATATGCATATGGATATGTGTGCATTTTCATTTATTTACATGGTTGTTATAAATGGAAGATTATCATATGATTGTTGCATACAGATGATAATTGTATCACACATACAGAACTATTAGTTATCATTAGGATCTCCTAGATCATGTGGATTCTTGGCACAAGCATATATGCATTAAAAGGAGGTCCACTGAATCAGCAGATCACTTAATCATTTGCAATACTTAGGGACATATATACTATACTATTGCATAGTAACCTAAATTTCATAGAAAACTTATGGAAACTCCATATCGATGCAGTGAATGATGGTTGAGTAGATGGATGAAGGCATTGGTAAAATTACTTCTTTCATTCTTTTGACTTTGAAGATATTGGGGACAAAAATCTCTAAGGAGACGAGAATGTAAAAACCTTAAAACTTAAGTAACAATAATTAATTAAAGGATTAATTAAGAAATAAATAAGTTTGTGAAATTTTCAAAATTTAGCTATGGGAGTAACACCATTGATTCCGCAACAATTTTCTAAGCAATTTCCATATATATCTTGTTAAAATTGAATTTAGTATAGAGAAGTTATTAAAAAAAGATGAAATAAGAGTAATTCAAAAATTATAAAGAAAAAATAAAAGAGTTATATAACATGACTCGCAAGGGTTGACCCAAGCTCTGGTCGGGTTGACCCATAGGTCACCCACGTTTTTACCTAGACGATATTTCATTCAGGTACGAGATGATAACATTTTTAAAAGTATTTTAAGCGATCCAGTCCATTGTTTTAAAGATTTGATGGTTAAAACTGAACGTGTGACATATCTCGACCAGATTAAATCAACCAATCTGACGGGCAGAGACCCCCTAGCTCCAATATCAATAAGACCCTAGACCTAGCTATTCATTCACAACACAAATCTTTTCCCTATGGGTTTCTCATAATTGGAATAAACCCAAAACATAAATTTTTCTCTAGGAAGAGATTTATAAAAAATAAAAGTATTATAGTCAACCTAGATAATAGATCTGGGGAGGTTGCACAAGCTTGAGCTAAGGACTATAGGTGAGTGCTGTAATTACTTATACTTTTAAGTAATTTAAAGAAATATGGTTCTTAATAGTTATAGTTTCTTTTACAGTTTTTAGTAGTTCTTCTGTAAGTTATTTTCTATAAGTATGTTTCATCTTTTCTTTTTCTTACAATTTCTTTTCAATTAAATTCTGTAAATATGTTTATGTATCCCTTAACGATTATTTTATTCCTATCAGTTATTTATAGTTTCTGCAATTTTTTACATTGATTCTTAAAAAATGCCTAGATATACAAATATTAGTTAAAAAGGTAGATTTAATCTTCTTTTTGTGCATCAAAGTAGAATAAAGTGTAAGCTGCGCAAACATGGATAAAATAAAAAAGAACTAAATTTACAGATATATATATAAAGATCTATATTAAAAAGGAATCATATTGAATTAGGCAATATGTAAAAATTTACAGTAAATTATGACAAAAATCGTAATTTAAAAAGTAACAAAAAATGAGCAAATTATGATGATAATTAAGAACTGTATTTAGATATTAGAAAATCATAATAAAAAGAAGATAGATTGAAATAGAAAATTTGGGGATATCTGTAACTAAAATTATAACTTGGGCATTATAGTTAAGGAGGCTTATTATATTAAATTTATATCTTGGTTTAAGTAGCAAAACCTCAATATGTAATTAAGGCCTTGATTCGAGTAACTAGGTAGGAAGCACAAATTAGAATATTTGTTTGCTAGGGAACCATACTTCCAGCATTCTCTTTCAAATTAAAAATTGATAGTCTCAACATGGGGGTTAAGACTATGCACGCTTAAGTTGAATCGTGGTATCTAAGCGGTCAAAAATTTGGGATAATAGGTAGTGGGAATCGATGATTCCAATCATGAGGAACCGAAGTTGGGAAGGCGACTATGTCCATGCACTAAACTATGTCTTTTATGATGGATAAATGGACGATGGTCGACTTCACGATGGGCATTCCATTAGAATTTTACTGTGGATAGACAAGCGGTGTTCAACTTCATGACAGGGTAGGTCTATAAAGACATTCTACCAATTAAGGTGGTAAATGAGTAGGAAAATCCAATCGATGGTTTGGATTAGGTATTATCCTAAACTATGCTTTTTTTTTAAAATAAAAAGGAAATTTTTATTCTCTTTTTTTTTACTATAAGTATGTATAGGATAGTAGATAGATGAGCTCCGGATAAACCACCGCCCATCATACTACACTATCGAATTCCGGCAAGGCCACCACCCGATAGTGAAGTATATCTACTCCTATAAATTAAACTAGTCACTCCAAACTAAATACAACAAATACATGATCTTTGAACAACACAAAAGCTCTCCAAATCTACTCTCTAGACAACGCCAAAGCATAAAGTGCCAGAGCTGTGCACTATCCTCCACAGAAGCCGGAAGGCCAAAGCCTGGAATACAGTAAGGGCTGCTAGAAGAGAGACGAAGAAAACTGCGCCACCAAGCATCCTCAGTAGAAGGACCTCCGGAGGACAACCAAGAAAAATTCCAACAAGCTCTAAGCAAGCCAAAACCAGCCACCTAAAAACATCACCTGCATAACTAGTAAACAACGTAAGCCGGGGGGGAGTGGGTAGGGAATAAAAGAAACCCGGAAGAAACCTAAAAACAAAGAACCAAAGCATTGCAGAAAAAACCGGAAAAACCATAACCTCCAAATCAGCCTATACCGGACCTGTTGCTGGCAGCCAAAGGAGTAATATCAAAAGAAACAGCTAGTCGCCTAGCACGGTCTCCCAACACACCCCGGAAAGGTCGACCACGGAATGCAAGGAACACATCATTCCTCACTTTCCGGATAATAGAAGGAGGGTCCATTGCCACCTCGTCAAATACTGTCTTATTCCAAGAGCACCAGATGTGCCAGCAAATCAAACAGGGGATCAGACGAAGTAGGATAGACCGGAAAGATTTACCAGAGTTTCCAGCCCACCAGAAGCTCAGTAAACCTTCCAAAGAGGTGGCATTACCTCGGCAACCCATCAGATTCCCGAAGTAATTCCAAACAGGCCTGGCACAAGAACTAGAAATCAGCAGATGAAAAGAGGTCTCGATGCTTCCAGCGTAGCAGCATCTACATCTGGACATGAGAGGGATCCCGATTCGCTGAAGGTTCACATCTATTGGTAGACCCTCTTGCAAGGTTTTCCACATAAAAATTGAAACCTTCGGCGGAATTTGAACATTCCAGATGAGGCTGAAAACAAGGAGCTGAGGGCCCGGCGTACAGATAGACTCCCATGCCGCCTTAGGGGAAAAGGGGTTGTCGTCCCAGATGGAACCATCCCCATGGGCATCCGTTAAAGCTTTCACGGATTGCATACGTTTCCACGTCTCACTAGCATAGGACGGGATTCCCGCGAAATTCGAACCGGAAAGAGTACGATACTTGGCATGGAGGAGCATCGCCCAAAGGGAGTTGCTCTCTCCAAACCTCGCCATAGCTTACAAGCAAAGGCCAAACAAATATCCTTAGGGTTGCGGAGGCCAAGCCCTCCCTCACTTTTGGGATGACAAATTGAGTTCCAAGAAACCCAGTGATGGTGAGAAGCTTTGTCCTTGTTTCCCCAGAAAAAAGACGAAGCTAGGGACCGGTAAGAGCGGAAGAAGGAATCAGTGGGAGTCATAGCTGCGAAGATATGAGATCCCATTGAATCAAGGACAGACTTAATGAGAATAAGTCTGCCAGCTTGAGAGATGAGAGAAGCATTCCACCTGATAATCTTACCCCTAACTTTGTCAGTTAGGGGGTCAAAGATAGTGTTCAACTTCCTACCACGATAAAGCTCAACGCCTAAATAAGGAAGAGGGAGAGAGACAGCCTTAAAGCCTGTGCTCGACTCAATCCACGAGGATCTTGTCAGCGACAGGTCTTTCGCGGGAACGAAACAGCTCTTGGTCGCGTTCACGAGTTGCCCCGAGCAACTCTCATACCGCCGAATAAGGTTAAGCAGGCAACGAATTGAGCGACGATTACCATTTGTGAAAATGATAATGTCGTCATCAAAAGATAAGGAAGGGACTAGAGGGCAACCTCACGGGATACCGAAACGATGAATCTGCCCAGCTAACGTTAGGCAATGAAGTCCACGAACGAATGCCTCGGCAGCGATGATGAAAAGGGAAGGAGATAGGGGGTCACCCTGACGCAGACCTCTCCCGGACTTGAAATACCCTGTAGCTGGTCCATTGATTAGAACCGAAAACCAGCAGTTGGATATAAGTCTCCAGCCTACGTCGATAAGAGGTTCCGGAAAACCGAAAGCCCTCAGAACCTTGATAACGAAGAACCATGACATGCAGTCGTAAGCCTTGGCCATATCAAGCTTAACTACCACATTAGAGCCACGAACCTTCTTATCAATCTGTGAAATCAGCTCCTGGGATAGGAGGACGTTATATGTGATAAGCCGTCCTTTGACAAACCCAGCCTGCGACGAAGAAATAAGACGCTCAAGAAACGGTGCTAGCCTAGAAGTTACCACTTTGGAAATGACCTTATTAGAGAAGTTACACAAACTGATTGGTCTGAAGTCATCACAAGAAGAAGGAAAATCGCATTTCGGGATAAGAACTATATTGGTGGAGGTCCATCCATCGGGGAGATCACCACCAGAGAAGAAGGATTGAATGGCAAGACAAAAGTCCGCCTAAATGATGGGCCACACACTCCTAAAAAAAACTCCATTGAAACCATCTGGCCCACTAGCACTGTCCTTGCTTAGAGCAAATACGGAAGCACGTATTTCTTCTGAGGAAGAAGGTGCGGCAAGGTCAGCGTTGTCCGACGGAAGGATCAGCCTAGGAATGAAAGCAAGAAGGGACGGGTCAGAAGCCGTAGCCGAAGGATAAGAGAGGAAGGATTGGAAGTGGGATAGAATAGTCTCTTTGACTTCTTCCGGAGAAGAAGCCAGAGAAAGATCAGGACGGCGGATCTGACGAACGGTGAGGAGGTCGTTCTTCTTCCGGATGGTCGAGTGAAAGAATTTGGAATTCATATCACTGTAACAACCCGTATTTTCAATAACCTGTAATAATGTAAATCGAGGCAGAATTTAATTCTAAAATCTGAATCAAGGGAAACGGGCTATGCCATTGCGTTCGTCTCGGAAAAATACGCGAAATAGGGTCCGAGTTTTCGAAAATCGGAGTCCGTATGACCCAGTTAAGGCCCATGGAAGTTTTCAGAAATTTCCATAATTAAAAACAGATTTAAATTTAAATTAAAAACAAGGATTTGGGCACAGCTGGAGTAGGCGGGAAAACTCCCGCCAGGGGCCCCATGTCGACAGGCCTGTCGACAGGGTCCCCAGGGTGTCGACTGCCCTGTCGACAGCCCTGTCGACAGGGGGTAGCCAGGCAGATTAGCCTGGCGCACCACTTTGGTTTGGGCTTGGTTTGGGCTTGGTTGTGTGGTCTGGTTCTAGAGCATTCCGAAATCTGACGGGCCAAAATTCACCTAGGGTTAATCCTAGGGCTAAAAACACTCTAATCTTCTATAAATACAACCCTAATCCTACCCTAAAACCCAATTATTCATTCTAGCAACCAAACTATGTCAAATTGAATTCTCAAATGGCCTCCACCTAAAAACCCTAGCCTCCAATCTCTTCATGAATCATTCCTATGAAGATATGATGATCATACAACCTTTTCTATGTTGTATGAATGCTTAATAACTTGCAACTTCATTAAGTTGCAAGTTTGATTTGCTAAGTTTGTGTTTTTGGGATTTTGCAAAAGGGTTTTCTTATTTGAAGCTTTGTTTTGGGTTTTCAAAGGGCTTCTTCATCTTATTTGGTGGATTTGTGACTTGTTTATATTTGTAAGCCCTCTTACCTTCATTTTAGAAACTCTAAAGTTAATGTGTGATGAAAGTTGGGGTTTATGCATGTTTGATGAGTTATGCATGTTTATGCAAGTTTGCTAAGTCATGATTTGTATGTTTATTGAGTTATGCATGTTTATGCAAGTTTACTAAGCCTTGATTTGCAAGTTTAACTAGTTATGCATGTTTATGCATGTTTGCTAAGTCATGATTTACAAGTTAATTGAGTTATGCATGTTTATGCATGTTTGCTAAGTCATGATTTACAAGTTAATTGAGTTATGCATGTTTGCTAAGTCATGATTTACAAGTTAATTGAGTTATGCATGTTTATGCATGTTTGCTAAGCCATGATTTACAAGTTAATTGAGTTATGCATGTTTATGCAAGTTCAAAATGACAAGTTGTGCATGTTTGACAAGTTGTGCATGCTTATGCGAGTTTAAAATGACAAGTTGTGCATGTTTGACAAGTTATGCATGTTTATGGTAATATGCAAGTTCACTATGCTAAGTTATGCAAGTTTAACCATGTTATGCATGTTTATGGTAATATGCAAGTTCACTATGCTAAGTTATGCAAGTTTAACCATGTTATGCATGTTTATGGTAATATGCAAGTTCACTATGCCAAGTTATGCAAGTTTAACCATGTTATGCATGTTTATGGTAATATGCGAGTTCACTATGCTAAGTTGTACAAGTCTAACATGTTATGCATGATCGTTGTGCAAGTTTATCATGTATGTTGTGCCAAGTTCCCTCTTCCTATCCTTTATGCGTATTACGAATATGTAAGCGATAGAACGACGTTGGGGGGTTTGGGTAAACTTAAAATACATGAAAATATAAGATTGGGAATTTACCTATTAAGTTAGGTCTACCCCTTGGGAATTTACCTATTAAGTTAGGTCTACCCAAGCATTTGTTGACTTGTAATTATGTTTTGAAATAAAGTGGACATGACACTTAGAAAACAAAAGTGTGGCCAACTCGAGGTTGGGTTGAGTTTGTAGCGTAATTCTACCCGGAACCGACCGGCTTAACTAGTGGCTACAAACAATAGGACCCAATGTGAGAAGTTGGTCATGTGGTACCAAAGCCCGAGGTTAGACTAAGTTGTGGTGTAAACCTACCCGGACCCGCCCGGCCTAACTAGTAACCACAACAAGGTCTAATGTGAGAGGTTAAGGTGCATTAAGTTAATTAATGCCTCATGATTAGGGTTAAGTCAGGGTCCACTAATACTTAACCAATTTGGGGATTCAAGGGATGAAAATGGGGTTAAGTTACACTTAACCAATTTAAACCAATTTGGGGATACGAGGGATTAGATGGGGTTAAGTGGTGAACCGTTGATTTCACTTAACTAATTTAATCCATGATTAGTGAGGGGTTAAACCACACTTAACCCTCTTAGAAAACCCTAGCAACGTGGTCTGTTCTAACAGTAATCCCAGTTTGGTATCATTCACAACCCTAGAAGCTAGGCTAGGGCGGGGCACGATTACTGAACGGATGTAAGCGACCAAAAGGCGATGGCTGAGTGGTACAGCGGTGCGGGTTCAGGCGGGCTACGGACGTGCACGTAGTCCGGTGTTGGACAAACTCGAGGCACGGGTACCAGTAGGTTAGGGCTGTGCATTATTGCTTAAGTGTCCGGGGTTGACACCCGAGGGCTTGATACACCCAAAGGTGGACCCAGCACAGACTAACTACAACCATATGTGGGCCATATGGACACCAACACTTGACGTGTTAGGTTTATAGGGAGCCGATCGACTAGACCGTTGGGCTGGACCTTATATTAAGGTCACTTCATGTTATTGGGCCAAAGTTTGGGCTAAGGGATCAATACCGGTTATGTTGGTTTGCTGGTACACCGTGGTGCAAAACTTAACCTTGTTTTATGCGATGACACCTCTATCTATCTTGTAGTTAATTTATCATGCCAGTATGTTGCTATCTATGATCATCTCAGTTTCCATCATGCTGTTAACTTTATTAGTTTATAGACTGATCGTAGCAGGGCTTACTCAGTCTTTTTGACTGACCTGTTTTCTTTCGCCTCTTTTCTTCCGTTTCCCCCCCAGGTTCTCAGGGAGGGAATACATGAGCTTAGCATGGATCCTACCTGCTTTCTTGGATAGCTCATGTATGCTTTGGATTTGAGCTCGCTATGGTTTTTCCAGCTTTGGGGATAGTTACTTATGTATTTCTGTTTTCAGATGATGTTGTTTTATCTAGACTTGTAATTTTGGGAAAATGACATTTTGATGTACCAGACTTGTGTTTAGAAATGGTTTAAAATCTTCCGCTGTTTTATCTACTTACTCTGTTTATATATATATATATATGTCATGTCCTGCCTTGCTATATCATTATGCATGTTTACCTTGTTTACCAAAACGCCCCACCAAAGTCGGAGTTGCTTGCAAGAGCCACCCTGGCGGAGGTGGGGGTTTACATTTGGTATCAGAGCATATGGTTTACGAGAAGGGATAAAAAGGTTTTTAAAACTCTTTGAAAAACTATTTTCAAAACCAAGTATTAAGTATTTTCCAAAGAAAAGTCTAGTAATTTTTTTAAAAGGCTATTCCCCAAAAGCCATTAGCACTATCCTTTGATCCCTCGTTTGAACTCTTTTCTTTTCGTTTCCAGCATGTCTGATAATCTCATCTTGCCCGAAGGGGTAACAATACCCGATTGGTTTCGTCGGTACTTGGAAGTCACGGCACCGGTCCCGGGTGTCTCTAATGTTGTCTTTCTAGTCAAGGCCGCTGTTCCTCCTCCTCCTTCCGTAGCTGATGTTCCTCTTCTCCCTCAGCCTCCACAAGCGGATTTTGCGGAAACTTGTAAGAACTTTAAGATGATGGGTGGCAAGAATTTTAGTGGAACAGAGACTTTTGTAGAGGCAAGGAATTGGTTGAAAGAGACCGAAGATCTTTTAGCCACCTTTGATATAAGTGACCGCAGGAAGGTTTTATTGGCAGTATGGTTGCTAAAGGAAGAAGCTGCACGTTGGTGGGTAGTCACCACCGCTACTAGACCAATTGAGACTTGGGATGACTTTAGAGGAAGGTTTGGACTGAGGTTCTTATCACTAAAGCAAGGGGACATGACTATTAGGGAATACATAGATAAGTTTAATCAACTGGCTCGGGTCGATTTAGACTTGGTTAATACAGCTCAGAAGAAGGCCCTACACTTTGCTCTAGGATTAAACGAGCCATTACATGGTTTGGCCATGTCTCATATACCCTTGGAGGCGACTTTCGAGAGTTTGGTGAATATGGCCCTACTTCAAGAAGAAGATAACAATGACAGGAAAGAGGTCAAGGCGAATGAGTCTCAAGGCAAGAGAGTAAATTCCGGGAAACGGGGCAAGAATATGAAATGCAACTTCTGTGGTGAAGTTGGACATATAGCCAGGGAATGTAGGAAGAAGGAGAAGAGAAAGCGGGGCGAATGCTTTGATTGTGGTGAGTTTGGACATCTCAGCAAGGATTGCCCGAGGAAATAAGGGCAAGGTCAGACTCAGTGTGCAGGACTATCTGGAGGGCGAATTCATCCCCTCAACCCCGTTCTTCCAGCTCATGATAGAGGTAGTGTTTCTGTTGAAAATCTTGTTTACATTTTCTGATTTTCCCTGTTCGAACTTTGTTTGATTCTGGCACATCGCATAGTTTTATTTCATCTGATCCAGTTGAAAGTTTGCACCTAAGTACTAGTGTAGTTGATGATCCCGTATGTGTTTCAAATCCAATTGGGGGTTCTGCCCGTTTGTCTATGGTCTGAGTGGATTTGAAAATTTCTATCTTGAGTATAGAATTCTCGTGGGATGTTTATATTCTCGGTTTCAGGGGATATGGGTTGGTTTTGGGCATGGAATGGTTGTCCTGTTTTGAATCCATTCTTGGTTTTTGTATATAGGGTTGTGAGGCTCATGATTCGCCTCGGTAATACCCTAGAAATTTCTAGTAACCCTATGGGTCCCGTCATGTTATGTTATCTTGAATCCCTCAACTCGTCTATCGATAGTTTGCAATCTGTGAGGGTGGTCCGAGAATATCCTGATATCTGGGGATAGATTTCCGTATTATCTGGTTGGTAATGCCAAGCCAGTTTCGTGGCCGGTTAGGCACGTGACCTCACGAGATGAGAGTTAAGAAAGCAAGTCAAGGAGTTGCTTGAGAAGAACTTCCTGAGACGAAGCATTTTCGAGTAGGGTGCTCCAGTAGTATTCGTTACTGATGTGGACAGTTTATTTCGGTTATGTGTTGATTATCGTGAGAGGAATAGATAACCGTTACCAAGGATCAATGATTTGTTTGATCAGCTTGTAGGAGCATCGGTTTTCTTTTGATCTAGCTACCGGATTCCATCAGCTTAGGATGGCTGAGGATGGAATTGACAAGACTACGTTTAGGGCTCTAGATGGGTTTTATAATGGCTAGTCATGCTATTTGGATTGACTAACGCACCCGCATATTACGTGAACTTGGTAGGGTGTTTAGGGAGCCCTTGAACAAGTTTGTCATGGTCGTCGTAGACGATATTTTGATATCCTTAAAAGAATGAGGAAGAGTAGGCCAGACATCTCAAGAAGGTGGTGGATACGCTTAGAGCCACCAGTTGAAGATCAAGTTCTCCAAATGTCACTTTGGAGGAAAGAAGTTGGATTTCTTGGGCACATAGTTCCTAAGTAAGGCTTAGCGGTGGATTCCGCTAAAGTGGTTGCGGTTTAAGACCGGAAAACCCTGAGGAGGGCAATTTAAGTAAGAAGCTTTCTCCGTTTGGCTAGTTAAGTTAGCATTCCCTGAGCTTAGACTTACTCTTCTGGAACAAGAAGGGGGTTTCACAGGAAGAAGACCCGCAGTTAGTCAAGGACATGGACCAGATGATTCGAGGCGAGATATTAAGTCACCTCACTAGATATATTATAGATGACAAGGGATGACTAAGGCACGATGAGAGATTATGTGTTCCTCGAGTGAAAGACTTGGTAAAGAAGGTTCTTGAAGATGCGCATCACTCGAGGAGGTGGCCGAGTTGGTCTCAGGATGCATGTTGTGCCACTAGGTTAAGGCCAAGTCATAGAAGCCCAGCGGGCCATTACCTCCATTGGAGGTTCCGCAAGGGAAGTGTGAAAACATCTCGATAGATTATGTGGATGGACTACCTAGATCAAAGAAAGGGAACACGGGTATGAGGGTCATAATAGGTAGACTCACGAAGAGTGCTCATTTCAGTCCGGTAAAGAGCGAGAGGACTGCATCATGGTTAGCAACGGTTTATCCTCAAGAAGTTGGCCAGTTTTGAAATAGCCTACAGGAAGCCATGGGTAGGCAACTGAATCTAGGTATGGCCTATCACTCATAGGCGGATGGTTCATTTCGATTAAGCATGAGTTATAGAAAATCACGTTTATAAGGCAATTGGCAACGTGGATTGGTATTTTCAAGAAAAGTTCTGCTGCGTGGAATACTTTATAGTAAGTAGACGAGATCCAGGATTCACTAGTGAATTTTGGAGAGCTTGCACGAATCATGAGGTTATAATTATGTTTAAGCCAAGTATATAGAAAGAAGAATAAGTGGAAAAGGAAGACGAGAGGCGATAATGAAATGAGTTCCAACTCGAATTTGGGAAATAGGAGTTAGGAAGCCAAGGAATTATGAAGTAAAAGACGGTCAAAGCACAGTGGAGTTAAACTCAAGGAAACGTGACTAAGAAGAGTGAAGACTAGATACGCGAATCATATCTCTTTTTAAGAGTGCATCCTTGATCCTTGTTTTCCTGTGGAGCTTGCTTGCAAGTTATCTTTTGTATATATCCTCTCGGTCCCATTCTCGATCTTATTTCTGTTGTAAACTCCATAAGGGGGTTAAGACTCATCGGTTAGTACTATATGTCAAAGTTTGAATGGATTTCTTGTAATCCAAAAAGGAGTTTATCTAGTTTATCTAGTTTATCTTGTCATGAGAACCTTAGGTAGAAACCCTTTGGATGAAACATGTGTTTGAGACATGTTATGTTTGATGGTTGCAAGTGGTTGCAAGTGTTTGCAAGTGGTTACTCGTGGATGCATTATACACATTAGGCACTAGATCGGCTCACACACTCTTCATGTTGCATATGCATGAGTGTTTATGCTTATTCATGATTGAAACTTGTTGTGCCACCACATGGATGTTGCATATGGGTGAATGTGATGTGCACTCATATAGATACTATGAATTTAGGAATTTGCATACATATGGATTCATTTCACTGACATACATATGCATTAAGGAGGTTTACTGTATCAGTAACCGCCTGGTTTACATACATATGCATTAAGGAGGTTTACTGTATCAGTAACCGCCTGATTTTTGCATTAGGTAAGTACATATACACACACTTTTTGCATATGTTCATACCACATTTAGAATCTTTTAAGGACAATGATTGCTCGTGGATGATGTTTTGAGTAGATGGATGTTGGATGGTAGGATATGTTCTTCCTAACTTGAAGATTTCGGGGACGAAATCCTTTAAGGAGGGGAGAATGTAACAACCCGTATTTTCAATAACCTGTAATAATGTAAATCGAGGCAGAATTTAATTCTAAAATCTGAATCAAGGGAAACGGGCTATGCCATTGCGTTCGTCTCGGAAAAATACGCGAAATAGGGTCCGAGTTTTCGAAAATCGGAGTCCGTATGACCCAGTTAAGGCCCATGGAAGTTTTCAGAAATTTCCATAATTAAAAACAGATTTAAATTTAAATTAAAAACAAGGATTTGGGCACAGCTGGAGTAGGCGGGAAAACTCCCGCCAGGGGCCCCATGTCGACAGGCCTGTCGACAGGGTCCCCAGGGTGTCGACTGCCCTGTCGACAGCCCTGTCGACAGGGGGTAGCCAGGCAGATTAGCCTGGCGCACCACTTTGGTTTGGGCTTGGTTTGGGCTTAGTTGTGTGGTCTGGTTCTAGAGCATTCCGAAATCTGACGGGCCAAAATTCACCTAGAGTTAATCCTAGGGCTAAAAACACTCTAATCTTCTATAAATACAACCCTAATCCTACCCTAAAACCCAATTATTCATTCTAGCAACCAAACTATGTCAAATTGAATTCTCAAATGGCCTCCACCTAAAAACCCTAGCCTCCAATCTCTTCATGAATCATTCCTATGAAGATATGATGATCATACAACCTTTTCTATGTTGTATGAATGCTTAATAACTTGCATAGTTCATTAAGTTGCAAGTTTGATTTGCTAAGTTTGTGTTTTTGGGATTTTGCAAAAGGGTTTTCTTATTTGAAGCTTTGTTTTGGGTTTTCAAAGGGCTTCTTCATCTTATTTGGTGGATTTGTGACTTGTTTATATTTGTAAGCCCTCTTACCTTCATTTTAGAAACTCTAAAGTTAATGTGTGATGAAAGTTGGGGTTTATGCATGTTTGATGAGTTATGCATGTTTATGCAAGTTTGCTAAGTCATGATTTGTATGTTTATTGAGTTATGCATGTTTATGCAAGTTTACTAAGCCTTGATTTGCAAGTTTAACTAGTTATGCATGTTTATGCATGTTTGCTAAGTCATGATTTACAAGTTAATTGAGTTATGCATGTTTATGCATGTTTGCTAAGTCATGATTTACAAGTTAATTGAGTTATGCATGTTTATGCATGTTTGCTAAGTCATGATTTACAAGTTAATTGAGTTATGCATGTTTATGCATGTTTGCTAAGCCATGATTTACAAGTTAATTGAGTTATGCATGTTTATGCAAGTTCAAAATGACAAGTTGTGCATGTTTGACAAGTTGTGCATGCTTATGCGAGTTTAAAATGACAAGTTGTGCATGTTTGACAAGTTATGCATGTTTATGGTAATATGCAAGTTCACTATGCTAAGTTATGCAAGTTTAACCATGTTATGCATGTTTATGGTAATATGCAAGTTCACTATGCTAAGTTATGCAAGTTTAACCATGTTATGCATGTTTATGGTAATATGCGAGTTCACTATGCTAAGTTGTACAAGTCTAACATGTTATGCATGATCGTTGTGCAAGTTTATCATGTATGTTGTGCCAAGTTCCCTCTTCCTATCCTTTATGCGTATTACGAATGTGTAAGCGATAGAACGACGTTGGGGGGTTTGGGTAAACTTAAAATACATGAAAATATAAGATTGGGAATTTACCTATTAAGTTAGGTCTACCCCTTGGGAATTTACCTATTAAGTTAGGTCTACCCAAGCATTTGTTGACTTGTAATTATGTTTTGAAATAAAGTGGACATGACACTTAGAAAACAAAAGTGTGGCCAACTCGAGGTTGGGTTGAGTTTGTAGCGTAATTCTACCCGGAACCGACCGGCTTAACTAGTGGCTACAAACAATAGGACCCAATGTGAGAAGTTGGTCATGTGGTACCAAAGCCCGAGGTTAGACTAAGTTGTGGTGTAAACCTACCCGGACCCGCCCGGCCTAACTAGTAACCACAACAAGGTCTAATGTGAGAGGTTAAGGTGCATTAAGTTAATTAATGCCTCATGATTAGGGTTAAGTCAGGGTCCACTAATACTTAACCAATTTGGGGATTCAAGGGATGAAAATGGGGTTAAGTTACACTTAACCAATTTAAACCAATTTGGGGATACGAGGGATTAGATGGGGTTAAGTGGTGAACCGTTGATTTCACTTAACTAATTTAATCCATGATTAGTGAGGGGTTAAACCACACTTAACCCTCTTAGAAAACCCTAGCAACGTGGTCTGTTCTAACAGTAATCCCAGTTTGGTATCATTCACAACCCTAGAAGCTAGGCTAGGGCGGGGCACGATTACTGAACGGATGTAAGCGACCAAAAGGCGATGGCTGAGTGGTACAGCGGTGCGGGTTCAGGCGGGCTACGGACGTGCACGTAGTCCGGTGTTGGACAAACTCGAGGCACGGGTACCAGTAGGTTAGGGCTGTGCATTATTGCTTAAGTGTCCGGGGTTGACACCCGAGGGCTTGATACACCCAAAGGTGGACCCAGCACAGACTAACTACAACCATATGTGGGCCATATGGACACCAACACTTGACGTGTTAGGTTTATAGGGAGCCGATCGACTAGACCGTTGGGCTGGACCTTATATTAAGGTCACTTCATGTTATTGGGCCAAAGTTTGGGCTAAGGGATCAATACCGGTTATGTTGGTTTGCTGGTACACCGTGGTGCAAAACTTAACCTTGTTTTATGCGATGACACCTCTATCTATCTTGTAGTTAATTTATCATGCCAGTATGTTGCTATCTATGATCATCTCAGTTTCCATCATGCTGTTAACTTTATTAGTTTATAGACTGATCGTAGCAGGGCTTACTCAGTCTTTTTGACTGACCTGTTTTCTTTCGCCTCTTTTCTTCCGTTTCCCCCCCAGGTTCTCAGGGAGGGAATACAGGAGCTTAGCATGGATCCTACCTGCTTTCTTGGATAGCTCATGTATGCTTTGGACTTGAGCTCGCTATGGTTTTTCCAGCTTTGGGGATAGTTACTTATGTATTTCTGTTTTCAGATGATGTTGTTTTATCTAGACTTGTAATTTTGGGAAAATGACATTTTGATGTACCAGACTTGTGTTTAGAAATGGTTTAAAATCTTCCGCTGTTTTATCTACTTACTCTGTTTATATATATATATGTCATGTCCTGCCTTGCTATATCATTATGCATGTTTACCTTGTTTACCAAAACGCCCCACCAAAGTCGGAGTTGCTTGCAAGAGCCACCCTGGCGGATCTGACGAACGGTGAGGAGGTCGTTCTTCTTCCGGATGGTCGAGTGAAAGAATTTGGAATTCATATCACCCTCCATAATCCACTTGATTCTGGCTTTCTAGCGGAGGTGGTCGTGTTCGATACGAAGCTCCAACGAGAAGGAAAGCTATGCCAGTGCCCAAGCCTCACGGTTGGTCGCGTTGGGTTCTTCATCAAAAGAAGCTTCTGCTAGAACGAGAATTTCTTCAGCCGCTCTGACGCGGTCGAAAATATTCTTGAAAACCAGCTGATTCCACTCCTTGAGGCGATTCTTAAGACGCTTCAGCTTGCGAGAGAACACAACACAAGGGGAACCACTCGTAGGGGATAACCAAGACTCCTCTACTAAACCAAGAAAAGAATGGTGAGAACGCCACACGTTTTGGAACCTAAAGGAGGACGGCCCAGAAAGGGAAAGGGGAGAACAACTAAGGAGCATAGGAGCATGGTCAGAGAAAGTACGATGAAGATGAGAGATGGAGAACATGAAGGGCAGGCTGAACCATCCTTCAGAGCCGAAAATTCTGTCTAGTCTACTCAGTATTCGGTTCGGACCTTCTTGTTTGTTGCACCAAGTGAATGCCGACCCCACAAAAGGCACTTCTGAGAGACCAGAAGAGACGACGAAAGCGTTGAAATCCGCAACCGCTAAACGGTTCACAGCATTTCCACCACGCTTTTCCGCTTGGCTGGCGATGACATTAAAGTCGCCACCCAGCACAGACACAGAGAAACCCAAGTCGGAAAGAGAGTGAATGTCTGCCCAAAGGGATTGCCTATCAATCCGATCACACTTAGCATATACCGCGGAAAAAAGAAAGGACGAGGATAGGGAAGGAAAGGAACAAGCCACAGATAAAAGCTGATCCGAATCGAAGATCGGGTGGACAACCACACCTTTGGACCACAAGATCCAAATCTTTCCGGAAGCGTTTGTTAAGGCACCGCCAAAACCAAGAGATAAGACTGAAGAGGTGATTGCGTCCTGTCCCATAAGAGGCTCCAGCAACGCAACCAAGCAGATGGAGTGTTTCCGAACAATGCGTTTGAGTCTTGCTCTGGACGCATCATTCCCTATACCCCGAACATTCCAGAAAAGAAAGCTCGCCATGCGGAACAAAATCAAGAAAAACGAACCCACAGGAGAAAAGAGCCAGAGGGCGAACGCACAGGGAAGCTCAGATACGGTAAAGAGTATGTCGAGTAGACCTAATGATCTGCTCGGACGCCGCTACAGAGCGTGTGCGAATAGTACGGGGAGTGCGAGGCGCCGCACGACGACTTCGGCGTGAGGAGGGGGTAGACGAAAGAGGTGGCAGCTCACTAGAACGAGCGAATCCTAAAGAGCACTGCAGTCCCGAGGCGGAACGACTAGAGGCCGATAACGAAGAGCGAGAGGGGCAAGAATTCTTAGTAAGCCGAGATAGGCGATCATTAATGATCGCTATCTCGGCTTTACTAAGAAGAGGAGACGAGACAGAAGAAGAAGACAAAGAGCAAGGTGACAAGGGAGGCGAAGCACACGCAACCAAAGGCGAAGAAAAACCAGGAAAACCAACAAGACCTGGAAAAATAAAATCAGAGACATACAAACAAGGGTGCTGGTAAAATGTTGGGTAGCGAGCAGTACTCGACCCATATTCCTGTGCGGCCAACACCAAAGCTGAGTCGGCATTGGATTGTCGACCCCGCACTAACGGTGCTGTCCAATAGCTCGACACACCATCATAGAAACAACGGTGTGCTACTGGAAATAGAAGCAACGATCGGCAATCACCGGAGATACACCTATAGCTATCCAGGAACGGAATATCTATCTGATAACCCCCGGGAGACCGCCTCACCGAAGCTGGCAATCTCCTAGAAACCCATCGCATGGTCCCATACAAGCCAGCGAACCCAAATCGAAACAAAAACACGAAAATCAACGACGACACAGAAAAGGCCTCGCCTTGACTAAGCCAACCAACGGTAAAGCACGAGAAGCCAAACACACAAAGTCCCGAGTAGTCGCAAAAAGGCCACCACCATACAGCGGACAGAAAAATTATCAGAGTATGTCCACTTCCAATATCCATGTGCACAATAAGTAGCACAGAACACCAACAAGATGACACAAGCACCGATACCAACAAAAAGCATAAAAAGCAACTAACCCTCAGCCAAAGAAAAGCTAAGGGGCCAAAACTCACAGCAAAACTAACAGCAAAGAAAATCCCACGGCTGCACCAAGAAATGCTCATGCAAAAAGCAAAGTCAGCCTTTGCTATCGTTTGGACCCATATATAAATATAAGTGTTCCTAAACTATGCTTTTACTAGTGGAATAGATGGACATTGTTTGGCTTCACGACAGGCATACCCATAGTGACATATTACCATGCAAATTGCATTTCTCAATCATATTCCTATAGTAGTTGAATCAGTGCAAACAATCAAACAATTATTATAGATATAGCTAGATAGATAATCTACTTTTTTAGAAACCATTCTATAGAATGCATGTACACATTACCTTATAACACCAGAACAATTACTAAGTTTGTTTCAAATACATTGCTTAATCATACTAATAATCTTCCTTTTTCTCCCCCCATTAGGCTCATACAATGGAGGTTGTTTGATACTAGCATCTTATGAGAATTTGTGGCAAAGATCTTATTTTTCTTTCTATTGTTATACTCTTTTCTATTTTATGACATCTTATTTGTCATGATTTGGATTTGTACTTATGAGAGGAAATGATTTGGGATGAGATTATGTAAGGTGTATACTTTGTATTAAGACTCCTTTGGCATAAAGAATTTTTTTGAATAATAATTTTTTTATAGATAAATATTTCCGTTGTTTCTTTTTTAAGTCTTATGGGTCTTAATCTTTGTGATTTGTTTCTTTATACTTGCGATGCTCTATATTTCTTAATATAACCCTTTAGGGAAGCTAAGGGGAGCAAGGTGTTACAGTCTACAATAATGAACGACTGAGAATGAGGCTGGGTATTGAGAGGTGTGTTTGCAGGGATCTGATATTGGTCAATTCCTTTCTTTTGCACCTGCCAAACACCACGTCCAAATTTCTAAATTAAGAGGAGCGTTTTTTCAAAACTTCTGATACCTGTGCACTACGCTGTTCCACATTCATCTGATCCGTCTAGGTAAGCTCGCTCCTCATACCTATCTAAATCTGTAATAAACTTTCATAAGTGCTCCGTAGACGCTTCACATTATCTTATTTACTCTTCTTATGCGTCTCGGACTAGTTATCTTTGAATCTTTCCTTGAATTCGGCTCCCACAATAGCCAAAAATTATTGGTGGTTTCCCTTAGGCTAAGTTTTCTTAAGTAGATATCAATAAACACCATCATCAGTTCATCTATCTAGTTTGTTATAAGCATGGACGAAGTAGAATAGGGTAAATGAGCCACAACAATGGAAAATTTTAAAACTGCAAAAAAATTCAAAAATAAATGCAAAGAACTTAAAAACGAGAATAACATCAAAAATATTACCTTAAAAATAGCATTATCCAGGATAGAACAATAAAAAAGGGAAATGGAGGTTGGTTCAGGTTAGGGGAGAAAGAGAGGTGTGAAAACGAATTATACACCATCGTTGCTCATTACCATAAGTTGCATTGTACAAGCACCAGATCGATGTAAAGCGATCGTTAAGAGAAAATGTATAGTAGAAAGAAAGAGAAATGAGAAAGGAAAAAACAAAAATAGAAGAGAAGAGAAAGAAAAGAACCAAATATAAGCACAATCACAAAACCTATCATATATCTGATAGTGCGTCAGATAACATATAATAATAACCACAAATATAGAACAGACGAGATGGTAATAATAATATAAACTACAAAATTAGAGTACATAGGCTCATGCAATTATATTGAACTATAATAAAGTATATACAGGTGATAAAGAGACCCAAACTGATAAACCATCTATAAAAGAGATAGATAACGCTGTCAAGACTCCAGTGTCTCATAGCGGAATAAACAATAAGGATACAAGTATAAATATATAACACGTTGCCTTCTTCTAATCCACCTACGCAACTCCAAGTAATACAAATATTTGTCACCTGATCTACTCATTAGCATCATCGATGAGCACCCAAAGCAATAAAAGGGAAATGAAATCATGGATAAGACAACAGTCTTGTGTGAGCGATAACAAATCTCATAGTATTACTACTGTGTAAGTAGTAATAGTATATATGACACAGAGGGTATGAAGAATCAAACATGTGTCACCCTACATCCACAGGGTTAGCACATAACAATCGATATATGCTACACTATGAAAAACATCAAGTAGAAAAGGTGTGAACCACATGATGGATGTCTAGGTACTAAATTGTGATAAATAAGTAAACAACCAAAGCTTCCATCAACCATCCTCACACTCACTCATTGCGTAAAGAGTATGACATCCACTACTTCGGTCACTAAATCCATCGAGGCACTGGCAGATCTTATTTACCTAGTCTTTTGTAGAATATCGCTACATCCAACTTCCCTGGTCTATAGCAGATAACCCTACCTAGTCCAAACTACCTTGTCTCTAGGGTCCGGGCCAGCCACTCCAAACTGCACTAGTCCGAATTTATCCTTGTTCCCTTCCCTTAAAGGCATACCGAAGTCTCGAATATAAAAATTCCATTTGCATACATTCTCTGCAGCAGAATCCACATCTAGGCTATCCATAAGGCTCCCCTCTGAATTCGATCAACAAGCAAGCTGTCCAGGGGGAACTGTACTGCCATGAAACATCATCAACTTCCTTCCTAGTCACAATAATTGCATGTCATCCCATCCTCATATGTCAGTCATCTCAGTATGAGCCAATGTTTTCTTTTCTATCTCTCAGAGAAAGACCATCTGTCGTGGCATCCTTGTCTCCATTATAGAATCACCATTGTCGAATGACAAGTCACTATATAGAAGCACCACATCATTGCCACACGCCAAAGCCACTGATCGAAGAGCTACCATATCGAAATCATGATCAAGCAATGTCCTGCTTCTCGAAATCGCACCATCGCCCATGTCAAATTGAAAAAATGGCAAATAATGATAATAGTCGATATCGGCCACTCCATAGTAATTGATAATGACTACCTGGATCACATATTTAACCAAAATTGGTTAAATATTCATCCAAGGAAAACGTTCAGCATTCGTTACGAAGTCCAGTGCATTGCCAAGTCCATCCACCATCTTCAGATCAGCCATCAAGCTCACGTCGCTCCGTCTTAAAATATATCATCGAGCTCCAAAGTTGCTCCAGCACCGAATCCATCCATTTACTCTGAAACTTCTTCACAGATTCATCTCATCGTTTGAGTCTATTATCCTTGTATGCTCAATCAACATACATCTATGCATGCATTTGGTTGATAAGCACCCCCAAACTCTAACGAGTGAGGTTTCCTAATACTAGATCGGCTACAAAAAGCATTTCAAGCTAAACTAAGCAAATAATATGACCATGCAACTAGTTATCATACAAGTTCCTAAACTAGCACGCAAACATCCTTAATAGAAATAATAAATCAAAAAGTGAAATAAGCGTCAAAATGACCTAAATCTAATATTGTGGTCAAAGTAGCGCATAATAGTGCATAAACGAGTAAATAAAGCGTAATAGCGCCGAATAGGAAAAAAAGTGATATTCATGGTCTGGGCTACCTAAATCACTTATTAATATTTTTAGGTTCAACTATCCTATATATTACGTTTTAAAATTAGAAATCACTTAAAGACATCAAATTTATACTATACGAACAAATAATGTTCAGTGAGAGATAATATAACATACCTTAGTCAAATCAACCTAAAAGAAACCCTAAAAGTAGAGCTCATCAATGCGAGTCCGATGAAAGAAATGATGTCCAAATCTGACCTCGTATGGAAAAGTTACGACGGATATTAGTTTGACAGATTATAGAATCCATTAAGCTAACTTAACTTAAATAATTAACTTAATTACCTTACTTAATGCAGATCCTTCTTCTCTAAATTTCATGCAATGTCTGTACGCACTAAACCCATGGCCTCATGCTTCAAATTTCATTTCCCCCGAATTCGCTTAATGATTTCAAAATTTGCCTTCTCTGATGAGTTCATATGTGTGTCCTCTCCACAACACATACTACAAGAGTTAATGACAACCTCCAATGCAAAACGCATCCCTATGGACCCATTACAATCGTTGAAAGTTGGATTTCCCCAGGAGGATTCAGACTAAGGTTATGGGCTTAGGAAAGTGTGGCTCGGAGAGAGGATCACGATGTTATTCTCCGATTTGCGAATATATGTTTGAGTTGGAAAGAAGGTGGGACCATAATCTAGGGAGAAAGGAAGCCATTTTTTAAATGCTACGGTGAACGGGCCGTAGGAGATGAATAGTAAATGAACCACTATGATTATTATGATTTGGATAATTATCAATAATATTTTATTAAATTATTCTCTAATAGGCCCAAAAACTCGCGATCTCCAATCACACGTGCCGGCTGTCGTTATCTATATAAAAAGACCTTCTGGAAATAACAAAATTAGTCTCGAGACGACATTCGATTACGTACAGAAGTTAGTCATTAAAACTCAAATTATACAGTTATAATTCTTAAGAAGTTGACACGGTTTTATTTATGAACGATCAAATAGTACATCTGATCGTCATGAAACTTGATGGCATGCAACAACTCTCTACTGCGATTCCAAAGACAGAAGTTTCGTTGTAATCTAATACAGTGCTTTTGGGATGATAATTTATGCGTATTTCAAGACCATTTTGACCTCCAAATTATCCAAACTCAAAATATAGCGAGCCATATAATTATTTTTCATGTAACAAACTATTTGAACTTAATGGAGCTGGTTCCAAGTCTTGATTTGATCATTTGTGAAAACCCTCATGTTGGAACCATTAATCGAATAAGTAATGATTATTTGAATAAAATATTTAGATATCTAATCGTTAAAACACGAGTCGTTACATTCTTCCCTCCTTAAAGGATTTCATCCCCAAAATCTTAAAGGATTTCGGCTTGGAGCCAATATTCTCATTCCTAAGTACAACCAAAATCAAATTTGGGATCGATGTAGCCAAGCCAAAGGCATGTCGTACACCTATTTTCCAAACAAATGGATGACAGAAAAAAGTGACACCTTACTAATTGGAAGATAATTCAACTAGCAACACATATTGAATTGCTTTAAATTTCAGAAAAATTCATAGAAATTTTTGGCAACACCTCCTTTATAGGGTTCGATATGGAAAAACCACAACTTGTCATACCAAGGCCACTCCAATAAAAGAAATCCAAAGCCCAAAAGTGGCTTCCCACACATGAGGCATAAAATCATCAAATGCACCAAATGGCACACACCACAACTCTAAATCTACTACGTAAGAAAAATTAGCATTTTGATGTCAATAAAAGCGAATTAGCATTCAAATAAATCAAATCTATGTTGTTTGTACCTGCGCATATACTCAACAATGAGGAATAGAAAAAATAGTATAAATAACAACAAGAGAAGTAAGCATGTTAAATAAACTGTATCTAACATAAAAATGTTAAGTCATGTACGAAATTTATTTGAAACATGTAAATGATACAATAACACAATTATCCTACATGCCTAATAATTATAAAAATATAAATAGACATGCAAACATTGTCAATCAAGCATGCATAAGCAAAACAATTAGCAATTATGGAGAATAACATATTATTTATCCTAGCATGTAGGATACAATTCTAACTAATAAGATACATCAACAACTAGATTTAGTCCATATATAACTCGACAACTTGGTAACTCTTCAAAAAAATAAAGAATATTAATCTAGCATCTCTCATTAACGAATCGGGTATGACTCGAAGCTATCATGCTATTTTCAATTTGTATGGAAACTCATTGGAAACCAATGACAATTATTCGCGCATTCATTTGGGAATCTCAAATAGTCGCAGAGAGATATTCGATTTTTCCTATTCAGCTATAGCTAGCTGACGATTCATTCATTACGAAACAAATTCGCAGCCAACCATTTCTAATGATGCCGAGAACAAGAAACACCTCTTCCATATGGAAATAATCACCATGATTGAGTCCATATTACCTCACCTAGAGTTATGGAGTCGCAACCAGTAATAAACAAAAGCGACTTTCACTAAAATAATATTGCTCTCAAACTATTATACCTCCAACTCGACTCAATAGCTACCTGTCCCTTACATACGTATGGAAACATAAAGTCGTAGGAGGATAGGGATTCTAACCATCAATACCGACGAAGGCTGAAATACACCCCGGGAAAGAGAATCTCTCGCGATTAGACATCACTAGACATCTTTAACTGCTTTGCTAACAAATAGTGCCTCATATACTTCAAAGCGAACTCCGTTGCCATCGACTCCAAATCAGGGGTCGAATACTCTCATGTGGTTTTGATTATCGACTAAACCACAACAACCTTGCATTTGGAAATAAAGTGCACTTAAACCACCCACACAACCAAGTGAGTAATATCGACCTCTCATTCTTACTCGAAACGAGATAATGACACACCCATGGGTTAATTCGAACTTCCAATCCATTGAAACTCTCACAGGACTTATGTCAACATCTTACTTAAGATGATGTGACCCAAGCACTCTACTTCCCAAAACAAAAAGTGAAACTCCTAAATACGGTGTTTTCTCAACACTTAAATTACCATTGAATCTTGACTTGTGCTTTCTTTTTATCCATAGGAAAACGAAAATAAAATTGAATAGCGCAAGTGCAACTCTTTCAAATTATATCTCGAAATACAATTGGAGAAATCAACGAAATATGTTATCTCACTGGTTAGCTCGAACGGTACAACTAACCAATCAAAATCAAGGCAACATGCAAAACGTTGTAATCGGCATACACAAACCCACTACCCATAATCATTTAAATCCCCTCGAGATTACCAATCGAAAGAACCTCCATAATCAGATCGATACAGAAATCGACTCAAATAAGGTAGCAATCTAGTCACCTCATCAAATGTGTCTAGATACTCTGAAGTAACAAGCTCAGGTAACGATTTGCTATTAGAAAAGTATCTCAGCCCGCTATCGTGTCCAATCATAAGCGATCGCCTACAGAAGATCTAATTATTAGTCCATTATCGCTAAATCAAAGACGAATCACTATTGAAGAGCCTGCCCTAGCCCACTGTTTTCCATAACACCAATGTTCCGTATCTTTCTAGCAATTGAACTACTAGACTCAAATATTGAGTCTAGTTAAGTTCATCCATCAATAACAAGTAGACAATTTGGCAAACATGCAAACATGACTCAATGAAATTTAAGTTTTGGCGAACCATGCATTTTGCCAAGTATATACTAGCTAAGACATAACATTCCCCCATCTCGAGGCCCAGAATTAATCATTATAAATGTTGTAATCACTCATAGTATTAATTCCCAAAGACCAAACATGGGATGTTGTAATCTAACTAAGCCCACGACATGGTAAGCTACAATCAAGGAAAGAAAACTAGTTACTACGAGTCCCAATCCCGTTTCATCCATCGAACCGCAAGATCAGATGGAACCACTACAAGAAAATAGGCTAGTGATTACAGTATGTAACATCGTTTAGAAAACAACTGCAATTATTAAACATACAAAAATAGAAAGTGAATATTTGTAGTGGTGTATTATACCGTAAAGCGCAAGATGCCAATCACATAGGCAGGTAGTCAAAATATTTCCATGGCTACCTCTTTTCAAATTATTTCATTTCTATCTCTCCTTTGTTATCATATCTTCCAACCCATGGTAAAGCCCTAATAAACATAGTTTCATATATGATTTACTATTAATAATGAAGAAATGTTGCTTTCAGTGGAAAAACCCTATTCTTTTTTATAATAGCTCCTCACCTAAGGTAGCCTTTACTGTTGATCTATTACCTCGGCTCTTGAATATAATTACCTTAGTCTCACTATAATTAGTCTGGTGGTTCTAAAAGTAACACTAAGTGTTTTCGATTTCTTGTGATTTGTATCTAGTTTGAGCTGAATTCAATAATTTATTTTTGGTTCCATTGGATATCTCAAAAGGTAGTGAATTGAAGGAAACTGTGAATTAAGTTGCAAAAAGTTCTACGTAATGAGGCAATTATATGATTTTTGACTTACTTAGGAGTTATGATTTCAAATAAACATCCTATTCCATTGGTTTAATTTAGTAGTTTCTTTATAAGAACAAAATTTATAATATGCATTTGTTATTGGTGCTGGAACAACACAAGAAAGGTTTGTGTTTGCTACTTTTTAAGTGTGAATCTCTTCATTGTTTCTTCACAATTTTAATGTTTCGCTTAGCATTCTAGACCTTTATTTATCTCTCGTTTGGATTTAATGATCAAAACATAATTTTAGTTCCTCTCAGTTTGAATCTTCATCATGCATCCTTTGTGGATTTTAATCTTAATATTTCATGATGATTCCATTGTCGCATTTCTTCATGCCTTTGAATTTACATAACAAATTCAAATATAATTTTCACTTAATCTTCTAGCTAATAGTTTGTATATCTCTTGGTCAGACATCTAAGGCAAATATCACCTTGAAATTTAATGTTGTTCCTTTTCTTTTTTGTTGCATTATTGATTCATGTTAGAAACAGGCTTTGATTATGCGATTCTATTTTCATAAGCTTTGAATTTTATGAATTTATATTTTGATGACATGTTATATTGTTTTCAATAATGCTTATCGTGGAATGATGATAATATCTATGACGGTTGGTCTACTAGTACAAATATGGGTTTGGTTTTATGATCTATTAGTGAATCAATGCACTATACTCAGTGATTCTGACGCCTTGATGAAAATTTGCTAAATTTCTCCATAAAATTATATTATGTGTTTGGTTCATTATGGCATTCATGATTTTCCAAAAATAACAATACAAGTTTCCTCATTTTCCTCCAAACTACTTTACATCATGTCCTTGACTAACCAATTTTAATTGTATAATTATTTTATTTTACTCCTATAATAGGTACTTGTAATGACCCGAATTTTTTGCCATTTAATTTTAAACATTTAGTTTATTTTAAATGTTGAACTAGAAATATAAATGGATTTTTTATGGAGTCGAACGATTTGATAAACGGAATATGATTTAATTTTGAATTACCGTAATACAAAAATGAGAAATAATTGAATTCAAAGTTAAAAATTGAATAAAAACGATTTTAACAATTAATATAAATTCTGTTTGAATATATACGATAATATTAAATTATTATCGCTGAAAGTAATTGTTTTGAAACCAGTTTATATTTTATCAATTTGATTTAACACACGAAAATAGCCAATCTGGGATTTTAAAGAAACCAATTTTATTAAATTCATAGATGGAATTTGGCTGAAGGAAATTCCTGAGAACAATTTTTGGCTGACGGACGCAGTTCTAATATTTTATCTGAAGGACAAAAAATATATATTCAAATACAATTACACATATATAATGTTATAATCGTATAGCATTACACATATAAATCTATATTTTCATAAAAAAGTAAACGCTCCTATGAATATTTTCAGAAACACCCTCTGTTCCAATAACCATTTTTATTTATTTTGCTTACTAGCACTCTTACGTATGGTGTACAGCTAGTTTTCAGTGTGTCTTCTAACGTAAATGACACTTTGTTATGTAGAACAACTAAAATATTAGTACCATAAGGTAGCATTTTTTGGTAAATATCACCATTAGTCGTCATAATCCATATACTTTCTTGTAAGTTACCTTTATTTTTATAATGGACGATAACGAGCAAAAAAAGTGCTTAGAGATTGGAACATGGATTGGAGTCAAACATTGTGCTACCTGCCTGTGGTTATGATATCATTATTTTGGTGTGACTTATTTTAGGAATTGAGCAGGAAAATATATGGTTATGCTGAGTTATTTTATACATATATTTTAGGCTAAAGTAAAATGTTTATTCTAAACATATATTTTTGTAACTTGTCATATTTAAAATTCAATTATACCAAAGATAAAGTACGATGATATTTGTCGAATGTTCGATCTATAGCAAACCTTTTTAATCTACACAAAAAATCAGAGATATAGCATTACATGTGTATTGCTATATGAACATTGCATTATATTTCGGTAGTCTGTATGAATTTTTGTCCTTCAGACTAATTTTAAAACTTATGTCCTTCTGCCTAAAATTGTTCTTGAATGTTTCTTTCAGACTAATTCCCTTAAATTCATAATGGTTAATTATTGTAAGATATCATGTTTTAAGTCAACTAGAGTTGTTATGTGAGCATGCACAAAATAAACACATATAAATTAACGATTTGAAATTAAAAATAGCGTTGTTTTTGCTAATACTACCGAAATTCTACAAAACCAGTTTCATTTGGTCCGAAATGTTATACTACAAGACGATGTCAAGTTTCATAGCTATTGGAGCTCATTTGCAATCATACAAATTAAAAACATTAAAATGAAAATAACCGTGATTATTAAAATAATAAAATTAAAAATTCCCTACATATATAAACATCCTAACATAAGCTAACCCTTCTTTATTCGTTCTCAGGTCAAAGCAAAATGAGCCGCCACCTAAAGAAAACTTCAGAAAATCATATAAAATAAAATACTCTACAAAATTGACTAATTTTGGATTCTTTGGAATCCTATGAGCGAAAGCATCGACTGAATATGCTTTTTGATGATTGCAGTTCGAATTTGCTGGCATTCGAAAAATTACGACTAAGTTAGGGCTTGAAATTTCTCATGAATGAGGGAGCCTTGGATTGATTGCAACATGTATTCAGGTTTGTGGCACAAATGAGCATGAATTTTGATTTTTTATGAGTTTTCATTATATTTTTTGATATCACGTTTGCTATGCTGGTTGTAGACAAGTTGGAGTTCGCGTTTTATATGGGGACGACGGAGTTGTATTGGTGGTGCGGAGATTAATGAGCTCTCGAAGATGAGAAGATCGTAGGTCTTGGTGTTGATTTCATGCATGATAGAGGAAGAAAGAGGTAAAGAAAGTTACGACCATATCTTTGTTAGCTACAGGAGGGAACGGGTTTAAAAGGGAGAAGAAGGTTATAACATAGATTTGAGGTTAATTAAATAATTAATTAAGTTGCAAATGATCATTTAATTTATTCAAACTTGTAACACCTTGTTAAATCAAAATTTGGTTCTAACACCCAAATGCAGTGTGAAGTCCTGACAATCATAGATCATAGAATGCAGAAAACAGTAAATAATAGGAGTCACACAAGGTTTTTATAGTGGTTCGGCTCAAACCAAGACTAAGTCCACTCTATCTCTTTTTAAATCCTAAGAAGTTACAAGTACAATATCATCTTACAATCTGTAAGATTCATTCACATAAAACATCCTTGTATTTTAATGAAGACGTGGAGAAAAGAGAATGATTTTATACACGAAATCCTCGTGTTAATTTAGTTTGAGAAGCACGGAGTCCTTCTGTTGTAGCAATGGTGGATGCCGTGAAGAACCAGCTCCCAAAAGTCCCTTGAAAATCCTTCAAATGGTGTATTTATAGGGGTGGAGAGGCTCCGGGTCAGATGCCACGTGTCACGACCCGAGGCAATCTCGGAGAGACGTGGAAAACATGGAAAAATCCTATTCAAGCTATGCTAACCAGGTGGAAGTTGATCCATATCATGCTAGTTGAAGGAAGATGTGTTCTGGATAGTCCAAGAAATCCAAGGCCACACCGGGTACGCCAGCTGCGAGTATAATCCATACCTGCAAAGAAGCGAAGGTAAATAGGTGTGTCAAAACCTGACAAAAATGATTATACTTTCGAGCATTAACCATACTCGAGGGACGTTTGGATCATCCTGCCAAGACCTGGTGAGAGACCTAACCTTCCAGGCGTAAACCATACCAGGAAGTTCAAACTAAGCATAAGCCATACTTGAGTTTTATTGAGTTCCTTTGCCAGATTCTGACAAGATCGTTCGCCGTTCCTGGGTATAATCCATACTTAAGAATTCAAATGAGTACAGTCCATACCCATATCTGGATGGAGCTATGCTTGCCATAACCTGACAAGATAGTCCGTCCCTAGGCATAATCCATACCTAGGGTTCCGAGGTAAGTATAAGCCATATTTTAATTGAGATTTAGAATCCTACCACAACCTGACAAGATTACTTAAATTTGCCAAACATAATCCATGCTCGGAAAGTACTTCCTTACTCTATTCAAAATACAAAACCAAAGCAAATCCTGATTGGTTTATCATCGAGTCCAGGGCGTGCTCCGGGGCTAAATCCTAACCTGCACGTGTGTACTCCGATTTAACCAATCGGAAAACCTAAAGAAAGCAAGAAACATATCTTAAATCCTAAGAAATGCAGAGTGATCCAATCTAGATCAACCGATGATGATCTTGCAAGATCTCGATCCAGGATCATTCCCTCTCCAGGGAGCAGGTGGTGGTAGCATAGATGCAGGCTATGTGTTCCTCAATCAGATCTCGTAAATGCCTACAGTCATTTGTGTCATGACTGTCCATATCATGG
The DNA here is from genome assembly GCA_030737875.1 of Allium sativum. Taxonomy (NCBI): domain Eukaryota; kingdom Viridiplantae; phylum Streptophyta; class Magnoliopsida; order Asparagales; family Amaryllidaceae; genus Allium; species Allium sativum. The sequence goes on from CM060919.1 coordinate 687,667,205, forward strand.
AATATGCAGTGTTTTCCAGAATCACATTCTCTTTGTGATGGCTTCTTCCTGAGAGGTTTTGGATAGGAGATGGCACTGTTTGTGTCCATGTAAATGTCAATGAGCGAAGCACTGAGCCCAGTGCGCTTTTCATATTTGGGCCCTCTCCGGGGTTGAGTGTTGCAGTCATTCTTGACAGCGAATTTTCCTCTGCCTTTTCCAGAATTAGACGGTCCTCAAGTCTTTAAGCATGTTGACTTCGAGAACATTCTTCTCAAAAGTTGCATCTTCTTCCCTTAGAAATCTGTCTGCTTCAAGGTAGAATTCGCTGAGGTTTCGCGGTGGGTCTTGGTGCAAAGATTTCTTGAATTCCGAGTTATCTAGGATGTCGGATACTGCTGCCATCAGTACCATAGATGGTTCAGGTCGATCAACTGATGCTGCTGCAACATTGAATCTTCCCAGTAATGAGCGTAGAGTTTCTCTATACCTCTGCTTGATTGTAGTAAGTGACATGATGTTCTTGGGTCGAGCGATATGGACCCGAAATTGCTCGATAAAGAGAGCGACCAACATGTTCCAGCTGTTGATCGATTCAGATTCCAGCTGCTGAATCCACATAGCAGCTATATCGGTAAAGAAGAGAGGGAAGCATTTAGCCATGACGTTTATGCCTTTTATAGTGCATCTAGTGTACGGTATGATCTATCCTGCCGTTGTAAGGATCTAGAACTGGAAGCTTAAAATCCGAGGGATTGCTGGAATTCCTGATTTCCTGAGTGAATGGATTGTTATTGACATCATCCACGTCATTCTGTTAGGCGCGGCAACTCGAGAGGTGTTCAATCAAATTCGCGAGCCGATCACCTTCAAAGAGTTGTTGCAAGCTTCTAAGATCAGTGCTAGTGGCCCCAGTGTTAATTCCAAGAGAGTGAGGAAGCTTGTGATGGGTTCCACGGTTGGGGTTGAAATTTCCCCTGGGTCGCAAGTGGACTGACCCGACCCAGTGCCTGTTGTTTAGTTGGGCTGCTTCATGCTGCTGCGTATGCGTGGGCTCAATCCGGACGGAAGTAGATGTAGGTCGTGCTCGATTCGAGTTACCAACGATGTTTCCATTCGGAAGATTGAGTGATGTGTGTTAGTCATTTCCATTAAGGACACGAGTGCCCCAGCTCCACCAAGTTTTCTGGTTCGGATCGGATCTGACCCGATCCGGTCTGGGCTTCCCCTTATTTCCATTTGCTCCGCGGTTCATATGTGACTTGATCCGACCGAGTTGGTAGCAGCTTCTCGAGCCACTTCTGTGCCGTTTCCAGCGAGTTGTACTTTGTTGCCCGGCCTTCTATCCATCCGAGCAAAGAATTCGTCCATCATTTCCTGTTGTTTCCGGAGGAGATCGTCTTGCCTTGCCATCTGGGTTCTCGATTCAACGAGAACGCCTTCCATTTCATCTCTAGTCAAGTATGCTGATGGATTTCATGAGAGGAAGCCTTATGGCTCGTCTCCTTCCTTGCACCTTCTGCGCCAACATCCTCGGCATGAGAGATCTTTCGTTTGACCATCGAGCCAATAGCCAAAATTTCCGCTTCCTTTCAAGCTAGAAAAAGAAATTGTCGTGTGCCCACTTCCTGGCGCGCCAAAATGTTAGACCAAAATTTGGTTCTAACACCCAAACGCAGTGTGAAGTCCTCACAATCACAGATCGCAAAATGCAGAAAACGGTAAATAACAGGAGACACACGAGTTTTTTTATAGTGGTTTGGCTCAAACCAAGCCTACGTCCACTTTATCTCTTTTTAAATCCTAAGAAGTTACAAGTACAATGCCGTCTTACAATCCGTAAGATTCATTCACATACAACATCCTTGTATTTTAGTGAAGAAGTGGAGAAAAGAGAATGATTTTACACATGAAATCCTCATGTTAATTTAGTTTGAGAAGCATGAAGTCCTTCTTTGTAGCAATGGTGGATGTCGTGAAGAACCAGTGCCCAAAAGTCCCTTGAAAATCCTTCAAATGGTGTATTTATAGGGGTGTAGAGGCTCCGGGTCGGATGCCACGTGTCACGACCAAAGGCGATCTCGGAGAGTAGTGGAAAATGTGGAAATATCCTTTTCAAGCCATGCTATGCCAGGTGGAACTTGGTCCATGCAAGTAAGAGTTAGTTATGCTATGAGAACCAGTCAACATAGCTGTGCAGAACTCGTCCCAGCGGGACGGATCGGGTTCGAACAGGTGTGTACAACCTGAAGATGGTCTTTACTTTTGCGCAAATGTCCCAAACGGGTCGGGTTTCACCATCTTCGGTACGAACCAATGCGATCTAGAAGTCCAAGTGCCAAGTTCCCATGTAGGTGTGGGAATGGGCTCTACTCCGATCCGACCCTGTTCATCCGATCTGAACCGGGTGAGTTAAATCAATTCCAAAATCCAAGTTTCCAGTTCTACGCGTGTTTATGGGACGGGTGTAACTTCCAAACCGTAAGTCCGTTTTGACCAAACGAAAGTTGTACCTGAATCTACTTCAGAGGGCTACAAGAATTACTGTGCATTGCACCGTAATTGATGTTCTCGGACCCAAAAGGGGTCACCTATTAGGAGTTCCAAACCACTTTATGTTTGTGATGCGACTTCAACTAAATCGCTTCCTGTCTTCTGATGATGTTCCCAATACTTGAACGTATTGTTAACCAGATATTTCACATGTGACGGCTTTGACTAAAAAGCATGTCAACATTTTTACCCTCAGAACATATCTTGTTGGTTGAAGGAAGATGTGTTCTGGATAGTCCAAGAAATCCAGAGCCACACTGGGTCTGCCGGCTGCGAGTTTAATCAGTTTCTGCAAAGAAGAGAAAGAAAACAGGTGTGTCAAAACCTGACAAAACTCGACAAAAATGATTACACTTTCGTGACAAAACTGATTACACTTTCGAGCATAAACTATACTCGAGGGTCGTTCGGATCATCCTGGCAAGACCTGGTGAGGGACCTAATCTTTTAGGCATAAACTATACTAGGAAGTTCAAACTGAGCAACTCGAGTTTTATTGATTTCCTTTACTAGATTCTGAAAGATCGTTCGCCGTTCCTGGGTATAATCCATACTTAAGATTTCAACTGAGTACAGTCCATACCCATATCGGGATGGAGCTATATTTGCCGCAACCAGGCAAGATAGTCTGTCCCTAGGCATAATCCATACCTAGGGTTCCGAGATAAGTAAAAGACATATGTTAATTGAGATTTAGAATCCTGCCACAACCTAACAAGATACTTAAATTTGCCAAACATAACTGATGCTCGGAAAGTCCTTCCTTACTCAATTCAAAATACAAAACCAAAGAAAATCTTGATTGGTTTATCACCGAGTCCAGGGCACGCTCTGGGGCTAAGTCCTAACCCCGCACGTGTGTACTCCAACTTAGACAATCGGAAAACCTAAAGAAAGCAAGAAACATATATTAAATCCTAAGAAATACAGAAAATGCAGAGTGATCCAATCTAGATCAGCCGGTGTTGATCTCACGAGAGCTCGATCCAAGATCATTTCCTCTCCGGGGCAGGTGGTGCAGTGCAGATGCAGGCGCTGTGGGTTGTTTCACATACTTGGGTAACTCTCCACGTCTAACCCATTCCTCAATCAAATCACGCAAATGTCTGTATTCATTTGTGTTATGACCATCCATATCATGGAATATGCAGTGTTTTCCAGAATCACGTTCTCTTTGCGATGGTTCCCTCCTGGGAGGCTTTGGGTAGGAGATGGCACCATTTTTGTCAATGTAAATGTCGATGAGCGAAGCACTGAGTTCAGTGTACTTTTCATATCTGGGCACTCTCCGGGGATGAGTGTTGCAGTCATTCTTGACAGCGGCTTTTCCCTTGCCTTTTCCAGAATCAAACAGTCCTCCATCTTTAAGCATGTTGACTTCGAGAACATTCTTCTCGGAAGTTGCATTTTCTTCCCGTAGAAATCTATCTGCTTTAAGGTAGAATTCGCTGAAGCTTCAGGATGGGTCTCGGTGCAAAGATTTCTTGAATTTCGATTTACTAGGATGCCGGATACTGTCACCATCAGTAGCGTAGATGGTTCAATTAATGTTGCTGCAATGTTGAATCTTTCCAAAAATGAGCGCAGATTTTATCTGGACCTCTGCTTTATTGTAGAAAGTGACATGACGTTCTTGGATCGAGTGATGTGGACCCGAAATTGCTTGATAAATCGAGCGACCAACATGTTCCGGCTGTTGATTGATTCAGATTCTAGCTGCTGAATCCACATAGCAGCTATATCGGTCAAGAAGAGAGGGAAGCATTTAGCTATGATGTTTATGCCTTTTGTAGCGCATCAGATGTACGGTAGGATCTGTCCTGCCGTTGTAAGGATCTAGAACTGGAAGCTTAAAATCTAGGAGATTACAGGAATTCCTGATTTTCTGAGTGAATGGATTGTGATTGACGTCATCCACGTCATTCTGATAGGTGCGGCCTCTCGAGAGGCAATCAATCAAATTGGCGAGCCGATCGCCTTCAAAGAGTTGTTGAAGCTGCTAAGATCAATGCTGGTGCCCCCAGCGTTAATTCCAAAAGAGTGGGGAAGCTCATGATGGGTTTTACGGTTGGGGTTGAAACTGCCCTCGGGTCGTAGGTGGACTGACCCGTTCCGACCCGATGCCTCGGTGTCGATCCGGGTTGCTTCATGCTGGTGCGTGTGCATGGGCTCTATCCGAACCGGAGCAGATGTAGGTCGTGCTCGATTCAAGTTACCAACGATGTTCCGTCTGAAACGGTAAGTGATGTGTGTTGGTCAATCCCATTAAGGAGGCAAGTGCCCCCAGCTCCACCAAATTCTGTGGTACGGATCGGATCTGTCCCGACCCGGTCGGGGTTGCCCCTTATTTCCATTTGCTTCGCGGTTCGTATGTGAGCCGATCCGACCCAGTTAGTAGTAGCTTCTCGAGCCATTTCCGTGTCATTTCCAGCGAGTTGTACGTTGTTGCTCGACCTTCTATCCATCCAAGCGAAGAATTTGTCCATCGTTTCCTGTTGTTTCCAGAGGAGATCATCTTACCTTGCCATATGGTTTCTCAATTCAACGAGAACGCCATCCATTTCATCTCTAGTCAAGTATGCTGATGGATTTCCATGAGAGGAAGCCTCCTGGCTCGCCTCATTCCTTGTACCTTCTGTGCTAACATCCTCAGCACGAGAGATCTTTTGTTTGACCATCGATCCAATAACCAAAATTTCCGCTTCCTTTCAAGCTAGAAGAAGAAATTGCCGTGTGCCCCCATCCTGTCGTGCCAAAATGTTAGACCAAAATTTGTTTCTAACACCCAAATGCAGTGTGAAGTCCTCACAATCACATATCACATAATGCAGAAAATGGTAAATAACAGATGAGACACAAGGTTTTTATAGTGGTTCAGCTTAAATCAAGCCTACGTCCACTTTGTCTCTTTTCAAATCCTAAGAATTTACAACTACAATATCATCTTACAATCCGTTAGATTCATTCACATACAACATCCTTGTATTTTAGTGAAGAAGTGGAGAAAAGTGAATGATTTTATATACGAAATCCTCGTGTTAATTTAGTTTGAGAAGCACGAAGTCCTTCTATTTTCGCAATGGTAGATGCCATAAAGAACCAGTGCCTAAAAGTCCCTTGAAAATCCTTTAAATGGTGTATTTATAGGGGTGGAGAGGCTCCAGGTCGGATGCCATGTGTCACGACCAGAGGAGATCTCGGAGAGTAGTGGAAACGTGGAAAAATCCTTTTCAAGCCGTGCTAGGCCAGGTGGAAGTTGATCCATGCAAGTAGGAGTTAGTTTTATAAATAATGGATATTTTACAATTGGTTTCTATAAAGTAGTCATAAATTAATCTACATAGCAAATTCTTATGTTTTAATAAGTGTTATAAGCAAGTAAGTCAAAAATTAACCTAAGGGTTAATAATTTGGAATATATATTTTTAAGAAAAAAAATTAAGTTTGATATTAATAATAATTATATTATTAATTAATTTAAGGGAAGGATTGGTGGAAAATAGTTAATTGACTAAGTCAACTGCTTAAATTGAAATTAGTTATTAGATTTATTTGTTTTTAATTAGTCTAATATAAAGTTCTTTATTCATAAATTCAGTAATATTCTCTATTGTAGTATATTGATGTAGGACCTTTATATTTCCATCAAAACTCCTGGTCATAATTAGAACCGTGATGATAAAAATTTTATGGTCTAGATTAATTCATTCGAACAAGCTCTCACCCATAACATTTCACAAGATTGAAAAGCCAAAGCGAAATGGAGACCTAGGTATTAAAAATATAAAATTATGGAACATTACAGCACTGTCAAGATACTTTTAGAATCTTGTTCTTTGATACAAAAACCTATGGGTTGAGTGGACCCTAAATACTACCTGAAAGATGATGAAATATGGGTGACTAAGTCAAAGCCTATGCACAGTTGGGTTTGGAAGATGATGACGAAAGTAAGAGACAATCTCTTGCCTCATTCCACAACATTGTTGGTTGTTGAGAGCAAGACAAAATTTTGGTATATGCCATGGCTTAAGAATGGTACTCTTCTAATTAATGCACTGCCTTATCACTATATCCATCTGTCTGGAATATCGATAAATGCTAAAGCACCAACATACACAATTGATGGGAAAGTCAGTCTGCCAAGCTCCAGCAACGTGATGTTTAATAGATTCTAGCATTACTTCAATAACTAGCCATATGTGTTATATCAGCAAGAAAGATATGGATGGACTGAAAAAACGAAGGAGCAATCAACACAAACTGTATACGCGGCATTGACTGGAGAGAAAAAAAATGAGTAAGCTGCTGTTGTACAAAAGAATATGGAGTGAAAAAAATAATAGAAGGCTGAATTTCCATATGTGGAAAATATACTAGAATTCTCTGCATACACTTGACTGCTTGAACTACAAAGGTATGAACTTAAACCTTGCATGTGTGTTCTGCAGATCTACCAATGAGGACGTCAATCCCTTATATTTCAATTGCTCTTAATACAATTTGTTTAGAGGAAGATTAAAGAAAGAGGTGGCTTTGTTGCCTCAAAGCGAGACAGTGCAGAGGAACGTCTGTGTATATACAAAGCAACAAGATAGAAGCAAGCTTCAACACATGAGTTTCTTATAATGTTGAAAGTAATGTTAAGAGAAACATAACATGAAAGAAGTCTTCGAACATTCCACTGCAAGAGAAGAAACAGGTTACAAATGTTCTATGCAATATGTCCAGCAATAAGAAGAGAGCTTTATCTGTCACTATATGCCTTTGTGGTTGATGTGTATGATAGATGGATGTAACTCTACTCTATTTATCTACTTCTTTATTTCTGTATCTCCTTTTCCTTATGTATTTACATTGTAAGACCTTCGTATTAATCTAAATAAATGGTAGTATCCATTTAACCTCACTGGCTTTGACAAAAACATAAATTATTCTAATAAAAAGGGTTTTGACAAATAATTGTTTAAACTTAATGAACGTTCACAATATTTAATCAATCCTCTAATTAATTGTGTTTGAAGATAATTATCGAGTTGTTTATTATTAATAAAATTTTATTATTATTTTAATAACTTTTTAAAAGGGGATTAACTAATATTCAATTTTTATTTAATATAGAAATTAACTACTTCTACTTTAATTAATGGTGAAGTTAATTATTATTCTAATTAATAATAATTAGAGTGATTACCTTTAAATGGAATTTATTTAAGAACGTAATGAAGCTTGTAATAAGATTTAGTTAAATTCTGAAAGGGTTTTATAAAGGGATTTTTTTTAATAAACCCAAGTTTTATAAACAAGGTTTATAAAATAGGTTTAAAGCTGATGCAATGATTTTAAATAATCGTTTACTTAATAATTGAATTAAGTAAGGTGATTTGTAATTAAAATGAGATTTCAAAATGCAAACGAGAAGATGCTAATGGAATTGTGTAAAGGATTTGACAAAGGGATATTCGTAATAAATCCAAGTTGTAAACGAATAATAGTAAGAGGTTTAAAACTAAAGGTTGGTATTTTAGTAAAAATTTACTTAACAAACAAATTAAGTAAAAGTGGTTACATTTGAAAGGAGATTTTTCAAATGAAAGAAATGGTTTATAAAACCATATTTTAAATGGAATAGCAAATGAAATTGATATGATATTATAGTTAATATCAGTTTTTGAGTTAACTTTTATCTGTCTTATGATAAGAACGTTGTCGAGTCAAAGTCTGAGAGATAAATAAAATACCCCAACTTGAATGACTTCGCTATTATCCAAGGGATGGTACTAGTCTAAAATGGTAATGTTGTCGGAAATAATTTATTATTTCCATAAGAAATGTTGCAAATTTATTTTGCAAACTTTAGAAGTTTAATGTAAACTGTTGGGTTTTATAATAGACAATGTATTATTTGACATTGTTTGGCCTAAGTATGAAGTGTGATTATAGTTATATTGGTTAGTTAAGTATATAACACTATTTTCTAAATAATGAAAATAGTATAATTTTTGTGAATACTCTTATTCCAAGAAATAAGTAAATGACTATGATTTTCGAGGGAAAGAAAAAAGAGGTTATATTGGTTTAGAAGCAGAAGTGGATATGGAAATTAAATTACTATTTCCATGAGTGAAGTTTTAAACTTTAATCTGCAAAGTTTTAAGGATAAATTAAATCGTTAGGTTTATATTATAATCAATGTGTTGCATGACATCGTTTTGGCCATATAAGATTTGATCATTAGATCTATACCATTGGCTATGAATATATGGCAATATTTTTAAAGTAAAGAAAATAAATAGAGGGTTTGGTGAATACATTCATTCTAAATATAAGCGTTGGCTATCATTTTCAAAGTAACGAAAACAAGAGAGATTTGTGAATATTCTTATCCAGTTGAGATAAGTATATGGAATCGATTTTTAAGAATCGATGTAATGATTTTTAAAGAACGATTTTAATTTAAAAGGGCCTGAGCTATTGATGTATTTTACTGTACTGTTTGAGTTGATAGTTAAAGAATCAACTATCAATAAATATTCCCTTTTGACTATTGTCATTTTAGTCCGAGGAGACCTGGATGAGAACTTGACCCTAAACCACTTCGAACCGACTTGTGTTTGAAAACTAACTTGCAATGATGGTTATGTGAATTAAGATAATTTGAAGGCGTAGACCTTCTGAATGAAAAGGGGTGCTCGCTGATGTCTTTGATTGTCTACTAGAATTAACCTGACATTGGTAAATCCCTACGTTCTGAGGTATCTTCAGTTTCTATTAGTCCCAGAATGATCTTGGATGGACGAATGTCTGACAGAGTATTTCCAAAAATCACATATTTTGGTTTTTTACAACTATACCGAGTATTGTGGTGGAGACGGCAACTTCTTTTAATTTAACACCTAGAGTATATTAGTGCAAATCAATTAGTGATTGGTGGATCTGACAATGTGACATTCCAAGTTGAATGTATGTCTCAAAAGGTAATCGTATCCTCATGCTCATCAACCTGGAAATGACTGAAATCGAGCAGGCAGCCGGGATTCGTGGGTCATACACATTAGGGTACATCATCACCTCATCTAGAGAAATTGGTTGTCCCTTTTTGTATGCTTTGGAATGGATGGTAGTAGATCTCAACTGTGGTGATGATATTAGGGCTGCACACAACTCATATCCAATCCAACCCACCAACCCAACCCTGACTAATCTCAACGGATGAGTACTGTCAACACATGAACCTTTATTTTATAATATTCTTTATTTTCCCAGTTGGAATGAGGCCCAATCAATTACCATATAATGTTAATTATATGGATTTCATACAACACATGTATATAATAGCAACGATAAATAATCAACCATCATCCAAAGTGCACTAATCTGTATAAGCATCAAATATAGATATCTAACGCTTATAACAGCCTGTCAATCAATCGATCGACATACAACTAATTACTGGGATTAGTGTATGCCGTATTTTATCCCAATACCCGTGTGGGGTTTCAAATCAACAAACACATATTTTATTTGTGCAGTTGGGCGATGTGTAAAATTTATCGTCCCAATCAATGTCCTTCAAATAGGTGTACATAAACAAACCGTCTGGTTTGTAAATGAATATTTATTTATTCACATTCATGTTAAAAATTATATTTTTAATGACCAAATTATTTTATTCAACCTATGAATATTCTATTCGGTTCATTTATTAAATAAAATGATATCTTTATTTTTCTAACTTATTTTAGAAAATTTCGGCGGCATAACGGCACGATACTAGAAACGGGACAAGGCCTAGCCTTATCCCCGGTCTAATAATGGCCCACGCCATACACATATCAATCAAATCCATTCCATTTCACCAAACAATTCAAATCAAATAATCTAACCAACTACACAACCAAACAAACAAGTCCATGGTCTGTGGACGATGGTGTCGGGTGCTACTAAACACCGTCTACATCCTAGTATATATTTATATAACTAGAAAAGAAAAGTTAAAGTGAGAAGTTCTCACCGAGGGATCCACTCCTCCGTGCTTTGTTTTTGAACTGCTGAACCGTCTGGATCTGCTTGAAATTCCAATGCAGTTCTTTTCACACTGTTCATAATAAAAATTATATTTTTATCGCTTCATTTGAATAAATAAAAATCATATTTTTATTTTTACTTCATATATTTATTTACAACGCTTCATTTTATATAAAAATTATATTTTTATATTTCTACTTCTAATATAAAGATCGAATTTTTATTTCGACACTATAAAAATCCCATTTGATATTTCAACATCTATATATAATAAAAATCATATCTTTAATATCTACATTAAATAAAAATTATATTTTTAACCTTTCTATATTATAAAAATTATATTTTTAACCTTTCTATATTATAAAAATTATATTTTTATTTTCTCTATTATCAAAATTATATTTTGAATTTGCTATAAGTATAAAAATCATATTTTTATACCTTTAAAAATAATTTCAACTTGCTAACAATGTTTTCTTTCAACGATAAGAATTATATAGCTTTGTGCTATTAAAAATCTGTTCTTTAACTTTAGAAATCAAATCTTTTATATTTTTTTTAAAATCAAAGCTTTCATATTTTAAAAATCCCGCCTTTCCTTTACAAAAAAAATCTCTCCTATATAAAAAAAAGAACTTTTCAATTCTAATTCAAAAATAAAAATAAAAATTTCTTATTGTCCTTCATGAATAAAAAAAAAATAGGAATAAACATAAAGGAAGGGAAAAAGAAGAGAAGCTCACAGCGATTTTTAGAAGGGGGTTTTACTGTCGGATTTTGAAGAGAGGAAGGGGGAGGTTGAGGGGCTGTCGCTGGGGGGCTTCAGATCTGAGTTGGCGGCGAGCTTAGGCGCGGTGGTCGGCGGCCTCTGGTGGCGCAGGGGAGAACGGGGAGCGCGCAGGCAGTGGGGGAGGGGCTTCAGGGCGGCGCCAGGGTGAAAGGGGGGGGGGGCGGCGCATTTGATTTGGGTTCAGGGGGCTCGCGATCTTCGTTCGCGGAGGAGGTGATAGGGAGGAAGAGGAGGAGTTCGACGAGGGGAATGGGGCCACGCCCTGACGGCGCGCGGTGGCGAAAGAAGAGGGGGCGGGGCAGGATCGAGATCGGCGGCGGGGTTTTTTATTTTATTTTTTTTCTCTTTTTCGATCTGTTAGAATAGAGGAGTGAGAGAGAGAAAGGTATAAAGGAGTGAGAGGGTTTAATTTATTAATTTATTATTTTTAATTTCAAAAGTTGACTTTTTATTTCGACCTCGAAACGAGGCCCACCGCCTGTCGTCAATAGCTAATTACCCCCATTTCGAACACAATGGGATATGTATCGTAGGCTGATTCGATCGTTTCGATCAGTTTCGTCAAAATCAAAATATAAATCTATATATTGAATTTGAACGCGCATTTCTATTTACCGGGGCCGCATACTAACTCGAAAAATTCTAGAAAATATTTTCTAACTTCGCATTGATGATACGGTCCTAACAAAACTAATTTCGTTAAATTCCGAGACCGTTTGAAAAATGGCCATTTTCCAGTCGATTAAAATCAACTAAAACTGGCCAAACACGTTTTCCTTCGCCACGCTCACATATTGATTCGAAAAATTATGAAATTTGAAACCTAGCAATAACTTGACATCACAGATCCAACAAAAGTGGTTTCGTCGAAATCGGAGGTCGTTTGCAAAATGGCTATTTTCTAAGGGCCGAAATTCCATAGCGACTATTCTGAAATTTCAAATGGACATATCTTTTTATCCCCGCTATGAAATTTCGATTGTTCAGATTCGTTGGAAAGATATTCTCAAATAGATCCTATTATTTTTGGTTTCGCTAAAATCCGGTTTGTTTTACACCGGGTATGTTCAATTGAAGTTTGAAATCGAATTATCGAACTGCCGCGCCATTTTCAATTCCTTTTATAATTATAAATAATTATTTATATTCTAACGACAATCTATATAAATATATTGGTTTGAATTATATTCAAAATAAATTCCTTGTCGATATTATTTAAAGTAATCTATTTTAAATATTCAAAATACATTAAAATTGCCAAAATAAAAATTTTAAACTGGCTCAGGTTTTCGGGTTGTTACAATCTCCCCCACTTAAAACTTTTCGTCCCCGAAAAGGAACGAAGCCAAAAGTTGTTTAACAAATCAACTCAACTTCCATTCTTTTGATCACGGCTAAAGTTCTTCAACTTTTCAGTTTCTAGGAACTTTTCAATTTTTTCAAAAATTTGGCTAACACCATAAATTTTCGTAAAATTTCGCCATAACCTCCCCTGCACCGGAAGCACCGGGAAAATCCCGAAATTGCCATACAGGCCCTCTGATCTCAAAAAGAAAAAGAAAAGGCCAAGCGGCTAGCCAATCGACTCATAAAATCATCATCACCTAAACAAAACAGTAAATTATAGTAAATATGTACCTATTTGTCGGGCAAAAAATTTTTATTCTTCGGCTCTAGCCTCCTTGTTATGACTTGTTCAATGTAAGTACATGTATATGCAAGCAAATGCGACCAATTTTCAATACAATTCAATATTTGATTCAATTAGGCGTAATGGTTCAAAATTATTAAACAAATACACAAACAACACAACCATCAATCAATTAGTGAATTAACGTTTCAAATTCATAATTTTGATACATATACAAAAAATCACATTTTTGATGTCAAATCACAATAATAAACCTATCTAGTTTTGGTTCTCACACCAGTCTAATGGAAATATATAGATATCACACCTTCGAAACACGAACATAAATACTGATGATGTCATGACAATTATCAGTACCATCTCCGGACGGCTAGAATGTGATTCTATATCTATCCAGTATATTAAAACTTCGAATATACGTTCATGACGCATATATGCAAAATCTTTATATAGTGGATTGTCCAAATTCAAAATAAATAAATATTCAAATACGTATAAAACGATTTAAAATTCAAAACAAAATTTGTTTTTAATTGAAAAATATACTCTTCACACTCGTTCTAGGATACTACTGATCCTATCTCTAACGAGTCATTCTAATTGGATATTACTAATCTAATATTTGATGGATTCTGTAAGAACCCGTTACTTCCCCATGAAGGAAAGAGCGGATACTTTGAGGACAAGACCAATCAGTACGTAGACAGAAGAACATTTCATTGTTAATTACCACAATTCCATCAGAATACAAGAATATACGGAGTATGAATAAATATTACACATTCGATAAATATCAGAGATTACAATAAATTACATAGCAGCGGAAAATAATACAAAGCACAACTGAAGGTGATATACGGATACAGAGCTTTCCGGATATCATTCCAGCTGTAAACCAGGATCCTGTGAATATAAATCTGCAAAACCAAAACTACTAGCTGCTCATGTCGAAAATAAGGGCACCCAGAGTTTAGGTTAAAACAATAAACTCCAGGTCAGTCATGTGACTAGTGTGAGAACTAAAACAGTTATTTAAAACTTTACTCTAAAAGAGAGTAATTCAAGGGACCACGTCGTATAACACGGAACGGGTTACCTCCCAAGAATACCAGTGCATATAAATAAACAGCGCAATGCTTTTTCTAAACATGAAGCTATTATAAGACCCAGGTCCCATCACACAATGCAACGCAAGCCGGAGGATAGGGTTTTCCCTTATAAAAGCCAAACATGCTTGGTACGTTTTAAAAACAAATCATTTGATACTATAATAAGTGTATAGTGTCAAAACAATTTCAATCATAAATATCAATCATAGACGGCATGGGTACCATATATCATGTCGCCATACTAGTTCTACAATTAAAACCGCAATATCACGTATTGGAAATTGGATTTCCGTCATGAGTCGAGGCAAGGGGCAAGCTCCTCTCCGCTTCGAGACACTCTAGCAAATGCCTCAGGACTACACAATCTGGGCAGCCCTTGGATCTTCAGGGCCGGTCGTCTCTTACGTTTGAGGATTGACAATTCCTGAACACATGTTTCCCGGTCCTTGCAGACCTAAAATCGAGGCGCCTCACATCCAACAACCACATAGGTGAAAAGTATATAAATGTCAGGGCTGGTAAGTCACTGACACCACCAAAGCTAGAAAGAAACGTTGTGCTCTCCCCGCAGTCACTATCCCGTTTTTGACTTATACCGAGGTGTGAGGCTCGCGAATTCACGTTATACACAAAGCTGCCACGTAGGTCGTGCTTTGATCATCAACCACAAGACTTTGCTTTTCAACAGAAGCCTTGATCAATTGCCACTTAGGCATGCCACACAGGCAATTCATGCCATGCGACTGATGTCCATCGATATACAACCTCTGAGCTCGTACGTCTCAGAGAGGGGCGTTAAGCAAAAGAATAAATTCTCCGCCGCCTAACAGATGTATATTTAATAGAGATCAATCAACATAGAATAAAATCCAGTGTCAGACACACAGTCCATTTACAAGTTCGTTCTGGGTCTGAACGAAACCGGAGGCACTTTCCTCGCATATCCATCGATCTCCATGTACGTCTGGACGATCACCAACTGATTCCCTCATCTTGGGTGTACAGCCCAATCAAGATTATCAGTAATCACCCAAACGATGTGAAGACTTCCGGTCTTCGACCACCGTCATCATCTTTGACTTATCGTCGAATCGGTTATTCAGAATGGGTATAAACCCGGCCTTTCCGAACAACCCGCGTATATTATAAACAAATGTTACACAAACACAACATACGCCTCATTCCAATTTAGCAGCCACTAACCGTAAATCAACAAGAGAACAATTTCCCAAATATTAACCCCGAAGGCCGAAACCAACATCAGATCAATACCCAGGAAACCAATCTTCTTAGCTAACCAACAGCAAGTTTCTAAATTTCATATTCTTAGGGAAAGGTTCCCATTAATTTTATCAAGATAAATTCTTTAAAATTTATTCTTTAATCTTCCTTTGGATATCATTTCAAACCATATTATGGTTTTCCAAACTAGTCGGGATTAGCGAACCACACCGAAGTAATTATTTATTTTATTTCCCAATCCCAACCTATTCATCCCATGAAGCAAAACTGGTAATACTCCATATTTAACACCACTGTGTTATCAGTAAAATTAATTACCATTCCACGTTCAAATCTAATTGAAGATTTAACTATCGCTTGGAGAAAAACTGGTGATACTCCATTCTCGCTCATTTTTCAAATTTGATAATTTAAATTATCAATTCACATTTCAATCTAATTACAGATTCATTAAAAACTCCTTTTACTGGGTTAAAGAACTAATGTCATTTAAAACACAGTTCACGATAAACCCAAATCACATTCTATTTATTATCGGGTTAAAGAACAAGTGTTATTTAAAACACCGTTCACGATAAACCCCCAAATTAATTCTAATTCAATTCCAATCAAATATATTAGGAATTCTGATTATTTAAAACCACTTTTAAATCCAATTTATTTATTTAAAAATAATTGGGTTTTAAATTTAGTTCAAACCTAGTTCATTTCGATAAAAATCCATTTTTATCTTTACAAATGTGGGATTTTTCATCCTAGTTCTTCACAAATCATTTCTTATGATTTTACACAAATTATTACTATTTTTAATAATTTTATCGAGGCCCGTACAGTCGATTTCCAACAACGGCCATCGAACTACACTTACAGCGACCTTTTCCAAATTTGATTTGGACGTATCTCCAAATCCAACCATTAGATTTCAAATTTCTAATATTTGTTAGAAAGTTCTTTTCGATACGAACCCAACGGTTTTAGGAGAATCCGACGGTCGGATCTCCCGAAATGACCGTTCGAAGTCAATGGTCGAAATTTACGAACTGCCGCGGCGCGGCGCGTTCTATTCTGGCCATTATATATATAATATATAAAATGTATATTTCGTCAATTTCTATTTAAAAAGAATTTTATAAATAGTTTTAAATTCGTTTCAAAACAATTTCAACTTCCATTTCAAATTCAAATCAAAATTGAATTTTTCCTTATAAATTCGTTTTAAATTCATTTCAATTCAATTCAAATCTCAATTCAATTTGAATTAATTTCAAATTGATTTTGATTCTATTTCAATTCGTTTTCAATTCGAATTCGTTTTATATTCAATTCAATTCGAATTCGTTTTATATTCAATTCAATTCGAATTCGTTTTATATTCAATTCAATTCGAATTCGTTTTTCTTTTCAATGTTCATTATAAAAACGAATATAATCGATATAAATGTCGTTCGCGTCAAAATAGCGCATCTCTAATCAACACGGCTTTTTATTTTTTCAATAACTTCGTTATTCTATTCAACAAATGAACATTTAACCTATTCAACACATGAATCTATATTTTTGTCAACACATGACTAATCTCAACGAATGAGTACTGTCCACGTGTGACTATTTTTGATATTTAATATATTTTATAAAAATTATGGTATCTATCGTTTGATTTCAAATCAGACTCCAACCGTAAATTAGTAAGAGAACGATTCCCTAAATATTAACCCCGAAGGCCGAAACCAACATCAGATCAATATTCAGGAGATCACTCATCTTATCTATTTTCCAGTTAGTTTCTAATTTTATATATGATAAAGATGTAAATTTTATTGTTAAAATATTTCGTTCAACACATGACTAATCTCAACGAATGAGTACTGTCAACACATGGACCTTTATTTTATAATATTCTTTATTTTTCAAATTGGAATGAGGCCCAATCAATTACCATATAACGTTAATTATATGGATTCCATACAACACATGTACATAATAGCAACGATAAATAATCAACCATCATCCAAAGTGCACTACACTGTATAAGCATCAAATATAGATATCTAACGCTTATAACAGTCTGTCAATCCATCGATCGACATGCAACCAATTATTGGGATTAGTGTATGTCGTATATTATCCCAATACCCGTGTGGGGTTTCAAATCAACAAACACAGATTTTATTTGTGAAGTTGGGCGATGTAAAAAATTTATCGTCCCAATCAATATCCTTCAAATAGGTGTACATAAACAAACCGTCCGGTTTGTAAATGAATATTTATTTTATTCACATTCTCGTTAAGAATTACATTTTTTTCGACCTTAATATTTTATTCACTGTATGAATATTCTATTCGGTTCATTTATTAAATAAAATGATATCTTTATTTTTCTAACTTATTTTAGAAAATTTCGGCGGCATAACGGCACGATACTAGAAACGGGACAAGGCCTAGCCTTATGCCCGGTCTAATAATGGCCCACGCCATTCACATATCAATCAAATCCATTACATTTCACCAAACAATCAAATTCAAATCTAATAGTCTAACCAACTACACAACCAAACAAACAAGTCCATGGTCTGTGGACGATGGTGTCGGGTGCTACTAAACTCCGTCTGCATCCTAGTATATTTTTATAACTAGAACAGAAGATTTAAAGTGAGAAGTTCTCACCAAAGCTAATCCAAACGCCACGACTCTTCTAATGTAGGAAATCTTGTAGTTCCCGCCTTTTGTCACTTTCGTTGCCCGCTTTCACTTCATATACAAAAATCACATTTTTATATTGTTGCTATGTATATAAATATCATATTTTTATAATCATTCTATATGGATAAAAATTCTATTTTTACACCGCTACTATATAGATAAAAATTCTATTTTTACAACGGTGTTCATATAATAAAGATTATATTTTTATCACGCTATTCTCTATATAAAGATTTCGCCTTTTCAAATATAAAGATTTCGCCTTTTCAATTATAAAGATTTCTCCTTTTCAAATATAAAGATTTCGCCTTTTCAAATATAAAGATTTTGCCTTTTCATTTCATCACTATAAAAATCACATTCTTATTTCAACATATATATAATAAAAATCAGATTTTTATTATGCTACTTCATATATATTTACAATGCTTCTTTTCTATGTAAAAATTATATTTTTATATTTCTATTTCTTATATAAAGATCGAATTTTTATTTCGCTACATATATAAAAATCAAATCTTTCTATTGCCAATGTATATATAAAAATCACATCTTTTCAAATCAAAGATCATTTCTTTTCTTATATCAAAATATAATCCTTCAACTTATATAAATTCGATTTTTTTCATCTCCAACAAATTCGATTTAAAAAAATCAAATCTTTTTTTTTTTATAAAAAAAAACAAACCTTTTTCATATCTAAAATTCCTACTTTTATATAAATAAAAATAATAACTTTATCATGTTGAAAGTCAGATTTTCCTAGTGTATAAGAATCAGATTTTCATGCAATAAATAAAATAAAACAAAAGGAATTATAGAGAACTCACTTTCCACTGTAAAAATCGGGTCTTTGACGTTAGAGGGGGGGGTCCACGTCGGCATTGGCGGCGGAGGAGGAGCGCGGTCAAGGGGGAGCGGTCACGCCGGCGGTGGGCTGGAGGCAAGGGCGGCGCTAGGGTGGGCCTCGGTGGACTGGAGGCGTCGTTGGGGGCTCGGGGCTCAGTTTTTTGGCGTGGTTTTTTTTAACGAGGTGGGGGGGTCCGGAGGCGCGCGAGACCAGGGGTGGTGGGCAGGGTAGCGTCGGCCGTGGGGGGGGGGTACTAGGGTGGCGGCGGTAGGGGTTAGGGTTTCAAGAGGATTCGGGGTTCGAGATGGGGGTCGCGTAGGGTCGATCTGTGGAGGGGAGGTTAGGGGATCGGCGGCGCGACAGTCGCCTGAGGAGGCGCTGCGATGGTGGCGATGGCGAGGGTTCCGTCGCCCCTTTCCTTCTTCTTCTTTTTTTTGTTTTATTTTTTTTATTTGGTCAACTGTTCTGAACGAAGGAGGGAGGGAGAGAAATTATAGGGATTTTATAATATTTTATATATTTTATTATATTTAACTTTCAAAAGAAAAACAACTTTCTATTTCGAACACGAAATCGAACTCATCGACCTTCGTCCCTAGCGTATTACCCCCATTCCGAACACAATGGGATATGTATCGTAGGCCAATTCGACTGTTACGATAGGTTTCCACTTAAATAAAACTTTAAATCTTTATATTTTAAATTTAAACGCACATTTCAATTTACCGGGGTCACATACAGTCACTAAAAATTCCAGAAAAATTATTTCTAGCTTCGTATTGACGTTATGGTCCTAACAAAACTAATTTCATCGAATTCTGAGACCATTGGAAATATGGCCATTTTCTAGTCGATTAAAATCAACTAAAACTGGTCAAACGCATTTTCCTTTGCCACGCTCACATATTGATTCGAAAAATTACGAAATTTGAAACCTAGCAATAACTTGACATCACGGATCCAACAAAAGTGGTTTCGTTGAAATCCGAGGTCGTTTGCAAAATGGCTATTTTTAAGGGACTAAACTCCAAAGCGACTATTCTAAAATTTCAACTGGGCATATTTTTTTTACCCCTGCTATGAAATTTCGATTTTCCGGATTCATTGGAAAGGTATTCACAAATAGATTCTAATATTTTTGGTTTCACTAAAATCCGGTTTATTTTGCACCCGGTACGTTAAATTGAAGTTTGAAATCGAATTATCGAACTACCGTGCCATTTTCAATTCCTTTTATAATTATATATAGTTATTATATATTCTAACGACGACGTATATAAATATATACGTTCTAATTCTATTCAAAATAAATTTCTCGTTAATATTATTTAAAATAATTCATTTTAAATATTCAAAATTCATTAAAATTGCCAAAATAAAAATTTTAAACTAACTCAGAATTTCGGGTTATTACAATCTCCCCCACTTAAAACTTTTCGTCCCCGAAAAGGAACGAAGCCGAAAGTTGTTTAACAATCAACTCAACTTTCACTATTTTTATTACGGCTTAAGTTCTTCAACTTTTCAGTTTCTAAGAACTTTTCAAATTTGGCTAACACCCTAAATTTTCGAAAAATTTCGCCATAACCTCCCCTGCACCGGGAGCACCGGGAAAATCCAGAAATTGCCATACTGGCCCTCTGATCTAAAAAGAAAAAGAAAAAGCCAAGCGGCTAGCCAATCGGCTCATAAAATCATCATCACCCAAACAAAACAGTAAATTATGGTAAACATGTACCTATTTGTCGAGCAAACAAATTTTATTCTCTGCTCTAGCCTCCTTGCTATGACCTGTTCAACAGATATACATGTATATGCATGCAATTGTAATCATTTTTCAATACAGTTCACTTTTTGGTACAATTAGGCATAGTGGTTCAAAATTATCAAACAAATAAACAAACAACACAACCAGCAATGTAACAACCCGTATTTCGATAACATGATTAAGACGAGAATCAAGGCAGAATTTAATTTTAAATTCTGAATCAAGTAAAATGGGCTATGCCATTGCGTTCGTCTCGGAAAAATACGTGAAATAGAGTCTGAGTTTTCGAGAATCGGAGTCCGTATGACCAAGTTATGGTCCGACGAAGTTTTCAGAAAATTCAAGTTCAAAAACGAGTTCTAATTTCGAAAATTAGGGCTGGAAGGCTTGGTGGGAAAAATTCCCGCCAGGCACCCCAAGTCGACAGCCCTGTCGACTTGGGAGTCGACATGGCATGACCCAAGTCGACAGCCCTGTCGACTTGGGTGTCGACTTATGGTGGCCGGGCAGTTTTGCCTGGTGCACCTGTTTTCTGTTTTGGCTAGGTTTTTGGGCCTGGTTCGAAATCTGATGGTTCAGGTTGATCCTAGGGTTAATCTAAGGGTCCTAACTAATCCTAATCTCTATAAATAAGCCCCTAACCCTCCCCTAAATCCTCATTATTCATTCATGCAACTAAACTATGGCAAAATTATTACTCTCATGGCCTCCACTCTCATTCTAAAATTCCTAAGTAAATTCCTATGAGAGATTCATGTTCATTCAAGTGTTTTCAAGCATGAATGGATGTTGTTAGCTTGCATTCAAGTCAAGTTGCAACATTTCTATTTCAAAGCTAGGGTTTTTATTGATTTGGAGCTTTCATATTGGGTTTATTTGATTGCATAAGAGCTTCGTCTCAATCTTTGTTTTGCATTTCGATTTGTGCCTTCATAGCAATGTAAGCCCTTTCCCTACTCTTAGATATTAACTATGAAGTTAAATGTTCATGTTGCAAGTTGGGTTTGATCATTAAGTATGATACATGCTATCATGTCATGCAAGTTTATGAAGTCATTATCTTGATCTTGTGGGCTAAAAGCTACAACCTTTATGTTGAAATGTTGCATTATGCAACATGAGAACCCTCATAACCTTTATGTCAACTTGCATATGAAGTCATAACCCTTATATGATGATATATGCGAGTTACTAGTCATCATTCCATGTCTTTTGTCACCATGATTCGCTTATGTGCCAAGTTTGGGTTTATGCATGTTTTTGAGGCTTAAGAATGTAACATGCAAGTTAATGAACACATTTGTGCCTCATTTGCCACCATGATTAACTTGTGGCTTAATATCCATTTTTGTCATGCCTTTGCCAAGTCTCTTCTTTTAATCCATTACGTTGTTACGAACGTATATGCGAGTTTAAAAGCGTTGGGTTGTGTTATGGGTAATTTCTAATGACATGAAAATATAACTTAAAAACATGACTTGAAATATAACATGGAAGTTGACATGTAAGTATGCTTGAAAATATGAAATTGGGAATTTACCTATTAAGTTAGGTCTACCCATACTATGGAATTGGGAATTTACCTATTGAGTTAGGTCTACCCATATTCTTAAGAAAACTTGAATATGAACATGACACTAGACTAAACATGAAAGTGACCAACTCGAGGTTGGGTTGAGTTTGCAACATAAAGCTACCCGGAACCGACCGGCCTAACTAGTAGTTGCAAACAATAGGACCCAATGTGAGAAGTTGGTCATGTTGTGCTTGAACCCGAGGTTAGACCAAGTTGTGGTGTAAAGCTACCCGGAACCGACCGGCTTAACTAGTAACCACAACAAAGTCTAATGTGAGAGGTTGAGGTGCATTAAATTAATTAATGCCACATAATAGAGTTAAGTTAATTTGATTAATGAGTCTTAACCAAATATGACATGGACAAATGGGTTAAGTAATTTGATTAGGCTAACGATACTTAACAAAACATGACAAGGTTGGGTAGGTTAAGTAACTTGATTTGCCTAATGACACTTAACCATTTTTTATACGACTAGTGGACGGGGTTAAGTTAACCAACACTTAACCAAACCAACACGTGAATTTGATACGGTTAATTAAGCTTTCCTAATTACACTTAACCGTATAATACAGTTAGGGGATGTGGTTAAGTTAACCTAGACTTAACCCATCCAATTCGGTGATTTTGAAGTGGTTAAGTTAACCAACACTTAACCAATCTAACTCGGTAATTTTGAAGTGATTAAGTAACCTATACTTAAACACTCCAACTCGGTTATTTGATAAGGTTAAGTTAACCAATACTTAACCAATCTAACGTGATAACATGATAAGGCTAAGTCACGAATCGCTTGAATACACTTGACCGATTTGACTAAGTAAATTGATAGGGTCAAGTTAATATATACTTAACCAATCTAGAATGATAATTGGACGAGGTTAAGTCATGAATTGCTTAACATACTTAACCAACTTGAACATGGTTTGTAGGGTTAAGTCTTGGACTTGGATACTTACCCAATTTTGACATGATTTGTAGACGGGATTAAGTCATGAACTTAAGTGACACTTAATCCATTATATAAACCCTAATTCGGAGAATTAGGTGGATAACCGTAATTAACAAGAATAACGGGAATAAGGCTAAGTGGTAAACCTTAGTTGAAGAATAGCTAAGTAATAATTCTTAGTCAAGGAGATTTGGACCAGTTCATAGATAGATGAGTAACCTGATACGGTAGGTCATCGTTTAAGTATACGAGTAGGAGCAAGTATCTGATTTAGATAAAGGCTCCAGCGAACTGGATAACGAAGCAGCGGCTTCGGGGAACGTGAGGATATTCTTGGTATCCCTCTGTGAGCTGCCAGGTGATCACACTAGGCTCATGAGAGGTTAAGGTCTGCGTTAGAAGAACCAAGAGTATGCCTTGGTTGCTATACGAGCAACCTAAAGACGGGGATGGATAGGGGATAGTCGACGATACACGGTTGCCCTAGATAGCATTTCGTCAGGCTACCTACCATCTTTGGTCAAGCATGTACGTACGGAAAGGCAGAGAACACCCAAAAGACCATAATTGCTATCTAATTATGGTTGCGGTAAGGCTAGATTGTGGGTTGGCCAGTAGTGTGTTCTCATACATGATTTATCCTGTCTTGTCTTTCACTAGTTGAGGGAGTGGTCTCGTGGGACCATAGCCACGTATAGGAAAAACAGACCTTAGCATCTGCATCGGCAGATAAATCGAAAGCTCCCGACCGAGTCCTGTATTTCTTGATCTGCCCTGTGACAGGACTCGGATGGCACGATGTGATACATGTGCATACAGTCATGGAAAAACGATTCACGATGAATGCGTGGGAAAAAGAGCGCGGTTGACGGTTAGCGTAATTCCTAGTGGCCCTGGGTGGTTGAACCCAAACCGAAATACGAAAACATGCAATAGGTAAGCATAATCACTAGTGGTCCTAGGTGGCATAAGTCCTAGTTGCAAAAACGATGATTCATGTTGGGAAAGCCTAGCTAGGTCTAGAGTAACAGTCCAAACGAGCTTAAGGATCATGGAATTACATTGGAGTAGTATAGAACCTCATGGGAAAGCCCGTACGGTCTACGGCAAGGAACTGAATGTTTACATGGAAAGAAACATACGAGTTGAGTAACCTATAAATGCGATATATTAGGTTGACATGAACCATTACACGACTTTTGAGTAAGGGTCATTCATGGTTAACGCATGATACGGTGGGGATACTAGTATGGTAGGTGCAGAGCTAAAATACAGGATAGATACCATGGGACGTTATACGTGATAGATATCTTGGGGATATTATACTTGATAGGAACCTGACGATGGGATACCTTGTTTTATCTTGACATCGTAATTTATCATGACACCTTAGTTTATCTGAGTTCAGTAGTTCATCCTGTTATTTTGATTTAGCTTATCTATCTTGTCATCATGCTTATGTTCATCTCAGTTTCTCATGTCAGTTAACTTTACTAGTTTTTATGCTGATAGTAGATAGGGCTTACTCAGTCTTTTTGACTGACCCGTTTTGTTTCGCTTCTTGTCTTCCGTTTCCCCCCCAGGTTACAGGGAGGAAATACTGTTGTTTAATTCGGACTTCTTCTGCTTGAAGGTCATCATGGATGGCTTGGACTTTTCTTGGCTATGGCTACTTTACTGTTTTACTTGGGGAATAATTTTCGAAAATGTCTTTATGCTTCTTTACTATTGCAAGACAGGTTTTGATGTACTCTGATGTAAAAGGCTTTAGACCTTATTTATTCATGTTATGAAAGTTTGATTTTGCTTCCGCTATTTTATATGTTCTGTCTTGTGATATTTCTATGCATGTTTACCAATAATGCCCCTCTAAAGCTAGTGCATTCCTTTGCGAGTGACCCTAGCGGAGGCGGGGTGTTACACGTGGTATCAGAGCAGAAGGTTACCAGACTGGGCAAAAGTTTTTAAAGACCTTCTGAAAACTATTTGAAAATCGTTTAAAAAGATGCATTTTTCAAGAAAATTTTCTTTTAAAAGAAAAAGGCTATTCCCCAAAGGCCATTAGCACTATCCTTGTTTCCTTAATTGAATCTCTTTTCCTTTCTTTCCTCCATCTGTAGTCACAGTGGTTTTAACTGCGACTAGTCTTTTCTATCTACGAAAGTGCTTTCCATACGATGGAGGTGGTTCTCGAGAGACCAGTGGCCGCGTTATAAGAAAGGATAGTGAGAAAGAGGATAAAGGATACGAGCTTAAGGATGAGCAACTTGTTGGTATGGCTTAGTCCTCAAAGGAGGGAGAAAGATGAACAATGAAACCCATGACGAGAAAGTACCTTTGGCATGGTAAAACGGGGCGGATAGTTAAGTATTATGGGACAAGGACAAGATCATCGGGAGGGCAATAGTATGCTCTCATTTCTAGGGTACCTCGGAAGGAGGGCAATGATCTTGTTAAAGGTTTAGCTTTTCTTCTCTATCATCCCGTTAGGACTTCGTTTTTCGTATCATTTAAGTCTGCTTCGATAGTTGAGTCTCTGCACCTTAAGTACTAGCGTAATAGAGAATCCCATTTTTGTCTCAAAGTCCTATTGGAGAATCGGTCCATTTATACATGACTTGTTTGGATTTGAGAATGTCTATGCCAAGTGTTGAGTTTGGAAATAATGCTTATGTTTATAAGCTATGGATGGATTCTAGGGATGAAGTGGTTATCCAGTAGGGGGTGCCACTCTCGGTTTTGATAGGAGGGTAGTTAGACCTTTTGACTAGCCTTGGTAATACCCTCGAAGTATCGTGTAACCTTTTTGAGGTTCTATCATGACTAGTTACTTAGAATCCCTTGATGCCTTTATTGGAAATTTGAAGCCCGATCGAGTGGTGTTCGCCGATAATACGGATGGTTTATTTCACTTATGCATGGGTTATAGAAATCACCCTAGTAAGTGCGCTTGATAACCTGGTTGGCATCTGTTTACTTTCAAGAGAAAGTTCTTCTACGTGGAATACCTTTTAAGTATGTAAACGAGGCCCAAGATTCACTAGTGAATTTTGGAGGGCTCGCATGGAATCATGAGTACGAAGGTTTGAGCCAAGTATTCTAGATTAAGAATAAGTGGAAGTGGAACGAGAGGCGACGAGGAAATGAGTTCCAACTCATGTTATGGAAACAAGAAAAATAAGGAGCTACGAAACCATGAAGTTAAAGGATGGTCAAAGCACAATGGAATTAAGCTCAAGGAAATACGACTTTGAAGGTCAAAGACTAGATACGCGCATGATATTTCTTTTTGGGAGTATATCCTTGATCCCTGTTTTCTGTAGAGCTTACTTGTAGGCTATCTTTTGTGGACACCCTCTCGGTCCTATTTTCTGTTACAAACCCCGTAAGGAGTTTGTCTTGTTTATCTTCTCGACCCTGTTTCAGG
The DNA here is from genome assembly GCA_030737875.1 of Allium sativum. Classification (NCBI taxonomy): domain Eukaryota; kingdom Viridiplantae; phylum Streptophyta; class Magnoliopsida; order Asparagales; family Amaryllidaceae; genus Allium; species Allium sativum. The sequence continues at coordinate 687,693,833 of CM060919.1, forward strand.
GAATCCTAGGTAGAACCCTATGGATGTAAACATATATTTGAAACATGTTATGATTGATATGGTTGCAAGTGGTTGCTCGTGGATGCGCGAATACACATTAGATACTAGCTCGACTCGGTCACATTTCATATTGCATATGCACGAGTATTTATACTTGTTTATGGATGAAATCGAATGTATTATCATGCGGTTGTTGCATATGAATGAATGATTGTGCACGCATATAGTATCTATATGACTAGGACTATTTGCATACATGTTGGATTCATGGCACTATACATATTTTGCATTAGAAAGATTATTCAGGCCTGATCATTAGCATTAGCTAAGGAACATGTACACACACGTTTTGCATATATTCATACAGCATTAGAAATCATCTAAGGACAATGGTTGCTTGTGGATGATGTTTTGAGTAGATGAATGATGGATGGTAGGATATGTTCTTCCTAACTTGGAGATTTCGGGGACGAAATCCTAAAAGGTGGGGAGAATGTAACAACCCGTATTTCGATAACATGATTAAGACGAGAATCAAGGCAGAATTTAATTTTAAATTCTGAATCAAGTAAAACGGGCTATGCCATTGCGTTCGTCTCGGAAAAATACGTGAAATAGAGTCTGAGTTTTCGAGAATCGGAGTCCGTATGACCAAGTTATGGTCCGACGAAGTTTTCGGAAAATTCAAGTTCAAAAACGAGTTCTAATTTCGAAAATTAGGGCTGGAAGGCTTGGTGGGAAAAATTCCCGCCAGGCACCCCAAGTCGACAGCCCTGTCGACTTGGGAGTCGACATGGCATGACCCAAGTCGACAGCCCTGTCGACTTGGGTGTCGACTTATGGTGGCCGGGCAGTTTTGCCTGGTGCACCTGTTTTCTGTTTTGGCTAGGTTTTTGGGCCTGGTTCGAAATCTGATGGTTCAGGTTGATCCTAGGGTTAATCTAAGGGTCCTAACTAATCCTAATCTCTATAAATAAGCCCCTAACCCTCCCCTAAATCCTCATTATTCATTCATGCAACTAAACTATGGCAAAATTATTACTCTCATGGCCTCCACTCTCATTCTAAAATTCCTAAGTAAATTCCTATGAGAGATTCATGTTCATTCAAGTGTTTTCAAGCATGAATGGATGTTGTTAGCTTGCATTCAAGTCAAGTTGCAACATTTCTATTTCAAAGCTAGGGTTTTTATTGATTTGGAGCTTTCATATTGGGTTTATTTGATTGCATAAGAGCTTCGTCTCAATCTTTGTTTTGCATTTCGATTTGTGCCTTCATAGCAATGTAAGCCCTTTCCCTACTCTTAGATATTAACTATGAAGTTAAATGTTCATGTTGCAAGTTGGGTTTGATCATTAAGTATGATACATGCTATCATGTCATGCAAGTTTATGAAGTCATTATCTTGATCTTGTGGGCTAAAAGCTACAACCTTTATGTTGAAATGTTGCATTATGCAACATGAGAACCCTCATAACCTTTATGTCAACTTGCATATGAAGTCATAACCCTTATATGATGATATATGCGAGTTACTAGTCATCATTCCATGTCTTTTGTCACCATGATTCGCTTATGTGCCAAGTTTGGGTTTATGCATGTTTTTGAGGCTTAAGAATGTAACATGCAAGTTAATGAACACATTTGTGCCTCATTTGCCACCATGATTAACTTGTGGCTTAATATCCATTTTTGTCATGCCTTTGCCAAGTCTCTTCTTTTAATCCATTACGTTGTTACGAACGTATATGCGAGTTTAAAAGCGTTGGGTTGTGTTATGGGTAATTTCTAATGACATGAAAATATAACTTAAAAACATGACTTGAAATATAACATGGAAGTTGACATGTAAGTATGCTTGAAAATATGAAATTGGGAATTTACCTATTAAGTTAGGTCTACCCATACTATGGAATTGGGAATTTACCTATTGAGTTAGGTCTACCCATATTCTTAAGAAAACTTGAATATGAACATGACACTAGACTAAACATGAAAGTGACCAACTCGAGGTTGGGTTGAGTTTGCAACATAAAGCTACCCGGAACCGACCGGCCTAACTAGTAGTTGCAAACAATAGGACCCAATGTGAGAAGTTGGTCATGTTGTGCTTGAACCCGAGGTTAGACCAAGTTGTGGTGTAAAGCTACCCGGAACCGACCGGCTTAACTAGTAACCACAACAAAGTCTAATGTGAGAGGTTGAGGTTCATTAAATTAATTAATGCCACATAATAGGGTTAAGTTAATTTGATTAATGACTCTTAACCAAATATGACATGGACAAATGGGTTAAGTAATTTGATTAGGCTAACAATACTTAACAAAACATGACAAGGTTGGGTAGGTTAAGTAACTTGATTTGCCTAATGACACTTAACCATTTTTTATACGACTAGTGGACGGGGTTAAGTTAACCAACACTTAACCAAACCAACACGTGAATTTGATACGGTTAATTAAGCTTTCCTAATTACACTTAACCGTATAATACAGTTAGGGGATGTGGTTAAGTTAACCTAGACTTAACCCATCCAATTCGGTGATTTTGAAGTGGTTAAGTTAACCAACACTTAACCAATCTAACTCGGTAATTTTGAAGTGATTAAGTAACCTATACTTAAACACTCCAACTCGGTTATTTGATAAGGTTAAGTTAACCAATACTTAACCAATCTAACGTGATAACATGATAAGGCTAAGTCACGAATCGCTTGAATACACTTGACCGATTTGACTAAGTAAATTGATAGGGTCAAGTTAATATATACTTAACCAATCTAGAATGATAATTGGACGAGGTTAAGTCGTGAATTGCTTAACATACTTAACCAACTTGAACATGGTTTGTAGGGTTAAGTCTTGGACTTGGATACTTACCCAATTTTGACATGATTTGTAGACGGGATTAAGTCATGAACTTAAGTGACACTTAATCCATTATATAAACCCTAATTCGGAGAATTAGGTGGATAACCGTAATTAACAAGAATAACGGGAATAAGGCTAAGTGGTAAACCTTAGTTGAAGAATAGCTAAGTAATAATTCTTAGTCAAGGAGATTTGGACCAGTTCATAGATAGATGAGTAACCTGATACGGTAGGTCATCGTTTAAGTATACGAGTAGGAGCAAGTATCTGATTTAGATAAAGGCTCCAGCGAACTGGGTAACGAAGCAGCGGCTTCGGGGAACGTGAGGATATTCTTGGTATCCCTCTGTGAGCTGCCAGGTGATCACACTAGGCTCATGAGAGGTTAAGGTCTGCGTTAGAAGAACCAAGAGTATGCCTTGGTTGCTATACGAGCGACCTAAAGACGGGGATGGATAGGGGATAGTCGACGATACACGGTTGCCCTAGATAGCATTTCGTCAGGCTACCTACCATCTTTGGTCAAGCGTGTACGTACGGAAAGGCAGAGAACACCCAAAAGACCATAATTGCTATCTAATTATGGTTGCGGTAAGGCTAGATTGTGGGTTGGCCAGTAGTGTGTTCTCATACAGGATTTATCCTGTCTTGTCTTTCACTAGTTGAGGGAGTGGTCTCGTGGGACCATAGCCACGTATAGGAAAAACAGACCTTAGCATCTGCATCGGCAGATAAATCGAAAGCTCCCGACCGAGTCCTGTATTTCTTGATCTGCCCTGTGACAGGACTCGGATGGCACGATGTGATACATGTGCGTACAGTCATGGAAAAACGATTCACGATGAATGCGTGGGAAAAAGGGCGCGGTTGACGGTTAGCGTAATTCCTAGTGGCCCTGGGTGGTTGAACCCAAACCGAAATACGAAAACGTGCAATAGGTAAGCATAATCACTAGTGGTCCTAGGTGGCATAAGTCCTAGTTGCACAAACGATGATTCATGTTGGGAAAGCCTAGCTAGGTCTAGGGTAACAGTCCAAACGAGCTTAAGGATCATGGAATTACATTGGAGTAGTATAGAACCTCATGGGAAAGCCCGTACGGTCTACGGCAAGGAACTGAATGTTTACATGGAAAGAAACATACGAGTTGAGTAACCTATAAATGCGATATATTAGGTTGACATGAACCATTACACGACTTTTGAGTAAGGGTCATTCATGGTTAACACATGATACGGTGGGGATACTAGTATGGTAGGTGCAGAGCTAAAATACAGGATAGATACCATGGGACGTTATACGTGATAGATATCTTGGGGATATTATACTTGATAGGAACCTGACGATGGGATACCTTGTTTTATCTTGACATCGTAATTTATCATGACACCTTATTTTATCTGAGTTCAGTAGTTCATCCTGTTATTTTGATTTAGCTTATCTATCTTGTCATCATGCTTATGTTCATCTCAGTTTCTCATGTCAGTTAACTTTACTAGTTTTTATGCTGATAGTAGATAGGGCTTACTCAGTCTTTTTGACTGACCCGTTTTGTTTCGCTTCTTGTCTTCCGTTTCCCCCCCAGGTTACAGGGAGGAAATACTGTTGTTTAATTCGGACTTCTTCTGCTTGAAGGTCATCATGGATGGCTTGGACTTTTCTTGGCTATGGCTACTTTACTGTTTTACTTGGGGAATAATTTTCGAAAATGTCTTTATGCTTCTTTACTATTGCAAGACAGGTTTTGATGTACTCTGATGTAAAAGGCTTTAGACCTTATTTATTCATGTTATGAAAGTTTGATTTTGCTTCCGCTATTTTATATGTTCTGTCTTGTGATATTTCTGTGCATGTTTACCAATAATGCCCCTCTAAAGCTAGTGCATTCCTTTGCGAGTGACCCTAGCGGAGGCCGGGTGTTACAAGCAATCAATTAGTGAGTTAACATTTCAAATTCATAATTTTGATATATATACAGAAAATCATGTTTTTGATGCCAAATCACAACAATAAATTCTAGCTATATTTTGGTTCTCACACCAGTCTAATGGAAATATATAGATATCACACCTTCGTCACTCGAAAATAAATATTGGTGATGATATACTTCATCATCAGGACCATGTCCGGGCGACTAGAGTGTGATTCTATATCTATCCAGTATATTAAATCTTCGAATATACGTTCATGACGCGTATATGCAAAATATTTATATATTGGATTGTCCAAATTCAAAATAAATAAATATTCAAATATGTATAAAACGATTTAAATTTTCAAAACAAAATTTGTTTTATTTGAAAAATATACCCTTCACACTCATTCTAGGATAATACTGATCCTATCTCTAACGAGTCATTCTAATTGGATATTACTAATCCAATATCCGATGAATTCTTTCGTATGGTTCTAATGTGTCTTGTTCTCGAGCTCTGTAAACCAAAGCTCTAATACCAACTGTAAGAACCCGTTACTTCCCCGTGAAGGAAAGAGCGGATACTTTGAGGACAAGACCAATTAGAACGCAAACAGAAGAACATTTCATTGTTAATTACAACAATTCCATCAGAATACAAGAATATACGGAGTATGAATAAATATTACACATTCGATAAATATCAGAGATTACAATAAATTACATAGCAGCGGAAAATAATACAAAGCAAAACTGAAGGTGATATACGGATACAGAGCTTTCCGGATATCATTCCAGCTGTAAACCAGGATCCTATGAATATAAATCTGCAAAACCAAAACTACTAGCTGCCCGTGTCGAAAATAAGGGCACCCAGAGTTTAGGTTAAAACAATAAACTCCAGGTCAGTCATGTGACTGGTGTGAGAACTAAAACAAATATTTAAAACTTTACTTTAAAAGAGAGTAATTCAAGGGACCACGCCGTATAACACGTAACGGGTTACCTCCCAAGAATACCAGTGCATATAAATAAACAGCGCAATGCTTTTTCTAAAAATGAAGCTATTATAAGACCCAGGTCCCATCACAAAATGCAACGCAAGCCGGAGGATAGGGTTTTCCCTTATAAAAGCCAAACATGCTTGGTACGTTTTAAAAACAAATAATTTGATACTATAATAAGTGTATAGTGTCAAAACAATTTCAATCATAAATATCAATCATAGACGGCATGGGTACCATATGTCATGTCGCCATACTAGTTCTACAATTAAAACCGCAATATCACGTATTGGAAATTGGATTTCCGTCATGAGTCGAGGCAAGGGGCAAGCTCCTCTCCGCTTCGAGACACTCTAGCAAATGCCTCAGGACTACACACTCTGGGCAACCCTTGGATCTTCAGGGCGGTCCTCTCTTACGTTTGAGGATTGGCAATTCCTGAACACACGTTTCCCGGTCCTTACAGACCTAAAATCGAGGCGCCTCGCATCCAACAACCACATAGGTGAAAAGTATATAAATGTCAGGGCTTGTAAGTCACTGACCCCACCAAATTTAGAAAGAAACGTCGTGCTCTCACCGCAGTCACTATCCCATTTTTGACTCATACCGAGGTGTGAGGCTCGCGAATTCACGTTATATACAAAGCTGCCACGTAGGCCGTGCTTTGATCATCAACCACAAGACTTTGCTTTTCAACAGAAGCCTTGATCAATTGCCACATAGGCGTGCCACACAGGCAATTCATGCCATGCGACTGATGTCCATCGATATACAACCTCTGAGTTCGTACGTCTCAGAGAGGGGCGTTAAGCAAAAGAATAAATTCTCCGCCGCCAAACAGATGTATATTTAATAGAGATCAATCAACATAGAATAAAATCCAGTGTCAGACACATAGTCCATTTACAAGTTCGTTCTGGGTCTGAACGAAACCGGAGGCACTTTCCTCGCATATCCATTGATCTCCATGTACGTCTGGACGATCACCAACTGATTCCCTCATCTTGGGTGTACAGCCTAATCAAGATCATCAGTAATCACCCAAACGATGTGAAGACTTCCAGTCTTCGACCACCGTCATCATCTTCGACTTATCGTCGAATCGGTTATTCATAATGGGTATAAACCCGGCCTTTCCGAACAACCCGCGTATATTATAAACAAATGTTACATAAACACAACATACGCCTCATTCCAATTTAGCAGCCACTAACTGTAAATCAACAAGAGAACAATTTCCCAAATATTAACCCCGAAGGCCGAAACCAACATCAGATCAATACCCAGGAAACCATTCTTCTTAGCTAACCTATAGCAAGTTTCTAAATTTCATATTCTTAGGGAAAGGTTCCCATTAATTTTATCAAGATAAATTCTTTAAAATTAATTCTTTAATCTTCCTTTGGATATCATTTCAAAACATATTATGGTTTTCCAAACTAGTCGGGATTAGCGAACCACACCGAAGTAATTATTTATTTTATTTCCCAATCCCAACCTATTCATCCCATGAATCAAAACTGGTAATACTTCATATTTAACACCACGGTGTTATCGGTAAAATTAATTACCATTCCACGTTCAAATCTAATTAAAGATTTAACTATCGCTTGGAGAAAAACTGGTGATACTCCATTCTTGCTCATTTATCAAATTTGATAATTTAAATTAACAATTCACATTTCAATCTAATTACAGATTCATTAAAAACTCCTTTTACTGGGTTAAAGAACTAATGTCATTTAAAACACAGTTCACGATAAACCCAAATCACATTCTATTTATTATCGGGTTAAAGAACAAGTGTTATTTAAAACACCGTTCGTGATAAACCCCCAAATCAATTCTAATTCAATTCCAATCAAATATATTAGGAATTCCGATTATTTAAAACCCCTTTTAAATCCAATTTATTTATTTAAAAATAATTGGGTTTTAAATTTAGTTCAAACCTAGTTCATTTCGATAAAAATCCATTTTTATCTTTACAAATGTGGGATTTTCCATCCCAGTTCTTCACAAATCATTTCTTATGATTTTACACAAATTATTACTATTTTTAATAATTTTATCGAGGTCCGTACAGTCGATTTCCAACAACGGCCATCGAACTGCACTTACAACAACCTTTTCCAAATTTGATTTGGACGTATCTCCAAATCCAACTGTTAGATTTCAAATTTCTAATATTCTTTAGAAAGTTCTTTTCGATACGAACCCAACGGTTCCGGTTTTAGGAGAATCCGACGGTCGGATCTCCCGTAATGTCCGTTCGAAGTCAATGGTCGAAATTTACGAACTGCCGCGGCGCGGCGCGTTCTATTCAGGCCATTATATATATAATATAATATATATAATATATATTTCATCGATTTCTGTTTAAAACGAATTTTATAAATAGTTTTACTTTCGTTTCAAAACAATTTCAACTTCCATTTCAAATTCAAATCAAAATTGAATTTTTCCTTATAAATTCGTTTTAAATTCATTTCAATTCAATTCAAATCTCAATTCAATTTGAATTAATTTCAAATTGATTTTGATTCTATTTCAATTCGTTTTCAATTCAATTCGAATTCGTTTTATATTCAATTCGAATTCGTTTTTCTTTTCAATGTTCATTATAAAAACGAATATAATCAATATAAATATCGTTCGCGTCAAAATAGCGCATCTCTAATCAACACAACTTTTTATTTTTTCAATAACTTCGTTATTCTATTCAACAAATGAACATTTATCCTATTCAACACATGAATCAATATTTTTGTCAACACATGACTAATCTCAATGAATGAGTACTGTCCACGTGTGACTATTTTTGTTATTTAATATATTTTATAAAAATTATGGTATATATCGTTTGATTTCAAATCAGACTCCAACCGTAAATTAGTAAGAGAACGATTCCCTAAATATTAACCCCGAAGGCCGAAACCAACATCAGATCAATATTCAGGAGATCACTCATCTTATCTATTTTCCAGTTAGTTTCTAATTTTATATATGATAAAGATGTAAATTTTATTGTTAAAATATTTCGTTCAACACATGACTAATCTCAACGAATGAGTATTGTCAACACATGAACCTTTATTTTATAATATTCTTTATTTTTCAAATTGGAATGAGGCCCAATCAATTACCATATAACGTTAATTATATGGATTCCATACAACACATGTATATAATAGCAACGATAAATAATCAATCATCATCCAAAGTGCACTACACTGTATAAGCATCAAATATAGATATCTAACGCTTATAATAGTCTGTCAATCCATCGATCGACATACAACCAATTATTGGGATTAGTGTATGTCGTATATTATCCCAATACCCGTGTGGGGTTTCAAATCAACAAACACAGATTTTATTTGTGAAGTTGGGCGATGTGTAAAATTTATCGTCCCAATCAATATCCTTCAAATAGGTGTACATAAACAAACCGTCCGGTTTGTAAATGAATATTTATTTTATTCACATTCTCGTTAAGAATTACATTTTTTTTCGACCTTAATATTTTATTCACTCTATGAATATTCTATTCGGTTCATTTATTAAATAAAATGATATCTTTATTTTTCTAACTTATTTTAGAAAATTTCGGCGGCATAACGGCACGATACTAGAAACGGGACAAGGCCTAGCCTTATCCCCGGTCTAATAATGGCCCACGCCATTCACATATCAATCAAATCCATTCCATTTCACCAAACAATCAAATTCAAATCAAATAATCTAACCAACTACACAACCAAACAAACAAGTCCATGGTCTGTGGACGATGGTGTCGGGTGCTACTAAACACCGTCTGCATCCTAGTATATTTTTATAACTAGAAAAGAAGATTTAAAGTGAGAAGTTCTCACCAAAGCTAATCCAAACGCCACGACTCTTCTAATGTAGGAAATCATGTAGTTCCATCCTTTTGTCACTTTCGTTGCCCGCTTTCACTACATATACAAAAATCACATTTTTATATTGTTGCTATGTATATAAATATCATATTTTTATAATCATTTTATATGGATAAAAATTATATTTTTACACCGCAACTATATAGATAAAAATTCTATTTTTACACCGCTACTATATAGATAAAAATTCTTTTTTTACAACGGTGTTCATATAATAAAGATTATATTTTTATCATGCTATTCTCTATATAAAGATTTCCCCTTTTCAAATATAAAGATTTCGCGTTTTCAATTATAAAGATTTCGCCTTTTCAAATATAAAGATTTCGCCTTTTCAAATATAAAGATTTCGCCTTTTCATTTCATCACTATAAAAATCACATTCTTATTTCAACATATATATAATAAAAATCAGATTTTTATTATGCTACTTCATATATATTTACAATGCTTCTTTTCTATGTAAAAATTATATTTTTATATTTCCATTTCTTATATAAAGATCGAATTTTTATTTCGCTACATATATAAAAATCAAATCTTTCTATTGCCAATGAATATATAAAAATCACATCTTTTCAAATCAAAGATCATTTCTTTTCTTATATCAAAATATAATCCTTCAACTTATATAAATTCGATTTTTTTTCATCTCCTACAAATTCGATTTAAAAAAATCAAATCTTTTTTTTTTGATAAAAAAAACAAACCTTTTTCATATCTAAAATTCCTACTTTTATATAAATAAAAATAATAACTTTATCATGTTGAAAATCAGATTTTCCTAGTGTTTAAGAATCATATTTTCATGCAATAAATAAAATAAAACAAAAGGAAGTATAGAGAACTCACTTTCCACTGTAAAAATCGGGTCTTTGACGTTGGAGGGGGGGTCCACGTCGGCATTGGCGGCGGAGGAGGAGCGCGGGTCAAGGGGGAGCGATCACGCCGGCGGTAGGCTGGAGGCAAGGGGGCGCTAGGGTGGGCCTCGGTGGACTGGAGGCGTAATTGGGGGCTCGGGGCTCAGTTTTTGGGTGCGGTTTTTTTTAACGAGGTGGGGGGGGGTCCGTAGGCGCGCGAGGCCAGGGGTGGTGGGCGGGGTAGCGTCGGCCGTGGGGGGCTACTAGGGTGGCGGCGGCTTAATTAGGGGTTAGGGTTTCAGGAGGATTCGGGGTTCGAGATGGGGGTCGCGGAGGGTCGATCAGCGGAGGGGAGGTTGGGGGATCGGCGGCGCGGCAGTCGCCTGAGGAGGCGCTGCGATGGTGGCGACGGCGAGGGTTCCTTCGCCCCTTTCCTTCTTCTTCTTTTTTTTAATTTTTTTATTTGGTCAACTGTTCTGAACGAAGGAGGGAGGGTGAAAAATTATAGGGATTTTATAATATTTTATATATTTTATTATATTTAACTTTAAAAAAAAACAACTTTCTATTTCGAACACGAAATCGAACTCACCGACCTTCGTCCCTAGCGTATTACCCCCATTCCGAACACAATGGGATATGTATCGTAGGCCAATTCGGCTGTTACGATAGGTTTCCACTTAAATCAAACTTTAAATCTTTATATTTTAAATTTAAATGCACATTTCAATTTACCGGGGTCACATACAATCACTAAAAATTCCAGAAAAATGGTCATTTTCTAGTCGATTAAATCAACTAAAACTGGTCAAACGCGTTTTACTTTGCCACGCTCACATATTGATTCGAAAAATTACGAAATTTGAAACCTAGCAATAACTTGACATCAAAGATCCAACAAAAGTGGTTTCGTTGAAATCCGAGGTCGTTTGCAAAATGGTTAATTTTAAGGGCCTGAATTTCATAGCGACTATTCTAAAATTTCAACTGGGCATATTTTTTTTACCCCCGCTATGAAATTTCGATTTTCCGGATTCGTTGGAAAGGTATTCACAAATAGATTCTAATGTTTTTGGTTTCACTAAAATCCGGTTTATTTTGCACCCGGTACGTTAAATTGAAGTTTGAAATCGAATTATCGAACTACCGCGCCATGTTCAATTCCTTTTATAATTATATATAATTATTATATATTCTAATGACGACGTATATAAATATATACGTTCTAATTCTATTCAAAATAAATTTCTCGTTAATATTATTTAAAATAATTCATTTTAAATATTCAAAATTCATTAAAATTGCCAAAATAAAAATTTTAAACTGGCTCAGAATTTCGGGTTGCTACAGATTCTTTCGTATGGTTCTAATGTGTCTTGTTCTCGAGCTCTGTAAACCAAAGCTCTGATACCAACTGTGATAGCCCGTAACTTCCCCGGTAAGGAAAGCCCGTATTACCTTGAGAACACGACAAAATAGAACGCAAACGGAAGAACATTTCACTGTTATTTACAACAATTCCATCAGATACAAGAATATACAGAGTATAAATGAATATTATACAACAGAAAAATATCAGAGATTACAATAAATTATATAGCAGCGGAAAAACAATATAAAACACAACTGAAAGTAATACACGGATACAGAGCTTTCCGAGCATCGTTCCAGCTGTAAATCAGGATCCTGTGAATATAAATCTGCAAAACCAAAACTACTAGCTGCCCGTGTCGAAAATAGGGGCACCCAGAGTTTAGGTTAAAACAATAAACTCAAGGTCAGTCATGGGACTGGTGTGAGAACTAAAACTGTTATTTAAAACTTTACTTTTAAAAGAGAGTAATTCAAGGGACCACGCCGTATAACACGGAACGGGTTTCCTCCCAAGAACACCAGTGCATAGAATAAACAACGCAATGCTTTTTCGAAGAATGAAGCTATTATAAGACCCAGGTCCCATCACACAATGCAACGCAAGCCGGAGGATAGGGTTTTCCCTTATAATAGCCAAACATGCTTGGTACGTTTAAAACAAATCATTTGATACTATTATAAGTGTATAGCGTCAAAACAATTTCAATCATAAATATCAATCATAGACGGCATGGGTACCATATATCATATCGCCATACTAGTTCTACAATTAAAACCGCAATATCACGTATTGGAAATTGGATTTCCATCATGGTGGCTCCTAATTCGAAAGATCGATCGCGTGGTGCAATTCCCCACGGCTTACATCCCAGCAAGAGAAAACACCGTAATGCACATCCACACTTTTGTGACTCGAGTACCACTGCGGCTTACGTCCCAGCGAGAGAAAACACCGCTTACTCTATCCCTCTAAGCACTAAGCTCATCTCGGTCGACCAAATCCACGACACCACTTAGGCGTCTATCCTCTAAAAAAGTATACAGATCAAACCATCAGTTTACCACCATACCGGTGTGTGAGGCTCGCGAATCAACGCTACACAAAGCGATGCCACAAAGGTCGTGCTTTGATCATCAACCACAAGACTTTGCTTTTCAACAAAAGCCTTGATCATTTGCCACTTAGGCGTGCCACACAGGCAATTCATGCATGCGATTGATGTCCATCGATATACAACCTCTGAGCTCGTACGTCTCAGAGAAGGGCGTTAAGCAAGAGAATAAATTCTCCGCCGCCAAACAGATGTATATTTAATAGAGATCAATCGACAAAGAATAAAATCCAATGTCAGACACACAGTCCATTTAAAAGTTCGTTCTGGGTCTGAACGAAACCGGAGGCACTTTCCTCGCATATCCATCGATCTCCAAGTACGTCTGGACGATCACCAACTGATTCCCTCATCTTGGGTGTACAGCCCAATCAAGATCATCAGTAATCACCCAAACGATGTGAAGACTTCCGGTCTTTAACCACCGTCTTCATCTTCGACTTATCGTCGAATCGGTTATTCAGAATGGTTATAAAACCCGGCCTTTCTGAATGACCCGCGTATATAATAAACAAATGTTACAAAAACACAACATACGCCTCATCCCAATTCATCAGTCACTAACCGTAGATTAGCAAGAGAACAATTCCCCAAATATTAACCCCGAAGGCCGAAACCAACATCAGATCAATACCCAGGAAACCATCCTTCTTAGCTAACCTACAATTAGTTTCTAAATTTCACATTCTTAGGGAAAGGTTCCCATTAATTTTATCAAAGATAAATTCTTTTAAATTTATTCTTTAATCTTCCTTTGGATATCATTTCAAACCAAATTATGGTTTTCCAAACTAGTCGGGATTAGCGAACCACACCGAAGTAATTATTTTATTTTATTTTCCCATCCCAACCTATTCATCCCATGAAGCAAAACCGGTAATACACCATATCTAACACCACGGTGTTATTGGTAAAATTAATTACCATTTCACGTTCAAATCTAATTAAAGATTTAACTATAGCTTTGGAGCAAAACTGGTGATACTCCATTCTCGCTTACTTTCCAAATTTGATAATTTTCATTATCAATTCACATTTCAATCTAATTACAGATTCATTAAAACTCCTTTTACTGGGTTAAAGAACTAATGTCATTTAAAACACAGTTCACGATAAACCCAAATCATGTTCTATTTATTATCGGGTTAAAGAACAAGTGTTATTTAAAACACTGTTCACGATAAACCTACAGATCAATTCTAATTCAATTCCAATCAAATATATTAGAAATTCCGATTATTTAAAACCCCTTTCAAATCCAATTTATTTATTTAAAAATAATTGGGTTTTAAATTTAGTTCAAAACTAGTTCATTTCGATAAAAATCCATTTTTACCTTTACAAATGTGGGATTTTTCACCCCAGTTCTTCACAAATCCTTTCTTATGATTTTACACAAATTATTACTATTTTTAATAATTTTATCGAGGCTCGTACAGTCGATTTCCAACAACGGCCATCGAACTGCACTTACAACGACCTTTTCCAAATTTGATTTGGACATATCTCCAAATCCAACCGTTAGATTTCAAATTTCTAATATTCGTTAAAAAGCTCTTTACGATACGAACCCAACGGTTTCGGTTTTAGGAGAATCCGACGGTCGGATCTCCCGAAATGTCCGTTCGAAATCAATGGTCGAAATTTACGAACTGCCGCGGCGCGGCGAGTTCTATTCAGGCCATTATATTATATATATAATATATATTTCGTCGATTTCTATTTAAAAAGAAATTTATAAATAGTTTTAAATTCGTTTCAAAAACAATTTCAACTTCCAATTCAAATTCAAATCAAAATTGAATTTTCCCTTATAAATTCGTTTTAAATTCATTTCAATTCAATTCGAATTCGTTTCCTTTTCAATTCAATTCAATTCGAATTCGTTTTCTTTTCAATTCAATTCGAATTCCTGTTATAAATACTCGATTTTTTATCTCTTTTCAATATTCATTATAAAAACGAATATAATCGATATAAATATCGTTCGCGTCAAAATAGCGCATCTCTAATCAACACGGCTTTATATTTTTCAATAACTTCGTTATTCTATTCAACAAATGAATCTATATTTCTTTCCATACATGACTCTATATTTTTGTCAACACATGACTAATCTCAACGAATGAGTATTGTCCACGTGTGACTATTTTTGTTATTTAATATATTTTATAAAAATTATGGTATCTATCGTTTGATTTCAAATCAGACTCCAACCGTAAATTAGTAAGAGAACGATTCCCTGAATATTAACCCCGAAGGCCGAAACCAACATCAGATTAATATCGAGGAGACCACTCATCTTATCTATTTTCCAGTTAGTTTCTAATTTTATATATGATAAAGATGTAAATTTTATTGTTAAAATATTTCGTTCAACACATGACTAATCTCAACGGATGAGTACTGTCAACACATGAACCTTTATTTTATAATATTCTTTATTTTCCCAATTGGAATGAGGCCCAATCAATTACCATATAATGTTAATTATATGGATTCCATACAACACATGTATATAATAGCAACGATAAATAATCAACCATCATCCAAAGTGCACTACAGTCTGTCAATCAATTGATCGACATACAACTAATTACTGGGATTAGTGTATGCCGTATTTTATCCCAATACCCGTGTGGGTTTCAAATCAACAAACACATATTTTATTTGTGCAGTTAGGCGATGTGTAAAATTTATCGTCCCAATCAATGTCCTTCAAATAGGTGTACATAAACAAACCGTCCGGTTTGTAAATGAATATTTATTTATTCACATTCACGTTAAAAATTATATTTTTAACGACCAAATTATTTTATTCAACCTATGAATATTCTATTCGGTTCATTTATTAAATAAAATGATATCTTTATTTTTCTAACTTATTTTAGAAAATTTCGGCGGCATAACGGCACGATACTAGAAACGGGACAAGGCCTAGCCTTATCCCCGGTCTAATAATGGCCCACGCCATACACATATCAATCAAATCCATTCCATTTCACCAAACAATTCAATTCAAATCAAATAATCTAACCAACTACACAACTAAACAAACAAGTCCATGGTCTGTGGACGATGGTGTCGGGTGCTACTAAACACCGTCTACATCCTAGTATATATTTATATAACTAGAAAAGAAAAGTTAAAGTGAGAAGTTCTCACCGAGGGATCCACTCCTCCGTGCTTTGTTTTTGAACTGCTGAACTATCTGGATCTGCTTGAAATTCCAATGCAGTTCTTTTCACACTGTTCATAATAAAAATTATATTTTATCGCTTCATTCGAATAAATAAAAATCATATTTTTATTTTTACTTCATATATTTATTTACAACGCTTCATTTTATATAAAAATTATATTTTTATGTTTCTACTTCTAATATAAAGATCGAATTTTTATTTTGACACTATAAAAATCCCATTTGATATTTCAACATCTATATATAATAAAAATCATATCTTTAATATCTACATTAAATAAAAATTATATTTTTAACCTTTCTATATTATAAAAATTATACTTTTAACCTTTCTATATTATAAAAATTATATTTTTAACCTTTCTGTATTATAAAAATTATATTTTTATTTTCTCTATTATCAAAATTATATTTTGAATTTGCTATAAGTATAAAAATCATATTTATATACCTTTAAAAATAATTTCAACTTGCTAACAATGTTTTCTTTCAACGATAAGAATTATAGCTTTGTGCTATTAAAAATCTGTTCTTTAACTTTAGAAATCAAATCTTTTATTTATTTTTTTAAAATCAAAGCTTTCATATTTTAAAAATCCTGCCTTTCCTTTACAAAAAAAAATCTCTCCTATCTAAAAAAAAGAACTTTTCTATTCTAATTCAAAAATAAAAATCACAATTTCTTATTATCCTTCATGAATAAAAATAAAAAAAATATAGGAATAAACATAAAGGAAGGCAAAAAGAAGAGAAGCTCACAGCGATTTTTAGAAGGGGGTTTTACTGTTGGATTTTGAAGAGATGAAGGGGGAGGTTGAGGGGCTGTCGCTGGGGGGCATCGGATCTGAGTTGGCGGCGAGCTTAGGCGCGGTGGTCGGAGGCCTCTGGTGGCGCAGGGGAGAACAGGGAGCGCGCAGGCGGTGGGGGAGGGGCTTCAGGGCGGCGCCAGGGTGAAAGGGGGGTGGCGCATTCGATTTGGGTTCAGGGGGCTCGCGATCTTCATTCGCGGAGGAGGTGAGAGGGAGGAAGAGGAGGAGGAGTTCGACGAGGGGAAGGGGGCCACGCCCTGCCGGCTCGCGGTGGCGGAAGAAGAGGGGGCGGGGCAGGATCGAGATCGGCGGCGGGGTTTTTTTTTAATTTTTTTTCTCTTTTTCGATCTGTTAGGATAGAGGAGTGAGGGAGAGAAAGGTATAAAGGAGTGAGAGGGTTTAATTTATTATTTTATTTTTTTTAATTTCAAAAGTTGACTTTTTATTTCGGCCTCGAAACGAGGCCCACCGCCTATCGTCCATAGCTATTTACCCTCATTCTGAACACAATGGGATATATATCGTAGGCTGATTCGATCGTTTCGATCAGTTTCGTCAAAATCAAAATATAAATCTATATATTGAATTTGAACGCGCATTTCAATTTACCGGGGCCGCATACTAACTTGAAAAATTCTAGAAAAATATTTTCTACTTCGCATTGACAATACGGTCCTAACAAAACTAATTTCGTCAAATTCCGAGACCGTTTGAAAAATGACCATTTTCCAGTCGAATAAAATCAACTAAAACTGGCCAAACACGTTTTCCTTCGCCACGCTCACATATTGATTCGAAAAATTATGAAATTTGAAACCTAGCAAAAACTTGACATCACGGATCCAACAAAAGTGCTTTCGTCGAAATCCGAGGTCGTTTGCAAAATGGCTATTTTCTAAGGGCCGAAATTCCATAGCGACTATTCTGAAATTTCAACTGGACATATCTTTTTATCCCCACTATGAAATTTTGATTGTTCAGATTCGTTGGAAAGATATTCTCAAATAGATCCTGTTATTTTTGGTTTCGCTAAAATCCGGTTTGTTTTGCACCCGGTATGTTCAATTGAAGTTTGAAATCGAATTATCGAAGTACCGCGCCATTTTCAATTCCTTTTATAATTATAAATAATTATTTATATTCTAACGACGATCTATATAAATATATTGGTTTGAATTATATTCAAAATAAATTCCTTGTCGATATTATTTAAAATAAACTATTTTAAATATTCAAAATACATTAAAATTGCCAAAATAAAAATTTTAAACTGGCTCAGGTTTTCGGGTTGTTACACACCACTCCTAGCTAGAAGGAAACGCATGTCCTCCCTGAGGTCCTCTCCTGTTTCTGGTTCACACCGAGGTGTGAGGCTCACGAATTAAAGCTACACAAAGCTATGCTATATTAAAGCCGTGCTTTGATCATCAAGCACAAGACTCCAACAAAAGCCTTGATCATTTGCATCTCAGCATGCCACATAGGCAATTCACGCTATGCAACCGATGTCTATCAATCACACAGAATGAATGAAACGACCCAAACTTCCGCGTAAAGGAAAGCCCGGATTGAGTTGAGAACAAGCCACATCGGGACATAAACAGAAGAACATTTTATTGCTTATTACAACAATTTCATCAGAATACAAGAACATTCCAGAGTATACATGAATAACATATAGAAGAATAATATCAAAGATTTAAATTACAGTACACCACAGCGAAAAATAATGCAAACACAACTGAAAAGAATATATGGATACTGAGCTTTCCAAATATCCTTCCAGCTGTAAACCAGGATCTTGTGAATATAAATCTGCAAAACCAAAACTATAAGCTGCCCGTGTGGAAGTAGGGGCACCCCGAGTTTAGGTTAAAACAATAAACTCCAGGTCAGTCATGTGACTGGTGTGAGAACTAAAACAGTTATTTAAAACTTTACTTTAAATCAGATATATCAAGGGACCACACTGTATAACACGGAATGGGTTTCCTCCCAAGAATAACAGTGCATATAATAAAACAGCGTAATGCTTTTTGAAAAAATGAGGCTATTATAAGACCCAGGTCCCATCACACAATGCAACGCAAGCCGGAGGATAAGGTTTTCCCTTATAATAGCCAAACATGCTTGGTACGTTAAAATAAATCATTTGATACTAATATAAGTGCATAGTGTATAAAACAACATTAAATATAAATGTATCAATCCTAGACAGCATGGGTACCATATATCATGTCGCCAATACTAGGCTCTACAATCAAAATCGCAATTGTCACGTATTGGAAGTTGGATTTCCATCTGTGAACCAAGGCAAGGGATCATCCTTACCGCTTCGAGGCAATCTAGCCCATGTCTCAGGCAAGTACTCTGTCAAGCCTTTGGATCATAAGGGCCAGTCCACATGGAGTGGATTAAAATGCCTGAACACTGCGTTTCCCCACCATATGGGGCGTAAATCAGGTCTGTATAAAGACTATCCATCAGCTTCGCAGAGACCGAAATAACCGAGGCGCCTCGCTATCCATCATCCACATAAGTAAAACGCCAGGGCTTGCAAAACGCTGGCACCACTCCTAGCTAGAAGGAAACGCATGCCCTCCCTGAGGTCCTCTCTCGTTTATGGTTCTCACCGGGGTGCGAGGCTCGCTAATTAACGCTACACAAAGCTATGCTATATTAAAGCTGTGCTTTGATCATCAACCACAAGACTCTGCTTTTCAATAGAAGCCTTGATCATTTGCATCTCAGCATGCCACACAGGAAATTCACGCTATGCAACCGATGTCTATCAATCACACAAAATGAAATCCGATGTCAAAACACATCCATTTACAAGTTCATTCTGGGTCTGAACGAAACCGGAGGCACCTTATTACTCGTCCCATACGTCCAATACAGGAGAGAGGCCCTCGCATATCCGGTCAATCTCCAAGTACGTCTGGACGATCAACACTTATTACCTTATCTTGGGTGTACAGCCCAATCAAGACATCAGTAATCATCCAAACAATGTGAAGACCCTAGGTCTTCAACCACCGTCTTCATCGTCGACTCATCGTCGATTCAGTTATTCAGAATGGGATAAACCCGGTCTTTCTGAATAACTCGCGTATATAATAAACAAGTGTTATAAAAACACAACATACGCCTCATTCCAATCCAGAATATTCCTTTATTCAAATATTCTTATACTTTGGGATAGGTTCCCATTAATTTTATCAAAGATAAATTCTTTAAATTTATTCTTTAATCTTCCTTTGAATATCAATTCAACCCAAATTATGGTTTATCCAAACTAGTCGGGATTAGCACACCTTACCGAAGTAATCATTTGTTTAATTTCCCAATCCCAACCTATTCATCCCATGAAGCAAAACTGGTAATACTTCATATCTAACACCACAGTTTTATCGGTAAATTCAATTACCATTTCACGTTCAAATCTAATTAAAGATTTAACTATCGCCTGGAGTAAAACCGGTGGTACTCCATTCTCGATCATTTCTTAAATTTGATAATTTTAGTTATCAAATTCACCTTTCAATCTATTTAAAGATTCATTAAAACACTGATTCAGTTTTAATTTCGAAAAATCATTACTTAAAGATTATTCAAAGTTAAGAAATAAATCTTATCTTTAACTGGGTTAAAGAACTAATGTCATTTAAAACACAACTCACGAACCCAAAATCACCTTCCATTAACAATCGTATCTTCACGGAAAACAGATCAATATATATAATAGATATGAACTTCCACATCCAACCGATAATATAAATGGAATAATGGCATGGCCTTTTAAATTCCATATATATTAACAATCTTCCTCTACAGAAGCTCACTTTGATTATTACCAAATCAAATTCCTTTCAATTCCAATTTAATATGATACGCTTCAAGCTTATCATTCCCCGGGTCATGCACATAAACTGGGCTGCCAAACACGCGAAGATATCTCAAATCAACACTCTTTCCTTTCCACACTTCCTCCAGAATTTTGTTATCAATGTCCGAGCACAGAATAAGATTCACAATATGCACCGCGATTGACAAAGCTTCGGCCCAAAATCCCTTAGACAAACCGGATGTCAATCTCAAGCATCGAGCTTTCTCAAGTAGAGTTCGGTTCATTCTCTCCGCTACTCCATTAGAATGCGAATCTCCGGTATAGTAAAATGTCTCCGGATTCCGTGATGCTTACAATACTCCAAGAATTCTCGGGAAACATATTCGCCGCATTATCGGTCTTTAACACCTTCAAAGTCTTGCCACTCCCATTCTCAACAAAAGCCTTCCATACTTTGAACTCGGCAAATGCCTCCGACTTGGCCTTCATTACATACACCCATACCTTGAGAGACAAATCATCAATGAAAGAAATGTAATACCTTGCTCCTCCCAAAGAAGCAACCGGTGTCGGTCCCCAAACATCCGAGTGAACATACTCAAGAACCTCCTTTGAGTCATGCTTGCCTTCATCGAATGATACCCTTGTTTGCTTCCCCCATGACACATTCCTCGCAAAACTCTAGTTTGTTGAAACTATCACCCTCAATCATCTCCTGCTTCCGAAGAATATCCAAACTCCTCTCCGAGACATGACCCAATCTCAAATGCCACAACCATGTCGCATCCAAGTCAAGATAACTATCAACACCCACACAAGTCTCACCTCCTACGGTCACACCTTGAAGCAAATATATACCATGAGTCCTAGCACCCTTCATAACCACAAGCGCCCCCTTCGAAACCCTCAATAAATTATTCTCGATAGTGATCTTGCATCCTAGAGAATCCAATTGCCCTAAAGATATAAGCGACTTCCTAAGTTGCGGAACATAGCGAACATTGGTAAGCGTGCGAATAACTCCATCAAACATCCTTATTTGCGTGGAGCCACTACCCATCGACTTGCAAATAGCACGATTTCCCATAGAAATTGCATTTCCATCTTTGACTTCAAAGGACGAAAAACAATTTCTATTTGGCATCATATAATACGACGCACCAGAATCAAGTACCCATTCGTTACGCGAAACACCCGTTGCTACCACCATCAGCACATTCTCATTTATCTCACAATCCCAACTCTCCACCGCTACGGATGAAGATGCTACTTCCTTCTTATCTTTGTCCGGACATTCATTCTTCCAATGTCCCGGTTTCTTGCAAATAAAGCACTTGCCATTTCTCTCTTTCGATTTACCTCTTCCACCGGGCTTTCTTGATTTAGAACGCTCCCGGTTTTCTTTCTTCACATTCTTTTCTTTCTCCACAAACAACCCGTGGCCACTACTAGCTCCACCACTACCCTCACTCATCTCCTTCATTTAATCTCTCAACTCCTCACTAAGAAGACCCGTCTTGACATCATCAAGAGTCAAAGTATCCCGACCATAGATCAAACTATTTGAGAAACCCGTACAGCGGTCCGGCAATGAACACAATAATATCATCACCTTTTTCTCTTCCTCAATATTCAAATCAATGGCCTTCATCTTCATGAGAAAGTCATCAAAGGCATTCAAATGGTCCTTAAGCGAATTACCCTCCTTCATCTTGAAAGTGAAAAACGTCTGCAACAAGTAGTGAGCGACTTCTTCATATACAATTCTTCCAACTTGTCCCAAATACCTTTAGCGATAGTCTCACCACGAATTTCGGAGGTCACATTCTCCCCCATAGCAAGTTGAAGAGTAGTGTAAGCCCATTCCTCCATCTCCTCTCTCTCAACATCCGAAATATAACTTGGCAATAAGTGAGTATCAAATACTACTCGGTGTACCCGATTCCGCCTAAGAACAGCTTTCATTTCCCATTGCCACTTCTTAAAGTCATTATCACCATTCCACTTGTCAATTACCAATTGAGTACCCGACGCCGCATACGAACCTCGTACATAAGGCGCCACACTATTCGGACTTTCGGTTGAAGGACTTACCGAGCTATTATCCGTTTCTGGCATTTTTACAAACACCTAACAAGCACTAATTGCTCTGATACCAACTGTTGAAACCGTTGTGGTTAATCTGATTCAAGACTATTCGAATCAAATATCTAAGCCATAAAGTGCTAGCGGAAGACTAGACCATTGTTAGACCTGCAAAAACAACCACAATAATAACTCAAGTCACAAATAAGGATCAACCAATCACGAACAATCCAAATCTCAATCACAAGCAAGAAACTAACGACAAAAGTAGCAAAAATAAATCACACAAGGATTTATAGTTGTGATTTATAGTGGTTCCACTAACATCTTGTTAGTGTGCATCCACTTTGCAGAGAGTATTTTATAACCACGATGAAAGGAATACAAGATATTGATCCAATGATCACTATATTTCAATATAGAAATGAGTTTGAGGAGAATAGAATTGAAGAATTGGAATTAAGTTATAAACCCTAATTTAGACTTGAGAATAAACCCTTGATCTTAATCAAGTTTTCCAAGCTCTCCCTTTGAACCCCAGAAAAATAGCTTATATAGAGATAGGCCAATTACCGAAATTACCCCCAAGTCTTCGCAAATCAATTTGCCAAGTTTTCAGCCCGAAATAGCCCAAATGCCTCGTTAGACGTCTGTCAAGGGAGATGACAGACGTTTGTCCATCCCATGTAATTATTTGGGCTTCCGCACTCAACTCATACGTCTGTCGTAGCCCTGACAGACGTCTGTCCCTCTCAAATGTCTGTCGTGGGGATGACAGACGTCTGTAGGAACTCTCGGGAAAATCTACCTTGATAACTCAGACGTCTTTCATACCCCACGACAGACGTCTGTCACACTAACCTGCTGACACCAAACACCAATTCAGCTCTAACTTTCGCGCGAACTCCGATTTGCGAATGGTCACCTCTGACTCGAAGCTATCTTCATCAGATCAATCTAACATATAGTATCACATACTTTAACATTTATCACTACTATCTATTTTAAGAAAAATCAACTACCAGGCATTTATTACATTTTTCAGAAAAAGGATAAATGTTATCTTTTTAGAGGTTAATTCTTTTGATTAAAGGTAATATATTGTTTTCTCTGAAAATAAAGATACTATAAGCATGAGAAAATGATTAAAAACTAATTTTAAAATAAATTAAATGAATTTATCTTCATGAAAAATGATAAAAATATACTTTTAGAATTCCTTTTAAAAATTGTCTGCATATAAAAATATTAAATATTCTGCTAGCATGAAGCCCCAAAAAAATCATTAAGAAAGGCGTCAAAAAATTTCTATGTAAAGTGGATATTTGTTATATACCTCATACATAAGTGTGCATCTAACCACATCTTTCCTACTGAATAATTCCTGAAACTTGTTTGGATAAATGGTTTTGTTTCAACAATGGAATTATCAATTTACTTTAATTTCCTTTTTTAATGATATTGTTTGGTTTTGCTGAGGGCTTTAGCATTCTCGGCACCATCAGTTCATACTGGGTCCAGATCATCAACTTCTTCATAAAGATGAAATCTTTTTTAAGTATTTGTTAATTAATGATATAGCCTTCTATGTTGTTATAAATGTACAGAAAAATTTTGATGTGGAGAGATTATGGATTAGGAGGAGGGAAGTTGTAATCGTGCATAGGTTACATCACTTATCAGAGGTAAACTGCATGTAACAACCCGGATTCCGACGGACCGATTTTCTTTTCAAAAATCCAATCCACCAAAACCCGAGTTGGTTGCTCTGGTATCCTGCAGAAAAAGACAGAGAAAAGAGATATGTCAGAGTTCGGAAAACTCCTCACAGCGGAAGGAGTAAAATATAATATATTTAAAACATAGCTTTACCTTAATCACAGTACTGCTAAATCAGTATTCCCAAAGCTATAAGTCTCTGTCTAAATTGCGAATGTTATGAGGAGGGGGTCAGAACATAAGTTCTGTGTGAATGAATTTAAACTACACTTCTTGAATAATCCTACATATACCGTTCAATTACACTTTCTTATTTATTAGGTTATACGTGTTATTAGCACTCAAAGCTTACACACACGTCGCACCCATATACCCCCTAGTAGATTAACCTAATATAGTGTATATGTAGCTACCCCCAAACTGAGGTACACCCCGTGATACCCCACTCGCACGGTCTCCTCCGTATCGCCACAGTAATATGCACAGTCCCTCAACCTATGCCATAGTAACGTACAACGCTACATCCGCATAGAACCACTATCGTTGTGCTACGTAAGCGTACTGACTGCTATCCTCGAACTATTCGATCGAGTTTGGTTCCATCACCGAATAATGCCATCTAGTCTACGATACACCACCCAGAGCAGACATGGTTGTACCTAGACTTTCCCACGTACATATCATCAATCATACTCGATGTTT
This sequence comes from Allium sativum, assembly GCA_030737875.1. Lineage (NCBI taxonomy): Eukaryota > Viridiplantae > Streptophyta > Magnoliopsida > Asparagales > Amaryllidaceae > Allium > Allium sativum. The sequence continues at coordinate 687,719,261 of CM060919.1, forward strand.
CTACTGCACACAACCTCTACTTGTGCACCCAAGTTCCGTAGCAGGGCTACACCAAAAAACATGGAACTCAGTCGGGATCTTTTCTATATATGTACGGGCCTGCCTATGAGAGTGTCCAATGTACAGATATCCCTCGGGTCTTGTTTTTCTATGGTGGCTATGGCCCCACCTTAGCCCCTCCCTCAACTAGTAAAGACCACACGAGCTAAGCGACCACCCCTAACAAGCAAACAATCTAAACATCCATATGGGGTCTCCCCACACCCGTCCCTTGATAGCAAAGGTTAGCGATCTCTAGGGGTTAGCTCTTGTCTTTTCGCATTCCTTGGCTGTTGGTGACAGGCGTCCAATGATCTTGCTATCGTTTGGTCTTGACCCTCCACCTCCGCCTGAGGCAATCGCCGAACCACCCTTAATGCCACCGCGTACAACATTTTGACTGCCCCCTACTTGTGCAGTCAAGGCCCACCCACCTGGTAGTTCCGCACAGACCCAACCTCTGTAATCCTGGCCCGAAACTAAACCACTACAGAGGACTACCAGGAACACCTTTAACGTCTCAGGAAGCTGCATGCTTCCCCTTCCAGTCCGTTGGAGCTGCCAAAATAGCGAACGTGCGCTCTCGTCGTGCCTTATGACACCATCATGATCTACCTCGTTGGGTTATTCATCATACAACGTACAGACTGCTTCAAGCGCCTTAGTTTTATATGTCATCAGACCCTATGTCTAACCATTTATTTCACGCTTGTGCCACCTCGTCAACTTTCTCATTTAACTTGGTTATTCACGTTAGCTTTTTTTTTCGAATTCACCAAGTTACCCTTGCTTATTAATTCAATTTATACTTAACCCACTTAAGTCTATTAACAAGCCCACAACATGTTATTTTCCAATTTCATAAATTATTCCCTTTTTGGGTTACAACAACATGTTATACTTATTTCATAGTTAAGTATACCTTATCCCACATACATACTGATTAGGAGAATAACCCTCTAAACACCAGCCCCGAAGACCGAAATCAACATCAGATTGGCACCCAGAGAATTACTCAACCCAACCAACATAAATGATTCTAATTTACTTCTTTTCCACTCATATAACTTATATCATTTTTAATTTCACATTTCTCCTTTCCAAACCACTTAATCTAAGTATATCTTTACATATAAGTTATCTCACCTTCCTTATCGTTTCCTATAACTTATCTTGTCCCATAGTTATAATTTCCACATATTATCATTTCTTGTCTTATTCAAGTTTATTCATAATAGGTTATTTATCATTCCCCATTTCTTGTCATTAATTTTAGATTTGACTTATTTCAGAGTATAAGTCGTCCCACCCTTCAAGTCTTGTATTACATCTCAAGTCATAACCTTCCCTTGTCCCTATGACAAGCTTGCCTATTATTTAATTTTACATCACCGCAACTCAAGTTTATAATAGGTAATTATCATTCCCCCATTACTGTGTCATTAATTTTAGATTTGACTTAACCCTTTCTTTTACTTAACCCGTTACTTAAACTTTACCCAATTCAATTAATTTATGATACCGTTACGGGTCCCATTTGGTTAAGCATATCTAAATTCTGTTTCACATGTCACACGTGTCCCACTTAACCCCCTTTATTATAGTTTCCATATCTTACACATGTCTTACTACGGTTAAGTCTACCTTAGTCATGTTTTACATCACATGTCCTACAATGGTTAAGTCCACATTAGTCATGTTTTGCATGTCATTTATATCACCCACTTAACCCTCTAACCATACCCTTGTCACCCACATGTCATATTATGGTTAGTATTTCTTAATTTATTTATAATGTCGTAACGATGTATGACCTCTCAAATTAGACGTCCGTTCGTGGCTGCTGGATTTGCCGGGCGGTTCCGGGCAGTCTTACACCACAAACGCGCCTAACCTCATGTCATAAACCGTTATGCCTCTAGTTCTTGCCGTTGACCTCTCACATTAGACGTCCGCTTGTGGTTGCTGGATTTGTCAGGTGGTTCCGGGTAGTCTTACACCACAAACGCGTCTAACCTCGTGTCATAGGCGTTCATTAACAATTGTCTTTCACCCAAACCCCAAATTCATGTCATATCTTCCAAATTCAACTTAATTACATTTCATTTTTATGCCTATTTCCAATTTACCATTCACTACACCAATTACATAATAGTTAGCCAATTTTCATGTTACCCAAATTATCCAATTATAGCCAAATTCACTAATTCCATGTTATTCATACCCAAACATGTCAATTTCCAATATCCAATTATACCCAATTTCATATAATCAATACTTTCCCAATATATATCCCAACATTCCCCGTTCATACATATAATCTAATTCACCCTCTAGGCTTACTTTTCAAGTCATAAATAAATTTCACCAATCCATGTTATCCAATTACAAGTTGTTAATATTTATACCAATTCCATATCCAATAGTTCCAATTAAATTTACACAATTTCATGTTAACATCGTAAGTCAAAATTCATAGTTGCGCACTATTCAGCATAGATTATATTCCTCGACTGCATAAAATAGATTATGCCCAATATATGCAATAACAATTGTTATGCCACAAACCCCAAAATTTCAGATTATATTCCAATATCCCCATATTCCAATCGTGCGTATTGCATAATAAGATTTCGTCTAGGTTCGAGATAACCTAGATCCAAAAATAAAAAGGGGAAAGGATAAAAAGGAGAGAACTCAAACGTAGGCATAAATAAAATAATAGATCTTATTAAATTAACATCATATTCATTATGGGGAATGGTAATCGATAGAAGCAACATTATACAACAAATATAGTTCAAATCCACTCACATTGACTGGATTAGAGAAATAAGTGATTTGTCGTTGATGTAGAACGCTGATTTAATCTTCTTATTTGATTATTGGTGAAGAGCATGAATTGTTGATGAAGAACTTGCAAATTAATTTAGGGTTTTGAGGCGGCGGCCATGTTTGGTTGAAGTTTAGTGGCATGGAAGCGTCAGAAGTAATTATTTATGAATTAGGTTAGGTCTAGGCACTATTTTATAGGTGTAGAGAGTGTTTTAGAGCTATTAGATCACCCTAGAAGCCATCCGGTCCGTCCAGCACATCAAAATTCGTCACTGCCCAGATCTGGAAAAATCAGGGGGGAGGTCAACACTAAGGTCGACCCCAGGTTGACTTCCCTGGGTAGGTCGACCCCCATGTCGACCTGCCTGGGTATTTTTCTGAATTTTTGTTGAAACTTTCGCAGGCCATAACTCTTTCATACGGAGTCCGATTTTCGAAAACTTGGACTCTACTCCAAGCGGAATTTCGAGACGAACGCAATGGTGATGTCCGTTTTACTTAATTCCTGATATTTAAATTAAATATAATTATTTTATTATCTTCTCCGTTACGTACACTGCCATTGAATTAATCTTTCCTTCTCTTTCATGTTAAGTAATTTTCATTGTACATCACCATTATTAACCTATCTATGCATATATATACATTTTTACATATTTTTAATTATATTAAAAATGCGGGATGTTACATTCTCCCACCCTTAAAGAATTTCGTCCCCGAAATTCGATAAGAGTAAAATAGATAACCCCTCGCAATATCCATCCATCAAGTGTGCATCCAATTGTTGCAAACATTGTGCACATATGCAAAGTGAGATACATCATAGTAAAGTATGTATGCCTAATTTGGATCCACCTATATGTATGCAAATCTTAAAAACTTTTTCAAAACATGATGCGCACATCCTAAATATACTTGCAGTTCTATATGAATGCAATATATTTTTTTGAAAAATCAAAACGTTTTTCATCCAAATTTTCCTACACTCTTACAGAGTAAGAGCATAGTTCATCCAATTTTCGCATCCAAAACCCTACCAACCATCATTAAATTCGAAATTTAGAAAAATCTAATTTTCCAAATTCGATTTCTAATGTTACAAAAAGGTGTAAAACGGAAAAATTCACATCCTCCGTTTTTCTTTTCTAATCGTACTTGGATTTTTATATGACTATCCTATGAAGATTTCTTATTTTCCTATCCAAGTACAATCACATAAGAAATTTTCTTCTCTTTTTCCACTTATCATGGAAAAATTTAATATTTATTCATCTTTTTCTTAAGATTTCCATTTTCTTTTCTCGTCTCGTTTTGCTTCTTGATTGATTCTGTTGTTTTCTTTTTAGTTAGGCCAGTTTCTTTCTTAGCTTATTTGACTTAATCAAATTACTTAAGTTTGTTATTTTCAAATAAGCCTTTTCGTTTTCAACTCAAACAACATCCTACACAGCTACTACTATGGGCCAAGAATCTTAGGACTGGTGTCACGAGTCCACTCAACAAGATCTATACACTTGCTTGCCCTTCACTACCTAGTAGTCACCACTAGTCCATGCTGTGTATTACTAGCCTATACTTCTCTTTCAAGCAACAATCCTTTTTCTTTTTCTCAAGCAACAAACTTAGGTTTCTCAATGCTTATGCATTCTATGGGAAATTTTCCATTAGTTTAATATTATCTAATCCCTGACTGTAAATTGGCAAGAAAATAACCTCTAAGTATCAACCCCGAAGACTGAAATCAACATTAGATTGATACTCGGAGAATTTCTCATCTCAACCAATTCCCAGTTGGTTCTAATAGCTTTAACTTTATCTCGTTCTTTCTAGGCCTTAATCCTTAACTACTCCATTTTTAAAACATGGTTTGGCCTTCTTTCTTTTTATTACATTCTTCTTCCAAAAACTAAAAGTGGTAAAACTTTTATTCTTTTCTCAAAAACTTGCTTTTGCCAAACCATAAAAACATGTTACAAAGTAAAATTGCAAATATTTTTTTTTTCAAATCACAAACTGGAGTAGACAAGGATGACTAATGAGTTACATTGTTCCTATTTACAATGTTAACTTTGGTTGCTAAGGCGCAAATATCTACCCTATTCTTGCACTCTACCGCTTATTTTGTTTACCCAACAAAATTTCTTTTTAAAACAATAATCAAAATTTATTGTTAACCGAATAGAGATTTCAAAACTTCTTTTCATATATGACAACTAGCGAGCTATTTATGCTCCATAATATGCACCTTTTCATGAGAGAATTCTTTTAAAACAAGAAATCATTGTTTTACCCAATATACCTCACTTTACTTTAAAACCCATCATGCACTAAAAACATCAAAATACTTTTAAGATCAAAACTTGAAAAAATACCACAAACTCTCTTATAGATTCAAGTTCTTAAAAGCTTATCAATGGGTTAGACTCAAAGCAGGTCTTCAACTCGACTAGGCTTTCCTAGGCACTTATGCAAATTCAATTCTCTCGACTATATATATTCCTAATCAATTTTCCACATCTTAACCTTTTCCAATCTATAAGGTTTCACTTCTGAACCCACTACTCTGAAATAACATTCCAGTTTTAATTCTATGGGATATTTTCTTTCTCAAATACCAATTCATATTGTACACTTTCCAACCAAACCACCTAAGGGTCTCAAAAATTTCTATGTTTATTACTTTAGTGTACAAACTAATTATCCCAACTCTTTCCCTACCTAGTGGGCTACTTTATGGATTTAGGTACATATATAATATATTTATATTTTAGAAAATACAAATACGTTCACTCAATATCTCCCTAAGATCACTAAACCGAAGCTCTGATACCAGATGTAACAACCCGGATTCCGACGGACCGATTTTCTTTTCAAAAATCCAATCCACTGAAACCCGAGTTGGTTGCTTTGGTATCCTGCAGAAAAAGACAGAGAAAAGAGATATGTCAGAGTTCGGAAAACACCTCACATCGGAAGGAGTAAAATATAATATATTTAAAACATAGCTTTACCTTAATCACAATACTGCTAAATCAGTATTCCCAAAGCTATAAGTCTCTGTCTAACCTGTGAAGGTTATGAGGAGGGGGTCAGAACATAAGTTCTGTGTGAATGAATTTAAACTACACTTCTTGAATAATCCTATATATACCGTTCAATTACACTTTCTTATTTATTAGGTTATACGTATTATTAGCACTCAAAGCTTACACACACGTCACACCCATCTACCCCCTAGTAGATTAACCTAATATAGTGTATATGTAGCTACCCCCAAACTGAGGTACACCCCGTGATACCCCACTCGCACGGTCTCCTCCGTATCGCCACAGTAATATGCGCAGTCCCTCATCCTATGCCATAGTAACGTACAATGCTACATCCGCATAGAACTACTATCGCTGTGCTACGTAAGCGTACTGACTGCTATCCTCGAACTATTCGATCGAGTTTGGTTCCATCACCAAATAATGCCCTCTAGTCCACGATACACCACCCAGAGCAGACATGGTTATACCAAGACTTTCCAAATTTGATTTGGACATAATTCCAAATCCAACAGTAAGATTTCAAATCTCTCATATTCGTTGGAAAGCTCTTTTCGATACGAGCCCAACGTTTCTGGTTTTACGAGGATCCGACGGTTGGATCTCCTGTAATATCAATTCAAAGTCAATGGTCGAAATTCGCGAACGGCCGCGGTGCAGCGCGTTATATCCAGGCCATTATATTATACATATAATATATATAATATATATTTCGTTGATTTCCATTCAAAACGTATTTTATAAATCGTTTTAAATTCGTTTTAAAAATGATTCTAACTTCATTCTCAATTTTAAATCAAAATTGAATTATCCTTATCATTATAATATATAAATGATAATATTTTAAAAATATCAGATTTTGAAATAATTTCCTTTTCGATATTCATTATAAAAATGAATAAAATCGATATAGATACCGTTCTGTCAAAATGGCGCATATCTAATCAACATGGCTTTATATATTTAAATATTTTCGTGTCCATCCCAAATCGGACATCAAAATCATATTTTGATCCATTACTGAATATTATTTTAAAACATTAGCTATTTTAAAATATTCATTACTCGTCATTTTAAAATATTTGTTAATTTAAAATATTCGTTCTTTCCGAATTGGAATCAGACACAGTCAATTACCATATAATTTATTTATATGGATCTCATACACACGTGTGCACAACAATAATCAAACATAATCAACCATCATCCAGAGTGCATCACACAACTGCATAACCGTTAATTATACATAATTAACGCTTACAACAGTCTGTCAATCCATCGATTGACATACAACTAAATAATTAGGACTAGCGTACGTCGAATATCATCCCAGTACCCATGTGGGATTTCAATCAACACACACACAGAATTTATTTGTGCAGTTGGGCAATGTGTAAAATATATCGTCCCAATCAATATCAGTCAAATGTGTGTACATAAACAAATCATCCGATTTGTAAATGAATATTTATTTTATTCATATACACGTTAAAAATTATATTTTTAACGATAAAATATTTATTTCAACACATGAATATTTTATACAATTCATTATACGATAAAAATGATATTTTTATTATTCTAACATTTTTAGAAAATTTCGGCAGCATAACGGCGCGATACTAGAACCGGAATAAGGTCTAGCCTTATCCCTTGCCTAATAATGGCTCGCATCATATACAAACCAAATTCTAATCAATCCTTTTCACTTCCCAAACCAAATTCAAACAAATAAACCAATCAAACAAACAACCAAACATCCATGGTTTCAATCAATGGTGTCGAGTGCTTCTAAGCACCGTCTGCATCCTAGTAAATATATAACTAGAAAATAAATTAGAGTGAGAAGTTCTCACCTTTGAGATCCACTCCTCCAGTTTTATTGCTGAATTCTGAACAGTTTGGATTTGCCCGAAATTCCGACGCAGTCTTTTTCACGTTGTTCATAGTAAGTATCACATTTTTAATATGACGTTTATATATTTAAAAATCGCATTTTTTATATCACTACATATGTATATAATAGATCACATTTTTGATAAATTATTATATAAATTAAAAATCATATTTTTATATAACTAAAAATCGAATTTTTATAATGCTATTATATATATAAAATCATATTTTTATATCCCTAAAAATTATATTTTTACATAACTAAAAATCATAATCTTCCTATATTAAAAATCAATTCTTTATCATATTAAAAATCATATCTTTATCATATTAAAAATCATATCTTTTTATTTATAAAAAATCTAAATTTTTTATTTATAAAAATCAAATCTTTTTATTTATAAAAAACAAATCTTTTTATTTATAGTATCATATATAAAAACTTATTTTTGTCTTTTTAATTAATTAACTTAAGTAAATAAAAATAAATAAACAAAAATAATTATTAAAACTTACTCGAGGCTGAGGTGGCAGAGGAGGCTTATGGAGGCTAGGGGGCGTCGCGGCGGACCTGGGGAAGCTCGCCTGAGGCGGCGGTGGGCCAGCGTGGGCTGTGGCGGCGGCTCCTTCGCGGTTTGGGGCTTTGGGGTAAATGGGGTGCTCGAATGGGGAAGAAGAGGACATAGGAGAGAGGTGTGGTCGGAGGTGAAGGGGAGGGATGCGGTGCGACTGCGGGGTGGCACTGGCGATCCGCCAAGGGGGACGGCGAAGGATCGACGTAGGGATTTTTTTTTATTTTTTTTGAAATCAACGACGGGGAGGGGAGAGAGAGTAAAGGGGGGTTTGACCAAGAATAATAATATATATATTTAATTAAATTAAATTCCAAAAAGTAACTTTTTATTTTGAACACCAAATCAAACCCAACGACTGTCGCACCTAGATAAATACCCCCATTCTGAACACAATGGGATATGTTCCGTAAGCCAATTCGACCGTTATGATTAGTTTTCATCAAAATATAAATATAAATTAATCTAACGTTCAAAATTGAATTCAACATACATTTTAATTTACCGGGCCCACATACTGACTCCAAAAATTCCAGAAAAATAAATCTGGCTATGTTTTGATGATACGGTCCTTATAAAACTAATTTCATCGAATTTGGAGACCGTTTGAAAAACGATCATTTTCCAGTCGATTAAATTCAAACTGAATTGACCAAACACGTTTAAATCCACCATGCTCACATATTGATTCAAAAAATTATGAAAATTGGAATCTAGCAATAATTTGACATTCTGGATCCAACAAAAGTGGTTTCGTCGAAAACGGAGGTCGTTTGCAAAATCGCTATTTTTAAGGGCAAAATGTTATATAAATTCCATAGCGACTATTCTGAATTTTCAAATAGACATAACTTTTTACTTGCGTTATGAAATCTGGATTTTTCACATTCGTTGGAAAAATATTTTCAAACAGATTCGAATATTTTTGGTGTTTAATGAAATCCGGTTTATTTTGAATCTTGTACATTCATTTGAAATTTGAAATCGACTTTTCAAACTACCGTGCCATTTCAGGCTCGTTATATAACTAAAATAAATTTTTATATTCTAACTTTGATTTAAATAAATTTATACGTTCTAATTCTATTCAAAATAAATTTTTAGTCGTAATAATTTACAATAAATCATTTTAAATATTCAAAATCCATTAAATTAGTCAAAATAAAAAATATAAATTGGTTCTGATTTTCCAGGTTGTTACAGCAACAGACCGCTCTACGCTAATTTTAGTTCATTCATTCAAAAACGGTGGCAACCGACAGTTAATTTCAATATATATTAACAAAAATATGGTTTTATTATTCTTAGGTTTGAGAAGGGAGATGATTGTTTAAGGATAATCAAATCGGGATATTACATGTTTAACTCCAGAGTCATAATTTTAAAACCATGTGAACTAGGACTCAAACCAAGCATCTCCAACAAAGATTGAAAATTACAAATATGTAATTTATACACTCATTTTACTCTCCAACGGGGTGTATATTTTGCAATCAATTCATAATTCAGCGTATAGTGTGGGATTTTATTAACTTGTTTATATGCCAGTACAATATAGTGTGGGATTTTATTTGGTTATTTGAGATCATTATTTATCTACAAGTACATAATTTTACTATAACATTGTTCTTACTTGAACTTATTTCGAGTTTAGTTTAAATTTTATCTATAAAAAGTCATGTATTTTAACATTTTTATGGATTAGTATATGAACAGCTACATTATACATACTTCATATACGAACTGGCATATGCACTATTATACTAATTTATTGTATATGATTCATATTAATATGAAGTTATGTGAATACACACCCCTTTGCTAATTGATTCACCGCCATCATTGCTTTTTCAGTGCAAATTATCCTCGATGAAAGACGTCAATGCCTCAAGCATCACATATTGAGTAACACCATTGTTGAAACTCTGTCTGTAACAATTTAATCGGCTTCACACCATAGATGAGCTTCAGGAATTATTATAAACAATAGTAATGTATATGTAATTTTAAATTGGTATAGACTATTTTGTATATAAGGTATATGTTATACATGTTTAGCTTTTTGAGACAGACTTGCAAAATGGAAAGTGGAGACCATAGATTTGGAGATAATTTTGTAGTTGTGCTGATTTATTTCTATGGTCTTTTTGGGTATTGAACTGAATTATTGATGCAGACTAATCCCTTTAATTGATGCTTGTATTGTAATATAGTGTACAAAGTGAGAGTTGAAATACTGGAGTTAACTCAAAACTGCAATATGCATGAACTGAACATAAGATGAACTACTGCCAAACTACTATTGTAACTATCTCAGTGTGTATATATATGCGATGTAATGCTTGTTACTATTGTCATTCGAACAATGAAGTCATGAAGACACATCCTTAGCAAAATAATTGCAATAACTACTAAATTTATTAAGTCATATGTACTTTATAATACAGTTTTTTCATCAAATACAAAATTGCGATATTAATAAAACGCTTTGTGATAAAAAAATTAAAACACTAAGTTAACATTATCAACAATATTGTTTTTATAGTTTTTGCAATATGTTGCCTTTATTAGAATGGTTAGTAGTGTAGTATAACAATTATAAATCGTACTTATGACAACGTTAACAATATAACATTGAACACGAGCATTAACAGTTTTGATCAAAAGTTATTAAGTAAAATGTTGTTAACAATGTAGAAAAAAACGTTGCCGTAAATATGAATTGTTTTAACACAATGTTGATGTTGTAAAATAAAATAAAAAATCAAATTTACAACAACATTTAGTTGTTGTTTAACTCCTGGTTTGTAATGTTTTATAAATATTATTGAAACCTCTAAATTTACAATATTCAACAAACGTTGTTCATTAACATATTTCAATAACATGACAAATATGCCATAAAAAACAAATATAATACAATGTAAAAAAGTCATTGTTAAAAATTACTTTCTATAACAGTTTAAACAAACAATATAAAAAAATTATTTACAACCTTTGTACGTAGAACATTTTTCGGAAAAATCTATTACAACGTTCTTTTTAACAAATGTTGTGAAAGATGCTTCTTTTTTACAACACTTTGACAAACTATTGCATAATCAGTGTTGTAAAATAATATTCTTGTTGTAGTGCGTACGAAACATGTTATCAACATTTATTTTGCTCCATTACAAATTGTTCGACTAGCGAACTGTATGAAACAGAGAAACATAAGCATGCAATATGTGGGAAAAATCGGTGCAACAAACTTGGATTTAAGGATGTAAGTCTTTTTCTATGTATTATATTTCACTGGAAAATAGTAGTTTTAGACTTTTGATACTGTCATGCTTCCACTTTTGTTGTACAACAATATGAACGTATTTTCCAGTTTTATATTTATATATTTCCATTAATTAATTCCCTATTTTAGCTCACAGTAACTAATGAATTATTTTACTTTGTTGCATCTGATTTCTCATTATTTTCATAAATATGGCATAGTCACTCATATAAGGCATAAATGTTCTTTTTCTATGATAACATTTGACAAATGCAGGAATTTAAACTCATTGGCATTGCTGAATATAATGACAAGTTGACGATGTTCTTTTGTCCGTTTTGCCTCAATTTCACAAAGTGTAAACACCAACTTCCCTTTATGGCAAGCTATCCCATTTCTTCCCTTGCAGGCTATGTAAGCCTATACGAACACATTGATTTGCATAAGCCACTTTTACTTGGTGATCACTTGATAATTATACACATAATTTTGCAAATTTTCTTTTGCAGGACTTGGATGGCAGAACTATCCCCATGTCTATAGCAGAAGCAAGGCCACCAAGGCGATTAATTGTACTATTTTACCTTTGCTTTTAGCTTCAGCATACAACTTCACTTCTTATACCTCATCTCAGCTTACTGCATATTGCTCCTATTTTGAATTGCAGCTATTGACTTATGCCTATATATAATTCTTCACATTAACATACTTATGTAATACTTCTGTTTTGATCTGCTTTAATTACAATACATTTTTCTTGACAATTTTGTCTAACTTGCAATTACAGGATTTTGGCTTCTACTGATTCGTTAGCCACAACTTCTACGTTCCACGACAAAAAAATTCATACCCTGCTGAATAGAATGGCATGTTGCCGCTGTTTTTTTCTCCATTTCGCCTCAATTTTATGAAGCGCAAACAGCAACTTCAAACGCGTATGACGAAGTGTGATCTGAAGCATCCTCCATGCAATGACTTTTAGCATAATGGAAGCCCGTACATGTTTGCGGATGATGGAAAGAATAACACAGATTATACAAAATCTCTGTTGTGTAGGGAAGTCACCAACGATGCACATAATGCTGGCTGGAACTGCATGATTTTGAATATAGTGTACGGTTCTTATATATATACATATATATAATATCTTCTGGGCATTAATTGGCTTTTTTCCCATCAGATCTGAATGATTGGCTCCTATTCATGTCAACCAGTTTTGTTGATTCTCAGAAGTTTGATAATAAAATTGTTTTTTCTATTTGTTAATGTGTATTTACAATTTATATACGCAGAGATTGTCCACCATTATACATACACTGATAAAGTTGTGTCTATTATGTTCGACTGTTTGGAAAGTTGGCCCAATGTTTATGTCCTTTTGTTGTGGGGAGTATATTGTTGACTGCATGATATACTTTATACATTGTTTTCCTAGAAAACTACATAAATGTTCACAAATTGCTCAGTGGATAAATTTGGAAGTAAGCTACAAGAGAAGAAAATATAAATTGGTAGGGAGGACGGCTGATAAAAGCCTGCTTAAATTAGGGCTGACAATTAAAACCGAGAATCCGAACCGAACCGACCCGAAAAGACCAGAACCCGAACCCGAACCGAACCTGATGGGTCTCGGGTCGGGTCTAGGTGATGAAAAATACCATCAAGACCCGATCAAACCCGACCCGCATAGGCCCGACCCGAAAGACCTGACCAAAAAACATTAAAATATATGTATTTTTAGTGTTATTATTCAATCGGAGCCGAACCGACCCGACTCTACCCGAGCCTCAACCCGACCCGACCCGAACCGAAGCTCGGATCGGGTTGGGTCCGGATTTTTAAAATGTATAGTTTAGACCCGACAAAACCCGACCCGTTTAGAACCGAGACCCGCAGGGTCGGGTCTAATTGCCACCCCTAGCTTAGATGAAGCAAATATGTTCCTGTTTGCTTACTTAAGGCTTTAAGTAATACACTATTGAAGATACACGTTCGCGCCTTGATATATATATATATATATATATATATATATATATATATATATATATATATATATATATATATATATATGGGGGAAAGTCTAAAAAAATACAACATCTTGACACAAAATTAAACATACAAAATCTAAGTCAGATCTTCTCCTGAATTCCACCTTGTACGGAAAACAAACCAATATTGTGGTTTAGATTTTGTATACGTGGTTTTTGGTCGTGTGAAAAATGGCAGAAACGGCAAAAGGAGGGAACGGTTAATTTCCAGAAACTGCCACCCAAACCCCTTGATCCACGGTCGAAACACCAATCAACATCGTCTTCTACAACCTGGGCAAGGTCTAGGGCAGATGCGGTACGCGGTTTCAACAAAGATTCAACATCGAACCACGAAGCGAAATCTCCAACTTCATGGACGAGATTATGGGATGATGTTGTTCGTGAATTTTGCATCAAAAAGGAGGATCCGGCTGTGGATTTGAAGTTTATCCTGCCTACTACTGGGCAAGGTTTAAACAAATTTCCGATTCCAGAATCCAATAGTAAATTGGCGGGGGAAAAGTGGAAGCATACCCTGGTAGCTTATGTGATCGGCAACAGACCGCTCTACGCTAATTTTAGTTCGTTCATTCAAAAACAGTGGCAACCGACAGGTAATTTCATTATATATTAAAAAAAAATGGATTTATTACTCTTAGGTTTGAGAAGGAAGATGATTGTTCAAGGATAATCAAATCGGGACCTTACACGTTTAACTCCAGAGCCATAATTTTAAAACCATGTGAACCAGGACTCAAACTTACAAGAGATATTTTCACCACCATTCCTATTTGGGATAGACTGCAGGATTTACAGCTTGATTTTTGGAGCGAAGATGTAATTAGTTTTATTGTAAGTGTTTTGGGGAAACCACTGAAAGTAGATAATAGCACAGCTAATGAAAATTAGATAATAGCACAGCTAATGAAATTAGATTAAACTATGCACGAGTACTAGTTGAAATAGCATCTGACTTTTCATTTCCAAATTAAATTTATGGTACAAACTATGGTGCGGAAGACATAAACATTCAGATAGCATACGAATATATACCACGACCATGTAGTAACTGCCATGTATACGGGCACAACACACAGAATTGTAGAGTTACGACAACATGGCACCCTAAGGCTTAATAACGGGACCCTAACAACTTCAGAACAACCCTCGAAGGGGTTTGCTTTGCCAAAAGGAATCTTTGAAAGTGTTCAACACACTCCCACTGATTCCACTGATGCTATGTATACGAGCACAATAAATATGCGTGTAACATGTATTTTGTTGTGAATAGAATTGCTATTATAAAAAAGAAAATTTCCAAATTTCCAACGTCCATCAACAGTTAGCAATGACTTTCAAGTCATTTATTTCAAACGGTATCTAACAGTTTCCAACGAATGATAGCCATTGAAAATGGCATTGGAAAATATTTGTTGGTTCTGTTGGAAAACCGATTGAATCCATGAACAATATACTAACGACTCCGAACAATCATCGCCAATGGCTCTGAGACGTTGAAATAGCCGTATTATCTTTTAGTGTGCGTTTGAAAACAAAACAGGTTTGATGAAAACCTACTTTGAATAGGATGACTGCTTCTGAAAACAAATGATGTCGACTGAAACATACAGTCATGTGTGGAGGCCACGCTTTAAACCAAGTATGTTATGCTCCCGCCAAGCACACATTGGAAGCCAAGTCTTATGGATGATATCAACCACAGAATTTCGCCCACAGACATTAGTTAATTGTTTATTGTGCAGTAATCAATGTGCATTACATAAAGTGACTGCAGTTGGGAATAAACACTTGGCTCAACGGTTCTTTCATCAAGGAAAAACAAAATCCAAGTTAACTAAACAAAAAGTACTGGTGATCATATTTAAAGTTCATAATGAGGGCAAAATCTATGTCTCACCATGCAATACAATACAACAACGCTAATACAATCTTAATATATATCACTCTTATTAGCGTATATAAGTAAGTAGTCATAAACTGAATAAGATTTATATACATCCAATATACGTATTGTACGAATATAATAAAAGCCCATCATTCATTCATTCTTAAGAGGACGGACTTCGTAGCCACCTCCATCTCTCTTGTCAAGGGAATACGGCATATAAGTGCCCATAATCTTGTCCCAGGTAACAAAAAATGGCTGGGAGAAATTGTACTTGTTGCCATAGAGCTGATGGTGAATATCATGATAGGCAGAGTTGTTACTGAAAACAAGCTGCAGCAAATTCCAAGGCAGAAAGAGTCCGCAGTGATCGTCCACGGCCTTGATATTTCCAAAGGTGAAAAAAATCATGGAAGTTCGAGCATTCATGCCCGATATCAAAGTAGCAAGGGCGCTTCCAGCAATTTCAAGCAGTATACCATCCAGAGGATGGGAATATATAGCACCATAGGCGTATGGCACGATCAGAGAATGATGAGCGGCGTGAATTCTGGACAGGTACTTGTTTGTGTGCATGAACCTGTGCAGGAAATACTGGTGTGTGTCCAGCACCACCGCTGCTATGAATAACTGTCCCCCCATCTTCAGTAACGATGGTTGATCTTCCACCTTGCCGGCCTCGAATGTGAACTGATCAAATTTACGTCATTGTTACTTAGCTAGTAGCTAGCTTAAAACTACTATTAGCCGAGAGTATTATGAATTGGAGTAGTTAAAATACATACCACGAACAAAAGCAAGGAAACCGTAATCTGCAACCCTTGCTGCATCAGAACCCCCTTAAGAACAGTGCTTTTAGATGCTAGATTTTTGAGATTCTCGTCTTGTTTTGGATGCAACCTGTAGTTTTTCAAACTGTCGCCAAACAGAGTGTACATGCCAGCATATATCCAGTATGCTATGCTTGGCACAAACACCACGAGTAGCTCATCTGAAACTCCGAAAACCATGATTTGTGTCTGGCTGTAAATTAGAGTAAGATATGTTCAAACTTCAGAATACCGTACTTATTTAAAAATAATGATAAAGAAAAAGAATTAATGTTCAGGAGAAAGGCACGAACCGGAGATTCAAATCTGCAGTTGCCAAGTTAATTTGGCGTATGAACAATGAAGCTTGAGTTGCTTACTGCCTGCAGATACGTCTGTGGTACTGCAGGCTAGTGAATTTATACTAAGAAAGGGTCGATAGCTTCTTGACTGGTAGATTTGAAGAATTGTCCTAATATAATTCAATAACCTTAAAACTATTCATACTATTCAAGCATTGGCACGTTTATTTTTCACATTATTCTGGATTAGAAAATTATAGAAAAAGAATTGTATGCCTTATCAAACAAATTGCGAAGACCGGTCAGAAAGGCATATGGTTGTGACTGCAAAGGATAGAAGGCGCGCATGACTTTTCGGCAACAGAAGAATTCAACATTGAAAATGGAGTTGATATCAGAGGAGTTCGACTCACCAACTTTTCCACTGAGCGACTTTTCTTGCAGTTAACCATTAATAAATTTGAAAACCTGATGTTTGGTCAAATATTGCAGTGATATTCTATAATTGTAGTAAAATGTACCATGAATGATATATTTCATATAGGTTCCCTTATGTCCATCAATTATGAATGAAGAGAGTTTTGTTGACACTCAACAAACTATACTGGATGGTTGGCGTGCATGACTTTTAGCAGCTGAAGAATTTAACATTGAAAATGGAGCTGATATCATAGAAATTTGGACTGAGCGACGTGTCCTGCATTTAAACCGCTATAGAGTAGCGTGTAGTGGCATAAACGAGCAATTATCCTTTAACAAAATTGTCAAATATTGCAATGATATTATCTTATTGTATTAAATGGACCATGAATCTTCCTAAACCCACTGCAATTCTGCAAACATAACAAATATTGCAATCAAGGGAGTTAAGCAAAAAAGGCAAGTCAGAAGATCACGCCTCCTCTCAGCAACTCATGCAATCGTCAAGCAAGCATTCCTTCAGCCTTTTTGGAAAACCCAAGATTCTTCAAACTTCGATGGAATTTGTCACGATGATTGATTGATTTTTTTCAGAAAACAAAAATTCAAAAAATAATAATAATACTAATAAACTACGATTATATTGTTGAAAAAAATTAGACTTTTAACCCATAAAAATGAAATTAGCTTTTCTATGATCAATGCAATTGGAATTAACAACTAGTTCATCACCTTCTATGATCTACCGGATGTAATAACCAATCCCTGTTATCCATGTGCAAAACCATCTCAGTTGCTGATTCCATCGAAGTTCACCGGATTCCGGTGGTAGGATCATCTGAAAGCATCCCCGACATGAGTACTGATGATGCGGGTGAAGGTCAAGTAGCTGGAGTGGGACCAGAGAGCTAAAATACTGGAGTATCAATGTGCACGTTCACACGGTGACACAAGCTTATAATTTTAATAAAGGCTAAAACCCTTGTGTTTGATCTATTTATTTGATGACGTCACATGTGTTATGTAACAACGGTTGGAACAAAGCTCCCTTCATGGCACGCATATGAGTTGACACATAACTCCCATATAACAAAAGGAATACCTGTTGTTACGTGTCTACCAACTCATATTTATACCCAACTCCTTCAGTTTATTGCTTGATGTGGGATTATTAATTATAACATGTCATTCCTCCTTAACAACATACGAGACAATACTAACAACATGTTTATGACCATTGTATGCCTGTTATATAAAGGCATGAAGCTTGTAATTCAAAACTAGGAGAATTTGAATAAAAGCAAATACCTTTTAATCTGTTCGATCTTATTCCTGCATCTCTTTCTTTCCATTACTTCCACCTCCTTCTTCTTTGATTATCCAATACCTACCCCTAATCGTCTGAATCCCTAACCCTAGTTCATCTGCAACTTCTTTACCCCAAATTGCTACCTATATCTCCTCCTTATTCCTTCACTTGTTCTTCTAACTTCGTCCAAACCGCCATACACTGGCAAATTTATCAAACACCACGTCTTCAAGGATGGCCAGAGATGACTCTTCAAAAATGAGTCATAACAAATTGGTATCAGAGCATAACTCTGGGCAAGATTCACCACCTACCCCCAGAGAGAATCCTGCATTCCTTTCTTTCTTGCAAGATCAAGAAGATGCTTGGTCCAAACAACATGAAGTTAATGATTGGGTTTCTCAATTCTTGACCGATTTAAATGCCAAAGTTGATCAACAAGGTAGCAAAATTGAGGGAATCTATACAATGATGCAGTCTTTGACTAATGAAAGGCAAAACAACAGAGGCCAATCATCTAACAACCATGCAATTACAACAAGTGATCAGGGAATATTTGCTGCCAACCCTAGTAATCGACCTCTTCAATCTACACAATTCCCAATATTACAAAATTCCAAAAATAGTCCCATATTACCAGCTGTTAATGCCAATTCTAACAACCCCTTACCTGTAATTCTGAATCAAGCTGTATTGCCTTCATCAAACCAGACCCTAAATAGCCAAGAAACTTCTTCTTGGAACAAGAATTCTCCTTTCCCAAATCTTAAACTCGATTTTCCAATATATAAAGGGGATGAAATGGTACTGGAATGGGTAAATTAGGCTGAACAATTCTTCAAATTTCATCAGACAGAAGAGAGCTTATGGGTAGAAGTTGCCTCTATGTACTTAAGGAAAGATGCCCTTAAGTGGTACAATTGGTATATCAAGAACATCTCAGATCATCATGAATGAGCTACCTTTAGAGAAGAAGCTTTGGTTAGATTCGATGATAAAGATCTAGAACAACCATATGAAGCTTTAGCAAAATTAAAGCAAATAACCACAGTGTCTTCTTACCTCTCTAAATTTGAAGGACTTCAAGCTACAATTGAAACATCGCCACCCCAATTCCTTCTTAATCGATTCATAGGAGGGCTTAAGGAAGAACTCAGATATGATGTCCTGACTTCTCGGCCTCAAACCTTTAAACAAGTAGTCACCCTAGCAAAAATGTTTGAAAGGGTTTGAAAATCCAAGAAAGGTAAAATTACAAAATCCTATACCACTGCCAAAGGTAACTCTACCTTTCCTATTTCCAAGAATGCACAATCCAATTCAAAAAAAAACAATACAGAAAGAATGGGCAGAGGCAAGGGTTTAACTCCATAACAAATCATTGAAATGAGGAAACAAGGTATATGCTATGGATGTAGAGAACCATGGGACAGAAATCACAAGTGTCAAAGCCCATAAGTACATGTTTTAGAGGGTATGATGTCATTTATTGAAGTGGAGGAAAATGAAGACATTTTGGAAGAAAAGAAAGAAGATCAGTGTGAAGAGGTAATTGAAGAAACTCATGCTATCACATTACAAGCCATGTGTGGCATCCCTGCACTATCTACTATCAAGGTTCAAAGTACAATTAGAGGTAAACCAGTACAAATACTTATTGACTCTGGATCGACACATAGCTTTATTGATGAGCAACTAGCACACAAACTCAAATTAAAAGTTGATGAGTCTAAAACATATGAGGTTATGGTGGCAAATGATGAAAAGTTACAAGGCTCAGGAATATGTAATGATGTGACACTCCACTGCCAAGGTTGCAAAATGCCTATAGATTTATGACTATTACCATTAGAGGGGTGTCAAATTGTTTTAGGGGCTCAATGGATGAAAAAGCTTGGAGAAATTACTTTAAACTTAGACAAGCTCCTAGTTAAATTTACCTATGGAAACAAGAGGGTAAGGTGCCCAACAACAAGAAGTTAAATTAGTTGATAAGAAAACTATTGACAAAGAGCAAGTCAAAGGACAGATATCCATGATGCTGTATGCGATTAATGAATTAAAAATAGAGTCAAGCAGTGAGAAACTACAGCCTATTCCACATGAAATTCAAAAGCTACTACAACAGTATCCAGAAGTACTCACTACAGTTACTGCTTTACCTCCACAAAGACTACAGGACCACAAAATTCCCTTAAAGATAGGAGCAAATCCAATATGTCTGAAGCCCTATAGACATGCAAAACACATCAAGGATGAGCTAGAAAAAATAATAAAAGAATTGTTAGCAGAGGGAATCATCAGGCATAGCCATAGTTCCTATTCTTCTCCTGTTGTAATGGTTAGAAAAAAAGATAGTACATGGAGACTCTGCATTGATTATCGAGGTTTGAATTCTTTAACCATCAAGGATAAATTTCCTATTCCTTTAGTTGATGACCTGTTTGATGAATTATATGGTTCACAATACTTCACTAAATTAGATCTCAAGTCTGGATATCATTAAATAAGGATGAATGAGGAAGATATACATAAGACTGCTTTTAAAACACATGATGGTCATTATGAATTTATTGTTATGCCATTCGGATTGGTTAATGCTCCTTCAACTTTCCAATCATTAATGAATGATATATTTAGACCACACTTAAGAAAATTTATATTAGTATTTTTTGATGATATACTAATCCATAGCCGGACTATGTCTGAGCATATGCAACATCTTAGTTTGGCACTTCAGGTTTTAAAGGCTAATCAATTGGTTATTAAGCTTTCAAAATGTAGCTTTGTAAAACAATCTATTGAATACTTGGGGCATATTATATCAGTGGAAGGTATTCTTGTTGACCCCAACAAGGTTAAGGCAGTCATGGATTGGTCACTTCCAAAGGATCTAAAGGCTCTTAGGAGATTCTTAGGCTTGATTGGTTATTATAGAAAATTCATAAGAGGCTATGGGTTAATTGCTAAGCCCCATACTAACATGTTAAAGAAAGATTCGTTTGCATGGGATGATGAGGCCAAACAAGCTTTTGTCACACTAAAATAATGCTTATCCAACCCACCAATACTCGCAATGCCAGATTTTTCAAAGACATTTGTTATTGTGTGTGATGCAAGTGGGAATGGGATTGGGGCGGTGTTAACACAAGTGGAAAAACCCATTGCATATCTCAACAAGGCACTGCATGGAAGAAATTTAACTATGTCCACTTATGAGAAAGAGCTGATGGTCATTATTATTGCTACTAAAAAGTGGTCACAATATTTAATTGGAAGACATTTTATTATTAAAACTGATCACCAAAGTTTAAAGTATCTTATATCACAAAAACTTCACACTGGGGTTTAAAATAAGTGGTTGGAAAAATTACATGGTTTAGATTACAAAGTAGAATATAAAAGTGGTAAAGAAAATATTGTTGCTGATGCATTATCTCGTAAAGAACACACTGGCCATCAAGGAGTACAGTCACAAGCCATCTCTACTCCACAACCTACATGGCTACAAGAGTTAAAAAAGAAATTGTTAGCTTCTACATAGTACCAGCAAAAGAAGAAAAATTGCCAACAAGGACAGGTAGATAAAGGGAAGTACAAGATAGTGGATGAGCTATTATTTCATAAAGGAAAGCTATTGATTGATCATCAGCTAACAACTCTCCTACAAACTTTAATTGACTGCGGCATTAAGGGTACCTCAGAAAAATCAAGCATACTTTTTATTAGAAAAATATGAAAAAAGTGTGGATGTAACACCCCACCTCCATTAAGGTCACTCACAAAGGGAATGCCTTAACTTCGGTGAAGCGTTTTAGGTAAAAGATGCAGATAAATTACAAGACAGACAAATAAAGCAGCGGAAAATAAAGTCATTTTTTAAACAATGTGGTTCAGTCAAGCTTTTACAACAATTGTCTCAATCATACTTAAAAATAATACATAGAACTTCTGTCTTGATTCAGAAACTTCCAAGTATAAAAGAAGCATAAAAATAACAATGATATTCCCCAATAAAGCATGAACCAGCCATAGCAGTGGAAGAGAGAGTCCAAAGCAATACATCGACTATCTTCGAGCTTGGAAAGAAAACTGAGCTAAATGGTAACATTTCCTCCATGTGAACCTCAGGGGAAGAAACGGAAGAAAAGAGGCAAAACAAACTAGATTAGACATAATTCTGATAAGTCCAGTGACTTTCAGCATGAAAATAGGCAAAAGTATCATGACATGAATAAAATGAATATAAGACAATATCGTGATAACAAGGATAACAAGATAACATACGATTAGCATAGATATGATAAGACAAGATAAACTGAATGCACTTCTACTCTTTCTCTGCTTCGCTACTACCCTGTAATTCTGATTTCTATATCTCTGCACCACCTAACTAGTGTCCCAACGAGTAATCTGTATAAAATGATCATATGATAATGTGATCCCAATCCCCACAATTGTGGTAGCCTCCAGGTGTACATCTAGTGTAAAGACCCGTAAATTCTCGCTCTTTGGATCGACCATAAACCACACAAGTCTGACCCAAAGGTTGGAAATCCACGAATACTTTAACTTTGGGAATACAGTACACTAGAACAACAACAACAGACTTTTATAACATCAATAATAAATGTTACATCAGAGTACAGAATATCAGAGTACATTGACTAATAATTACAGCGGAAGATAATTTTACATTATTTTAATACATTGCAGCGGAAATAAAATAACTAAGGCAACGGAAGACAACTATGCTCTGGACACAGCTTTAGGCTTCAATCCAGAATCATGCTCGAGGTAAGAACCTGTAGACAAACTACTCGACTGCCCGTGTGGAAAGAGGGAACCCGAGTTTGTAAAGGTGGAAACAAACAACGGGTCAGTCATGGGACTTGTGTGAGAATTCTTAACTAATTTAACTAATAGTAATAAGGCAAATCCAAGGACCACGCCGCTAACGCGGAACGGGTTTACTCCAATGGATTGCCGGTGCATAAACTAAAGTAAATCGTTAAAACAACGCAATGCTTTTTAGAAAAATGAAACCATCATAAGACCCAAGTCCCATCACACAATGCAACGCAAACCGGAGGACAGGGTTTTTACCTTATAATGGTCAAAAATGCTTGATACGATAAAACGGATTTAGTATTAGTGTGTATATGTTTTAATAAAAACATTTCAAATATAAATGTATCAATCCTAGACGGCATAGTACCCCATCCTACTATGTCGCCATACTAGTTCTACAATCAAAACCGCAAGGTCGTATTGGAAATTGGATTTCCATCATGAGTCGAGGCTAGGGGCAAGCTCCTCTCCGATTCGAGACACTCTAGCAAATGCCTCAGGATCCCCCGCAGTGAACCCTTGGATCTTCAGGGTCGGTCCCCGCCTATCGGCAGTGGATTGGTTATGCCTGAACACATGCTTCCCGGTCCCTTTGGACCTATAGTATGACCACTAACGGCCTATAAAAATCCGAGGTACCTCACTCCAAAATCCACATAAGTAAAATGTCAGGGCTGGTAGGTCGCTGACATCACTCTAGCTAGAAAGAAACGTGTGCACTCCCTGCAGTCCTTATCCCGTTTTTGACTCATACCGGGGTGTGAGGCTCGCGAAGTCACGTTATACACAAAGCTATGCCTAAACAGGCTATGCTTTGATCATCCCACAAGGCCTGCTTTTCAACAAAGCCTTGATCATATGCATCTTAGCATGCCACATCGTCACTCCATATCACACTACCAATCCTTTGCCGAAATATATGAAAGGGTGTTAAGCAAGAGAATAAATTCTCCGCCACCAAGCATTCATACATTCAGCAGAAAATCAATAAGTACAATATATAAAGGAGTACGATGTCAGACATACATTCCATTTATAAGCTTATGCTCTGGGTCTGAGCGAAAGCCAAATCCGTACAAATCAGCACTACGTCCGAATAACTACCATTTTAGCCCCGTCTTGGGAGCAAATCAATCAAGGGCCTCAACACTAGTTACCCATTCGATGTAAAGATCGTCGGTCTTCCATCGTCGTCTTCAATTCTTCAAACGTCGTATCATTATTTGGAATGAGAGTAAATTCGGACTTTCCAAATAACTCTCGCATATATAAATTTGTAAACCATTTCATATCGTCGTTAATAATTTATAACGATCTATCGCTATTTTTACTTTACATACACATCCTAAACATAACAATGTATATTTTACTCTTCCATTTTTCAATTTACACCAAATGTATATTTGGTTTCATTATTTTTCTAATGAAAATCCATTCCTTAGAAATGTAAATTTCTAATCTTATTATTTACATTGAAAAATGTAAATTTCTATTCCTATTTTATCTACATTGAGAAATGTAAACTTGTACTTCAATATATTATAATATTGAAAATGTAACCTTTATTTCATATTCTACTTACATTGGAAAATATAAATTCCTAATCATTCTTTTATTTCCTTTGATTACATTGAAAAATGTAAATTCTTTTTATTTGCATATAAAAAAAATATAATTTCTATTTCATCCTTATTTACATTGAAAAATGTAAGTTTCTATATTACTCCAATTACATATAAAAATGTAACTTCCTATTTTCCTTTTATTTACAATAAGAAAAATGTACCTTTTTTTTTTATATTTACATTAAGAAAAATGTAAAACTTTTATAATCCTTATCTTATTTTATTAAAAATGTAACTTTCTTTTATAACAAACTTGGAGGTGAAAATATTCATTTCATTATTAACACATAATGGTGTGAAAATAACGTCAATTTCTAAGTTATCCATTTATATTTTAATATGGGCCAGACCTCCCACATTAGGCCTACAACTTGTGGATGCTGGATAGGCCGGTCGGTTCCGGGCAGACTTCTCCCATAAGTTGGGCTTAACCTCGTGTCTTGGTCCAATTTGTATTTGCGCACTTGGACCTCTCACATTAGGCCTAACATTTGTGGCTGCTGGATATGCCGGTCGGTTCCGGGCAGACTTCCACCACAAATGTGACATAACCTCGTGTCCAAGTACAATTTTAATTAATCATATAATTGTTCTACTAAAAATATTATTTTAAAATGTTTCTCATTTCAAAATATCTTGTTTTTGGAATATTCTATATTTCCAAAATAACTTGATTTCAAATATTATAACTTACCCTTTAATTACATATAAAAAAATGTACATTTACTTACAATGCAAATTCCTACCTTTCATTTACATATAAAATGTAAATTTTTAATTTACAATGTAAGTCTCATCCTTTATTACATATGAAAATGTAATTCCTATTGTCTTTCTCTTTCATACTGTTTTATATTACAAAAAAAAAATGTAATTTTTATTGTTTTTCGCTTTTCTAATTGTCCACATTACCATAAAAATAATTTCTATTGTTTACTCTTTTCTAATCATGTTTTCTATATATATTCATGACAAATAGATGAACGTTTCAACTCTTTTATTTAGACAAAAATGTGAATTTTATCCCAATTTTATTATTTGGACAAAATGTTTATTTTTGTTCTACGTTTCTAATATTACATTAAAAAGTATAATTCTTTTTCTATGTTTAATTTACATCTAAAAAGAATAATTTCTATGTTAACATATTCTAGGCATGCTAATATAAATAATATTTTCTATGTTAACATTTTCTATACATTCTATAAATAATCTTTTTCTATGTTAACATATTCAATGCATTCTAATATTATATAAACAATATTTTCTATGTTAACATTTATCATATAAAAGAGTATTCTACATGTAAACATTCCTAACTTTCCATATTAACATAAAAAGGATATTTTTTTTATGTTAAATCAATTCTAACCCTTCGACAAAACAAATCTTATTATGTCAGTTCTAGATAAAAGGAAATTTCATTCTAATAACATATGTATGACAAAATGCCAATTCCATCCTATGTATGACAAAAATGTTTATACCTGTTTTAATTCCTTTCAATGAACAAATAAGAGAATGATTTATTTATATACAAATTCCTATTTTAACTTAACAGATAAAAATGAAACTTTCTTTTATTTACAATCAAAAGTGAAACTTTCTACTCTTTGGTTACATTGAATAATAATATAGTTTCCTAGTGTCTACTCTTTTCTAATGTGACATTAAAATTGAGTTTTTAATGTAAATCATATTTCATAATGAAATATGATTCTTTTCCTACTCTTTTATTTACTCTTAACATGTAAATAAAAATATACCTTCTTAATCTCATGTCTCATTTGCATTAAGAAATGCAATTAAAATGTACCTTTTACTACATGTTTTATTTGCATTGAGGAACGCAAATAAAAATGTACTATTTCATTTACTAGTTTTATTTGCATCTAAAATTGCAACCAGAAATGTAACTTTTATTATTATATTATATTTGCATTGCTGACACAAATAAAAAGGGAATCTTTTTATTTCATGTTATAATTTACGTTGTGAACACAAATAAAAAGTGAACTTATTTTTCTAGGTATCCTAACATCATATAAAAGAATATTTTATATGGTAACACTTCTCTATGTATTCTAATCCGTTAAAACATGACAATTATAAATGACATGTTTATTTACATAACAAGATCTTAGCATAAATGCCATTTTTACCATGACCTTATTCTAACATGATATTTTTAACATAGCATGTTCTAATCAAAATGATAATTTTGATTTCATACAAGTCTAATTAAAACAGAATGACACCTATGTTATCATGCAAATCTACCTTAGCCAAAATGATGACTACAGTTTCACCCAAATCTAATTTAACACAACTGACAAATATATTCGTCAATTCTAATTAAACATGTGTGACATTTATTATTTATCCATTCTAATTAGACATAAAAGCGGTATGATCACACGACAATTCTAACGTAACATAAAAGTGTTATGATTATTATAATATAACATCCCTAAATAAAATGACATGTTTTAATTTAACTAAACATTTTTCTAGCAAAACGATGTTTATAATCTAAATAAACATCTTCTAATAAAATGATGTTTATGATCTAAATAACCATTTTCAAATAAAAATATTATTTTTATTCAACACAACATTTTCTGACAAGAATGTTATTTCTTTTTACGACATATCCTGAAAAAATTTGATAATTTGATTCTAACAAAAGTATAAGTCGACAAATCATCATCAACACCATCAATTCAACCAACTGATTTTTCATGGCGCATATAATATCACAATCACAAACAAGATCAATCAAAATCAGTTCACATACATATATATATAAATTTTTATTTTAAATTAAACGAGAAATCTCACATTGAAACTAATCCTTCTTCTATTTTGTCTATAACCGTTCAAACCAATCAGCCCCCATCTAGAATCGTCGTCCATCTCGCACGCATCCTCCTTCTCAAAATCCGCACCCAACCGACCGTGTTTGAGCCGCAATTCCGACCATCTCAGGCGATGGTTTCCGATCATGGCCGTAGGTGTTGCCGAGCTCGAAGAGTACTATCAATTTCTCTTTGTAATTCAATTTGTTTGAGGAGATTTTAGTGGATTTAGTTCGGAGCTTTGGGAGGAAAAAAAAAATTTGAGGAAGAAGAGTAAATAAAAGAGTTGCGTGGAATGACAATATAAAGAGACGAATCACCGTAAAAAAATCAAGTCATGGCTATCTTTTTAACGTTGATAATTTATCTCAATCCCCAAAATAATGAGCTGATGTGTCATAAGCTCTTTTATGAAGTTAAGTTTTATTAGGAATGATATAATCAAATTTTAACCGTTATTAATGCTCCCCATATACTATCAATCAAATTTTAATTCAAACATTAACAGATTTAAATGAAATAAATGTTCATAAAATTATAATTTCAAAGGAGAGTTATGGTAGAATTAATGGTAATTTATAGGCAAGAAATTTCAATGGTTTAATTAATGAAGAAAACATTCCATCTTTTTTTTAGTATTCATCACTAATTAACATAAATAGATTAATTCTAATCCAAATTACGACTTATATAAATTATAGAAATAAAGTGCATATTTTGTTGATCTAGAATTCAACTTTCCACAATTTAAATTGAGCTATTATTTGTTTATTTATTTATTTGTTTATGCACAGGAAACATTAATATCATTGCCATCTTTAATACGTAGGTTTTGAACATTGCCATCTTTCATTTTACATATACATATATATGTATATATATGTGTATGTATATATCATGAAACGCTCAGCAGCGTTAAGGGAATAATAATAATAATAATATATTATGACAAAAATTTCTTTTAACACGAACATACATGCATGCATAAATTTCTATTTACCTGTTGCCTCTCTATCCATTTTTTTGGTCTCACACCTATATACAAAATATGTTACATACGTGCATGGCAATATGACAATAAATTTTGTGTATTAATTGCAACTTATTTTCAATTTATCACCAATGAATTAAATAGCAACTGATTTTCTACACTAGACAATTAATCTATTGCAATCCTTATTTTAAAATTAGTTAACATTCAATGTATTCATAATTAATGTTATCATTTGTCTTACAATTTATACAAACAAAATTTCCAAATATATATATTACAACACAATGTAAAATACACATTAATTCATATATATATATATATCCTATGCATTGATTATTCTGGTTCTCATTTAATTAAAATATATTTGTAAAAATTTACAAAATTTGTTAATAACAAAATGTCAGTTACTGTCCAATAGCTTAACCACTACTTTACGTAATAAAATTTGTTAACTCATTGAAATTAAATGTGAATTTCAAATCATTAGTATATACGTATATATTTCTCAATTTCATTGTTGGTTGTTGCTATAGTTTATTTATCAAGAATATATATGTTATTTGAAATCAAACATTCAACAGAAGTCAATAAATTTCATTAATAAAATCATATTTATTTTTAGTAACTATTTTAAATTCAATAATACAATTTATTTCTTCAATTATCTTTATTGCAAATTATTTCCTCTTTATTTCAATACATAAAAATTAAGTTTTGCAATTTATGACTAGTTACAATTTCTAGTTAAATATTATATGTTTATTGTTGTAAATAAATAAATAAATGGATTCAATACAAGTTAATTATACTAACTTAATAAGTTCCAATTGACCACGTAAAATCTTACATAATATTTGGTTCAATTCTTCTTTTTCTTTTCAAACAAATATCCAAATCATGACTGTCTTTACAGTAAATGCATATAACTGCGTTTACAACAAGTTGAAATCTCATTGCACAATCAAATGGATATATTATTTCCATTAATTAGAATTATCAATGTAAAATAAATCTCAAATTTAGTTAATCCATTTCATATTGTTGATTCAATATAAATTTCAAATTCTATTATACATAGATTATCAAACATTGTCATTATCATGCATAGCCATTGAGAATCAATGTTCAAATTCTAAAAATTCATGACATAAAACATAAATTTTTAGTCCTTATTATTTAAATTAAATCATTTTAAATATTCAAAATTCATTAAAATTTCTAAAATAAAATTTTTAAATTAGCCCCAAAATTCCGGGTTGTTACATCTAGTATGAGGATCTTACCTCAATCAGCCTAATTGCCATGAAGATGTTAGATATACCCTTAACACCCTATCGATCGGCTCCCTACTTGTATTAATGTTCCATGTATCTGTGTCAATCGGCCCTCTCTTGCGCGTAGATACCCTGTGCTGGTCCCACCATAAGGTGTATCAATCCTTATGATAGCAACCCGACACGATTTAAGATGCACAGTGTATAACTACTGGTACCCAGTGCCTGCTTTTTCCCACTCCGGATCCGTCGGAACCTACACTGACGTACCCCCTGCCGCTATTTTGACCGCTTATAATCAGTCCAGTAATCGTGGCCCACCCTGCCTAGTTTCAGGGTACCTTGATACATCTATGTGGGTTACTGCTGAAATGGGTCCCCATTACTAGGGTTTCTTACTGGTTAAGTTTGTGGGCCTATATATACAAATATTACCCACCTACACGAGATGTACTTATCTCTCCCAGTAATTAAAACATGTTTATTTAACGGTTAAGTTTGTGGGCCTATATATACTAATATTATCCACCAACCCGATATGTACTTAACCCTCCCACTGATCCAAGCAAGTTTAATGGTTAAGTTTGTGGGCCTATATATACTAATATTACCCACCAACCCGATATGTACTTAACCCACCCACTGATTCAAGCATGTTTATTTAATGGTTAAGTTTGTGGGCTTATATATACTAATATTACCCACCAACCAGATATGTACTTTACCCTCCCACTGATTATGCCATATTGGTTAAGTGTTGTCCATTCATGATAACTTAACCCACTCACTCATTATGTCATGTTGGTTAAGTGTTTCTTATTAACTTAACCCTTCTCACTCATCATGTTGAATTGGTTAAGTGTTTCCTATTAACTTAACCCTGTTCTTTCATCATGTTATATTGGTTAAGTATTTCCCATTAACTTAACCCTATTCATTTATCAAGTTATATCGGTTAAGTATCTCTTATTAACTTAACCCCACGCGGTCATCATGTTGCATTGGTTAATTGTCATCAATCAAATTCAAGTTAACTTAACCCACCCACTTGTCGTGTTACATTGGTTAAGTGTTGCCTTCTTGTGTTAACTTAACCCTTCCACGCATCCTGTTATATTGGTTAAGTGTTGCTCTCTTGTTTTAACTTAACCCTACCCATTCATCATGTCATATTGGTTAAGTGTTTTAAATTTACTTAACCCCACCTTCTTGTCCAATTAACATGTTATAACGGTTAAATGTTCTAAATTTTACTTAACCTTACCATTCTTAGCATGTCTGTTTATTGACATTAATTAATTTATTAATGCCCCAACCTCTCACATTAGAACTGTTGTTTGCGGTTGTTGGATGTGTCTGGCGGTTCCGGGTAGACTTCTACCGCAAACTCATTCTAACCTCGGGTTTTGGGATAAATGCGCTAACCTCTCACATTAGATCTGTGTTGTTGCGGTTACTGGATGTGCCGGGCGGTTCCGGGCAGTTTTACACCACATCTCAATCTAACCTCGGGTTAGGCATGTTTATCTTTTAGCATATTTACCATACATGTCCAAGTCTAGATTTTATATGCTAATCATCCCAAATTCACACAACTATTCATGTTCCAATTCTCAAGTTATACCCCAACAATGCTGATTGCAAGTTATGCCCCACAAATTCAAATTCGAGTTATTACTCAAAATAGGTTACACCCAATTTTCCCAAATTTTCAATAATAGTCATGCCCCAAAAACCACAATATAGCACATGCCCTAAGGGTTAGTCCTATTGCACCGTACAAAATATTCTCCAAAAACCCCCAATCAAGATTCACGGTGTAATCTATGTCAAGTTATAGCCTTTAATTACAGTGCATGCAAATTATCCAAAATCCCAATTTAGGCGTGTTCACATTTAACATTTATCCTTATCTTACTATAGGTTTTCATGCCTAAGGCATATATCACTATACACAATAATCTCCTTCTTCCAAGTCATAAACTATCATATATAATATGCCCCAATTTTATGTCTTAAACAACAACATGTACTATGCCTTACATGCTTACTGTTTAATTTACGCCCCAAACCCCAAGTCATATGTCCAATATACTTTATGCCTCAAATCTCAAGTCATATGTTCGATACACTTTATGTTTTAAATACAACATGTGTTATGTCCGTTACAAATCAGTTATGCACAATTACACATAATTTATTACTTCTCCAAATTTTAGCGCTGACCATGTCCAAATCATATATTATGTCCAATTTTTCCAACGTACGTTCATCTCTTATGAGATTTGGCGCAGGCTCGCAGTAGCCTGGCTATAAAAACAAAAAGGTAAGAAGGAAAGAAGAGACAAAGAATGGACATAATAATATCAATGAGATAGATCCAATGGATATAGAAAGACAGATAGAAATAGGCATAATCTCAGATTCAGATTTATTACAATGTCAGAATCACAATTAAATTTTATTTCTGAAAGTAACATGAACTCACAAATTACAGAACGGTCTTAAATTCTGGGATCTGATTTCTGAATTTGATTAGCTATTCCTTTGATGTAGACTTTGATCGTTAACTTGAAAACTCTAATTTGATTGATTAAGGTGGATGCTAGGTCACTTCAGGTTTTAGCAGCATATAAATGCCTATGAATTCGTGTAGAGAAAATAATGGGTTTATGGGTCTTTTTATAGGTGTATAGGGAGATTTAGAGCCTTTAGATCAGCTTAGAAGTCATCAGAATCGTCCAGAGCAGAATACCACATCACACAGCGAATCAGAAAGCAACACATGGCGAAACACGTCATCGCCTAGATCTGGGCCAACAAGGGTTGACTCCCCTATAGGGGGGTCGACACCTATGTCGACACCCCTATAGAGGGGTCGACACCTATGTCGACTCCCCTTAAGGGGAGGGGTCGACACCTTTGAGCGGGAAATTTCCCGCTTAGCCTGCTTTAACCCAAATTCGAGATTTAAACACTGTTTTGACTTCTGAAATTATTTTATATGTATATATATACTTCCTTGGGCGTATACAAACTTCTAAAGCTTATAACTTCTTCATACGATGTCCGATTTACACAAACTCGGACTCTACCCCAAGCAGAATTCCGGGACGAACGCAATGGAGTAACCCGTTTTCCTTAATTCCTACTTTTAAAATTAAGTATTCTTTGATTCGTTACTTTAATATCCACAGGAAATACGGGGTGTTACATTCTCCCCTCCTTTAAAGGATTTCGTCCCCGAAATCTCCAAGTCAAGGAGAATGTATCATAACATCCAACATCCATCTACTCAACCATTCGATCACAGGCGTCCATTGTCCTTAAAAAGATTTCTAATTCTTTCATGATCATATACATAGTGTGTGTACATGTCCTTAACTAATGCAAAAATCAGGCGGTCTACTGATTCAATTGACCTCCTTAATGCGAATTATGTCAGTGCCATGAGTCCATCATGTATGCAATTATTCCTAATCGTACTTTGTACCTTCTACATGAGTGAACAGTCATTCATACAAATGCAACATCCATATGATAACATATCAAGTTTCAATTCATATAAAAATTCACTCATGCATATGTAGTATGAAAGTGAATGAGCCGATCTAGTGCCTAATGTGTGTATATGCATCCACGAGCAACCACTAGTAGACACTTACATCCACCAAACATAACATGTCCCAAACACATGTTTAAATCCATTTGCTTTACCTAAGGATCGAGGATAGGATCGAGAGGATATACTTAAAAGATAAAGACTAGCAAATAAACTTTTACAAAAAAAGAGAGATCAATGATATACCCTTAAAAAGGGTATGATACGCGTATCTAGTCTTCAGTCTTCTAAGTCGCATCTTCTTGAGCTTCATTCCATATTGCTCTGACTGTCTTAACTTCACGATTTGTGTAGCTTCTTAATTTCTGGTTTCCAGAATATGCATTGGAACTCATTTTACTGTCGCCTCTCGTTCCACCTTTTCTTCTTATAGTATACTTGGCACTACAACTTCTGCCGTGTCATGCTAACATTCCCATAACAGATGCTAACCATGTTACCAAGTGTATATACTAAGATGATTAGATTCTTCTTCGTCAATCTAGTAAGTGGGGCCAATATCTTCATAAAGTCCTTAATTAACTTCTTATATTAGATCGCTAGTCCAAGAAAGCTTCTTACTTCTGTTGCATTCCTTGGAACCTTCCAGTCTTGCACCGCAACTACTTTTGCGGGATCTATTGTTATCCCTTCTTTGGGCGCTAAATGTCCTAGAAACTTACTTCTTCCCTCCAAAAATGACATTTTTGGAGAACTTCGCCTTAAGTTGATGCGCTTGGAGGACATCCGAGACTTCCCTTAGATGCAAAGCATGTTCTTCCTCATTCCAAAATATCATCTATGCACAAGCGAAGTGAACCATCCGCCTTGGTAACAAAAACGATTGGAGCACCCCATTCAGAAATACTTCGCCTTATGAACCTTTTTTCAAGTAACTCTTTTACTTGTTTACTGAGCCCTTCCTTTTCCTTGGATTCATGTGTCGTACAGGTAATGCAACTGATTTTGCATTGTCAACTAGATATATGCAGAAGTCTATCTCGCGTTTTAGGGGATAAACCCCTAACCTGATT
Organism: Allium sativum; assembly: GCA_030737875.1. Taxonomy (NCBI): domain Eukaryota; kingdom Viridiplantae; phylum Streptophyta; class Magnoliopsida; order Asparagales; family Amaryllidaceae; genus Allium; species Allium sativum. The sequence goes on from CM060919.1 coordinate 687,753,928, forward strand.
AAAAACATTTGCGTACTCATGGACTACTCTAACTGATCGCAAATCATCGATAGATGCATCAAGTGATTCTAGGTAGCCAAGAAAAACTGATCCCTTAGGATAGCACGAAATCTAGAGGGTATTCCCGAGGCAAGTCGAAAGTCTAACCACCCTCCTTTCACAATTACTAGCTAACCAATCCATGCCTAGAATCAACCCATAGCACATGAAACCCTAAAACATAAGCATTACACTTAAACTCAATACTTAATATAGCTATTCTTAAATCCTTACAAACCAAAGATAAATGAGCCGAACCACTAATTGGATTTGAGACAATAATGGGATCTTCTACTATACAAGTACTAAGGTGCAGAGACTCAACTATGGAAGCAGATATAAACGAATGTGAAGCGCTAAAATCAAAAATAGTACTAACAGGATGATCAAAAAGAAGAACTTAACTTAACTATCTCTCTCTCAGGTACGCTGGCGGTGAAAGTATGCACTTGCCTTCCTGAAAATCCCGTCCTTGTCCTTGTCCTCTGAGCAATCCTTGATAAGATGCCCTGCCCCACCATGCTGAAAATAACCACTTGTCTTTTTCTTCCTACAATTAAATGACCCGCTATACTGCAGAAAAGACACTTCCTCTTGTTACGGGATCTATTAGTTCTTCCGCCCTTCTTATATTCCAATCCCTTGTTTATGATTCTTCCCCTTTGGCCTCTTTCTCTTTACCTCCTTTGTGAACCATGTTGACAAGTCTCTCGAAGGTTTCCTCCGTCGCACGGAAAACCCTACAAAGCTTGGAAGAGAATTAGCCGCAGGTGAAACTACTGCGACTATGGATGGAGGTTGGGCACTTCTTCGCCCTTTGACAGTTGTCGTAGTCTCATCAAGCCTACGGAACCATGCCGCGATGAGGTTACCTCCCAGAAAGCCAGGAGCCCCAGAGACTCAGGAAAGAAGGAAACAAGGATTCAAATAGAGGATCAAAAGATAGTGCATATGGCTTTGGGGAATATGCCTTTAAAACAAAACTTTTATTTTGAAAATGCTTCTTTTAAAACCGTTCTGAAAATAATTTTTCAAATCTTTTATCTGATCCGGTAACCTTCAGCTCTGATACCACATGTAACACCCCACCTCCGTTAAGGTCACTCTCAAAGGGAATGCCTTAACTTCGGTGGAGCGTTTTAGGTAAAAGATGCAGATAAATTACAAGACAGACAAATAAAGCAGAAGAAAATAAAGTCATTTTATAAAAAGTGTGGTTCAGTCAAGCTTTTAAAATAATTGTCTCAATCGTACTTAAAAATAATACATAGAACTTCTATCTTGATTCAAAAACTTCCAAGTATAAAAGAAGCATAAAAATAACAATGATATTCCCCAATAAAGCACGAACCAGCCATAGCAGTGGAAGAGAGAGACCAAAGCAATACATCGACAATTTTCGAGCTTGGAAAACATTTCCTCCCTGTGGACCGGGGGGGAAGATACAGAAGAAAAGAGGCGAAACAAACTAGGTCAGACATAAGTCTGGTAAGTCCAGTGACTTTCAGCATGAAAATAGGCAAAAGCATCATGACATAAATAAACTGAATATAAGACAATACCGTGATAACAAGGATAACAAGATAGCATACGATTAACATAGATATGATAAGGCAAGATAAACTGAATGCTTTTCTACTCTTTCTCTGCTTCGCTACTACCCTGTAATTCTGATTTCTATATCTCTGCACCACCTAACTAGTGTCCCAACTAGTAATCTGTATAAAATGATCATATGATAATGTAATCCCAATCCCTGCAATTGTGGTAGCCTCCTCGTGTACATCTAGTATGAGGATCTTATCCAAGTCAGCCTAATTGCCATAAAGATGTTAGATGTACCCTTACTACCCTATCGATCGGCTCCCTACTTGTATTAATGTTCTGTGTGTCTATGTCAATCGGCCCTCTCTTACGTGTAGATACCATGTGATGGTCCCACCATAAGGAGTATCAATCCTTATGATAGCAACCAGACACGATTCAAGATGCGCAGTGTATAACTATTGGTACCCAGTGCCTGCTTTTTCCCACTTCGGAGTACGTGCACGCCCGCAGTCCGTCAGAACCTACACTGACGTACCCCCTGCCGCTATTTTGACCGCTTATAATCAGCCCAGTAATCGTGCCCCACCCTACCTAGTTTCAGGGTACCTTGATACATCTATATGGGTTACTGCTGAAATGGGTCCCCGTTACTAGGTTTCTTATTGGTTAAGTTTGTAGACGAATATATACAAATATTACCCACCTACACGAGATGTACTTAACCTTCCCACTGATTCAAACATGTTTATTTAACGGTTAAGTTTGTGGGCCTATATATACTAATATTACCCACCAACCCGATATGTACTTAACCCTCCCACTGATTCAAGCATGTTTAATGGTTAAGTTTGTGGGCCTATATATACTAATATTACCCACCAACCCGATATGTACTTAACCCTCCCACTGATTCAAGCATGTTTATTTAATGGTTAAGTTTGTGGGCCTATATATACTAATATTACCCACCAACCCGATATGTAATTAACCCTCCCACTGATTATGCCATATTGGTTAAGTGTTGTCCATTCATGTTAACTTAACCCACCCACTCATCATGTCATGTTGGTTAAGTGTTTCTTATTAACTTAACCCTTCCCACTCATCATGTTGGATTGGTTAAGTGTTTCCTATTAACTTAACCCTGTTCTTTCATCATGTTGTATTGGTTAAGTATTTCCCATTAACTTAACCCTATTTGTTCATCAAGTTATATCGGTTAAGTATCTCTTATTAACTCAACCCCACACATTCATCATGTTGCATTGGTTAAGTGTCATCAATCAAATTCAAGTTAACTTAACCCACCCACTTGTCGTGTTACATTGGTTAAATGTTGCCTTCTTGTGTTAACTTAACCCTTCCCCGCATCCTGTTATATTGGTTAAGTGTTGCTCTCTTGTTTTAACTTAACCCTACCCATTCATCGTGTCATTTTGGTTAAGTGTTTTAAATTTACTTAACCCCAACTTCTTGTCTAATTAACATGTTATAACGGTTAAGTGTTCTAAATTTTACTTAACCTTACCATTCTTAACATGTCTGTTTATTGGAATTAATTAATATATTAATGCCCCAACCTCTCACATTAGAACTGTTGTTTGCGGTTGCTGGATGTATCGGGCGGTTCTGGGCAGACTTCTACCGCAAACTCATTCTAACCTCGGGTTTTGGGCTAAATGCGCCAACCTCTCACATTAGATCTGTATTGTTGTGGTTACTGGATGTGCCGGGCGGTTCCGGGCAGTTTTACACTGCAACTCAATCTAACCTCGGGTTAGGCACGTTTATCTTTTAGCATATTTATCATACATGTCCAAGTCTAGATTTTATATGCTAATCATCCCAAATTCACAAAACGAGTCATGTTCCAATTCTCAAGTTATACCCCAACAAAGCTGGTTGCAAGTTATGCCCCACAAATTCAAATTCAAGTTATTACTCAAAATAGGTTATACCCAATTTTCCCAAATTTGAAATAATAGTCATGCCCCAAAAATCACAATATTGCAAAATCACAATATTGCACATACCTTAAGGTTTAGCCCTATTGCACCGTACAAAATATTCTCCAAAAACCCCCAATCATGATTCACGGTATAAACTATGTCAAATTATAGCCTTTTGTTACAGTGCATGCCAATTACCCAAAATCCCAATTTAGGCGTGTTCACATTTAACAGTTATCCCTATCTTACTATAGGTTTTCATGCCTAAGCCATATATCACTATACACAATAATCTCCTTCTTCCAAGTCATAAACTATCATATAAAATATGCCCCAATTTTAGGTCTTAAACCACAACATGTACTATGCCTTACTTGTTTACAGTTCAATTTACGCCCCAAACCCCAAGTCATATGTTCAATATACTTTATGCCTCAAATTTCAAGTCATATGTTCGATACACTTTATGTTTTAAATACAACATGTGTTATGTCCGTTACAAATCAGTTATGCTCAATTATACATAATTTAATACTTTTCCAAATTTTAGCACTGGCCATGTTCAAATCATATATTATGTCCAATTTTTTCCAACGTACGTTCATCTCTTATGAGATTTGGCTCAGGCTCGCAGTAGCCTGACTATAAAAACAAGAAGGGAAGAAGGAAAGAAGAGACAAAGAATGGACATAATAATATCAATGAGATAGATTGTGACAGCCCGCCCCGCACCAGCCGGTGTTTCCTCCGAAAGTGCGTTGTACGCATGCCCGACTAGCACGGAATGGTCGCCAAATAAAGGAAAGAAGGGAATGAACTAATCGGAAACCCTGTAGAATGTCTCACAGCGCATAGAACAAATTATAATAATAATGTACTTGACATAAAACAGGTGAGACAGTGCATAAGCTGATAACTAAAACCAACATCAACATCATCATCAGAGTAGCGGAAATCCAAATACAGCTTATTACAACTTTCCAAAGTACTGTCTCTAAACAAAAGAAAGAAAGGTACACCACTAACGCCCAAAGTAGTGACCGCAGCAACACAGGGAGAATGTCTATATATATCTATCATACGTGGAAGCCTCCTGCTCGTCTCCGGTACAGCTACTCGTGCATACCACCTAACATGTCACTAGTCTGTTTGAGAGAGCACCCAGAGTATTAAGAAGAGACATAAAACTCTGGGTCAGACAAAAAGTCTGGTATGAACGATAAGCAGCTAAACAGAACAATAATAGGTATACTAAGCCATACTTAAACCTGGACATGCAGCCAAAGAGTTAGCACTACATACCGTACAATACTCTCAGGTGCCACTAAACAGATGGTGTAAAGATAACGGGGGTGGGGGTGCGCATGTCATAATGATGGCAAACAAATCAAACATAGCAACCATCCTCACATCTCCTACTCAGTGCGTAAAGCACATGATATCCACCACTTTGATCACTAGACCCATCGAAGTAGTGACGGAGTTTGACCTGTACAACTACTGCTACTACCAAGCTCACCACATGGAGTCATGACCAAATCTTTACAAATGACCCCACTTCATTGGTCTATATCTCTTTAGTCGTACCTAGGCCACTGTGGCCCTGAATCCGTTCACATACTCCTTACACATAATGATCCAAAGTTATAGACATCGACAACCCCTTAGCACACGTCCCACAGCAAAGCCCAACTCATGAAGTTAACTCGTTGGTTCCCAACTGGATCCTGAGCTCTACGTCCTATTTGGACTTCCTTTGCATCTCGGGTTTTGGTCGAATTGGAGTTGGTCTTCAGAAGAAGTCGTCACGCTGAAGTAAAATTATGCATCTTGTTCGGTTCGGTACACCCAACCCGGCTCGGTTCGGTGGTCCTAGTCCATGCCTTGATCAGTGCTCCATCCCTCCTCGGGTCGGCCCACTCACACTTGCTTGGTTCGATTCGGAAGTATAGTGCCTATCCTCTGTTCGGTTCGGTGGTTGCTCCCTTCTAGGTATCCCGATCCCATCCTTCTCCGTTCGCCCGATCCGATCCCCTTTTGGTCTCTCCGATCCGATCCCCTGTCCAACTCCAACTCTAAGCAAATGGCTTTCCTTCTCGCCAAGTCTTCTTTAGTGCGAAGTTTCGATCCGGTTCGGCTTCTCTGCCCAGTCCACCATTCGATCCGAGCTTTCTATCCCGATCCGATCTGAAACCTGCACATTTTCCTACAACTTTTCCAGCGGCTGTTTTACGCCATACGACGGCGTTTTCGACCAATCTAACACTTATAGGCAATCACAAAACATACCATACCATCATAGCAACATGTATAATCATCCACAAACAGCAAAACAACAATTATAGCCTGTAAAATAGGTCAAACTTACCTAAAATCCCATAATTTCCCTTAAGCATGTTTAAGCAAAACTAATGATATGATTAGCAAAACTTCACCAAATCAAACCAAATTTCTAACAGAGGTCTAAAACATTATTTCGAAATTTATAAATATTTTTCCAAAATTTTATCATGTCTAATTTCATTAATCTTCACTAATTACCCTTAATTAACCGTAATTAGTGCAAAACTATGCAAATCACTCACCGTTGCCACAAATAAAATTTTCAGAATTGAAACCTCACTAATTTGGGCGAATACTGATGTCTAACGCAGCTCTAATACTGATTTGGCGAAGATCTTCTTTGATTTGGTGTTGCTAAGCTTAATACTTGATTAGAAAGTGATTTGGAGATGTTTTAAAGGTTAGAGCCCATTATTAGGGTTCTTAGGAGGTAAGTGGCGGCTAGAAAACTGAAATGAAATGAAAACCTAACTCATTTCAGCCTCCCCATAACCCTAATCCCAAAATGGGTTATGGGCCCATTTACTAATCACCTCATTTGGCCCGGTGAAGCAGTTTTTCACCATCTGAAACTTGTTTCAGCCATATCTCCCAAACGGTGAGTCCGTTTGGCTAATGTGACCACTCCAGGATTTGTAAACCATCATCCAGATTCAATGGAAGTGGTTTCAGGTCAAAACTCCTTTCCCATCAAAAGTTATGGCCAGAACAAGATCATCCAGGGGCAAAATGGTCATTTAAAAATCGGTAAAAATCATGAACATGGGAAATGACCCCAATAGTCGTCTCCCAAAGTTACAAGACCATACGACTCCGTATGTGAAGGATATAAATATTCTACAATCCTATGATGCGTAGAATGCGGGTCGTTACACTCTCCTCCCTTAAGAAATTTCGTCCCCGAAATTCTTAACCCAAAACATACAAAGGATCCCGCATGCCTACCAGCCACATACAACAATCAAACATGCAAAACAAACAAACAAGCCTACCCTAGCATGCGGAAAGACTAAATCGAAGTTAAAATCTTACCAGGCGAAGAGTTCTGGATACGTCTTCCTAATGCTCTCCTCTGTCTCCCAAGTACAGTCATTCTCATTCTCGCCCCACTGAACTTTGACTAACTTCACCGCTTTCCTTCGAAGTTCCTTTGTATCGTTCCCAACAATACGCATAGGCTTGCGGTTCCCAACCGCCTCGGGCTTAACTTCGATATCATCCAACTGATCTGGTGAAATAGTCACATTTGGGTCGTGTACGAACTTTCTTAACTGGGAAACATGAAATACGTTGTGAACTCATTCCATCTTCTCTGGCAATTCAACTTTGTATGCCAAATTCCCAATTTGCTCAAGAACTGGGAATGGACCAAGAAATCTTGGTGCTAACTTGCCTCTCATGCCAAATCGTATCACGCTCTTCAACGGAGAAATCTTGACAAACACCAAGTCGCCAATGGAGAACTTTAATTCTCTTCTCCTCTTATCAGCGTAACTCTTCTGCTTATCTTGGGCAGCCTTCATTCGCTGTTGGATAATCTTAATCTTAGTTGAAGTTTCTCTTATCACGACGGGTCCAAGTACAAACTTCTCACCAGCTTCTACCCAACATGACGGTGAGTTGCACGGTCTTCCGTACAAAGCTTCAAATGGAGCCATACCGATACTGGACTGATAGCTATTATTATATGCAAACTCTACTAGATGCAAATGGTCATCCCATGATCCACCAAAATCCAATATACAAGCTCTCAAGAGGTCTTCAACACCCTCTCTGTCTGTCCGTCAGTTTGAGGATGATACGCGGTACTGAGATGTAATCCTGATCCTAACGCCTCTTGTAAGCTCTTCCAAAATCGACTAGTGAACAACGGATCTCGGTCACTCACAATGCCTTTGGGTATTCCATAAAATCTCACTACCCACTTTACATATAGTTCAGCTAACTTAGCTGCCGTTCTATTCGACTTGATGGGTATAAATCTTGCACTTTTGGTCAATCGGTCCACAATCTCCCAAATGCTATCATGGCCCGATCTAGTCCTTGGTAACCCATCAATGAAATCCATTGGCACTTGTTCCCATTTCCATTCTGGAATTTCTAATGGTTGTAGCAAACCACTAGGCTTCTTTTGCTCAGCTTTAACTAGCTGGCAGTTCATTCATTTGGATATAAACTTCCCAATGTCTCTTTTCATCCCTTCCCAGTAGTAGGTCTGCTTCATGTCTCGGTACATCTTGTTACCACTGGGGTGTATAGTCAGTTTTGAGTGATGACATTCTCTAAGCACTTCATCTCTCAATCCATTGACATTGGGTACAACTAGTCTTCCATTCTTTCTAAGCCATCCATCTCGATCAAGCCCATACCTGTTTATCTCTCCATCTATTCCCATCTTTACCTTTGAGATGATTTCCAGTAGGTTAGGATTGTTCCTCTGACTGGAACCAATCCGCTCAATCAAAGTGGGTCTAATCATCAAACTTGCTAACATTTCTGGATCCAATTCACACTTTGGTCTGAAATCATACCCAACGATGTACTCCAGTAGCTTCCATTCTAGAAACATAGCCCCTAAACTGGCATGTCTCCTACTCGATGCATCAGCTACCGCATTGCCCTTTCCTGGTGTGTATGTTATATCAAAATCATAGGAAGCTAAGAATTCTAACCACCTTTGTTGTCGGAGATTTAGATCCTTTTGAGAGAAAAGATACTTTAACGATTTATGTTCGGTAAACAACTCGAATCTTACTCCCAAGAGATAATGTCTCCACATCTTCAATGCAAACACGATCGCTGCCAATTCCAAATCATGGGTAGGATATCTTTTCTCATGTGGTTTCAGTTGCCGACTTGCATAAGCTACAACCCTACCTCCTTGCATCAATATAACACCTAGTCCGGTACCACATGCATCCGTATATACCATCATTTCTTCATTCCCCTTAGGAATGACTAACACTGGTGCACATGTCAACTTTTCTTTTAGGCTCTAGAATGCATTCTCGCACTTTTCATGCCAGACGAAAGCTTGATTCTTCTTGGTCAACTGAGTCAATGGTGTTGCTATCTTGGAGAAGTCTTAGATAAACTTACGATAATATCCAGCTAACCCCAAGAAACTTCTTAGGTCCGTTGCATTCTTGGGCGTAGACCAATCTTGTACCGTAGCCACCTTCGCATGATCCACGACAATACCGTTCTCTGAAACAACATGGCCCAAGAATCTCACTTCCCTCCTCCAGAAGTGACACTTAGAAAACTTTGCTTTCAATTGGTGTTTTCTCAACACCTCCATCACTATTCTTAAATGTTCCTTGTGTTCTTCTTCTATCCTCGAATAGACCAAAATATCATCTACGAACACAAGGACAAACTTATTCAACTGATCTCTGAATACCCTATTTATAAGATCCACAAAGTATGCTGGGGCATTGGTCAGCCCGAATGGCATGACCAACCACTCATAAAATCCAGACGGCGTCCGAAATGCCGTTTTACCTATACTCTCAGCTTCCACTCTAAGCTGATGAAAACCTGTCGCGAGATCCAATTGAGAGAATACTCTCGCACGACTCAAATGATCAAACAAATCATCTATCCGCGGTAGAGGATACTTATTCTTCCTCGTCACTTTATTCAACTTGCGGTAATCTACACTCAAACAAAGGGAACCATCCGCCTTGGTAGCAAACACAACTGGTGCTCCCCATTCAGAAACACTCCTTCTGATAAATCCCTTCTTCAAAAGATTGCTGACTTGCACCCCGAGCTCTCGCTGCTCCCTTAGTGCCATACAACGAAGTGGCATCACTATAGGTTTGGCATCTTTCACTAAATCAGTACGGAACTCAATCTCTCGGTGTGGTGGAAGCCCGGTCACTTCCTCGAAGACGTCCGGATACTGGCCAACCACGGGCAAACCTGACAACTCACTATGCGGGATGTCGAGGGAATTTAGAAAACTAGCCATTACCCAATCACCGGGTAGACCACCAAACACTACCTTCTGCCCATCATCCGCTCTAGCTGTCACCAAAAAGCCCTCACAGTCTACCACCACCCCGTATCTTTGGAGCCAATCGACTCCCAAAATAATGCCAAACCCAGTAAAGCCCAAAACAAAGCAATCATAAACAAACATGCATCCATGACTCGATAAGACCACATTACGACAAATCATGCTAAGGTTAGTCGAACCACCAATCGGGTTCGTCACTACTAAAGGTCTATCGACAATCTCAGGCTCCAGTCCCAACCTATCTACCAGGTCACTAGATATGAAAGAACTGGAAGCTCCGGTATCAAACAAACCTCTAACAGGAACATCATAAATAGAAAGCATACCTTGAACAACAACATTCTTTCCTTTCTCCGCTGCAGTTGGGGTATTCGACGAAGAAGGAATAACATTAAGGGCATATGCTTTCACCACCTGCTTTTCTTTAGGGGGTTGCAGACACTTGTCCTTGTGATGTCCCACTTGGCCACAGTTGAAGCACTTCCTATCTGCTAGCTTGGCCCGACAATTACTAGCATAATGGCCCTTCTTACCACAGCTGAAGCACTCAACATCTTTCTTATTCTTTTTCTGGCAATCCTTATTCTGGTTCTGCTTCCTCTTATTCTGAGGACCACTCTTGGCTCCACCACTTGCTTGTGATTTTGACTCCTTTGCAAATGCAACCTCAGTCTTCGACTTAGGGTAAAGACTCTCGGACCTCAATGCTTTTCCCACAATCGACTCAGACGTCTCATCGTTGTGGTTAATAACCCTTTCCCCCAAGTATCCATCCAAGCCAGTTATGAACTTCTCATTCTTCTTCTCGGCAGTATCAATAAGAGATAGTCCATACTTCGATAAAGTATCGAATTCTGCAATATACTCCGAGACAGCTCTGCCATTCTGCTTGAGCTCCAAGAATTTCTTAAACAGCACTGACTTCTGAGCAGCTGGAATGAACTTATCGCTAAAGCGAGCCTTAAACTGCTCCCAAGTAATCTGATCCTTGGGAGTAGCTGCCTTTATAGCATTCCACCAATTCATTGCCTGTCCTTGCAGCTGACGGGATGCTAACCTTCTTTTCATCGCATCCTCTATACCCAAATCTTCGAAGATACTCTCACAGCTATCCAACCAATCCTGAACATCCGTAGCCGACTCCATTCTGTGGAATGGCTTCCCACCAAGACTAGTACAATCCTTATTCAGCTTGGAGAAATCGGCCCTAGGCGCCTGCACTATTGGACCACCACCATTACCATTATTGGGAGCTGCCCTCTGCACATCCCTAAGCATCTCTCTCATGAGGTCAGTAAACATCGTCCTCATGTCAGCAGCATTCCCATTATTGGCTCCTCTACCGGCACCTCTTGCGTATCGGCTCATCGTTCAATCTGTAAAGAGAAAACGATTAACCATCTCCATAGTGGTGCTAGTGCAGTACGAATTCATCCTTAGCTATACTAATAGTATATATATATAGCTTTTGAAAACCAAAATAATCACAAACACGCGCTCTCATACACGTATACTATCTCCCTGATGACTTTCCTAGGTTAACTACGCAACCTAGAGCTCTGATACCAAGTGTGACGGCCCGCCCCGCACCAGCCGGCGTTTCCTCCGAAAGTGCGCTGTACACATGCCCGACAAGCACGGAACGGTCGCCAAAGAAAGGAAAGAAGAGAATGAACTAATCGGAAACCCTGTAGAATGTCTCACAGCGCATAGAACAAAATATAATAATAATGTACTTGGCATAAAACAGGTGAGACAGTGCATAAGATGATAACTAAAACCAACATCAACATCATCATCAGAGTAGCGGAAATCCAAATACAGCTTATTACAACTTTCCAAAGTACTGTCTCTAAACAAAAGAAAGAAAGGTACACCACTAATGCCCAAAGTAGTGACCGCAGCAAAACATGGAGAATGTCTATATATATCTATCATACGTGGAAGCCACCTGCTCGTCTCTGGTACAACTACTCGTGCATACCATCTAACATGTCTCTAGTCTGCTCGAGAGAGCACCCAGAGTAATAAGAAGAGACATGAAACTTTGGGTCAGACAAAAAGTCTGGTATGAGCGATAAGCAGCTAAACAGAACAATAATAGGTATACTAAGCCATACCCGAACCTGAACCTGCAACCAAAGAGTTAACACTACATACCGTACAATACTCTAAGGTGCCACTGAACAGATGGTGTAAAGATAATGGGGGTGGGGGGTGTGAATGTCATAACGATGGCAAACAAATCAAACATAGCAACCATCCTCACATCTCTCACTCAGTGCGTAAAGCATATGATATCCACCACTTTGATCACTAGACCCATCGAAGTAGTGACGGAGTTCGACCTGTACAACTACTGCTACTACCAAGCTCACCACATGGAGTCATGACTAAATCTTTACAAATGACCCCACTTCATTGGTCTATAGCTCTTGATTCGTACCTAGGCCACTGTGGCCCTGAATCCGTTCACGTGCTCCCTACACATAATGATCCAAAGTTATAGACATCGACAACCCCTTAGCACACGTCCCGCAGCAAAGCCCAACTCATGAAGTTAACTCGTTGGTTCCCAACTGGATCTTGAGCTCTACTTCCTATTTGGACTTCCTTTGCATCTCGGGTTTTGGTCGAATTGGAGTTGGTCTTCAGAAGAAGTCGTCACGATAAAGTAAAAGTATGCATCTGGTTCGGTTCGGTACTCCCAACCCGGTTCGGTGGTCCTAGTCCATGCCTTGATCAGTGCTCCATCCCTACTCGGTTCAGCCCACCCACACTTGCTTGGTTCGGTTCGGAAGTATAGTGCCTATCTTCTGTTCGGTTCGGTGGTTGCTCCCTTCTAGGCATCCCGATCTGATCCCATCCTTCTCCATTCGCCCGATCCGATCCCCTTTTGGTCTCTCCGATCCGATCCCCTATCCAACTCCAACTCTAAGCAAATGGCCTTCCTTCTCGCCAAGTCTTCATTAGTGCGAAGTTCTGATCCGGTTCGGTTTCTCTGCCAGTCCACCATCTGATCCGAGCCTTCTATCCCGATCCGATTCGAAACCCTGCACATTTTCCTGCAACTTTTCCAGCGGCTGTTTTACGCCATACGACGCCGTTTTCGACCAATCTAACACTTCTAGCCAATTACAAATTGTACCATACCGTCATAGCAACATGTATAATCATCCACAAACAGCAAAACGACAATTATAGCATGTAAAATGGGTCAAACATACCCAAAATCCCATAATTTCCCTTAAGCATGTTTAAGCAAAACTAATGATATGATTAGCAAAACTTCACCAAATTTCTAACAGAGGTCTAAAATATTATTTCAAAATTTATAAATATTTTTCTAAAATTTTATCATGTCTAATTTCGTTAATCTTCACTAATTACCCTTAATTAACCGTAATTAGTGCAAAACTATGCAAATCACTCACCGTTGCCATAAATAAAATTTTCAGAACTGAAACCTCGCTGATTTGGTCGAATATTGATGTCTAACGGCAGCTCTAATACTGATTTTGCGAAGATCTTCTTTGATTTGGTGTTGCTAAGCTTAATCCTTAATTAGAAAGTGATTTGGGGATGTTTTAAAGGTTGGAGGCCATTATTAGGGTTCTTAGGAGGTAAGTGGCGGCTAGAAAACTGAAATGAAATGAAAAACTAACTCATTTCAGCCTCCCCATAACCCCAATCCCGAAATGGGTTATGGGCCCATTTACTAATCACCTCATTTGGCCCGGTTAAGCAGTTTTTCACCATCTGAAACTTGTTTCAGCCATATCTCCCAAACTGTGAGTCCGTTTGGCTAATGTGACCACTCTACGGAATTGTAAACCATCATCCAGATTCAATGGAAGTGCTTTCAGGTCAAAACTCCTTTCCCATCAAAAGTTATGGCCAGAACAAGATCAGCCAGGGGCAAAATGGTCATTTAAAAATCGGCAAAAATCATGAACATGGGAATTGACCCCAATAGTCGTCTCCCAAAGTTACATGACCATACGACTCCGTATGTGAAAGAAATAAATATTCTACGATCCTATGATGCGTAGAATGCGGGTCGTTACATAGATCCAATGGATATAGAAAGACAGATAGAAGTAGGCATAATTTCAGATTCAGATTTATTACAATGTCAGAATCACAATTAAATTTTATTTCTGAAAGTAACATGAACTCACAAATTACAGAACGGTCTTGAATTTTGGGATTTGATTTCTGAATTTGATTAGTTATTCCTTTGATGTAGACTTTGATTATTAACTTGAAAACTCTAATTTGATTGATTAAGGTGGAAGCTAGGTCACTTCAGGTCTTAGCAGCATATAAACACCTATGAATTCGTGTGGAGAAAACAATGAGTTTAGGGGTCTTTTTATAGGTGTATAGGGAGATTTAGAGCCTTCAATCAGCCTAGAAGTCATCAGAATCGTCCAGAGCAGAATAACACGTCACACAGCGAATCAGAAAGCGACACGTGGCAAAACACGTCATCGGCCAGATCTAGGCCAATAGGGGTCGACTCCCCTATAGGGGGGTTGACACCTATGTCGACACCCCTATTGGGGGGTCAACACCTATGAGCGAGAAATTTCCCGCTCAGCCTGCTTTTACCCAAATTCGAGATTTGAACCCTGTTTTGACTTCTAGAATTATTTTATATGTATATATATACTTCCTTGGGCATATACAAACTTCTAAGGCTTATAACTTCTTCATAAGATGTCCGATTTATGCAAACTCGGTCTCTACCCTAAGAAGAATTCCGAGACGAACGCAATGGCGTAACCCGTTTCTCTTAATTCCTACTTTTAAAATTAAGTATTCTTTAATTCGTTACTTTAGTATCCACAGGAAATACGGGGTGTTACAATGGAACTGTTTGTCAAAGCTTGTGATGCATGTCAAAAACCAAAGGAGAAAATGTGCCACTTCCAGGTTTACTAAATCCCCTTCCCATTCCTAATAAGATATGGGAGGACATTTCGATGTATTTTATCATGTGCCTACCTAAGAGCCACAAACACACAATAATATATGTTGTTGTTGACAGATTGGTATGCTAATTTTTTTCCCATGAGTCATCCTTACACAACAAAGGAAGTTGCAAAGATATTTTTAATGGGATTTTTAAGCTGCGTGGATTACCAAAGTCAATAGTAAGTGATCGTGATGCTATGGTTACAAGCAATTTCTGGCAAGAATTGTTTAAATTACAAGGATGCAAGTTAAAAATTAGCTCATCTTATCATCCACAAAGCGATGGGCAAACAGAGACCACTAACAAAATATTGGAAGGTTACCTGAGGTGTTTTGTGTGTCATCGTCCATATGAGTGGAGTGATTGGCTCCCATTAGCTGAATTTTGGTACAACACTACTTGGAAGTCTTCTACACAAATGACACCTTACAAAGCAATCTATGGTATTGATCCTCTAAACCTCTTGAGCTCTGTACCAAATATTGCCAAAGTAGAACAAGTAGAGGACTTGCTGTTCAGTAGAGACATAACTATGGAGTTCCTGAAAGACAGCCTTAAATTAGCCCAAGACAGAATGAAGAAATATGCTGATTTAAGGAGGTTAGAAAGGCAGTTTCAAGTTGATGACTGGGTGTACTTGAGATTACAACCATATAGGCAAATAATTGCAAGAAATTTCAAAACACATAAGCTATCTCTCAAATATTATGGCCCCTACAAAGTAATCGAGAAAATAGGAAAAGTGGCTTACAAACTGCAGCTTCCAGAAAATGTGAAAATTCGTCCTGTATTCCATGTGTCTCTACTGAAGAAGAAGATAGGCACTTAAATCACAATACAAGATGATATACCCAGCTATGAGGAGGAAGAAGTACTCCAGCCAGAAAGAATTTTGGATCGCCGAATGATACCCAGAAATGGTCAAGCTGTGGTACAAATTTTAATCAAATGGAAAGGTAAGCCCGATGAAAAGGCTACTTGGGAAGACTACTGGCCAATAATGAGGCGTTTTCCTACATTGGATATTGAGACAAGATCCATTTTTGAAGGGGAAGGGAGGTGTAATAACCAATCCTTGTTATCCATGTGCAAAACCATCTCAGTTGTCGATTCTGTCGAAGTTCACCAGATTTCGGTGGTTGGATCATCTGAAAGCATCCCTGACATGAGTACCGATGATGTGGGTGAAGGTCATGTAGTTGGAGTGGGACCAGAGAGCTAAAATACTGGAGTATCAGTGTGCACGTGCACACGGTGACACAAGCTTATAATTCTGATAAAGGCTAAAACCCTTGTGTTTGATCTGTTTATTTGATGACGTCACATGTTTGTGGCCATTGTGTGCCTGTTATATAAAGGCATGAAGCTTGTAATTCAGAACTGGGAGACTCTGAATAAAAGAAAATACCTTTTAATATGTTCGATCTAATTCCTGCATCTCTTTCTTTCCATTACTTCCACCTCTTTCTTCTTGGAGTATCCAATACCTACCCTTAATCGTCTGAATCCCTAACCCTAGTTCATCTGCAACTTCTTTACCCCAAATTTCTACCTGTATCTCCTCTTATTCCTTCACTTGTTCTTCTAACTTTTTCCAAACTGCCATACACTGGCAAATTTATCAAACACCACGTCTTCAACGATGGCCAGAGTGACTCTTCAGAAATGAATCATAACACCGGGCAAAAAGAGATTTGATTTTATATTAATTATTTTTATTTATTTTTTAAGTTTAGGGTTT
Organism: Allium sativum; assembly: GCA_030737875.1. Classification (NCBI taxonomy): domain Eukaryota; kingdom Viridiplantae; phylum Streptophyta; class Magnoliopsida; order Asparagales; family Amaryllidaceae; genus Allium; species Allium sativum. The sequence goes on from CM060919.1 coordinate 687,770,553, forward strand.
GAAGCTTTTGAAAAGTACTTGTGATTTGTTTAGACAAAAATGCTTGGTATGGATATGTAGAGTTGAATGAATGTGAAAGAGTAACCCATATTTGAAAATAAAATTCCAATGTGTGCATTATGAAGTAATCTAAAAAAAATTGAGCATGACAACAGTTGTTAACATGCATTTACAAGTTTGTTACACAATGGACTCTAATACCTACTTTACATAACTATTGAAGCGATATCACAGAAAGATGGCCGAATCACTCAACAATTAGTAGAGACACATATACAAAGCTATGAGCAGCTAAAATACTTTGGATGATACCCATGAATTAGCTAAGTTGGAAAGGACTTAGCTATGTACAGAGACCGATATGAATCCAAAGCACAAAACCAAGATATTGGCTAAGCCAGAGATTGGTATAAATCCAAAGCATAGAACCAAGAATATGGGAAATACATGGATTGGGGCTGCTTTGAGACAAAATTTTCGATTTTAGAAAACTCAATGAAACTACATCATTAATACATAATCTAGAAACCAAATCATGCAAACAACTTCATTGAAGCAAATGGAGTTTAAATGGGGACTACCGAGGGGATCACACCTTGTTTGGTGCAACCCCCAAGGAACCAACACCGACACCTTCAAGAAGGGGTAGTCTGGGCCTCACTTCTGAGAATGTCATTTTGCTGTTTTAGGCTACGGTGAAGTTTTGGACTGATATGACTAGTTTCTTCAGCTACACATAGACCATTAAATGTTTAGAAAAAACATATTCTCTTCTCCACGCTAATGCTCTGTCATTCTTTAGAGACAATAGCACATTTTTCTCTTTACATTTTTACACAATCAACTATACTTGTAACAAACAACAAAAACAAATATTACTTTAAGTAGACATATGACGGACTTTGTTGGACCACTACAATAATCGTGTCTTCTTACTGCTTTTTGATTATTCTATTGTTGTTTTATGGTTGTGACTGTTATTTTATGGATATTGTTAGGATATTGCTCAATGATTGCACGATTTGGAATGTTAGGCACGTTTGATCAAAAACCATTCTAACAATAGTACTATAATTATGTTATTGATCCAGTTTTCTCCTTATCCCTTGTAGTCGTAATGAATCGCTTCCAATCAGTTTACTTATGAATAATTATGAAAGAAAGTTGCTGATTTACATGTAGGTCTCTAGCTTAATAGAAATATACTAAGAATTTTTTTATAAATATAGTTCAAAATTTCAATTATATACTTTATATTATTATATATTATCTGAATATAAATTCGATAAAAGAAGGTAAATTAATTAAAGAATATAATCATAACCATCAATAAAGCAAAAAGAAAATAAATTAAAACAGAAACGTAGAACTTAAAATAATAAAGAAATGAAAATAAAAATAAAGAGAACAACAGGAAAAAAAACCAAAAAATTACGAAAAGCACAAATAATTTGAAATAATAATAAGAATAAGAAAAAACTAAAAAACGAAAGAACAAATAACTTTAAATAATTAGAAGAAGAAGAGGAATAAAATTTAAGAGAGAATTTTAGTCAATTTAAAATGTTGAGTAGTTCAATGCCATAAAGATATAAAGAAATAATGTGGACATCTTTTGGATCATAAGGAGGTAGGAAAGATCTAGAATGGAGAAAGAAACTGCTAATTTGCTACAAAATAGTTTTGTTAATTAATTGATTTGGAGCTATAAGTATTTTATCAAATCTTAGAAGGATTGTGTCAGGTTAGTGATTGATGATTATCAAATCTTAAAGGATTGTGTAAGGTTAGTGATTGATGATTCATCTATTACACGAACTTTTTTGTGAAGTAACAATAAAACTGAAATACTACATTATCATTTCTAATTCATATAGAAAGACATTACATAAAGAAGATAGAAATAGATACTGAAGTAGCATATGAACTATGGACTGGAAATGTCATACACAAGTTTTATTTTGTCAATCCTCTCTTATGTACAACCGATGGCGCATGGGAAAAGAATAAAGAACTCTCTATATTATGCCTATGTTATTTTATTTTTATTCCTCATCAATTAACTATTAAAATTATGTAAAAATATACTAATAATGACCACACAATCCAACCATAATACTATAAAAACATCATTTCAAGGCCTGAAACTAGATGTTGCGATCATCTATATTATTAATTAACAACGACCGAACATGGATGTGTCAATGATATCAATACCGATGACATATGAAATGAAACTTAAATACAATTTCTAAAAACATATTTCTCATTTCGTATTCGTTCGTACATAACCCCATAACCATTTCTCTGATTTCCGACAAATACAAATATGTAAATATTTTATTTTTTTGGCAATGCCGACAGGGTTGAGTGGACCTCGACCACTTTTATTCATGTACCAGAATAGAAGGAGTTACAACAAAAACTAGAAGAAATAGAAACGAGGTACATCAATAGTTTAAGAAGCAAGAAAGAACACATATATACAGGAAATTTAGCGCAACAAAAGCAAAATTCTTGGGTCAAAAGTGAGGCTAAGCAACTTTAGACCATTCCTTATCTCCATTAACACACTTCTTCTAGATTGCTCACTAGTTTTTGCCTTTAGGGGATCAAATATTCTATTGTTTCTCTCTCGCCATACAACCGTTGTGAATTTCTTGAGTGCAAAGTTAAGAAGTCTCCCTCTAACCCTCTTTCTTCTAGTTTGATTTGCTAACCTCCTCCATTCAGTAACACTTTCTCTACTAGCATCTCTTCTCCCAAAGATAGAAATTACTTTTTTCCATAAAATATATGTACATGGACATTCAAAAAAGATGTGTTTAACAGATTTAGGGTTGTTTCGGCATAACTCACATAGTAAGTCCGTTTGCATTCCTCTTTCTTTAAGCTTATCTTTGGTTAACAGCGCCTTGTTCACCACTTTCCAAAGCATCATATTCTCTTTCGCGCAATTGTCAGAGTGCCATATTATTTTGCTTTGATTACATCTACTCAAAGTATCAAAGTTTGAGAGTATGTTGTACATATACTTTATAGAGAAAGTTTTACTGTCATTACCCCATTGAGTAGTCTCTTCCTCATTATTCGCCACGTTCAGTTGTCTTGCTTTCCTAGAGATGATTTATTTTCGATACAGTGGAATCAAGAAGACAAATAGAATTTTGTTGAATGTAGTAACTAACTTTAGCTGCATTGCTCAAACTAGTCATTTCAATCTCAAGATGAGTGAGAATTCTAGCCAAATCATACCCTTGTCAATTCATGGGTCATGCCACAGTTGTACATCAGAATTAGGTTGCACCTTGAACTGAAGATGGGGAAGAATAGTGAGACGTAACTTAAATATACTTCGCTAGGTCCAACTAATGTTTTGCGGCTGCTGCATAGACCAGAAGTTTCTGTGTTTAATGATATTTCTTTTAGACCATTCAACCCATATACTCACTCCATCATTCATTAAGTTGTCCACATGTTTAAGAAACACTGCTCTGTTCTAAATAGACATGTTAACAATGCTAATCCCACCATTGCTAACAGGTTTTTCTATCACTTTGAAAGCAACAAGAGCTAAGTATCCACCTACATTTCGACCCTTCCATAGAAATCTCATGAACGCTGACCTGACCATTTTGAAAAGTATGAAAGGAAGAATAAACGTTCTAGCCCAGTACACTTGCATCGAGATGACAACAATTTTAATCAATGTAAGCCTTCCAGCTTGACTTAAGAGTCTGGAAGTCCAATAGTTAAGTCTTACTGTTATTCTACTAAACATTGACATGCAATGATGAGTAGTAATTTTTGCAGTGGTGAGAGGGAGACCTAGGTAGGTAGTTGTATCTGGGTTATCAGTCAAGCCAGTTCTATTGCATAAAAGATTAATTTCTCCATCATTAAGGATAGCTCATTTCATATCTGATTTAGTTAAATTTACTTTTATCCCATTCATATCATATAAACATCTCAGAGTGTCGAAGATAGCTTCAATGGTGGTAGGATTAGGAGTACAGAATATAACTAAGTCGTTAGCGAACATCAAAAAAGATATTCTGGGGTCTTGACACTTTGGGTGTAACTTAAAATTGCCACTATCAATTTGCTTATTCAACATTTGAGTCAACATTTCCATTGTCAAAATGAAAATGTAAGCTAATAAGGGATTACCTTGTCTTATGCCTTGTCTACCGCCGAAGAATCCAACTGGTGATCCATTGACAATTATCGAGAAGTGGGCAGTTGAGATATCCAAGTAGATGGAAAGTTCATATAGCCCATGATCCTAACAATGGAGTCCCACTGAAGTGTGTCATGTTGGAGAATGTAGGTTTGATGAAAACAATCTTATTTCAATATTAGTTGATTATAAAATATATACTAACATCTCTATCTAGAATATATATGTATACATATATGCAGGATTTAAAGACTGCACAGTTTTAGAGTTTTAGAGATTCAAGAAATTCAGAATTCAGAGAAGATTCAAGACTCCTGAGTAATCAAGAAATCAAGAGTTCAAGATAAATATAGTAACGGGGTCTAGTTTATGTAAGACTCTAAATAACACTCCAGGTTCAAATTCAAATTCTGTTCTAATTAAGTTTTTCTATCTTACCTTTGATTTTAGACTTGAGATTTTAATGGTTATAAGTTTATATATATTTACATAGTTATAACTTTTATACTTTTATAGTTTTAAACTATAATTTTATAAATATGATTATATAAGTTGTATTTATGATTTCATAAGATTTCCTACTTTATAATACTTATTTATATCACTATGTTTTAATTAAAGAATTTCCAGGATTATATATATAGTAAAACACTCTAAAAATATTCAAATTTACAGTGACATATGTCGATATACATATGTGACATATAACTGTCACATTTTCAATTTTGAAAGGAAGTGTCTTTTCACTATTTGTAATGTTCCAGAAGCGTTCAAATCTTATAAATAGGGGTTGATTTTGAATTTTTTATCATTCTTCTTCTCCATCTTCATCCCTTTTCATTACTCCATTATTATTTCATAGTTTTATGATTTCTACACTTATACTCTGTCAATTTCAATTCTATTTATATAAAACTTCTTCTCTTCTCACTCTGTACTCATTACTCTCTGAATCGAAGTGCTATTAAGAGTTATAGGGCTGTCGTAATCGTTTGGGTAAAGGTCTGTTTCTTATAGCCTTGAAATCAAGGAAACAGATGGTGTTAACCTTGTAGCCGTGAAATCAAGGGAATTGTACTTGATCAAGGGTGGTAACCTTTTGGCCGTGAAATCAAGGGTGTTGTACTTGGATATTGATAAAGTAATAAAATTCTGCGCAATCCAGCATTGCATGGTACTGGACGTAGAAGTAATCCGAACCAGTATAAAATCCGGTGTGTTCTTTCCTTTTCTGCATTTTTTTGTTTATTTTTGTGTTTGTGTTTGATTCTGTGCCTGTGATAATCTCTTTGGTGTGTGATTCATATAGTAGATCATATTAATTTTAAATTTTCTTAAATTCCTTGAAAACACTATTCACCCCCTCTAGTGTTAGTTTTTCCTTAAAGATCCATTCCGCATTCCCTGACAATTGATACACAGCAAGGTTTTTCAAAATGTTCATAATCTGATTTTTGAAAATTTTAAATGCTAAATTTTGAAATATTTGTTAACTCTAGTGTCAATTCATGCATTGTATCAATGTTGAAAGAGTCTGCATATAATCCTATTGAAAATGCAAGTGATCTACTGAAATATTGTCCAATACAGGAAAATATGTGTTACATGGCTTTTGAAAATTTAAAAGTTAAAAAGATGAGTAAAGTGGCTGTTGAAAAAATTCCAAAATGATGGAAGTTGAAAATTCAAATTCTGAAATGGTGTGTTACATGGCTGTTGAGCATTCAAATTCTGGCAAATAAATGGTGGAAATCAAAAAGGAAAAATGGATATTGTATAATGGCTATTCGAGACATATGACTGGAAATCCTGAGTTACTAAATAATTTGATATATGAAGATAGTGGAATGGTCAACTTCGAAGATAACTCTAAAGGATATATTGTTGGCATCTGCAATGTGGGTAGTTCTGAAACTCCTACTATTTCTGATGTTTTATTAGTTAAGAATCTAAAACACAACCTACTAACTATAAGTAAGGGATATAAAATAAACTTTGAAAAGGATAAATGTTTTATACAAGATAGGAACTCAAAAATAATATTCGAAGGAGATAGAAAGAAAAATATGTATCTATTGAGTATGAAAATATGCAACGATAATCTATGACTTATGGCCAATAAAAGTGACCTCTGGATATGGCATAAGAGATGCGGTGTAACACCCCGTATTTTCTATGAACATCAAAGTAACAAATTAAAGTATACTTAATTTTTAAAAGAAGAATTAAGGGAAACGGGTTATGCCATTGCGTTCGTCTCGGAATTCTGCTTGGAATAAAGTCCAAGTTTTCGTAAATCGGGCTTCGTATGAGAAAGTTATGGCACTAAGAAATTTCAAGAATTTAATTAAATTAAAACAGCTCGAATTAAAATATGAAATTCAAATCACACACCCGAGCTGGGCGTAAAATTTCCCGCCCAGGACCCAGGTCAACCAGGAGGTCGACCTGGGGGTCGACCTGGGTCACATAAGTCGACAAGGGGTCGACCTCCCCCCTATTTCCAGATCTGAGGCTTGGTTCGTTTTTCTGCATTTGGACGCCCGTTCTGACCAGATTCATTGATCCCTCTGCTATATAAGCACCCCTAAGGCTACAGTTTTCTCTACACAACTCCATTACGCTTATACTCTACCCTAATTCATATCAAAATAAATCAAAGACGGGGTTATGCTGCTAAAGTTCTTCAAGAAATCAAGTTTAGAATTCAAGTAGAGATTCAAAGGCTAATTCAACGACTTCAAAAACTATTTTCTAAGAATCAAATCTAAATTAGAGAATCGATAATCTACGTTAAGGGATCGCTTTTCAGTTTCAGAAAATAGATTCCAGAAATACAAGAATCATTCTCTTTTTGTAAGTTCAAGTTACTTTCAGATGTGAATTCTTAATTGAAATTCTTGGCATGTAATAATCTGGATCTAAGCCATACTTGATTATGAAATAATCCTTTTAGATTTATCAAATCTAATCTATTAGATTTATGCCTGCAATGTTAATCAAATCTAATCCATTAGATTTATGCCTGATGTAAGTAATCCTTTCATTTGAATCTGTGCTTGTATATGCCTTTGGGAATCATTATTGACTATGGAATTGGTCCAATCATATCTATCCTGTTTGTATATCGGAATTGTAATCTTGTTTAAGTTCATGATATAACTCTTGTCAAACTTATACGTCTGTGATGGTTCATATATCATATCTATATGCCTGCAATGTATTCTATGCAAAACTTGTCAATTTGGTATATCAAATTTATTGGACCAATAGTTCTTATCGTCTTATGCCTCTTATGTTCCATATTGTTTCTCCACTTGTTTCATGAATCTTGCATTGAATCTCGAAACACGTATGTTATGAATGCGGGGGTAATTGGGCATGTCTATTATTGTAAATTTAGGGAAGATTGGGTATAGCCAATTCTGATTAACAACTGGAAATTGAAATTTGTTGGGCATAACTTGGGAATTGGATCATGAATAGTTTTGGTAGATTTGGTAATTAGCATGTAAAATCTATATTTGGGCATATATGGTAAATGTGTAAATTAAAGATGAACATGCCTAACCCGAGGTTAGATTGAGTTGTGGCGTAAAACTGCCCGGAACCGCCCGGCACATCCAGTAACCACAACAACACCTATCTAATGTGAGAGGTTAGTGCATCATGCCCAAGGAAAACCCAGGTTAGATTGAGTTGTGGTGTAAAACTGCCTGAAACCGCCCAGCACATCCAGTAACCACAACAACACATATCTAATGTGAGAGGTTGGTGCATTAATAAATCAATTAATGTTAATGAACAAGATGAATGACTAGGGTTAAGTTCATAGGAACACTTAACCAATATAACATGAATGACTAGGGTTAAGTTCATAAGAACACTTAACCAATATAACATGAATAACTACGGTTAAGTTAATGAGAAACACTTAACCAATATAACAAGATGAATGACCAAGGTTAAGTTAATAGGAAACACTTAACCAGTATAGCATGATGAATGGTAGGCTTAAGTAACAAGAAACACTTAACCAATATAACTTGATTTGTGGTAAGGTTAAGTTAAAACAAGAGGGCAACACTTAACTAATATAACTTGATTGGTGATAGGGTTAAGTTAACACAAGAAGGCAACACTTAACCAAAGTAACATGACAAGTAGGTGGGTTAAGTTAACTTGAATTGATTGATGACACTTAACCAATACAACATGATGAACACGTGGGGTTAAGATAACAAGGAACACTTGACCAATATAACTGGATGGACGAACGGGGATAAGTTAATAGGAAACACTTAACTAATCCAACATGATGAGCGAGGAGGGTTAAGTTAATAAGAAACACATAACCAACATGACATGATGAATGGGTGGGTTAAGTTAACATGAATGGACAACACTTAACCAACATGACATGATGAATGGGTGGGTTAAGTTAATGTGACAACACTTGACCAATATGGCATAATATGTGGGAGGGTTAAGTACATATCAAATTGGGTGGGTAATATTGGTAAATATAGGCCCACAAACTTAACCATTAAATAAACATGCTTGAATCGGTGGGAGGGTTAAGTACATATCGGGTTGGTGGGTAATATTAGTAAATATGGGCCCATAAACTTAACCATTAAATAAACATGCTTGAATTGGTGGGAGGGTTAAGTACATATCGGGTTGGTGGGTAATATTAGTAAATATAGGCCCACAAACTTAACCAGTAAGAAACCCTAGTAACGGGGACTCATTTCAGCAGTAACCCACATAGATGTATCATGGTACCCTGAACTAGGCAGGGTGGGGCACGATTACTGGGCTGATTATAAGCAGTCAAAACAACGGCAGGGGGTACATCAGTGTAGGTTCTGACGGTTTACGGGCATGCACGTACTACGGAGTGGGAAAAAGAAGGAACTGGGTACCAGTAGTTATACACTGTGCATCTTGAATCGTGTCGGGTTGCTATCATAAGGATTGATACACCTTATGGTGGGACCAGCACAGGCAATCTACACGCAAGAGAGGGCCGATTGACATAGACAGAAGGAAAATTAATACGAGTAAGGAGCCGATCGATAGGGTAGTAGGGGTACATCTAACATGTTCATGGCAATTAGACAGATTGAGGTGGAATCCTCACGATTGATGTACACCTGAAGACTACCACAATTGCGGGGATTGGGATCACATTACAATATGATCATTTTATATAGATTACTAGTTGGGACACTAGTTAGGTGGTGTAGAGATATAAAAATCAGAATAACAAGGTAGTAGCGAAGCAGAGAAACAGTAGAAGCGCATTCAGTTTATCTTGCCCTATCATATCTATACTAATCGTATGTTATCTTGTTATCCTTGCTCTCATGGTATTGTCTTATATTCAGATTATTCATGTCATGATGCTTTTTCCAGTTTATATGTTGGAAATCACTGGACTTACCAGACTTATGTCTGACCTTGTTTTGTTTCACATCTTTTCTTTCGTCCCCCCCCCCCCCAGGTTCAAAAGGGAGGAAATGTTACCACTTAGCTTAGTTTTCTTTCCAAGCTCGAAGATAGGCAATGTATTGCTTTGGACTCTCTCTTCCACTGCTATGGCCGTTTCATCCTTTATTGGGGAATATCATTGATATTTGTATGCTTCTTTTATATTTGGAAGTTTTTAAATCAAGACAGAAGCTCTATGTATTACTTTTAAGTATGATTGAGACAACTATTGTAAATGCTTGACTGAACCACATTGTTTATAAAATGACTTTATTTTCCGCTGCTTCATTTGTCTATCTTGTAATTTATCTGCATCTTTTACCTAAAATGCTCTACCGAAGTTAAGGCATTCACTTTATGAGTGACCTTAACGGAGGTGGGGTGTTTCACTTGGTATCAGAGCTGAAGGTTACCGGATCAGATAAAAGATTTGAAAATTTATTTTCAAAACAGTTTTAAAAGAAGCATTTTCAAAAGAAAAGTTTTGTTTTAAAGGCATATTCCCCAAAGCCATATGCATTATCTTTAGATCCTCTGTTTGAATGCTTGTTTCCTTCTTTCCTGAGTCTCTGAGGCTCCTGGCTTTCTGGGAGGTAACCTCATCGCGGCATGGTTCCGTAGGCTCGATGAGACTACGACACCTGTCAAAGGGCGAAGAAGTGCCCAACCTCCATCCATAGTCATAGTAGTTTCACCTACGGCTAATTCTCTTCCAAGCTTTGTAGGGTTTCCCGTGCGATGGAGGCAACGTTCGAAAGGCTTGTCAACATGGTTCACAAAGGAGGTAAAGAGAAAGAGGCCAAAGGGGAAGAATCGCAAACAAGGGATTGGAATATAAGAAGGGCGGAGGAAATAATAGATCCCGCAACATGAGGAAGTATCTTTTTTGCGGTATAGCAGGTCATTTAATTATAGAAAGTAAAAGACAAGTAGTTGTTTTCAACATGGTGAGGCAGGGCATCTTATCAAGGATTTCCCAGAGGACAAGGACAAAGGACTGGATTTTCAGGAAGGCAAGTGCATGCTTTCACCGCCAGCGTACCTGGGAGAAAGATAGTAAAGTTTAGTTTTTCCTTTTGATCATCCTGTTAGTACTCTTTTTGATTTCAGCGCTTCACATTCACTCATATCTGCTTCCGTAGTTGAGTCTCTGTACCTTAGTACTTGTATAGTAGAAGATCCCATTATTGTCTCAAATCCAATTTATGGTTCGGCTCATTTATCTTTGGTTTGTAAGGATTTGAGAATAGCTACATTAAGTACCGAGTCTAAGTGTAATACGTATGTTTTTGGTTTCATAGGCTATGGGTAGATTCTAGGCATGGATTGGTTAGCTGGTGACTGTGTAAGGAGGGTAGTTAGACTTTCGACTTGCCTCGGGATTACCCTCGAGAGTTCATGCGATCCTAAGGGATCAGTTAGGCTTAGCTACCTACAATCACTTGATGCATCTATCGACGATTTGCAATTCGTTAGAGTAGTCCATGAGCACACAGATGTTTTTGATTAGGTTAGGGGTTCGCCCCCTAAAACATGAGATAGACTTCCGTATATATTAGTTGACAATGCAAAGCCAGTTATGCGATCAACGATAGTTTTGGAACAAGATTGGCGAGGATAGACAGAGTCGGTTAAGTGCTCAATTGTTTGGTTATTTTGCTACTATCATCTCGCATAAATCAATCAAATTCGGAGGAGGTATTCCTTGGGTGCTTGTCTGATATTGCTTTAGGCCTTTGGGGCTTGAACTTGAGGGATGTCGAGTTCGACTAGGATGGTTTGCGTGAGAAATAAATGGTTGTGGCAGGTGCCCTAAGTATGACTGACCTTAAGAGAGGTAAAAAGTACATAGCAACCTTTAGCTTTAGACCATCAGAATTGTGACATGATGGATAAGCTAAGTAGAAGAGAGACCTCTAATCATCTTAGTATATACACTTGGTATCAGGGTTAACATCTATTTATCTTGGAAAGATAGTTCGACTACATTGGATACCCTCTAACATAGTAAGTGATCAAGGTCCTATCTTTACTAGTGAATTTTGGAAATGGAGGTCAAGAAGCTTCACAACTGTGAAGTTAAATTAGTTAAGGTACAGTGGAGTGAAGCGCAAGAAGACGCGACGTGGGAGACTGAAGATAAGACACGAGCATCATACCCTTTTTCTTGAGGGTATATCCTTGATCTCTTTTTCTAGAAATTCTATACATGTTTGTTTCTATCTTTTTTTTAGGTATATCCTCTAGGTCATATCTTCGATCCTTAGGTAGAATCCAATGAATGTAAACATGTGTTTGAAACATGTTATGATTGGTGGTTGCAAGTGGTTGCTCATGGATGCATATACACACATTAGGCACTAAATCGGCTCAGTCACTTTCATATTGCATATGCATGAGTGAATTTTTATATATATGAACTGAAACTTGATGTGTTATCATATGGATGTTGCATTTGTATGAATGATTGTGCACTCATGTAGAAGTTATAAAGTACGATTAGGAATAATTGCATACATGATGGACTCATGGCACTGACATAATTCGCATTGAGGAGGTCAACTGAATCAGTAGACCGCCTGATTTTGCATTAGATAAGGACATGTACACACACTATGCATATGATCATGAAAACATTAGAAATCTTTTTAAGGACAATGGACGCTTGTGATTTAATGGTTGAGTAAATGGATGTTGGATGTTAGGATATGCATTTTTCTTAACTTAGAGATTTCGGGGACGAAATCCTTTAAGGAGGGGAGAATGTAATACCCTGTATTTTCTGTGAACGTCAAAGTAACAAATTAAAGTATACTTAATTTTTAAAAGAAGAATTAAGGGAAAAAGGGTTACCCAATTGCGTTCGTCTCGGAAATTGCTTGGAATAGGGTCCAAGTTTTTGTAAATCGGACTTCGTATGAGAAAGTTATGGCACTCAGAAGTTTCAGGAATTTAAATAAATTAAAACAACTCGAATTAAAATTTTAAATTCAAATCACACACCCGGGCTGGGCGGGAAATTTCCCGCCTAGGACCCAGGTCGACCAGGGTGTCGGCCTGGGTCACATAGGTCAACCAGGGGGTCGACCTGGGGGTCAACCTCCCCCTATCTCCAGATCCGAGGCCTGGTTCGTTTTTCTGCATTTGGACGCCCATTCTGGCCAGATTCGTTGATCCCAATGCTATATAAGCACCCCTAAGGCTACAGTTTTCTCTACACAACTCCATTATGCCTATACTCTACCCTAATTCATATCAAAATAAATCAAAGACGGGGTTATGCTGCTAAATTTCTTCAAGAAATCAAGTTTAGAATTCAAGTAGAGATTCAAAGGCTAATTCAACGACTATTTTCTAAGAATCAAATCTAAATTAGAGAACCGATAATCTACGTCAAGGGATCGCTTTTCAGTTTCAGAAAATAGATTCCAAAAATACAAGAATCATTCTCTTTTTGTAAGTTCAAGTTACTTTCAGATGTGAATTCTTAATTGAAATTCTTGGCATGTAATAATCTGGATCTAAGCTATATTTGATTATGAGATAATCCTTTTAGATTTATCAAATCTAATCTATCAGATATATGCCTGCGATGTTATTCAAATCTAATCCATTAGATTTATGCCTGATGTAAGTAATCCTTTCATTTGAATTTGTGCTTGTATATGCCTTTGGGAATCATTATTGACTATGGAATTGGTCCAATCATATCTATCCTTGTTGTATATCGGAATTGTAATCTTGTTTAAGTTCATGATATAACTCTTGTCAAACCTATACGTCTGTGATGGTTCATAATGATATTCATATCATGTCTATATGCCTGCAATGTATTCTATGCAAAACTTGTCAATTTGGTATGCCAAATTTACCGGACCAATAGTTCTTATCGTCTTATGCCTATTCTTATGCCTCTTATGTTCCATATTGTTTCTCCGCTTGTTTCACGAATCTTGCATTGAATCTCGAAATACGTACGTTATGAACGCGGGTGTAATTGGGTATAACATGAAATTGACATTTATTTGGCATAATTTGGAACATGTATTAATGCATGACTGTTAAGATGCAATTTGGGGAATTTGACATGAATTATGGAATATGTAATTTGAAATATTGAACCTAGAATTGACATGAACGACAAAGTATGAAATTTGGCATGAAAAAAAAACCTAGTTTTGGGCATAAACTGTAAATTGGAATATTAAATTTAGCTTGGGTTTAACTATTGATTTGGGACGCCAAGCATAATGCATAGTGATTTTGGGCATGACTATTATTGCAAATTTAGGAAAGATTGGGTACAGCCAATTTTGATTAATAACTGAAAATTGAAATTTGTTGGGCATAACTTGGGAATTGGATCATGACTAGTTTTGGTGAATTTGGTAATTAGCATGTAAAATCTAGATTTGGGTATATATGGTACATGTGTAAATTAAAGATGAACATGCCTAACCCGAGGTTAGATTGAGTTATGTTGTAAAATTGCCCGGAACCACCCGGCACATCCAGTAACCACAACAACACCTATCTAATGTGAGAGGTTAGTGCATCATGCCCAACGAAAAACCTGAGGTTAGATTGACTTGTGGTGTAAAACTGCCCGGAACCGCCCGGCACATCCAGTAACCGCAAAAACACATATCTAATGTGAGAGGTTGGTGCATTAATAAATCAATTAATGCTAATGAACAAGATGAATGACTAGGGTTAAGTTCATAGGAACACTTAACCAATATAGCATGAATGACTAGGGTTAAGTTCATAAGAACACTTAACCAATATAACATGAATGACTAGGGTTAAGTTCATAAGAACACTTAACCAATATAACATGAATGACTAGGGTTAAATTAATGAGAAACACTTAACTAATATAACAAGATGAATGACCAGGGTTAAGTTAATAGGAAACACTTAACCAGTATATCATGATGAATGGGTAGGGTTAAGTAATAAGAAACACTTAACCAATATAACTTGATTTGTGGTAAGGTTAAGTTAAAACAAGAGGGCAACACTTAACCAATATAACTTGATTAGTGGTAGGGTTAAGTTAACACAAGAAGGCAACACTTAACCTAAGTAACATGACAAGTAGGTGGGTTAAGTTAACTTAAATTGATTGATGACACTTAACCAATACAACATGATGAACACGTGGGGTTAAGATAACAAGAAACACTTGACCAATATAACTGGATGGACGAACGGGGATAAGTTAATAGGAAACACTTAACCAATCCAACATGATGAGTGAGGATGGTTAAGTGAATAAGAAACACTTAACCAACATGACATGATGAATGAGTGGGTTAAGTTAACGTGAATGGACAACACTTGACCAATATGGCATAATATGTGGGAGGGTTAAGTACATATCAAATTGGGTGGGTAATATTAGTAAATATAGTCCCACAAACTTAACCATTAAATTAACATGCTTGAATCGGTGGGAGGGTTAAGTACATATCGGGTTGGTGGGTAATATTAGTAAATATAGGCCCACAAACTTAACCATTAAATAAACATGCTTGAATTGGTGGGAGGGTTAAATACATATCGGGTTGGTGGGTAATATTAGTAAATATAGGCCCAAAAACTTAACCAGTAAGAAACCCTAGTAACGAGAACCCATTTCAGCAGTAACCCACATCGATGTATCATGTTACCCTGAACTAGGCAGGGTGGGGCACGATTACTGGGCTGATTATAAGCGGTCAAAACAACGGCAGGGGGTACGTCAGTGTAGGTTCCGACGGTTTACGGGCATGCACATACTTCAGAGTGGGAAAAAGCAGGCACTGGGTACCAGTAGTTATACACTGTGCATCTTGAATCGTGTCGGGTTGCTATCATAAGGATTGATACACCTTATGGTGGGACCAGCACAGGGTATCTACACGCAAGAGAGGGCCGAGTGACACAGACAGAAGGAAAAATTAATACGAGTAAGGAGCCGATCGATATGGTTGTAAGGGTACATCTAACATGTTAATGGCAATTAAGCAGATTGTGGTGGAATCCTCACGATAGATGTACACCCGAAGGCTACCACAATTGCGGGGATTGGGATCACATTATGTTAGCCTGCTTTGTGACCAGGCTACCCCAAGCTCAACTGATCGGCATTGATTGGAAATCGCTTAGATGAAGTGATTGGACATTGGTGAAAACTCAACATTGCATGCACATAAGACCGGACCGGATCAGGATATTTTGATCGAATGGGATATTCGGCTCGGATCGGATGTTTGGCTTGAATGGAAGCCACATGATTTCACCAACATAGCATTCCAGCGGGTCGAACAAAGAAAAAGGAGGTCAGTTCGTTTCGGAGGTCAATCGCTCGATTCCTTTATACACACAAGATGACACAGCTCCAACAAGTGAATATTGGATCGGAAGTCCAGTAACCAATCCCATCAATGCATGAAGTAGCGTGGCGTCCTGCCATTGCTAACTCAGATCGGTTCGGGGCCGACCCAAACCCCTGCCTGCTGCTCTAAAGCGGTTACACATCACGTCACGAATTTCATGCCTAAAAAAGGGAATCAGATGCCACATGTTTCTCACGAAATGAAGCCCACTTCCCCACGTTTTCCACTACTTTCGTTGTCTCCCTGATGCTGCCACGTGGCCACTCACCCCCAACCAACTCTCTTTCCATATATACATGATTTCGCACATAATTAAGGGGACTTTTGGTTCTTGAAAGATCCATGGCTGCCAGCCGAATTCCTTCATAAAAAATCACCATCTCCTCCAATAGAATCCATTAATTCGGAGAGACAAATTCATTATAATCGAGTGCTTGAGTGATTCAAAACCTTGTAATTGTAATTCTCTAATGAATTGAGAAACTATAAAGTGGATGTAGGCTCGTTTACGCCGAACCACTATAAATCTCGTGTCTCTGTTTGATTCTGTGTTTTAGATTATATTCTTCATTATTCTCTACAAATCCTAGACAATTGGGTGTTAGTGCCATTTTTTGGTCTAACACATGATCATTTTATATAGATTACTAGTTGGGACACTAGTTAGGTGGTGCAGAGATATAAATATCAGAATAACAAGGTAGTAGCGAAGCAGAGAAAGAGTAGAAGCGCATTCAGTTTATCTTGCCTTATCATATCTATATTAATCGTATGTTATCTTGTTATCCTTGTTCTCACGGTATTGTCTTATATTCAGTTTATTCATGTCATGATGCTTTTGCCTGTTTATATGCTAAAAGTCACTGGACTTAACAGACTTATGTCTGACCTAGTTTTGTTTCGCCTCTTTTCTTCCGTCCCCTCCCCCAAGGTTCAAAGGGAGGAAATGTTACCACTTAGCTCAGTTTTCTTTCCAAGCTCGAAGATAGGCAATGTATTGCTTTGGACTCTCTCTTCCACTGCTATGGCTGGTTCATGCTTTATTGGGGAATATCATTGTTATTTTTATGCTTCTTTTATATTTGGAAGTTTTTAAATCAAGACAGAAGCTCTATGTATTACTTTTAAGTATGATTGAGACAACTATTGTAAAAGCTTGACTGAACCACATTGTTTACAAAATGACTTTATTTTCCGCTGCTTTATTCGTCTGTCTTGTAATTTATTTGCATCTTTTACCTAAAATGCTGCACCGAAGTTAAGGCATTCCCTTTGTGAGTGACCTTAGCAGAGGTGGGGTGTTTCATGCGGTCATATAAATTTCAAACACATATCTAGGATTTCTAAATTAGATTCAATTAGGGGATTACCCAAAATGAAATTTAAAGTTAATAATCAATGTGACGCTTGTCAGTTCGAAAATTAAAAAGAAGTTCATTCAAATCAAAAGAGGAAATAACAACCTTAAAACCATTAGAGTTAATTCACATGGATTTATTTGGTCCATCTCAAACTCAATCGATAAATCACAATAGATATGTCTACGTAATAGTCGACGATTTTTCTAGATTTATTTGGACTTTGTTTCTTAAAATAAAAGTGCTGCTTTTGATCAATTTAAAACTTTTGTTAAAAGAATTCAAAATTTATTATCATCAAAAATCAAAACAATATTGGTTTAGGCATTTGTTCATTTAATCGTACTAAAGATGGAGTCATTTTCATTGTTATGGTACCAACTGTTAAAATTAGGTCTGCCTGCCTAGTGCTCAATCTTGGTACTAATCCATAACGATCAAAGTTGAATCGCGAGCCTATCAATGAAGCAAATTCAATGAAACAACAAAGCGATTGTATGGCCAATCATTTTGGGTATAATGGTAGATGCCCGAGACCAAGTTACTGTTATTTCTTTCTCCTCCCTCATGTTGAGTTTTTCAATTTTTCTTGATAAATGATTAGCTACAAAAGGGTTTTTTTAGTCGGAATAAGTCATGGAATCTAAATTTCACTATTCTCATTATGAACTGAACTGATAGGAGCTGGTATTTTTACAAGAAATCTCTAGCTAGCTTTCCCGCAAGAGGCTTTTTAAGACTTATCATATTAGTACTAGATTGTAATGGTAACTCTAACGATTTTTTGTCCTCAATGCTTACTATGACGATTTTTCTAGATTTACTTGGACTTTGTTTCGTAAAAAAAAAAGTGTTGCTTTTGATCAATTTAAAACTTTTGTTAAAAGAATTCAAAACTTATTATCATCAAAAATCAAAATACTAAGTAGTAACCACGGTGGAGAATTCAAAAACGAAAATTTTGTAATAAAAAGGGAATAACCCATAATTTTTCTGTTCTTGGAGCCCTCAACAAAACGAAGTAGTTGAACGTAAAAATAGGACGATACAAGAGTGTATGAGAACTATGTTATCTGATAGTAATTTACCAAGAAATTTTTGGGTTGAGGTAGTTGCAACAGCTTGTTATATTTTAAATAGAATTTCAATCAGACCCTTAACTTATAAAACTCCATATGAACTTTTGTATAATAATAAACCAAAAGTATCATATATTAAAATATTTGGAAGTAGATGTTTTATACTTAATACCAAAGAAAATTTAGATATTTTCGATTCGAAATCCAATAAAGGAATATTTATTGGATATTCAGAAAGAAGTAAGGCATATAGAGTCTATAATTCAAGAACCAATACTATAGAAGAAACCTTAAACGTATCTTGTGAAGAAAATTATAAAAGTATAACACAGCACAACGAAGATGAATGTGAAAATGAAGTTAATGAAACAAATCATGAAGATAGTCAATCAAATATACGAATTAGATTACTTAGAGACCACCCTATAGAAAATATCTTAGGAGATATTGAATCCATAGTTAGGACACGTAACCAATTAGATAATATTAGTAATTCTGCATTTATTTCAACTATTGAACCTAAGAATCCAAAGGAAGCATCTTCCAATGATTCATGGTTCCTTGCCATGCAAGAAGAACCAAAACAGTTTACTAGGAATGATGTATGGGAACTTGTTCCTAGACCAGTGGATAAAACTATAATAGGAACTAACTGGGTTAATAAGAATAAAATGAATGAACATGGTGAGGTGGTAAGAAATAAGACACGATTATTAGCATAAGGTTATACTCAAGATGAATGAATAGATTACAATGAAACTTTTGCCCCTGTAGCTAGATTAGGAGCAATTAGGATATTACTAGCCTTTGCAAACCGTAATAATTTCAAATTATATCAAATGGATGTTGAAAGTGCTTTTCTAGACGAATTTGTTAAAGAAGACGTATATGTAGAGCGACCACTTCTTTTTGAAGAAGAAAAATTACCAAATCATGTATATAAGTTAAAGAAAGCGTTATATGGATTAAAATAAGCTCCTAGAGCTTGGTATGATAAATTAAAAAATTACTTATTACAATCTAACTTTGAAATAGGAAAACTAGATAATACTTTGTTTATTAAAAGGAATAATAAGGATATACAATTAGTATAAATATATGTTGACGATATAATTTTCAGGTTGACGAATGATAAGATGAATAAAGAGCATTCAAATATTATGACCCACGAATTTGAGATGTGTCGTATGGGAGAACAAACATTCTTCTTAGGCTTACAAATTCGTCAATCAAAGAATGGAATATTTATTAATCAAGAAAAATACGCAAGAGACTTAATTAATAAATATAATTTAACAACAACTAATGGGAGACCAAAAACAATGGCAACTAATATATCATTAAGTAAAGATGATATGTCTAAAGACGTTGATAAAAAATATATAGAGGAATGATAGGATCGCTATTATATATAACTCCCGGTAGACCAGATTTAATGCATAGTGTATGTCTCTGCGCAAGATATCAATCGCATCCTAAGGAAACACATTTAAAAGTCATAAAACGTATTCTAAGGTATATAAAGCATACACCAGACTTTAAATTATTTTATCCTAAGGATGCTTCATTCGACTTAGTTTCTTATTATGACGCTGATTATGCAGGTTGTAAATCTGATCGTAAAAATACTAGTGGAACATGTCATTTCTTAGGATATTCACTAGTCTCATGGTTTAGTAAAAAGAAAAATACTATATCTTTGTCAACAACTGAAGCAGAATATATCTCTGTTGCTTTGTCTTGTTTACAAGTAATATATGCAACAAACTCTAAATGATTTTGGAATAAATATAAATAAATCACCAATATACTGCAATAATACGAGTGCTATAAATATATATAAAAATCCAACTCATCACTCAAGAACTAAACATATCGATATACGACATCATTTTCTAAAGGATAAGTAAGCAAAGAGTAAATATGACTCGAATTTTCTTCTTCGTTCTCTTAATTCACTTCTGTAAAAACTCAAAAACAAAATAAATAATGGCCTCCACCAATTACAACGCCCAAATTAATCCCGAATCATCCGCTGGACCATCTGAAGGTCCTTTCCAACGTTCTACCCTTTATCATGTGATCAAATTTGAAGAGAAAATGGAATATACTCTTCAAATGCTTGCTCAGATTCAAGTGCTCCAAATTCGGATAAGTCAAGAGCAAAATAGACTAGGAAAGATGATGAGGAACATTCATAAATTTATAATGGATAATCAAGCGAATCCAATCATCGTCGAAGATGATTATCAAGCAATGGAAGAAGAAGAGGAACCAGAGGGGGAGGAGGAGGAAGAAATGATGGAATAAGAGGAACAAAAGGAGATACAACAAGAAGTCACGGACGAGGAAGATCAAGTTGTATGCGTGGGTGAAGTCTTGTTTGATCAAAATGGGAATATCATTGAAACAAATGGGGATTTTACCTGTAAAGACCCGAAAATCCCCACCCTTTGAATCGACCATAAACCACACAGGTCTGAACCAAATGTCAGAAATCTTCGAATACTTTAACTTTGGGAATACAATACATTAGCACAGATAACAGAAGACTTTTATTACATCATGATAATATAACATCAGAGTACAGAATATATCAGAGTACATTGAAAATAATACAACGGAAGATAAATTTACAATGAATTACAATACACAGCGGAAGACTGTCAATGCTCTGGACACAGCTCTAGGCTTCAATCCAGAATCCTGTTTAAAATGAACATCTGCAAAACAAGCTACTCGACTGTCCGTGTGGAAAAGAGGGCACCCGAGTTTGCAAGTGAAACAAACTACAAGTCAGTCATGGGACTGGTATGAGAAATCTTACTTAACTCATCTAATGATAAGGCTAATCACAGGACCACGCCGCTAACGCAGAACGGGTTTACTCCATTGGATTGCCAGTGCATAAATAAAGTAAATCGTTAAACAACCCAATGCTTTTTAGAAAAATGAAACCATTATAAGACTCAAGTCCCATCACACAATGCAACGCAAACCGGAGGATTGAGTTTTACCTTATAATGGTCAAAAGATGCTTGATACGATAAAATGGATTTGATGTTATTATTAGTGTATATATGTTTTAAAAACAATTTCAATCATAATGTATCAATCATAGACGGCATAACTACCATATACTATGTCTCCATACTAGTTATACAATCAAAACCGTATGATGTCATATTGGAAGTTGGGTTTCCATCTTGAGTCAAGGCTAGGGACGATCTCCTAACCGATTCAAGACACTCCATCAATGTCTCAGGATTCGTACGTTGGCGAACCCTTGGATCCTGCAGGGCCGGTCCACAAATACTTTAGTGGATTAGTTATGCCTGAACACACGCTTCCTGATCCTATTGGACCTATAAATTGGCCATTGGCGACCAATAAAAATATCCGAGGCACCTCAATCCATCAACCACATAAGTAAAAATGTCGGGCCTTGTAAAAACCCAAACACCACTTCTAGTTAGAAAGAAACGTGTGCACTCCCTACGTTCCCTTTTCCGTTTTTGACTCTACCGGGGTGTGAGGCTCGCGAGGTAACGTAATACACAAAAGTAGCAACTTCAAGGTAGCTACTCCAATCACAGGCATCAGTAGCAACTCATCCATTTGACGTGAAGATCGTCGGTCTTGCACCATCTTCAATTTCTTCGACTATTAGTCATCGTATTTATTATTCAGAATGGGTTAAACCCGATCTTTCCGAATAACTCGCGTAATATAAAATCAAGTGCTATAAAACACATCCAACGCCTCAATCCAATTTAGAATGTTCTTTTAATAAAATATTCACAATATTAGGGCAGAATCTCCATTAATTTTATCAAAGATAAAATTCTTTGAATTTATTCTTAAATCTTTAAAAATCATTACTTAAAGATTATTCAAATTTAAGAAATTAATCTTATCTTTAACGGGGTTAAAGAACCGATGTCATTTAAAACATAGTTCATGATAAACCCAAAATCATCTTCCATTAAATATGGAATTTTCACAGAAATCGAATCAATATATAATTGATATAAATTTCTATATCAGACCAATAATATAAATGGAATAACGGCAAAGCCTTTTAAATTCCATATATAGTAACAGCCTTCTTTTACAGAAGCTCATCACGATTATTACCGAACCAAATTCCATTCAATTCCAATTTAATGTAATAAATTGGAAAATTTTATTTTGGAAAATTTACATTTAAATCTTAATAAAAGATTTATAAATTCCAAATTATATTTTCACTATTAATTGGGTTAAAGAACAAATGTCGTTTTAAAACACCTTTCACGATAAGCCCAATTCACATTTCACTTTATTCCAATTACTAAATATAATTTGAAAACTCTATTAATATTAATTAAAAGATTTATCTCTTTTACACGAGGTTTTAAGAATAGTGTTATTGAAGACACCATTCACGATAACCCAATATCCAATTTATTTAATTTAAACATTGGATTATCTTTCTAGTTAATAACAAGTTCATTTTGATAAAAATATATTTTACCTTTACATAATTGGAGTCTTTTATCTTAAAATCCTTTTAAATCATATATTATGATTTTACATAATTTCACTATATTTTAAATAATTTTATTAAGGCCTTTACAGTCGATTTCCATAAACGGTCATCGAACTACATCCATATCGACCTTTTCTGAAATTGATTTGAAGATAACTCCAAATCTAACCATTAGATTTCAAAACTCTTTTATTCATTGGAAAGCTCTTTTCGATACGAACCCAAGGGTTCTGGTTTTAGGAGAATCCGACGGTCGGATCTCCCGTTACGTCAATTTGAAGTTAATGGTCGAAATTCGCGAATGGTCGCTGTGCGGCGCGTTCTATTCAGGCCATTATATATATACATATATACATATATATATATATATATATATATGTGTGTGTGTGTGTGTGTGTGTGTGTCGTCGATTTCTATTAAAACGTATTTTATAAAATATTTATAAATTCCTTTTAAATGATTTTATCTTCATTTTCAATTTTAAAGCAACATTGAATATTCTATATTTTTATCATATTAAAATATTACATTTTCAAAATATTACTTATAAATCGCTTCTTTTTATATTCATTTTAAAGATGGAATAAATCGATAAACCCGTTCGGGTTAGAAATAGCGTCCATACATAACACGGCTTCATATTTTATATTCTTGTGTCCATTCTAAGATGGACATAAAAATCATACTTTATTCTTTCCTAAATTTATTTTAAAATATTCGTTATATTAAAAAAAATTAAAATATTCTTTATTCTAAGGTGTTCCTTTTCTAAAATGTTCCTTTTTCTTTTGCATTAAAATGTATTTTTACATTAAAATGATCTTTTTCATTACAATAATTCTGAATCGAAATGCGACTCAATCAATTACCATATAATTTCAGTTATATGGATTTCATACATTGCATATATCCAACAATAATGATAAACAATCATCAAACAATACATTCACATCCAAAGTGAGATTTATAACTGTGTGAGCATTAAAATAAATAAATAAGTAATGCTCAACACAGACTGTCAATCCACTGATTGACAATTAATTAAATATTGGGACTAGTGCATATCAAATGTCGTCCCAACACCCGTGTGGGGTTTCAAACAACAAACAATAATAGATTTTCTGTGCACTCGGGCGATGTGTGAAAAATTATCATCCCAATCACATAAACAAGTCGGATAACTTGTAAATGGAAGTGTAACATTTTAACAATGATAAATTTTAATGATTCCTACATACGAAAACAAAGATGTATACTTTATTTCTCACCTATTCCATTTTAATATCTAACTCTTTTTAATGCATATAAAAGGACAATAAAAATATAACACTAAAATCTATTCTTTTTATTATCCCTAAAATGACAATAAAAATGAAATATTTAAAACTTGTTCTTTTTGTTTCATATAAAATGACCATAAAAAGTGACATTTAATTCCGCTCTTTTTATTGTCTTTAAAATGACAACAAAAATGTAAATTTCAATTCTATTCTTTTATTTTAACTAAAATGTAAATAAAAATGTAATTCTTTAATCTATTCTTTTATGTACATCTAGAATGTAAATAAAAGTTATGACTTTTTAATCTACTCTTTTATTCACATCTAAATTGAATAAAAATGTAACTTTTAATTTAAGCTTTTATTTACATCTATAATGCCAATAAACATGTAACCTTTCATTTTGGAGTTTTATTGTCTTTAAAATGACAACAAAAATGTAACTTTCAATTCTATAAAATGAACAAAATGGTATTTTTCGTTGAATTGACAATTCTAATTTCAATTCAATAAAATGAACAGAATGGTATTTTACATTGAATTGACAATTCTAATTTCAATTCAATAAAATGAACAAAATGGTATTTTACATTGAATTGACAATTCTAATTTCAATTCAATAAAATGAACAAAATGGTATTTTATGTTGAATTCACAATTCTAATTTCAATTCAATAAAATGAACAAAATGGTATTTTACATTGAATTGACAATTCTAATTTCAATTCAATAGAATAAACAAAATGGTATTTTATGACAAACTAATTCAATCCAATAACAATGACAAAATGATATTTTTCATCGATTTGACAAACAAATTCAATTAAACAAATATGTCCAAAGTGATATTTTTAATTTTATTGACAAACAAATTCAATACAACAAATATGTCCAAAGTGATATTTTTAATTTTACTTAACTAACAAATTCAATTCAACAAATATGTCCAAAGTGATATTTTTGATTTTATTGACAAACAAATTCAATTCAACAAATATGTCCAAAGTGATATTTTAAATTTTATTTAACTAACAAATTCAATTCAACAAATATGTCCAAAGTGATATTTTTAATTTTATTTAACTAAACAAATTCAATTCAACAAATATGTCCAAAGCGATAATTTTATTTAACTAACATATACAGATCTATAATTATTCATCACCAAACAACAGATTAATCATCATTCAAATTTCAGACAAAACAGGTCTAAATCATACACATACAATCATCACATCGCAAGTAAAATAAATAATTTGATTAATTATTTAAAAATCAGAAATCTCACAGTCGATTTTTGTCGGAATTTCGGTTCACGTTCAAATTTGACTGAATTTCCAAAGTGCTTCGTTTCAGATCTGGTTGGTTCCTTCGTGAAGCTCTCATTTTTCTGATTTCAATGCAACTGAAATTTCTGAATTTCGTCACTGTTTGAGAGAGATACGGTTGTTTAAAGATTTGATTACATTAATGGATTAACATAAATTAATTAAATAATTAATCACTTAACCATCTTCTTAATCTTTCTTCTTCCTCGTAATCCCATCGTTTTGGAAACCCGCTTCATTCAAATCCTAGGTTTAGAAATCGCGACCAACTTAACGCGCCTGAAGCCGATCCAAGCATGCCTCGCCGTCGGCCTTGGAGTGTGCAACCTACGGCCGTGTCATGGGCCCACTCGCCGCCCCCTTGGCTTCGCCATCGAGGAACGAACGGCAGCCGTTCTATTTTGAAAATCGAGCTCAATATTAGTCGAAACTTCATCATCCCCGTATCATTTTAAAGAGCACGCCATCCTCTTGAATTTGTTTTTTGGAGTTTCGATTATCATTGAATTGATTTGGAGATTTTAAGGAATGAAAGTCAGACTGTATTGGCCATTGAAAAATGTCCTGGCGGCGGCTTGTATATGGGGATTAGGGTTTGCAATGATTTTTGTGAATATTTATAATATTTTAATGTAAATTTTACAAATAAATCCTTAACTTTTGAACGACTCCAATTCCAGCCCAACCAGAGTTGATCCCACCCAATAGTCCCTGTTCCGGATCCAATGGGCTAGGACTCGTCAGCCCAAATGACTGTCTGTCGCCTGTTTTAATTAATTTAATATTTAAATCATTTATTTAATTAATTCTATCTTACATTTAAATTCACCGGGGTCAAATACGGACTCAGAAAATTCTAAAAATTTATTTCAGGATTTGTTTTAACGAATCAGTTCTAACAAAACTATTTTCGTTGAATTCTGAGACTGTTTGAAAAATGGTCATTTTCAAGTCGATTAAATTTGACCGAAACTGACAAAACACATTTTCTTTTGCCACGCCCACATATTAATTCGAAAAATTGCGAAAATTGAAACCTAGCAATAATTTGACATTCCAGTCCGAACAAAAGTGATTTCGTTGAAAACTGAGGTCGTTTGCAAAATGGCTATTTTTAAGGGCCATATATTATATTAAAATATATATAAATTCTATAGCGACTTTTCTTAAATTTAAACTAGCTATAACTATTTATTTTTAAAGTAAAATTTCAGTTTCTTACACCCATTAGAAAGATATGGTTAAACAGTTTTAAATATTTTTGGTTTTACTAAAATCCAATTTATTTTGAATCTTATACATTCAGTTAAAGTTTAAAATCAAATTTTCAAACTGCCGCGCCATTTCTAACTCCTTTTATATTTAAATTAAATTTATTCATTTTAACTTCGATTAAAATAAATTTTTAGTCGTTATTATTTAAAATAAACCATTTTAACTGTTAAATTTTCATTAAATTTCCTTTAAAAAAAAATTAATTGGTTCAGAATTTGCGGGTTATTACAATCGCCCCCACTTAAAATCTTTTCGTCCTCGAAAAGGAACGTAGCTAAAAGTTGTTTAATTAACTAACACAATTTTCAATTCTTAACAATTTAGTTCAATATTAAATTAAATTTAACTAATTTATCATTCTTTCTCATACTGGTTAAATTAATTATCATACCAACATTTTAATTAGTTAAACTAATTATCAAACATCGCAACCAGCAATCAATTAGGTGATTAACATTTTAAATATATAACTTTTATATGTAGTCAAAAATCATATTTTTTGTGCAAATCACGATAATAAACCCTATCTAATTTCGGTTCTCATACCAGTCGATTGGAAATATATAGATATCCCACTCCGAAACTCGAACATAAACACTGATTATGATGCATCATCATCAGAATCATCTCCGGGCGACTAGAGTGTAATTCTATATCTATCCAGTATATTTGAGACTTTGTATACATGTGGATCAAACATATATTAAAATCTCTATATACTCGATTGTCCAAATTAAAATATAATAATATCTCAAATAGGTATTTTAAGATAAAATTTTCAAAACTAATTTTGTTTTTATTTTAGAAATAACTCTCTTCGGACTCATTCTATGATACTACTGATGCCATCTCTAACGAGTCATTCTTTTATAGGATATTATTAATCCTACCTCTGATGAGTCTTTTGTTCAGTTCTAACTAGTTGTACCACAAAGATTTGAGCTAACCAGAGCTCTGATACCAAATGTAAAGACCCGAAAATCCCCACCCTTTGAATCGACCATAAACCACACAGGTCTGAACCAAATGTCAGAAATCTTCGAATACTTTAACTTTGGGAATACAATATATTAGAACAGATAACAGAAGACTTTTATTACATCATGATAATTTAACATCAGAGTACAGAATATATCAGAGTACATTGAAAATAATACAACGGAAGATAAATTTACAATGAATTACAAATACACAGTGGAAGACTATCAATACTCTGGACACAGCTTTAGGCTTCAATCCAGAATCCTGTTTAAAATGAACATCTGCAAAACAAGCTACTCGACTGCCCGTGTGGAAAAGAGGGCACCCGAGTTTGCAAGTGAAACAAACTACAGGTCAGTCATGGGACTGGTATGAGAAATCTTACTTAACTTATCTAATGATAAGTCTAATCACAGGACCATGCCGCTAACGCAGAACAAGTTTACTCCATTGGACTGCCAGTGCATAAATAAAGTAAATCGTTAAACAACGCAATGCTTTTTAGAAAAATGAAACCATTATAAGACTCAAGTCCCATCACACAATGCAACGCAAACCGAAGGATAAAGTTTTACCTTATAATGGTCAAAAGATGCTTGATACGACAAATGAATTGGATATTATTATTAGTGTATATATGTTTTAAAAACAATTTCAATCATAGACGGCATAGCTACCATATACTATGTCGCCATACTAGTTATGCAATCAAAACAGCATGATGTCGTATTGGAAGTTGGGTTTCCATCATGAGTCAAGGCTAAGGACGATCTCCTAACCGGTTCGAGACACTCTAGCAATGTCTCAGGATTCGGACGCTGGCGAACCCTTGAATCCTGCAGGGCTGGTCCACAAATACTTTTGTGGATTAGTTATGCCTGAACACACGACCTATAAATTGGCCATTGGCGACCAATAAAAATATCTGAGGTGCCTCAATCCGTCAACCACATAAGTAAAAATGTTGGGCCTTGTAAAAACCCAAACACCACTTCTAGCTAGAAAGAAACGTGTGCACTCCCTGCATTCCCTTGTCCCGTTTTTGACTCTACCGGGATGTGAGACTCGCGAGGTAACGTAATACACAAAGCTATGCCTAAATAGGCTATGCTTTGATTATCATCCACAAGGCTCTGCTTTTCAACAAAAGCCTTGATCCATGCATCTTAGTATGCCACATTGTCAATCCCTATCATTGATTTCTGCCAATATATAACCTCTGAGCTCATACGTCTCAGAGAAGGGTATTAAGCAAGAGAATGAATTCTCTGCTACCAAACAGATATATATATTAACAGAAATCAACAGATACAACGTAAAGGAATACAACGTCAGACATACCATCCATTTACAAGTCCGTTCTGGGTTTGAACGAACCCGAAGGAACCTTATTCCTCGCATATCCGAACAATCAACATGTACGTTCAGACGGCTACCACTGTAGCCCCTTCAAGGTAGCTACTCCAATCATGGGCATCAGTAGCAACTCATCCATTCGACGTGAAGATCGTCGGTCTTGCACCATCTTCAATTTCTTCGACTGTTAGTCGTTGTATTCATTATTCAGAATGGGTTAAACCCGATCTTTCCGAATAACTCGCGTAATTTAAAATCAAGTGTTATAAAAATACATCCAACGCCTCATTCCAATTCAGAATGTTCTTTTAATAAAATATTCACAATATTAGGGCAGAATCTACATTAATTTTATCAAAGATAAAATTCTTTGAATTTATTATTAAATCTTTAAAAATCATTACTTAAAGATTATTCAAATTTAAGAAATTAATCTTATCTTTAACGGGTTAAAGAACCGATGTCATTTAAAATACAGTTCACGATAAACCCAAAATCATCTTCCATTAAATATGGAATTTTCACAGAAATCGAATCAATATATAATCGATAAAATTTCTGTATCAAACCAATAATATAAATGGAATAATGGCAAAGCCTTTAAAATTCCATATATAGTAACAGCCTTCTTTTACAAAAGCTCATCTCGATTATTACCGAACCAAATTCCATTCAATTACAATTTAATGTAATAAATTGGATAACTTTATTTTGGAAAATTTACATTTAAATCTTAATAAAAGAATTATAAATTCCAAATTATATTTTCACTATTAATTGTGTTAAAGAACAAGTGTCGTTTTAAAATGCCATTCACGATAAGCCCAATTCGCATTTCACTTTATTCCAATTACTAAATATAATTTGAAAATTCTATTAATCTTAATTAAAAGATTTATTCCTTTTACACGGGGTTTTAAGAATAGTGTTATTGAAGACACCATTCACGATAACCCAAGATCTAATTTATTTAATTTAAACATTGGATTATCTTTCTAGTTAATAACTAGTTCATTTTGATAAAAATATATTTTACCTTTACATAATTGGAGTCTTTCATCTTAAAATCCTTTTAAATCACTTATTATGATTTTACATAATTTCCCTATATTTTAAATAATTTTATTAAGGCCTTTACAGTCAATTTCCATAAACGGTCATCGAACTGCATCCATAGCGACCTTTTCTGAAATTTATTTGGACATAACTCCAAATCTAACTGTTAGATTTCAAAACTCTTCTATTCATTGGAAAGCTCTTTTCGATACGAACCCAACAGTTCCGGTTTTAGGAGAATCCGACGGTCGGATCTCCGGTTACATCAATTTGAAGTTAATGGTCGAAATTCGCGAACAGTAGCTGTGCGGCGCATTCTATTCAGGCCATTATATATATATATATATATATATATATATATCGTCGATTTGTATTAAAACATATTTTATAAAATATTTATAAATTCCTTTTAAAATGATTTTGTCTTCATTTTCAATTTTAAAGCAGCATTGAATATTCTATATTTTTATCATATTAAAATATTAACATTTTCAAAATATTAGATTTATAAATCACTTCTTTTTATATTCATCTTAAAGATGGAATAAATCGATCGATAAACCCGTTTGGGTTAAAAATAGCATCCCTACATAACACGGCTTCATATTTAACATTCTTGTGTCCATTCTAAGACGGACATAAAAATCATACTTTATTTTTTCCTAAATTTATTTTAAAATGTTCTTTATTTTAAAATATTCATTATTTTAAAATATTCTTTATATTAAAATATTCTTTATTGTAAGGTGCTCCTTTTCTAAAATGTTCCTTTTTCTTTTACATTAAAATGTATTTTTACATTAAAATGATCTTTTTCATTACAGTAATTCTGAATCGGAATGCGAATCAATCAATTACCAAATAATTTTAGTTATACGAATTTCATACATTGCATATATCCAACGATAATGATAAACAATCATCAAACAATATATTCACATCCAAAGTGAGATTTATAACTGTGTGAGCATTGAAATAAATAAATAAATAAATAAATAAGTAATGCTCAATACAGATTGTCAATCCATCGATTGACAATATATTAAATATTGGGACTAGTGTATATCAAATGTCGTCCCAACACCCGTGCGGGGTTTCAACCAACAAACAATAATAGAATATCTGTGCACTCTGGCGATGTATGAAAATTTATCGTCCTAATCACATAAACAAGTCAGACAACTTGTAAATGGAAGTGTAACATTTCAACAATGAGAAATTTTAATGATTCCTACATACGAAATGTAATAACCCGGAAAATCCGAGCCAATTTAAAAATTTTATTTTGGCAATTTTAGTGAATTTTGAATATTTAAAATGAATTATTTTAAATAATAACGACGAGAAAATTATTTCGAGTAGAATTAGAACGTATATATTTGTTTGAATCGTCGTTAGAATATAAATATTTATTTTTATTTATAAAAGGAATTGAAAATGGCGCGGTAGTTTGAAATTTCGATTTAAAATTTCAAATGAATATACAGGAGTCAAAATAAATCGGATTTTAGCGAAACAAAAAATATTTGAATCTATTTGAAAATATCTTTCCAACGAATCCGAAAAATAAAAATTTCATAGCGGGGATAAAAAGTTATGCCCAAATGAAAATTCAGAATAGTCGCTATGGAAAATATAGCCCTTAAAAATGGAAATTTTGCAAACCATCTCTGTTTTCAACGAAACCACTTTTGTTGGATCCGGGATGTCAAGTTATTTCTAGGTTTCAAAATTCATAATTTTTGAAAGCAATATGTGAGCGTGGCAAAAGAAAACGTGTTTTGACAGTTTAGTCAATTTGGATCGACCAGAAAATGACCATTTTCAAATGATCTCAAAATTTGATGAAATTAGTTTTGTTAAAATCGTATCATCAATAGGAAGATAGAAAATATTTTTCGGGAATTTTTAGAAGCCGTATGTGGCCCCGGTAAATTGAAATGTGCGTTCGAATTCAATATACAGATCTATATTTTGATTTTAGCGAAAACTGATTGAAATAGCTGAACTGGCTTGCGATACATATCCCATTGTGTTCGGAATGGGGGTAATTAGCTATGGGTGACAGTCGGTGGGTTCGATTTGGACTTCGAATAAAAAAGTTACTTTTTGAAAATTAAATTAATTAAATATAAATATATATATATGATTAAACTTAGTCAACCCACTTAACTCTCTCTCCCTTCCCCTTTTTCATTCAGTGGAAAAAAAAGAAAAAAACCATCGTTCGATTTCATCGCACCCCCCCTCCACGCAGATCGCCGCCGCCGTTCACCGCTTCCACCCCCTCTATATTCTCCGATCCTCCTCCTCCCCTTCGTCCTCTCGCTTCTCCTCTCCCCATTTAAAGAACGACAGCCCGAGACCCATCTCAACAACAGCCGCTCCAGCCCTTTCCGACACCACCACCGTCCGTGGACGCCACCCCCCTCGCCTGCCGCCTCCAGCGTTCCATCTCCGCGTCCCCTTGCTTCTCTCTCCTCCTCTTCAATGCGTTTAACTGTAATTCTTTTTTTGGTTAATTTAATTCTTATATATGGTGTTAGAGAATAAATATAATATATATATATATATATATATAGTAATAACAAGAAAGAGGAGATTTTTTTAAAGAAGAAAGACGAGATTTTTAGTGGTAGAAAAAGATTTGATTTTCTTTTATGTGATAAAAAGGTATGATTTTCTATGATAATAAAAATAATTTTATATAAGAAAGAATAAATAAAAATATGATTTTATTCATAATAAATTTTTTATTTTTATGATATAGGAGAAATAAAAATATGATTTTTATATTATAGAAGTAATAAAAATATAATTTTTATAACATATAGATAATAAAACTTTGATCTTTGTATATGTAGCAAAGTAAAAATACGATTTTTATCGTTTGAATGGCAATGTAAAAATGTGATTTTTATATATTCATTAGCGATAGAAAGATTTGATTTTTATATATATATAGTAGCGATAAAAATTCAATTTTTATACGAGTAGCGGATTGAAAATAGAATTTTTATATAATAGAGAATATAAAAATATAATTTTTATATATGAAGGAGAGAAGTAAAAATTTGGTTTTTTATATATACAGTAGCCATATAAAAATGTGTTTTTTGTATATAAAGTAGCATCGTTAAAAATATGATTTTTAATATAAAGCGCGTGAAACAGATGGCGATGAAACTGACTGGAAGCTAAACGAAATCCAAACGGTTCATAAGTTCAGAAGTAAAACTGGAAGAGTGGAACCCAAAGGTGAGAACTTTTCACTTTTATTTTATTTTTCTAGTTTAAAATATATACTAGGATGCAGACGCTGCTTAGCAGCACCCGAAACCCGTCGTCCACAGACCATAAATGACTTGTTTGTTTGATTAGTGTGTTGTGAAAATTAATTGTGTGATGTGGATTGGATAAATATTTTATAGTTAAAAATATAATTTTTAACGCGTGTATAAAATAAATATTTATAAATAAATCGGACGGTTTGTTTATGTACACACATTTGACTGATATGGATCGGGACGATAAATTTTACACGTCGCCCAACTGCACAAATAAAACTTGTGTTTGATTGTTTGAAATCCCACACGGGTATTGGGATGATATTGGACATACACTAATCCCAATAATTAGCTGTATGCCGATCGATAGATTGACAGGCTGTGGTAAGCGTTGAATATTTATATTTGATGTTTATACAGTGTAGAATTCACTCTGGATGATGGATTGTTGTTTTTCAGTGTTGTTATACACATTTGTTTTGTGAAATCCATATAATCAAATTATACGGTAATTGACTATGTCTGATTCCAGTTCAGAAAGAATGAATATTTTAAAATAACGAATATTTTCAAATAATATTCAGAAAAGAATCAAAATCTGATTTTGATGTCCGATTTGGGATGGACATGAATATATTTAAATATATAAAGCCGTGTCGATTAGATTGATGCCATTTTGACGTGAACGATATTTATATCGATTTTATTCATTTTTATAATGAATATCGAAAAGGAATTGATTTCAAAGTATAATGTTTTGAAAATATTATCATTTATATATCGATGATATGGAATATTCAATTTAGATTTGAAATTGAATATGAAGTTGAAATCATTTTGAAAACGAATTTAAAATGATTTATAAAATACATTTTAAAAGGAAATCGATGAAATATATATAATATATATATATTATATATAATGGCCTGAATAGAATGCGCCGCGCTTCGGCAGTTCGCGAATTTCGACCATTGACTTCGAACGGACATTACGGGAGATCCGACCGTCGGATTCTCCTAAAATTAGAACCGTTGGGTTCATATCGAAAGAGCTTTCTAGTGAATACAAGAGATTTGAAATCTAACGGTTACATTTGGAATTATGTCCAAATCAAAATTGGAAAAGGTTGCTTTAAGAGCAGTTCGATGGCCGTTGATGGAAATCGACTGTACGGGCCTTGATAAAATTATTAAAAATATCAATAATTAGTGTAAAATCATAAGAAATGATTTGGAAAGAATTGGGATGAAAAATCCCATATTTGAAAAGATAAGAATCGATTTTTATCGAAATGAACTAGTTTTGAACTAGAATTATAATCCATTTATTTTTAAAATAAATAAATTGGATTTGAAATGGTTTTACAAATAACTAGAATTTCCAATATATAAATTGGAAATGGATTTGAATCGAAATCATCTTTGGAATATTTCGATGTTGGATTTCGTGATTATACAGATATTATTATGGAAATTTGAAAGACATATTTATATCGTTATTTCCAATACGATATTGGTTGGTCGTAGAATTGGATATTGAGTATAAGCCGATATATTTTCTATTAACAACCTTGTATTTAATATCAAATGGGATTTGGGTTTGTCGTGAATGGTGTCTTCATTAACACTGTTCTTATAACCCAGTTGAGAAAAAGATTAAATCTTTTTATTTAGATTTAATGAAATGTACCAATTAAATGATATTTAATTGGGATTGAATTGGAATTGATTTTTGGGTTTATCGTGAATGATGTTTTAAATAACACTCGTTCTTTAACCCGATAATTAATGGAATGTGAACTGAGTTTGTTGTGAACTATGTTTTAACGACATTCGTTCTTTAACCCGATTTACAGTGAAATGTGATTTGGAATTTATAAATCTTTCGTTAAGATTTAAAGGAGATTTTCCAAAGTAATGTTTTTCAATTTAATAAAATAAATTGGAATGGAATGGAATTCGATTAGGTAATAATCGAAGTGAATTTCTGTGGAGGAAGACTGCTAATATATCTGGAATTTAAAAGGCGTTGCCGTTTTTCCATTTATATTATTAGTCGGATATGGAAGTTTATACCGATTATGTATATCGATTTGTTTTCCATGAAGATTCCATTGTTAATGGAATGTGATTTTGGGTTGTCATGAATGGTATCTTTAATAAAACTGTTCTTAGACCCAACGGAGTTAAGAAAATCAGAAACTAATTGGATATTAGTTGAGTTGAATGGTTTTTTAGGTATTGATCTGATGTTGGTTTCAGCCTTCGGGGTTAATACTTAGGGAATTGTTCACTTGCTAATTTACGGTTAAAGGCTGATGGAATGGAATGTGATTTTGGGTTTATAGTGAACCATACGTGTTTTAAATGACATTGGTTCTTTAACCTAGTTAAAGACAGGATATGATTTCCCTAGTTAAACAATCATTAATATTGACTTTTGGGAAGATTAAAACCAAGTGGAGTTTTAATGAATCTTTAATTAGATTGAAATGATCGAGAATAGAGTATCACCTGTTTTGCTCCAGGCGATAGTTAAATCTTTAACTATATTTGAACGTGAAATGGAAATTGAATTTACCGATAACACCGTGGTGTTAGATATGAAGTATTACCAGTTTTACTTCATGGGATGAATAGGTTGGGATTGGGAAATTAAAACAAATGATTACTTCGGTATGGTTCGCTAATCCCGACTAGTTTGGATAAACCATAATGTGGTTTGAATTGATATCCAAAGGAAGATTAAAGAATAAATTTAAAGAATTTATCTTTGATAAAATTAATGGGAACCTTTCCCAAAGTAAAAGAACATTCGAATAAAGGAATATTCTGGATTGGAATAAGGCGTATGTTGTGTTTTTAAAACACTTGTTTATTATATACGCGAGCTATTCGGAAAGACCGGGTTTATCCTATTCTGAATAACTGAATAGATGAGAAGTCGACGATGAAGAAGGTGGTTGAAGATCGGAGGTCTTCACATCGTTTGGATAATTACTGATGATCTTGATTGGGTTGTACACCCAAGAGGAGGGAATCAGTTGGTGATCGTCCAGACGTACTTGGAGAACGATGGATATGCGAGGAATAAGGTTCCTCCGGTTTTGTTCAGACCCAGAACGGACTTGTAAGTGGATGTGTGTCTGACATTGGATTTTATTCTGTGCTGATTGATTTCTATTAAATATATATCTGTTTGGCGGCGGAGAATTTATTCTCTTGTTTAACGCCCTTCTCTGAGACGTACGAGCTCAGAGGTTATATATTGGTAGATATCAGTCGCATGGCATGAATTGCCTGTGTGGAATGCCGAGATGCAAATGATCAAGGCTTCTGTTGAAAAGCAGAGTCTTGTGGTTGATGATCAAAGCATGGCTTTAATATAGCGTAGCTTTGTGTAGCGTTAATTCGCAAGCCTCACACCCCGGTGTGAACCAGAAACGAAAGAGGACGTCAGGGAGGGCATGCGTTTCCTTCTAGCTAGGAGTGGTGTTTTGGGTTTTACACGCCCGAACATTTTACTTATATGGATGATGGATTGCGAGGCGCCTCAGTTATATCGGTTGATCCAGGACCGACGTAGTCATTTGTTGGCTCATTTACGCCCCATAGGGCGGTGAAACGCATGTTCAGGGTTTAAGTTTAATCCACTCCGTGTGGACTAGCCCTGAGGCTCGAAGGCTTGTCTGAGGCTCGGGCTAGAAAGCCTCGAAGCGGTGAGGACGATCCTTTGCCTCGGTTCACAGATGGAAATCCAACTTCCAATACGTGACATTTGTGGTTTTGATTGTAGAGCCTAGTATTGGCGACACGATATATGGTACCCATGCCGTCTAGGATTGATACATTTATATTTGAAGTTTTTTTATACACTATGCACTTATAATAGTATCAAATGATTTGTTTTAAACGTACCAAGCATGTTTGGCTATTATAAAGGAAAACTCTCTCCTTTGGTTTGCGTTGCATTGCGTGACGGGACCTGGGTCTTATAATAGCTTCATTTTTGCAAAAAGCATTGCGCTGTTTTGTTATATGCACTGGTATTCTTGGGAGGAAACCCGTTCCATGTTATACAGCGTGGTCCCTTGATATATCTGATTTGAAGTAAAGTTTTAAATAACTATTTTAGTTCTCACACCAGTCACATGACTGACCTGGAGTTTATTGTTTTAACCTAAACTCTGGGTGCCCCTATTTTCCGCACAGGCAGCTAGTAGTTTTGGTTTTGCAGTATATATTCATAGGATCCTGGTTTACAACTGGAATGATATTCGGAAAGCTCTGTATATGTATATCTCTTCAGTTGTGTCTTGTATTATTTTTCGCTGCTATGTATTTAAATGTAATTTAAATCTCTGATTTTTGGTAAATGTGTAATATTCATTCATACTCTGTATATTCGTGTATTCTGATGAAATTGTTGTAATAAGCAATGAAAGGTTCTTCTGTTTGTGTTCCGATGTGGCTTGTCCTCAAAGCAATCCGTGCTTTCCGTCACAGGGAAGTTCGGGTCGTTATACGAAAACAAAGATGTATACTTTTATTGTTCACCTATTCCATTTTAATATCTAATTATTTTTAATGCATATAAAAGGACAATAAAAATATAACACTAAAATCTATTCTTTTTATTGTCCCTAAAATGACAATAAAAATGAAATATTTAAAACTTGTTCTTTTTGTTTCATATAAAATGACCATAAAATGTGACATTCAATTCCGCTCTTTTTATTATCTTTAAAATGACAAAAAAAATGTAACTTTCAATTCTATTCTTTTATTTTAACTAAAACGTAAATAAAAATGTAATTCTTTAATCTATTCTTT
This sequence comes from Allium sativum, assembly GCA_030737875.1. Taxonomy (NCBI): domain Eukaryota; kingdom Viridiplantae; phylum Streptophyta; class Magnoliopsida; order Asparagales; family Amaryllidaceae; genus Allium; species Allium sativum. Next base: position 687,808,975 of record CM060919.1, read on the forward strand.
TATTTACATCTAGAATGTAAATAAAAATTATGACTTTTTAATCTACTCTTTTATTCACATCTAAATTGAATAAAAATGTAACTTTTTAATTTAAGCTTTTATTTACATCTATAATGTAAATAAACATGTAACCTTTCATTTTATAGTTTTATAGTCTTTAAAATGACAGCAAAAATGTAACTTTCAATTCTATAAAATGAACAAAATGGTATTTTTCATTGAATTGACAATTCTAATTTCAATTCAATAAAATGAACAAAATGGTATTTTACATTGAATTGACAATTCTAATTTCAATTCAATAAAATGAACAAAATGGTATTTAACATTGAATTGACAATTCTAATTTCAATTCAATAAAATGAACAAAATGGTATTTTCTGACAAACTAATTCAATCCAATAACAATGACAAAATGATATTTTCATTGATTTGACAAACAAATTCAATTCAACAAATATGTCCAAAGTGATATTTTTAATTTTATTGACAAACAAATTCAATTCAACAAATATGTCCAAAGTGATATTTTTAATTTTATTTAACTAACAAATTCAATTCAACAAATATGTCCAATGTGATATTTTTAATTTTATTTAACTAACAAATTCAATTCAACAAATATGTCCAAAGTGATATTCTTAATTTTATTGACAAACAAATTCAATTCAACAAATTTATCCAAAGTGATATTTTCAACTTTATTTAACTAACAAATTCAATTCAACAAATATGTCCAAAGTGATATTTTTAATTTTATTTGACTAACAAATTCAATTCAACAAATATGTCCAAAGTGATATTTTTATTTAACTAACATATACAGATCTATAATTATTCATCACCAAACAATAGATTAATCATCATCCAAATTTCAGACAAAACAGATCTAAATCATATACATACAATCATCATATCGCAAGTAAAATAAATAATTTGATTAATTATTTAAAATCAAAAATCTCACAGTCGATTTTTGTCTGAATTTCTGTTCACGTTCAAATTTGGCTGAATTTCCAAAGTGCTTCGTTTCAGATCTGGTTGGTTCCTTCGTGAAGCTCTCATTTTTCTGATTTCAACGCAACTGAAATTTCTAAATTTCGTCACTGTTTGAGAGAGATATGGTTGTTTAAAGATTTTATTACATTAATGGATTAACATAAATTAATTAAATAATTAATCACTTAACCATCTTCTTAATCTTTCTTCTTCCTCGTAATCCCATCGTTTTGGAAACCCACTTCGTTCAAATCCTAAGTTTAGAAATCGCGACCAACTTAACGCGCTTGAAGCCGATCCAAGCATGCCTCGTCGTCGGCCTTGGAGTGTGCCACCTATGGTCGTGTCATAGGCCCACTTGTCGCCCCTAGGCCCCGCCATCGAGGCATGAACGACGACTGTTCTTCACTAAAAATCGAGCTCAATATTAGTCGAAACTTCATCACCCCTGTATCATTTTAAAGAGCATGCCATCCTCTTGAATTTGTTTTTTGGAGTTTCGATTATCATTGAATTGATTTGGAGATTTTAAGGAATGAAAATCGAACTGTATTGTCTATTGAAAAATGTCCTGGCGGCGGCTTGTATATGGGGATTAGGGTTTGCAATGATTTTTGTGAATATTTATAATATTTTAATGTAAATTTTACAAATAAATACATAACTTTTGAACGACTCCAATTCCAGCCCAAGCAGAGTTGATCCCACACAATAGCCCCTGTTCCAGATCCAATGGGCTACGTCTTGTCAGCCCAAATGACTATCTGTGGCCTATTTTATTTAATTTAATATTTAAATCATTTATTTAATTAATTCCAGCTTACATTTAAATTCACCGGGGCCACATACGGACTCAGAAAATTCCAGAAAAATTATTTCTGGCTTTGTTTTAACGATACGGTCCTAACAAAACTAATTTCGTTGAATTCTAAGACTGTTTGAAAAATGGTCATTTTCAAGTCGAGTAAATTTGACCAAAACTGATAAAATACATTTTCTTTTGCCATGCCCACATATTAATTCGAAAAATTACGAAAATTGAAACCTAGCAATAATTTGACATTCCGGTCCTAAAAAGAGTGGTTTCGTCGAAAACGGAGGTTGTTTTCAAAATGGCTATTTTTAAGGGCCATATATTATATTAAAATATATATAAATTCTATAGCGACTTTTCTTAAATTTAAACTAGCCATAACTATTTATTTCTAAAGTAAAATTTTAGTTTCTTACATTCGTTAGAAAGATATGGTTAAACAGTTTTAAATATTTTTGGTTTTACTGAAATCCGATTTATTTTGAATCCTGTACATTTAGTTAAAGTTTAGAATCAAATTTTCAAACTGCCGCGCCATTTCTAACTCCTTTTATATTTAAATTAAATTTATTCATTTTAACTTCCGTTAAAATAAATTTTTAGTCGTTATTATTTAAAAGAAACCATTTTAACTATTAAATTTTTATTAAATTTCCTGAAATAAAATTTTTAAATTGGTTCAGAATTTGCGGGTTGTTACATTAGATCCATTATCCAAACTATCCCACCTATAAATCTCCTATCATTAAGAATAATTAAAATTCAGGTTTCTTTTCGTTTCTTTATGTTTATTCGATGTACTACATTTTTATAAACTTTGTTTCGTGAATATCACTTGCATTAATTATTTTTTAATATAATGCTTGATTTACCTCTTATAAGTATTCCATTAGTTTGTTATATAGGCACGAATTATGGGGGATTCATATACATTAAGTATTTTGATCACAAGTTATATACATATATAATAATATAGTTTAGATAGATATAAAAATGAAGGAGTACTTTACTTTAATATAGGAAATATAGGATTTAGGGGAGTATTTTTAGAATTTCTTTTTGATAATGCCAAAGGGGGAGAAATCAGACTTAGTTTAAGTAGAGTACATAGGATTCATAGTGATAGGGGGAGCATTAGAAGGATCGGAATCAATAGATACAAACACGTATGAATCTTTTATAAACTAAGGTTGTCATCATTAAAAAGGGGGAGATTGTTGGAGAATGGAGTTTTGATGACAACAACCTTATTTCAATATTAATAGATTATAAAATATATACTAACATCTCTATCTAGAATATATATATATATATATGAAGGATTTGAAGACTGTACAGTTCTAGAGTTTTAGAGATCCAAGAAATTCAGAATTCAGAGAAGATTCAAGACTCATGAGTAATCAAGAAATCAAGAGTTCAAGATAAATATAGTAATAGAGTCTAGTTTATGTACGACTCGGAATAGCACTCCAGGTTCAAATACAAATACAAATACAAATTCTGATTTTCAAATTTCAAATTCTATTCTAATTAAGTTTTTCTATCTTACCTTTGATTTTAAAGATTATAAGTTTATATAGTTATATACTTTTATAGTTTTAAACTTTATATTTTATAAATATTATTATATAATTTATACTTATGATTTCATATGATTTCCTATTTTATAATACTTATTTATACCACTATGTTTTAATTCAAGAATTTCCAGAATTATATATATAGTTAAACACTTTAAAAGTATTCAAATTTCAAATTTACAAAGACATATGTCGACATATATATATGACATATAACTGTCACATTTTTAATTTTGAAAGGAAGTGTCTTTTCACTATTTGTAACATTCCAGAAGTGTTGCAACCTTTCAAATCTTATAAATAGGGGTTGATTTCAATTTTTTTATCATTCTTCTTCTCCATCTTCATCCCTTTTCATTACTCCATTATTATTTCATAATTTTATGATTTCTACACTTATACTCTGTCGATTTCAATTCTATTTATATAAAACTTCTTCTCTTCTCATTTTGTACTCATTATTCTCCGAATATAAGTGCTATTAAGAGTTATAGGGCTGTTGTAATCGTTTGGGTAAAGGTTTGTTTCTTATAGCCTTGAAATCAAGGAAACAGAGCGGTGTTAACCTTGTAGCCGTGAAATCAAGGGAATTGTACTTGATCAAGGGAGTTTGGAAACGGTGGTAACCTTATGGCCGTGAAATCAAGGGTGTTGTACTTGGATATTGATATAGTAATAAACCTCTACGCAATCCAGCGTTGCGTAGGACTGGACGTAGGATTAATCCGAACCAGTATAAAATCCAGTGTGTTCTTTACTTTTCTGCATTTTATTTTTGTTTATTTTTGTGTTTGTGTTTGTTTCTATGTATGTTATCATCTCTGTGGTGTGTGATTCATTTAGCAGATCATATTAGTTTTAAATTTTCTTAAATTCCTTGAAAACACTATTCACCCCCCCCCCCCCCAGTGTTAGATTTCTTTAACGATCCATTCCGCATTTCCTAACATGTAACCGCTTTCATAATGTCCAATTTGAACATGGCATGAGGGGAAGTATTTTTTCCTGAATAACCAGTAAGAAGTTCGTGTGAAAGTAACACGTTATCAAGGATATTTCTTCCAGGTAGAAAGGCCGCTTGATTAGTATAAATAATGGAGGGAAGGACATTTTTCAGATGAGTGGCTATAATCTTAAAGATGCATTTGTAGATGGTATTGCAGCACGAAATTGGTCTATAGTTGGTTACATAAGTTGCATTTTTCTTTTAGGGAACAAAGCTATGTTTGTGTTATTGAAGTTGCATTTGTAGATGGAACGTTTCTTCTTAGGGATCAAATACATAAATACTTCAAGTGCAACAATGAATATGCCATATTACTTGATCATCTAATAATAATTAACATAAAAACGGTTACGAAGTCAATGATAAAATGCACTAAACTCCAAACTACTTCTAAATATAGCTTATGATTCCTCTTTTACGTCTTCGCAAGCTTTATTCGCCAAAAGGCCTAAAAGTTTGAGGTCTTACTCTAGAGCTACTCAACCGAGCACTCAGGAGTAAGAGAGAAAATAATATAAACTTAGAGTTGGACAGACAGTTTGATGTAAATAACAGTATGTCATCTTAATAAACGGACATATAGTTGAGACTATGGCATTAAGTGGGACAAGCTCTCCTCTCATTAGTATCCCCAATTAAATAAATCAGTCAATCAATGTTGCACTTGTAATTACAATGGTTAATAAACATAATAATCATTAACTACTCGTATAAAATCGTTAACACACATGTCTTTTTAATCATTATGACTACTTATCTCTTGGATAATCCATATTATCTATCTAATCTTCATTGTTTTGTTAGGGTCACTGTAAACCTGTATGGCTAACTCGGGTCTAACAAATTCACTAAATTATTCTAACTATCCATTAGAACCAGATGGATTATCTATCTTTTCATCCATCTCTTAGTTTTGCTAGGTTGACTAAGAACCTAAAGTTTTTGCAGACTTGCCAATAACGTTATCTTAATAAGTATTCTTTTCTATGTGTAATCTTCTTTTACTTATAAAATGATTCCTCCTTATGTACTGGAATCTCGTACAATTTCGGCTAGGGACGATAGTTGAAGCATAAGGTGTGACCCTAAACTAGTCCCATATGGTATTCCAGTCTTCTGAGTCAAACATATCTGTATCTCATCTATAACGACCCGCCTTTTTGCTTGGTTCAACCTGGTAATTAAACCGACTCAAACCGTTCATAAAGACAGATTAATATAGGTACTTACACATTGGAATGGAACAAAGTGAGCTTTTATTAATATCACAACAATATTACATCAGAGTTACAAGAGATATTAGAGTGCAACAGATGCACAACGGAAAAATAAAATACTCTCAATGGAAGATTATGAAATGATCCAGAGTATAGCTCCATCAATAATCCATAACCCTGCTCTAAAAAAGACTCCAAGACTATCTACAAAACCACAACTATCAGGCTACTCGTGTGGAAAATTATAGGCACCCAGAGTTTAGGTAGAAGAACAATAAACTTCAGGTCAGTCGTGGGACTGGTGTGAGAACTCATAACAGTTATCTTTAAGGTTATTTTAAAGTGAGGTAAATCATAAGACCATGATGTATAACAAGGAACATGTTTTTCCCTTATGAATACTTATCTATAAAAATTCATAATGCCTTTTGGAAAATGAAGCTGCCAGATGGTCTTGCAGCACACACACAATGTATATGCACACATGGACAAGGTTTCTCCTTATGATAACAAAAAATGCTTGATACATGGAAAATTCTATGATATTATTATTAGTTCATAGTGAGAAAATAATTTCGCAAGTAAATGCATCAATCTTACCAAGCATATTACCCTATCCTATTATGTTAATTTACAGGTATACAACTAAAAACCGTATGGGTTCATAACGAAGAACGGATTTCCAACAAATGACCAGGCTAAGGATCTTCCTTAAACCGAACTGAATTTGAACACCTCTAGAGGGATGTCTGAGGATCAAAAGTGATGCTCCTCATGCTACACAAGACTAGGTTGTCCTTTAACTGAGTAACTTAGAGTACTCCTACGTACTCCATTTCCCGGTCGTAACCAACCATTCCGAGTGCGCTCCAACATCCACATAAAGTAGAGTTTTCCACATAAGTAAATATCTGGGCTCCATATCATGGTACTACTTTTTATCTAGAAGGAAATAAACAATATCGCCATTGAGCTTGTACATCTCAAAAAAGGATGTTAAGCTCGCAAATCTTGAATCTCTTTAAGTACGTCGGGACCACTGCTATAAATAACCTTATTATGGGATGCCTCCCAATAGAAGCATCAATAAGCAGTCCCTTTGATGTGAAGAGCTTAGGTCTTCTACCATCATGTTCAATTATTTACTCCATAACGTCGTATTATTATTCGGAATGGTTTTTAGATACAAACCTGATCCCAGTCTTTCTGAATAATAAGCGCAATTTAAAAACAAAAATTATGGGTTACATAGGATTTCAACTAAATCTCCTTTTACTTTAGATTTGGTTAATTAACATTTCTTAAACCGATCTAAATATGTTATTTATTAACAAAATCCTTGTTCAATAACTTACTAATCCAGAAATCTATTCCTTTAAAGCTCTTAGTCAATATTAATCCCATTTAAATCTTAATCAAAGGGTTATTTATTAACCTTTAATTTCAAGACTTCAATTCTTCTTAAATTCCCAAACATATAAACCTTCTTTAAATAAAGATTCGATTGATCTCACCAAATATGGATTTCCAAAACATAACTTAATCGTTATTTGGGTTAAAGAATGATGTTATTTAAGACACCACTCATGGCAAACCCAAAACCAATTGATATGAATTTAAAATTTAAACATAAACTATATCGACTTATATTCAATACCATTTCTCATAATCAGCGAATACTATAAGTGGAATAACAATATCAATATCTTTCAAATTCCTCAAGTAGTATACGTTAAACCACGAAATTTCGTCTTAAATATTCGAAGATTATTTCTATCCAAGCCCATCTCTTTAAATTTAAAAACCTTAATCTTGATCAAGAGATTAACTTGAAATAATTACATATATAATGTAAGACCTAGACAGAAATCTCATCAGCTCAAGTTTAACATCAATTCCTATATTCAACCAACACTACAAGTGAAATATTGGTAAATCTACCTTTTAAATTCCTCAAATAGTGTAAGATCCGACTATGGAATTAATATTAACATTCGAAGAATAATTTCTAATCATATCTAATTAACATATAAATCGAAAATCTTGTATCTTTAAATAAACTAGATTTTACTTAAACCTAATAAGTTTAAGCACTATAAACTTCCAAAAATATTTATTAATTATTTAAAAATGAAAAATTAAGATTTGGATAATGTTTTACAGGTCTAAACTTTAAAACATTCCTTTTTAGAAAAGCGTTACAAAAGCAATACAAAACACCGCTAAATAGCTTATATTTGCTAGTTAAGTCCAAATAACCTTTATATTATACAAAACTATATTTTCACAATTCAACTCACTTTTAAATAATTTATTATGATTTTACAAAAAAAATCATATTTTTAAGCAATGTAAAATAGCCTCTTCTAGTTATGGTCGACGTACTATACTACCGCGATTTAGTTTGAAAATAGATTTGGACATAACTTCAAAAAGTATGCATTGAAAATTGAAAATTTCTTTTTCATTTGAAAACTATTATTATTAGAAAGCAAATATTTTTTGTTTCATGTCAATTCGATTTAAATTGCATTAATAATAAGCGATTGAAGTTTATGGTTGAAATTTGCGAACTACCGCAGCGCGACACGTCCTATTCAGACCATATTACGATTTTGAGTAAAAATTCATCTGATTTACTTCCGATATGATTATAAACCTTTATAAAAATATATATACTCATTTTAAAACAATATTTTCAAATTTAAACTTTAAAAATCAATTTTAAATTATAAATGAATATTATAATATTAATAAAATAATATTATTTTTTAAAATTAATCTTTTGAACCTCAAACTTTGTAGAAACCAATTTAAATATATATAGGACTATTGGAATAATCGGTCTGAGTTTAAACTATCGCTTATATACCTAATTCAACTTCACTTTTCGAATTTACTATTCAAAATCGATTCAAAATTGAACTAGCCACTTATAGTCAAACCATTTTAAGTATTGTTTCCACCTTTACAAAAGTTGTCCGTATATACTTTAATTTAATTTCCAAATCATTCCGGATATCGAATTAAAAACTTTATTTTATACCTTATTCTCAGTATTAAATTAATATTAAAATCATTTACATTTCTCATTGAAAAGGTGACCTAATCAATCATCTATATAATTCCATAATTTGGGTGTAATAGGTGTGTAATCACATACAAGCAGTAATCAACAATATATGAACATCCATAACATCGACCAATAATATCATCAATCAATATTATTACCTATGTGCAAATGTTACAATGTTTAACACTTACCCGTGTACAAGTGTCGCTTACTCTACAACCATTCATCCAACATCATATGTATATATTTAACCACTATAATTAAATATATAAATATGTGTAAAGAGTTCTCTCTGACATATCCACTCCGCCAATCTTTATGTAGGACCTTAATCGTATTGACGGACAACGTAACCGTGTACCACGCTGTAGCTTTTCTAACTCCGAAAATAGTCTAACTTCCCTTGGATTTTGGACCAACTTTCTCTGACTTTGGAAAAGTGTCCAACTACAAAGTTGTAGGAATTTCTTTTCTCTATGATTAAAAAAAATTCCCAATTCAGATAATTTTTGAGTGAGATATAGTCAAAATAGTGGAGGTATTTTCGAGTTTAATAAAATGCAACCAGAAAATATGGTTTTCAAAGATCTGGATTTTTGGAATAGCTAGGCTCAAAATTTGAAAAAGTGCTCAACATGAAAGTTGTAGCCACTGGAAAAATACATGATTTGAAAAAAGAATTGCATGATTTGGATGGGTTTTCCAGGAGTTATGCTTCTGGAAATTGTTGGTCATGGGCTAAGGATGGAGGCCGAGATGAAAGGAGTGGTAGTGCATGGAGGTGGTGGTGTGGGTGTTATAAACGAAGAAAAAATTAAATGGATAAAGAGAAGATAAAACTTTCTCATTATTTCAAATCAGCAGTACACCACCACCATTTATAGAAAAGTACAAAGGGTAACAATATTACATTAATGTCACTTACATTTTTCTTGGTATTGCCTTCTTATATTGTCTCCTTGGCTTTGGTATCAGCTTCATTACTTCATTATCGGCTTTGGTATCTACTTCTTGTATCATCTTCCTGGTATCGGCTTCGGTTTCATTTTCTACTTTAGTATCTCTTCTTACATTATCTTCCTGGTGTTGGCTTCAGTATCATCTTCATTATATTCCTGGCGTCGGATTTAGTGTCATCTTCGGCTTTGGTATCGCTTCTCATGTTACCTTCTTGGTATTGGCTTCGGTATTGCCTTCTTGGCTTTGGTGTCAGCACCAAGCTATTTGTTCCAACAACTTGTTGTTGATAGCATATATACATCAAACATGACACTATATACAACTTCTACTCACAATACTCCCCCTCAAGTTGGTGCATAGATATTCGTAATTCCCATCTTGCTACACAAATACTTGATTCTAGCGCCATTCAGGGATTTCGTAAATATATCAGCCACCTGTTCCTCAGTCTTGACATGCTCTATCAGAACCAGACCCTATTGAACCTTCTCCCTAATAATTGACAACCACTTCAATATGCATTGTTCCCTCATGAAACACTAGATTAGATGCAATATGCATTGCAAACTGATTGTCACAATAGAGAGCTATTGGTTTAATAATATATCCCAACTTTACACATAAGAAGATCCACCCACATCACTTCATAGATTGCCTTAGCCATGGCTCTGTATTCGGATCCAACACTCGATCTAGAAACAACATTTTGTTTCTTGCTTTTCCATGAAATCAAATTTCCTACTAGAAACACAAAAAGCCTAGACATATATTTCCTATCCAACTTTGTTCCTGCCCAATCAGCATCACAGAAAAACTCAACTCTTGCATGTCCATGATTCTTGTACTCAATTCCTTTCCTAATAATTCCCATAAGATAACTTAAAATATGTTTCAGTGTGCTCCAATGATACACCGCAGGAGATGCCATAAACTCGCTTACAACACTAACAGCAAAAGCAATGTCAGGTCATTTAACAGTTAGGTAGTTCAATTTTCCTACCAACCACTTATATTTCTCTAGATATTTGAACAACTCACCATTTTGTACAGTGTTACAGCTTAATGTAATATGAATAGTGCTATATTTAACACCTATATTTCCAGTCTCTTCCAGCAAATCAAGAGTGTACTTTTGTTAAGACATAACAATACTACAATTATCTCTTGTAATTTCCACACCTTGGAAATATTTCAAGTCTCTTAAATCTTTAGTGTGAAACTGGTTGTAAATAAAGGTTTTAAGTGATGAAATACCTTGTTCATCGTTGCCAGTTATCACAATATCAACAAATGAACTACAAGTAAAATTATGCTAGATTTAGTATTCTTATAGAACGCTAAATGATCACATCTATTCTTCACCATTCTAAGGGTTTCCATGGCATTGCTGAACTTTCCGAACCAATCTCTGGAACTATGTTTTAATCCATACAGTTACTTCTTCAACTTGCACACTAGACCACTCTTCCCTTATGCAGTGAAACCAGGGGACTGAACCATGTAAACCTCTTCTTCTAAATCACCATGAAGAAATTGATGTAATTTCCAGTTATATGTTTTTGCTAATGAAATAAACATCCGAATATAAATTAACTTTGCTACCGGGGAAAGTTTCAAAATAATCCACTCCATAAATTTGTGCATATCCTTTTGCAACCAAATGTGCCTTAAATCTAGCAATTGAACCATCAAAGTTTGCTTTTACAATGAATACCCATTTACACCCAATAGATCTCTTATTTTCAGGTAGCCGAACTAAACTCCATGTTTTATTATATTCAAGAGCATTCATTTCCTCAACCATAACATCCTGCCATCCAGGATTTGATAATGCTTCCTCAATAGTTTTAGGTATAGAAACAGATTTAAGTGATAAGTGTTAACCGGCTTTTTGGTCTGGTTCCCAAAAGTACGTAAGGCATGCTCAACTCAATGCATTGCGTGAAACCAAAGCCGAGAGTGTCCTGTTTCTCTCAGCTAATTTCTGGGACTTAAGCTTCAAGGCATCATTAGCTTTGAGCTTCTTAAGTGTTTTGGTGGCCCTTTGCTGGACTTCATCATCCTCCTTCTTCTTCTGGGCCTCATCAGCAGCCCTCTTCATCTTTGCCTCATCGTCAGCCTTCCTCTTCTCAGCCATAGCAACGGCTCTCCCCTCGGCATCCTTCCTGGCTTTCATTAGGGCCTCCTGCCTAGCAGCCTCGTCCAACCTACTCTTCTCTTCCACCTCCTCGCCCTTGGCTATCATTCGAACGTTCATGGAATACATCATGGCCTGCATTGAAGGAAAGTCAGCATCCACGAGGCCCATTGCACATGCATTCTAGTCACCTACCAGTTCTCCTTCTTCTATAAAGCACTCATGAACGCTGGACCCTAGACTAATGTCTGAAAAGTATCCAACTGACCGTCGCCTTCTTCAAACTGCATTCCTTGCAGTTCTAGCCCAGACCATGTTGTCTATGGAATCACGGGGTAAATCTCGATGTCATGGTAGATTCAGGAAGGACTGCACAGTAAAAACACAAACCTTTAGTCTGCAAATCCATAGCAACGGCTCTCCCCTCGGCATCCTACCTGGCTTTCATTAGGGCCTCCTGCCTAGCAGCCTCGTCCAGCCTACTATTCTCTTCCACCTCCTCGCACTTGGCTATCATTCGAACCTTCGTGGAATCCATCATGGCCTGCATTGAAGGAAAGTAAGCATCCATGAGGCCCATCGCACATGCATTCTAGTCATCTACCACTTCTCCTTCTTCTATAAAGCACTCATGAACGCTGGACCCTAGCCTGATGTCTGAAAAATATCCAACTGACAGTTGCCTTCTTCAAACTGCATTCCTTGCGGTTCTAGCCCAGACCCTGTTGTCTATGGAATCACGGGGCAAATCTTGATGTCATGGTAGATTCAGGAAGGGCTGCACAGTAAAAACACAAACCTTTAGTCTGCAAATTCGGTAATCACATCATCTTGAGGAATACACGGTAACAGGAATTTACCTCCGGTCCGAGATGGTGTAGGAATGATAGGAAGCATGCTCGTCATAGCAGATAGAGTAAATCCGGTTTCTCCCAGTCCCGGATATTCAGGATTATACTCAGTCGGGACCCAAGCCAAGGTTGTGGGATCACTGGTTGTGGTAGGTTCAGGGGCCAGTGGCCGATAATAGCTTCCTCCCGCAAATGACTCTGCTACAACCACACTCTCACTAGACCTCCCCTTTTCCACGGTGAGGCTTGCCAATCTCTCATTATCCGCATCCTCCTACAACAGTCTCCTCCCTTCTTCTAGCTTATCACGCTCCTCATCCGTCAAAAGATCAATCATTAATTGACGTTCATCCAAAGTTCCCACGTCCACTTGATGTATATAAGCTTCATACAAAACCAACCTACCCCATGTTCGAGCCAGTTCTAGAGAATAATCCTCGACCCATGAAAGTCCACAGAACTTCAGAACATTGACATACATATTTCGGATATGTTCCACCAAGGGTGATTCCACCCGGAATTCAGTATCCTCCAGCTCCTCTCTCAACTGTTCCACATCCCTCAGGTGCTTGGCTTTCAACCCGTCCTCCAAGCTCAACACATCTCTATTTCTAGCCTTCGCTTCCTCCTTTGCCTTCTTTATCGCTTCCAATTGCCTTCTTAATTCAACAACCTCTGCATTCTCCGCCTTTATCCTCTCGTTCTCCCCTCTCAAAGCAACGTTATCATTCTGAAGATGGGTCACCCGCTCATGATCTTTTCCCAGCTTGGCCTTGTCTCTTTTTAAGGCTGTATTCTCAGTAGTTAGAGAGGTTACCGCATCTTTAAAAGTTGAATCGGCATGCGCAGCCTCCTTCTTTAGTATCTCGTATGCGTGCTTTATCTCCACTGCAACAATAATGCTACGAATTATTATTCAAAATATAAAGTCGAATGAGGAAATGTTTAACACAAGGAACAAACCTGCCTATTTCCTTCTCTAAGTTATGGAAAGTGGTCTCCTCAACATCTATAGTTAGCCCCTAATTCAGGATCTCCAGTTTTTTCTTCCTAACCAGTTCCGTGAGATGGTAAGAATATCTAGTGAGCTCGTGGCCTGATAATACGTGGCCCTCACATGCATCCATATTTCCTCAGAGTCCCTAGCAGGAGGTGGACTAAGGTCATGAAGGAATATTAGCTCACCGAAATAATGATCAAGGAAATTATGCTTTAGCAACGCCTTCCTCTCATCCACGGAAAGCTCTCGTCTCTCAAGCTCCGCTGGATCCTGCCCCCTCGTTGTGGTCACTCCCCTCGGCCTCGAGTGACTAAGCAATGACTCCTTCCCCTTAGCATTCTAGACAGAGGCGAATGGCGCTGTATGTGAGGGATCCATCGTTGACAAATGCCTCGAGCCACCTAGATCAAGTTGAGAATCTCCCATAGATATTCAGATAGGAGGAAGGGAAGGAGGAATCGGAGATCGCTGTGGCCTATCCCGGGGCAACTCTCACTGCTACGATCTTGTGGAGGTGTGGAGTCATTGTATAAGCTCGTTCCTCTTTTAAAGCCATCGCGAAAAGTGTTCCTAGGATATCGGCGGCTTCCTTACCCATAGCCTCATCCTCCGTATCCTCTCGCCATATCACCTGCCAAAGAAACAAGTACAGAATCAGGTACTTGACACATTCAGGCAATCTCTATGCTATGTAGTGTTTATGAGTGTATGCTCTATGTGTTCTTTCAACAGACCAGATTGTGATTCGCTTGAAGGAGTCAACCCCTCTGCATCTAACGATAGCACTTCCATACTTGTCGTACTAAGCCAAGGAGACAAGTTTATGGGGAGTTTATTAAGCTCATCAAACTGACCCTCCGCCTTGAGTGAAGTAGCGGTCCCTAAAGAAGTCATGGGAGACAGTGGTCTGGCCAACGCTCCTACTCCCGCCTCTCCTATCGGAGGTGGGACATGAGCATCTAATAGACCCTCATCCTGGCCAACTATCTCCTCACCACCGGATTTACCTCCACCAGTATCTCCTTGAGACTTGTTAGCCTTTCATGGTTTAGGCCCAGTAGAGGGCATCTTTATCTTTTGGCTAGAAACCCCTGTGTCTTTCCTTGCCTCCTTTTTCGCCTACTACCTGCGACGATAGGCCTGATTATAGCTTGATCATTAGGGAGCAGCCCTACACGAAGAAGGCGCTCTTGACTTGTAACTGTGTTAGTTTTACGAAACTCCACCGGAATCGCTCGTAGAGCATCAAGGCGTTGTTGATACTCATTGCTGGTAGGCACCTTAGGATTTCTTATCGTGTCAAAACAAAGTCGAATATAAGGCGCCAGTTACGCAAACTTTGTGGCAAAAAGCAGGGTTCAAGATTGCTTACTTCCTTCTATCCACCTCCTTGCAAACCCAGGAGGACAGCGCACAAAGGACCATTCGTACTTGTATACAAATGGCTTGGGCCACGTCCCCTCAAAGAACTTGGTATTAGGCAAGGCTTCTAGAAAATACTGGGATGGCGATATATTAGCTCTTCTTTTCAACTGGAACAAATAACGGATATCCTCTCTGGTAGGCTCAGAATCCAAATACTCCCCTTAGAGAACATAAGAGCCAAGGATGGAGGCATAAGCATTCAGATGCAGTTGTGACGACACAATACAGAAATAGTATAACATGTCCCGAATAAAGCTATTAGCTGGGGGCATGCACCCAGCAAGGAAAACTTGTCTGTTCCAAGCATCCCTACCACCCTCACCTGGTGCATGAACGTCATCCACGAGGATGTTAAACCGCAATGCCTCGTTGGATCCATACGCGATGGCACTGAGTCTGTCGGATTTTGAAGAATCACTGCATTGGGCAACTATCTAGGGCCAACGGAGCCACTGGTGTGTAACCCTCAACAATGTCCACATTCTCCACCTCTTCATATCCAACCAAAGAATGTTGTCTTTAAGTTTGTTCTCCATGCTCAGACGCTTTAGGCAAATAGGTCATTTGAGAAGGGGTGGATCTTTCAGTAGTCTCAAGGTTGCTGCCCGTCGAGCTAGCCATGCTAGTAGATCAGAAGTATGCGATGACGGCAAGGAAGTCTAGGCTTCCGAAGTGTTTCCGGTCATGGATCTTGTATGCATCGCTGGTTATACTTTAACACACCAGCGTTAGAAAGACATCACAGTGGAATAACCTGTACCCCTCGTGTTGGTGTAAACTAACATGTGCATGCAGTGCTATGCAGAATCAAGATATACAAAAGAGTTTCAAATAGTTAAGCAGTTCAGTCACAGTTCAAGTTTATGCTCTTAGCCCTATGTGCAATCTCATGTCGTCCATCGCGCGACCGTCAACATAAAAGCCGATTCAGTCGTGCAAGCGACACGAAGGCGATACGAGTCCAGTAACACATACTCGCGATAAAAATCTAGTTACACACACTCGCGAGTCCGAAGTCTCAAAAGGGGAACGTGATGCATTACCAACAACAGAGGTTCCTGGGAGTGACAGGGAGACTTCGTACCCCATGCTCGGGGTATGAAATCTCGTACCTTGATAGGGACACGAACCTCGTACCCATAAGGATACGAAGTTCGTACCCCATAGGGTACGAATTCGTACCTCAACGAGGGGTACGAGGCCTCATACCACCGAAACCACCAGGGTACGAAGTCTACCCTCACCACTCTCTGTGTTGGCCTCTTCTTCCCCAAAGCGCACCCATTCAAGCCTTCAACCTCTCCACTCTCGCATGTCTTTCTCTCTCCAACTCCGAATCCATGCCCACGAGAAGCTCGAGGCTAGCCCCGACGTTCCCTCCAGGCGTGCGACCAAGCTCGACGAGAGGAGACTCGTGCCTCCATGGCCCTCGAAGCATACCTAGGTTCGGTGCTCGACTGTCTTAAAAGCAAAAGTTCGAAGTTCACAACAATGGAGGTCAAAGCAAGAAATAGTAGAAGGAAGAAAAGAAATGGAGAAAGGGGGCCCTATTTATATTGAAAAGAGGTGTCTCTTCATATTCGGAGACATGCCACTTCGCACCCTAGAGGGGTACGAAAATTCATACCCCATCGGGGTACAAAATTTCGTATCTAGCATGGGTACAAAAAATCGTACCTCCTAGGGTACGAATTTTTTTACCCATCAGGGTACGGAAATTCATACCCCTTGGAGTACAAAATTTTCTACCTCTCAGGATATGAAATTTCGTACCCAAACCAATATATATACACACACATATACATATATATATATATATATGCATATACATATATGTGTATGCTACATATGTTATGAAGATGGTATGTGTGCGTGTAAACATACAATACACGTGCATGCGAAAAACTGTAAATGTGCAAGCACAGTGTAACGCTAAAACATAGCGACGTAAACTCACCATCGCGCCCACCACGACTCGTTAACGACTCTACCATAAACGAGCTCAACAACTAATGTCAATTTTTGTTAAGTTTAAAGGAAAAGTCGACGACTCAACAATTACTTCAACTAATACAAAGCACATCATGTCATGATAAAGACGTACTTTGGGGGCAAAATGTTAACCGATCTTTTAATCTGGTTCCCAAAAGTATGTAAGGCACGCATAACTCAACGCATCGCGTGAAACCAAATCCAACAGTGCGCCAAGGAGTAAAGGAAGTGAGCCGATAAGGGATCATGCCAAGGAGAACCTCACCGCTCCTCTAAATATTGCAAAACAAATACCTCAAACCCAGGAAAGTCACAAGACCCAAGACTCACCCTCCTTTGCCAACTTCACGAATTCTTCATACCCAATGGAGTATGAAATTCATACCCCAGGGAGGGGTACGAATTTGAATAGGGCGAGCACTAAGGATCCGAGATTCTGGTAGCCTGCTACGGGGATACGAAATTCCTGGTGTGGTCCCCTACTTCTACCTACTCCTACCTACTCCCAACTAACCACTCCAGTATAAATACCCTTGACCTCACACTTCAAAGTGGTTGGGATTTGGTGATTTGACACCTCTTGAGAGCTCCAAATAGCCTCTTTAATGGTATCTCCACTTTAAGGAAGAAGAAGGGAAAAAGTGTCTTTTTCCTAATATATTAATACATGATAATTATGACATCTCATAACTTAGTGATTATGTCATGAGATGTTCTCAAACTTGTAAACCTTGGTTATTAATAATATTCCAATGACCCTTCCAAAGTGGACGTAAGTCTCTAACGAGGCCGAGCCACTGTAAATTTCTCGTGTTATTTACTGCTTTCCGCACTTTCTTTTCTGCGCGAAACATTAATTCCTAGTAATTAGGAATCTTAGGTGTTTACGACATATTTTTCGGTCAACAATAAGTGAATGAGTTGATGATGATAAATTTTTATACGTGAAAAATGAAGAGATATGATATGTGCACCGACATTTTCCCTTTTGTAGGGCAGTAGGAAGAATAGTTTCAGGATTAAATGTTGAAACAGGTTCATGTTCAAGTGGAGGGATTGCATCAGATGTAGATGGAGCTGTATCAAGAGAAGGTGATAAACTCATTTCAATAGAACTATTAATATTGTTCCCTTCTTTTATAGAATGTGATATTTCATATACAAGAAAATCATCATTCTTCCTCTGACTTTGCTGACTTTGTTAAGGTAGGCTTGATGAAGACTGGAAGAATGGTGTTTCTTCATTGAAAGTGACATTATTAAATTATTTAGAGAGGGGTAGTAACATCTATATCCTTTTTGCAAAGGATAATAACCAAGGAATATACACTTGATAGATTTTGGATCAAGTTCAGATATTTTTGGTCTGACATCCCGAACAAAACATGTACACCCAAGTATTTTTGGCTTAATATATAATGATTTTTTTGGAAAGAGAATTGAATGTGGTATATCACCATTAAGAACAGTTGAAGACATACGATTTATCAAAAAAAACAAGCTATGGAAAAAGCATCAGCCCAGAAATTTTTAGCACATTCATATAAAATAACAATGCCTGTGTTGTTTCAAGCAAATGCCCGTTCTTTCTTTCAGCAACTCCATTTTTAGGTGCTATATCAACACAAGTTGTTTCATGTAACATCACATTTTGACTCATATAAGTTTAAATAAACTCGAAGTATACTCTTTCGCATTATCACTCCTTAGTGTTTTAAGAGAAGCATTAAATTGAGATTTGATTTCAGCGCAAAATGAACAAAATATTGAAAACAATTCCGATTAGTTTTTCATAAGAAACAACAAAGTCGTACGTGAATAATCATCCACAAATCTAACAAAGTATCTAGACCCTGGTTTAGAAATCATAGATGATGGACCCCAAATATTAAAATGAACAAGCTTAAAAGGACAATTAACTCTTTTATTTATTCTAGGACTCAGACTTACGTGATGATGTTTTACATGCTGACACGATTCATAGTTTAATGATTATAATGATTTGAATTATGTACATGATTTCTTTATAAAGGGTAAAGATGGATGGCCTAATTGACAGTGTGTCTTTAAGGCTTGAGAAATACTTGGATAGACAAATGATTGTTGATTTATGGGAGGAACATCAAGTGCATATAGTCCCTTTGACTTACGCCTCTACCAATGATTTCCTGAGTCACGAGATCCTGAAATATACGATAAGATGGACAGAATGAGATAGAACAATTCAATTATTGCATTGTTTGATTGGTAGAGAGTAGATTGAATGCAAGTTTAGGTATATATAAGGCAGATGTTGATAGAGAAGTTAAATAGATTGGACTTATGTATCCAAACCTAGAACGTTTGAAGAGGAACCATTGACTAAAGTGATGTTATGTGTAGGAATTTTTGATTGAAAACTCGAGAAAAGAATACGATTACCTGTCATTTTATCTGTAGCACAAGAATCAGTGACCCATTGAGTTTCCCCTGAATTGGAAAAACTGCTATTATCAGCAATAGTAGAAATAGGTTGTACTGACTTGTTGAGACCGCTCCGATATTAAGTAAATTTAGCAAATTCTTCTGTTGAAATCACAACATTCCGGCAAAATTGATCTTGAGTCTTCACAACGTTAGCTGCTTGTTGGCTTCCATCCAGTTTTTGCTTATTTTGTAGCTTCCAACATTCAAATTAGTCTGCCCCTGTTTCTTGCAATGTGCGCATGACTTCACTGTCTGATTTTCATATCCAGGCATACTAACCTCCCTTTTGTATGAGTTCTGATTAGGTGTCCACAGTTGACGTTTACTAGTACCAATCAAAGCATTGTTGTATTTAACTAATGGAGTTGAATTTGAACTTGATACTTCTGTTTAAAGAATCCTCCTAAACACATCATGAAATGACGTCATATTTGATTCAGATAAAACTTGAGATTTAGCATATTCATACTCAAATGGGAGAGTTACCAAAAAACTCATAATAGCTATTTGCTCTCTTTGCTTCTGCTGCACTTTAACATCAGCACTGATAGGAAGTAACATATTAAACTCTTTAAAAGTCTTCTTGAATGTAATAATATAATTCATCAGTGAATAATCTTGTTTTTCCACTCGACAAAATGACTTGCAAATCTCATACATTCAATTTATATATCCTTTTCCAGAATATAAAAATTCTAGATAATTTATAAGTTCTTTCACGAACTCACAATGATTCACCAAACTTACGATATCACTCTCAATTGTATTTCAAATTTGAAAAACAATCGAGCATAATCTCGAATCCAAATCACTACATCCTTGTCAGATGAATCAGCTTCAGGTGGATCATCAACTAGATGAATATCTTGATCAATACTCCATAAATACTTTACTCCAATCGAATTAATTTGATTCACTTAACTTGTGCTCGGTTATCTTAGATATCATTGGCATGACCTCCATCACCAATTTGGTCTCTCCCATGATTCACAGGTAAGATTGAGAAATAGATTAGAGATCTGGAAAATAATTCAAGGATCGTTGCTCATATACCATGTTATAAACGAAGAAGAAATTAAATGGATAAGAGAAGAGAAAACTTTCTCACTGTTTCAAATCAGCAGTACACCACCACTATTTATAATGCCACTAGCATTTTTCTTGGTATCGACTTCTTATATTATCTCGTTGTCTTCGGTATCAGCTTCATTTCTTCATTATCGACTTCTGTATCGACTTCTTGTATCGTCTTTCTGGCATCGGCTTTGGTTTCGTCTTCGGCTTTGGTATCGCTTCTTGTATTATCTTCATGGTGTCGGCTTTCGTATCATCTTTGGCTTCTGTATCGCTCCTCATATTACCTTCTTAGTATTGGCTTCAGTATCGCCTTCTTGGCTTTGGTATCGACACCTAGCTGTTTGTTCCAACAACTTGATGCTGCTAGCATATGTACACCAAACATGACACTACATACATATTTACATATATACAACTTCTACTCATAACAGGGTGGTACTTGGGCGAAGTGGGGACTTGGGTTGGTGGAGGAGGAGGTTGGGAGGTGGTTGGCCATGGGTAGGCTAGGACGAGAAGAGGAGGGAGGAAAGGGGAGGACGAGGAGAAGGAGAGAGAAGAAGGGAGGAAGGATAAGGAAAAAAATAGGGGAATAAAGAGAGGGAAGAGGCCTTGAAGTCGTGGATGGAAAGGGGAGCGAGAGCTTGGAAATAAAGAAGGAGAAGGAGATTCGGATGGAATGAACGGGATAGGGTCCATGCTCCTTATATAGGTGCATTTCAAGGGTAAAAAGAGAAAACTACTAAAGGACACATGTCCATTCATACACATGCAACTGACATTTGCAATACCGCCCTTCAAACCCATGTTCCAAGCCATGGTTTCATTTAGAAATACTTTAGTGATACTTAAAAGCGTTGCAAAATCGAAACACCTTATATATGTTGCAAAATTCCACTTCTAGGGATCCATTTTGCTATTTAAACAACCGACGATTAACGTTATCAAAATCCAAAGATGTCATCAACTTATTTAATATTTAAAAAATAATTATTTTATTTTATTAGCTATATTTTAAAAAAAAAAATAACTAGAAATGATCACATTAAAATTAGTTTATAAATACGTATTTGGAAAATTCATTGTGACAAAAGATGATAAATCTTTACTAATAATTTACCATTATATTTGACAAAATCAAATATTATTTTTATCACTTAAATCGTATTTATATTTAATCAAATTCGTATTTAAATCAAATTAAATTCATTTTATATTCAAAAGTTTTAGTTTTAAATTCAAAATTCCAGTTTCAAATTAGTGAAAAATTCTAAATCGTTACATCCTCTTTCCATTGGTAATGGGAACACACGCTTATATTAAAAACATGGATTATTATACTTAATATTTCTTTAAAAACCTTGCCACTAATATTTCAACCCCCTTCAAATCTTTATTTAAAACCGGGAATATCATTACTCTTTACTATATAAATCTTAATGCTGAAATATATGTTTTTGATTTTTTATTGATGAGAAAAAAATCCTAAGAAGTAAACATACTTTAAAACATATGGAAACCAAGTCAAAACCATTAAAAACGTATTGAAAATAATGAAACATGGTCTGTTTTGCTTCGAGTTGCTTCGCCCTCTACTTTATATGGTCAAAATGAAGGTACACCTGACAAATTTAGGGATTTAAGCGAAATGAGATTGGCTTTTTACCTATCTAGTATCGAAGCAAATCAAAAAGGTAAGGGTACTCTGAGTTAGCAAACATAGAAGTATGAGCAAGTGCTTTGAGACTAAAATGTTTGGCTTTGTAAAATAATGATAGAAACTATTTATAACACGATTCGAAACCAATTTATAAAGGCTGACTGAAGTGATCTTGTAACAACCTAGAAAATCAGAACCAATTTAAAATATTTATTTTGGCAATTTTAATGAATTTTGAATATTTAGAATGATTTATTTTAAATAATAACAACTAGAAATTTATTTTGAAAAGAATTAGAACGTATATATTTATTTGAATCGAAGTTAGAATATAAATATTTATTTTAATTATAAAAGGAATTGGAAACGACACGATAGTTTGAAAATTCGATTTCAAATTTCAAATGGCTATACAGGATTCAAAATAAACCGGATTTTAGTGAAACTGGGAATATTAGAATCTATTTGAAAATATCTTTCCAACGAATCTGAAAAATTGAAATATCATAGCGGGAATAAAAAGTTATGCCCAGTTGAAAATTCAAAATAGTCGCTATGGAAATATAGCCCTTAAAAATAGTGATTTTGCAAACGACCTCCGTTTTCAACGAAACTACTTTGATTGGATCCGAAATGTCAAATTATTACTTGAATCCAATTATTAGAATTTTTGGAATCAATATGTAAGCGTGGTGAATTTAAACGTGTTTGATAATTTCGGTTTGAATTTAATTTACTGGAAAATGACCATATTTCAAACGGTCTCCAAATTCGATGAAATTAGCTTTGTTAGGACCGTATCGTCAAAACATGGCCAGATTTATTTTTCTAGAATTTTTGGAGTCGGTATGTGGCCCCGGTAAATTAAAATGTGCGTTTGTACTTAAAATATAATGATTTGTACTTTAAATTTAGCAGAAACTGATCGTAACAGCCGAATTGGGTTACAAAACATATCACATTGTGTTCGGAATGGGGGTAATTAGCCAGGGGCGATAGTTGTTGGGTCTCGTTTGGAGTTCGAATAAAAAATCACCTTTTTGGAGAAAATTAAATAAACAAACATATAAAATATAAAATTTCCTTTTCTCCTTAACCACCCTCCATCATTTCTCTCTCACCGAGTAATTTTTCTGTTAAAAAAGAATGACAATGTCGTTCAGATCCGCCGCGCCCTAGCGCTAGCCCACCGCCGCCCCTCCAGGTGGAGCACTACCGCTGCACGCCCCCTCCCTCCTCCTCGACGCTCGCGAACTCTCCTCCCCCATCACAAAACCCTAGCCCTCTGTAACACGCCGAATTTTTGAATAATCAAATTAACTGAATTTAAGAATACTTAATTTCAAATGTGGGAATTAAGGGAAACGGGTTGTGCCATTGCGTTCGTCTCGGAATTCTGCTTGAGATAGAGTCCGAGTTTGCGTAAAACAGATACCGTATGAAGAAAATATGGACGAACTAAGTTAGGCAGAAAAACCAGAAATGGGCCAAAATGCACTGGCGCACTTGGGAAGTGCGCCAGAACAAAATTGCACTGGCGCATTTGGGAAGTGCGCCCATGCAATATTGCACTGGCGCACTTGGCAGGTGCGCCCAGGCCGAGGTAAAAATCTGCACAGATTTCTGAGGCTCTGGTTCGAACGATGAGTCAGTGCTGAGTCATTTCTGACTAGTTAATGAGTCATTAGGGTTTCTGGATAGTTCTAATCTGGACTGAATGGTTGCGGTTAACTCTAGGGTCATCCGACGGCTATAATTAAATTGAAATTCTATATAAACATGTGTAGACTCAAATCCTAGAATCAAATCAAAATTAGATCAGTAGCCGTCATGTTGTCACTCCAAACCCTAGAGTAGCCGCCACCAACTAGAAGCAAATTAAAGACAACAATTCAATTCAAATAAAGCCTAAAACTACAACAACGAAATTGTCTACAACAAGGGAACGCTAATCAATTACAGAATTCAGATCCCAGAACTCAAGACCCCTTATTTGATGAGTTCTAGTCACTTTTAGTTTAAATAAATAAAAGTGAATTGTGGTAGACTATGATTTGGGTATATGTTGTTTGTAGTTAGGCAAGTTCATTATTATTGTGAATCATGAAGTGATGCAAGTTCTTTATTATTGTGAATCATGAGATGATTCAAGTTCATTATTGTTGTGAATCATGAAGTTATGCAAGTTATTATGTTGAGAAACTATGAACCTATTCAAGTTACATATGCAAGTTGTTGCGTTGTTAATTCATGAACCTATGCTAGTTGTTATGTTATGAATCATGAACCTATGTAAGTTACCTATGCAAGTTGATAGGTTGTTAATTCATGAACCTATGCTAGTTGTTAAGTTGTGGATCATGAACCTATGTAAGTCACCTATGCAAGAAGTTATGTTATGAATCATGCAAGTTGTTATATTGTGAATCATGAACCCATATAAGTTGTTGATTATGTTGAGAATCATGAACCTATGTTAGTTGTTGAACCAATGCAAGTTGTTATGAATCCATGCAAGTTGTTAATTATGTGGTGAATCATAATTATATTCGAAGTTATCATGTCATTTTCCCTAGTTGTCAAGCTTATGCTAAAAATAGTACTGAAAACGATCACCTTGTCATTCCCTTTATTTTATTTTTATGGCGAGGCTACCTTGTACCCTCAATGACGCCAAAAACGCAAATGGTTACGCTAGTTAAAAAACGGGGAGAAAGGGGAATTTGTAATAGGCATAGTGATTATGTAAATTGGACACATGATTCTGATAGGGAAACATATAAATAATTACCTATTATGACATGGGTAAAATTGGGTAAAAATGGTATAATTTGAATATGACCATTTATGGATAGGAAATTCAAATTGTTAATAAGATAGGTATTGACACCTATAAAAAGGAAAGGATTAATTAATTAACTTAATTAATCAAAAGAGGAATGTTTAAGCAATTAAAGTCTGAAGATTTAATATTGAGAATTGGCATAAATGCCTTAAATGGCATAAAATAAATTTGTGAAGAAATTGGTATGATTTTACATACCATAAATAGGTGGACATAATTGAGTCAATTATGGCCATAGTGAAATCTGGAATTAATTGATAATTTGAATAGGGAAAGTAATTCAAATTGGGGGATGATTAATTAGGAGTAATTAATCGTCTAAGACACGAGGTTAGGCTCTTTTGTGGTATAAGACTGCCCAGACCCGCCCGACAAATCCAGCTGCCACAAATGTCAGTCTAATGTGGGAGGTCTTAGGCATAAATTAAATACGCAACAATTGTAAAGACATGAGGTTAGACTCGTTTATGGTGTAAGACTGCCCGTACCCGCCCGGCAAATCCAGCTGCCACAAATGCCAGTCTAATGTGGGAGGTCTTAGGCATAAATTAAATACGCAACAATTGTAAAGACACGAGGTTAGACTCGTTTATGGTGTAAGACTGCCCGTACCCGCCCGGCAAATCCAGCTGCCACAAATGCCAGTCTAATGTGGGAGGTCTTTATAAGGTTACGGTCTTAATGAATTTAAGAAACACTTAACCAGATAAACATGTAGTGGGACATGTGGAATTAAGTGGGTGCCTTGGGTAGCATGTGAAATACGATTAGATGTCCCAATAATAAATTAATGCTACTTAACCTAACTTAATACATATGGACTGTATGATGGTTGACATAAGTTAGGGTTAAGCAAAACGAATAGGATTGTGGGTAGGTTAAGTACAACTGAAGGGTAGTGGGTAATATTAATACATATAGGCCCACAAACTTAACCAGATAAAAAGGATTATGTAATTAAAGACACCTAACGGTATACATAACCGGGGAATAATAGTAAAGTTATGTATTAAAGACACCCTTAGGGGTACGCATAACTAATGGGAATAGGTAGAGTTATGTATTAAAGACACCTATAGGTACGCATAACCGATAGGTAGAATAGGGGTTATGTATTAAAGACACCTATAGGTACGCATAACTGATTGAGGGCTATGTAATTAAAGACACCTTAGGGTATACATAGTCAGTAGAAAACCTAGTGAGCATACAAGACATAGGGGAGAGCTTGTATCATGTTGTGTGGGACCCATTTCAGTCAATAACTCGGAGGGGTATCAAAGTAAAGATCTCCGTACTAGGCGGGGAAGGAGCACGCTTACTGATTGATTGTAAGAGATCCAAAACGAGACGGATGGTGTAGGCGGCGCAAACCGACCGGAGACATGTGCGTGCATGGGCCGGGCAAAGGCGGACAAGACAACCGTGACACCAGTTGGTATAACTGTGCATGCCTTGGGTTGCCACTTTAGGGAAGTGATACCCCTAGTTGTGGGACCAGCACAGGGTATCTACAGAGTAGGGAGCCGATCGATTAGGGTAGTGGTTAGGGTATACCCGGACGTATGCCCTAAGTCTACCAATTTATAGTAGGAGGGTAGTGGGTACGACTAGTTGAGATAGGAGCAGGCGGCACCTGTGACAGCAGCTAGGAATACACGAAACTACCACCATCGTTATCATTAGCGGAAGGGATCATCCCATCTTGATTTGAATAGTAATATTGCAGAGTAGTTTGTATTGAAGCATACATCTTACCTTACTTGTCCTGTCATACATGTCATCTGTACCGTGAATCCTCTTATCCACTTTGTATGCCTATCATGTTTACATTTTTTATTTATTGGCTAAAAGTTACTGGACTCACCAGACGTATGTCTGACCTAGTTTGTTTCGCCTCTTTTCTTCCGTCCCCCCCATCCCCCAGGTTCTTAGGGAGGAAACACCCAGGTTTAGTCAGGATTTGGATATCATCTTCTAGGAGCTACTTCTGAAGTATGGCTCGAGTCTCTGTCTCTTATATGGCTTGCTCTTTAATATGGGGGAATGATTTATCTTTTAAATACCTATGTACTCTGATAATATAAGACAGAAGTGTTTTGTTGTAATGGTTTTATGACTCATGGAATTATGTAACAAAATATTTTGGTGATTTAATAAAGTTGTTTATTTTCCGCTGCAAACTTTTATATCTGTCTTGTGATATTCTGTGTCTGTTTACCAAAAACGCTCCACTGAAGATAAGGCATTCCCTTTGTGAGTGACCTTAATGGAGGTGGGGTGTTACACTTGGTATCAGAGCTGAAGGTTACCTGATTAGATAAAAGTTTTTGAAAACTATTTTCCAAAAGGTTTTAAAAGAAATTATTTTCAAGAAGGAAAGCCTGTTTTGAAAAACATTCCCCGAAAAGCCATATGTAGTATCCTTTGTCTAAAATCTCTTCCTTTGATATGATAGGTGAATGCTCTCGCGGCTGATGGATAGGATAGGGATAGGAAAATTTATGTAGAAGTTTAATTTCCTTATCTGGTTATGAAGCTAAGACTCTTTTTGAATCTTTAATCGAGACTCTACACTTTAATACTAGTCTTGTTTCTGATCCCGTAGTTGTTTCAAACCCCATTTGTGGTTCGGCTCAATTTTTAGTGGTTTGTAGGGGTTTGAAATTATCTGTGTTAGGCATCAAAAATTTGAATGTGACGTTTGTGTGCTAAAGTTTATGGGCTATCGGTTGGTTCTAAATGGACCAGCTTTCTATGTAGAGGGTCGTTCTAGATTTTGAAAGGAGGGTCGTTAAGTTTCTAACTTGTCATGGGAAGACCCCAAAGTTTCTTGTGACCCGCAAGGGTGTTTTATGCTTAGCTTTCTGAGAATCATTCTGTAATCTGATCTGTACCAGTTGTCTGTAAGTATCTGGATATTTCTGAAGGATACGGGTTTCTACTCGAAGCATGGAGTAGATCTCCAGTTTTGACATTGTTTAATGGGAGTAATTCTTTGGGTGTCAGTCTGATGTTGATTTCGGTCTTCGGGGCTGAGACTTAGGGAATTATTCTCTTAACCGATGTCAAATGGGAACAGAGCTTTTGTTTTAGTTATATTATTTGTTTATATCCCATCAACCGAATCTTCGACCTTTAGATAGGAAATCCATTGATGTAAACATGTGCTTGGGACATGTTATGTTTGATGGTTGCAAGTGGATGCAAGTGTTTGCTAGTGGTTGCTATTGGATGCATTTATACACACATTAGGCACTATGTCGGCTCAAATTACTTTCATATTGCATATAAATGTGTGTGCATATTTTGATTAATGGATGAACAATGGTTGTGTCATCATATGGATGCTGCATTTTGATGAATGGTTGAGCACACATGTAAAAATAATTTGCATCGATAGGATTCTTTCGCATACATAATGGACGCACGACACTATCATGGTTTGCATTAAGGAGGTCAACTGAATCAGTAGACCGCCTGATTTTGCATTAGATAAGGAACATATACAGACACTTTTTGCATAGGTTCATACAACATTAGAAGTTTTCTAAGGACAAAGGATGCTTGTGGATGATGGTTGAGTAGATGGGTGATTGGATGGTAGGACACATTCTTCTTAACTTAAAGATTTCGAGGATGAAATCCTTTAAGTAGGGGAGAATGTAACACCCCGAATTTTTGAATAATCAAATTAACTAAATTTAAGAATACTTAATTTCAAATAAGGGAATTAAGGGAAACGGGTCATGCCATTGCGTTCGTCTCAGAATTCTACTTGAGATAGAGTCCGAGTTTGCGTAAAACGGATACCGTATGAAGAAAATATGGACGAACGACGTTAGGCAGAAAAACCAGAAACGGGCCAGAATGCACTGGCTCATTGGGAAGTGCGCCCATGCAATATTGCACTGGCGCACTTGGCAGGTGCGCCCAAGCCATGGTAAAAATCTGCACAGATTTCTGAGGCTCTGGTTCGAACGGTGATCAGTGCTGAGTCATTTCTGACTAGTTAATGAGTCATTAGGGTTTCTGGATAGTTCTAATCTGGACTGAATGGTTGCGGTTAACTCTAGGGTCATCCGACGGCTATAATTAAATTGAAATTCTATATAAATATGTGTAGACTCAAACCCTAGAATCAAATCAAAATTAGATCAGTAGCCGTCATGTTGTCACTCCAAACCCTAGAGTAGCCGCCACCAACTAGAAGCAAATTAAAGACAACAATTCAATTCAAATCAAGCCTAAAACTACAACAACGAAATTGTCTACAATAAGGGAACGCTAATCAATTACAGAATTCAGATCCCAGAACTCAAGACCCCTTATTTGGTGAGTTCTAGTCACTTTTAGGTTTAAATAAATAAAAGTGAATTGTGGTAGACTATGATTTGGGTATATGTTGTTTGTAGTTATGCAAGTTCATTATTATTGTGAATCATGAAGTGATGCAAGTTCCTTATTATTGTGAATCATGAGATGATGCAAGTTCATTATTATTGTGAATCATGAAGTTATGCAAGTTATTATGTTGAGAAACTATGAACATATGCAAGTTACCTATGCAA
This sequence comes from Allium sativum, assembly GCA_030737875.1. Taxonomy (NCBI): domain Eukaryota; kingdom Viridiplantae; phylum Streptophyta; class Magnoliopsida; order Asparagales; family Amaryllidaceae; genus Allium; species Allium sativum. The sequence goes on from CM060919.1 coordinate 687,838,645, forward strand.
GTTGTTGCGTTGTTAATTCATGAACCTATGCTAGTTGTTATGTTATGAATCATGAACCTATGTAAGTTACCTATGCAAGTTGATAGGTTGTTAATTCATGAACCTATGCTAGTTGTTATGTTGTGGATCATGAACCTACGTAAGTCACCTATGCAAGAAGTTATGTTATGAATCATGCAAGTTGTTATATTGTGAATCATGAACCCATATAAGTTGTTGACTATGTTGAGAATCATGAACCTATGTTAGTTGTTGAACCTATGCAAGTTCTTATGAATCTATGCAAGTTGTTAATTATGTGGTGAATCATAATTATATGCGAAGTTATCATGTCATTTTCCCTAGTTGTCATGCTTATGCCAAAAATAGTACTGAAAACAATCGCCTTGTCATTCCCTTTATTTTATTGTTATGGCGAGGCTACTTGTAGCCTCAATGACGCCAAAAACGCAGACGGTTACGCTATTTAAGAAACGGGGAGAAAGGGGAATTTGTAATAGGCATAGTGATTATGTAAATTGGACACATGATTCTGGTAGGGAAACATATAAATAATTACCTATTATGACATGGGTAAAATTGGGTAAAAATGGTATAATTTGAATATGACCATTTATGGATAGGAAATTCAAATTGTTAATAAGATAGGTATTGACATCTATAAAAAGGAAAGGATTAATTAATTAACTTAATTAATCAAAAGAGGAATGTTTAAGCAATTAAAGTCTGAAGATTTAATAATGAGAATTGGCATAAATGCCTTAAATGGCATAAAATAAATTTGTGAAGAAATTGGTATGATTTTACATACCATAAATAGATGGACATAATTGAGTCAATTATGGCCATAGTGAAATATGGAATTAATTGATAATTTGAATAGGGAAAGTAATTCAAATTGGGAGATGATTAATTAGGAGTAATTAATTGTCTAAGACACGAGGTTAGGCTCTTTTGTGGTGTAAGACTGCCCGGACCCGCCCGGCAAATCCAGCTGCCACAAATGCCAGTCTAATGTGGGAGGTCTTAGGCATAAATTAAATATGCAACAATTGTAAAGACACGAGGTTAGACTCGTTTGTGGTGTAAGACTGCCCGGACCCGCCCAACAAATCCGGCTGCCACAAATGCCAGTCTAATGTGGGAGGTCTTTATAAGGTTACGGTCTTAATGAATTTAAGAAACACTTAACCAGATAAACATGTAGTCGGACATGTGGAATTAAGTGGGTGCCTTGGGTGGCATGTGAAATACGATTAGATGTCTCAATAATAAATTAATGCTACTTAACCTAACTTAATAAATATGGACTGTATGATGGTTGACATAAGTTAGGGTTAAGCAAAACGAATTGGATTGTAGGTGGGTTAAGTACAACTGAAGGGTAGGTGGGTAATATTAATACATATAGGCCCACAAACTTAACCAGATAAAAAGGGTTATGTAATTAAAGACACCTAACGGTATACATAACCGGGGCAGAATAGTAAAGTTATGTATTAAGGACACCCTTAGGGGTACGCATAACTAATGGGAATATGTAGAGTTATGTATTAAAGACACCTATAGGTACACATAACCGATCGGTTGAATAGGGGTTATGTATTAAAGACACCTGTAGGTACGCATAACTGATTGAGAGCTATGTAATTAAAGACACCTTAGGGTATACATAGTCAGTAGAAAACCTAGTGGGGATACAAGACATAGGGGAGAGCTTATATCATGTTGTGTGGGACCCATTTCAGTCAGTAACCCGGAGGGGTATCAAAGTAAAGATCTCTGTACTAGGCGGGGAAGGGGCACGCTTACTGATTGATTGTAAGAGATCCAAAACGAGACGGATGGTGTGGGCGGCGCAAACCGACCGGAGACATGTGCGTGCATGGGCCGGGCAGAGGGGGACAAGACGACCGTGACACCAGCAGGTATAACTGTGCACACCTTGGGTTGCCACTTTAGGGAAGTGATACCCCCTAGTTGTGGGACTAGCACAGGGTGTCTACAGAGTAGGGAACCGATCGATTAGGGTAGTAGTTAGGGTATACCCGGACGTATGCCCTAAGTCTACCAATTTATAGTAGGAGGGTAGTGGGTACGACTAGTTGAGATAGGAGCAGGAGGCACTTATGACAGCAGCTAGGAATACACGAAACTACCACCATCGTTATCATTAGCGGAAGGGATCATCCCATCTTGATTTGACTAGTAATATTGCAGAGTAGTTTGTAGTGAAGCATACATCTTACCTTACTTGTCCTGTCATACCTGTCATCTGTACCGTGAATCCTCTTATCCACTTTGTATGCCTATCATGTTTACCTTTATTTATTTACTGGCTAAAAGTTACTGGACTCACCAGACGTATGTCTGACCTAGTTTGTTTCGCCTCTTTTCTTCCGTTCCTCCCCAGGTTCTCAAGGAGGAAACACCCAGGTTTAGTCAGGATTTGGATATCATCTTCTAGGAGCTACTTCTGAAGTATGGCTCGAGTCTCTATCTCTTATATGGCTTGCTCTTTAATATGGGGGAATGATGTTTTCTTTTAAATACCTATGTACTCTGATAATATGAGACAGAAATGTTTTGTTGTAATGGTTTTATGACTCATGGTATTATGTAACAAAATATTTTGCAGATTTAATAAAGTTGTTTATTTTCCGCTGCAAAATTTTTATATTTGTCTTGTGATATTCTGTGTCTGTTTACTAAAAATGCTCCACTGAAGTTAAGGCATTCCCTTTGTGAGTGACCTTAATGGAGGTGGGGTGTTACACCCTCCCCAAATCAACAGCCACCGCCTGGAGCACCCCCGAGGCCCGCACCACCCATCACTGACGCCCTCCGCGCCTCCCTGATCGCTTGAGCACCTCAGTCCGCCTTCGACAGTGACGCTCCAGACAGAAACGAAGTATTGCAATGGTTTTTTAAAGTGAGTTTCTTTTGCTATTGTTTTGAATTCAGATTTTTTTTAATATAAAAAAACATAGAGAATAAAAATAGGGTTTTTATTATTTGTAAAGGACAAAGATTTGATTTTTATTATATGGCATTAGGATAAAGATTCGATTTTTAATCACATGAAGATTCGATTTTTAATTAGAGAAAGATTTGATTTTTGATTAGAGAACAAAGTTGTGATTTTTACATATGGGAAAGTGAGATAACAATGTGATTTTTACGTGAATGGTATGAAAATAAAAACATGATTTTTATTTAGATAACTCCTCTTTAAAAATATTATTTTCATATAGATGATTTTTATATATGTATCTAAATAAAAATATGATTTTTATAGGTGTAGCGAATTAAAAATAGGATTTTTATATAAGTAGCGAATTAAAAATAGGATTTTTATATAATGAAGAATATAAAAAATTATTTTTATATATGTAGCGAATTAAAAATATTATTTTTATTTATGTCGCGAATTAAAAAAATGATTTTTATATATGTAGTTTTGAAATAAAAATGTGATTTTTAATATAAAAATCGTATGAAACAGTTTGCGATGGAACCGACGGGAATCAAATCCAAATCATAACCATTCAGAAATTCAGAAATAAAACTGGAGGAGTGAATCCCAAAGGTGAGAACTCCTCACTATAATTTTTTATACAGTTATTTATTTTATAACTACATATATGAACTGATCCCCGTCGTCCACATACCATGGACGACTTGTTTGTTTGATTATGTTGTGAAAATTGCTTGTGATGTGAAATGGACTGTATAAAATATTCATGTGTCAAATAAAATATTTTATCGTTAAAAATATAATTTTTAACGTGTCTATGAATAAAATAAATATTCATTTACAAATTGAACGATTTGTTTATGTACACACATTTTACTGATATTGATTGGGACGATATATTTTACACATCGCCCAACTTCACAAATAATAATTAGTGTTTGCTATTTGAAACCCCACACGGGTATTGGGATGATATTTGACATACACTAATCCCAATTGTTTAGTTGTATGTCAATCGATTGGTTGACAGACCGTTATAAGCGTTAAATATTTATATTTAATGCTTATGCAGTGTAGAATGCACTCTGGATGATGGTTAATTGTTTATCATTGTTGTTTGACACATGTGTTGTATGAAATCCATATAAATTACATTATATGGTAATTGATTGTGTCTGATTCCAGTTTAGAAATAACGAATATTTTAAAATAATGAATATTTTAAAATAACGAATATTTTAAAATAATGAATATTTTAAAATAATTTTCAGTAAAAGATCAAAATCTGATTTTGATGTCCGATTTGGGATGGACACCGATATATTTAAATATATAGAGCTATGTTGATTAGATTAACGCCATTTTGACGTGAACGATATGTATATCGATTTTATGCATTTTTATAATGAATATCGAAAAATAAATAATTTCAAAATCTAATGTTTTGAAAATATTATCATTTATAAATTAATGATATGGAATATTGAATTTTGATTTGAAATTGAATATGAAGTTGAAATCGTTTTGAAAACGAATTTAAAATGATTTATAAAATACATTTCAAACGGGAATCGATGAAATATATATAATATATATTATATGTATAATGGCCTGAATAGAACGCGCCGCGGCAGTTCGCGAATTTCGACCATTGACTTCGAATGGACAATACGAAATATCCGACCGTCGGATTCTCGTAAAATTGGAACCATTGGGTTCGTATCGTAAAGAGCTTTCCAACGAATATAAGGAATTTGAAATCTAACGGTTGGATTTGGAATTATGTCCAAATCAAATTTGAAAAAGGTCATTCTAAGTGCAGTTCGATGACCGTTTATGGAAATCGACTGTACGGGCCTTGATAAAATTATTAAAAATATCAATGATTTGTGTAAATTCATAATAAATGATTTGGAGAGAATTGGGATGAATAATTCCATATTTGAAAAGATAAAAATATATTTTTATCGAAATGAACTAGTTATGAACTAGAATTATAATCCAATATTTTTAAATAGATAAATTGGATTTGAAATGGTTTTAAAAATAACCAGAATTTCCAATATATGAAATGGAATGGATTTGAATCGAAATTATCTTCGGAATATTTCGATACTGGATTCCGTGATTATACGGACATCGTGGAGGAATTTAGAAGATATATATATATATATCGTTATTCCCAATACGATATTTGTTTGTTTCAGAATTTGATATTGAATATAAGCCGATATATTTTCTATTCAGAGCCTTGTATTTAATATCAAATTGGTTTTTAGGTTTATCGTGAACGGTGTTTTAAATAACACATGTTCTTTAACCCGATTAATAATGGAATGAGATTTTGGGTTTGTCGTGAATGGTATCTTTAATAATATTGTTCTTAAACCCAACGAAGTTAAGAAAATTAGAAACTAGCTGGAGATTAGCTAAGTTGAATGGTTTCCTGGGTATTGATCTGATGTTGGTTTTGGCCTTCGGGAATAATACATAGGGAATTGTTCTCTTACTAATTTACGGTTAGAGACTGATGGAATGGTGCCTTCAGTAACATTGTTCTTAAACCCAGTGTGAAAAATAAATCATTTAATTAAGATTATTAGAATTTCCAGTTATATTTAGTAATTGGAATAAAATGGAAGGTGATTTTGGGTTTATCGTGAATCGTATTTTAAATGACATTGGTTATTTAACCTGGTTAAAGATAAGATTAATTTCTTAGCTTTGAATAATCATTAATATTGATTTTTAGGAAGATTAAAACTAAGTGGAGTTTTAATAAATCTTTAATTAGATTGAAATGTGAATTGATAATTTAAATTATCAAATTTGGGAAATGACCAAGAGTGGAGTATCACCAGTTTTGCTCCAGGGGATGAATAGGTTGGGGTAAGGAAATTAAACCAATGATTACTTCGGTAAGGCGCGCTAATCCCGTTCAGTTTGGAAAACCTTAATATCGTTTGAATTGATATCCAAAGGAAGATTAAAGAATGAATTTAAAAGAATTTATCTTTGATAAAATTAATGGGAACCTTTCCCAAAGAATGTGAATATTTAAATAAAAGAATATTCAGAATTGGAATGAGGCGTATATTGTGTTTTATAGCACTTGTTTATTATATACGCGAGTTATTCAGAAAGGCCGGGTTTATACCCATTCTGAATAACTGATTCGACGATAAGTCGACGATGAAGACGGTGGTTGAAGACTGGAGGTCTTCACATCGTTTGGACGATTACTGATGTCTTGATTGGGCTGTACACCCAAGGCAAGGTAATAAGTGGTGATCGTCTAGACGTACTAGGAGATCGACCAGATATGTGAGGACCTCTCTCTTGTATTAGACATATGGGATGAGGAATAAGGTGCCTCTAGTTTCGTTCAGACCTAGAAAGAACTTGTAAATGGATGTGTGTCTGACATTGGATTTTATTCTGTATTGATTGATTTCTATTAAATATATATCTGTTTGGCGGCGGAGAATTTATTCTCTTGCTTAACGCCCTTTTCTGAGGTTATATATCGATAGACATCAGTCGCATGGCGTGAATTGCCTGTGTGGCATGCTGAGATGCAAATGATCAAGGCTTCTGTTGAAAAGCAGAGTCTTGTGGTTGATGATCAAAACATGGCTTTAATATAGCATAGCTTTGTGTATAGCATTGATTTGCGATCCTCACACTTCGGTATGAGTTAAAAACGAGATAAGGGAACCCAAGGAGGACATGACGTTTCTTTCTAGCTGTGGGTGGTGTCGGGGTTTTGTAAGCCCAGACATTTATATTATTTTTACCTTTGTGGTTATTGGAGTGCGAGGCGCCTCGTATATATTGATCTCTATGGAACCGATGGATATATGTCCTATAGGACCAGGAAACGTGTTTTCAGGAATTGCCAATCCTCAAACGTAAGGGAGGACTGGCCTTGGAGGATCCAAGGGTCTACCATGGGAGATCCTAAGGCATTTGCTTGAGTATCTCGAAGACGGCGAGGAGTACATCCCTTGCCTTGACTCATGACGGAAATCCAATTTCCAATACGTGACATTTCGATTTTGATTGTAGAGCCTAGTATGGCGACATAGTGGGATGTGGCACTATGCCGTCTATGATTGATACATTTATATTTGAAGTTATTTTATACACTACGCACTTATAATAGTATCAAATGATTTGTTTTGAATGTACCAACTATGTTTGGCTATTGTAAGGGAAAACCCTATCCTTCGGCTTGCGTCGCATTGTGTGATGGGACCTGGGTCTTATAATAGCTTCATTTTTTTCAAAAAGCATTGCGCTGTTTATTCTATGCACTAGCATTCTTGGGAGGAAACCCGTTCCGTGTTATACGGAGTGGTCCCTTGATTTACTTTATTTTTAAAGTAAAGTTTTAAATAACTGTTTTAGTTCTCACACCAGTCACATGACTAACCTGGAGTTTATTGTTTTAACCTAAACTCTGGGTGCCCTTATTTTCCACACCGGCAGCTAGTAGTTTTGGTTTTGCAGATTTATATTCATAGGATCCTGATTTACAGCTCGAATGATATTTGGAAAGCTTTGTATCCGTGTATCTCTTTCATTTGTGGTTTGTATTATTTTCCGCTGCATTTTAATTTGTAAATCTCTGATATTTATCAAATGTGTTTTATTTGTTCATACTCTATATATTCTTGTACCCTGATGTAAATTGTTGTAATATGCAATGAAATGTTCTTCTGTTTACGTTCTGATTTGTCGTGTTCTCAACTCAATCCGGGCTTTCCTTTATGGGGAAGTTTGGGTCGTTACACGTAGTATCGGAGCTTTGGCTTACAGAGCTCGAGAACAAGGCATATTAGAACCAAACGAAAGAATTTATCGGAGATTAGATTAGTAATATCCAATGAGAATGACTCGTTAGAGAAAGGATCAGAAGTATCCTAGAACGAGTGCGAAGAATAAAAATTAAAAACAAATATTGTTTTGAAAATTTAAACCATTTTATATATATTTGAATATATATATATATATATATATATATTTAAATTGATTTTGAACAATCTAGTATATAAAGAATTTGCATATATGCCTTGCAAACGTATATTCGAAGTTTTAATATACTGGATTGATATAGAATCACACTCTAATCGCTCGAAGATGATTTTGATGATGGAGCTCTATCATCAGTACTTCTGTTCGAGCTTCGAATCTGGGATATCTATATATTTCCAACTGGCTGGTGTGAAAACCCAAACTAGATAGGGTTACTTGTTGTGATTTGGCATCAAAAATATGATTTTCTGTATATAGATACCAAAGTTATGAATTTGAAAATTTATCAACAAATTGATTGCTGGTTGTGTTGTATGATTATTGGGTTGATTTATTAAATTTTGAACCATTAGCCAAATTGAAACAAAATATTGAACTGACTTGAAAATTGTATGAGATTGCATGCATATACATGTATATACATTGAACAGGTCATAGCAGGGAAGCTAAGCAGAGGAATGAAATTATATGCCCGACAAATAGGTACATGTTTACTAATTTATTGGGTTTGGATGATTTTATGAGCCGCTTGGCTTTTTCTTTTTCTTTTTGAGATGAGAGGGCCTATGTGGCTGTTTGAGGATTTTCCCGATGCTCCCTGTACAAACGAGGTTATGGCAAAAAAATTCAAAAATTTAGGGTGTTAGCCAAATTTTTGAAGAATTGAAAAATTCTTAGAAACTGAAAACTTGAAGAATGAAAGCCAAACTGAAAGTTGAGTTGATTAGTAAAACAACTTTCAACTCCGTTCCTTTTTGAGGATGAAAAGATTTTAAGTCAGGGAGATTGTAACAACCCGGAAAATAAGAACTAATTTAAAATTTTTACTTTGGAAATTTTAATGAATTTTGAATATTTACAATGATTTGTTTTAAATAATAATGACAGGAAATTTATTTTGAAAAGAATTAGAACTTATATATTTATTTGAATCAAAGTTAGAATATAAATATTTATATTAATTATAAAAGGAATTGGAAATGGCATGGGAGTTTGAAAATTCGATTTCAAATATCAAATGGCTGTACAGGATTCAAAATAAGCCGAATTTTAGTGAAACCGGAAATATTAGAATCTGTTTGAAAATATCTTTCCAATTAATCCGAAAAATTGAAATTTCATAACGGGAATAAAATGTTATGCCCAGTTGAAAATTCAGAAAAGTCGCTATGGAAATATAGCCCTTAAAAATAGCGATTTTGCAAATGACCTCCGTTTTTGACGAAACCACTTTGGTTTGATCCGGAATGTCAAATTATTGCTTGATTCCAATTATCAGAATTTTTGGAATCAATATGTGAGTATGGTGAATATAAACGTGTTTGGTAATTTCAGTTTGAATTTAATCGACTGGAAAATGACCATATGTCAAATAGTCTCCAAATTCGACGAAATTATTTTTGTTAGAACCGTATCGTCGAAACATAACCAGATTTATTTTTCTGGAATTTTTAGAGTCAGTACGTGGCCTCGGTAATTAAAATGTGCGTTTGAATTTAAAATATAATGGTTTAAATTTTAAATTTAGAGGAAACTGATCGTAACAGCCGAAATGGGTTACGAAACATATCCCATTGTGTTTGGAATGGGGGTAATTAGCTAGGAGCGACAGTCGATGGGTCTCGTTTGGAGTTCGAATAAAAATTCACCTTTTTGGAGAAAATTAAATAAACAAATATATAAAATATAAAACCCCCTTTTCTCCTTAATCCCCCTCCATCGTTTCTCTCTCCCCGACTAATTTTAGAAAAGAAAAAAAAGAATGACGATGTCGTTCAGATTTGCTGCGCCCTAGCGCTGGCCCACCGCCGCCCCTCCAGGCGGAGCGCCGCCGCTGCACGCCCCCTCCCTCCTCCCCAACGCTGGCAAACTCTCCTCCCCCATCGCAAAAACCTAGCCCCCCAAATCGACGGCCACCGCCTGGAGCACCCCTGAAGCCCGCTCCACCCATCACCGATGCCCTCCGCGCCTCCCTGACCGCCTGAGCACTTCAGTCCACCTCCGACGGTGACACTCCTAACAAAAATGAAGGATTGTAATGGTTTTTGAAGTGAGTTTCTTTTGCTATTGTTTTGAATTCAATTTTTTTTTAAATATAAATAAACATAAAGAATAAAAATAGGGTTTTTATTATATGTAAAGGATAAAGATTTGATTTTTATTATATGACATTAGGATAAAGATTCGATTTTGAATCACATGAAGATTCGATTTTTAATTAGAGAAAGATTTGATTTTTTATTAGAGAAAAAAATGTGATTTTTATATATGGGAAAGCGAGAGAAAAATGTGATTTTTATGCGAATGGTATGAAAATAAAAATATGATTTTTATTTAGATAACTTCGCTTTGAAAATATTATTTTTATATAGGTTATCTTTATATATGTATCAAAATAAAAATAGGATTTTTATAGGAGTAGCAAATTAAAAATAGGATTTTTATATAATGAAGAATATAAAAATATTATTTTTATTTAAGTAGCGAATTAAAAATAGGATTTTTATATAATGAAGAATATAAAATTATTATTTTTATATATGTAGCTAATTAAAAATATTATTTTTATATATGTAGAGAATTAAAAATATGATTTTTATATATGTAGCTTTGAAATAAAAATGTGATTTTTAATATAAAAATCGTATGAAACAGATTGCGATGGAACCGACGGGAATCAAATCCAAATCAAAACCATTCAGAAATTCAGAAATAAAACTGGAGGAGTGGATCCCAAAGGTGAGAACTCCTCACTATAATTTTTTATACAGTTATTTATTTTATAATTGCATATATGGACTGCTCCCCATCGTTCACAGACCATGGACGACTTGTTTGTTTGATTGCTTTGTGAAAATTGTTTGTGATGTGAAATGGACTTTACAAAATATTCATGTGTCGAATAAAATATTTTATCATTAAAAATACAATTTTTAGCGCGTATATGAATAAAATAAGTATTCATTTACAAATCGGACAATTTTTTTATGTACACACATTTTACGATATTGATTGGGATGATATATTTTACACATCGTCCAACTGCACAAATAATAATCAGTGTTTGCTGTTTGAAACCCCACATTGGTATTGGGATGATATTTGACGTACACTAATCCCAATTGTTTAGTTGTACGTCAATCGATTGGTTGACAGACTGTTATAAGCGTTAAATATTTATATTTAATGCTTATGCAGTGTAGAACGCACTCTGGATGATGGTTGATTGTTTATCATTGTTGTTTGACACATGTGTTGTATGGAATCCATATAAATAACATTATATGGTAATTGACTGTGTCTGATTCCAGTTTAGAAATAATGAATATTTTAAAATATTGAATATTTTAAAATAACAAATATTTCAAAATAATGAATATTTTAAAATAATATTCAGTAAAAGATCAAAATATGATTTTGATGTCCGATTTGGGATGGACACGAATATATTTAAATATATAAAGCCATGTTGATTAGATTAACGCCATATTGATGTGAACGATATTTATATTGATTTTACGCATTTTTATAATGAATATCAAAATCTAATGTTTTGAAAATATTACCATTTATAAATTAATGATATAGAATATTCAATTTTGATTTGAAAGTGAATATGAAGTTGAAATCGTTTTGAAAACGATTTATAAAATACGTTTCAAATGGAAATCGACGAAATATATATATATATATATATATATATATAATGGCCTGAATAGAACGCGCCGCGGTAGTTCGTGAATTTCGACCATTGACTTCGAATGGACATTACGGGAGATCCAGCCGTCGGATTCTCTTAAAACAGGTACCGTTGGGTTTGTGTAGAAAAGAGCTTTCCAACGAATATAAGGAATTTGAAATCTAACGGTTGGATTTGGAATTATGTCCAAATCAAATTTGGAAAAGGTCGTTGTAAGTGCAGTTCGATGACCGTTTATAGAAATCGACAGTACGGGCCTTGATAAAATTATTAAAAATATCAATAATTTATTTAAAATCATAATAAATGATTTGGGAAGAATTGGGATGAAAAATTCCATATTTGAAAAGGTAAAAATATATTTTTATCGAAATGAACTAGTTATGAACTAGAATTATAACCCAATATTTTTAAATAGATAAATTGGATTTGAAAAGGTTTTAAAAATAACCAGAATTTCCAATATATGAATTGGAATGGATTTGAATCGAAATTATCTTCGGAATATTTTGATATTGGATTCCATGATTATACGGACATTGTGGAGGAATTTGGAAAATATATATATTTCGTTATTCCCAATACGATATGTTGGTTTCAGAATTTGATATTGAATATAAGCCGATATATTTTCCATTCAGAGCCTTGTATTTAATATCAAATTGGTTTTTGGGTTTATCGTGAACGGTGTTTTAAATAATACTTGTTCTTTAACCCGATTAACAATGGAATGAGATTTTGGGTTTGTCGTGAATGGTATCTTTAATAATACTGTTCTTAAACCCAATGAAGTTAAGAAAATTAGAAACTAACTGGTGATTAGCTAAGTTGAATGGTTTCCTGGGTATTGATCTGATGTTGGTTTCGGCCTTCGGGATTAATACTTAGGGAATTGTTCTCTTACTAATTTACGGTTAGAGAATGATGGAATGGTGTCTTCAGTAACATTGTTTTCAAACCCAGTGTGAAAAGATTAAATCTTTTAATTAAGATTATTAGAATTTCCAGTTATATTTAGTAATTGGAATAAAATGGAAGGTGATTTTGTGTTTATCGTGAACCGTGTTTTAAATGACATTGGTTCTTTAACCCACTGAAAGATAAGATTAATTTCTTAGCTTTGAATAATCATTAATATTGATTTTTGGGAAGATTAGAACTAAGTGGAGTTTTAAGAATCTTTAATTAGATTGAAAGGTGAATTGATAATTTAAATTATCCAATTTAGAAAATGACCGAGAGTGGAGTATCACCAGTTTTGCTCCAGGGGATGAATAGGTTGGGATTGGGAAATTAAACCAATGATTACTTCGGTAAGGCGCGCTAATCCCGACTAGTTTGGAAAAACTTAATATGGTTTGAATTGATATCCAAAGGAAGATTAAAGAATAAATTTAAAAGAGTTTATCTTTGATAAAATTAATGGGAACCTTTCCCTAAGAATTTGAATATTTAAATAAAAGAATATTCAGAATTGGAATGAGGTGTATGTTGTGTTTTATAGCACTTGTTTATTATATACGTGAGTTGTTCAAAAAGGCTGGGTTTATACCCATTCTGAATAACTGATTCGTCGATAAGTCGACGACGAAGACGGTGGTTGAAGACCGGAGGTCTTTACATCATTTGGACGATTACTAATGTCTTGATTGGGCTATACACCCAAGACAATAAGTGGTGATTGTCCAGACGTACTTGGAGATCGACCGGATATGCGAGGACCTCTCTCCTGTATTGGGACCAGATATTCTTAAATGTATGTTACATATTTGTTAACCTATGTCTCTTTTATACTTAATATTCTTAAATATTATGTTACAAATATGGTTAACTTATTTTCCTTTATCTGCATGTAATATTCTTAAATGTTACGTAGTAGATATGGTTAGCTTATTTCACTTTATATGTATTTAATCTTTATTTAAGGTGCCTAGATTTTTATTTTACAAATTCATAGCCTAAAATAATATTTACATTTAATTCTAAGTTTTCCAAATAAACCTAGATTTTACAAATAAGTCCATATTTTTAAAGTAAGCCCTAATTTTTTAAATAAGTTAAGATCTTTATGATAAGTCAAATACAGCTTTATAACTAAGTCTAGTTTTACATATAAGTATGAATAAGTCCATATTTTTCTGACAAATTATTATTTTTCAAACAATTCATAATTTAAATCTAAATTCATAATCCTCATATGAGTCCAAAAATTATAGATAAGTCGTTTTTTTCAAATATATTCTTATTTTACAATTAAGTTAATAAGTACAAAATTTACACGTAAATCCATAATTTGCGTATAACTCCATAATTATAAATAAGCTCATAATTTGCAATAAATCAAATTTATATATGTAAGCCTAAATCTGTACTAGAGGGAACCTAAAACTAAATGATCAACCTTTTGATCCAAAGAAATTTCGCACTTATCTAAGTTCTTTATCTCTTCCTTAAGTTTTTTTTGTAAATCTCCCCTTACCTAATCTAATTTTTTATCTTGTCTTATTTTATTTTGCAAATTTTTAGAAGATAGAAAGTAAAGGAAGAATGGAGGAATGAAGAAAGAATAAGAATATTTGCTTGTGATTTTAGGCCTAAACCTAGTGTCCATTTAAAGTCATAGTTGAGTATTCTGGACCATTAGATTAAGTATGATTTAATCTTATAAAACCATTTCATACATCCTTTCTTAGCCATCAGATTTTGGGTTTTATTCAAATAACCAAAAAATAAATCACAACATTCATTTAACGGGTAAAAACAAGGTTCAGAGAAAATCTGGCCATCCATACATGTAACACCCCGTGTTTTCTGTTAACATAAACTAACGAATTGAGGAATAATTAATTTTAAATGTGGAAATCAAGGGAAATAGGTTACGCCATTGTACTCATCTCGGAATTCTGTTTGAGATAAAGTCCGAGTTTGCGTAAATTGGGCTTCGTACGAAGAAGTTATGGCTGTCGAAAGTTTCCGAAATTCAAATAAATTCAAACAGCTCGAAACCGGATTCAAAATTCAAAACAGAAGTCAGAAGCGGGCTGGGCGGGAAAATTCCCGCCCAGGACTCAGGTCGACCAGGGGGTCAACCCTAATGTCGACCTGCCCCCCACAGGTCAACCTGGGGGTCGACCTGCTTCCCCCCCCGGCCAGATCTGAATTTTGACGACTTATGACTTGTTGCTGAGTCACTAGGGTTTCTGGATAGTTCTGATCTGGTCTGAATGTTTGTGGTTAAGTCTAGGTTCATCCGACGGCTCTAATTGAATTGAAATTCTATATAAACACATGTAGACTCAAACCCTAAAACCTAATCAAAATTAGAACCATGGCCGTCATGCTATCACACTGCAACCTGGAGTAGCCGCCACCAACTAGGGGAAAGTAAAGCTAATCAACTCAATTCAACTCAAGTCTACAATAACAACAACAACGAATTTGTTTACTTCAAAGGCGAGCTAAATCAATTTCAGAACACAGATCCCAGAACTCAAGACCTTCTTTGAGTTGAGTTCGATTTCTTTAATAAGATATTAACAAGTTAATTAGGTTGAGTTATAATTTGGGTTATATGGCTATGTTTGTGGAACGTTGGAAAATGTGATATTTTGTGAATATATTCTAGTTGTTCATAATGATAGTTTTTGTTGTGGATCCCTTTGTATATGCCCAATCACCTATGTTCAACTTGATTCATGTTTGACATCATTTTATATGCAAGTTTGGGTGCAGATTATATGTTAGTTCCTATGTGAATTGTACACAAGTTTACATGTGAACCAAGTAAAGTGACTATATGCAAGTTTAGGTAGAAATTGGATTCACATATATGCAAGATTACACCTTTAGATTTAGATCTATGACATACATAGTTTTATGCAAGTTTATGACCATGGCCTATGCAAGTTTGAGTGAAAACTATGTTCATACCTGCAAGTTCACACCTTAAGGTATGTGTTTAGATTCATGACAATACAAAGTTTATGCAAGATATGTTGTAATCCTTATTCGTAAGTTAGATCCATTTTGTATGTTATGAAAATTTGCAATGTTTCTTCCCTTTTATGTCATTAGATTAATTGCTAGTCTAATATATATATATATATATATATATATGTCATGATAAGCGAATGAACAACGTTGGGACGATGGGGGTAATATTGAATATACATATATTGAGAATTGGCATAAATGGCCTTAAAAAGGCATATAATTAATTTAAGACATTAATTGGAAAAATTGGTATTTATGGACATAATTTTAAGAGACAACTATGGACATAAATAAATTAGGAATTTATTTTACAAATTTGAATAGGGATATTAATCCAATTTGGGGTTAAATAAAGATGTGTAATAATAAACTGCCTAAGACACGAGGTTAGACTCTTTTGTGGTGTAAGATTGCCCGGACCCGCCCGGCAAATCCAGCAACCACAAATGCCAGTCTAATGTGAGATGTCAAAGGCATGAATTAAATGCGTAACAGTTATAAAGACAAGAGGTTAGGCTCGTTTGTGGTGTAAGACTGCCCGGACCCGCCCGGCAAATCCAGCAGCCACAAATGCCAGTCTAATGTGGGAGGTCTTTACAAGGTTACGGTTTTAATGAATTAAGAAACACTTAATCAGATAAACATGTGGTGGGACATGGGGGGTTAAGTGGGTGCCTTGGGTGGCATGTGAAATTAAGAGGGTGCCTAGTGTGGCATGTGAAATACGATTAGATGCACTTAACCAAGATTGAAACATGTAAGAAGACATGAATAAGAATAGGGTTAGTGGGGAAAACCTTAGAGTGGACAAAGCATAAGTGGAAAGCTTGTGTCATACATGGGGCCCTTTTCAAACCAGTAACCCATTAAGTATCTTTGTGGGCTCGACCCAAGTCGAGGACGGGACACGCGTACTGGGTTTGATTGTAAGAGGTCAAAACGGGTTAGCGGTGGCAACGCAAGTCCAACGGGGTCATATGCGTGTGTGGCCCCGAGCTGGTAGGTAAGATGTTGTTGCATCGTGTAGATATAAGCCGTGCATTTTTGATGGTATTGGGTTTCCACTTTGGGGAGTGATACACCCCACTGTGGGGCCAGCACGGGTATCTACGAGTTAGGGAGCCGATCGAATGGGGGTACTGGGTACACCTAGTGGAGATAGGTGCAGACGGCACCTATGAAGGCAGCTAAGGGTACACGAAACTACCATTATCATTATTAAGTGTAGGCGGGATTCACTTTTAGCGTGTCTGATGTGGTGCAATGTAGTAACTATCTTATAGTGATTAGGTGCGCCTTTAACGTTATCTTTGTTCATCTTATTTCCTTTGTTTGCTCTGTTATGCCCATTTGTTCACAGTTATTTCCTTATTTTCCAGCTTATGGGTTATCCTAGTTACTTTAATGATTATATTGTTAATGTTATTGCACTCGCCAGACTTTATGTCTGACCCCCTTTGTTTCCACCACTTTTCTTCCTCCCCCCAGGTGCTCAGGGTGGGACTAGTACTAGTGGAGCTTGATTTGGACAGCTTTATCTCTCTCTTTTGGAAGTTGCTTGGATTGCTGAAGTAAAGTTCAGCATATCTTATTTATGGCTATTTTATGTTGGGGTTATGTCTTTTATTTTATGTACTCAGAACTTATTTGTCAAGATGGATAATAAGTGTATTTGGTTTTGTAACTGGTTTTTGATGTGATGTAACCAAACTATTTCTCCGCTACAATAAAAGTGGTTTTTATTTTCCAAGTACCAATATATTTACCTGTCTTGTTTACTTTTCTATTCTATACACAATAAACGCTCCACCAAAATTAAGGCATTCCCTTTGTGACTGACCTTAATGGAGATGGGGTGTCACACGTGGTATCAGAGTTGAAGGTTACCAGAACAGATAAGATATTTTGAAAAACTATTTTTCAAAAAGCATTTTATAAAGAAATACTTTTAAAAATATGTTTTAAGGAAAGTATTTTTAAGAGAAAAGTTTATTTTAAAAACATAACCCCCAAGAGCCATATATCTTTCTTTCGAATTCTCCGTTTGAATCTCTTCATTTTCTTTTCAGCATGTCTGGAATTCCCGAGATACCCGAAGGGATACCAACACCAGGATGGTTTAGAAGGTATCTGGAAGCTAGGGCCAATGTCGCAGGCCAGCAAATGCTCCTCCTCCTCCCCATGTTGATACTTTCGCAAAGATATGCGAGGACTTTCGGGAAATGGGCGGAAAACCTTTTCACGGGTCGGAGACGTTTGTTGAAGCTCGAAATTGGCTAAAGGAGGTGAAAGAATTGTTTGGAATCTTTGAGGAAGAAGATGGAAGAAAGGTCTAGTTAGCTGCCTGGATAATGAAGGATAAGGCCTCGTTTTGGTGGGAGGTCACTAATGGAGAGCATCCAGTTGATACATGGCCGGATTTCAGGCGTAGGTTTTAGGCAAAGTTTCTCTCGTGGGCCGAAGAGAATCTATACATGGAAAGGTTTTTGGCATTGAGGCAGGGAAATTTTTCAGTGAAAGAGTACGTCAACAAGTTCAATCAGTTGGTGAGATTTGGCTTGGACTTGGTGAATACACCCGAAAAGAAGGCCCTGAGATTTGTTAAGGGTTTGAACGAGCCGCTACATGGGTTAGCTATGACTACATCCCTATGGGGGCCACCTTTGAGCGACTAGTTGACATGGCGCTTATGCATGAAGAGGAGAAAGGCGCCAATGCTAATAAGGCACCTGAGTAGAAAGGGGATCAAAAGAAGCCACAACAGCAACAACAGAATAAGAAGGGTGGTAAAGACAACACTGGCAAATGAAAGAAAAGATGCTTTAACTGTGGGACACCAGGCCATCTGAGAAAAGACTGTAGGAAGAAGAAGAAGACTGGTTGTTTCCACCGTGGCGAGGCAGGACATCTGATTAAGGACTTCCCAAAGAAAGAGCAGAGGGCAAGGCCTACCTCTGGAGGGTAGATTCAGGCTCTCATGGCACCAGAGTAAGCAAGGGGCAGGTCCAGGCTCTCATGGCCCCACCGCTGCAAGAACGAGGTAGAGCGATTTCTGTTGAAAGTTTGGTTTATCTTTTTGATCATCCCGTTCGCACACTCCTTGATTCTGGTGCATCACACTCTTTTATATCTACTGCTTTAGTTGAGTCACTACACCTAAACACCAGTATAGTAGAGGATCCCTTAGTTGTTACAAATCCAATTGGGGGCTCAGCCTATTTGTCGATGATTTGTTTGGATTTGGACAATTCTACACTTAGCGTGGGTTTAGATGTGATGTTTATGTTTTGGGCATCACGGGCTATGGGTTAATTTTGGGCATGGATTGGTTATCCAGTAATGGAGCCGTCCTGGATTGTGAAAAGAGAGAAGTTAGGCTTATGACTCGCTTGGGAATCCCTCTCGAAATCTCTTGTAGTCCCATGAATTCTGTTATGCTAAGTTATCTAGAATCGCTTGACGCGTCTGTTGAGAATTTGCAGTATGTTAGAGTGGTCCGTGAATATTCGTATGTCTTTGAGGAAGTAGAGGGCTTTCCTCCGAAGCAGGAGATGGACTTCCGCATATACTAGTTGATAATGCAAAACCCGTTGCTTTACCCGTTAGATACATGGCTCCAAGGGAGAGAAAAGAGCTTAGCAAGAAAGTTAAGGAGCTGCTAGAAAAAGGGTTTATAAGGCGGAGTATTTCTGAATGGGGTGACCCAGTGGTGTTCGCAACCAAAGCGGACGGTTCACTTCGCCTATGCATTGATTATAGGGAGCTAAACAAGCTGACCAAGAAGAATAGGCACCCACTGCCAAGAATAGACGATTTGTTCGATCAGCTTGTAGGTGCAACAGTTTTCTCCCAATTAGATATGGCTACCGGATTTCATCAGCTAAGAGTGGCTGAAGATAGCATTGATAAGACCGCATTCAGAACCCCGAATGATTTCTTCGAATGGCTCGTCATGCCTTTTTTCTTGACAAATGCACCTGCTTATTTCGTCGATTTGATGAATAGAGTGTTCGGAGAATTTCTCAATAAATTTGTGGTAGTCTTCGTAGATGATATTCTGATTTTCTCGAAGAATGAGGAAGAGCATGCTTTGCATTTAAAGGAAGTAATGGATACTCTCCATACACATCAGTTAAAAGCAAAATTCTCTAAGTGCCACTTCTAGAGAGAAGAAATAAGATTTCTTGGGCATGTGGCGTCCAAAGAAGGGTTAGCTGGGGACCCCGCAAAAGTCGTTGCGGTCAAGGATTGGAAGGTTCCAAAGAATGCAACCGAAGTCCGAAGTCTTCTTGGACTAGCAGGCTTTTATCGCAAGTTCATTAAAGACTTTGCGAAAATCTCAGCTCCACTTACAAGGTTAACGAAGAAGAACCTGACTTTCACTTGGGATTTGGATTGCTTAGTCGCTTTCCAACGATTGAAGAGGGCTCTGACAACAGCCCAAGTTTTGACATTACCAGATGGGAGCAAGCTGTTTACCGTATACACAGATGCATGCGGTACGGGACTAGGCACTGTTTTGATGCAAGAGGGGAAGGTAGTAGCTTATGGTGGAAGGCAGTTAAAAGTGCATGAGAAAAACTACACAACCCACGATCTAGAGTTAGCATCCATCATTTTTGCGCTTAATTCTTGGCACCACTATCTCTTAGGTGAGAAATTTGAATTGTATACTGACCATAAATCGTTGAAGTACCTTTTCTCGTAGAATGACCTCAATCTAAGGCAGCAAAGATGGATGGAGTTTCTCGCCTCATACGACTTTGAGATCTTATATACTCCTGGCAAGGGCAATGTAGTAGCAGACGCCCTAAGTAGAAAGAAGCTGACCTTAAGTCCTCTCTTCGTAGAAAGGCAAAGTTTGGAGTACATAGCAAATTTTGATTTTAGACCCTCTGTTGATTATGTGACTGGCTAGACGGCAATGCTAAAGGTGCGGCCTACTTTGTTGGACTCAATAGGAACCGCGCAACGTGAAGACCCTCAGCTAGTTGATGTGATAGATAAGCTGATTAGGGAAGAGACTTCTAGTCACCTCAATAGATACTCCATCGATGATAAGGGTTGGTTGAGATGGGATGGAAGACTATGCGTCCCGCAAGCAAGAGATTTGGTGAAGATGGTTCTGGAAGAAGCACACCATTCCAAGATGACCATATACCCCGATGGAGACAAGATGTATAAAGATATCAAAAGAGTTTTCTTTTGGAATGGCATGAAGAGGGATGTAGCTGAATTTGTTTCGAAATGCATGATATGCCAGCAAGTCAAGGCGAAGCAGAAGAAGCCTGGCGGTTGCTTCATCCTCTAGAAGTTCCGCAATGGAAATAGGAGAGCATCTCGATGGACTTTGTTGATGGGTTGCCTAGGTCAAGAAGGGGCAATACCGGTATTTGGGTAATAGTGGACAGGCTCACGAAAAGCCTCATTTTATACCTGTTAAGAGTAGGAGGACCGCCTCATCTTCAGCCTCCATTTATCTTAAGGAGATAGTTCGACTCCATGGGATACCCTCCAGCATAGTGAGTGATCGAGACCCTATCTTTACAAGCGGGTTCTGGAGGAGTTTGCAAGAGGCTGTAGGCACACAACTATGTTTAACCACAGCCTATCACCCTCAAACCGATTGTAACACCCCGTAATTCTGTAACACTAGGATTCACAAATCAAGGCAGAATTAAATTTTAAAATCAAAATCAAGGGAAACGGGCTGCGCCATTGCGTTCGTCTCGAAATTCTGCATGAAAACGAGTCCAAGTTTGCAAGAATCGGAGTCCGTATGAAGGAGATATGACCCTCCGAAGTTTCAGAATTCGATTTAAAATTCGAACAGGTCAGAAACGAGTTCAAAATTCAAAATCGGACCCAGATTGGGCTGGGCGGGAATTTTCCCGCCCAAGACCCATGTCGACTGGGTAGTCGACCTGGGGCACCCAGGTCGACTGGGTAGTCGACCTGGGGCACCCAGGATGACTGGGTAGTCGACTTGGGGGTCGACCTCCCTGCTTTTTCCAGATTTGCAGTCTGGTTCGTTCTTCTGTATCCGGACGCCATTCTGACCAGATTCGTCCGCCTAACACTATATAAACAGCCCTAGTATCCTTCTCTATTCACAATTCTTTTCTATCCTTATGCTGCCTCTGAGAAAATGTATAAATAAATAAAAATAAGAAAATAATACGAAAATCCAAGACAAGGTTATGCTGCTCAAGTTGTCAAGAAGAGATTCGAATCAAGATTAAAGCTTCAGGATGAGAATCAAAGGCTAACTCAAACGGTTTCGAGCAACGTCGCACGAATCATAGCATCGTCATCTTTCTATTCTAAAAACCGATCAATGTAAGTCGGTTACTTTTTAGATTTGAACGTTTTTCTCTGTTCGTGACATGAAATTAAAGGAATAAAAGAATATGCCAAATCTCTCTCTATTCGAATCAGTGCTTATATCTTTGGACCTAATTAAGAACTGTTATGATTCGATGACCAATAAGACTGTGACTATGAAACTATGGACCTTAAAACCATATGCCTCTTGACTATGAACATTGCCTATGATTATGAACATTGCCTATGACTGTGACTGTGACTATGAGAATTATTTTCTATGACTATGAACATTGCCTATGACTGTGACTGTGACTATGAGAATTATTTCCTTGACTATGAACAGAAGCCTATGCCTTTGATTAGGAAACATAAACTATTGCCTATGACATAAACACTTATGATTCATGACTAGGAAAGTGTTGCTTAAGTTTTGTGACTGTGAAATTGGGTCTAAACCTGATTATCTATTCTTGGTTTTCTTTGGTTTTAGACCTTGGGAATTCACCTATTAAGTTAGGTCTACCCATGCTCTTGAACCTACGTCGTTATTCAACCCTTTTTATGTCATAAGATTTTCAGACCTATAGGCCTTCGATGTTTTAGATCAATTTCAGTGAAATTCGTTAGGTCTATAATTAGTAAATTATCATTTTATGCCAGTTACTATCTTTTTCATAGCATCTTTTGTTCATTCCCTATTTTCTACGAATCTAGATTTATCTATAATCTAGATTGAATCACGATTATACGAACGGTGGGAATACGATTTGGGCAAAATATGGAATTCACTAAAACGTAGTTATAAACTTGGAAATTGGCATAAATTGGGAACATGTATTATGGCATGTTCATAGAAACGCAAATTGGATAAATTTGACATGAATTATAGGATGTGTAATTCGAATCTAGTATTGACTTGTAAATCTAGCATTTACATGAATTGTGAACTAGAATAATAAGTCTAGTTTGACATGAACTGTAATTAGAATGTTAAATCAGAATTGGATTAGCTAATTTGGCATGATAGTATAGTGGCATAAATCTGAAATTGGCCATAATGGTGAGTAATTGTCATGTTTGGCAAAAATCATGGTTAGTGACACTTAATTTGGTATAGTTTACATACCAAAAAGCATAAATATGATATAGAGGGGAAAATGGGCCATAAGAATAAATGTTGACAATTTACATTAAAAGAGTAATTAGGAAATAAGTAAATTAGGGATAATTTACTTATAGAATTTGTCCTAAATGAGAAAAATATAAATTTAGACAAATTAAAGGTTTATTAACGACATCTCTTTTAATAACACACCAGAAAGTTCTAGGGTGACAGAGAGGATAGTGTCTAGGCTTGGGTTTGGAAAATACAAGTTTCCTGCTCTCCCTGGCTATCCCTAACTGATCCGACGGACAGGATGGTTACTTTCAAAACCTGATTTGAAAATTAATCAAAACCCTTTGAACTTAGAAAACACGAATATGTCTAACCCGAGGTTAGACTGAGTTGCGATGTAAACCTGCCCGGAACCAACCGGCACATCCAGTAATCGCAACAATACCTGTCTAATGTGAGTGGTAGCGGCTTTAATTTATTTAGTTAAAGCTAGAATAAGAATGGTAGTGTTAAGTTAACTAAGACACTTAACCAATTCAACATGATAACCAGACCGGTGGGTGGGGTTAGGTTCATACAGACACTTAACGCAGTTAAGCTAGAATGGGAGGGTTAAGTCCATAGGAACACTTAACCAACTTAACATAGTTAAGCTAGAATGGGAGGGCTAAGTCCATAGGGACACTTAACCAACTTTACATGGTGACAAGACAAGACTTGTAGGGGTTAAGTAACTAAGAAAACACTTAGCCAAATTAACATGTTAACTAGACTAGAAGGTGAGGTTAAGTAAAGTTAATACACTTAGCCAAATAAACATGTTAACTAGACCAGAGGTTGGGGTTAAGTAAAATTTAATACACTTAGCCAATTTGATATGTTAGCTGGACTAGACCATAGGGTTAAGTAAACTTGAGCACTTAACCATCAGATTTTGATAAAGGAATGAGGTTAAGTCTGAAACATGAAGGGATAATACTTAACCATTAATAACATGTTAGTTAAAACAGACGGGCAATGTTAAGTTAAAAAGGAACACTTGACCAATACAAGATGAATGGGTAGGGTTAAGTAATAGGAAATACTTAACCAATATAACTTGGTTTGTGATAGGGTTAAGTCAACATGAATTACTGATAACACTTAACCAGTTTAACAGTATAAATGAAGAGGGTTAAGTTAGCTTGAATTGACTAATGACACTTAACCAATCCAAATCGACGGGAAAGAGAACTAAGTAGTAAACCTTAGTTAAAAGGAGCTAAGTAGTAAACCTTAGTTAAGAAAACAACGATTCTGGAAACTAAGTGGTAAACCTTAGTTAGTAAAACTAAGTAGTAATTCTTAGTATAACACGGGAAGGAGCGAATGTCCGTCTGAGTAAAAAGAAGGCTCCAACGAATTGGGTTACGAAGCCCGAGGCTTCGAGGGGACGTGAGGGTACTCTTGGTATCCCTCTGTGAGGCTGCAGATGATCCTCCTGGGCTCACAGAGGTTAAGGTCTGCGGTAGAAGAACCAAGGGTATGCCTTGGTTGCAAAATATGGCAACCTAAAGACTAGGATGGACCAGCGTGATTCGGCGAGAAACCGGTAGCCCTGTGATAGCAACTCGTTGTCTACCATCCATCTTGAGTCAATCGAGATACGTGAAGCGGAAAGGCGGAGAACTCCAAAAGACCATATACTTGCTATCTAGTTATGGTTGCGGATGTCCATAGGACAGTGGGGCATAGGGGGCCTGCGTATAGTTCTCATTTTTCAAGGTGTGCCTTTCATTAGTTGAGGGAGGGGTCGAGTGGGACCATAGCCACTGGAATAAAAACAGACCTTAGCATCTGCATCGGCAGATATCTGAAAGCTCCCGACCGAGTTCTGTGTTTCTTGATTTGCCCTGCCACAGGACTCGGGCCACACATTACAGGACATGTGCATCTAGACAAGCGATAACGATTCGCGATACATGCGTGGGGAAGTATAGGAACATATACCACTCTAGGTAGTGTGTCCTAGACTTGGGGACATCGTTCGTCAGGTAGCATAATCCCTAGTTGGACTAGGTGGCATAAACCCTGAATCCGAGAAGCGTTCAGCAGATATTGTAGACTCTAGTTGAATCTAGAAAGCACTTGATAGAAAACCCTAGATAAGATCTTGGTAATAAATAATAAATGTATGCCTGAAGGCAATGGAAACTACAGGGATTGGGATCACGTTATCGTTACTAGTTGGGACACTAGTTAGGTGGTGCAGAGATATAGAAACCAGTATAACAAGGAATTAGCAAAGCGGCGAAAGTATTAGAGCATATCCAGTTTATCTTATCTTAGCATGTCTTGTGATTATCTTGCCTAATCTTGCTGACCCTATCGTCATGGTGTTATCTTGTATTCAGTTAAGTCATGTCGTTTTGTTTTTCCATGTTCACATGCTAGAAGTTACTGAACTTACTCAGGCTTTATGTCTGACTCTGTTTTTCTTTCGTCTTCTTTTCTTCCATTCCCCCCCCCCGGTAGTAAAGGAGGGGATAGTATAGCTCAGGTTAAGTTGGATTGTCACTCTTTCCCAACTTGAAGGTTTGTCGAAGTTTTTCTTGGATTCTCATTTCAGATGATATGGCTGGCTCTTGCTACATTGGGGAATATGAATGTATTTTTATGCTTCTTTATTTTGTAAGACAGATGATACTCTGATATTATAAAGAAATCGTTGTACAAACTATTTTATCAATAAAGCAAAGTTTTATTTTCCGCTGTTTAATTTCTGTCTGTCTTGTAATTTATCTGCATCTTTTACCTTAAAATGCTCCACAGAACTTAGTGCATTCCCTTTGTGAGTGACACTAACGGATGTGGGGTGTTACACGTGGTATCAGAGCTGAAGGTTACCAGATCAGATAAAGGATTTGAAAAATTATTTTCAAAACGGTTTTAAAAGAAGCATTTTTCAAAAGAAAAGATTTGTTTTAAAGGCATATTCCCCAAAGCCATACGCACTATCTTCTCTTCCTCTGTTTGAATTCTTGTCTCCTTCTTTCTTGAGTCTCTGGGGCTCCTGGCTTTCTGGGATGTAACCTCATCGAAGGGCGAAGTAGTGCCCGACTTCCATCTATAGCCGTAGTAGTTTCACTTGCAGCCAGTTTTCTTTCAAGTTTTGTAAGGTTTTCTATACGATGGAAGTAGCTTTCGAGAGATTTGTCAACATGGTTACACACGGAAGGGGATGAGAAGTTTGGCTAAGGAGCATAACCCTAGGATGAGGGATTCATGGGTGTAGATTTAGCTCACGAAGGAGGAAGAAATTATAAAACCTAAGACAAGAGGAAGTATCTTTACTAGGGTATGATAGGGCATATAAATAAGGACAAGGGCAAGAACGAGGAACAAGATTTTCAGAAGGGCAAGTACATACTTTCACCACCAAGCGTACCTAGGAGAAAGGTAGTAAAGTTCTGTTGGAAGAGTCTAGTTTTGCTGTTAGTACTCTTTCCTTTGGTTTTAGCGCTTCTCATTTGTTCATATCCACTTCCATAGTTGAGTCTCTGCACCATAGTACTTGCATAGTAGAAAGATCCCATTAGAGTCTCAAATCCAATTGGTGGTCCAACCAGTTTATTTTTGGTTAGTAGGGATTTGAGAATAGCTATCGAGTTTGCTTATATCATCTCACGTAGATTGTCTAAATTCGGAGGAGATATTCCTTGGGTGCTTGTCTGATATTGGTTTAGGCCTTTAGGGCTTGTACTTGAGGAATGTCGAGTTCGACTAGGACGGTTTGCGTGAGAGATGAATAGTTGTGACAGGCACTCTAAAAAGTGCATAGTGACCTTTTGACCCTCATAGTTATGGCGTGATGGATCAGCTAAAAGGAGAGACCTCAAACCATCTTAGTACGTACACTTGGTATCATAGTTAACATCTGTTTATTTTGGAAAGGGAGATCAGGAACTTCACAATCGTGAAGTTAAATTAGTTAAGATACAGTGGAGTAAAGCTCAAGAAGGCTAGATACTAGCAACATACCCTTTTCCTTAAGGGTGCATCCTTGATTTCTTTTTTTTAGGAGCTTTACGCATAATTGTTTCTCTCTTTCCAAAGTATATCCTATAGGTCGTATCTTCGATCCTTAGGTAGAAGCCAATGGATGTAAACATGTGTTTGAAACATGTTATGGTTGGTGGTTGCAAGTGGTTGCTAATGGTTGCTCGTGGATGCATATACATACGTATTAGGCACTAGATCAGTTCGGACGCTTTCATATTGCATTTACATATATGTATTTGTTTGTAAGTTGAAATTGATATGTTATCATATGGATGTTGCATATGGATGAATGGCTATGCACGCATGTAGTATTTACATAACTAGGGATGCTTGCATACATGATTGGACGCATGGCACTGACATGATTCGCATTAAGGAGGTCAACTGAATTAGTAGACCGCCTGATCTTGCATTAGATAAAGACATATACACACACTATGCATATGAACATGAAAGCATTAGAAATATTTTTAAGGACAGTGAATGCCTGTGATTGAATGGTTGAATAGATGGGTGATTGGATGGTAGGAAACATTCTTCCTAACTTGAAGATTTCGGCGACGAAATCCTTTTAAGTGGGGGAGAATGTAACACCCCGTAATTCTGTAACACTAGGATTCACAAATCAAGGAAGAATTAAATTTTAAAATCAAAATCAAGGGAAATGGGCTGCGCCATTGCGTTCGTCTCGAAATTCTGCATGAAAACGAGTTCGAGTTTGCAAGAATCGGAGTCCGTATGAAGGAGATATGACCCTCCGAAGTTTCAGAATTCGATTTAAAATTCGAACAGGTCAGAAACGAGTTCAAAATTCAAAATCGGACCCAGATTGGGCTGGGCGGGAATTTTCCCGCCCAAGACCCAGGTCGACTGGGTAGTCGACCTGGGGCACCCAGGTCGACTGGGTAGTCGACCTGGGGGTCGACCTTCCTGCTTTTTCCAGATCTGCAGTCTGGTTCGTTCTTCTGTATCCGGACGGCATTCTGACCAGATTCGTCCGCCTAACACTATATAAACAGCCCTAGTCTCCTTCTCTATTCACAATTCTTTTCTATCCTTATGCTGCCTCTGAGAAAATGTATAAATAAATAAAAATAAGAAAATAATACGAAAATCCAAGACAAGGTTATGCTGCTCAAGTTGTCAAGAAGAGACTAGAATCAAGATTAAAGCTTCAGGATGAGAATCAAAGGCTAACTCAAACGGTTTCGAGCAATGTCGCACGAATCATAGCATCGCCATCTTTCTATTCTAAAAACCGATCAATGTAAGTCGGTTACTTTTTATATTTGAACGTTTTTCTCTGTTCGTGACATGAAATTAAAGGAATAAAAGAATATGCCAAATCTCTCTCTATTCGAATCAGTGCTTATATCTTTGGACCTAATTAAGAACTGTTATGATTCGATGACCAATAAGACTGTGACTATGAAACTATGGACCTTAAAACCATATGCCTCTTGACTATGAACATTGCCTATGACTATGAACATTGCCTATGACTGTGACTATGAGAATTATTTCCTATGACTATGAACATTGCCTATGACTGTGACTGTGACTATGAGAATTATTTCCTTGACTATGAAAACAAGCCTATGCCTTTGATTAGGAAACATAAACTATTGCCTATGACATAAACACCTATGATTCATGACTAGGAAAGTGTTGCTTAAGTTTTGTGACTGTGAAATTGGGTCTAAACCTGATTATCTATTCTGTCTATTCTTGGTTTTCTTTGGTTTTAGACCTTGGGAATTTACCTATTAAGTTAGGTCTACCCATGCTCTTGAACCTACGTCGTTATTCAACCCTTTTTATGTCATAATATTTTCAGACCTATAGGCCTTCGATGTTTTAGATCAATTTCAGTGAAATTCGTTAGGTCTGTAATTAGTAAATTATCATTTTATGCCAGTTATTATCTTTTTCATAGCATCTTTGGTTCATTCCCTATTTTCTACGAATCTAGATTTATCTATAATCTAGATTGAATCACGATTATACGAAAGGTGGGAATACGATTTGGGAAAAATATGAAATTCACTAAAACGTAGTTATAAACTTGGAAATTGGCATAAATTGGGAACATGTATTATGGCATGTTCATAGAAACGCAAATTGGATAAATTTGACATGAATTATAGGATGTGTAATTCGAATCTAGTATTGACTTGTAAATCTAGCATTTACATGAATTGTGAACTAGAATAATAAGTCTAGTTTGACATGAACTGTAATTAGAATATTAAATCAGAATTGGATTAGCTAATTTGGCATGATAGTATAGTGGCATAAATCTGAAATTGGCCATAATGGTGAGTAATTGTCATGTTTGGCAAAAATCATGGTTAGTGACACTTAATTTGGTATAGTTTACATACCAAAAAGCATAAATATGATATAGAGGGGAAAATGGGCCATAAGAATAAATGTTGACAATTTACATTAAAAGAGTAATTAGGAAATAAGTAAATTAGGGATAATTTACTTATAGAATTTGTCCTAAATGAGAAAATATAAATTTAGACAAATTAAAGGTTTATTAACGACATCTCTTTTAATAACACACCAGAAAGTTCTAGGGTGACAGAGACGATAGTGTCTAGGCTTGGGTTTCGAAAATACAAGTTTCCTGCTCTCCCTGGCTATCCCTAACTGATCCGACGGACATGATGGTTACTTTCAAAACCTGATTTGAAAATTAATCAAAACCCTTTGAACTTAGAAAACACGAATATCCCTAACCCGAGGTTAGACTGAGTTGCGATGTAAACCTGCCCGGAACCAACCGACACATCCAGTAATCGCAACAATACCTGTCTAATGTGAGTGGTAGCGGCTTTAATTTATTTAGTTAAAGCTAGAACAAGAATTGTAGGGTTAAGTTAACTAAGACACTTAACCAATTCAACATGATAACCAGACCGGTGGGTGGGGTTAGGTTCATACAGACACTTAACACAGTTAAGCTAGAATGGGAGGGTTAAGTCCATAGGAACACTTAACCAACTTAACACAGTTAAGCTAGAATGGGAGGGCTAAGTCCATAGGAACACTTAACCAACTTAACATGGTGACAAGACAAGACTTGTAGGGGTTAAGTAACTAAGAAAACACTTAGCCAAATTAACATGTTAACTAGACTATAAGGTGAGGTTAAGTAAAGTTAATACACTTAGCCAAATTAACATGTTAACTAGACTAGAGGTTGGGGTTAAGTATAATTTAATACACTTAGCCAATTTGATATGTTAGCTGGACTAGACCATAGGGTTAAGTAAACTTGAGCACTTAACCATCAGATTTTGATAAAGGAATGAGGTTAAGTCTGAAACATGAAGGGATAATACTTAACCATTAATAACATGTTAGTTAAAACAGATGGGCAAGGTTAAGTTAAAAAGGAACACTTGACCAATACAGGATGAATGGGTAGGGTTAAGTAATAGGAAATACTTAACCAATATAACTTGGTTTGTGATAGGGTTAAGTCAACATGAATTACTGATAACACTTAACTAGTTTAACAGGATAAATGAAGAGGGTTAAGTTAGCTTGAATTGACTAATGACACTTAACCAATCCAAATCGACGGGAAAGAGAACTAAGTAGTAAACCTTAGTTAAAAGGAGCTAAGTAGTAAACCTTAGTTAAGAAAACAACGATTCTGGAAACTAAGTGGTAAACCTTAGTTAGTAAAACTAAGTAGTAATTCTTAGTATAACATGGGAAGGAGCGAATGTCCGTCTGAGTAAAAAGAAGGCTCCAACGAATTGGGTTACGAAGCCCGAGGCTTCGAGGGGACATGAGGGTACTCTTGGTATCCCTCTGTGAGGCTGCAGATGATCCTCCTGGGCTCACAGAGGTTAAGGTCTGCGGTAGAAGAACCAAGGGTATGCCTTGGTTGTAAAATATGGCAACCTAAAGACTAGGATGGACCAGCGTGATTCGGCGAGAAACCGGTAGCCCTGTGATAGCAACTCGTCGTCTACCATCCATCTTGAGTCAATCGAGATACGTGAAGCGGAAAGGCGGAGAACTCCAAAAGAACATATACTTGCTATCTAGTTATGGTTGTGGATGGCCATAGGACAGTGGGGCATAGGGGGGCCTGCGTATAGTTGTCATTTTTCAAGGTGTGCCTTTCATTAGTTGAGGGAGGGGTCGAGTGGGACCATAGCCACTGGAATAAAAACAGACCTTAGCATCTGCATCGGCAGATATCTGAAAGCTCCCGACCGAGTTCTTTGTTTCTTGATTTTCCCTGCCACAGGACTCGGGCCGCACATTACAGGACATGTGCATCTAGACAAGCGATAACGATTCGCGATACATGCATGGCGAAGTATAGGAACATATACCACTCTAGGTAGTGTGTCCTAGACTTGGGGGCATCGTTCGTCAGGTAGCATAATCCCTAGTTGGACTAGGTGGCATAAACCCTGAATCCGAGAAGCGTTCAGCAGATATTGTAGACTCTAGTGGAATCTAGAAAGCACTTGATAGAAAACCCTAGATAAGATCTAGGTAATAAATAATAAATGTATGCCTAAAGGCAATGGAAACTACAGGGATTGGGATCACGTTATCGTTACTAGTTGGGACACTAGTTAGGTGGTGCAGAGATATAGAAACCAGTATAACAAGGAATTAGCGAAGCGGCGAAAGTATTAGAGCATATCCAGTTTATCTTATCTTAGCATGTCTTGTGATTATCTTGCCTAATCTTGCTGACCCTATCGTCATGGTGTTATCTTGTATTCAGTTAATTCATGTCGTTTTGTTTTTCCATGTTCACATGCTAGAAGTTACTGAACTTACTCAGGATTTATGTCTGACTCTGTTTTTCTTTCGTCTTCTTTTCTTCCGTCCCCCCCCCCCCCCAAGGTAGTAAAGGAGGGGATAGTATAGCTCAGGTTAAGTTGGATTGTCACTCTTTCCTAGCTTGAAGGTTTATCGAAGTTTTTCTTGGATTCTCTTTTCAGAT
The DNA here is from genome assembly GCA_030737875.1 of Allium sativum. NCBI lineage: Eukaryota > Viridiplantae > Streptophyta > Magnoliopsida > Asparagales > Amaryllidaceae > Allium > Allium sativum. The sequence goes on from CM060919.1 coordinate 687,870,827, forward strand.
GCTATGGCTGGCTCTTGCTACATTGGGGAATATGAATGTATTTTTATGCTTCTTTATTTTGTAAGACAGATGATACTCTAATATTATAAAGAAATCGTTGTACAAACTATTTTATCAATAAAGCAAAGTTTTATTTTCCGCTGTTTAATTTCTGTCTGTCTTGTAATTTATCTGCATCTTTTACCTTAAAATGCTCCACAGAACTTAGTGCATTCCCTTTGTGAGTGACAATAACGGATGTAGGGTGTTACACCGATGGTCAGGCGGAAAGGGTGAACAGAGTACTGGAATATCTTTTGAGACTATGCATTCTTCACTTTGGAGGATCTTGGGAGGATCATCTCCCTTTGGTGGAATTCGCTTATAACAATAGCTACCAAGCCACTATATGCATGGTACCCTTCGAAGCTTTATATGGAAGGCCATGTCGATCACCAACTTGTTGGAGGGGACCACAGATAAACTTATACTTGGGCCGGACATAATTAGAGAAACTTCAGAGGAAGTGGACTTGATACAAAGGAGAATGAAGACTACCCAAGATAAACAGAAATCCTACGTAGATAAGAGAAGGACCGACCTTGAGTTTGAAGTTGGGGATAAGGTGTTCCTTAAAGTATCTCCTTTGAGGAATGTCATCCGCTTTGGGTCCATAGGAAAGGTTGCACCACGATTTATAGGACCATTTCCTATCATCGAAAGGATTGGGATGATGGCCTACAGAGTAGAGCTACCTGAAAGACTGGCTGGAATTTCATAATGTTTTTCATGTCTCTCAGCAACGAAAGTGCTTACATGAGTCGGCAGAAGTTGTGGAGCCAAGCATACTAGAGGAAGTCGAAGTGGAACGAGAAACAACTGTGAGGAGTGTTCCAACTCATATCTTGGGTATGGAAGTCAAAAATCTACGCAACCGTGAAGTTAAGCTTGTCAAAGTTCAATGGAGCGACGCCGAGGAAGGCGCGACTTGGGAGACTGAGGCCAAAATACGTGCAGCTTACCCTTTTCTTTTTAAGGGTACATCTTTGATCTCCTTTTCCTTAAGTTTATTCAAGCTTGTATCTACCTTTTTAGTGTATCTCCTCGGTCATATTCTTTATCCTTAGGTAGAGGCCAATGAATATAAACATGTATTTGAAACATGTTATGATTGATGGATGCCAGTGGATGCAAGTGTTTGCTAGTGGTTGCTCGTGGATACATACACACACACATTAGGCACTAGATTGGCTCAATCACTTTCATACTGCATATAAATGTGTGCTTATTTAGATTAATGGATGTATAATGGTTGTGTTGTCATATGGATGTTGCATTCTGATGAATGGTTGCGCACGCATGTAGAAATAATATGTACCATTAGGGATCTTTTGCATACATAATGGACGCATGGCACTATCATAATTTGCATTAAGGAGGTCAACTGAATCAGTAGACCACCTGATTTGCATTAGATACGGACATATACACACACTGTGCATATAAACATGAAAGCATTAGAAGTCTTTTAAGGACAGTGGATGCCTGTGTTTGATGGTTGAGTAGATGGACGATTGGATGGTAGGATATGTATTCTTCGTAACTTCAAGATTTCGGGGTCGAAATCCTTGAAGGACGGGAGAATGTAACACCTCATGTTTTCTGTTAACATAAACTAACAAATTGAGGAATAATTAATTTTAAATGTGAAAATCAAGGGAAACGGATGATGCCATTGTGTTCGTCTCGGAAATCTGGTTGAGATAGAGTCCAAGTTTGCATAAATTGGACTTCCTACGAAGAAATTATGGCTGTCGGAAGTTTCAAAAATTCAAATAAATTCAAACAGCTCAAAACCGAATTCAAAATTCAAAACATAAGTCAGAAGCGGGCTAGGCGGAAAAATTCCCGCCTAGGACCCAGGTCGACCAGGGGGTCGACCCTAGTGTCGACCTCCCCCCTACAAGTCGACCTGGGGGTCGACCTGCCCCCCGGCCAGATCTGAATTTTGACGACTTATGACTTGTTGCTGAGTCACTAGGGTTTCTGGATAGTTTTTATCTGGTCTGAATGGTTGTGGTTAACTCTAGGTTCATCCGACGGCTCTAATTGGATTGAAATTCTATATAAACACATGTAGACTCAAACACTAAAACCTAATCAAAATTAGAACCATGGCCGTCATGCTATCACCCTGCAACCTGGAGTAGCCGCCACCAACTGGAGGAATAGTAAAGCTAATCAACTCAATTCAACTCAAGTCAACAATAACAACAACAATGAATTTGTCTACTTCAAAGGCGAGCTAAATCAATTTTAGAACATGGATCCCAGAACTCAAGACCTTCTGTAAGGACCCGTGACTTCCCCGGTAAGGAAAGAGCGGATACTTTGAGGACAAGACGAATCAGAACACAAACAGAAGAGCATTTCATTGCTTATTACAACAATTCCATCAGAATACAAGAATATACAGAGTATGAATAAATATTACATAGAAAATATCAGAGATTTAAATTACATTTAAATACATCGCAGCAGAAAAACAATACAAAGCACAACTGAAGGAGATATATGGATACAGAGCTTTCCGAATATCGTTCCAGCTGTAAATCTGGATCCTGTGAATATGAATCTGCAAAACCAAAACTACTAGCTGCCCGTGTCAAAATAAGGGCACCCAAAGTTTAGATTAAAACAATAAACTCCAGTTCAGTCATATGACTGGTGTGAGAACTAAAACAGTTATTAATCTTTATTTTAAAGTTAGGTAAATCAAGGGACCATGCCGTATAACACGGAACGGGTTTCCTCCCAAGAATACCAGTGCATAAAACAACAGCGCAATGCTAAATAAAGAACAATGAAGCTATTATAAGACCCAGGTCCCATCACACAATGCAACGCAAGCCGGAGGATAGGATTTTTACCTTATAATAGCCAAGAATGATTGGTACGTGAAATTTCATGTTTTATTATTACTATAAGTGTGTAGTGTCAAAACAATTTCAATCATAAGTATCAATCATAGACGGCATAAGTGCCCCATACCACTATATCGCCATACTAGGCTCTGCAATCAAAACAACAAAGTCATGTATTGGAAGTTGGATTTCCATCTGAGAACCGAGGCCAGGGATCATCCTCACCGATTCGAAACTGTCTAGCCCGAGCCTCAGGAGAAGAGAAAAGGGGGGTGGTGTTTTATTTATTTAATTTATTTTATTTTATATCTCAAAAAGTAACTTTCAATTTCGATCTCAAAACGGGACCCAACGCCTATCGTCCATAGTTAATTACCCTCATTTCGAACACGATGGGATATGTATCGTAGGCTGATTCGATCGTTTCGATCAGTTTCCGCCAAAATCAAAATATAAATCTATATATTGAATTTGAACGCACATTTCAATTTACCGGGACCACATACTAACTCTAAAAATTTCCGAAAAATATTTTCTAGCTTCGTATTGACGATACGGTCCTAACAAAACTAATTTCGTCAAATTCTGAGACCATTAGAAAAATAGCCATTTTCCAGTCAATTAAAATCAACTGAAATTGGTCAAACGCATTTTCCTTTGCCACACTCACATATTGATTCAGAAAATTATGAATTTTGAAATCTAGCAATAATTTGACATCCCGGATCCGACAAAAGTGGTTTCGTCGAAAATCGAGGTCGTTTGCAAAATTTCCATTTTTAAGGGCTAGAATTCCACAGCGACTATTCTGAATTTTCAATTTGACATAACTTTTTATCCCCTCTATGAAATTTCACTTTTTCGGATTCTTTGGAAAGATATTCTCAAATAGATTCAAATATTTTTCATTTTGCTAAAATCTGGTTTATTTTGAATCCTGTACATTTATTTGAAATTTGAAATCGAAATTTCAAACTACCGCGCCATTTTCAATTCCTTTTATATTTATAAATAAATATTTATATTCTAACGTCGATTTCAATAAATATATACGTTCTAATTCTATTCAAAATAAATTTCTCATCATAATTATTTAAAATAAATCATTTTAAATACTCAAAATTCATTAAAATCGCCAAAATAAAAAATTTAAATTGGCTCGGATTTCCGGGTTATTACAATCTCCCCCACTTAAAACTTTTCGTCCCCGAAAAGGAGCGAAGCCGAAAGTTGTTTAACTAATCAACTCAACTTCCATTATTTTCTTTATGGCTTAAGTTCTTCAACTTTTCAGTTTCTAAGAACTTTTCAAATTTTTCAAAAATTTGGCTAACACCCGAAATTTTCGAAAAATTTCGCCATAACCTCCCCTGCACCGGGAGCTTCGGGGTATTTCAAATAGCCTCCCATGGCCCTCAACAATCAAAAAAGAAAAAGAAACAGCCAAGCAGCTAGCCAATCGGCTCATAAAATCATCAAAAACCCAATAAATTTGTAAACATGTACCTATTTGTCGGGAAAACAATTTTATTCTTCTGCTCTAGCCTCCTTGCTATGACCTTATATGCATGCAATTTCAAACAATTTTCAAATCAGTCCATCATTTGATATAATTTGGCTAATGGTTCAGCATTTAATTAATCGAACAATAATCAAACAACACAATCAGAAATCAATTAGTTGATTAACGTTTCAAATTCATAATTTTGATATCTATACAAAAATCATGTTTTTTTATGCTAATTCACAACAATAAGCCCTATCTAGTTTTGGCTCTCACACCAGTCAATTGGAAATATATAGATATCTCACTTTTGACACTCGAATATAAATGCTGATGATGATGCACCATCATCAAGATTATCCCCGGGTGACTAGAGTGTGATTCTCTATCTATCCAGTATATTAAAACTTCAAATACATGCGGATCAGACGTATACACAAAATCTTTATATACTTGATTGTCCAAATCAATACAAATAAATATTCAAATACGAATAATAAAGTTTAAATTTTCAAAACAAAATTTGTTTTCATTTTAAAAATATACTCTTCACACTCGTTCTAGGATGGTACTGATCCCATCCCTAACGAGTCATTCTCATTGGATATTACTAATCCAATCTCTGATGAATTCTTTCGTTCGGTTCTAACGTGTCTTGTTCTCCGAGCTCTGTAAACCAAAGCTCTGATACCACTGTAAGGACCCCTAACTTCCCCGGTAAGGAAAGAGCAGATACTTTGAGGACAAGACGAATCAGAACACAAACAAAAGAGCATTTCATTGCTTATTACAACAATTCCATCAAAATACAAGAATATACAGAGTATGAACAAATATTACACAGAACATATCAAAGATTTAAATTACATTTAAATACATCGCAACGGAAAAATAATACAAATCACAACTGAAGGAGATATACGGATACAGAGCTTTCCGAATATCGTTCCAGCTGTAAATCAGGATCCTGTGAATATGAATCTGCAAAACCAAAACTACTAGCTGCCCTTGTCAAAATAAGGGCACCCAGAGTTTAGGTTAAAACAATAAACTCCAGGTCAGTCATGTGACTGGTGTGAGAACTAATACAGTTATTAATCTTTATTTTAAAGTTAGGTAAATCAAGGGACCACGCCGTATAACACGGAATGGGTTTCCTCCCAAGAATACCAATGCATAAAACAACAGCGCAATGCTAAATAAAGAACAATGAAGCTATTATAAGGCCCAGGTCCCATCACACAATTCAACGCAAGCCAGAGGATAGGGTTTTTACCTTATAATAGCCAAGAATGCTTGGTACGTGAAATTTCATGTTTTATTATTACTATAAGTGTATAGTGTCAAAACAATTTCAATCATAAGTATCAATTATAGACGGCATAAGTGCCCCATACCACTATGTCGCCATACTAGGCTCTACAATCAAAATCGCAAAGTCACATATTGGAAGTTGGATTTCCATCTGTGAACCGAGGCCAGGGATCGTCCTCACCGATTCGAGACTGTCTAGCCCAAGCTCAGGAAAAGAGAAAGGGGGTAGTGTTTTATTTAATTAATTTATTTAATTTTATATTTCAAAAAGTAACTTTCACTTTTGATCTCAAAACGGGACCCACCGCCTATCGTACATAGCTAATTACCCTCATTCCGAACACGATGGTATATGTATCATAGGCTGATTCGATCGTTTCGATCAGTTTCCGCCAAAATCAAAATATAAATATATATATATTGAATTTGAACGCACATTTCAATTTACTAGGACCACATACTAATTCCATAAATTTCCAAAAAATATTTTCTAGCTTCGTATTAACGATACGGTCCTAACAAAACTAATTTCGCCAAATTTTTAGACCGTTTGAAAAATAGCCATTTTCCAGTCGATTAAAATCAACTGAAACTTGTCAAACGCGTTTTCCTTTGCCATGCTCACATATTGATTCAGAAAATTATGAATTTTGAAACCTAGCAATAATTTGACATCCCGGATCCAACCAAAGTGGTTTTGTCGAAAACCGAGGTCGTTTGCAAAATTTCCATTTTTAAGTGCCAGAATCCTATAGCGACTATTCTGAATTTTCAATCTGACATAACTTTTTATCCCCTCTATGAAATTTCACTTTTTCGGATTCTTTGGAAAGATATTCTCAAATAGATTCAAATATTTTTTGTTTCGCTAGAATCCGGTTTATTTTGAATCCTGTACATTCATTTGAAATTCGAAATTGAAATTTCAAACGACTGCGCCATTTTCAATTCCTTTTATATTTATAATTAAATATTTAAATTCTAACGTCGATTCCAATAAATATATACGTTCTAATTCTATTCAAAATAATTTTCTCGTCATAATTGTTTAAAATAAATCATTTTAGATACTCAAAATTCATTAAAATTGCCAAAGTAAAAAATTTAAATTGGCTCGGATTTCAGGGTTATTACACCTTCTTTGAGTTGTGAGTTCGATTTCTTTAATAAGATAACTAACAAGTTAATTAGGTTGAGTTATAATTTGGGTTATATAGCTATGTTTGTGGGACAATGGGGAAATGTGATATTTTGTGAATATATGCTAGTTGTTCATAATGACAGCTTTTGTTGTGGATTCCTTTGTATATGCCCAATCACCTATGTTCAACTTGATTCATGTTTGACATCATTTTATATGCAAGTTTGGGTGCAGATTATATGCTAGTTCCTATGTGAATTGTACACAAGTTTACATGTGAACCAAGTAAAGTGACTATATGCAAGTTTAGGTAGAAATTGGATTCACATATATGCTAGATTACACCTTTAGATTTAGATATATGACATACATAGTTTTATGCAAGTTCGTGACTATGGCCTATGCAAGTTTGGGTGAAAACTATGTTCATACCTGCCAGTTCACACCTTAAGGTCTATGTTTAGATTCATGACAATACAAAGTTTATGCAAGATATGTTGTAATCCTTATGCATAAGTTAGATCCATTTTGTGTGTTATGCAAATTTGCGATGTTTCTTCCCTTTTATGTCATTAGACTAATTGCTAGTCTAATATATATTTATATATATATTTATATATGTCATAATAAGAGAACGAACAACGTGGGGACGATGGGGGTAATATTGAATATACACATATTGAGAAATGGCATAAATGGCCTTAAAAAGGCATATAATTAATTTAAGACATTAATTGGAAAAATTGGTATTTATGGACATTAATTTAAGAGACAACTATGGACATAAATAAATTAGGAATTTATTTTAAAATTTTGAATAGGGATATTAATCCAATTTAGGGTTAAATAAAGATGTGTAATAATAAACCGCCTAAGACACGAGGTTAGACTCCTTTGTGGTGTAAGACTGCCTGGACCCGCCCGGCAAATCCAGCAGCCACAAATGCCAGTCTAATGTGAGATGTCAAAGGCATGAATTAAATGCGTAACAGTTGTAAAGACACGAGGTTAGGCTCGTTTGTGGTGTATGTAACACCCTGTAATTCTGATAATATTAATATTCACAAATTAAAGAATAACTAATCTCAGACGTGAGAATTGTGGGAAATGGGTTGCGCCATTGTGTTCGTCTCGGAATTCTGGTTGAAATAGAGTCTGAGTTTGCGTGATTTGGACTTCGTATGAAGAAGATATGGCCGTCGGAAGTTTCTGAAAATTTAAAACAGCTCGCAGGAAATTTAAAATTCAAAATTCGAAGTCAAACAGGCTAGGCGGGAAATTTCCCGCCCAGCACCCCAGGTCGACTGGGCAGTCGACACCCCCCCAGGTCGACTGGGCAGTCGACACCCCAGGGACCAGGTCGACTACGCAGTCGACCTGGGTGTCGACCTGGGTCTGGAGCCTAGGGTTTTTGACTGAGCCTGTTTTGACTGAGTGATGACCCATTAGGGTTTTTGACCTAATCTGGTTGGCTGGGATTAGTTCTGTGTTGATCTGATGGTCTAAAATAAATCCTAACTCTATAAATACCTAGGTAGTCTCTCACCCTAATTCATATGAAAAATAGAGTAGCTACCGTCATACCGCCGCCATGGAATTCAGTCTAGCCGCCGCCAACTAAGAAAGAAGAAAAGCTAATCAAAACCTAATTCTACTCAACTCTAAAGAAAATCAAGACTCTCTTTTCTTCTTAAATTGTGAGTATGATGATCTTAACAAGATTATTATTATTTTAATTAGGTTAAGTCATGAATGGATTATGAGTAGATGATGTGAATTGTCATATATGTTGTTGTAAACCCTTTTGCTATCATGTATGTTATTAATCCTATGCTATGTGGTGATGATATCCTATATGTTGTAAATCATGCTATGATGATGTTATGTATGTCGAAAGTTTCTATGCTAAGTTGTGATAAATCATACATGTTAAAAAGCCATGATGTTACTATCTATGCTAGTTAGTTCATATTAATTAAATCATCATGTTTGGGCTATGTTGATCTATATGACAAGTCACATATGCAAGTTAGATTGATTAGAAAAGTTATGAACATATGCCATGACATCTATTATGACATCTAGAATTATGCTATGACATATGTGATATCCTATGCTAGTTCACACCATCATTATGTTGCCTAAAAACCCCATATGCAAGTTTATGTATAGATTTGGGTTATGATCATATCATGTAAATTGTGACCTTTAACAAGTTGACACCTTTATATCCTTAACATGTGTAGTTATTGCAAGTTTCACCCCTATTGTGATTAGATTCATTTTAATCGTCCATATGTTGTGATAATTTATTTTTGTGCTATAAGTTAGACTATTCGAGTCTAACGTATATTCTGCGTTGAATAAGCGAACGTATAAACGTGGGGTAGGGGTAATATTAAGGATTTAATATTAAAAAGTTGGGGTGCAATTGATATGATTTTGCATGCCATAAGTGGATGGCCATAATTGAGTCAATTATGGACATCATTAAAATTGGAAGTAATTAATAATTTGAATAGGGAATTATTAAAACTGGGGTAAAAGATTATAAGTGTTAATCAATGCTTAGGACACGAGGTTGGACTCGTTTGTGACGTAAACCTGCCCGGACCCGCCCGGCAAATCCAGTGGTCACAAATGTCAGCCCAATGTGAGAGGTCCTAGGCCTAAACTAAAGCATAACAGTTGTAAAGACACGAGGGTAGACTCTTTTATGGTGTAAGACTGCCCGGACCCGCCCGGCAAATCCAGCTGCCATAAATGCTAGTCTAATGTGAGAGGTCTTTACGAGGTTATGGCCTGAATGAATTAAGAAATACTTAACCAGATAAACATGTAAGGTGGGACATGGGGGTTAAGTAGGTGCCTTGGGTGGCATGAGGAGTCTAGTGGGTGCCCTCAGTGGCATGTGAAATACGAGTAGTAAGACTTAACCAAACACACATGTAAATGAACATGACTAAGAGGGTTAAGTGGGATATACTAGTAGTGACAAGCTTAGGTGGGTAGCTTGTGGGGCCCCATTTCAACCAGTAACCCAAACGTATCTTTGTGGGCTCGACCCAAGTCGAGGACGGGACATGCATACTGGGCTTGACTGTAAGAGGCCAAAACGGGGAGCGATGGCAACGCAAGTCCGACGGGTTTCATATGCGTGTGTGGACCCGGGCTGGTAGGTAAGACGTTGTTGCATCGTGTAGGTATAAGCCGTGCATTCTCAAGTTGTATCAGGTTGCCACTTTAGGGGAGTGATACACCCCACTATGGGGCCAGCACGGGTATCTACGAGTAGGGAGCCGATCGAAAGTGGGTAGTGGGGTACACCTAGTGGAGATAGGGGCAGACAGCACCTATGTAGTCAGCTAGGGGTACGCAAGGCTATTTATAAAGTTTCTGTGTGAAGCAAGTGGGATCAACCTTTAGGGTGACTGGTGCGGTGCAGTGTAGTGATCATTCGTTAGTAATTAGGTGTGCCTTTAACGTTATCTTTCACGTTATCATTATCTGCTCATTCCATACCTAATAGTTCATAGACATTTACTTGTCTTCCAGCTTATGCCTTAGTCTAGTTATTTTGATAATAGTATTGTTATAATTATCATACTCGCCAGACTTTATGTTTGACCCCCTCCATTTCTATCCTCCCCCCCCCCCCAAGGTCCTCAGGTTGGACCCAGCTCTAGTGGAGTTTGATTGGACTGCTTTATCTCTCTTGGAAAGCTTGGACCGTTGAAGTAAAGTCCAGCTTGTTATCTTCTTTAATGGCTATTTGTGTAATGGGATTATGTATTTTGTTTTATGAAGATGGATATTGTACTTGACTCTGATTTATGGTTTTATGATGTAACAAACATGTTTAATTTCCGCTGCAATAAAATGAAGTTTTAAATTTCCAACTACTACTTATTATCTGTCTTGTTGTAATTTTTCTGTTCTATATTCACTTAAAACCTCCACGGAAGTTAATGCATTCCCTTCGTGAGTGACATTAATGGACGTGGGGTGTTACACGTGGTATCAGAGCTTAAGGTTACCAGGACAGATATTTTTTTTTAGAAAAACTATTTTTCTAAAGTATTTTTGGGAGAAGTGTTTTCAAAAACATGTCTTAATGAGTTATTTTAAAGAGGAAAGTTTTTAATAAAAACATAATCCCCAAAAGCCATATCTTTATCTTTCGAATTCTCCATTTTGAATCTTTCCTTTTTCGTTTCAGCATGGCTGAAGATCTTAATCTACCCGACGGTGTAACGATACCAGGATGGTATAGGAGGTTATTAGAGGCTAGGGCCGCTGCAGGTCCAGCTAATGTTCCTCCACCACCAGTTGCACCCGTTCCTCCTCCTCCTCCTCGCGTAGATACTTTTGCAAAGACGTGCAAGGAATTCAAGGCTATGGGTGGAAAACTTTTGTGGAAGCTAGAGATTGGCTTAAGGAGGTGGAAGAATTGGTAGAAATCTTTGAAGTAGAAGAAGGGAGGAGAGTTCGTTTAGCAGCTTGGTTGATGAAGGGAGAGGCCTCGTTTTGGTGGGAGGTCACTAATGGGGAGCATCCTGTTGATTCTTGGGCGGATTTCAGACGTAGGTTCGAGGCGAAGTTTCTCTCAAGGGTAGAAGAAAATCTGTGTATGGAAAGGTTCTTGACATTGAAGCAAGGAAGCTCATCAGTGAAAGAATATGTTAACAAATTTAATTAGTTAGCAAGGTTTGGCTTGGACTTAGTGAACACGCCGGAGAAGAAGGCTCTGAGGTTCGTTAATGGGTTGAATGAACCATTGCAAGGGTTGGCTATGACCCACATCCCTATGGGGGCCACCTTTGAGAAGCTAGTAGAAATGGCGCTCATGCACGAGGAGAAAAGCGCTAATGCTAATAAGGCACCCGAGAAGAAAGGGGATCAGAAGAAACCACAACAGCAAAACAAGAAGGGTGGAAAAGTCAATAACGGCAAGGGAAAGAAGAAGTGCTTTAACTGTGGAACCCCAGGCCATCTCAGCAAGGATTGCCGAAAGAAAAAGAAGACTGGCTGTTTTCATTGTGGCGATGCGGAACATTTAGTGAAGGACTGCCCAAAGAAGGGGCAGAGGGCAGGAGCTACCTCGGGAGGACAGGTGCAGGCTCTTATGGCACCAGGGCAGGCAAGGGGACAAGTACAGGCTCTCGCGGTCCCACCACTGCAAGAACGAGGTAGAACCATTTCTGTTGAAAGCTTAGTTTTTCTGTTTGATCATCCTATCCGTACCTTATTCGATTCGGGCGCATCACATTCGTTTATCTCTACATCATTAGTTGAATCACTGCACTTAAACACCAGTTTAGTAGAGGATCCCTTAGTTGTTTCGAATCCAATTGGGGGCTCAGCTTATTTGTCCATGATGTGTTTGGATTTGAAAATTTCTATACTTAGCGTTGAGTTTAGATGTGATGCTTATGTGTTGGGCTTCACGGGCTATGGGCTAATTTTAGGAATGGATTGGTTATCCAGAAATGGGGCCGTTCTTGATTGTGAAAGGAGAGTAGTTAGGCTCGTGACTCGCCTTGGCAACACTCTCGAAATCTTTTGTAATCCCATAAATTCGGTTATGCTAAGTTATTTAGAATCGCTTGACACGTCTGAGGAAAATCTACAACCTGTTAGAGTGGTCCGAGAATATTCAGATGTGTTTGAGGAGGTGAAGGGCTTGCCTCCGAAGCGGGAGATAGATTTTCGAATATATCTTGTGGATAATGCGAAACCAGTATCTTTGCCAGTACGCCACATGGCTCCACGTGAAAGTAGGGAACTCGATAAGCAAGTGAAGGAGTTGCTTGAGAAGGGGTTCATAAGACGAAGTATATCGGAGTGGGGTGCTCCAGTAGTACTTGCCACGAAGGCGGATGGGTCCCTTAGACTTTATGTGGACTATAGAGAACTTAATAAACTTACTAAGAAGAACAGACACCCACTGCCGAGGATTGACGATCTCTTCGATCAGTTAGTTGGCACCTCAGTGTTTTCGCAGTTGGACTTAGCCACTGGTTTCCATCAGTTGAGAGTGGATGAGGATAGCATTGACAAGACTGCCTTTAGGACTCCGGATGGTTTTTATGAATGGCTAGTGGCGCCCTTCGGTTTGACAAACGCCCCCGCATACT